>OY728153.1:515197275-516563275 GCA_963277665.1 Viscum album | reverse complement strand
GTACTCAACCCACTTTATCTACCTCAAATTCTTATCACACTTTTTAAATAGATAATTGAGGATTATTGTTCTGTGTATACCACAAAACTCCCTCCCAGTAAATAGTGTCTTTAACAGTGAAAAGAATGAGCACCTGTAGCCAAATAAAGATCATACGTCTAGTAATTCCTTTCATGTGGACTCAAATGTTGATACCTTTATTCCATGAATCTACCCACTAAATAAAAACATCTCTTTTACTAATACTTGATGTTCCATAAAACATAGTGTATCTCCTACCCAACTCTAGGATAACCCAAAATGGTGTTGAATTTAGCCTCCCATTCATCTCCTAAAAAGTTGTATCCTAGGAATTTATACATACAATCTTAACACCCTTATGAGTCAAGAATTTAAAAGGTGATAATAGGAATGTGAATCCTTTCATGAAGCACATGTAATATCTCGATATCCCCAATAAACTCTAAATGTCAAAGATTTTCTTGGGATATTCCCAAGAAACTACTGTTCTCACCTTCTATGGGTTAACTAATACTCCCATCTCTGAGATATTATGAACCAAAAAGTGAATATTTTCTATCTATAAGTTTTACTTAAAGATATTAGAATATAACTGATGCTCTCTCATTTTATCAAAAACAATATCAAGATGTTTATCATGGTCATGTTGATTGTGTGAATACACCAACATATTGTCCATGAAAACCACCATAATTGAATCTAGTTCAGGATGAAAAACTCAGTTCATCAGTTCCATGAAATCTACTAGCATGATTAATAGACGGAACAACATAGCAAGATACACATATAGACCATACATGCTATGAAATGATTTATGAGATATGTATGTTGGTCAAACATACACATGGTGATATCAGGATCTCTAATCAATTTTCCAGAAAACCCAAGATCCTTAGAGTTGATAAAAAATGTCATCTATCCATGGTAAGGGATACCAGTTCTTAATCATAAATTGATTCAATTTCTATTTATCCACACATATCCTAAGGGTACCATCTAACTTTTTCACAAGAAGGACCTACGAACCCCATATAGAAGTATTGGGTCGTATAAACCCCTTTTACCTCCAAATCCTCTAGCTTTCTATTGAGCTAATGTAACTCTGTAGTTGAAATCCTATAAGGAGTAATGGATAATGGTGAAACTCCTAGAAATATATCATTGGAGAAATAAACCAATCTTTAAGGTTGTAAAAAAAATTCATCTAGGAAAACATCCCAAAACCATAAAAAACTAGAGGGAAACCTTCCTAACATGATCCCTAATAATCTATATATAAACTAGAAATTAGGGCTATCATCCCACCCAACCTACAATGATCTAGTCTATCCTGGCTCACCAATACATCCCATTCACCCATGTAAATAAAAACTCCACCCTATGGGGATGTGAATGTCAACGTACGATGATAGAAATTAATGATGGATTGATAAGAAACTAGAAATTACATCTAGATTATGACATCAAACCCAATCATCATAAGGGAAAAAAGATCCCATACAAAGTGTAAACCACCAATTTCTATGGGGAGCTCCCTACACTACCATACACCCTATGTTCTAATCCCCAATAGAGAATAAATTCCATGAAACCTTTTTAAAACTGAAGAAAATTCCGAAGGCCTTCCACCACAGGTGAAGATATGAAACTGTGTGATGCACCTATATAAAAAAGAGCATATAAAAGAGTGAAAGCTAATAAGATTTTACCTATCACTGTAGACATCCCAACATTCTTTTACTTATGGGTAGGGTATAAAGAATTGAACTTTCTTAAACTGTATCCCTGTGAAACAAACTCACTATAAAAAGTAGGCACACTCTACTATCTAGGTAAAACTGGTTCTTGGATACATCAACCATGAATAACACCACCTTATCCTTAGTGATTGGTACTACTCTATCTCTTATCCTAATGTAGAGGTGTGAATATTTCTCTTGAACATAGAGTTAGAGATGACCCCTTCCACCGATTGCTGGAGAAAAGGTTGTAAAAAATGTTTCAAGTTCCCCATCCTACTGCAAGCTCGACACTCAACTAAGTCTCAATCGTATTGATTCCCAAAATGTCCTCATCTGATACATTGATGAATGAAAACCAATCTACTGGAACTAATAGCATGGATAGTACTAATTTCATCGGATTCCTGAAAATATCGCTTCCTTACATTGGAAACTAAACCACTGGGTCGATAAGTTGAATTGCCTTTCTCTTCACCCGATATTCCATCAGGTTCCGCTCTACAATAAATTCTTGATTCATTATATTAGTAATCATCTTAAAAATGAACTTTTTGACATGATTTTGACTGAATTGTATGAGAACTTCTTCAAAGAGTCTTGTCCTCATTGTCTCGTCAACAAGATATATTAGCACAAAATGTTTTAGATCTGTAAAGCATGCCGAATATTTCATAACTATCATCATGCCCTAAAACAGATGAGTAAGTTCACTGACCTTCTCTTATCTCAGATTATAAGGGGAAAATTAGTTGCAGAAACTGGTTTATAAATCACCCCAAACCATAGCTCATAGCCTGTCATCCTGGTTTAAAACATCTCATCATGGATTTTATTCTCCTTGAATAATATAAGTCATGAGCTTCACTCTCCTCTCAAGAGGTGTCTATAGATTCTCAAATACCAACAATGTAGTCTCAATACACATATCAACATCTTGTGGACCTCCATCCCCCCCAAAAATGGGAGGATGTTGCTACTAGAACACAGCATCAACTCAGCCATAAATAAGGAAGATTGTGACTCTCCTTGAAAAGTCTTCATATAGCATAAAATCCCCATAGGTAAATATGAAACAACACCTGTGTCTGATAGAACTACCAGTTCCTCAGTTGATGCTATATGAGGATCTACTAGTTTACCATGGACTACCACATCTAGAGCATGGTACTCGTCATCTTATGGACATATTACTGGAGGTCTTTAAGGTATAATGTCTCTTCAATGACAAACACACACCTTGTAAAATATCAATAATGAAAGTCTCACAACTAATAGCATAGTGCAGGTCAAAACCTTCATATATATAGGTTGTACCACTATTCCTACTCCTAAATCGATGACAAGGTAAAAAGGTATAGTAAAAAACACCACTAGAGACACTGCCTAATGCGCACTCAAAAGAAAGGTCAAGGTCAAGTTCTCTGTTTCATAGTTTAATCTAACCTCTTAATTAATATTTATTTTTAATTTCTCTTTTAATGGTTGAACGAAATTCTACATCACTTGCAATCCATAAGGGCCCATGCACCTCATGAACTAAAATATAGCGTCTACTTAATTCATACCATAACACATTCCAGTCCATGAGACCAATATTCCAGGACTCAACATGACACAATTGGATTTTTATGGTTTATTCTATATCCTACTCAAGAAAATCGTACTTAGGTTACAGATGGAACTCTATGTACAATCCATGTTTCTAAATTATATGTACGAATTATTTATAAAAAACATATATATCACAAAAATCATATATCAAAAAGTCATGAAATCAAGTAATGAACCCTATATGGAATGAAATAATTCATAGAATGCAAATCTTGTAAAGTTCCTGAAATGATGCATGAGATGCATACCCTTATCTCATCAGGAGATACTAAAACCAATCCTAAAAAATATCAACGATAACATCACAATTCCAGTTCATCACCCAATGGTGGAATTGAATCAACTACAATATAAAATATCTATAAAACATAAATTTCTATTCGACGCAATTTGGATTTTCAATATACGTGGATTAGATACTCCCAGGATCAACCCATTACCGAATTCCAGTTCTTTCTTAATCCAATGTCTATTATCCCAAAATAATAAAGTAGATTATGAAACTATTTTAATACCACTTTTTAATTCCCCAAACTAGATGCCACTAAACGGTTCACCAAGATGGTGGGTCATATGGACTCAACTACACCTCCCCAAATTTTAAAGGATGATGACAAGAAATGAGGGCGTAGGGTGTGCCTGTGGGGAGACAATTCCCTCCAGTTAGAGTATAACTTATCATAATAATAATAATAATCAATTGAAGAAAAAATTAAATAACCATACAAAAGATAAAAATTGGGAAAAATAATCTCATATATAATGATGTGTCATGTCATTTCTATATAAAGAATTCAAAATAGGAATACAAGCAGAAGTACAATACATATATCAAAATAACAAAAAGACAAAAAACTATCTGTCATAGCTAGCAGCATGAGCATCAACTCAGTCATATTGTCCCATACTTCTATGAATGAAAAAAATAAAGCATCGTACTATGGGAACTTTCCCCGATCACTACCTGCATCCATATAGTATTTTAGAGTACCCAACAATGACCCGAATTGGTTGCGATATAACTTGTAGAAGGCCACCACAAATGGTGTCTATAACAAATCTAGGCCATAAAATACAAGCTAAAGCAGTGTGAATTATATGAAAAGTATAACAATTGTACAAGTGAAATACTCAATGAAAAATTAATTCAAGTGAAACTATAAATCTAGAAAGTCTCTCTATAAAACAAGGGTAAATCTACTCTAACAAGGTAGTTGTAAAAATATATAGAAAAACCACCATGGCCATGCCATACAACCGAGTGTGTAAAGCCAACCATGGACATGCTATACATTCAAGAGTATAGTATCAACCATGTCCATGCCATATAATTTAATGTGTCAAACCCCACAAGGCTGGATCCAAGGTTTAATAGACCATGAAATCCTTATCGTTTTCTAGAAGCATCTCAGTGGAAACTCAGTTAGACCAAAGTGTGGTCCATGGATCATGTAAAAAGACACGTCCTATGTGACCCCAATAAAGACACATTCAAGGGGTAACATGGACCAAAAAATCCTATTGAATCAAGACCCATGGAGAAATATCATCGAAGGAATCCACTACCACTATCAAGATCTATGGGAGAATCATCAATGGAATCTAATGGAATTAGGATCCAAAGTATACTAACCAAGGAATATACTACCATTAAATTCATCACATTCATTCATAAATTACCATTCCATAACATTAAATGAATTCATACAACTCATATAATCTATTCCACATAAAATTTTAATAAATTTAAACAGACACATCATGCCAACACATAGAAATATATTCAAACCATCTCCTAATAATTCATTCCAATTCTCATTCAGTTTAAATGGGATTCTTCTAACTAGAAAATCTCACACGCATCCCATGGGTGGTATAATAGAAGGGAGAAAACAAAGGTGCACCCTATGGGTGGCATGGGTTAAGGAAACAATCTCCAACATTCTCAAATGTACATAAAGGGAAACCTAACTAATCCAAATTCATTTATTCATTGAATTAAATTAATTAAAGGGGAACCGCTGGAAAGTATAACATGAGGCACAATGAAAAATAGGGATATTAAAGACCATACCCCAATAGAATGGTATAGACCACCAATTGTATACACATGGTAGAAAACTAATCCAATATCACCCTCAGATTTAGTCCAAAATAAGAGAAAAAGGATGAATAGATGGGAACCATGAAAATGGGGCATATTATCTCACAAAAAAATAGTACAACTGATACCAAGGAAAATGAAGAGTGAAAAAATAGAGAAAGAGATCTTACCGACGCAGATCCAATGAGACCAACAGTGGAATAAACGAATTATGGATCATAATTTGGGTTCCAAGCCTAGATTTAGGACTCTTTGGGTAATCTTATGCATGTGAAGAGGGGGTGAGGGCTTCTATCCAAAAAATAGAGTCCCCTACCTCTTATTTTAAAAACTATCCTCTGGGAATTACACAGTGTGTAAATGATTTACACATCATGTAATGATTGGGGTATTCCTACTTGGGAAAACCATTATATGATGTGAAATTTCATGCCCAGGTCATTACACGTCATGTAATAAATACACGTCATGTATTCCAATTAGATAACATGTAATTTTGCTATATCCAATCTACATCCCTCCAGCCTCTTCCTTTCCCAAAAATCCAACCGGACCATGACCCGACTTATGGTCTATGCTAAAAAGATAAATTCACAAGGTTTTAACTAGATATAAAAGAATCCATAACTTAATAAAAATATGACATCATACACTCTACAATGAAAATAGATTATTGTGGTGGGTTTCCCTGATTTCGTGACATTTTAAACCACTAGTAATTAATTAAGAACATTTTCTAAAACCACTATAGTTTACTGAGTTATATATTAATTAATGATAATTTTTATATTAGTGGAAGTCTTTTGGAACAACTATGAATCCTTAATAAATAAATGTTCATAATATGGAATTATTATAATATTGAGGGGATGTTATAGACAGAAAAAATAAATTTCATGGTGGTTAGTGAAATTATATATATATATATTAACATATTATTAGTTATTACCATCAACATGAAACAATTAATAGTGGTTTATTATTACATATTAGTATTTAGCTATGGTTTATAAGTTGGTAATGATGGTTAAAACCACTGATAAATAATTTTGAGACACTTTTTAAATTTTTATACAGTTTAAACAACCTAAAAACACCAAAACAATTAAGAGGTAATAAGGTGAATCTTTATATGATACTACATTCAATTTAAAATAAATATATATTCACAACATATATAATTTATTACATTCAAAAATTATAAAAAAAGATACAAAAGTTATAAATTGTATAGTACAAAATATTTTAAAAACATAATAATGTTTTTTCATTCAGATTCTACTAAGAAAAAATTAATAAATTTTATGAAAAAAATACAACACATGAAAAGAGGGATCCAACATCCACTCTACCCCTCTAAGTCAAGTTGGCTTCCCCCATATGATCTATGCTCCCGATGTTCTTATAGACTAATAGACTAAAACTCATCTGATGTGTGTATTAAATATAATTTTCAATAGAAATTAAAATTATTTATATATTATAATAAATTTAATTAAAAATTTATAATAATAATTAGAACATATTAAATTAAATGTAAAAAATTATGCACTAATAATATCAAGGATGAAATTTCTAAAGGAATTTTCCAAGTCATTCCATAATATAGATATGAAAAATCAGAATTAGACTTATATTTGATATAAATATAAACTTAAAAAAAATATTTATTTTGAACTAATTTTATTTGTTTATAAAAAAAATAACACTACAACAAAACCACTGTTTAACGAAGGTTGTTTAGCGGTGGTTTATAATAAAACACCGCGAAACATTGGTTTTGTAACACCCGACCCTTCCCCCACCCCAACCCTCCTTCCCCCATGACCCCGACCCTCCACTTCCCCCGCGACCCCGGCCCCCCACTTCCCCTGGTGACCCCGCGACCCCGACCCCGGCGACCCCGGTGACCCCGGGAACCCCGCGGCCCCGCGGCCCCGCAACCCCCAGCCCCCCCTGACCCCGGAAGCTGCACCGTCTTCCCCTCTAGGTTGGGTTTTGTTTCTCCTTCTTTAGGTTTTTTGGTTTTCCAGTAGGTAGGTTCTTAGTATATAGTTTTTTATAATCTCCACATTAGTTTACAACCTCCTGGTCTCATGATTTTAAACTGTATGGCATTTTTCCTAATTGCATTCAATTAAACATCATAAAAATCATCCCTCGTCACATGAGTACTTGTTTTGCTAAAATAAAATGAAAGACAATTTTTTCTTTCTATGTGACCCATTACCAATATGAGATCTTCATCCATGTAATGGTATAATGTAGATTATTCCAAACTATATAATAATTGTATAGTTGAATATTTTATTTCTATAGAAAAATTTATCTTATCTATTGGGTATTAGATATAGAT
The DNA here is from genome assembly GCA_963277665.1 of Viscum album. NCBI lineage: Eukaryota > Viridiplantae > Streptophyta > Magnoliopsida > Santalales > Viscaceae > Viscum > Viscum album. The sequence continues at coordinate 516,555,441 of OY728153.1, read as the reverse complement.
CATCACCTTTTTACAATCCCATACAAGGATGAGATATTAAAATTCAAACCCCACTAAATGAGATCTTGATCAATATATAAGTCTTTTCCAAATGGTTGACAAGTATATTAGAGAATTAATGCACATATTCCTCACATGTGATATAAATCTATGCAATGAATCATCTATAAGTATAACTACAAGTTGGATTTACTCCCATCACATTAGGATATGTAGTAATATCTAGGTACCCTACCATGGAACCAACTACCATATTCCTTGTCAAAATATTAAAATTACTATCACCTACATATGTGGTGAATCTATGTAGTATATTTTTAAATGGGTTATCTTTTATATACACCCATGATAAGAATAAAATTTCCCTTTCCTTTTATATGATTCATATCTTTGACAGAGGGATTTTCATTTCAAGAACTATGTGTGGATTTATTCTCATTCTAATGAAATACATGGTGAAAATGATATTTATTTTCATAGGCATGACCACAAATACATAGTACATGTACTGCAAACATAAACATTGTGAATTTTCCCATGGGAAAAAATATACATCAATTGGGATCCCAACTAAAGTTGGATATGTCCTACCCATTGATGCACTAGTTCTTCTACCTTCCATGTCTATGTTAAGTGACGTTGAACCTCATAAACATTTTTTCAAATTTGTATGACCTTAAATTTTAACCCTTTTTCCTAATTAAAATTACATAAACTAAAAATAAAAATAGTCGCAACTATTTGTTAAGTCTAAACCCTCTTAAAGAAATCATTAGAGGTGTAATGTTTCACTCCCACTAATATGTTCCCTTTTATGGATTAGGAGAAATATTTATTATAAGAATAATATCCTAAAAATCCCATGGGGTTCACTATGTGATCCTTGATAATTTATTCCTATTCCCCAAAAAAGTTTCATCTTGGAAAAAGTTATATTGGATATCCCATCCCATTTTCAACTAGACTTAAGAAATTTTAATAGTACATTCTCCTCAATTAAAATACTACCTCTTCAAATCGAATATATCACTACATTAAGTGATTCAATACATAGGAGTCTCATGTTGTATTACATCACACAAGAAACAATCTCAGTACATGGTGGAATAACATATAATGTTTTAAAATTATTTTTGATTATTTTTTTCTCTATGAATCCAGTTCATAACTCTGATGTGTGATTCAACCCTGATATATTTCTAAATGATATATTTCACCAGAGGCTTATTCATTAATGTACTTATATTTAAAATTCAGTCCGTTAATGATTGAGCATGATCTATATAGTAGTCCCTTTATCATAACTAAAAAGAGAATGATTCCTACTCTTATAGTATACATAGATAAATCTAGATATCCTATCTTGTATCAACCTATAAATTTAATTTAAGTATTTAATTGATATAGTTCATTTAGATGTTATTTTTGTCCACTTTAATTTTCAAAAAGGATTATTTAGTTCTTATTACGACCTAGAATACATGTTGATTTGTTGATGTTAAATCATTTTCAATCTTGGACACCGTTATCGGATTCCTGAATCTCTATCTTCCTTTATTAAGTGTTTTTCTAGGGTCAGTGGAAGCAGTTAGGTAGTTGGAACAAATTGAGGTGATCCTCAATTATCTTAGGGAACCTGATACTTTGTGTGTGAGAATTTTTTAGAACTGGATTTATAGTTTTAGTAGAGTCTTGTGGGAGTCAGAGGTACCTTCTTAACTTCATGAATGTATGAATTGGAATCTCATCAAGATTGGTTTTTTTAATGGTTATTTCCTAAGGGAATGAATGCAGAGAAATAGACTGAGATCATGAGACTTTTTATTGGTGACAGATCAGTATGGGAGTATGTCAATAACCTTTCAAGGTTTGTTATATATTCTCCAAAGATAGGGGTCATAAATTATGAGAAAGATCATTTCTTTGGTGATGGTCTTCACCCAGACCTTGGTATATCTCTACTTTCTTTTGGCATAACATCCATTTTGGAGGTTGTCCTTAGGGACATGTGAATGGAAGCTGAATATTCTTGGAAATCAATGGTTGTTCATTCCTTAGTTTTATCAGGTATGCAACAAATTAATAGTGGGAATGAAGAGAATCCAATGTCCAAGGAGTAGAGGCAAGATGAACCATAACATGATGAAAAGGCCCATTCTTATAGAAAGAGTTCATCTATTTTGTGCTTCCAGTTTAGGGACTTTGAGGAATTTTGAGACCCATTTCTTGATATATCCTTGAATTTTTCTCTATTATGGAAATTTTTTTCGTCATTATTTGTTTTTGATGATGGGGTTATAGAAGATGTCTCATGTTTGATTCCTTTTTTTTGTGTAGGCACATTGTGATATACATGGATAAAAGTCGGATCACATTACTGAGGAACACACCTCAGTATGTTAAGGGTTTGAATGAGTTTTTAGATTTTGAAATTTGTAATCGATCCGTTGAAGGGAGAATAAAATGTCCATGTCCTAAATGTAAATTCAGAACATGGTTGAAGAGAGATGACGTTTATGAACATTTAATACTGAAGAAATTCCCTTACCAATATTTGTATTGGATTTGGCATGGAGAATCGAACGTTACAGAAAGATTGATCACTGATGTTAATCCGCATAATGAGGTCCCAAGTTCATCGAAAATGGAAAATTAAATGAAAAACCTAATAAATGATGCATTCGGCCCTGCAAGACACCACTATCAGCATCAAAACATATCAGAACAACTAGAAGAGGGTGCTACAAATTGCAACGTGACAAGTGATGTTTTTGAGACTGTAACACAGGAAGATCAATATTGTTACATATCATTGGATCCTCCTCTTGATTATGTGGAGCCAAATGTAAGAGAAAACTTCATTGAGGAAAATGTGTTTCATGATTTAGTTGATGATGAAAATCAAGAGTTGTATAGTGGGTGTTTGAAATATTCAAAGCTTTCATTTTTGCTGAAGTTGTACCATATCAAATGTCTATGTGGAATTACAAATAAGGCAATGTCCATGATATTGGAATTGATTCGTTATGAATTTCCTGAAGCAAAAATCTCAGAATCTTTTTATGATATGAAAAAATTTGTTAAAAATCTTGGTCTGAATTATACAAAAATACATGCGTGTCCCAACGATTTTATGCTTTATTGGGGAGAGGATTCAAGTAGACAGAATTGCAAGAAATTTTCTTCTTCAAGATGGCAGACAAAGGGTGATGTTGGAAGTCTGAATGAACATAATTTCATGGAGAAGAAGAAAAGGAGAACACCTGCAAAGATTTTTCATTACTTTCCTTTGAATCCTCGATTGCAAAGATTATTCATGTCATCGAAAACCGCCAAACACATGAAGTGGCATTCTGTAGATAATAAAAATTATGGGTTAATGAGACATCCATCAGATTCCTAATTGTGGAAGACATTTGATTCATTACATCTCGATTTGTCAGCTGATCCTAGGAATGTTTGATTGGGATTGGTTGTCGATGGATTCAACCCATTTGGGACTTTGAGTACCAATTATAGCATTTGGCCAGTTGTTTTGATCCCTTATAATCTGCCTTCATAGATGTGTATGAAACAAACATCTTTTATCCTTTCAATGATTATTCATGGAAAACAAATGCCTGGAAATGATATTGATGTATACTTTCAGCCTTTGATTGAAGAATTGCAAGAGTTATGGAGCAACAGTGTTGAGACATTTGATGCTTCTTCTAAAACAATGTTCAAAATTCATGCTGCTTTCATGTGGACCATTAGTGACTTCCCTGGGATTGGGAATTTATCTGGTTGGAACACTTACACGGGTTTGTCTTTTCCCATTTTTAACATTGATTTTGAGCCCAAATAGCTACCTCATAGTAGAAAATGGTGCTTCTTGTGTCATCAAATATTTCTCAATGCATCTCATAGATTTTGGCTGAACAGATCAAAATTTAATGGTTCCATTGATCGTAGACCACCTCCAAAGTTGTTAAATTGTTTTTAAATATTGGAACAACTTGAAAATGTTGAAACAGAATTTGGGAAGGTTCATCTTTTGAATGATAGCGGAAAACGGGTCCGAAGTGCATCATCAATAGAAACTGGAAGGAAAAAATGGAAGAAAAAAAGTATATTCTTCAAACATCTGTATTGGAAATTTAATTTTATGCGGCATAATCATGATGTGATGCATATTGAGAAGAATGTCTGTGGAAATTTGATTTTCACATTGCTTAATAAGCATGGAAAGTCGAAGGATCATCTCAATGCTCACAAAGACTTACAAGCAATGAAAATAAAACGCGATCTCTAGCCGAATGGGAATGGAAAGTATCCTTCGGCAATTTTTTCAATGAAAAATAGGGATAAAGATACATTCCTTCAAATGTTAAAGAATGTTAAGGTATCTGATGGGTATTCAAGTAACATCTCGAGGTGTGTTGACTTGAAGAATCGTAAGTTACATGGATTGAAAAGACAAGATTCACATATTTTGTTACAACAGTTACTACCATTGGCATTGCGTACATTATTACCGAAAATATTTACTGCTGTTGTACTCCAGTTCTGCACATTTTTCAGAAAACTATGTGAGAAATCTCTACATCCATTTCAACTTGACATCCTCCAGGAGAGGTTTGTATTGACCCTTTGCGAAATAGAGATGATCTTTCCCCTGTCCTTTTTTACTGTAATGATGCATTTAACTGTGCATTTAGTTGAGGAAGATAAATTAGGAGGCCTCGTTCATTATCGATGGATGTATCCAATTGAGAGGTACTTTATTTATATGTTTTCCAGTTAAGTAAACAATTTTTGGTACTTAATTACATACATAATTATGTTTATTTTATTTCACAGATATCTTGGGCATTTGAAATCATATGTGAGAAATAAAGCTAAACCAGAAGGCTCAATTGCTGAAGTCTATGTGGATGAGGAGTGTCTTACCTTTTTTTCTCGATACTTGGATGATATTGAGACAAGATTTAATCGATTTGTACATGTTGACGACACATCGACTCAATCTCAAATACATCAGAAATCCAAAATATTTCCTACTATTGGCCGATCAGTTGGGAGGACCTCAAATGTGACACTGACTAAATTGGAATTTTTACAGGAACATAGATATGTGGTGCTGAATAGTGAAATTGTAGATCCATTTATTGAAGATTTTAGGATACAAACAAAGAGACAGATGAGAGGCCGAACACGAAATGAGAAAGATATAACGAAAGCTGTTAATAAAGATCTTGTAGAATGGTTTGCATGAAATGTAAGTTCATAAATATTGTAATAAATACGAATATTAGTTTGACACATACATTTTTTAAATCTAATAAAGTATATTTCTTTTTTCAGATCATGAATACAGATACTCGAGCAGAGGTATCATAAGATTTGAAGTTTCTTGCTAGAGGTCCTCTAAAAGAAGTTAGAAAGTTCGACGCTTATAATATGAATGGCTTTAGATTTCGTACAGTCGATCGAGAAGTGGGTTTGAGAACACAGAATAGTGGTATATTTACATTTGCTGAAGTGGAATACTATGGAAAGCTGTATGATATTATTGAATTAACCTACCACAGACATTTTTCGGTTGTTTTATTCAAATGCAAATGGGTCGATATTATGAGAGGCATTAAAAGAGATTCCTTGCAATTTACTTCTGGGAACTTCTCTCGCTTGATGGATGTTGGTGATCGTGAAATGCATGATCCATATATATTAGCATCACAAAAAATATGGTATACTATGTGAATGATGTTGTCGATGAAGGGTGGAGTGTAGTTTCTCACATAATACAAAGAGATTTGCATGATATGGGTGATGTAGTGGAAAATTTGACCTCTGAAATTGAATTTAATCCGCAACATAAAGAAGAATTATTTTTCCATCATGATATTGAAAATATTAGTCTAGCAAGGTTGAATGAAGTGGATGAAGCAATGGAGCAGGAAACCGACATGATTGAAGGGGAAAATTATAGTATGTACAATTATTTATTTATTCAGCAACCACTTGATTCATTTCTGCAGTCATTCATTATCATTGTTATATATATTTTGTCTGTTAGTACTCCATCTGTTATAATTTTTAATTTTTTTTTGCATAATTTTTTTGAAATATATATTCTAAACTTAATTTTATTTGATTAAATGATAGGAATGCCAAGGAAGAAGCGTTACATTATTTCATCCAGCTCTGCGACAGATGACTATCCATCTGGCTCCCTCCCCACGACATCTGATGAACCAGATGTCAACACCCCTACACCATCTCCCCCTGCACCATCTCTCACACCATCTATGGATGTCCTAGTAGAGGCTGAGTCGTCGACTCCCCCTTCAGTAGCCTCAGCAGTGGGGCAGTGATGCGCCCCTTCCAGTTCATCCCAGACATATAGGAGTGTCACTATCATAGGTACAAATTTTAATTAAATAAATGTATTGCATTTTATTTATACAAATTTTTTTCTCATTGAAGATGAAAAAAATGCAACTGTGGAGAAAAAAATAAAAAATTTAGATGTTTAGAATCTGAATGGAGAGAATATTGTTGTTCCATTTGATTCTTACGAGGTCCCTACACATGATTCCGCGGGGTTTCTTGGCTAGATTCTAGGCCAGCTGGCAGTAGAACCCATTTTCCTTCCCATTTCATATGACAATTGGAGACATATGCCTCCAAGATGGAAAAATGAAGTGTTTGATTCTCAAATCAAGGTAAATTTATTACATTATGGTTTAATTTAATGTCATGTTACTAATATGTTCAAATTGAATTTCTGTATACAGATGTTCTTCCACTTGACCGTTGCTAATGTGATAGCACGAAAGTGGACGTTGAAAAATCTAGGTAAGAAATGGAAAGATTTTAAATGGAGATTGTGGTGTGATGTAAACGATGCTTCGTTGACCATGCTGCAAATGTATGAGAATCTACCTAGTGGGGTACCGAAAGGGTAGTGGAAAGTGTTTGTTGACAGGCATCGGGATCAGAAGAGGATGGTATTGAAATATATATATTATTATATTATCCTTATTTTACATTTATACATTTATATGAAAAGGAAATTACATTCAATAAATTAGTATTAAATTGCATTTTATTTATTTCAGGATCTATCAAGACAGAATGCGTCAAACCAAGTGAAGCAAGTCACCCCTCACATTGTGGGCTCAAAAAGTTTTTCTAGAAATCAAAGTACATTGGTAATCTTTTAATTAGTTTAAATATTTATAAGACAATATTATCTATTTTATATATTGAATTGTTGATTTATCTTTGAGTAATGCAGTCATAGAGTTTAGGCCATGAAGCATCCAGAACTGAACTGTGGTTGGATGTTCACAAGAAATTAGATGGATGTTTTGTTAATGAGGATGCTAAAGAAGTTGGGGTATGAAGTCAATTTTTTATCATAATAACTTCTTATCAATTTTTTCTGTGTTAATATATATTGATATTTGATTTAAAGGTCAAAATTAAAGAACTATGGGATGCCAATCCTGCACATTCCTATTTTGTCTCCCAGGATGACCCGGTTGCTAAAGTCCTTGGGAAGGAGCATCCTGGGAGAGTGCGTGGGATGGGTTTGGGACCCGTGCCATCTGAGGTTTTTAGCAGGACACTGGGGATAACTACTACATATACTCTTGACTTTAGTCAGCCTGGAGATGCTAAGAAAGAGATTGTTTCTTTAAGAAACATAGTTCACCAGCAGGGGGATCAGATATCTGCATTGTAGAAAGAGTTGACTAAACTACATCAGCAGATGAGCAGATATGCCCCCGGTGGGAGTGCATCGATTGGTGGTATGCATGTAAATCACAGAAAATTAAAATCATTTAGTTTGTTAACTTTCATTTGTTTTAAGTTTTAATATAAATCTGTAACTATATTCAATTTTCAATATAATGTTCTTACAGGTGACATCACAAAGTGGAAATGAAGGTGGAGAGGGTGACGATGCATCATCGGACCCTGAGTAGTTGTACTATTCATGTGTTGAACAAAAATGGAAACAATTGGTTTGTATATGTAACATTTGTGGCACATAGTTTCCACCACACATTTTCATGTCCTAAAATTTCCTTGATTTCTCATGTTTCTTTTTATGCATTTTATTGATTTCTGATGTTTCTTTTTATGTCTTCATTTCTCGAGTGTGTTATACATCATTCCATTTAGGTCTGTGTTTGAATTGGTAGTCGAGATTTTGGATGACTAGGAGTTAAACCCATTGTTGATGTGTTGAACAAATTTGGTCATTTCATAGTGATCAAGGGGATAGTGTTGTGGACACTTTGGTGAGGCCCATTGTTGAAAATGTCCGATTTAAGCATCCAAAGTATCTAAACATGCTCTAGCTCTTCTAAAATGTCATGAGAATTTTCTAAATCAAGGTTGGTTCACTAACATATAGGTGTGACTGAGGGGTGATAAATTAGCATAAGTCCATGAATATAGGCAAGAATACTTTTTAAATTAAAATATAATCTCGAAGATGGATGTCGACTTGACACACAATTGGTATGTATTATAAAAACAATAATTTTAAGAAATTCTACCAAATAATTCAATATTAGGATGGTTACAATGGACCACTTCCAACCATAACTGTTTTGATCACTGAACTCTTACTGCATGACTTGAACTGCATTCCCAACACAATTTCCACTTAATCATGGTCTGTCTGGTAATTATTACCTATCATTATATCCTTTAATTATTTATATTATGATTCTTAATTCCATTTTTTGATTCATTACAATCTATCCGGTCATGAAACTTTAATTACAGGAATTCCAGAACTTTCTTCTTTACTATTCATGATTATTCTTTCTACAACCACTCTCCCAAAGGTTACATTTTCTATGACCTGTGTGATTCTCCCCACCATAAGATTTTAATATTCATCATTTTAATAAAAATTGGAATCTAATTCCCATGAAAAACACTATTTCCACCACTAAACATGGTTTCTGGATGTGAGTCAACATAATTATACCATGTTCCATCGCAACAATCCATCCTTGGCATACGCTGAAGCCTCATCTGGAACTAATATTCCATCCTTGAACAACCTGTGGTTCACTTCCTACCACATAGATTTACATCATCCACTTAATAATAAATAGAAATAGTCTATTCATAATCACATGCATTATGCAATCCTCATTCCATGCGCATACATTCAATCAACATCAATAACTACATCTTGAACTTTAACCCAGATTGATGATGTTATAAAACTCGATCCTCTTACATAGTCATCCATAGATCTAGGATAACTTATCTTTTCTACTACAAAATCTGGTCTACATCACTCACCACAACATAGTTAATACCTAGGTAACCTCACTCAGGGAGTGATCAGTTAACACAACCTTTTTAGATACCACAACCCTAAACCAAGTAGTTATGTGAGAATACCCCTCAAGGTGTTACCTGTGATTTCATCCCTCAAACTCTCAGAGACTTGAATTTTTTTCACAAAACACCACACAACTCTCTCCACCAAACCTTAGTTAAATATGAAATTTATATGATAATGAATACTAAATTGATGTTACATCAATTAAATGGGAACACCCATTTCATATAATTCATAGGACCAATGACACTGTGCATTCTTGGTATTTTATATCCTATTCAAAAAATAAAACCCAAGGGTCACATTATCCTACATAACCATTTAACATGAATGATGACTTCTTGAGTCATACACCTTTGAAATTAAACTCACACAACTAACTAAAATAAATAAAATTAGATTGGAATGTTAGTCCCACTAATCTCAAGCATTAAATATGCTCATAACACCTAGAAGTTTTACTTATCTTATGATCGCCTACCAACTTATGGAATAATTCCACAACTAGAGTCCTACTAAATCCCAAAATACATAAAAAAACAATTCTATGACAAAAAACTTAAAATATGCATCCAATGATGCTTAATATCTCCAAGGATGCTAGAAAAACTAGGTTAACCCCTCACATAACATGAGGAATCAACTCTAATTCTAGGTTTATTCCTAAAAGGTCACTAGAATCTCCCACCTAACCTATGTTCCAACATAAAAAGATGTCAACTAAGACTCACTGGAAATATCCACATTCCTATAAAAGATATATCCCAATGTAACTCTAAAACTCTTCCCACAATAGGATTTTTTATAACAATATATTTCTAATGTGTTATTTAAGCTATTTCATCAGTTCAAATTTATTATAAGTATTATGGATGGTTTATAGGCCACAAAACCAAAAAAAATCATTATATAAATGGGTTGACACTACTATAACTACTAATTCATCAATTATCAATTTTTATAATTAGAGTGGAATCGCTATGGATGATCTATCCTAAGAAAGTGAAGTTATAAGATTTAGTGGAATCTAGTTTGGGATGTTACAATGTTGTTTTAATGGAGTTTTATATTCCTAGTATTTACTATTTAGAATATTGTATACATGAGTATGAGGAATGTGTTGGAACCTTTGATGGATATCTGACTGCTGTGTTAATAATACTTTCTCTAATAGGAAGTCTTAATTTCTAGAGTTTCAGATTTTTGTTCTACTTTTAAATATTAAAGATGTATATTATTTCTCATTGAGAGAAAAAAATGTATTTTGGATGTTGTTATTTATTCTGTATATTCAGATCTTGGTCATTGGTGGGAGGCCAGGGATGGTTTTTTTTGGTTTTATTTGTTTTTCAGGGTAGTGATGCAGCAGAAGAAAAGAATTATTTTTTTTATTCTGGGCAGCTTTTCGCAGCGGTTTTAACCGCCGCCAAATGTATACTAGCGGCGGTTTAAACCGCCGCTAAATGTAAAATAAAATTAACTTTTAACAGCGGTTATAACCTCCACTAAATAGGATCATTGTGGCTACCTCATTCCGTGGCAGTTCTAGTGACTTTAGCGGCGGTTTTATGGCCTCTGGAATTTGATTTTATTCGCAACCGTTATAACCTCCACAAATAAAGTGATATCTAGGGCTCGTAAAACCGCCGCTAAATTCAGGGGAACCGCCGTGAAATGAGGATGTGACGACACTTTCCTAAAACCACCGCTAAACGTAAATAACCGCCACTAATAGATTGTCGACACCCTATTAGACGACAGTTTCTGCAAACTGCCACCAAACAATGTAGCGGCGGTTTAAACCGCCGCTAAACGCAAAAAAACCACCGTTAAACGATGATTCTATTATAGTGTAATTATTTTATGTGATGAGAATGTCCCTCCAATCTTGATACATGATGGGAAGTGATATCCTCTCATATAATAACTACCCCAAGATATACCTTTATAAGCTCTAAAATCATTTGTAGGCACCCTATACATGTCAAATGGAATAACTACATTAAATTGTTTCACCCTCCAAACATATGATGTATCAATTTTCATTTCTTTACTATTATTATAAAAAAATCATTAAATATTTTCAATAATTATTATATAGATATAATAAATTATTTTTTATCATTAACAATTTCATACCAATAAATGTTACCCTAAAATACCCTCATGATGTAATCTATGACAATACATTGTCAATTGATGACTACTCCTCATCTACTAAATTTGATCCCCAAACATCCTTGAAGGAGAAAATGATGCACTTGAATTAGGGAGCATAACTAATGAATATGAGAGCATATTAAATGACATAAAATTATAGAAATAGGGAATATAAAAAGCAAGGAGTGTTCTTAATAATGGTTGGAGAATATATGATGGTTCTGATATTATATATATATATATAAGATAAACATATATTTGTTTTAAATTATTTCTATAATTTATGTGTTATGTCTCACAAAATAATCTCATAATACCATTAATAGAAGGTTTAGGGACTTTGAGGACTAGCTATAAAAGAAATTTATTTTACAATACTTGTGAACATTTCTTTATAATTGAGTCACTCTATACTCATTATATGATTCTCATAAGTTATACTCATCTTCCAAATCAGGGCATATAGGAACATAAGAAAGGTGTGAGATCATATTTTTAATAAGGGTAAACATAAGTGATGATAATCGAATATCAATAGTGGTTATAATATGAGAATAATGGTATAATTAAGATACATAAAAAACATATACTCAAAAAATAATTGATCATAAATCAAGGCATAAGGATTTAATGACATAATACATGAATTAGAAGAGTATGGAAACATGAGTCAAAAAACATGATACACTAGATAATAACATAAGAATGAGAATAATCATAAATCTATGACATATTTCAAATATGGAATAAAATGTTTTACAAGAAAACATTACATTCATGATTAACACACTCACTCCCATGATTGAGAGAAAACATAATTTTACCCACGTATATATCACTATCACGTGTCATGAAATTGAACTCCTTCTTACAGGAAACTAAATAATTCAAACTTCCACATATCTCATCATATTTAGACTTTTAACTCATGCATTATAAGTAGATATAGGACCCTACATTTCTTTATTAATTCTTATGTGATCAATTTGAAAATCGTTCATTTATTACATCATAAAGAATCTATAAAAATAAAATGTATTTCATAAAACATATAAATGAAAATAATTAACTTTATATAGCATAATTAACTGTGTAAATAAAATGGTTTTCATAACCATTTCATGTTTAATCACAAAAATAAATAATTCATTACTATAATAAGATAAACCCATGGAAAATAAATGGGTATCCAAAGATATTTTGTAATTTTCTAGGTAAATAACATTCAATCAATATAATAAATCATGTGTTATTTACACTATATTGAAAAATGGTATATAGTTATGTTAAAAATTCCCCCTATCAATTGACGTATGAAATATAGATGAACACCCTTCAATAATAGGAATGGAATATATAGTGCTCACAAAGGAAAAAACATTAGAAGACATATCGTATTTATACACTATAAATGATTAAGAAAGAAAAAGGAAGCGATTGATTATTCCACCAAAATAGAAGGACATTACATAATCCATCTAGAGAAAAAATTCATATGGTAACATTGGAATAATATACTCAATCAGGAAAAAGATATATCAACATTCAATGTCTTAGAAGAAAATAAAATTTAAAGGGTTTTAGAAAAATCACTTCAGAAATAAGAAATATCATTGATCATTTGAAATAATTTTAAATTATATATTTAATAAATATCGGAGAATAATTATTTATTTTAGAAACCATGAAAATATGAAAAGAAAACTATATATAAAATTATAAAGGTGGATGAAATATTTTTTAACACATAAAATGTTAAAAAAAAATTCTTGTCACACTTAAACCAAAACAACCCATACAAAAAATGTTAAACATTTATTTAAAACTCATAAATTATTTAAATTACTATAAAATTAAAATAATTAATTATTGGGGTATAGATAAGGGAATTATAAAATTTATCCAACAAATATAGACAAGGAAAAAAGATACTTTATTGGTCAAAAATAAGTGGTAGTGTTTGTTACCTTATAATTGGTAAATGATGAGATAGTGGAGAAAATGAAATAAGGATAAGACAGTTAAAAAACAAATAATTACTAGAGGATAATAAAATAAAAATGGTTTTAGAGATAAAGGTATATAAATTCCCTATATGGATTGTATTTAAAAATAAATCTTTATATGAATATGATATTGGAGATAAATACCTCATAGTATTGGTATAATAAGAATCTAAGGATCCTGAGAAGAAGATCATTAAATGAAAATTAAAATCTCATTAAAAGGAATATATTTCATAAATTAATTCAATATGGAATTTTATGCACAATATAAAATAAATAATGGGTTGTAATATCATTCATGTCTCGTGAAATTGAATTTGAGACAAAGATCCCCTTACAACCTTATAAAATTTCGATCCAAACCCACTTGAAGGATATGATTTAAAATGAATAATTAAATAAAATTAATATTAATAAGATAATGATACAAGATATTAAATGATTAGTAGATACACCACCCAAAAAAATAAATAGTTTATAATAAGAAGTGGATTTCAGGGGTTTGAAAACTGAGATAAAAACCCTAACCCTAATCCATGACTTTCACTAAAGTACATAAATCATATATATATATATATAAATATCTATCCAAATCACATATTTTATAACATTATTCAATTATATAAAATTTTATGAACTTAATTTATAATTATTCTATTTATATTATTTAGTTATTATCTATTGTCAATATTGGATGTGATTAATATAGATCGTTTCGAACTAGTTTCAAAATGGTGGTGTTATTCTTCATTCTTCTACTAAATTTGATCATTGAAAAAATAAAAGATATTATAATTGTTGTTTTATAATTATTTATAAATTTATAATTTCATTAAATGGATGTTTTAGTTATATTTTAGGTTGATGAAACTGGCAATAAGCATGTTTCAGTGATTTTAACAAATGATCATTTTTGTCTTAATTAACTAGTTTAATAATACAATTAAAAATTAATAATAAAATTAAAAAAATTATTTGATAATTTATATCATTTATTATCAATAATAATTTTCTCATATTCATCCATGATATTTTTTATCAATGCTCATATAGGAGGTTAGACTGACCCAAACAAGAACATACCATAATTAAAGGATGATTATGATTATGAAAGAGGATTATTTTAGAAAAATATCACTATTAAATAAAAATAATGATATTTTTTAGAAATTTCTTCGGTATTTAATTATATTTTATGTGATTTTAATAATCATGATGAAAAATGAAATATGACACTTCGTATAGGTGATAGTCTATACAACACATGGTTAACATTTTTATTTCTCAGCGAGTGAGAGGGAATGGAAGTGGATATGTAATTTTTATCTTCATAATAATAATTATATAATATATTCCACATATATTCTTGAATTTCAACCCTGTAACAATATAATTGAGGCGGTGGTGAAATAATGGAAGTCGTCACTTCATGGAGGCGGTAGTCTTCACAATGCAGGGATACAAATTTTGTTTTTCTTAATAGAAAAGGAAGAAGGTGGTTAATATTTACTATATAAGAATAAAAAAAATTATTATAAAACATAAGGATTTCATCATACATTAATTATAAAATTATATTTTGAGGGTAAGAAACAAATGAAAAGAAGTTAGGGAAAGAAGCACTCACATTGAGAACTTAGGCTTTACCTAATAAGACTCCTTGGAAACAGAGGTCTTAAAAAAATAACATGTGACTAGAGGATAAATGAAAAGGGGAATGTTTATTAATTATGTATAATGGTAATATTTTTAGGTGGAAAAAGAATGTTGGGAGGGTTCTTGAAGGGGTGGTGAGAGGACCTTTCTATATGTGATATGAATGATATTTTTTTAAAATTTCAACTTAATATAAACAGATCACAAGTTTCACTTATCATGAAGATTCTAAAATGGATAATAATTAAGTTAGGGATGATATTAAGTTGATAATACAATATAAATTTATTTTCATAAAATTGTTAAACATGTTTTCAAGTCTGTTAATCTTAGAATTTTCACTTTTACCATTTTGGATTTTCTATGATAACTAATTTTCACCTATGTAATTTAATTTTAATGAATAAAAATAAAATGAAAATTATTAAATAATTTAGACCTGATGATTCCAAATTTTATCTCTATTTTATCATATATAATTTATATGTGTAATAAAAATCAATTTTAACATTAGTACGTGTAACGTGTAAATAATGGTTTTTAGAAAAAAGTGTATTCTTAAAATTAAAATTTATTTGTAAGTAAAATTATAAATGTATATGATTTTAATGATATACATTGGTTTATTAAAAATAATAAATTTTATGTGGGATTCAAAGTAATATTTTTTTTCTAAAATAATATTTAATTAAAAGAATAGATAAAAATAGATTTTATTATAAAATATCACTTAAGTACTTAAAATGTCAATAATAAGTTTTATAAATTCAACATAGTTTATTTTAACTGAATATTTTTACTTCATAAACAAATATTTGTTAAATTAAAATATTTTTAAACATATATTTCTTGATTTTATAATTATAAAGTTACAGTTTTTGTAAAAAAGATTATTTCACTATTCACCTAAAAATAATTATTTTATAAAAAACTCCGAAAATTCATCTTAAATGTATATTAAAATTATAAATCAAAAAATTAATTTTATTAAATTAAAATTAATTTATATAATTACCCATTTTAACTTTAAATAAAATAATAAAATATAATGAGAAACTATCTTTATATAAAAATAACATTTCAAAGTATTAACAAAATATTATTATTATTTTTTACCAATTTCTAATAAGAATAATGTTATTCTATTATATATATTATTCATATTAAAAATATATATTTATTTTCATGAAATTAGGTACATAAAATTTATTTTATTAATTTTTTTATAAATAGAATGATCTCATTATTCTTATCAATTCATTAGTAAATAAACACCATTTTTATTTAGAAATAAAAATTGAAAACCATGTAAAATACATGTGGAAATAACTTATTACATGAATAATTTCTTGATTATATCATCTTGATTTTTAGTAACATTTACTCTCAATATCTCCAGGTAAGTTCTAAACATAAGGTAATCTCTAGAGGCATTCAAGTGTGGTGATTCTGCTAGCATGGATTTCATTACAATTTCCATGAGTGTGAATATCTATTATACACAATTTAATTCATACCATAAATTTTTATTTTCATATTTGGATTGTTATAATTCAACCCCTAGTGATTGGACTTCATTTTTAATCTTAAAAAAATGACCTTTATAAGGGAGACTTCCGCTATCAGATGCCATTTCTCTTCTTTTATTCAAAGATTTGTAATATGGTTACTTCCTTCTATACCCACTAATTTAAGAACTATATTATAACAGTTAAATTTTAAATTAACATATCACAGGTTCATTTTAGCAGGATATTTCATTTTAAAAGATCTATTAATATAATATTTACTTGAGAAAAATACATAGTGAATTTTTGGGCATTTATAGATGGAATAAGTGTTGTGAATGAACTGATCTAATATTTAAATTATTTGGTTTTTGAAATTACTACATACAAAAATAATATAAAACAAGTTATAACATGATATACAGTATGCAATTATAATTTTTTTTGGAAAATGTTGTACATAAATTAATTGAACTCTTGTGATCTAAATTAAAAAATATCAGATAAGTTAAATACGGACTAATAATATAATAAATTAATTCCTCATCGACCATATTATTGTTATCCTCTAATATTAAAAAGATTTTATCATTAACAACTTCACTTTGAAGACTATTTTTTTTTAATATTATCATATAAATATAGTTCAATTTACTGATGTGGATGGGGTTTGCTATCACAAAACAATTATCCATATTTATATAAAATATTATCCATGCCTATTAGAATAAAAGGGATTAAAACATACTACCCATAATCGACTACATCATCCACAGAATAGACTATTTTATCTGGTGAATCCAAAATATATTAATCATGTTATTTACTTTCACTAGTATCGATTAATCGAGATAAATTAACCCAACGAAATTGTAACAAATAATTCCATATGTACCTAAAAATATTGAACAACTTTCATTTTAATAAAAAAACTGAACATTTTCAAAGATAATTTAATTTGATAATGTTTATCAACTATGCATATTATCAAAAATTTATTAATTTTTTGATGTTCCAATATTTTCTGTTTTCAAACCATCTTCATAAAAGAAAATACAAAATTTAATCCATTAATATAACAATAATCAGATTTTCTAGATTTATTTAATGTTCCTTGAAACAAATATTTCAAATAATTTCAAACATCGAATAAATTTCCATCAATATGTATAAATATAAATTATTATTGGTTTCATAAGGTAACTAAATAAATATATCATAAATATGAAATTGATTGTGATATTAATCTATTTTTAAGATAATAAATAATGTATTTGTTAATGAATTTTTTTAGCTATTTCTCATTTTGTGTTTGACTCTAATTACACATATTTCCTTTCATCTCCAATTATTTAACGAATGGATCTATATTATCACTATTGAGTAGAATATAACTATGTGATTGTACTGACAATATTTGTGTAAATTAAATTAATGATATTTTCCCATCTTAATGACCTAACATTTGATGATTTACTAGTTTATTGAAATATATTAATTTATTTCTGTTATCTTTTACATATAGATATAAATTGAATAATTTTTAAAAATTACCCAAATACCTTGAAAAAATGTTGAGACACATTTTGATCATATAAACTTCAATAATAAAGCCTTCTATTTGATATTTTTTTCTTATAAGGGGATTTAAATGGCTTAAATACATAATTAAAAAACTAACAAGGCATAATAAACCATATAAGTAATGAGTTTGAAATTTTTACTATAGTAATTATAAATAAGTAAAATAAAAATAAATATCTATGGAATACATCCATCAATAATGTTTGGGACCTCATATTTAACTTCCTTTGTCAAATATAAAATGAGATGAACCATTAGTACAAAAATATATGGGATAAATATCATCTTAAAATTACCATGTATCATTACAATTATTTACTAATTTTTTCTGTCTCAATAGGGTTTAAAGTTTTCTCGAAATGTTATATAAAGAACAAAAAAGACTCAATTACCAATGTTGTTATTTTACAATGTCACAATTTATATAATTACAAAGGTAACAATTTCTAAAAAAATATGAAAGTCATAAATTTTAATCCCATTTAATGTACAATGTTTTAATTTAACACATATTGAAAAGTTACCAGAATATTCATTAGGTACTTTCATGTTTTTTAGTATTTGAAGTAAAATAACATTTTTTTTGATTTTTCAATGCAAAAAACATCCATATGATATATTCCATTAAAATGTTATCACATATCCTTGTTTATATTTACTTATTATATTTCTTTATGAGAATTATGATGATATTTTTATTTTTCCCTACTCATTCAGTGTTATAAAAACCAAATATCTAGATATGTTATTTTCAATTATTATAACATCATTATTATGATGTAATAATTAAAATTCATGAATTAATAGTTTGTAAAAAATAAGTCATATTTTTTATTATTGTGTACCAACTCTATCCGATGAACTTTTAATTCTTTTCCCATCAACATTCAACAAATGAACTTTTGAAAAATTTACATCAACAGATAATAATTATGACATGGTTTCTAAATCTAATAATAATGTTTATGGTGGGATCAAAATAATTTCATCCATCAAATCATTACTTGAAAAGCCAATATATATGAGATACACATAAGAATAAATGATGTAACATGAAACACCACCTTCTACTATTTGGTAGTATTTTTAGGCTCAATGTCAAAGTTACAAACTTGACATGCCTAGCCAGTGTGAGTTTTCTAACTAGATACATTCTATAATAAGTGGAAATCACTAATCATTAATATAAGAGAAAAAATCATTTTGAACATTTTAATTTTAATAGCATCATATGCATCTAAAATATTTTCCCTGAATTCTTATAGTTATTCTATAATAGGATAAAAGTATAAATCACCATTATTCCCATGAATTTTATTTATTATACTAATCATTGAAATAATTAAAGGGGTTTGTTTTACAGCAAACTATATAGGTATATTGTAAGGGATAAAAATATTTTACTTTGTACTACATATTGTACTTAGAGTCCTGAATGGATTAAATATATTATTAAACAATCCCAAACATAAGTTCCTTGTATTTGAAGGGAAATTTAAATAAAAATAATTAAAGGATTTTAATTCTCTTGATTCTCATGAAAGTTGTATAAACATATTTTTTCCCATATCATTCCACTTAATTTTATCTACAATTTTAGAAGACATGAATAATATTTTAAATCTTGTTTTTTGTTGGATGAAATACATATCGATGGTTCTTTTTGGTTAATTGTGTTTCTTGATAAGGTTTTAGGTTTTTGGAAAAGTATTATTTTCAAATTAGGCGTGAAGAGTTGGGGTGAATGTCCAATATGATCACATAGAATGTGAATGTCCTAAACTATCATGAACAAGGATCAAACAGAAGTATCACATAGAGAAAAAATGCCCTAAGGATCAATCAGGAGTGTGTAATTCCTACGATATCATGTACAGTGTGTTTTCATATCCAAGGTGGGAATTTATCACTAATGATTTTTATAAATGAATGAGATCATTTGATTCCATCACGTGATCCGTTTGTGTATAATAGGATCTCATGATGAGATCATGAGAAGCACCTAAAGGCACTGCATGATGGTCAGAGGATTTTATGATGAGATCATGAGAAGTAGTCGAATATATCACATGATTTTTAAAAGATCCCATGAAGAGATCCCATGAATCACCTGATGACTCCACATTATTATCATTGTATATGATGATGTGATCATGCAAAGAACTTAAAGACACCGCATGATTTTTAGTGGATATCATAGTGAGATCACATGAAGCATGCATGGTTTTATATAGGATATCATAGATATAACACATAAATAACCTGAAGAAAATAGTCTATAAATGAATGATATATCTCATCGTTTCTAAAAAATCATGCGACCACATGATTATCAATTGATCTCATGAAGAGGTCACATGGAGAATTTGGAGACAATGTCGCCAACCACATTATTATCATTGGATTATGATATTGGATCATGAAAAGTGTCTATGATTTTATTTGGATCTCATTATATTACCACACAATGTTATCGAAGAAAATGAAGATGACTACCACATGGTTATCTTTGGATATTTTAACGGGATTACATGAATTTCTTAATAGAATTTGTAATGGCAGTGGAAGGGACAACTAACTGTGATTTACAGAGTTAATGCTATGAATTTTTGCATATAAATACCCTTTAATCCATACCTAAGAAGAAGAATAATTTTATTAAGTGGTTTTATATGAAGAAAAAGTAATTCAAATTAGTAGAAAAAATTCATGCATCAGAGTCACACTATGCACAAAATCATTAGAAGGTCTTGTGAAAAAAATTCTTGAAGGAGTCTCACAAAAGGGTCTTGAAAATGGATGTATGTTCAGGGTTTTTACACGTATAGGTTGACCTTATTATATCACATTATCAAAATAATCTAAATAAGTTCTCTTGATTGAGTTACATAACCTGAATAACCTAAGAAAGGTATCAAACCAATGTCATGGGATTCACATTAACAGAAGGTCTCATAGGGGAGTCTCATAGAGGAGTCACATGAATGGATCATGTCAAGGAGTCTCATTAAGGGATCTCAAAGAGGATTCCTAGGGAGTATACTAACGGATGAGTCCAATGAGTGAGACTCATGGAGGGGTCTCATATAGGAATCTCCCTAAGGGATATGTAACATCGCTGCCTATATACCACTCACTGGTGCCCCAAATCGGTCAGTCACATGACCTGAAACGTACCTCTCCATAAGGTAGAGGCTGCCGACTAGTAGCAAGGGTCTGGAAAGTAATTCATGGGGAGAATATACCCTATTTTTTCTATTATTCGAGTAATACACTAGAAAAAATAAATAAACAATTGGGAAAACATATAATCATAAATAATACCAATATCTCTTGATAACCAAATCATGAAGTAAAATGTCTAAACTGAATAATATATATGTCATGCTAATGTATGTGCCAAGTGTCAATATGACACTCAAAAGTAAAGACACTGATAACACCCAGGAGGGTCCCAAACCACATCTGGTTCCCTTATCCATGTTCTACCCCAAGTCATCCATCTAACACATAAACATTCACCTTAACTCACCATACAACAATAAAGTCTACTTGGTTACCAATTAAGAATCCCATGTTAGGTGTAAGTACAACATAGTAGGACACCACCAATGGTGTCTAAAAAAATTATAGTCAACAATTGTATAAAGAAATAATTAAAATGAATAAATAAATAGTTTATCACATTATTAAATATTCCATATTTAACCACATAAACCCCCAAGATCTCGAGGACACCTAAATCTCATTACCTTCTTCACCCTATGATGTAGTCTGATCTATCATCATGGAATATCACATTTGATTGTCCATGTTACCATCCTTAATACTTATCTGAATGTCTATGTTACCATTCACAATTTCATGTCACACAATTGAATGTGCATTTCACCATTCATAATAAATGGATGAATGTCCATGTTACCATTCACCATTAAACAGTACATAATTGAATGAGAATGTTACCATTCATAACTTCACACATTAGAATAACCATGTTACAATTCCTTATTTCTCAACTGAATGACCGTGTTACCATTCACAAACACATAATTATTTCAATAAATAATTATCCACACTAATTCCATTACTAATTCAACAATTAGTTAAATACCACAATTATATCAGTTAACCTAACACTTAAATAATCAAAATAATAACATTAATTAATTCCACAATTAATTAATCATATAAATTTCACTAGTTAATTCAACAATCAACTAATCACTAAAATTACTCTAGTAAATTCAACAATTGACTAATGACATCAATTAATCTATTTAATTCATCAAATAACTAATCACATCAATTACTCTAGTTGATTTATCAATTAACTAATCGAGTCAATAACTCTAGTTGATCCAATAATTAATTAATCTCATCAATAATATTAATTAATTCAAATATAATTAATCAAATCAAATAAATAAATAAATTAATTAATTAATTAATCACATCATTCCGATTAGTCAATTCATAAATTAACTAAACACAAAAATTAATCTAGTTAATTAAAGAATTAACTAACCAAATCAATTAATCTATTTAATTAAAAAATTAACTAATCACATCAATAACACGAGTTATGTCATCAATTAACTAATCACATAAATAACTATAGTAAATTCAACAATTAACTAATCACATCAATTACACTATTTAATTCAATAATTAACTAATCACACCAATAAATTTTGTTAACTAAACAATTAAGTAATCTCATCAATAATATTAATTAATTATACAATTAAGTAATCAATCAAATAAATTAATTAATTACACAATTAATTAATCACTTCAATACCATTAATTAATTCACCAATTGATTGATTAAATAAATCCATTTAATTAATTCTATAATTAATTAATCACTCCCATCAATCCCATTATTTAATTAAGCCATTAAATAATCACATTAATTTTCTTAATTAATTCAACAATTAATTAATCTCATCAATCCCATTATTTAATTCAATAATTAAATAATCAAATTACTTCCATTAATTAAAAAATCTATTAATTAATCTCATAAATCTCATTAAATAATTCTAAAATTAATTAATCATCTGAATCTCATTACTAATTCAAAAATTAGTTTATCACACAATTACCCGTAATTAATTCCCCATTTAATAATGCATATAAATTCTATTAATTAATTCCTCAATGAATTAGTCAATACCCGTAACTAATTATCCCATAATTAAATCAAAAATTAATTATTCAAATCAATAATCTCAATATCTTATAATTAATTATACAAATAATTATCTCAATTCATACATCTCAATATGTCATAAATAATTTTACAATTAATTATCTCAAATAATATATATTGATATCTCATAATTAATTTTAACATTAGTTATCTTAAATCATATATATAGATATCTCATAATTAATTTTACAATTAATTATCTGAAGTCATATATTTTGATATTTCATAATTTATTCATCAATTAATTATATCAACTCATATATCTTGACATCTCATAATTAATTTAACATCAAATATCTCAACTAATATATCTTTATATCACATAATTAATTCGTTAATTCATTATCTTAAACCAATTATCTCAATATCTAGTAATTTATTCCCTAATTAATTATCTAAATCACATATCCCTAAATCTCATAAATAATCCTCCAATTAATTATCTAAATGAGCACCACCTAAACATTGTAATTAATTACCCAATTAAATATCTAAATGGTAAGATCCTCGGTATCATAATCAACTCCTTATTTAGTCATGTATTTCAAAAATTTATCCAATAAATCAATTGGACATTATCTAAATCATAAATCCCTAAATATCATAAATAATTTATCCACTAATTATCTAGTCATACATACCATTAAATCCATGATTAACTCGCCAACTAATCATAAAAATGGATAACCACATAATCCCATGAATAAATCCCTAATTAATCATCAATTTTAACAATAAACCAATTAATCAATTGGCCACGACAAATAACCTAATTTAATAATTTGAATTTCTAATGAATGATAGAAATTGTAAAACATGAATACAAGTATCAGGATTATGACCATGGGAATTTGATATTATACCACCTACCTCAATTTTTTGAATAATAACCACCCAATGGAAATCCTCAAAAATGGAGCTTCATAATGATGTAGATCTTGATCTGAATCTTAAAACCCAAAATCAAGATTCAAGAAAATCAAGATGTTGAAAAAATAGATATATATCTAGAATAAAATATCTATATCTAAACAATAGAAATATATCTATCCAATACACAATATTACATCGTTTAAATGAAGAGGAATTAAAGGGGGAAGAATGAGGGAAGAACGGGATAAGAATCCACTTACTAGGGGACAAGCGTCCTTCCAAATGGGCTTCGATTCACGAAGAACAAAGGTGAGGAGGGGATGAAATTAATTCATAGAGCTCCAAAAACATTAAAAGGACCTAGGTATGAATCAGGATCAATTTTTGGTTAATAAGGTGGTTCTATAAATTTTAGAATTAATTTTACGTCTTAATTAGTTCCCGCACACAATTTCCTACACAGGGGTGCACAGTTTGTCCTAACTGTGTGCCAACTATGCGCCTATTTTTTATGGGTTCATGGTTATTCCTAAGAGAGCACCAGGTTTCCCAAATCATGCACTATCCATGTGAATTATCTATTCCTGGGTTCATATGGTTAGCTAGGCCAAGGCGCATGGTTTGACCTAACCTCACGAAAACCATGCACAACCACTTTTTCTTTTATTTTTTCTCAAATTTCACCCAAACACTCCCCAAAATGAATCCCAATTAAAAATTACCTAATAAAAGGAAAAATAATACCTATAATAGAACCCAAGAATTCTCTATAAAAGGTCTATATCTTACAATATCCCCACCTTCTAACAGCTCATCCTTGAGCTTCACTCCCAAGTTTCCCTAAGATTCTGGTTCAAAAATATAGGGCCACTGATCCCTCTAATATATTTCTCTCTCCAAAGATTCTTCCTAAAGGCATATATGTTTCCACAATACATGGACTAATAGCACTGTATTTTCCAAAAACACCTTATCATTGTGATCCAACACATATACCAGATGCTCCTCAAATGACACATAATTCTCAAGATCAGCTTCTAAAATAAACCTGGAATGTTTCCCAACTCACTGTTCCCAACAACCATAAGAAACCATAGAACATTAGCAATCAATCATACAACCAAAAACTATATAGAAAGGATGTTCATCCACCACCTAAAAGTCTCACATGACCTTCCTATAATGAATTTATACATGCACCTTATAGGTTCCTCATTGGAATTCCAATGCCACTACTTACTAAATTTTGTATTTCTCTATGCACCGACTACTTAAAAACCACTCCCCACATTTGGATATTTGTTAACACCACATTTTTAATCAACTCAGCCACCAAATTATTTATTGATGCTTGGTATATCCTAAAAACCTCATCCATAAACTGTTGATGGCATACCTTGCACCATCCATCTGAACATATATACTAATTCATAAGCATTAACTCCAAGAGGCACCATATTGAACAAAAACATATATAGGTAGATATGAGTAAATAAAAAGCATTCTCAGTGTACCCAAGATGATTTCAAGGTAGATTGAATGTTCATCACTAATTAAAAGTTTTCCAAGAATTCTTTGATTAATACCCCCACTAATCCTCCATAATTGATGTTAACTCCCATTACAAAAACACCTTAACCTATTGAAAGTATTGACTTTCCCTTCCCTATAACATCTCAGTACACAAATCCAAAACCATATATTCTCTCACATAACCTACAATCGAGTTCTCAAACTAGGGAATTATCACCACCAAAACAACCCACATCAAGGGTCAATTTAATAGAACAAATCATTATTAATTCAAAACATTAACATAGTTAACAAGATTAATCTACATAAAATCATATCAAGTCTTTTCCCTTTTCCCCACCACACAATCAAAACTGAGGCACTATATCTACCCTTATCCCTCACACATATAGGTCCTAGTTAAAAAGGATAAACACATCATCATTATTAAGGTTTCTCATTTACACACCCATTTATTCTCATATTTCATCATTTTAAAATATTTTTCTATTTCATATTAGGAACCATTTTCATTTAAATTTCATAAGCAAGTAAAAATAGTTCAAGTTTAATCAACTTACCCATAACCTGTTTTCCCATGCTTGCATAAAATGATGTAAGTAAGAATAATCCAAATGGCCAAGAATGATGCATTAAAACTCAACTCTCATTCCATACTATTCCACAAGTCAAATATCAAAAAATTTCAAAATCAATAATCACACCACACAATAAGTGTGTCACCCAAGGTGAAATAATATTCAACTATAAAAGTAAACAAAAATAACAAAAATTCCACCCTGAGTACTTGGGATCTCCCCTATATCTGAGTAAGATACTCCCATGCATGAGCTCATAAACAAGAACCAACTCTTCCTAGTCTCTTGTATACCTTTATCAAATAGTAAGAAAAAAGAAAAAGAAAAGAAAAATGGAGCTTGGATTACACTTTGTAACATCCCAGCCTAGGTTCCACACACCAGTGCCCTGAATAGGTTGGTCACATGACCACAAAAGTTCCTCCTCATAGGCTAGAGTCTTTCGACTAGTAGTGGGGGTTTGGTAATTTATTAATGGGGAGACTATAACCTCTTATTTATCTATTATCATATTAATAAACCAACATAAATAAATAAAAAATATTAGAAACATATAATCATAAAAAATACCATTATCTTATGATAACCAAAAAATTAAGTACAATGTCTAAACTAAATAATAACTATGTAAATATAATTTACGTTCTAAGTGCCAATATGAAACTAAAAAGTAAATACACCGATGACACCCAAGATGGTCTGGAATTGCATCTGGTTCCCTCATCCATTCTCCACCCAAACTCAAACATCTAACATAGGGATTTTCCCTTAAACTGTCCTAAAAAAATAAACTCTATTCTGGTACCGATCATGAAACCTAAATAGGGTGTGAGCGCAACTCAGTAGACCCCCCCAAATGGTGTTTAAAACAAATCCAATAAATGAAAATGTAAGAATTTGTATTAATAAATTATTATAATGCATAAATAAACATTTTAACACATTATTAAATATTCTATATTTAACCACATAAACCCCCAAGTTCCCAAAGACACTCTAATATCAATACCTTATTCATCTCATGTCAGAGTCTGATCTATCCCCAATGAATATCTCATTTTAATATCCATGTTACCATTCTTAATACTTATCTGAATTTCCATGTTACCATTTTCTATTTCATATCACATATTCGAATTATCATGTTACTATTCATAATACTAGGATGAACATCCATGTTACCATTAACCAATTAATAATACATAATTGAATGAGCATGTTACCATTCATAACTTCACAAATTATAATGATCATGTTAGCATTCCTTATTTCTCAACTAAATGACCATGTTACCATTCATAAACACATAATTAGTTCAATAATTAATTATCCACCCCAAAACAATTTCTAATTCAATAATTAGTAAAACATAACAATTCCATCATTTAATTAAACAATTAAATAATAACAATAATAAAATTAATCAATTCAACAATTAATTAATCAAATCGATTTAAATAGTTAAGTCAAAAATCAAATAATCACATCAATTACTCTAGTTCATTCAACAATTAACTAATCACATCAATTACTTTAGTTAATTCATCAAATAATTAATCACATAAATTACTCTAGTCAATTAAACTATTAACAAATCAAATAAATAACTCTAGTAAATTAAACAACTAACTAATCTCATAAATAATATTAATTAATTCAAAAATTAATTAATCACATCAATTTCTTTAATTAATACAATAATTAATTAATCACTTCAATCCTATTAGTCAATTCATTAATGAACTAAAATAATAAATTACTTTAGTTAATTAAAAAATTAACAAATCACATAAATTATTCTAGTTAATTCAACAATTAACTAATCACATCAATAACTCTAGTTTATTAATCAATTAACTAATCACACCCATAACTATAGTTAATTAAACAATTAACCAATCACATCAGTTACCCTAGTTAATTCATCAATTAACTAATCAAAACAATAAATCTAGTTAATTAAACAATTATCTATTATCACCAATAATTTTAATTAATTGTATAATTAATTAATCACATTAAATAAATTAATTAATTCAATAATTAATTAATCACTTCAATCCCAAAAATTAATTCACCAATTAAATATTTACATAAATACCATTAATTAATTTCACAATTAATTAATCACTCCCATAACTCCCATTATTTAATTCAACCATTAAATAATCACATTATTACCCATAATTAATTCAGCATTTAATTAATCTCATCAATCCCATTATTTAATTCCACAATTAAGTATTCACATTACTTCCATTAATTAATTCATCAATTAATTAGTCCCATAAATCTCATTAATTAATTATACGATTAATTAATCTTCTCAATCTCATTACTAATTCAACAAATAGTTTATCATGTAATTATCCTTAATTAATTACCTGATTAATTAAGCATATCAATTCCAATGATTAATTCGTCAAATAATTATTCAATATCCACAACCCATTATCAATTTTTTTTTCAACAATTAATTATTCATATCAAAAATCTAAATATCATATAATTAATTCTACAATTAATTATCTCAAATCAAATATGTTGATATCTCATAATTAGTTTTATAATTAATTATCTCAAACCATATATCTTGATATGTCATAATTAAACCGTCAATTAATTATATCAACGCATATATCTTAATATCTCATAATTTATATACCATTAATTGCCTCAACTCATATATCTTTATATCTCATAATTAATTCATCAATCAATTATCTTAAACTAATTATCTCAATATCTTGTAATTAAATCTCCGATTAATTATCTAAATTTCAAATCTATATATCTCATAAATAATCCTCTAATTAATTATCTAAATGGGAAACAGATAAACCTCATAATTAATTTCCCAATTAAATATCTAAATGGTAATCCCCATAGACTCATAATAAACTCCCCAATTAGTCATCTATTTCAACAATTTATCCAATAAATCAATTGGTCATTATCTAAAAAAATCCATAAATTTCATAATTAATTCATCCATTAATTATCTAATTGGACTGAAAATTTTACTTATGATTAACTCCCCAATTAATCATCAAAATTTAAAACCCCTTAATACCATGACTAACTCCCCAATTAACCATCAATTTCAACAATAAACCAATTAATCAATTGGCCATGTTAAATAACCTAATTTAATAATTAAAATTTCTAAATAATTCTAGAAATTATAAAACATGAATACATGTATCAGTATTATGACTATTGGAATTGAATATTAGACCAAATATCACAATTTTTTGAAGAATAAATTCCCAATGGAAATCCTCAAAAATTGAGCGGCACAATGACGTAGATCTATATCTGAATCTCAAAACCCTAATTCAAGATTAAAGAAAATCAAGATCTTGAAAAACATGATTTAGATCTAGAGTTATAGATTTAGATATATATATATATATGTATCCAATAGAATGGATTAAATCTTTAAAAGAAAGAGGAATGAAAATAGGGAAACAAGGGGGAATAATGGGAGGATAATCTACTATCCAAGGGAGAAGCATCCTTCGATCTGGTCTTTGATTGACAAAGAAGAAAGTTCATGAGGGAATGAAATTTGTCTAGAGATCTCCCAAAATGAGAAATAGTACACAAGGATTAATTGATGTTGATTTTAGGTTAATTAGGGGGGTTGGAAAATTTTATAATTTTTTTATAGGGTTAAATAATTCCCGCACACAGTTTCCTACACAGAGGAGAATAGTTTTCCCTAATTATGTTCCAACCATGATTCTATTATTTTATGAGTGCATAGTTATTCCTAATATGGGGAATGGTTTCCCAAATCATGATATAGCATTGTGAATCCCCTCTTCTTGGGTTAACACTATTAGTTGGGCTGGGGAACACAATTTTCCCTAACCGTGCAACAACCCCATTTTCATTCATTTTTCTCAAACTTTCACTCAAACACTCCCCCAACTAAAACCCAATTGAAAATAAATCAATAAAAGGAAAACTAATACCTTTAATCAAGACCAAGCCTTATCTAGAAAAGTTCAGGATCTTACAAGATCTCTTGGATGAGCCTCACAAAGGAGTCTCTCACCAGGGTCTCATGTTGGGGTTACATGCCAGAGTCTTGTGGATAGTGATACATGGCATGGTTACCCTATGAACAATATCATTATCATATATAACTTCTAAAGAGGAATAATAATAAGATGAATTAATATCTACACTATCTGATAATATTTGCAGAAGGATTTTATTCACTACTACGTCCAAGGTATTGAAAGGAAGAGATACCATCACTCAATGAACATTCCAAAGTGAGGAGCAGTTTCAATGATATCTCATGGAAATAGGATTCTAAAGGGGATTTTCATATAAATTATTCTAAGGAACATGAGACATATAAAGTAACATATATTAAATTTAGTTAAACTCTCAACAATATAAGATATTTTTATTTGGATTGTGTGGAAAATTTTTTCCCTTCTAAAATAGTAATCATAAGAGGGAAGTGTGAGGGAGGTGATCCTAGTGAGATAGTGAATCTAACCAAAATAGTGTAAGGGTATTTATCATATAAAGTAGTCTCTTAACTAAATATAGAATAAGTTATCTTTAGTGGAGTTGGTATATTAACACATAATCTTTGTTTCTCTATGGATATTGCCTAGCAAGGGTGAACCAAGTAAAAATATATTTGTCATTGTGATTTATTTCTTGATTTACATTCTATTCATAATCATTAGTTATATTTGTAAAGGTTAATATCAATATAATCACAAAAGAGAAAAATAAGTGAACCATATAATAAATAGGTCAAGATCCAGTGGGGTAGGAAGAATTTTGAAAGAATATCCATACCACGATTCACCCCATCTCTCTGTATCCAATCCCCTTTGGTCTAAACAATTAGTATTAGTGAATAGGTTGATTTTATGATTTTTTTTCTATATTACTATATTTATTCAACTATTGTAATTTAAGTTTTACTTTTATATTATCTTAGTGTTCCACGAAAAACATAATAACTTCAAAGAAGAAGTATAAGTTTGGTGTAATTCTTTAGTGTGGAAGTGTTAATAGAAAGAGTGTAATTCTATTGAAGGAAAAAAAATGTAATAAATAAAGGATTGGTTGAATAAAATTGTGAAAATATTTACTTATTCAATGATTCAGAAATAATGAGTAAAGTACAAGACATGCGAAGTGATGTTGGATCTACTAATCATGAATAAATTTTAGGAACGCCAAATGTTGAAGTTTTCAATGTGAAAATGTAATTGGATCAGATATTAAAATAATAAAATATGTTTCAAGATATCCACATCCAATCATATAAAAATAAATTCAACAAGATAAAATCACTAAATAAAAGGCTTTTTTAAGTGACCAATAATCTAAGTAAGAATGATTCCCAAGATAAAGAAACATAAAAAATAAAATCTGATGAAAAGGGAAAGTATCCAAACTCAAAATAATTTAGACTTTAGAATCCAAAAATTATTATATTTCTATACACCAGTCAAGACTGGTTAAATAGAAGTAATGTCTAAAAAAAATAATTTATGCTTTAAATATTATATTAATCAGATGAATTCTAAAATAAAGGATAAAAGTGACATGGTGTATATGCTCACATGGGCATTGAATGATGAGGTGAATATTGGTAAGAATCTCATGAATGAATATAATTCTCAACTTAAATATAGGTACAAAAAGATTTAAAAATTTGGTAAAGATCTTGAATCAATCATGAAATAGTTGGATCAATCTAATTCTTGTGGAGATCCCAAGTTACAAGATTCTTTTCATTTATTATTTGAATATTCTTGGGTAGGAAATAATGAAATGAAAATAAAATATTCTATTTTAGAGGAATATCATGAAATGATTGTCTCATCCCAAAGGATATTAATTTTTTGAAAATAATGTATTGGATATGATGAACTATCTCCCATGAATGAGAGGAAGAGATCCATGAACTACTCAAAAAATAGTGAAATTTTTGTAGGTTCTGTAGAAAAGAGATAAAAAAACCTTTTTTAGGATGTAATGAAAACATGTGATATTTCTACAGGTTGAATATATTTCATGTTTTTGTGTCAAGGAATTGGAATGTATTTTATCTTGTGAAGATATATATATTTTTAAATCTTAAAATAAGTATAAGTTTTTTGAAATATGTAAAAGGAAAGTCTCTCATAATAAAGTATCAATTAAATGTTATTATTTGGGAAGATTGGGACACATCATGAGTTTGTTTTAAGAATCCCAAGTGGTTAATGTCATAATATGAACTCTAGATTTATCAACATCTGAATCTAGAAATGATTAATCAAGGTATATTTTCAATGGGATATGTTTTATATGTGATAATGATGGGAATTTTGAAAGATATTTCATCTAAAAGAAAGTTTTGAAGGAAATTTGATCATGAAGTAGATCATCAACTCCAGTGGCATATAACAAGAAATACTATAATATGATAAAACCTAATAATTTAAAAATTATGTTTAAAGTCTTAAAAGAAACACAAAGAGTTCAAGAAAAGGTGTACCAAGAACCTTCTATTTTACAATCACATAAACTATTTTGGAAAGAATGTGAACAATCCTTGATAAAAAAGGGAGTAGTTTCTTCAGTTTTGAGTAAGAAGAATCTATGTTTAGTGAATGACTCACCCCCAAAAATAAAGGGTGAGGTGACCCGAGTAATTGATAAAAGAAAAATAGATACATAATTACTTGATAAATTCATGTGTCATTCCACAATGTGATAAGTAAATGGAATAGAATGATCCCTACAATAGAGGAATAAACAACGACATATGACTAGTGGGGAGATTACTACTTAGAGAAAGAATCATGAAAAATGAAATATAGGTGGAGTTTTAAAGAATAAAATTAATAAGAGTGGGTTTAAAAACAAAATTTTGATAAGGAATAAGACTAAAAACCAACATATTATAATAATACTAATAATGTAGGTAGAGAATGTATAGTAATATTTCAAGAATATTTGAAGTTGACTGGGTAGTTAGAATAAGCATAGAAAGAGTACAGTGCTTTGTAATAAAGCATCAAAGGGTTGGTCCATCAGGATGGATCACAATACTAATATTAATTATTCAAGAGGTATACCTATCCCCAAGAATTCAGGGTTTATAATATCTATTAGATGTTGTGAATGAATAAGGAGGAGATATGATCCATGGGGTGTGAGTGTGTTGAAAGGGAACAAGTGCATAAGATGAATTGATATACATGCAAAAAGAAGAATAATAACTCTTAAAATTCACATATGGAATAAGATTAAACAAGTGGTTTTAATACATCCCTCTAATTTCCCAATATATATATATATAGAATTTAAATTCTAAAGAAAAGGAATATTCTATGATGAAGAGCCTGACATAAAACTGAAGAGATATAAAAGCTATGAATTAATGATCTAATGGTTCCAAGTAAAATTTAATATTCATCCATTGGTATTAAGCCTCATATTAAGTGGTATTTCCCATTGGTAGAAGATTTATTGGGGGATAAGTATAAATAATCACATATTTAATGTTCATCTCTTTTGTTCTAAAAATTTGGTGTTGACTAACTACTTCTACGACACCATAATATTTTATAAAATCTATAGCATTTCCATCTAGTGGTCTCCCTATTAAGAAGAGTAATTCAACATCTAGATTTAGCTCAATAATCAATATTAATGATTTATACCATTCCAAAGATATATGTTTTTAGGGAGATATGGAGATAAGAACTACAGGCACTAGATCCCCATATAAAAATAGATTTTTCTGAAGAATTGAAGAAATACATACTATTTGAATTTAGGGAAGTAAGTGAGTGACATGAAAAAACAGTGTTTATTGGCTTAAAAATTTTTTTCTTATAAAGGGTTCTGACTTAGTAGTCTTAGAGGATCTTTTAAGGACTCAATACCAAGTAGTAATTTCACTTGATAAAAATAATTTAGTATTTCACATCTATAGATAAGAATACTTCCTTGAGATTGAGAAGTGTTAAAATTAGAAAGTTTTCAATCATAAAATTACTAATGGATTTTAAAGTGACATTCAGAATAATTGAAAAATCCAAGTGCTCAATGGATTTCAAGCTATGATGTCACATGGGGTAAGCATAAGTGCATGACCAAAGGGGGATAATCATATATGTTTTTATAGATGTATGGAGTTAGAAAAATAATGTGTGTTCCCTCATGATTTTTTAGATTATCGAATATATAATTCACGATATAATTGATTAAGGGGGACTAAATTCATAGATGAAGTAATCCCCTATTAAATTCTATGATAAAGAGGGAGGTTGAAGTGAAGTGTTGAACCGATATCCATTTTGACAATTCAATTTAAAAAAATATTAAAAAAACCAGTCTATCACTCAAACATAAATCAAATTGAATTAAAATACCACTTTATTATGAAGAAATTAGAGCATCAACTTATTAAGCCTGAATCTGTGCCTAATTAACTATAGGTTGCTGACATCATGATGAAGGTATTTCCCAATGAATCATTTGAACAACATTGACTAGATCTTGGAGATTAGTCGACTCCCTACACTTAAACTCTGTGGATATGGGACCCCATATGCCTAAGGTATTGTGTTATTTTCCCCTATGTACTGATATATTTATTTAACGTATTTCATACCATAGAGGTGTGAATATTGTGTTCATTGAAAAATGGGGAGAAAATTCTTGATTAAAATCTAGGATAAGCTGATGGTAGTGAAAAATGGGGAGTTTTAAAATATATAAATGATAAAGTTAGTATATTAATGATAAACAATAGTGAACTAGAGTGAATTTTAGGTTCATGATGTGAGTAGTTGACATGTGTCAGATAAGAAGTGATATCAAGGTCCGAGCTTGTTCAATTTTTTTATTGAGAAGGTTTGAGAAAGAAGTGATCCATCGATGAAATTTGTATGATAATCTTATTTCCCACACTAAGCTTAACTCATGTGGGATTAGAGTACATGTAAAAGAAGCCCTTGATCACTGTATGATGTTTTAGATGGAAATGATTTTTCTTGTGCATGACTAGTAAACAAGTTAGTTCTTGAAGTTTAGAAGTATTTCAACAAACCCAAATGGGGTGATTATTGGAAAAAATACCTCTTGATGGTGCTTTTGTGTTTATTGTGTTTTTTTACAAGGTTTTACATTTTTGAAAAAGGTTAGTGGTCAAAGGAGGTGTAAAGAGTTAATGTGAATATTATAAAGGACCATACAGATCATGAATGCCCTAAATGATCAAGTGAAGTGTGAAATTGAACAAGGATAATGTTGAAGAACTTATTTCATAAGGGATCACATGAAGTTTTTTTTATAAATGGTGGGATTTCCTTTCTTTCATTCACGAGAGCTTAAGGAGATCACATGAATGCATCATGAGATCCATATGAGTATTAGAGGATCCCATAATGAGATCAGGAAAAGAACCCGAAGACACCTCATAAAGGTCATAGGACCATATCATGAGATCTTATAAAGTAATTAAATACATAAAATGATTGTTAGTATATCTCATAAAGAGATCACATGAAGAACCAAAAGACACTGCATGGTTGTTAGAGGATCACGTGATGAGATAATGATAATAACTTGAAGATACCACATGATATTAAGTATATAAATAGTGAGATCATGTAAAGCATTCATGGTTTTAATGGGATCTCTTGAAGAGATCATCAAATGTCCATGAAGTCAATGATTTTGGAAATGATGGAGATATATCACAGTTTCTCAAAATCATGTGACCACATCAATTGATCTTTAAATGAGGACACATAGAGCACTGAGAGAAAATGTTCCTAACCATATTTTTATCACTGGAACTCATGATGGGATCACATATAGTTCCCATGATTTTCCTTTGATCTAACGATGGGACTAAATGAAGTGTTTGAAGTCAATGAAGCTAACCACCACATAATATTCATTTGATCTCGGTATGGGATCATACACAATACATAATCAAATTTGATAATGTTGTGTAATAGATAAATAATAGTGAGTTTTAGAGTAAAGATGGTAGATTTAATTCTATAGTAGGAAATGTGGGGATGTACCCCTTTGTTAAAAAAGAGAAAACATACAAACCCTTTTTGTGGGGAAAGGGAGAACCCAAAAGCCCATAACAAGCCCATAGGAACCAAGGGAAAAAATCTAATGACTCAAGAGCCTAGTGGGATAGCCCATTAAAAATGAAATCAGTATAAACCAACTCAATCCAATCAATGAAAAACCCTAGCCGCTTTATGGAATGCCGCTGCCGCTGATCTTGTAGTTGAATATCGCATGACCGACTCACACCGATATACCATCATCCATAACAGACCAGATCGGAAAATCCATGACCTGATCTGTGCCACCAGCACCGAGGCTACAAACATCACCATCATTCAAGTCTATAAATACTTATTAACTTTCCATTAATAATAAGAGTAGTTTTCTTAAGTGGCTTGATTTTAAGTATAATTATTTCTCATTTTTTGAAAAATATCTTATTCTGAAGTCACATGATCCATGTAATTAGTATATGGTCATATGAAAGGATATTAGAAATTATTCTCACAAAGGGTTCATAGAAAGGGATGTATTTGTAGGGTGTTTTCATGAATTGGAAAACCTGTTTATATCACAAAATCCATGTAACTTGTATAAGGTCACACACCATAGTCACATGATCCACATAACCAAAATAAGACCACACTCCAGAGTCACACGATTCAGGTGAACATTGGAAGGTCTCACAGTAGAGTCTCATAGAGGAGTCTTATGAAGGGATCAAGTGGAATAATATAATGAATGGTTCTCTAGTAAGAGTCCTATATAGGATCCTCAAAAAGAGTATTTTTGAGTAGTTTCATGGAGCAATCTCATAGTGGAGTATATTGAAGGGATCTCATAGAGGATCTTCACAGAGGAGTCTTGTGAAGGGGTATCACACTAGGATCTCAAACATAGGTTAAATATTTGGGTCTTTCACATGGATATACATTTTGATGTTACCCTATGAATAGTTTCATTACCATATCTTAGTTCTAAAGATGGTGTAGAAGAACAATGATATATACCATATGATAATATTTTCATAAGGAGTTTATTCACTACAACATCCAAGTAAATGAAAGCAAGAATTGGAATATCTTGAAGAACTCACCAATGTGAGGAGGAGTTTCCAAGATATCTCATGGAAAGGTGATTCTCAAGGGTATGTTTACATCAATTATGTGAAGTATATGTGATGTTTAAAGGCACCCATCTTACATTTAGTGTAAATATCAATAAAATAAGTTATTGGTCTTTGGCCGGTGTGCTAAAAAATTTTACTTCTAAAGCACAGCGAATAAGAGGGATGTGTGAGGGAAGTGATCTTATGGAGATAGAACATATATATGAAACATTGTAAGGCAAGTGATCCCAGGAAAGAGTGAATTACCCTAAAACAACAATAGTTTTATTTATTGGATTTGGTACACTAACACATTTCCTTTGTATTCTCCTTAGATACACCCCATTGAGGGTAAACCAAGTAAAAATCTATTATTCCTTATTATTTATTTATTTTATATGTATCATCATCAGATATAGTTGGATTAGATAAGATCAATGAAAACACAAAAGAGAAAAACAATTTTCCCATATAATAAATTGTTCATGATCCAATGATGCATGAGGAATTTGGAAATAATGTCCATACATTTATTCAACCCCCTCTCAGAGAATTTTGTTTCATTTTAGGCCATACATTTTTAATTAAAAGTAACATAAAACCTTTATTGATGTTTTATTTTTATTCTTATTTATAATACACTCATTCAAAATTTCAGCATGACTCAATGATTGAAATCCAAAAGTATTACATCTGTTACACTCTTATCTATTTGAATCTAATCCGTAATATAACATAAAATCATTGGGATATGAATATATCTTTTAATAATTGAGATAAAACTTATCAAAACAATTATTCGTATCATAAAATTATTTAGGAATATTTTATTTGAAAATTTCATTAAGGAACAAATCAAATATCATTGATATTACATTATCTATAATTCAATATAAAAAATTGATATGGTTCAACTTTAGTAGAAAAAGAAGTTTCATAATTTTTCTATATCTTACATACAACTCATAGCTTTTTTCATTCACCAATTCATAAAAAAAATCTCATTTATCAATTAGATTCTTAATTGAATTAATCTTTATAAAATTAGAAATATACCCCTATAACATGTTATAATATTCATCATGTTGTGTTGTAGTGCTGAAAAAATCATTAATCATGTTTTTAATTTCACTCTCCATTATTAGGGAATTAGTTTGTTCATTATACCTATGGTAAATTGACAAAATTACTACAATTCTCAATTCACCATGGAAAATATATCTCACATATCAAGTAAGAAGTTGTTTAAATATCATGTGATCATAAGATTCATGTTATTTAACCATTGTTTGAAATTAAAATCACAACAAGGAAAATTTATTCTTCCATATATAGATTTATTTTTAATTTAAAAATAAAAAAATTCATCAGACCGATTAATATGTGGATGTTTATTCTGAGGATAAATAATCCAACTTTTAATGTGATAGTCTAGGTAATTTTAATAATATATAAATTTTATAGTTTAATAATTTTAATGATTATAAATTTATAAATATATTTTAAA
This sequence comes from Viscum album, assembly GCA_963277665.1. Taxonomy (NCBI): domain Eukaryota; kingdom Viridiplantae; phylum Streptophyta; class Magnoliopsida; order Santalales; family Viscaceae; genus Viscum; species Viscum album. The sequence goes on along the minus strand of OY728153.1, from coordinate 516,516,272 downwards.
CATGTATATATATTTTTATATCAGGTCTAAACTGATTTAATATAATTAATTATATACAACCTATATATTTAAATTTATTAGGTTAACCTTTTGACTGAATTTTTTATTATTAAATGATTAAATATATTTTCTTAAAATAAATTTTCATTAAGATATATTTAATGAATTATTGGATATTTTATAAATAGAAATATATGTTAATTATATAATTTAACATTTATATTTATTATTTTTATATTTGGATAAATAATTATATTCAAGGTATGTGGAATGAATAAGATTTTCATTTTAAAAGGAATTAATTTTTAATTAATTTTTTTTCCATATGTACTATATGGTTTTATTTAAAAGATAAATTTTAAAAATTTTAAAATTTAATTTGGTAAAATGGAATTAAATCTTGGTTTCATCATGTATAAATTATCACAAAGTTATTTTTTTTTTGGATTTTTCCATGTAAACTGATTTTTTGGTGAATTGTTAAAAACTTAGTTTTTTATAAATATTCTATCTTTTTTAACACTATCATGATATAAATTTGAAATAAAATTTGAAGAAACATTTTAATCGACATTAATATATACATATCATGATATTATAATAAAAATATCATCCAAGTAATATAAATTGAGTTTTATTTCAAGATAAATACAAAAACAATTATTAGTGATGATGCAGTTCTTGCACAATATTTAAAAAAGAAAAAATGGTTTATTTTAAGATAATATTTCGAAGAGGATAAGTCTATGGTAGAATTGAAAAATAAAAATTATATATAATATTTTAATGTGATGTTTATTTATGAATTTTAGTGTTATATAAAAATATAATAATCTAAATTCGTACATTGCGCATTTGCATGGTAAGAAAATTTAAAGTAATACCATACAAATTCTTTCATGATAATTATAAGAGTAAATATACATTATGAAACAATTTAGTTAAAAAACTGATGGATAATCAATCATATTAATTTTATTAATTTATTTTATATTTTATAAAATAGGATAATTATCCAAAACTTTATCACAACATTGATACATCGCTTTTGTAACCGGGAGAAAAGTTAATGTAATAGTTTTAAAAATATTAAAGTTTAAAAGGACTAGATAAGTTATGGAATTGAATTATTTTTATCCATAAATATTAAATTTAAGTAATTATTTAAATTCTTAAATTCTAATTCTTTTTTATCTAAAAAATTTTAAAGTTAAATTAGGAAAATGATATTAGGAAGAACTTTAAAGTGTATGTAATATTAAAAATTATTTATAAATTAACAAAAAAATAAAAAAATATTATCTTGATTCAATATGGATTTAAAATAATTTAGTATATGATCCATTTTCCAATTTTGAACCAATTTCATTTTTAAAATTTTATTTATTACCCTTAAATACTTAACAATTGTGAAAACACATTTGAATTGTATTTTATAAAAGGGTACTCATTATTACCATTTAAAAATACATCTAAATTTAAATCTTATATCATTATTATATTAAAATACCTATCCAAAAATACCTTTCCATGTTTATATGCTTATTTAATTTCAAAAAATGTTTTCCTTGAATGCTTTAGAGTAAAAATGAAGGAGGCAATTTCAAGATCAAGGTAATAGTTTCTATGTCTCCCCCTTATTTCATATTGATGATTATTTATCTTTAAAATAAATTTAAAAACATTTTTATCACTAAAAATATTCTATTACAATTATATTAGCATTTATTTGATCCATTATAGATAAAATATGATCTTTTACCTATCACAAATCTATTTAGAAAAGCCATTATTATGTCAATATAGAGGTTTTTCCAAAATTGGGTCTTTTTGTCTCAACTCTTCAATTAAACTTTTCAATAAAATAATAATATATGATAGAAACCATAAAAAATATCTTAATAATATTATTATTTTTTACTAGACTAAAATTATTTATTTGGTTTTGGTTACTTTTATAATTTTTTAAAAACATTTCTTACAATGGGAATTTTAAGCTACCAAAGTGAATGATTGTGTTTTAATAAACTTTGGACTTCCATGGATATTATAGAAAAATAATTTTATACATGAATTTGAAATTTATTTTAAATTAATTTATTTTTATAAGTTTTTAATGGTAAAATATCCATCAAAAAAATGGAATTAAAAGTAAATAATCATGTGTATTTTTTAACCATATTAAATAAGATTATCATGGATGATTCTTAGAAAAGTTACTATTTCATGACATATTTAAATAATTTGATTTTAGAATTATTTAGAAACAATAATTTTAAACTTTTCAATATTATAAATTTTTTTAAGTAATTTTTATCATTATGAAAATACTCATTCACTTTTTGTAATTATGAATTAAACGACCTCAAAAAGACCGATGTGAAATATAAAAATTTAGTAAAATAATAAAACAAGATTTTTTTTCAAAAGGTATAATAACAATTAAAAGAAAATTAAAATGGTTCAAAAAAATAATAATTAACAATATTTTATTATTCAAGAGGTTAAATGAAGTATGAGGTGATTCAAGACTCAAGCTAAAGGGTTTTTTAAACATTTCCATTATATGATTTGAAGTCTTTCCCTAAAAACTGTTTTCTTCTATGTCTATATGACTTATATTTTTTTAGTAATTTTATTATATAAATATAAATTAATTCATAAGTTAATTTTCTATTACCTTTGACTTTATTTACAATGGTTTTAATGTGAATATTTTTAAAATTTTCTATATGCGACATTGCTGACTTTCTTTAGAAAAAATTGAATGGAATCTATTTTTTTTAAAAATTTCCTAATGAATGTATTTTTCATACCATACATTATTAATTGTACATATTCTTTTCCATGTTTTATTTTTTTCTATATAAATTCTAATTCCAATATTTTGTGAATTTTTCATTTTTGATGTTATAAAAATAAGAGTTTATTTTTCCTTTAAAAAAAAGTAATTTTATAATGCTCTTCTAATATTATAGGCATATCTTTAATTATCCCCTCTATAGAGAATTGGTTGTTTTTTTATATCATAATAATTTTATGGGTTAATTTATGTGTTTTTATTATGGATTGAGTGTATATTATGAGTTTTAATATAAAATAAAACCTCTAATGTGTATTTTAATGTTATGGTTATTGAACAATATATATGATAATGGTTGGGTAAAATATTTCTCTCTTATAAATTGGTTAATTATTTTTTCTATAGAGAAATGATTATGTATTTAACTAGAGATGTTATTATATAGTAAGGATGATTTATAATAGTGATATGAATATAATTTCCCAGGATACCATCATGGGTTTTCTATGATTATAATGACTTTCAATGGAAATATTTTCATTTCATGAAATAAAATGTTATTTTTATGAGTAAAAGTACATTTTATTCTTTTCAAAGGTAAAGGTATTTTTTTGAATGAATTTTTATGATTTTACCTATATTTAATTATTTTATTTTATTTTTTTCGTAAGGAACCTTCAAAAGTTTTCCATTTTCGGTTCATGATTATTAGGTTTCTTAGTAAAAGAGTTTGGTTAAAAGATTTTAACTAATATCTGAAAGTGTTTTAATATGAGATAATTTTTCTAAGTTTAATGAAAATTATTTTCATATGTTTTTAATTTTTTGATATCCTAACAAGTTTTCCATTTATTTTATACCCATTCCTAAGTTTTATGTTCAACCCATGTTTTCAAAATGATTTTCACATGAATTATGGATGAGTGGGAATGATTATGAAGTATACTTCTAAATATGAGATATTGATCTTGAATGAAAAATGTGTTTCTTTTAAAGATATTTTTTAGAAGAATAAATGTCATTTTAATGAAAAATTATTGGTTTTATTATGTAAAGTATTTCGAAATTCTCTAAAAATCTAAACCTAACTGGTCATGGTAATGTGTGTAATGTAATATTTTCTATAAATCATATAATTACGGGAAATTTCTATATAATTTATTTATATTTTATCTAATTAGGGTTTATATAAACATTAGTGGTTAGGATATTATATGTTGAGTATTATTTAAGAGTTATAGCTACAAATATGGGTTAATAAGTTTATAGGTAATCATAATTAAATTGTATATAATTTACATTGATTTTTTTACGTGTTTTAATGTTTGAGGTGATTAGAGATATTTTGGGAGACATTTATTAGGTTTTTGGAATGATACAAGATTGAGGTATAGTACAAAATTTTCAGGCTCGGGTGAAAACCTAGTCCTAAAAATTTGTTAATCAAACAAAGAGTAATGTTCAGGAACTAATAGGGGATTTAAAAAGTGAGAATAGATCTCACCTCACATGTATACATACAAATAAAAAATACAAAATTATGGGATCCAAAAGGACCACATTGAAGTTTTCTCCATCACTAATTTTTAGCATATCAACAACTCGATTAGCTTCCCCATATTAATGATATATCACCAAATTGAAGTATATAATCGTGAAAAGGAATTAAATCCATTATGGTAACACATTCCATGGAACATTCCTAGTTTTAGATTTAATCACTTAAAATTTAAGAATCTAGTCTGATTCAATCTATATATTATCCCATTTATATTAGACAACATATTTTATAATATGGATGATGGCCTATAACTTAGCCTCATATGCCCTTAAAATACCAATGTAGTGATAGAAACATCATTTGATGAACCCATGATGTGTATGAAAGTACCCTCTATATCTAGATGGGCCTATCATTCTGGAAGCATCCCCATAATCATTCACATTGATCCACAGAAGGATTGGGTGAATCTATCAGATTGATTTTAGCACCAGTGGTTTTTTGGACCTACCACACACACCAAACATCCTCAAAATATTTATATTATAAAGTGTATTAGTCATAGAACCTATTTTAATGTTGGAATACTCATGAACATCTCTACACATATCCATTTGAATTGAATGAAGAGAAGGCCATTTTGTGTATTCCAAATGTGATTAATTGAGTGAGGAAACTTCTTCCATCAGCATATTGAAAATCTACTCACTGTTGAAAGTATATATAACTGAATCAAATAGGTCATGTATTTACTATTATGTGAATATTATGGTGTAAAAAAATCCTACATGTAAGTCCCTAAAGAAGCAAAAAATACACTTTTAATAAATATATATTGTGTATTTTCATCATCTTTAGAGAAGGGTGGACAAGATGAGGCAATATGTATTCAAATCCTTTAAATACTATCATGTGTAGGTATATGAACCATCTAGATCCTCTATAAGAGAGTCCATATTAAAGGTTTAATGAGGGTCTTCATTAAGTTTATCTTCCATGAAGTTGTGTTGATTCTAGACCCACATTGCATCTTGTAATAATTCCTAGTATGGAAGAATACATTTTCATTTTTAATCAAAATTAGAGAGTACCTATCAAAAAAAAGATATCATTTCAATACAATATTATTATGATAAATAAGTAACGTATTTTAGTTATTGATACTTTGTGGGAGACCAATAATTGACACATTCCTCAGGTGCAATGGGACACTCATGATGTCTTGAAGAGGACAATCAAACCAGTTTGTTCTCCATAAGTTTATATTTGATTTCTTATAGGTGAAACACTTGGAGTTAATCATCATGTCATTTTATGTTTTCTAATATCCATCAAAAAAGATGGAGCAAGAGAATAATAGTATCCATTTATAAGATTATTGTGGAATCTCTTTAACAAAAAATAAAGAGGAGTGTCATAAGAGTACATACGGTTCCAAGTAAATTTCTTAAACAGATCTTTATTAAAACTCTTGATGTCTTTTATGCCTAACCTTCCATATCAATGGGTTTTTTACACTCTTTCTAAGAAGAATTAGTGATATTCTTTTCATAAATATAACTAGTCCAAATTAAATTTCTAATCAAAATCTATAAATTATTAGGAATCCCACATGGACACTTATATGAAGAGAAATAATAAAAAATTTGGAAGTGATCATAGAGTTCACCAAACATATTCTTCCAGATTGCAACAAAAATTTTCCTTCCGAGCTAGCTAGCTGATTGACAATCTTGGCACAAATTTTTTCAACATGGGAACTCCTAACATTACCCCATAAAAGTGGGACACCATGGTATGTAAATGGAAAAGTTCCACTTTTGACTATAAGTAATCTTGTATTCATATTTTTTATGGTGATAATAATTCCATATCCAAAAACAATAAAGAATATTTTCTAATTAATGGATTTTCCTTCCACATATTCATAATTCCCAAAAATAGATTTTATTGCATGTAAGGTGATTTTGGAATTTTTCCCAAATAAAAGGTTGACATCATTACAATTCAAATGATAAGTGGTCCAAAATTCCTTCCAATACTTAATTATTTTATAAATTCCATATGAGTTGAGCTCATTAATTCACCTAATTAGGTAATATTTAGTGATAGAATAGAAAATTTCTAAGAGGGGGTCTCCTTGCATGATGTATATGGAATATTTAAAGAATCCTATTGGGTATCCATAGAAATGTAATGTGAACAATGGTGTTGATCATCTTGATAAAGATATTGGAGAACCCATAATTCTTGAGGACAATATTAATAAATCTCTATTTCATGGTGTCAAATTCATTTGAAATATCAATTTTAAGAGAAAACTTATCATACTTGAACTTCTTCCTCATTAATTAGACACATTATGAGGTAGTGAAAAAAACATTATGAATATTTATTCCTAGTACAAAGATAAACTGATTTTTAGTGATCATATCCTTTATGATGTCCCCAATTCTGGTTGAAATAATTTTTCTAATGATTTTAGGGAAGGTGTTCCCAATTGAAATAGGCCTGAAGGCTTTGATGTCAATAAAATTATTTTTCATAGGTATTAGAGAAATTTTACTGGTGTTGATTCAATAAGTACTCAATGCATGATTACAAAAAATAATTGATAGTATTCATCACATCGATTCTTAATATATCCTATTAGAACATGAAAATTTTATTTTTAAATCCATCAGGTCTAGGTGCACTATCAATATTGGGGGAGAAAAGTGTCGTTTTAATCTTTTTCTTAGAAGGTTCCAAAATGAGGATTTTATTTTGATGATCTTAAATTCATGTAGGAATACTATCAAATATTTTATGGGTGATATCAATTCCATAATCTGAATAGAGTTCTTGGAAATATTTGACCACTGTATTTGAAATGTCAATTTCTGATGTAAAAGTGCATTCACGAATGGTAATGGAATTATTTCCTCTTATAATTTTTTTTCTTTCTACTGGTGATAAAATATTTTAGAATTTATTTAGGCCTCATTTAACCATTTGAAATTTATATGGGTTTGATCTATCCTTTCCTTGATATCGAGAAGATTATACAGCTTAAATAAGGCATGGATTTCCTCTATAGAAGGATTATCCTTATTTTGGTTTCTATATTGACAACAAGAAAGATCTGATATCATCATATATCTTGAAGAAAGATTTTTTGATCCATTATCATAATAATATTTTTCAATTTTTCAGTTTATGAGCATGATTTTTAAGAGGGCCTCTGCAAGATGCTAACTTCCATGCTTCCATCACGACTTCTCAATAACTAGAAATTATAGGACATCCATTATTAAATTTGAAAGGAAGGGGAGTTGTCTATGTTAATAAAGTATGTGCTTAGAGAAAAAATGATATTATGAACTGAGTTCTATTTAAGAAGTGTAAATATGGAGGTCCCAATATTGGTACTTCCATAACCAATATGGGAAAAGCATCTATATAACTTTCAACATTTCTACCATTGATAGTATATCTATTCCATGTAAAATTGTCCCAAGTAATAATAACTTATGAAAAGATTCAATGGTCAATGCATAAATAAAACTCATTAGAGGCAGTCTTGTTGAACTTAGTTTTTGTCTTTTATTAAGGCCTAAAATTTTTATTGAAGTCTCCAATAATAATTCATTAATTATTAATTTCATTAGAATTAATTTACATGACCTTTTAAAGGACCCTTCTTATAATATAATATGTAAAGGAATATACAGAAGAAATGATAAAGGTGTAACAATTAAAGGAGATTGTTATATCAATGTTTTTTTGCAAAGTTTTATATTTAGAATCTGAATGATAACATGTTTAATGACACATATTTGATCCATTTCAATATCATGATAATTTTGAGAGACAATGGTATATAAAATAGAGGTCTATTTTAATGAATTCCAATTATTGAATGAAATTATGGGTCTATAAAGTACAAAAAAGTGTATTATGGGACACAAGGTAATGTCTAAGGGCTATTACCATTGGATAATTCCCTATCTATTGACATTTCCAATAGAATATCTTTATTTCTTAAGATATTTTCCTCTTATTTGAGGCCCTCCCTACCAGGACTTTATTTTCTGGACTTTTCCCATCTTTTATTCTTTTTTTTCTTTTTACCCTTTAGGTGATGAGACACCACCTATAATCTTATTCCCTTCAATCATTATGGGTATATCCTATCTATGTTAATGAGGCTACAATTCCTTAGTGTCATCATCCTAGAACTGTCCATTTAGAGGTTTGAACTAATTTTTAGATTGTATGGCCTTAGAAGGCGAGCTCTCATCTACCATTTTCTTGGCCACATTAGATAGAGGAACATGAATGAAAGGACTTTAAATATCATTGAAATACTAGAGTGTAAGAAAAAGAACCTATGCTGATAACATGTTTACTGCTATATACTTCATTCTGTGAACATTTCTATAGGGCACGAGTAATTTTAAATCTTGAGAATCCATCATCCTTACCCTATTTGTCAGAATAATATACACATGATCATTCTATAAACTTGGAAACTCATTATGTGTGATTTTTACAACATGATTTCTTTTAGATTCCATAAAACTGGGAGATATATCCTCACAATAAAGGTCATGTATCTTCTTATAAATCAAATCACTTGGAATATTTCTTTCATGATCATTTCTGGTGCCTATATTCATATATTACTTATGAAGATTGAGGGTTCCATGTTCAGTTCCCTTATAACTATGAGCCTCATTATGTGGGTATTCTTGTAGTTCATGGGATTATTTATCAATCATAGGATCTCTAGATATTTCATTTGTTCCCCCTATAACATGTATAACTTCCTACTTCTTCTCAGAATACTTTGGAAGCATGCCTTCAATAAGAACATGATTATGAGACAGATACTTTAAATCCTTGATCAAATAACCTATATTATCATGTTAAACATTATTAATATCCATTTATATCCTAGAAACATGAGACTTCATAGGATCATGTAAAACATTATGAGTATCAGAGACTTGAGAGTCCTCAATGATCATATCCTTACATCCATAGGATAAGGGGCCATGATCTGGGACTATTGAGGGCTCATAATCCATTATATTATTATCACTTTTACTTTCATATAGAATTTTTCCTCATGAAACCTCCCCTTATAGAAGTTACACACCTTTTACCTATGAAATTCAGAATAAAAGTGACCAAAGTGATTGTAGTTCAAACAGAAATTTGGTTGTATTCCATATTGTATCTCAAAGTTGTTTCTATCATCTCTAGTGGTAAGAACAACTTCTTCAACTAGATTACTTGCCATGTCATCCTCTTGTAACACTCCTTCATAATTTCCAAATATTATATTATCTCTTTTTTGATCCATTCTTATTGGATTTCCAACCAAAGATGCAATATCCAAAAAATACATGGATTCTAGTAAAGCCAATGGAGTTTGAAAATACATATCCAAACATATGTGTGAGTGTTAATCACATTTCTTAGATCAAAGTTCATATCCCACTCTTGTATTTTTAGAGAAACATGCCTCATAGTGACAGATCCATAACTCTATGCCCTCCTTTTACATTCATTAGATGGGAATACAATATGGTTGAAGCCTCTCCCCATAGACATCATCCTTCATTCCATAAACTCCTATATCTCAATGATTATCTTATAAAAAAAATTAAATTTAAACATTCTATATCCTTTTTGGGTGATTACTCTCCCAAAAATAGAGTCCTTATAAAAAATTATTCTTTATTCTACCGCATATTGATTGGTCGCTACACGAGTTGTGTGACCCTTCTTAGGAAATAATTTGAGAAATATAGATGAAATCAATGATTGAAAATTGATTTTATGACAAGGTTAAAATTTTATTTTTGGGAAGGGTTTTATATATTTCTTATAACGTTAAATTATAATGGTATATTTTTTTTCCTAGTGTGGGATTTTATGTTGTAGTAGTTGATATTATTTGAAAGATAACTATTGATTTAATATTTTAGGAATATATATTTTTATAGCTCTCTATCATGGTGATTCATGTTATTTTGTGAAATAATCATTATATTTTAGTAGAATATATGATTAAGTTGTATTTATATTTTTGATTTTATATTATGAGTGAATTTATATTTTAGGGATAAAAGGTAAGTTAATTTTGGAAGAATTCGTGATCATATTTTTCTGATTTTTGGTATTCTAATTTGGTCAGCATGTGTTGTAGAGTTTTAGGGGGTTTTATTTGTGGAATTATTTATTTTATTCATGGGTTTTTATTTGTTATATTTTGGTTTTAGAAATTAAATTATTGCATCTTAATATAATGGTATATTCATATTTCATTGGGTATTATATTTAATCATGACAACCATTTTCATTTCTTGAATTTATTTAGAAACAATAGTAATAATTTATTATAAAAATTATTCATACATTGTGAAAAATAATCCTTTATTAGATCTCATTATATTTTAAGAGGATATTTTCATGTTCCAATAATAATAAATTCATCTCAGATATTCATTGTTAGTAATGTGATATAAAATAGTGGTGGAAATGAGTTCTTATTCAATGAAGATAAATAAAGTAAATATATATTCTAATATACTCTATCTTAGTAGTAAAAGAATTAATCAGACATATTATTAGATATATAAAGGTATTAAGTCAAAGATGCCCTAATATAGGGGGTGAATCAGGATATGAAATACTTTCCAAATGTGAATTTTTTTCTTCAAAGTCAACCAACCATAATGGTTCTTGACTAAAAAATTATAGGGGTAATAATTTCTCCTCATTAATTTATGTTGATCAAATTTCATGAATTTCCTTTTATTATGTTTCCATAAAATTTTATTTTACCCACTTTATTAGATAGTGTGAATGAATAATGTAAGTAATGTTATCACATAAGGAAAATATTACCACTTACTTGGTTCCCCACTATAGGATAATCCAAGGATCTGGAAATCAATAGTGTGTCAACGAACTAGAATTATTAAACTCACTACATGTGTGATTTTTGATAAGTTATTCCTACCTAGGGAAACTACCCTTATAATGGTTTAGGTTAGATTCACTATCTCCATAGGATCAATTCTTTCTAAGTTCCCTCCATCACTCACAACTCTAAATGGAAATCAATGTTAGCCACAAGAGAAAGACTAATATCACTTATTATTTTTGAGTTACACCAATTGTTTGTCGATGTTCTTTATCTCTAGGATTATCATTCACATTAAAGTTTAAAAATTACCTTTGAATAAAATTATATTCATATTTTAATGAGAGATCATTGAAACACCCCATTCTTTATAATTTTCCACATGGGATGCCAATACCTCTTCATCTAAATTCCAGGAGTAGATCTAGAATCCTTTTATATTACTAGATGAAACAATCTTCTTTATTCTTTACACCCCTTTGGATGAGTATGTGGAAGTTATTATTTTACTATATAAATTTATGGTTATAATTTTTTTTTATTTTACATTAATATTTTTTTAAGGTACTTTATGGTTAAAAACCCTCACTTATGTTTTATTATTTTTCAATGAAAGCGCTTATATCTTTCTCTATAGGAATTTTTTTTCATTATATATATCACCTCTTCCAATTATCTCTTGCTCCTCTTATTTTAATATATATGTGATAGACCTTGTATAATAATGAGTCACATTAAATCTATAAATTTCTTTATATTTCATGAATCTTTATCTATGAATAAATTGTATGGAGATTTTTTCATATATAAAAATATGGAAAAATGTTAGAAAACATAACTATAAAAATATAAATTTTTATTCATTGAACATTACCATATTCATAAGTAAGAAACCACTATGATATTCTCTATATTTATAAACGAAGACCATCTTGGTATTCCTTATAATTAGTAACCTTTAATTATTTGAATATCATATAATAATTATCTTTTTAAGACTCCTAAAATAGTGGAATGATATTTCCATTCATGAATCATGATATCTCTATTTAATATTTCTGATCACATTCTCTTTGAAATTGTTAACAGAACAACTCCATGAACCATGAACTTTTCTGCACTTCATTGAGAACAATTCCCAATAAAATGCTCAGCCCATTGACACCACAACATAGTGAGGTTCCACTTCAACAACATCTTCCATAAAAATTACAAAAACATTAGAAACTAGATATTTCAACCTCTTCCTATAAAATATGAAATGATTACCATGTCCATAAAAACACCATCAGTGAGGGTACCATGATGTGGAGGTTATCCATCATGCAGTTTAACTTGTCGGACACAAGTCGACCATAGATTTCTTTATACCCATGGATAAATTCCTATTTCATATAGGTAAACATCCATATAAATCAAATCCTCATCAAAGTACCTAAAATCTACACCATTCTCATTTTAGGTTTCATTATTTCACATAGGAGAATTATCTAGACTACCACAACAATTGAAAATTCATGGTTATAGCATATCCAACATTTCCCAATCACCATGACCAATCCTGTAGTATGGTGTACACTTATATGGAATAAAGGTTGAATATGACCATTCCATTTCCATTTGAACTCTCATATATATATTTTTCTTTTGTGATGAATAGTTTAACTATATTCTCAAAACAAAAATGAAAAATTAAATGGGTGGAAGATTGAATATAAATATCAACACAATAAAGTAAATTTGAAAGATAACTTATCAACTAAACCATGGTGGTGGATCATTTGAGATTACATGCATGAGTGTATTACTCTCCATAAAGCTGGTGTTGACTTACACAAGTCATCACAAGTACTAGTTCCACACCATCATTGGTAATATTCTCCCTTATTCCACCTAATTTGTTGGAGACATTAATATCATCTACCAACACTATTGGTTGGATGATGGGGTGATAACATTGTGGATAATGAACCAATGTTCTTTAAAAATACCACCATCAATCTTTTTCAAAAATTTTATCATAAGAACCCCAAAGGAAAAAAACACATTCATATTAATAATTTCATTTATTAGGGTATAAAACCAAAACTATAATACTTATATATATATATCAATGTTTCTTTATCATAGAACACAACAGTCCTCTAAGAAGAACCATAAAAAATCCATGTTTTTTTGTATATTCAATGAGTCCTAACACCAAGACTCACATGTTATGAACAACTCCAGTAACTATCACATATTGATAAAAATACAATACAAACACTTATGGTGTTATCATTATTTGGTTCTAAAATTGAGTTGGTTGGAAATTTTTTTTTCAATTACCTTGATCAGTCCTATTCTATTAATTGAGAACTCAAATTTTAAAGTCAACACAAACAAACTTACACATTCTAATTTATTATTTCATGGGATATAACCATAAAAGTAATCCTTCTTTATATATATGTTTATTTTTTCATAAAACACTATAATACTATAAGAAACACCATAATAAATCATATTATTCTTCATATAGTCAATGTGTTCATAACAAAAACACTAATATATTGTCAACTACTCCTATAACCATCACATATTGTCAATAAATTCAATACAAACCCTTATGGGTTTAATAATAACACCCTTTTCACAATATAACCTTAAATAAAAATCCATAAAATCTCAATGAAATCAAATAAACGTCCTTATAGATTTAAGTATTTTCTCTCCCATTTTGTGACTGAAACACAAAGGGTCAATTCTAATCCATTTCCATGTCTATGAGAGAAATATTTAAACTCTCTCCCTATTATGATTAAATTTCATAAGAACTTATCTTCATATATTATAAATATTTTCTTATAAAAATAGGAGGGTTTCCTTTATTTTTTAACCCCCCCTTTAAAATATTATATGATAGGTATTCCCCATGAACTTACACTCCTTGTTGACCTCAAAATCCCATATAGATTGCTCCATTAATGCCTTGATATTAGTCTCCCATTATAAATACTTTCTCCACACCACTTATTGATATCAATTATAAGTTTTATTATTTTAATTTAAAAATAAAATATAATCCTACTTTGATTCATTGAGATTACTTTCCCTATAAAAAAATGTATTACCTCACAAAAATATAAAGAGTGAAATTACCAGTTAGCACTTTCGGTATCAATAAGTCCTCTAAGCCTATTGATATTGATCCCAACATAGAAAACATACTTCTAAGGTAATAAATTAATGGATATCCATTATTCTCAAATGATTTATTAAATAAATGGTAGATTTACCCTTACATTTCCTCAACACATCCTGTGATATCAACCAAACTCACAACAAATAGTTAGCATATAAATTTTAAATCACAAATGGAATGTTACATAAAACCATCAACATCAATTATTACCATTTTAAATAAAAAGTTGGTAATTCAACATGATTTCCATGTCAACTATATTCACATAAGTTATTATAACTATTAATGCGACTGAATAACAATTATAAATTCATCTCTAACACCCCCTTAATTTTAAATTAATTTTTTTGAAGAATTATTTTTTTAGGAATACCACTTATTGATAAATAATTATTCAAAAGTTTCAACATTAAGTATCATAAAAAATATAGATGTTACTAATTGGTTGGAATATAGTCAAATAAGATTTATAATATTGCTGCCACTTCAAGATTTATTGCGGTACATATTTAGCATGGTCAACAGTTTTTTCATTGCTAAATATAAAGATAGATCCATCCCCCTCAATATATTATATTCCTTTTATATGTAATGTATCAGTAATACATATCCTAAAAGAAAAATTATAAGGAAAATTCATCACGATCTCAGTAATTATACAATATTTTTCCCAATACACCATTTCACATCCAAATAAGTAATTTTTATTATTAATTATAACACAAAATGTTTACCATACATCCATATTTAAGACCAATTTCTAACTAGACATGAAAAACCCAAACACCACATTCTACATGTAGTCATTAAATCGAAATCATATGAGTTTTTATATTTTCTTTACATGCTTCATAAGCACACTTACCCTATGGATTGTGTCTCCCCAAAGTCTAGAACCATTTAAAAAAAGTTAGTAAAATTTAAAGAAAATGGGGAGAGGGTTACCTTCCTTTTTTCCTCAAGTAGATGAGGATAAAGAGTCAACATGTACCATCAATGTCCAATTTATATCATCTTGGAGTCCATTTTAAAATTTAAATATTATTTAATATAATCTAATATCTTATATACTTCTTTGTATTTCATATCTTCTTCACATACCAAAATACAAACCTCTTTTATTGGACACCTTTTCCACCTAGCATATTCATTTACACTATAAATTTTTGATCTATCTTTATCCAAACCACATTTCTTCTTGGATTTTCCCATTAATAAATAGATTATTTTTTTGGAACATACCTTTCCTTAGGAAATAATTTTCACATGTTCCTTTTAATTTTTTTAAACATGTAAATTTTTATCATGGTTAATAGTTCTTTTATAATATTTACAATATGTATATGGGTTATAAATAGAATTGGAGCTCTAATTCACATAAAATTTAGTGTATTAGTGTTCTTCATCTATCCCTCTATTTTCTTTCTAAGTAATTGATTTGTTTCGATTTGCATGATATATTATTCCCTTAATTATAGGGAAAAATGTTTTGAAGTTTCCACTTGAGGAATGATTAATATGGAAATAATTATTAAATTGAAAATCATAACTATTGTTTCTATACTTTCTGACCAAAATTTCAAATTTCCCTGTAGATTCATAGTAATTAATGTACTCTAGTGCTTCAGAATAGAAACTAGAGATGTTTCTATACATCCCACAAAAATAGAACACATGTATGTGTATTCTTATAGAACCCATATAATTTCTATTAACTAAAGCAGGGACACTCTTATGTTTCATTCCAACACCTAAATGATTTTAACATTTTATAGAAATATCTATTCATTTATTCTTATAATGCCTAGGATGGGTTCCTTCATAGAAAAACCATATTTTCCCATAGATCATGGCCATGTGACATGGTGATATTTTCTTGCATCTCCACTAAGATGGAATAATTATATTTTTATTCATTGTCACCCATTTAAGGGTATTAAAATAATAAATGTGAATAATATTTGAGTTTAGGATTACCTCCATATTATTTCACCTCTTTATTGGATATGACTAACTACTCTTAAAATTAATGGATCCACTTTCTCTATATTTCTTGTTTAGAATTAAAATATACCATGAGTACCTTCCCAATAGAAATATATTTTTTTAATACTTGATGGTCTTCTCCATAATATAATTTTTATTTCCTCATGACTTTCATTTTGATAAATATATTCTTTGAGACATATAATTTCTTATTACATCCTCTGCTTCTCTTCAATCACTTATATTAGAAGAGTAGTGTGTTCATATTTCATAGAATTCAAGTTCTGAAGTTATTTTCAGTTTAGATTATTTCATTTAGAATTAATATTGATGTTTTAAAACTTTTTTAACATATCGTTAAAATATTCATCTTTGGAATCATTCTTTTCCCTGAGGTCAATTGTAACTTCAATAATCTTTCTCTTTTGGCCTTTTATTTTTATAAACTCAACTCTCAACACAAGGATCAAAATATCATGATACTTATTATATTATTTAAGCTTTATTTTATATTTATTTAATTGTTTATCTATATCTTCTAATAAGTGAAAAAATTCCACTTTCATCCTCCTTAAAATTTTCTCATCATCAAAGGTCCCAATATCACTTGGCCTACCGGTTTCCTCACTCATTGTTATATAATCATTTAATGAGTAAATATTTTTAGAATCAGATTTAACCATGACCTCATTATATAGGTAGATTGTCTCCATCAACAATATATCACTATTTACATTAATATTTCCACCATATTCATTACCACCCATTATTTTCTTCTTCTTATTCTTCTACTTCTGATTCATTCTCTTTTATATGGACTGAAATAATGTATGGAAAAAATGAATCATTAACTCTAAAAAATAATCCGATCATGTTTGAGAAAAGTAAATCAAATATAAGAGAACTATCTCTGATACCACTAGTTATTCCTAGAAAGGTATTATGTGATAGATACCCTTATGGGTGGGGGATGAATCAAGGTATGGTAAGGCTAATCAAATTTTCTCTTTAATTTATATTGATCAAATTTCACGAATTTCATTTTATCAAATTATGATGTGATTATATTTTACACACTTATCTTACAGTGTTCTTGTAGAAAGTAAGTAATGTAAAAACACAAGACACGTACTATTTTTACTTATTTCACCACTATATGTTAATCCGAAGAACATGAAATCTACCATGTGTCAATACACCATAATTACTAAGCTCACTACTTGTGGGATTCAATCTTGGCCAATCCTTCCTTTGGTTACCAATGTTACAATGGTTAAGGTTAGATACACTATATCACCAGTATAACATCACTCACACATCCCTTATTCACTAGCTATTATAAAGGGGGAAAAGTTGACACATATTCCAAATAACAAGTTTGTGAGTTTCACTGAGTATATTTTAGTGTTCATTATTCTTATGATTATCCCTCATAATAATGTTGTGAAAATTATTTTGAATAGTACTCTCTTTATCTTTCCATGAGATATCATTGAAATAACTCATTCTTTGGTATTTTCATTATGATAATTCAATACATATTCATCAGATTTATTAGAATAGATCTTGAATCTGTTTAGTTTGATTGATATAGAAATTATCATTCTTATTCATAATGGTTTATATGAAGTAGTGTAATATATTATTATATTTATTTTGAAATAAAGTTCCTCATATTTTCCTCAAAATTTATATTTGATAAAGGTATTTCGTGGTCAATATCACTCACTTATGTTTTTGTAATTTTCCATAAAATCAATTATCTCTTTGTTTACAAGCATTTTATATATCATCCATATCACCTCTACTATTTATCCCCTTATATTTTTATATTTATATACATGAGATAGATCCTACAGAATAATAATTCAAAAGAAGTCCTTATATTTCTTTGTATTTCTCAGCTCTTCTACCTCGAACTAAACTATATGGAAATATTTCTATGTCAGCAAATTTAGAAACCCATAAGAATATAGCATAGAAAACACCTCAATATTTATGCATTAAATATTATTGCATTAAAGAAAATAAAACCACCGAGATATTATCCATTTGAATAGAACATGATCATTATTGTCTTACATATAATCCTAATCATTTAATTTATTGAATATGGTGGAGTAATTCCCAATTTAAGATTCTAAAAATAGTGGTGAGATATTTTTAGGCATGTATCACAATATCTCCGATTATTATTTTCAATTTTAAGTTGTTTAAAATCATTGTAAAAATATCTCCATGAACCATGAAAATTTCTTCACGAATCTAATGAAAACTCTAATAAAATATTAATACCCTTGAAATTATGACATTGTGAGGTTCCCCTATAAGATAAATTCCCTTTTAAAGGGACAAATCCATGACCACTATCCATTTTGACATCTTCATCGAAAAAAATATATACTTTCCATGCGCAAAAAAATTATTCCGTGAGGGTGTAATGACATGGGGGTCTTCCAATATTTAGTTCATGTTTTCTCATGATAATACACCAAGATTAGCTCCACACCTTTGGTTGGATTTTCATTTCATACATAAAGACACCCATTTACATGACATGCTAAACACAACCACTTCAAACCCCACTGTCCCTTTTTTGGTCTATATAATTTCATATTAAATAATTTACTAGAATAAAAAATCATATGAAATGACATGATGATATCTTTAGTAGCATTTCATAACCACAATAACCTGTCTAGTGGTGTGGTGTACAAAGTTGTAGTGTCTAGGTTTAATATGAACAAACCTTTTCCATTAAAACTTTTATGTATATGATTTTGTTTAGTGATAAAAAATGTCTCTATATACTCAATTAAACATAGAAAACACAATCAATAGGTTGCATGAATATAAGACTTGATGTGATATAGGACCTCAGATAAATCCCTTATCAACCAATCGGTGTTTGGGGGTCATTAAATCCACCATAATTGAGTTTCTTACTCTCCTTCAAGCTAGTTTTGTCTCATTATAGTAATCACACATTCGAGTTACACCCATTAATTGGTACTAGGCTACCATATTCCACCTCTTTGGTTAAAACCTTTGAGATTTTCCATTAACACTACTGGTTAGCTTATCAGGTGCTAACTTTGAGGAGGTTGGTTCATTTTTTTTTCTTATAAATACCTCCAAGAGTCCTCTGAAAAAATTGAGCATACTAAATCCAAAGGATACTCACACATGTATGTTATAATTTATTTCATCATAGGATATGACCATAACACCAATTATTCTTCATAAATATGTTTATTTACAATAAAACATAATTATCCTTTAATAAACATGATAGAAAATTGAATATTTTTTCATAGAGTCAATGAGTCGAAACCACTAACAATGAAGTATTGTAAAAAATTCAACTAAAAATCACATATTTCCATCAAATCCATCCAATAAAACCCTATATTGGTTCAAAAATATTATTTTCCAACTTTGATAATGTTGGGAATTTTTTTTGTAAATACATATACATGTCCTTTGATAATAATTGTGAACAGAATCTAAAATGGAAACACACACACACAAACACATATTTTAATTTATTTAGTAAGTGGATAAATATAGAACACTAAGACTTCTTCATATATATTTTCTTCATCCTAAAACACTAAAATCCCCTAAAAACATTAAAAATCCAATAATTATTCATAAAGTAAATGTGTACATAACACCAACAGTCAAATATTTCCAATAACTCTAGTAATTATAACATATTATCACTAAATACAACAAAAAACCTTAGTGGTTCAACACTTAATGAAAAATAAAGATAAATATATCAATTATTATATGGAAAATATCACCCAACTACCAATGTCTTCATTAAAAAAACATTCACAATAATGAATATTATAAAAGTACACATATGATTTTAAAATAATATTTAGGATAAATTTATTCGAATTGTCCTAGAAATTGAAGTTTCTAATATTTAGTATCTCATTTTGGAAATATCAATTATTTTTATTGATTATTTTTTATTTCCAATATTCTCTCTTATGCCATGATTAAAATATATTTAAAAGAAAATTTTACTCTTTTCAATCATTTTTTTGGAATTAATGCTTTCCTCAATTCTCTTATGCATTTATAGTTCACACAACATGTTTTTATAAGGTTTTTTCCAATAAAGTATCCTTTTATTATTTAATTTAAACTCTTATTTAAATATGTTATTATAAGATTGGTTTATCCTACCTTATCAATATACTATATTTTTATTTATATTTCTTTTTTAGGGATTTAAATTTCCATATCATAATTCAAAAGGGTCATCCATCTTAATTTTTTATATTTGAGACATGTTTTATACGGTTTAATTGTTGATTAATTAATATATATTATCATAATTTACATATAATTAGATGTATTTACAATTTCATATGAGGTTAAAATTTTCATTAGAATTTGGTTATAAATTACCAAAGTTGTCAGAGATTTTATTAAATTAATTTCTTTTTCTAAAGTAATTTTCAGTATTAACAGACTATGTTCTTCTATGATCTATATATTATATCATTCTCTTTATCAAATTTTCTTTTATTTTTAGCTCTATGAAGGTATTTTTTAATTTAATGAACTTATAATTAGATGAATTTTTATGATGGTGTAAAGAATAATTTCCCTCCTCCATATTTACTATATTTCTACATTATTTCCATTTTCTTTATCACCCAAAAAGTGTTATTTTCTAATTTTAGAAGATAAATATTTATTCTATTTGAATAATTCATATTTTACTTCTTCTATATTTATAAGGTAATTATATACTTCCTTTTTATGATATTTTTATTAAAAAATATTTCAAAACAAATCCTAAAAATGTTGGTTTCTATTTATATATATTTAGTTTATCTTACACTATATATTTATTATCTTTATATTTATTTCCCTTTATGGTTTCATTATTAGAGATTTAATTGAAATTATAGTTTTCAAATTATTTTTGTACCCTTAAAAATGGATTTTGAAAATGTTTTAGTTCATTTCATCACTTCATAAAATCTTAATCATTAGACATGAGATAAAATTAAAAGGATGAAATTTCTTTATGGTGGGAAAATGTGACAACCCATATATCATTAACAAGATATCTATTTTATGGTTTATTAATATTCATGATTATAAACTAAAATACATGATTTTAACATGTATATATGTTTACGTCACTTATAAAATTATATTATATAATAAATTAGATACCAATTATATCTTTTAAAATATTATTATTTTAATTGATGATAGAAAAGGCAATTTATTAAAAGGTTAAATATATTTTCTTAAAAGGATTTATTTTTAGGATCAATTTAAATAATTATTGTATATTTTTAAAATCAATAATTATTTTAATTATATTAATCCATATAGATATTTATCATTTTAATAATATTATAAATACTTCAATCATGGTATGTGGTAAGAATATAATTTTTCATTTGAAAAAGAAATAGTTTTTATTCTAAGTAAATAGGTTTTCTATGTACATTGTGGTTTTATTTAAAAAATAAAATTATTTATTATTTAAATTTATTTCAGTAAAATGGAAATAATTTTTTTCATATTCTTGAATTTTTCATAGGGTATTTTTTTGGTATTTTTTTGATAATTTGTTTTTGTGAAGTGTTAAAAAATACAATTTTTAAAGATATAATAAATTTTAGGGCATCATCAAGATATAAGTATGAATTTAAATTTTATGAAACATTTATATAAACATTAAGAGATATATATAATGGTAATATGATTAATATGTTATCCATCAAATTTAATATAGTTTTTATGTCTAGTTATATATAAAACATCTATTAGTACCGACACAGTGCCTACAAAACATAAAAAAAGTAAAAATGAGTTCCATTAAGATAATATTTAGAAAGGTATAATTATAGGTTAAACTTGAAAAATAAACATGACTAATAATAATTTTTTATTTATATTTATGTATTTTAGAGTTATATAATGTGATAATTATCCAAATTCTTACCCAACACATACAAAAGGTAATAAAAGTAAATGTAATATTTTAAAAAAAATTTCTTGATAAGTACAATAGAAAATATACACTATGGAGGATTATATATTAAAATAATGTTATATAATAAATTAAGTATATATAAAAAATTTGTTTTTAATTTTAATTAATTCAATAATTATCCAAAACACTTATGCAGTGTTGAGGCATTGCCTTTGTAAGTTGAAGAAAAGTAAAATTAATGATTTTAAAAATATTTAATATGATAATATTTAGTTAAGTTATGGAATTGTATGATTTTTAGAGACAAATATAAAATTTAAGAAATGATATATATTTTTTAATTTCAATAACATGATTATGTTGTTATTTTTCAAAGTCAAATTATAAAAATAACCGTGAAAATAAATTTAATGGGAATTTAATATTAAAAAATATTTATCAATTAATAAAAACTAATAAACATATTATAATGGGATATCTTAGATAGTTAATGGTGTTTAATATGATCCATTGTCCATTTTAACCACTTACTAATTTAAATTTTCATTCTTAACCCCAAAAGAATTAATAAATGTGAAGATTCCATTGAATTTTTCTTATAATAGGGGACTCATTATATCATTTTAAAAATAAATAACTCATTTATTTTTAACTTAGAATTTTTTTAAAATCACCTTAGAGACATCTATTTCCATATTTATAAGCTTATTTTCTTTCCAATAATTATTTCTCCAAAGGTTTTAGACTCAATCCGAAGAGGCGATTCAAAGATCAAGGTAAGAGTTTCCAAATATCTTTCTCATTTATTATTTATTATTATTTGAAATGAAAATAAATTTTAACTTATGTTATGATAATATTAACATGGTATTGGAATATGTTTTATCTATGAATGATGAAATTAGATCCATTCCCTTTTGTTAATATCTTTTTATAAGGTATTACCACTTCAAAATACACATTTCTAAAAAATTGTTTGTTTTCACCTTAACTCTTCTATTAATCATTTCAATAGAATATTTAATCATAAAAATTAAAATTTAAAATAATAATATTAATAATATAATATTTTTAAAAAAAATAAAAATATTAATTGGGTTTTTCATTATGTGATTTTTTTGGAAAACATCGCTCACTATTGTAGTTTTAAGTCACCTTTGTGAATGATGTTTTTTTATCAAACTTACTCCTTTCATTGATATTATTATAAATATATTTTATGTTTTAATGGGATAAAAATATTCATGTAATTTTATTTTAATTTATTTTAATCATAAAATATCCATCAAAACAAAGTAAAAAATCATGATTATCTTTTAATGTCGCAAACAAGATTACTAATGAAAATTCCAAGAAAAGTAACTATTTCATTAATTATTTAAATTATTTTCTAATTAATGATATGTATAAAATAAAATATTATAAATATTATAAAACCTTCGGACAAGTAATTTTTTCTATTATAAAAATACTAATGCTATTTTGGAAATTATGAACCGAATAACCCCAGAACAATCAAATTGAACAATAATATTTTTGTAAAGGAATAAAATATTATAAAATAGGATTTAAAGGGTATAATAAAATAGATTAGAAAATGAAAAATGGTTCAAAATAAATTAAAAAATTAATAAAATTTTATTATTCTGGTGGTTAGGGGATGTTTTCTATGTGTCATGACTTGGTGTAAGGGGTTATATTTTAAACATTCACTTCACATGTTTTGAAGTATTTTTCTCAATCAATTTTCCTCCATATTCAGATTCTTTATATTTTTAATGAATGTTATTCTATAAAATTAAATGAATTTTTAAGGTTATTTTCTATTATATTTGACTTTATTTACAATTTTTCTAAATGAAATATATTTTATGTTTTTAAAATGGGTCATTTTAGAATTTCTCTATAAAGGTGTGGAAGGAATCATTGTTTATCATTGTCCACATGAATTATTTTCAAAAAAATTCAAGGTTTCAATTGAAATTTCCTCTCAAAATTGAATTGGTTAACCCATTTTTAAGTCAAATTATTTTTATGGGTTAACTTAAGAGTTTTTTTATTGGTTGAAAATTAATCTTTTATGAGTTTTATGGTGAAATGAAATCTTTAATGCATTTCATTAATGTTACGATTCATGAAATTTTTATATAATGATCAATGCGTTTGATATAAAACTCCAATGATTTGGATATATATTAATTTTCATGAGAATTTATGTTATAATTAACTGATGAAATTATTCCACTACAAGGTTTATTGTAAGGGTGATTTCTAATAATGATATGACTATAATTTCCTAAGATACATTTATGATTTTTTATGATAAGAATATTTTTATTTCATGAAATAAGTAGTTGATTTTATAATTAAAGGTATGTTTTAATACATTCAATAATAAATTATTATTTTTTGATGAATATTAAATAATTTTCACTAGATTTATAGTTTTCATAAGTTTTCATGTTTTCTCAAGGAAAATTCAAAGTATTGGTTTATATGCTTGATAATGAGGTTTATTTATGATTTTTTATCCAAAAAATTTTATTTAGTTTTTTAATGTGATTTTATATGAGTCTATAATTCTATTTTTAAATAAAATTATTTCTAATGGCTTTCATGTATTTCGATAGCCATACATGTTTTATATTTCTTTTATTCCCCTTATTGAGTTTTATACTCCTTCAATGTTTTCAAAATATCTTTTTTACAGGAATCAAGGATCATTATGATGGATTATAAATTATTGATTTAAATATGATATGTTGGTATTGAATAATTAACATTTAACATTTAAAGATTTTATTTTAATTGGATAAATTCCCATAATTTATAAAATTATGCATTTTTTAGGTAAGGCATTTTCTAATTATCCAAAAAATATGACCCTAAAAGGAAATTGAAATATAATTAATGTAATATTTTCTATAAATTAAGTAATTATGGGATATTTTTTATGATATATTATTTTTGGAAGCAAATTAGTTTTTTCATAACATTATAGGTTATAATATTAAAGGTTGAGGATAATTTAAGAGTTGTATCTACTAATATGGGTTAATAAGTTTATGTGTAATCATAATTAAAAGTTATATAAATTATTTTAATAATTTTATGTGATTTAAAATTTTATTTGTTTAGTGATATTTTAGGTGAAATTTATTGTGTTTTAGGAATAATACATGAAATAGGTATATAAAACCCTTAGGATTAACATGAGATTTTTTATGTTGGTCATTTAGGAATAATGTTATTATAATTTGGGGAATATAATCTGAATGGTATATAGAACCTTTTGAATTAATTTGTTCATTGATGTTGATGTAATTATAGGTAATTGGGATAAAGGAATATTTGATTTATGGAAATAAGTTGAGCAGTATATATAACCTTGGGGAATGAAATGTGATTTTTTGACATGATGGCTGAAGTTATTTTTATGAAGGGTTTGTTGTACTTTTTGTCCTATTATATTATTATAGTATATTTTTTTCACTAGTTTTTGTTTTTATGTCAATGTGGTTGATATTATTTAAAGGATAAAAATTGAGTTATTTTTTTAAGAATATTTTTTTTAAGGTTTTATATATTGATGATTTGAGTTGTTTTAAGAAAATATTACTATAATTTGAGAAAATATATTATTAGGGTATATACATATTTGGTATTTCAAATTATGAGTGGACTTATAACTAACCCATGTGCCATGATCCAATGTTGAAGACACATAACATGAAATACTAGATTTTATATATGGATTTTATTTTAATATCATTCAAAAATTTATAATCTAATAAAATTTTAGTTTATTGTTTTAGAGAATTAATACAAATCACTAAATAATAAATCACATGTATTCTCATCAAATGGACACTCCCCCACCCACTATTTCAAAATATAATTAATACATAATGAGTCTTCAACATCACACATAAATTATCCACACAAGATACCCTTCTAGGATTAGCGTACTTAAATCATTATTTTATAAACTAGGGAAAGAGAAACATAATAAGGGGTGAGCTCAAAAATTTAGAAAGGGTAAAAATAATTATAAATCATAACATGAGATACATGAGGCATAACATGATATCATAATGATGATGATAATAAGCATGGAATGATATAATAAAGAGATGATATCATATGTGTATGGATTAAAAAATAATTATAACATAAGAGCATGACATCATATAACTATGGAGACAACATAAATATGACATCATAACCATAATTCAAGGCTCACTACCTCATTAGCATAACACAATTATCTAGGATAACCACCTATAAACCATAGTTGGCTTGGCTCACTGCATACAGACCATGATATCTCATACGATATAAATATTATCCAAATTATTATTATTCTAGTCCAACGCATCACATAACATGTACATACATAAGTTTTCCATATTAAAATAAACCATTATATCATAAAGAACACAAGGAAATAAAATGGGTTATATATATTTCAAATGGAATTATATGAATAAAACATTAATAATTTCATCAATAATCATATTATGATAACTAATGGAATAAATGGGTATCTATTGACTTCTGACATCATTCTATGAAAATTTAACTCATTAAATATGACCAAGAAAATGGCATTTAAATCATATTGGAGAATAATATATAGTTTATGAAACAATTTCCCCAATCAATATATGTATAAGGAATATTGGTGACTACCCTTCAGTCAATGTAGTGGATGATGGGAAATTCATAGAGGAAGGAATTGGAAGAAAGTAAGGCTTATAAAAGTGGATGATTAGGTAAGAAAAAAGTAGTGATAGATCATCCCATAGATTTAAAATAAAATTTCTTATTCCATTTATATAATTAAAGTGTATGGAATCATTTTTAGAATAATCTTTATCAATAGTACCAAATAGATGAAGAACAATCTTTGAAAAATTAAGAAAATTGAATTGAAATAAGAATTTAACTGACACATTGAAAACATTTTAAAATAAATATTTTATTAAACCACTATAAAAATAATTATATTTTTGAAAACATGAATTCATAAAGAATAAGTATTTTAGAGAATGAAAAAGTAAGTGGAAATATATGTTCACATAGAAACATGTAAAAATGAATATTTCCATTAAAAATAACCCATTTGGAAAATTAAGTGTGTTTTAGTATTAAGGGACCAAAACTGGTAGGCTAGGCCGGTTCGGCTGGCCCAGCTACACTTTTGACCAGCAGCTCGCGGTTCACCGCGTGGACCACCCCAAACCGCTCGGACCGGCTCGGCTGGTTCGGTCTCTGACTAGACCTGCGTGGCATGGGTCCTGTTTTCTGACTGGGGTCGCAAGACCACGGTCCTCCGCGTCGTCGCGCCACTACGAAGACCCCGCCGCCCGGTCTGCCTCGCCGACGCCTGCTCGCCCGGCGCCTCCGCTCGACCGCGTCGCGCACCCCGTCTCGCCCAGCCGCCATCCGGGAGCCCCGCTCACCCAGTCGACGTCCACTTCCACCTCCCGCCTGAGCACCAATCCACTGCAAATTGAGCCGAAGCCGCCCACCGCCTAAGCTGAGCCGCCCGTCACCGGACCAGCCAGAACCACCGGAAAACCTCCAAAACCCACGGATCTTCGGCGGATGACTACGATCAACTTAGAACTCATATTTTCAATCCAAAAAATGATTTTGATAGCTCAGAACATATAATACATAACCAATGGATTAACTCGACAAAATAACAACAATTCAATGCCATAATTTAGGTTCAAAGGGGAGGTTCGAAATTAAATCACGAAATGAAGAACCCCTACCTCTTTGGGCGTAGCCCGGAGCTTCCTGAGGGATCCGTCAGATTTGAAACCACCTTCATGAGGTGGGTATAGGAACTTCAGCTTGAGGTAGAGCTCTCCTTGAGTGGGTTTTTCCAGAGGAAGAACCAAGGGGAGGAGGGGTGGGTTTGGCTTAAGTAAGGAAAATTAATTAACATTTAATTAATTTTTAATACCCACCAGAAGAGTTGCGTCCGAACCTCCCGACAGGGTCAAGGTTAAACCTACCCTAGTGTAAAAACGACCTCCCGAGCACAACGGAGGATTCAGAATTTTAATCTGAGGCCCCATTTAAAATTTATAAAACTCAACGCCTGATGCCACTGAATTACGAAAACACCCATGGGGCCATTTTCCACAGAAGGGCCGTGCTCGCGAAAATTACACCCCTCCTAGGGTAAACGGAATGCTCCGGACTCAACAGTGCCCTCATATTTCCCATCAGAGCAACCTTTTAAGAGACACATGAGTTTAAAAATTAAATGAATAAATTAATTATTTTATTTATCCGTTTAATGTTCCGTTAACGGGCGAGGGGTCCCAACGTCCCACACCGACATGATTTATGTCATTCCTAGTGTAAAAACCCAATTTGGGACCCATCCGTGCACTCATATTTATGATCCGAATTTGCATTTTGGAGTTATCCTTTTTATTTGGCATGCCCAGTGTGAACACACTTAAAATTTAATTTCTACCACACCAGGGCTCAGAATCGCACACCGTCTGAAGGCGCTACTCTGGAATAACATCCAGAAATTTAAAAAGTCTTTTATAGAAAAACTGGGTTCTTACATCATTCCCTCTTTTAATCTTTTTGTCCCCAAAAAGAAAAACCAGGGAACAACTTAGGGTAGTAATCCCACACCTGGCTCTCCCGTACCCAGGAGAACTCTTGCATAGTCCCACATCACCGCATATGAACCAAGGATTTGGTCCGTTCACGTGAGGTATGACCCTGCCGATGACGTGCATAAGAGCACAAACACTTCTTCTAGAGTGAGTCACATGGGAGACATCATGCACCCAAACCAGCCTATGGGTTTAGGGTTAGGTGGTTGGGAACCTCGCCATCCCTTCGCACAGCCTCAAACAGCCCGAAAGTCCTTGGGGGTAGCTCGCCTCCCAAGTCGCACCTCTATGCACGCTACGACCGGAATAACTGTTTGCACCCAGAAATAGGCCCGGTGATTACCTTCTTGAGAATATCCATATGGTGGATCACCCAAGGATATCTGGTCACGCAAGATTTCACAATTGATGTCCCACGACCCAGACTCTCTTACGATCTTAGAGCGCAAAGGAGTCGACACCATAAACTAAAGAAAAAGGTCGCATGCCTTCTACCTTGACAACACAGGGTTACACCGACACCCTGCGCCACCCTGGTAACAACTCAAGCAAGGAGAAGTGAGAAAAGAATTTCAAACACAGAGTCTAAAAATTCTACTGCAAAAAGTAGAAGAGTTGTAAAGTGTGCCTCTTATCACCTCATGCTCTACAGGATCAGAGACATCCAAAGATGGCGGTTGTCCATGGTCCCAACTGTCAGCTTTCGAAGCCTAACGTGGACCACCTGGTGGTGATGGGAACACCTCGTAATGTCGTCCCCCACTTCCATCTCCTCTCGCTCCTCTTCTAGCACCACCTCTCTGGGCACTTCTCCAATCACGGCGCTGCCTCTACCGTGGTGGTGCGCCTGCTACCTGCCTGAAGTTCTCAGCATACCAGGTTGGGAATCCCAAACCAAGTGACCTCACCCATCACAAGCATAACACCAACGCTCTCCGGGCTTCCCTGGTGCCCTACGACGCCACTGTGGTGTACGACCATGGCCCGGAGTCCACTCACGGAAGGGTCTCCTCAACTGAGGCCCTACGCTCTGCCGCCATAGTAGTTCACGACCACATCTTTGAAACCATTTATTAAGAAGGCCACCTGTGTCGAGGTTCTGTCTGCTGACGCCTACTAGCTGCAGTAGACGTCTCGGCTCTGTTGAGCTTGTTGCCACCACCAACTATAGAACGCAATTAGAAGTTCTCTGTCACCAGCGCCTTCTCTAGCACCCCGACATAAGTAAAAATTCCCAAGGGTACTATGACTGCACGAATCTCTCTGCGGAGACCCTTCTTGAACTTTCGTTCTCGGAAGTTGCATCATGAACCAAGTCCGGGTAAAAACCTGCATGGTCTACAAAACTAGTCGCATACTCAGTCACCATAATCCCTCCCTGCTGAAACTGCAGAAACTCCTAGATCCAAGCAGAGCGTAAGCAGGAGGGGTAAAAATTCTCACAAAACAGTATCTAAAATTCACCCCATGAAAGTGACGACTCATCATGTAATTGAGTCACTAGACTTCACCAATGCCCAGCTGATCTGTGAAAAAGGCTGAGAGCCAAAGACACCATCTGATCTGCCAGCGTCTGCACATGCCTGAAAAGGAAAAACATTGTCTCTATCCAAACCACTGCTACCTGAGGGCCTGTCTCACCACTAAACCTCAACAGTCTCTGCCGTTGGAACTCGAGGAGTGTGCTCAACCTATACTCAAGCTCAGTCTTCTCTACTGGAGCTATTTTCTGCTCACCATGTGGGGGTACTGCTACTGGCCCACACAGAGATAGGGACTCAGATGATGAGTCCTGGACTGAGGCCTCATCGCTCACAGGGTCATCGTCAAAAACCTAAGCTTGTATCCTAGCTGGTTGTCTTCACAGAGACATCCTGAATATTATCAAGGAGTGCCACAATCAAATGAACATATATGTATATAATAGTTACAACAATGGGGAGATGACTCAAGAATTACAGTCAAAGACACATTACTATGTGATGAAAAAACCAATTTCCCTACAATGAGTGTCTCAGTATGCCGAGTCAAAAAGTGGGTTATCAGGGTCCTGGTGAACGGATACGTCGGTCGCCGCCCCATCACTGGACTCCCTGCCCTTAGAACTGCTCTCAAGGCACGTCGACACTATTTCCCTAGATCCCAACCAATTAATTTTTTGGGATTTCCAAAGAACGTCCCAAGGAACGAACCACCTTTGATACCACTTTGGCACGACCCGACCCTACCCGGGCTCGAGCCGCAACTACCCCAAGCCCACCTCCATAGGGCAGGGGATGGTGACAAGCACCAAAGGCTAAAAAACTTAGGGAGTCCTTTTCCTAAGTACCTATACACACACATAGACCACTAAATGCAGAAGTGCAGAGTAAAAGAAAAGAAAAGTAAAGTGCCAACTGCTATAAATAAACCATAAAGTGCATCGACCTCTAAACCGTACAAAGCAAGTGTTGCAGGTGAACTGAAAAAAGGGGTAAAACATGTTCCCAACTAGTAAAGTGCCACAACCCGGCAACAGGTAAACAAAAGTAAAACAGCTGGGAGAGTCCCACGCATGGAACTCGACTACAACCACTGCACGCGGTCCAAGCTCCTAAACTTTTAAGCTCCGCTTAAGTCACGACCAACCTGTCCGTCGTCTTCAAGGGAACACCAAGTTCAGGCAAAGCCCAAGCAAGGGTGAGTATAAAAATAATCAGTAGGATACCCCAATGGCTAAAGGGAGTAATAAAGGTGGTACCGAAGAGTGAGCAGTAGATCGAACATGGAATAGTAAAGGAGTACAACAGAGAGAGTGCAGTAAGTATTAAAACTCAACCCAACAAGAGGAAGTAAGAAGACTCGTCCCATCACAAGGATCTAGAAACGGTGATAATATGAACTTTTCATTGAGTCTTCACTACCTATAGCAGGAGAGTAGACTCTTCCAACCACGAGAAGCTAGACATGGAAAGCACGTGGCATACCCGGTGCGTCATCGCCTCTCCTAGAAAGAGAGTAGCCAAAACCTAAGAAGTGGGTACTGGAACAAGGTATACATATATATATTCTCTGTCAAGAAACCCAAACTCGATCATAAGGGCATATCTGTCCCATTGCTCTGCCCAAGAAAGTGAGTATCCAACAGTCTCAGAAGTAAACGCCATCGATGCACAACATCCTACCTGTCTACCCTGAACTGCAAGTCAAGGGGCTTAAATCACCGCACCTTGACACTATCCTCTTTTGGATGCATTGAATCGCCCACATGGTTTTAGGTGGCGTCTCAAGGACGCATCATGGTGGGGAATTCACCCCTCATACTTGAGAGTTCTCAGGAAAGTCAAACCACACCTCGTCGTTGTCACACAAACAAGAGGTCCTCAAAGTCAAAGTCGTCACATCACTGACCCGTACAACTAAGGGTCCCACTCCGGTAGTCACGGAGAAAATCAATAGACTAGCCGAGTAGAAAGGATTGAGTCTGAAAAAAGTTTTCGGGTAACCCAATGCCCAGCCCCGCTAGAGGGTAAACCCTAAGAGGGCGTCAAGTAACCCACTGCCCAGCCCCGCTGGAGGGTAAACCCTAAGAGGCCGTTCGGTAACCCACTACCTAGTCTCTGCTGGAGGTAAAACCCTAAAAACTAATCGGGTAACCCACTGCCCAGTGTCAACTGAAGGGTAAACCCTAAGAGGTCAATGAACAACCCACTGCCCAACCCTACTGGAGGGTAAACCCTAAGAGGTCTTCGGGTAACCCACTGCCTATTGTCTGCTAGAGGTTAAACTCGATGAAGTCAAAGATCAACCCACTGCCCATCCCCGCTGGAGGGTAAACCCGAAGAAGTAGATGAGAAACCCACTGCCCAGCCCCAATTGAGGGTAAACCTGAAGAAGTCGATGAGAAACCCACTGCCCAGCTTCGCTGGAGGGTAAATCTGGAACTAATCTGGTAATCCCTACTAGAAACAACCTCCTGGGTAGAGGATCGGTGCCCGTGTGATGTATTAGTCACACCGAATCCTCAAAATCCTACCAGGGAACACGAAGGGATGTGATACTAAATGCCTGCATGGCTAAAGGAGAAAGGGGAACCCAAACAACTCTGCCGATCAAACCGTTGAGAACAAAACCAGGGGAAACCACTCTACCCTTCTGCTCTAAACCATTTGTGACTAGGAGGACCCTCTACGTAGCGAGAGGTCAAAGGTACGTAATGTAGGATACGACAAACACATGGGTCCCAAACGATGTGTGGCCCAAACTCATCTCCAACCCAAGCGTTAAAATATTCTTAGGTAAAAACTACAACATTTACCTCCATGTATTCCCGTATACTCCTAGAGTATGCCACATTGCCAGCCCAAGGTAAATCGTGCACATGGAACCCAATGTCAACGCAAAAATGCGTAAACGCAATTTCACCAACCTTTTTCCTCCACAGCCCTAGCATGGCCAACCACATCTCTTTAAGTGTTCACTTCACTCTCCCAAGAGCGAGCGTGATCACACGCCAAGGGTTCTCTACAAACACTGCAGGAAGAACCACCATTAGTACACCTTTCATGCTTCCACATTAAATGAGATCTCGAATGAGTCTCCGCACATCCAAACGGATCGTACCATTTTAATCCTCGTAGAAAAACATGCGAGATAGACTGTTTACTCTCCTCAAATGGATATCCGACGGAAAATCCATCCAACATTGCTTTATGCCCAAACTGCATCCCATGGTCCTGAGCCTCGGTCCTAAAAATAGTCAGGCGCATTGCACCGTTGGGATCTCCTTGGAAAGAAATGTGAAATTGACTGCTTACTTGCGTGGAATGGATTTATAGAGAAAAAGATGCATTTCGTCATACCGCACACGAGAGGTGATTCGTGAGACCCTCATATCGGTCCTGAAGTGCATTGAACAGATCACACCGTTGACATCCTCTCGAAAAAGTACACAAGATTGACTATTCACTTGTCTGAAAAGGACACCTGATGATAAAGATAAAAATCACCGCCAACTCCCAAAACAGCCCTCATGGGGCCCACACCATCATGTAGAATTAAACTGGGTGGATTGAGCCATTGGAATGGCCATGAAAAAACACCCAAAAACAACTGCTCGCACGCCCCGAATGGACGTTCGATAAAACAGTTGCTCAACACTGCTCACAGCCTAAAAGATGGGTCATCGGGCCCACGCCTCAACTCTGACTTCAACACCTGATACCACCCTAGAATGATCCGCCTCGGCACCAGGGTCCCAAAACCGATGACGATTCTTAAATTGGACATCGGATGTGTCCACTCCATCCAAAACAAGAACTACCAGAAAATAATGCCAATCCACTTAACATATGCGTCGTGCCACTCAGCCCCTCATCTTGGGAATTAAAAATTCCCGAAACCATCTCAAAATTTTCGAATCGATCCAAGAAACGTGTCACCACTGATGGCACGCGAATCAGAATTACGGTTTGAAAATTAAGTGTGTTTTAGTATTAAGGGACTGAAACGGGTGGGCTAGGCCGGTTCGGCCGGCCCACACAGACATTGGACCGGCGGTCCGCGGTTCACAGCACGGACCACCCCAAACCGCCCAGACCAGCTCGACCGGTCTGGTCTTCGAGTGGACCCACATGGCACAAGTCCTATTTGCCGACCGGGGTCACAGGACCCTGGTCCTCCGCGTCATCGCGCCCCGGCGACGACCCCGCTGCCCGGTCCTCCTCGCCTACTCCTGCTCACCCGGCGCCTCTGCTCGACCGCGCCGCGCACCCCGTCTCGCCCAGCTGCCCTCCGGAAGCCTCGATCGCCTGGCCGACGTCCGCGTCCACCTCTTACCTAAGTTCCAAGCCACCTTCTTCTGAGCCAAAGCCACCCACCGCCTAAGCCGAGCCGCCCGCCGCCGAACCGGCCAGAACCCCCGGAAAACCTCCAAAAACCCGGGGATCTTCAGCGTACGACTATGATCACCTCAGAACTCAGATTTCAATCCCAATAATGAATTGGATAGCTCAGAACATATACTATGCAACCAAGGGCCTCTCTTGAGAAAATAACAGGAATTCGACACCATAATTTAGGGTCAAAGGGGAGGTTCAAAATTAAAACATGAAATGAAGAACCCCTACCTCGTTGTGCGTAGCCCGAAGCTTCGTGAGGGATCCATCGGATTTTCAACCACCTTCTTGAGGAGAGTAGAGGAACTTGAGCTTGAGGGAGATCTCTCTTTGAGAGGGTTTCACCAGAGGAAGAACCAAGGGTAGGTGGGGTGGGTTTGTCTTAAGTAAGGTAAATTAATTTACATTTAATTAATTTTTAATACCAACCAGAAGACATGCGTCTGAAACTCTCGACGAGGTTAAGGTTAGGCCTCCCCTAGGGTAAACACCACCTACCAAGCACAAAGGCAATCTCAAAATTTTAATCCGATTCTCTGTTCAAAAGTTATAAAACACAACGCCCGATGCCGGTAAATTACAAAAATGCCCCTAGGTCCATTTTCCACAGAAGGGTCGCACCCGCGAAAATTACACCCCTCCTAGGGTAAACAGCATGCTCTGGACTCAACGGTACCCTATATTTTCCCATCAGAGAAACCGTTTAAGATAAACCTGAGTTTAACAATTAAACGAATAAATTAATTATTTTATTTATCCGTTTAATGCTCCGTTAACGGGAGAGGGGTCCCAATGTCCTGCACCGACATGTTTTTTGTCGTTCCTAGTGTAAAAACCCAATTTAAGACCCATCTGTGCACTCATATTTCTGATACGGATCTCTATTTAGGAGTTATCCTATTTATTTTGCGTGCCTAGTGTGAACACACTTAAAATTTAATTCCGTCCACACCGGGTCTTGGAATCGCACTCCGTCTGAAGGCGCTGCTCTGGAATAACATCAAGAAATTTCTAAAGTCTTTTATAGAAAAAACTAGGTTCTTAAAGATTAATTTACTCAAATATAATTAAAATCAATCATATTTTAAAGGAAATCATTTGATAATGTATACTTGTATGATCAATGTCAAGAAGAAAATTCACGACTCCTGGAAAAAGAACACGAGTCAAGATTTGAGAAACTTTATAACTAAAAACAATGAAGAATAAAGAGATTTAAAATTAACCATTAATACCTAAATAAAATATATTTAGTTATAAAATATCAATTTTTCAATACATACACTATATAAAATTTAGTTAGTGTATAAAGTAAAATGTGTCTCAATAAAGGGAGTTTGGGAATAAAATACCTTATGTTATTTCCCCGCTTAGTTGATCACACTAAAAATTTCCTGTAAAAAACTAAAAAATATATTAATAATCTATTTTTGAACCGTATTTAATCTCTATAATCTTTTTACATATATAATTTATAATTACATACTATTAATATAGTTGTTTCTTATAGCTTATTTTCAACATCAGGTGTTAACGATTTTTATTACCTTGCACATGATTTGTAATGTTAATATCAATAATTTACATTTAATACCACTTTAATATTTCCTATATTAGCCATGTTTATGAAATATTTATCCCATTAATATTTATAGTGTTCCAATTTCATCCTATGGGAGTTTGGATTACTTATCTTAAAAATAAACCAGAAAACAAATATGTTTCAAAAGTAGTTAATGAATAAAGATGATATATTATTAACATATTTAGATAATTAAACTATAACTCCATAACATTCAAAAAATGTTTAATAATTTATTATTACATTTTAGTAACATTATATAACGTTCCTTAATCATTCAATATATGAACACTACAACATCTCTAAACTTGGTTGTAATCTGACTAAAACAAAAGTGTGTCTTATTGATTAATTGAGTAATAAAGTTCTATTAACTAATGTTAATATAACATCAATATAATACTATACATGTTATATATATCATATGTCGTCATGAAATCCATTATTAAAACCATTAATTATAGGTGGTATTGACAAATGAAATTCATTATTCATGGATACGGTAGTCTGCACATACACACAATTAATGAACCAATTCCTCAATGGATAGACAAAGTGATGATATATGAAAAATAATTTCTTAAGAATAAAATTATAAAATTCATATTATTTTACTAATTAATTTTTTAGTCCATCCATGTAAGGTGGTTAAGGTAAATGAGACACATCATTCATGGATGTGCTTGTCTACATATACACATTATTACTGATATCATTCCTTAATGAATGAATTGAATAAAGGTAAATGTAAAAGTTAAACATTTAAGAGTTTTATAATTTAAATGAACTAAATAATTATTTATAATATCTATCATTCATACCATAACTAAGAGTCCATGTGGAAAAATGAACCACACCATGTTGTGGAGGAGGTAGTCTGTACACACGCATGATCAAAATGTTTGTTATTCTTGATGGATGCTATAGAATGAAAGAATAATTAATTTCACAATAATATAATAACATTTTAGTATATATATGATATTTAATTCATTATATTTAAAATTTTAGTGAATATTATGAAGATTAAACTAAAAAGGAAATCACAATAGGAGAGTAACACTCATGTTAGGATGTTTGATTATCTTCAAAAGTATCCTTGGAAATGAAGGGATTGGGAAAAATAAGGGTGGAAAAAGGCTATGCTTAATGGGATATGATTATAGGATAAAAAATGAATATAATTTAACAAATTAATATATATTAAATGGTTTGTAAATAAGGGATGTAAGTGGTATCTTTTAAAAGTGAAGGGAAGTTTAGTTTTGGAATTACTGTAAAATTTTATATTATTTTCTTACACTATTCATGGTAAAAGACTAAAATCTTTCGAAAATATAGATTTTGGGAAATATTAAGGTCTAAAATACTCACATAAAATTATTTTTTGAGATAAATATGCTCTATTTATGGGATTTTCATTTTATTTTTCTATTTACCAATGTGTACTTTTACATAGGTGACTTTTCTTTTTATACATGACAATTAATTAGAATGATCAAAATTAATATTACTATTTCCACATAATTTGAGTGTAATAATACTATATATTATATTATTTTTTATCAAATAAAATTAATACGATTAAGAAATGTTAAATTTGAAAATAAATATGCCTAACGATAATTTATTTTAATATAATAGTGTTTTTAATCATAAATTATTTGTAGAGACCCGAATCTTGACATACACGGACATTTCATTACTTTTGCGGAATACATAGTACATAACAAAAACACACACACAATGATCGTAATAGTTTAGTGTATTTGGAAACTCGAAATATAATATTCTAATCGTGGTGAAAGATCTTCAATAACTCCCATAAAGATCTTCCAATTTTTTACCTAAAACCTTTTTTTATATCCTGGGGAAAAGAAAACATAAAAGGGTGAGCTCAAATGCTCAGTGAGGG
The DNA here is from genome assembly GCA_963277665.1 of Viscum album. Classification (NCBI taxonomy): domain Eukaryota; kingdom Viridiplantae; phylum Streptophyta; class Magnoliopsida; order Santalales; family Viscaceae; genus Viscum; species Viscum album. Next base: position 516,477,873 of record OY728153.1, on the reverse strand, counting down.
TAAACAAAAGAAATATCAAACACATCATATTCATAAGAACATAACATTTTGGAAATCTTAACCTGCAAAAGAGAGCATAATTTCATAACATGGGATAAATCATAGAAGTGAAATGTAATACCAATAATCATAACTTAAAACATGAAACTTTATGGCATACACACATAATCATAGAGAATCATTTCTTATTAGTCAAGACTCATTGCCAAGACTATCTTAGTGGACAAAGTCCATTTCTGAACCGAGTCACCCTTGTTTCAGTCCTGTTTCACTGAACCGGTATAACCTACCGTTCCAGCCATGTCTATCTCATGAGATATAAAATCTTTACCCAATTAATTAGAGGGAGATATAGGTCCCACCCATCTCATAATGATACCATTCTTATGTGTGCCCCAAAATCATAAACCATACATCATTACACAACCCATGTAATAGAAATGGGATTCTTAAACATCGTGACATCATAAAACAATTCATATAAGATAAAAGAATTAATAAATATAATTCGATCACAACATAATCAAATAAATGTAATAATAGGGATAGAAACAAAACCCTTTATTATCTTAGATGGAAAATAATTTTGATAAAACACTTGAACTCCATTCTTGAGGAAAATATCCTTTCTACTTCAAAAACATATTCCTTTCTTAACATGTCTTACAATTTTAAACTAAAAGAAGTTGATTAAAAATAAACATGAAAACTTGTAAATTAATCTTCTTTGAAATAATGTTTTAAAAATCCATTCATGCCGTATAAGTTATAAAAACATTCTTCTCGTACTTTTTTCGGAAAAGTCAAAAAGTACCATGTACGAAAAACGACAAAAGATTTCTTTCATATCTTTTACTAAAAAACTCACCGAAGGGTAAAATTGGATTTAAAAAATTGTAGGTGGATGGAAATAATAATACATATTGAGGAAACATGGATGTGGATGATAAAATACACCCCAGTAAATACTAAATTATAAACAATCTCGGATAAAAATGAGATTGTGATATTTCCCTTACCTTAGGTCCGATTTACTTCGTAAGTGTCCGAACCTCTTGTATAATGATTTAAATAATTTCATTGAATTATTACAGAATCATATTCATTGTTATTATATCATATATGGTTCACTTATGACTTTATATTACCCGTTCTTTTGTAAATTCATGTTAAAGTAGCGTTTTGGGTAAAATCGTCTCATTTGTCGTTCGTGTTTTAACTTGTAATTATTCATATGATTACTTAGATCATGTTTACTTAATTACAGAATATAAAAAATGATTTATATATAATATATATTCAGAATATACATATATATAATGGATCAATAAATGGAATGAAATACACCGTTCATGGAGACGGTAGTCCGTACGTACGCATGAACGATGTTTTCCTTTCCTTATTGTCTTGAATGGAAGTAAGTAGATGACATACATATATATATACATAAATACAGTAGATTCAAAATGTCATATATTTCATCATTATTCATTATATATACTTTATAATCATTCATGAATGGTTAATGTGGAGAATGAATCTCATTGTGTTGTGGAGACGGTAGTCCGTACGTACGCACGAGCGATGATATCGTTCTCATGATCGTGAACTTGTGTTGAAGTGTATGTATACTATTACAGTATTAATATCACTTTATAATAATCATATATAGTTACTCATTACACCATTATACCCATCCAATTAAGGTGGTGGCGGAAAATAGATTACACCACGGCTTGGAGACGGTATTCCGTACGTACGCACGCGTGATGATTTTCTTTTTCCGTAGGATGGATAGAAGGTTAATTAGATTTGATTCATATTTATAATAACATATCAGTATACAATAAATACTGATGTTATTACTTTATCATTAAACAACTAAAGAAGAATAAGTTGAAGAAGAAAGAAATTGAAAAAGATCGGTAATGGATATTACCTCTTTTTGACGCGTCTTTTCTTAACCTCCACTTAAAGAACTAAGGATGGTCTTTGAAGAAGACCAGGACATCTAGAATGATACTAGAGAAGTGGAGAAGAGATTTTGGCAGGGGTTGGCCGAGCTTGAAGGCTCAAATTGGTGCGAGGAGGAGAGGGAGGAGGTGCCCTTTTATAAGGGAGGAGAGGGGCACCTTAGAAAAATCTCAAAATATTATTTTATATTAAGGTCAAATTCTGTTTATAATGGTTCAAAAGGGTCTTATTTCGAAGATAAAGTGGGGATGGGTCGCAATACTCTCATCCAATAGGATTTAGACAAGTTTAGGTTATTATGTTAACCTTATCAATTAGATATAAATCTAAGTTAAATAATTTAACTTTTACCGTGTCTTTTTGTTTTCTTACACTATATGGTTAATAAACTTACTATATCAAGAAAAACGAACCCCAAGTTGTTTATTATAAATATATATAATCTTATATATGTCATTTGTATGAACCTTATATTTTTAGGAATAACATAACAATTAATAATATAATATTTGTTTTAAAAACTATTTTATGTCAATTTTGACACTATTTAGTAATTGATTTTTGTGAAAATCATAACAGAATGATAAGTTCGAAAAAAGTTAATTAAATCAGTACTAATATGTCATATAAACCTATAAAATTAGTGCAATTCATAAAAAGTCTAAAATTATATTTATTTTGGTATTTATAACATCCATTATGTCAATATTTCATTAATAAGATAATTACTGTATCATCATTGTGTCATAAATAAATTAAATTATATAATGTATAAAAATTACAAATAAAATACCATTATGTATGAAATATCATTATCTTTCTAATGAATATTTATAGTCTAATTTATCTTATGTATAACCCCATATTAAATATGGTTTACTTATTAAACATTGATTTTAACTATTTTAACCCTTCTTTAAATAAATTAATATTAAATGTCCTAATCTAATCCAAGTGGGCCTAAATGGTAATATTTTATTCCTAAGGTTGTTTTTGGTCGAATTACACTTATCAAATATAATTAGGACATGTGTTAGGGTAATAATAATATCATTTTTACCCTTAATTACCCTATTTACTTTTAACCGTGGTAAAAAAAAGTAAAAAGTTACTATTCACCAAAAATTATTTTCACCTCATTGAACCACATTTTACTTACTGACATCAACCGTGTCTCTCGGATTTTTGAAATTCCATTCACAGAAGCGGTAAAATTATGTTTTATGAAAAATTCATTTTTTTAACTACCACTTAGTGGTTTTACTATTAATCAAAAAATGAAAGTTTCGAGAAAAATACCAAAAATTAGGCCTAATATATATTTTATATTATGAACTTAAAAATGATGTCTATTTTACCAAATTCAAAACATATTAGTTGCATTAATTAATTTAAAAATTAATTCTTGTCATCAAAACAAATAGCGTGTTCTTAAGAGATAATAACTATCAAAAGATTGACACTTGTTTATGTCTGGTTTAAATGTGAAATTATATCCATTGACCAATATTGTATTAAATTGTAAAAATATATTCTAAATATACTTTCAAACCACTCAAATTAATAATTTATCACTATTAATTATTTCGATTGAAAAAGTTGTTTTTAATTAAAATTTAGTAATTTTCACTATTCATCAAAATATGAAAGTTATCCGAAAATTACCAAAATTTCACCCAAAGATAATTTCGATATTCCGAATCCAAAAATGAAGTCCATTTTGAAAAATAAAATTTAAAAAATTTCAAAAAGTGGTTATTACTATTCATAACGGCTAGTTTTAATAATATTTTAATAGCATATTGTTGTTTAGTGAAACTCGTTATTGCGTACTACACAAGCTATCGAGGAAGGTCGCGATTGCGTGTAATACAATCCAAGTCAAGGATGCATGTTGTGCAAGATCCTTTTGGTGTAGCGTACAATACAAGACATTAATGAAATTAAAAGAATATGTTACATATAATCTCGGGGTGTTACATTCTACCCCCCTTAAAATGAATTTCGCCCTCGAAATTCGTCGGGGTTATAAATGGTTTACTATTCAAAAGTTTCTTTAATAGAAACCCACATCGTAAAAATTAATACCAAAACCAATCTTTAAAAACAAAAGTATGAAATGTAATGGTTACCCAAATAAACTAATCACTGGGTTTCCACATAGGAGAACATAGGTGAAAATATGGATATGGAAGAAAAATTTAACCATCAGGTTCTAATGGAGAGTGGTAGAGAACATGGCTATGAAAAAGACAACAATCACAAATCTATAGATTTGTGATGATCTAAGGTACCATCTAATTAATCAGATATAAGGGAACTAAGACAAAATTTTTGGTTTTCAAGATCATTTCCCTAAAGTTGATGAATTAAAAGAAATACTTGCATGATTTTGGTAGAATCTCACTATTGTTCGTGAATTGAACAATTTACACTTCATCCCTTATTGAAATGAAGTTGAATTTGTTATTCGTGATGTATTAGAAGATCATGTGATAGAATTATGGGTCATTCCATCTCTTTCAAACAAAAGGTTAGTAAAAGTTATAAGTCCATCTTATGGTTAGATTAGTCGTATATGGTTCCAAAAATGAACTTATACTTCATATATAAAACCGCTTAATAAAATAAAACTAGTTTATACTAACCAGGGACTTCCTGTAGGCCAGTGGTAGGCGATAAAATCCAGTCGTACTTTAGTTGTGGGTTCGATTCCTACAACCTTGTCCGACACGATGGGCTGTCGCCGGTCCTGCAGGTTGTCCTTTTTCTAAAACTATATTACTATAATATCCCATCAATAATATCGGAAAAAAATTCTATCCTTAAACAATACTAACTTATGTCCAACATAATCCATTCCAATCTTTAGGCTTATCCATAATACTGCAGTCTATTCTCATAATATAGTGAAAACGATTACCAGATATTTAATACCATCGTTGATCCCCATATATCATAAGATATATCTTTTTGGTCACATTCCAAACATTCAAAGGCCTTAACCATGTATTCTCTTGAATACCCATTGAACCTTAGTGAAAACATGAATGCAGTTAAAAGTTAACACTTTCCACATACCAAAATCCTCAAAATTCTATATACTCAAACCATGATATCACTTAGTCCTTATATCAATCATGAGATCATGAATACTATCAAACATATTAGATTCTCTTTATCCCTTCATTATGTACATATCATCTGTTTTACAAAAATATTTCAATCACTTTTCATGGTTACCGATGCCATAAAATTATTGAAAACCACAATAGACCAATACATAAATATTCCAATATTCCACGATACTATATACAACATTATTCTGGAATCCAATTACATAAACACTTAATCATTCCACCACATCGTTTTCATATTCAACATCGCCAATGGTGATCGCATGTGACTTCCCTTTGTCCTTTTCCTTAAGTGGTTTCTCATGTCGATCATCACTAACCCTTGGATTAGGGCATTTATTAGCATAATGCCCCATTTCCTTGCACTTGAAGCATTGAAGTGTAGTAGGTTCATTCTATGTATCCCTTCCTTTTTTTGTATCATTAGACATCTTCTTCCCATCATTGCGGCATTCAAATGCCCGATGAGCTTCCTTTCCACATTTAAAACATTTACTTGTACCTTTAAGACAATCTCCACCATCCTTCTTTCCACACTTTGAGCATAAGGAAACATTCATCTTTTTTTCACCATTATTCTGAGATTTCTCCTTGAACTCCATCTTTTGTTTCTTGTCAAAACTATGAGATGGATAAGTAACACAAACTTCCATTTCTACCTTGATAGCACAACGCACAATTTCTTCATAGCTAATGAAGTCTCTTATAGCTAATTCCCTTCGAAGATTTGGTTTTAAGCCACTGAAGAATCGATCAACTTTACTTTCAGTTTGGATGATAAATCCAGATGCATACCTTGCAAGCCTTGTAAAATTCGCTTCGTATATACCAACAGATTCATCATCCTTTTTCTTTAGTTCAAGAAACTCCTTCTCCATATTTGTTCTAAGAATACAAGGGAAGTAGTTATTGAAAATAAGTTCTTGAACTCATCCCATTCCATGGACTCAATTTCATCCCTTTGCCTCGTATTCTTAATAAGATTCCACCATTGATCAGCATCAACTTCCAAACGATACACTGCTAAGATGACTTTATCATGCTCAGAACATTGAAGAACTGAAAATATCTTTTCAGTAGTACTGCTCCATTGTTCAGCAACAATTGGATCAGAAGACCCACTGAAAGAAGGTGGATGTTGCCTCATGAAGGACTCAATAGAATATTGTTCCCTTATCTGCTCATTTGGAAGTCCAGAATGATTCATAGCTTGTGTAAGTATAGCAACAAGATTTTGCACTCCATCTCCCATAAAATTTGTTTGTTTAGGAGGACAATCATTACATTGTCCATTACATTGATCAACACGGTTCCTTCGGGTTCCATCCATTGTCTAAAACCCAAAAAGAATAGTGTGAGAGGTAAAAATCCCACTAGGGAAAAAATATAATAAAGGGGGATTACCTTCAATATATAACATCTTAGGTTAAATTCTAAGATTGTTACCGTAGTTCTAAGACTATATCCTATACGTATACTTATCCTTAGGGACATCCCTAGACATACCTTAGAAATATCTCTAGGGATCTCACTAACATTTTTGCATCCTAGTTTCCAAAGGTTGACTAAACCTTTCCTCTGATACCAACTGTAGAGACCCGAAGCTTGACATACATGGACATTTCATTACTTTTGAGAAATACTTAGTATATAAAAAAACACACACACAAGGATCGTAATAGTTTAGTGTCTTTGGAAACTCGGAATATAATCTTCTAATCGTGGTGAAAGATCTTCATTATCTCCCATAAAGATCTTCCTTTTTTTTACCTAAAACCTTTATTTATATCCTAGGGAAAAGAAAACATAAAAGGGTGAGCTAAAATGCTCAGTAAGGGTAAACAGAAGAAATATCAATCACATCATATTCATAAGAACATAACATTTTGGAAATCATAACCTGCAAAAGAGAGCATAATTTCATAACATGAGATAAATCATAGAAGTGAAATGTAATACCAATAATCATAACATAAATCATGAAACTTTGTGGCATACACACAAAATCATAGAGAATCATTTCTTATTAGTCAAGACTCATTGCCAAGACTATCTTAGTGTACAAAGTCCATTTCTGAACCGAGTCACCCTCGTTTCAGTCCTGTTTCACTGAACCGGTATAACCTACCGTTCCAGCCATGTCTATCTCATGAGATATAAAACCTTTACCCAATGCATTGTAGGGAGATATAGGTCCCACCCATCTCATAATGATACCATTCTTATGTGTGCCACAAAATCATAAACCATACATCATTGCATAACCCATGTAATAAAAATGGGATTCTTAAACATCGTGACATCATAAAACAATTCATATAAGATAAAGGAATTCATAAATATAATTCCATTACAACATAATAAAATCAATGTAAAAATAGGGATATAAACAAAACCCTTTATTATCTTAGATGGAAAATAATTTTGATAAAACACTTGACCTCCATTCTTGAGGAAAATATCCTTTCTACTTCAAAAACATTTTCCTTTATTAACATGTCTTACAATTTTAAACTAAAAGAAGTTGATTAAAAATAAACTTGAAAACTTGTAAATGAAGCCTCTTGGAAATAATGTTTTAAAAATCCATTCATGCCGTATAAGTTAAAAAACATTCTTCTCGTACTTTTGTCGGAAAAGTCAAAAAGTACCTCGTACGAAAAACGAAAAAAGATTTCTTTCATATATTTTACTAAAAAACTCACCGAAGGGTAAAATTGGATTTAAACAATTGTATGTGGATGGAAATAATAATACATATTGAGGAAACATTGATGTGGATGATAAAATACACCCCAGTAAATACTAAAGTATAAACAATCTCGGATAAAAATGAGATTGTGATATTTCTCTTACCTTAGGTCCGATTTGCTTCATAAGTGTCCGAACCTCCTGTATAATGATTTAAATAATGTAATTGACTTATTAAAGAATCATATTCATTGTTATTATATCATATATGGTTCACTTATGACTTTATATTACCCATTGTTTTGTAAATTCATGTTAAAGTAGCGTTTTGGGTAAAATCGTCTCATTTGTCGTTCGTGTCTTAACTTGTAATTATTCATATGATTACTTAGATAATGATTACTTAATTCCAGAATATAAAACATGATTTATATATAATATATATTCAGAATATACATATATATAATGGATTGATAAATGGAATGAAATACACCGTTCATGGAGACGGTAGTCTGTATGTACGCATGAGCGTTGTTTTCCTTTCCTTATTGTCTTGAATGGAAGTAAGTAGATGACATACATATATATATACATAAATCCAGTAGACTTAACATGTCATATATTTCATTATTATCCATTATATATACTTTATAATCATTCATGAATGGTTAATGTTGAGAATGAATCTCATCGTGTCGTGGAGACGGTAGTCCGTACGTACGCATGAGCGATGATATCATTCTCATGATCGTGAAATTGTGTTTAAGTGTATGTATACTATTTCAGTATCAATATCACTTTATAATAATCATATATAGTTACTCATTACACCATTATACCCATCCAATTAATGTGGTGGCGGAAAATAGATTACACCACGGCCTGGAGACAGTATTCCGTACGTACGCACGCGCGGTGATTTCCTTTTTCCGTAGGATGGATAGAAGGTTAATTAGAGTTGTTTCGTATTTATAATAACGTATCAGTATATACGAAATATTGATGTTATTACTTTATCGTGAAACAACTAAAGAAGAAGAAGTTGAAGAAGAAAGAAATTGAAAAAGATCGGTAATGGATATTACCTCTTTTTGATGCGCCTTTTCTTAACCTCCACTTAAAGTACTAAGGATGGTATTTGAAGAAGACCAGGACCTCTATGATGATACTAGGGAAGTGGAGAAGATATTTTTGCAGGGTTTGGCCAAGCATGAAGGCTCAAATTGGTGTGAGGAGGAGAGGGAGGAGGTGCCCTTTTATAAGGGAGGAGAGGGGCACCTTAGGAAAATCTCAAAATATTATTTTATATTAAGGTAAAATTCGGTTTATAATGGTTCCAAAGGGTCTTATTTCGAAGATAAAGTGGGGATGGGTCTAAATCCTCTCATCCAATAGGATTTAGACAAGTTTAGGTAATTATTTTAACCATATTAATTAGATTTAACTCTATGTTAAATAATTTAACTTTTACCGTGTATTTTTGTTTTCTTACACTATATGGTTAATAAACTTACTATATCAAGACAAACGAACCCCAAGTTGTTTATTATTAATATATATAATCTTATCTATTTCATTTGGCCGAACCTTAGATTTTTAGTAATAAAATAACAATTAATAATATAATATTTGTTTTAAAAACTATTTTATGTCAATTTTGACACTATATAGTAATTGATTTTTGAGAAAATCATAACAGAATGATAAGTTCAAAAAAAGTTAATTAAATCAGTACTAACATATCATATTAACCTAGAAAATTAGTGTAATTCATAAAAAGTCTGAAATTATATTTATTTGGGTATTTATAACATCAATTATGTCAATATTTTATTAATAAGATAATTACTGCATCATCATTGTGTCATAAATAAATTAAATTATTTAATGTCTAAAAATTACAGATAAAATACCATTATGTAGGAAATCGTTTTAGCTTTCTAATTAATATTTATAGTCGAATTGATTTTATGTATAACCCCATATTAAATATGGTTTACTTATTAAACTTTGATTTTAACTATTTTAACCCTTCTTTAAATAAATTAATAAGAAATGTCCTAATCTAATCCAAGTGGGCCTAAATTTTCATATTTTATTACTAAGGTTGTTTTTGGTCGAATTACACTTATCCAATAGAATTAGGACATGTGTTAGGGTAATAATAATATCATTTTTACCCTTAATTACCCTATTTACTTTTAACCGTGGTAAAAAAAAGTAAAAAGTTACTATTCACCAAAATTTATTTTCATCTCATTGAACCATATTTTACTTACTGACATCAACCGTGTCTCTTGGATTATTGAAATTCCATTCACAGAAGCCGTAAAATTAAGTTTTATGAAAAATTCATTTTTTTAACTACCACTTAGTGGTTTCACTATTCATCAAAAAATGAAAGTTTCAGAAAAATACCAAAAATTAGGCCTAAGCTATATTTGATATTATGAACTTAAAAATGATTTCTATTTTACCAAATTCAAAACATATCAGTTGCATTAATTAATTTAAAAATTAATTCTCGTCGTCAAAACAAATAGCGTGTTCTTAAGAGATAATAACTATCAAAAGATTGACACTTGTTTATGTCTGGTTTAAATGTGAAATTATATCCAATGACCAATATTGTATTAAATTGTAAAAATATATTCTAAATATAATTTAAAACCACTCAAATTAATAATTTATCACTATTAATTATTTCGATTGAAAAAGTTGTTTTTAATTAAAATTTAGTAATTTTCACTATTCATCAAAATATGAAAGTTATCCGAAAATTACCAAAATTTCACCCAAAGCTAATGTCGATATTCTGAATCCAAAAATGAAGTCCATTTTGAAAAATAAAATTTACAAAATTTCAAAAAGTGGTTATTACTATTCATAACGGCTATTTTTAATAATATTTTAATAGCATAATGTTGTTTAGTGAAACTCGTTATTGCGTACTACAAACGCTATCGAGGAAGGTCGCAATTGCGTGTAATACAAGGCAAGTCAAGGATGCGTGTTGTGAAAGCTCCTTTTGGTGTAGCATACAACACAAGACATTAATGAAATTAAAAGAATATTTTACATATAATCTCGGGGTGTTACATTATTTGTGTTAGATAAAATTAGTAATGCCAATAATTTTTATAAGATAAATTGATGTATTATAAAAAATTAACATTATGTGTCCCTAAAATAAATCTATAACTAAATTTACCAAATTATTAATTAATTAAAAAAAGGATATAAAATAGTTTTCTTTATTAGTCTGAAATTGTAATTGAGTTCTAAAATCGTTTTCCATGGGTTATCAAAATTCCAAAAAATATTTTAAAATACATAATTTTATTCATCAATTTTATATTTTATCAGCTTATTGGTTTTATAAACTCATAGGTAATTCTAATATATTGATAAATTCAGGAAAATAGAAATTTTCAAAAAAATAACATTTTTATCTAAAAATTGATATTTTCAAAAATTGATCAGAAAATCATTCTACGAAAATTTTGATATTATAGATCCAAAAATAAAGAATTTATTTAAATTTTAACCCCAAAGTAAAAAAATAAAAACAATATTTAAGTTCAATTCCTTTCTTAAACATTTAATGTTTCTAATATTATTTCATATAAATTTTTTAGTTTAAATAATTTTTATATTTTATATCATATATATATATATATGATGGAAACATAATGAACATTAGAAGATGATAATTTTAATTTATTAATGTATCAAAAACTTTTTTTAGTGCATGCATAGAAAGTTATAAAATTTAATATTAATGAAGAGAATATATATACTAAAATCTTGGATTTTTTAAATTAGTGAATTAATGTTGTATGGAGATAAAAGTGAATTTTATTTTGGGAGAATATGTGATATGGTTTTTGTAATTTTTTGGGTTTCTAATTTACCTAGTAATGTGTTGAATTGTTTCACAGATTAGTTACTTTTGGAATGATTTAAGTTAAAAAATGGTTGTTATTGTTTATATATAGATTTTGAGATTAAAGTATTACTTATTCATATAATAGTTTATTCACATTTCAATAGGTGTTGTATTTAAAAATGTTAACCATTTTTTTGTAATGGGTTATGAATAATTGGAATAACTTGTTTTAAAAATCCTTCATATAATGTGGAATATTATACTTTAATGTATCTCATTATCTATTAATAGTTGATTTTCATTCTTAAATAATGAAAAAATAATCTTGAATAATCATCATTTGTAATGAGAGATGAAATAAAAGTGGAATATAATATAAACACACAACCAAAGGATGAAATTTTATATATTAAATGTAAAGAAATCAAGTAAGTATGTTTTATCATATTTAATATCTTAGTGTTTTAAGAATTTCTCAAATTTAAGGAAAAATGAAGACAAATATATTAAGGATTATGTGGAAAACATCACTCTACTATCACGGTAGGACTTAGAAAGTCATCCACCAATATGAATCTTGTAAACGTAAAAAAAATAGATTAAAAAATTTTTAGTATTAAATTTTGAGAATTATCTTACAATTAAAGGTATAGATATTTTGGATCTATTTTCCAAGTCTCTATTTTTTACATGTATTGCTCTTATATTTCATATTCTATGTACAATACCTCAAATAAAACATCATGAAATGTAAATGATATTCTTTTACAATAATTTTTTATGAATTTATGGTCTCTTTTACTCTCTTGTAGTTCACACACCATGTTTTTTATAAAGGATTTTTCTAAATAAACCTCCTTTAATAATTTCAGGTAATCCCTTCTTCGAATATTTTCTTATAATCTTGGGGCACATGTACCATAATATTGTATTATATTGTAATTTCTCTTTCTTTTCTATGAATTTATATGTATTTATATAATTCATAAGTGTTTCTATTTTAATTTTCATTATTTGTTACATGTTTTTTATAGTTTATATACTACCTTATTTAAATCTATTTTCATAATTTAAATATTATTCCAGGAAATTACAATTCTATTCCAGGTTCTAATTTTTATTGGATTTTGATTCATATATTACCAAAGTCGTATGATTATTTTTCATTCAATAGATTTTTCTAATGTAATAATATTTATTCTTTGACCATGTTATCCTATTATTAATATATTATACAATTAACTTTCTCAAATAATATTTTCTTTTTCTCTCAAAGAAATTATATTTTTATATAATTTCAGTCTTCTTTGATTATTTTTTATAATGTTGGTAATAATAATTTCCCTCCAGTTTGTTGATTATTTTTCTCCTCTAATTACACGCTATTTTACAACATAACGGTTTTATTTTATTATTTTGAAAGATAAATATATTTTCTCTTTTTAATTATTCATATTAAACATCATTTTTATTCAATAGAATATGATATATTTTCTTTTTGATGTAATTTTATTTAAAAACCATTTAAACAACCTAAAATTATACATTTCAAATTATATATATTTATTTTATCTTCCAATCCATATTTATTATCATTACCTTTATTTCCTTTCAAGGTTCCATTTTTGGGGCTTCAATTAGAAATTATAGTTTCTGAAGTCCTCCTTTACCCATCAAAATGAATTTTGAAAATATTTTTTCACTATTTCAAAATATAATTAACCCATGCTCATTGGACATGAGATAAAATTGTGAGTATGAAAATTTTTTAAGGGGTAGATGGCGACAACCCATATATTTTTAATAAGGTACAACATCAATAAATTATTAATATTCATGATTATAAATTTATATATTTTATTTAAAAATGTATATATTTTTATATGTTGTCTCAAATGATATTATATAATTAATTGGACAAAAATTATACATTTTAAATTATCATGTTTAATTTTTAATTTAAAAATTATTTTATTTCGCAGTAAAATATATTTTCTTAAAAGAATTTCTTATTATAATCTATTTAATAGAATATTGAATATTTTATAAATGGATATGAAATTTTATTGTAAAAATTTATATTAATTTTTATTATTATTATGATCTTAGGAAAAATCCTATAAATTAATGTGGTAGGAAAGTGATTTTTCATTATAAAAATTACAAAAAAAATAAAAAATAAATGGTTTTTTAATGTACTATACTGTTTTAATTAAAATATAAATGTATAAATTTCATAAATTGAATTATGTAGAATGTCATTTATTTTATATTTTTATCATGTTGAAATTATATCTAGGTTATATTTTTTGGATTTTTTAAAGAAAAATGATTTTTTAGTGATTAGTTAAAAAATATTGCTTTTATAAAAAACCTAATTTTTTTACATTATGATGATATAAATTTGAATTAAATGTTTATGAAACATTATTCATTAAATTAATAGATAAATATAATTTTATTACTCTAAAAAAACAATCTAGGTAATATAAATTAATTTTTTTCATGATAATAAAGAAAAAATTTATTAGTGTCGATGAAGTGCCTATTCACCATTTTAAGATTCATTATGGGTTTTTTTCAATATAATATTTTGTGTAGGATAAGTCTATGTTCAATATTTTAAATATATATTATAGATAATAAATTATTTTTATGTATATTTTTGAATTTTGTAGTAATATAACTCTTTGGATATCTTGATGTGTCAAGAAGAATGAGAGAGTGGGTTGGATGGGGAGTAACTTTCCCTAAATTTCCCTTAGTTTCAACCCTCATGATTGTTCTACCCACCTCTCCCATATTTCTCACTGATGAAATTAATAAATCGCAACAAAAAGTTTATTAAATAGTTTCCCCTCCTTTACAATATGACTATATCCATGGTGTGTCATGGTTATTATTTAACACACACTTCACCCTTATTATTATAAAAAGGATCTTGATAAAGGGTATGAACATGAACTTGTTAAAACCACTAGATTATTCCATTTACAAACTTTCAGTAGTAAAATATAAAAAATATTCTTCTAGAGATATCAACAATGAAAGTTTGAGCCTCCGTAAAAAACCCACATATGATCTTATTTCTCTTATCTTCACAACCATCTTCATAGGATGTTCTAAAGAACTCAAAGAATCATTCAATTCATGATCAAAATTAATTTACTCATTTTTTCTTTCATATTTACACTATCATATAATTGTTTTCCTTTTAAATTTTCTATAATCTTTTGCATCCATGTCCATGAAATATAAAAAAATTAAATATTCAACTTCTTTGGTCTTCATAAATACTTTAACCCATAAACCCATCCCAATATTTTAAATATCATGGATTTTTCTTTCTATAAAATCCACTAGTTTAAATTATTCAAAACATTCATCCATGTATGCAAGAAGTGGTTATGTGGTTCCTATTATTGTGATGTGGAACAAATTGTATCATCCTAGCACCATCCTTGTGTTATCCTTCTTTCACCTTGGTTTGAATCATGATCCATGTGTAATTTATATGTTTGATCCATTAATATCATATTATTACAATAATTTAATTTTATTTAGAATTGAATGAATATAAAAAATAATATTTTTCAACATTTTTTAAATCCTTCCATAAACTCAAAATATTTACAAGGTAAAATATCATATGAGGATCTCAATCAACATATGGAGACTAAAATGTATTATGATAATCTTATACATAATTAGGTATTCTAAAATATATTTTTAAATTCTCCAAATATCATATTGTAAGATGCATATGATGATTTCCTTTTTCAAATTTATACTCATTATTAGAAAACCTATACTTCACTCAAATCAAAAAATAATCTCTTAAACTCACCTCCAAAACATAAAAAATTATCAAAACTTACCCCAAAACTTTATAACACTTCAAAAACCTTGAAATATGTTATATATAGTGATTTCTAAATCATCAATTTGTTCTTGGATTTAAGATCAGCTGAAAAATTCATCGCGCTAAAACAAGTATTTCCATCTAATAAAAATTCCCCACTAATGGATTGAAAATACCCCCATTATATTTTTTGTAAATACTACTCTCAAAATTATTTTCAATTGAACCTAATAAAATAGAACATGTGAAAAAAATACAACTTTAAAAAAATATATTATTATTAAATAATTATCTCTAAGACTACATGAGCTAGCTTGGTGTAGAAGACAATGGTTATTAAATCAATCATCAATAATATCCTTAAAAAAATCATCTCAAACTTAAAGAATCAACCAATAAGAGAATATTGAACCTATTCAAGGATATATATTTCCTATATAGTTCAATAATCACGTTAAGATAACTCAAAAAAGGAGAAAAATTTTCTCTGTGTGAATAAAACATCAATTTAATAATTAAACAAGATAAAATATAGGAGGAATGCCAAAAAAATATTTCATACCTCTATTTGAGGGAGTCTATGACACACCCACCTGCAGCCTCATCTTCACAAATAGTTCAGTTTCAAGGAGATTTGTAAGAATACTATCCAAATGTAACACCCCGACCCCAGTTACCCAGAGTCGGTGCATTATTACATAACATTGGCATGATCACAAGAAAGATCAAATCTCGAAAGACCGATTGGTTTAGTAGCCTTGGAAACACTAGATATATTCATAAGTTTTACATTACATTATAAAATGAAAAACTAATACAACAACATAATGTTTCCACAATCCACACTATTAACCCCCCATAAAAATCCCTGCAGGTCATTCATAACTTACTTCTTCACATCCTGGGAAAAATAAAACATAGAAAAGGGGTGAGCTCAAATGCCCAGTAAGGATAACAATATAGCGGAAACTTTCATAAATAATAATAAACATTTAAGGAAATGCATTACTAAAACAAAAGCCTTTTAAACTTGAACTTCAACATAAAATGGAAAAGGTAAAAATGAAATAATTCCATTTAGTTACTCACATGGATATTCTACTAATCGAATAATCACATGCAAAAATCAATAACCACTTTTATAATGTTGGAATGCATAATGCCAGACTATCATAACCACATAGCCAAGGCCTCGTGCCAAGACCACAAATAAGATTTTGTCAAGGCCTTGTGCCAAGACACTAGTTTGTCTCATGAGACCTACCAATGCATCGAGGAGCTATAGCGGGCTCCACCCGTCACTTACTAAGTCCAATGCATTCCCATATGAAAAGGTTTAAACATAACATAAACATTCGTATTAAAACTAGCATACGAAATGTCAATAATTTCACCATAAACTATGAATGGTATAAAAATAGCACATCCACAGTCAAACATATCACAAAACCTTCAATACAATATAGAAGTTTTGTATCACAATAGATCAAATTCAAATAAGCGTAAAATCCATCAAAGGATGTTGACATAGATGAAATCAAAATTCTTTTTAAAGAAATATCTCATTTTATTTTGAAATCATTTAAGATCCATATAAAATAAAACATTTTCTTTGAAAATATTCTTATAATCTTGTAAGGGAAGTTTTGAAGATTTTATAATGGCGGAAATTAGCCGCACCCGCCGTATAAGTTAAAAAAACATTCTTACCTTAATTCTGTCAAAAAGGTTAAAAAGGACCTTGTTTTGAAAACGACGGAAAGATTCCTCTTATAAAAATTCAAACAAGGGTATAAATAAATTTAACCCATATTCTTGTAAATAATAAAAATGTTTTGAAATACATTTTGAAGAAACATGGATGTGGATGATAAAGATATCCCAGTAGATTAATACGTATAAACAACCTCGGATAATGAAGAGATTGTGAAATAACCCTTACCTTGTACTTTTCCTTGGTTGGGGTAGGTTAACCTCCTGTATAATGGTGAAATAGTTGTTATTAAATTATACAAGAATCATATATAATAATATGATATCATATATGATCTTTTAACATTGATTTGTTAATAATATCTTAGAATTATCGTCGTTTCGGGAGTTAACTTACTCATTTTCTTTTATATGTTTTGTTACATAAGCCATGGTTGTTGTATATTATTCATATCCAGAATGATATCTAGTCCTTAAACATAATTTTTAAATCATTAAATGATAATTATACTTGAATGGATACGATGGAGAATGAATCTCATCGCGTTCGTGGAGACGGTAGTCCGTACGTACGCACGAGCGACAATATCATTCTTTTGATATTAAAATAATATATAAATGGATGGTATATCATATATACAGAATCATTAACATGTTATATTTATTATTTACATGAGTTACACATCATTATTATACCCATCCAAATAATATTATATTGAATAACAATTACACCACGACGTGGAGACGGTAGTCCGTACGTACGCACGTATGGTGACATGTTATTCAAAGGGTGGATAGAATACTGAATATGGTTGTACCATATTTATAATAACATCACAATATATGTGAGATACTGGAGTTATTATTTTAGAATGGTAAGAACAAAGGAAGAAGAAGTGGAAGAAGAAATGAACTTGGAGAAGGGTGGTGAAATCATTACCTCTTCTTCGGGTTCTTCCTTTTGATTTGATCAAAAGGGCTCCTTAGGTTGGCTTTCTGATCAAACTAAGGCCTCTAGGTTGTAGTTAGGGATGTTGGGAGAGTATTTGGGCAGAGTTTGGCCGAACCAAAAGGCTTTAGAGGTGTGAAGAAATGAGAAGGAGGAGTGCCCTTTTATAAGAGGGGTGAGGGGCACCTTTGGAAAAGCTAGAAATATTAATTTATATTAAATTCATATTCGGTTTATAAAGGCTCAAAAGTTTATTATTCAAAGTTTAAGGTGGGGATAGGTCGAAAACCACTCAACCAATAGAATTTAGACAGGTTTGGGTACATATATTAACCTTATCTTTAAGTATTAACTCGAAGTTAATTAGTTTCACTTTTACAATGTCTCTTTGTATTTTCATATTATATGGTTAATAAACTTACTATATACATCCAAGAGACCCACAAGTGGTCCATTAATGATGAACCTATCATGATATAAGTCTCTTGGCCGAACCTTAGATTTTTAGGAATTTAATATAAATTAATAATATAATATTTGTTTTAAGAACTCTTTTATGTCAATTTTGACACTATTCAATAGTTGATTTTTGTGAAACTCATAAAAGATTGATTACTTCAAACAAAGTAAATTAAATAAATCCTAATATATCATATTATCCTAGAAAATTAGTTTAATTCATTTAAAGCTTCATATTATATTTATTTGGGTATTTATAATATCAATTATTTTAATTTTTCACTATTATTGTAATTACTTCATCATCATTGTGTCATAAATAAAATAAATTATTTAATGTCTAAAAATTATAAATAAAATATCATTATGTAGGAAATCGTTTTAGCTTTCTAATGAATATTTATAATCTAAAATCCAACTTATATAACCCTATGTAACAATTGTTTTGCTAAAAGATATATGCTTGTGTCATTTTTGTATTCATTTTGACTTAATTAAAATAAAGTGTCATTATCACTTACAAGTGCATCCATGGGGTCCCAAAATAGACCCAAAGATGCTCATGGTCGACAGGTATCAACCAATTGGGTTAAGACACGTTTTAGGATAATTTAATATTATTTTAATATTATTTTTTAACCCTTATTTACCAGATTTACCCTTAACCATGGTAAATAAAATATTTACCGCAGTAATTATTCAAAATGTATAAAAATAAAAGTTACCTATTTACACAATTTGAACATCCTGATTCCAAATATGAAATCCATTTTCCTAAATTCAAAACACAGAAGTGGCAGAAATTAATTTAAAATTAATTCCCGCTGTCAAAACAAAAAGCGTGTTTTTAAGAGATAATAACTATCAAAAGATTGACACTTGTTTATGTTCGGTTTAATTGTAAAATTGTGTCCAATGACCAAGATTATATTAAATGGTAAAAATATATTCTAAATATACTTTAAAACCACTCAAATTCATAATTTATCACTATTAATTATTTTGATTAAAAAAGTTGTTTTTAATTAAAATTTAGTAATTTTCACTATTCATCAAAATATGAAAGTTATCCGAAATGTACCAAAATTTCACCTTAAGCTAAATTCGATATTCCGAATCCAAAAATGAAGTCCATTTTGAAATATAAAATATATATAATTTCAAAAACTAGGTATTACTATTCATAACGGCTAGTTTGATTGGTTATGGTGTGTGTTAAAACTCAAGGTTGCGTACAACACACACTACTGTATTATTCAAAGAAAGCGTACCGTGGAAGCTTGGGATGTTTCATTTTAAATTTTTGATGTCCCCATTTAGTCAAAAAGTTTAAAATATTGTATTTTAAAAAAAGTTTCGCTATTAAAATTTGATAATAGTGCAATACTGAAAATGAATTTGTTCTTGCATTTTATCTAAGAAACTCATAATATGGATTCTAAAATTATAAGGATTATATAAAGTTTAAAATTTAGATAATAATATTCATAACCTCTTTTGAATGGATTTTGTTTTTAAGTTATGGTGTGATTGAACTCGGTTTTGCGTGTAGTGCAAGTTATTGAATTATTTTGAAGAAATAACACACTATGAAATCTTGGGGTGTTACATTCTCCCATCCTTCAATAAATTGCGTCCTCGCAATTTGAAATTGTTCTTCAAAAATAAAAGGTTGAAAATAGAAAATATATTTGTGGGAAAACCCACATCGGAAATTGGGTTACTAAAATTTAGTCTTAATATGAGGAAAAGAGAAATGAAAGGGTCACCATCAAATTATGATCTCGATTAGGAGAACATTGGTGGAATTTAGAGACATATAATTGGAGGAAAAACGTAAATATTTATAGGTAGTGATTGAGGTCATCAATCACAAACAAGTATAAAATTGAGGTCCTTAAATTCATCAAACTATGATGATTTGAAATACCATCTGTTCAACAAAACATAGGGTATTAGGATAACACATTTTTGACGTTTCAAAATATCTTAGTCGAAATCCCACATCGAAAAATGAATTAATGAGGCCTCTATTTAAAATAAAGAGTCGAACGTATGAAGATTACCGAAAATAACACATACTAGGGTTCCATGTAGGAAAATATGGATATGGAAGAAAAATCTAACCATCAATTATCTGATGGAGAGTGGTAGAGAACATGGCTATGAAAAGGCCAACAATCCCAAAGCCATAAATTAGTGATGATTTAAGGTACCATCTAGGAAAACATTTTTGTTCTAAGTTGATTTTCTTAATATTGAGGAATTTATTTATGAGATTGGATAAGATCATAAAGAGATATACTTACTTTATAATTAGAGTTTTATCCATTAATAAATTTCTACCACAAACTCATCTTCCACTCTAAAAGATAATAGAATGTAAAAAAAATTCTATTTACACTCTTCGTATAGGGTTCCAAAATAAACGAATTTATAATTCATCTACAAGATCTTTTAATAAAAACTACATTATTTAATCCAGTACATCTCGTGGGCCAGTGGTAGGTGATACACCCTTGTCTCCCTTCAGTTGCGGGTTCAAGTCTCGCAGCCTTGCCGGACGTGACAGGTTGCCGCCCGACCTCCGGGTTGTCCTTTTATGGCAATCCAAAATAATCCAAACTAGAACTATCCAAAATACTTCTTTCCAAACTCACAGTCCAACATTTATAAGGAAGGTAAACATAATGTAGATCCTTTTTACCCCATAATAGCATTTGAATACCTTCATCATGTATTACCATATTCCTTATTGATTACATTCATACTCCCTTATTCCATATAGAATGCTGGATATACTTCATTAATCCAAAAATGTTTTAAACCCCAACAATGATGGAATATACAAATCATTAATCAGTTCCAAGGTAGTCAAGAATATCCAATATAATTTATCCAAAACAATCACATATTATTCCAAAATCACTACCTCAGTATCAGAATTATATTATGATTTATCATTCTCTCAACCATATATTTTCCAAAAATTTATCCTGCTATTGAGTCACTTTTCTTTGTTCCACACAATCTCAAGTCCTTAATGAAATAGTACTGCAGTACAATCCTTATATACTCCATAATTATTATAACAAGTACATTGTTGATACAACACTCAATTGACATAATCAACATAAGAACTCTAATCATTCCTCTTCATCTGTGGTAGTATCATAACTTGATTATTATCCAATAGCATCATTTGCGGCATAGTCTGATGACTGGGACATAGGTTCGCGTAGTGTCCAAACTCCTTGAAAATGAAGCATTGTACATCTAAAACCATTTTCTTATCCTTGCAGTCACGTACTTTGTGCCCTTTTCCTCCACACTTATAACAAACTCCCATTCCTTTCAGGCAAGTTCCAGGGTGTTTCTTTCCACAGTTACCACATATGGGAAAATTCTTCTTTTCCCTATTCCCGTTATCTATCTTTCTCTCTTCCATCCTTTTCTTCTCATGCTTCCCTTCAAAGCCATAGGACTCAGTAAACTCTTTACTTATCTTATCAACACATGATATTATTTCTTCATATGATGATAATACATGGGAGACTATTTCTCTTATAAATTCTAGCTTAAGACCATGAAAGATATGATCCTTCCTTCTCTTTGGATCATGTGCATTTCTAGAGTTCTCATTCCTTCTACTGGGCGCCATTTCTAAACAATGGCATAAACTAGATCAGTTTATGAATCAAAATACATAATCCCATACTTATAAAACACTTAATATAAATTGAACTATTTATGGATATAATCCATAATCATAAAAATGTCTCCTTTGAGGATGTATATACTCATAAACCCTTCATAATGGTTTGTAAAGAAAATGAGAATTATCCTAAGCATATCCCCCGGGAGTGTCATAACCAAGAGTGCAGCAAGGCCCGTTGTCGTGCACCAGTTCCCGTTCGAGTCTAGCTCAAAGCGGTGTTTTCGGGTTTTACCCCTAGGTACATCTGTGCCAGAGCCGCCTCTACCTCCTCGTATCCAGACAGGGATGTAATGCTTGGAAAACTCACAAAATCTCTACAATACCAAAATTCTAGGAAGTTCTTCTATACTAATCCTCAAAGATCATCTTAGGTATACGTGCTCTAATCAGATTTTATCTAAATCTAGCTTCCAAGGTTTGTACTAAACTTCCTCTGATACCAACTGTAACGCCCCGACCCCAGTTACCCAGAGTCGGTGCATTATTACATAACATTGGCATGATCACAAGAAAGATCAAATATCGAAAGACCGATTGGTTTAGTAGCCTTGGAAACACTAGATATATTCATAAGTTTTACATTACATTATAAAATGAAAAACTAATACAACAACATAATGTTTCCACAATCCACACTATTAACCCCCCATAAATATCCCTGCAGGTCATTCATAACTTACTTCTTCACATCTTGGGAAAAATAAAACATAGAAAAGGGGTGAGCTCAAATGCCCAGTAAGGATAACAATATAGCGGAAACTTTCATAAATAAGAATAAACATTTAAGGCAATGCATTACTAAAACAAAAGCCTTTTAAACTTGAACTTCAACATAAAATGGAAAAGGTAAAAATGAAATAATGCCATTTAGTTACTCACATGGATATTCTACTAATCGAATAATCACATGCAAAAAACAATAACCACTTTCATAATGTTGGAATGCATAATGCCAGACTATCATAACCACATAGCCAAGGCCTCGTGCCAAGACTACAAATAAGATTTTGTCAAGGCCTTGTGCCAAGACACTAGTTTGTCTCATGAGACCTACCGATGCATCGAGGAGCTATAGCGGGCTCCACCCGTCACTTACTAAGTCCAATGCATTCCCATATGAAAAGGTTTAAACATAACATAAACATTCGTATTAAAACTAGCATACGAAATGTCAATAATTTCACCATAAACTATGAATGGTATAAAAATACCACATCCACAGTCAAACATATCACAAAACCTTCAATACAATATAGAAGTTTTGTATCACAATAGATCAAATTCAAATAAGCGTAAAATCCATCAAAGGATGTTGACATAGATGAAATCAAAATTCTTTTTAAAGAAATATCTCATTTTATTTTGAAATAATTTAAGATCCATATAAAATAAAACATTTTCTTTGAAAATATTCTTATAAGCTTGTAAGGGAAGTTTTGAAGATTTTATAATGGCGGAAATTAGCCGCACCCGCCGTATAAGTTAAAAAAAACATTCTTACCTTAATTCTTTCAAAAAGGTTAAAAAGGACCTTGTTTTGAAAACGACGGAAATATTCCTCTTTTAAAAATTCAAACAAGGGTATAAATAACTTTAACCCATATTCTTGTAAATAATAAAAATGTTTTGAAATACATTTTGAAAAAACATGGATGTGGGTGATAAAGATATCCCAGTAGATTAATACGTATAAAAAACCTCGGATAATGAAGAGATTGTGAAATAACCCTTACCTTGTACTTTTCCTTGGTTGGGGTAGGTTAACCCCCTGTATAATTGTGAAATAGTTGTTATTAAATTATACAAGAATCATATATAATAATATGATATCATATATGATCTTTTAACATTGATTTGTTAATAATATCTTAGAATTCTCGTCGTTTCGGGAGTTAACTTACTCATTTTCTTTTATATGTTTTGTTACATAAGCCATGGTTGTTGTATCTTATTCATATCCAGAATGATATCTAGTCCTTAAACATCATTTTTAAATCATCAAATGATAATTATACTTGAATGGATATGATGGAGAATGAATCTCATCGCATTCGTGGAGACGGTAGTCCGTACGTACGCACGAGCGACAATATCATTCTTTTGATATTAAAATAATATATAAATGGATGGTATATCATATATACAGAATCATTAACATGTTATATTTATTATTTACATGAGTTACACATCATTATTATACCCATCCAAATAATATTATATTGAATAACAATTACACCACGACGTGGAGACGGTAGTCCGTACGTACGCACGTATGGTGACATGTTATTCAAAGGGTGGATAGAATACTGAATATGGTTGTACCATATTTATAATAAAATCACAGTATATGTGAGATACTGGAGTTATTATTTTAGAATGTTAAGAACAAAGGAAGAAGAAGTGGAAGAAGAAATGAACTTGGAGAAGGGTGGTGAAATCATTACCTCTTCTTCGGGTTCTTCCTTTTGATTTGATCAAAAGGGCTCCTTAGGTTGGCTTTCTGATCAAACTAAGGCCTCTAGGTTGTAGTGAGGGATGTTGGGAGAGTAGTTGGGTAGAGTTTGGCCGAACCAAAAGGCTTTAGAGGTGTGAAGAAATGAGAAGGAGGAGTGCCCTTTTATAAGAGGGGTGAGGGGCACCTTTGGAAAAGCTAGAAATATTAATTTATATTAAATTAATATTCGGTTTCTAAAGGCTCCAAAGTTGATTATTCAAAGTTTAAGGTGGGGATAGGTAGAAAACCACTCAACCAATAGAATTTATACAGGTTTGGGTACTTATATTAACCTTATCTTTAAGTATTAACTCTAAGTTAATTAGTTTCACTTTTACAATGTCTCTTTGTATTTTTATATTATATGGTTAATAAACTTACTATATACATCCAAGATACCCACAAGTGGTCTATTAATGATGAACCTATCATGATATAAGTCTCTTGGCCGAACCTTAGATTTTTAGGAATTTAATATCAATTAATAATATAATATTTGTTTTAAGAACTCTTTTATGTCAATATTGACACTATTCATAGTTGATTTTTGTGAAACTCATAAAAGATTTATTACTTCGAACAAAGTAAATTAAATCAATCCTAATATATCATATTATCCTAGAAAATTAGTTTAATTCATTAAAAGTTTCATATTATATTTATTTGGGTATTTATAATATCAATTATTTTAATTTTTCACTATTATTGTAATTACTGCATCATCATTGTGTCATAAATAAAATAAATTATTTAATGTCTAAAAATTATAAATAAAATATAATTATGTAGGAAATCTTTTTAGCTTTCTAATTAATATTTATAATCTAAAATCAAACTTATATAACCCTATGTAACAATTGTTTTGCTAAAAGATATATGCTTGTGTCATTTTTGTATTCATTTTGACTTAATTAAAATAAAGTGTCATTATCACTTACAAGTGGATTCATGGGGTCCCAAAATAGACCCAAAGATGCTCATGGTCGACATGTATCAACCAATTGGGTTAAGACACGTTTTAGGGTAATTTAGTATTATTATAATATTATTTTTTAACCCTTATTTACCAGATTTACCCTTAACCATGGTAAATAAAATATTTACCGCAGTAATTATTCAAAATGTCTAAAAATAAAAGTTACCTATTTACACAATTTGAACATCCTGATTCCAAATATGAAATCCATTTTCCTAAATTCAAAACACAGAAGTGGCAGAAATTAATTTAAAATTAATTCCCGCTGTCAAAACAAAAAGCGTGTTTTTAAGAGATAATAACTATCAAAAGATTGACACTTGTTTATGTTCGGTTTAATTGTAAAATTGTGTCCAATGACCAAGATTATATTAAATGGTAAAAATATATTCTAAATATACTTTAAAACCACTCAAATTCATAATTTATCACTATTAATTATTTTGATTAAAAAAGTTGTTTTTAATTAAAATTTAGTAATTTTCACTATTCATCAAAATATGAAAGTTATCCGAAATGTACCAAAATTTCACCTTAAGCTAAATTCGATATTCCGAATCCAAAAATGAAGTCCATTTTGAAATATAAAATATATATAATTTCAAAAAACTTGGTATTACTATTCATAACGGCTAGTTTGATTGGTTATGGTGTGTGTTAAAACTCAAGGTTGCGTACAACACACGCTACTGTATTATTCAAAGAAAGCGTACCGTGGAAGCTTGGGATGTTTCATTTTAAATTTTTTATGTCCCCATTTAGTCAAAAAGTTTAAAATATTGTATTTTAAAAAAAGTTTCGCTATTAAAAGTTGATAATAGTGCAATACTGAAAATGAATTTGTTCTTGCATTTTATCTAAGAAACTCATAATATGGTTTCTAAAATTATAAGGATTATATAAAGTTTAAAATTTAGATAATACTATTCATAACCTCTTTTGAATGGATTTTTTTTTAAGTTATGGTGTGATTGAACTCGGTGTTGCGTGTAGTGCAAGTTATTGAATTATTTTGAAGAAATAACACACTATGAAATCTTGGGGTGTTACACCAAATATTCATTGTAAAGAATAAAATCTAGATTCAAGATAACTCTAACAAACTTCTCTTTTAGAAAGTGGTACTTGGTAGCAATTAATTTAGACCTTGAATAGTACATAATATTCTTAAAACAATTCAAGAAACTTTGATTATAATAGCCTAATAATAAAGAATACGCAAATTCAAAACGAAAATCACGTAGCTTTGTCTTCATCCACACCATGAGTTTAGATTTTTATGATTCAAAAACCTATATATATTCAGTTTTACTTAATGTAATTGATGTTTTATTCTTTGATTTCCATGAAAAATATCTTCTTCCAACAAGAAAATTCTCTACTCGATGTGGACTTCATTTCACCAATAACTCCTACCCAACCAGAATCAATAAATTTTCATATATTCATCTCACCTTTCATCTGGTAAATCATCCAATAATTGAAATTATTTGAGATTTGTCTGAATATCCGCTTTTCTGTTAATAAATTTGATTCCATAGGATTGGATTGGAACCCAGAACAACAAGTGACATTATACAAAATATCTAGTCTCATGAATGTTAAATACATAAGAATTCCAATTACAATTATCAATTAGTTACAATTTATTATTGTAATCCATCATATTTAAACAGTTTCATTCCGATTGGAATTAGTGTGGACATGCATCAAGATTTTTTCATGTCAAAATTATTTAATATATCTCTAGCATAATTTTCTTGTAAAAAATGGTATGTTCATATTCTTGAGTAATTTGTATGCTAAATAAAATTTTCTTTTATTCAAACATTGAAATATCCAAATTTTCTTTCATTTTTATTTTAAAATCATTACTTTATCCTTCTTAATTATTTTTAGGTATTATTTCTACAACATTCAATATCAAAAAATATTACAACATTAGTAATTTTCACCAACATGTTTATATCCACCTTCTATTTCATAAACTTGATGATATTCAAATATTCATCTACTTTGAAATACTAATAATTTAGAGAATGTTTCAAAATTTAATTGGCTATATTCACCTTAAACACATTAATTTACTTAGATTCACAATTGGAGAAATTAGGTTATTCCATGTGAACTTCCTCATCAGTATCACTATTTAAACAAGCTCATTTAACATCCATCTAAAATATTTTAAATATTATATTATCTATTAGGTAAAGTAATATTCTAATGGATTCATGTTTGGATACAAGGAAAATGATTCATCAATGTCAAACCTTTCAATCTTTGAGTAACCCTTTCATTGAATTATGTTTTTGTTTCATTCAAATTCATCATTCTCATTAAGTTTATTTCTAAAAAACCCATTTTGTTCCAGTAACATTATATTCATAAATTCAGGATACATGTTCCCAATATTAATTCATTTAAATCTATCATAATTATTTATTTATTTCTTGACCCCACTTCTTATGAACAAAATCTTTTTCCAAATATTTTTTATAAAAAAATCTATATAAATCTAGTATAGTTTATGGTTGTGATTCTCTTTATTGATTTAATTGCTTGATTATGGTCACTAATTTTATTCAAAAAATATAAAAAATTACTTGGTCTTGAAACCTTACCTATAGACACTTGGTCATATCATTTATAACTGTTATTAAACACTTATGACTTATAAATATCATCATCATCAATAGAGACATCATAATCTTCTATTTTTCTTCAATTTGTATTAATTTATATGATTCTTATACTGATTCAGATATATGAAAATAATCTTTAACATATGTTAATATAGTTCTTCTATTTTCTTATTCGTTTTAACAACTCTGAAATTCTAAACATTCCGATTATTTTTAAACCACATATACTAATGAGTTTTGTAAAAACATGGTATTAAGATATTATATTTTGGATGACTCTAGATATTGGTATTGTTTGTAGCTAGAAATATATTGAAGTTTCATGCTCTATTAATATAGTTTTTCCTATGTCAACTAAAATACTATTCTTCCTCTCAATAACTATATTTTACTAGAGAGTTTAGATAGAACTAAATTCAATTATACTTCAACGATTTTGAAAGTATTTAGTAAATTGTTTATTGACATTCTCAAAACTATTATCTAATATCAACCTCTATAAATGTATTTCATTATACCACTCAATAATACTTCTAAAACTATTAACCCTATCTAAGGATTGATACTTGTGAGTCATAAGCATGACATATGTAATCTATGTAATTCCACATATTTATGTAACAAAATATCTTTCTCCACTAGTTGACTTCTAGGTTAGAGGACTATATACATTATAATGGATAAAAATATATGTTTTTATCTTTAGAATTATCCTCCATTTATGGATCTATTTAACATATTTCCTTTCATACAAGTTCTAAAAATTGAGGTTTTATAAGCTTTTATGAAGGGATCATTTCTCAAAACTTCATCCTTAATGATTTTCTTTATACAATTCTGCCTCAGTTGGGCAAATCTCTAATGTGATAAAATGTATTTTTTCTTACTGACTTAGATGGTAGTCATTACTATCTTCTATAACTTGAAAAAAGTTATCTAGGGTTACCGACCACATTATTATAACTCCTCTATCATTAAACCTCTTACAAATGAATCAATTTTTCCTAAAAATAACCTCATTTCATGTATCACATAATTATGATACACTGAAAAAATTATGTATTAATACATTAATGAGGATACAATTTTTGGGGATGATTATATTTTTACAAATATATTAAATTCTAATGCCTTTGAATTTTAGAGAGCTACCACTACCAAATCTAACAACTCCCCCATCATATTTATCAATATTTTTTAGTTTTTTCCAGATGACCTATCAGGTGATATGAACACCCTCTGTCCATGATCTAATGTTTTTAAGATTTATTGGATTTTAATATATACTATACATCATTATCCTGTTATTTAACCGAAAATAAATCTTCTCTAATATTTTTACATATGAAATACTACGGTTGAATAAATAAAACACTTGTTATCCAAAGTTATTGATGAAAAGATGGACTACAGGGGGTTGAATAGTTCTTTTAAAATTTTGAAACATAATTAAAAAATTATATAATTAATATTTATTGAAACAAAATATAATGAGAGTGTGGAATTCAAATATATAAGTAGTGTAATAAAAATAAAGGATAACAACACTAGTTTTTTTATAGTAGTTTGGCTCACAAAGAACCGATGGCTACTCATGAATCCCCACTAACATAGTGAGTGGAATGGTACTCACTAAAAAAATTATATGAAGTCTTTTATAGGTGTAGAATCAACCTAGTATTTTATAGGATAGACCAGACCTTTCTTAATTTTTCTGGGAATAGGACAAACCCAATCTATTTTAAGGAAACACTAAACCTATCAGTTCTTTTTTACATCAGAGAAATCATAATCTAATTGATCCTACTTTTTGGTCAACTGTGCATAAGTAAAAAATACCTTTTGATTGGATTTATAACACATGTGTTAAGTATGTAATATAGAACCTTCTGTATAATAATAAATCTGATTATAATACTAGAATATGTTAATAAATATAGACAGTATGGAATAGGGATCTTTTAACCTTCCCAAATTGATGAAGAAAGGAGAAACATCAAGTAACTAGTAATGCCTCATCAAATCAGCAGAGATAAATTATATTATATTGTTCCTCTCTAATTATTTTAATTTTTTAATACCTTTCCTAAAACCATATTTATAGATAAAATTCTAATGAAAACTATTCTTTTTATGGAAATCCTATGAATTTTTTCCCTGCAAGTGTTTTCTTTTTCTTTAACATTTATTTAAAAACAACTATTAGTTATAAATATTAAAACATTTATTATTACTTTTATTTTGAATTATCATGATTAAATTCAATAATTAATCACAACACTAAATTGTGTTTATAAACATATGGTATTTATAAATAATAAAAACAAGCCAAATCAATGAAAAAAATAAATGCAAAATATTTGAGTATCATTCTGCAAATATATTTGTGAACAAAGAATGTAATTAACCATCCTAAAATCATGTTTAAAACAATATAAAATAACTTTTCATAGGTTTTTATCTGTAATAAGAATATTTTTTTAAAAAAAAAATTTAACACCTGTTACAAACATGCATGAAATGAGAATACCAAATAAATCATAAAATATATAAAATTTAGAAAAACATATTTTTATACCTTTGCAAGGGTCATTTACAAGCATAAATCATGGTAAAACATAATTTTTATAACCTACATAACTACAACCTTTTAAAATATAAATTATTTATAAAGGTAAGCTATAATTGTGAAATGTTAAGATACATTTTATATAGCTCACATATGGTTAATGAAATAAACTTCATAAAGGTAACTAAGTACACTACGGAAGGATAAAAAGAAATTTATATACATTCTGTAATGGTAAAAATTAACATATGTAAGGGTAAAACTAAATACCATGTGATGAGTAAAGTTAATCTAAAATTTAAACTCTCTATGTAATGATAATTATATACATATGTAAAGTCATCTCAGAATTGATAAAACATTCTTAAGGGTAAAGATAAAAATATATGTAACGGTAAAACTGAAATTGTATACATTTAATAAAGGTTCATTAATTTTAAATATATTTTAAAAAGGTAAAAAAATATTCATGTGACGTGTAAGGTTAATATAAATGTCGTGTAATGGTAACTAAGAACTAAGACATGTTACATAATGGTAAAAACAGGATTATGTATGGCTATAATACAAGTTTTATAAGGGTAAAAAGAAGTTTTCTAAATATAACTAGATTATTTTGTACAATGTTCAAGGGTAAATATTAAAAAAACTACTTATGTAAGGGTTGAATAGAATTTATAAACCATACTGAGAGTACTTACAAGCATATTTAAAGGTAAAAAAAGTTTTCAAAACATACACATGGGTAAAAAATAATTCGAGAATTACTTTTTCACAATATTTAAATAAAAAATAATAATGAATTAAAAACTAAATGATAAAAATTAAAGAAACATTAAATTCAAAAAAAATTATAAAAAAATAAACCATATGAGGATTTGAACAACATAATGAATTAAAAAAGCAACACATGTTAAAATAAATCCATTTTCTAATAGATTTTATATAAAATAATAATTAGAAATGTTCGAGTGTTATTTGGGATGAAAAACCACACCATAAAATTATATTATAAAAATGTAAAGTATAATATAGGGGAAATAAAAGCTCATTGAGGGGAGATATTCAAACAACATAAAAAAGCTGGGATTAATTCCTATTTCTACCTCTATAACCTAGATTTCTAAGAAATAAAACTCTATCCTCTGGGTGTCGATCTCTCTGCCATGTGGGAGTAAACAAAGTCTAATAATCTGATGATGAGATAGAAGGTTCCTTTTGAATGGTTTAAATCATATATTTCCATGAAAGATCATAAGAATCTAGACCAGAATTGTGATGGAATCCATAATATAAATTTTTAGATAACATATTTTGACTAATAGATAGTTCATATAACCAAAAAAATATAATTCAATTTTTCTGTAGGTAGATTCAAGTTGTAAATCAACCCATTCTTACATCTCTTTTGTAATATCTTGGGGGTACCTCTCACCCTTATAGTTTTCTGGGGGAACATTGAATTTTTTCCCTAGTGGATTCATATTATTTAGTCTAGGTCTTCCTAAATGTATCATAAGATGTTTTCATAAGATTTGAAAATTGGGATGGGTAATATCATTCCAAATTTTCCTAATAAATCACTCACCCACCCTCTTTCTCACGATCTACACCGGTACCTTGAATTTTTTCCTGTCTTCAACTATTTTGGGGTGTTCCAAACACTATCATGGTTATCTTACTTGGATTTCTAAAAAACCTACATATTCAATATAGTAAAATCATCCCTTACATTAGGGTCTAGACTATAAACTACATCCTCTATTCTTGGAGGGACATATGCAAGATCAATAATGACTACCTCATGACTGAGAGTTAGTATAGTCTTCTCTTTCCCTTTTGAAGTTTCACTAGCACGAATAGTCCCTATTTATGTACTTCTAAGTTTATGAAATTTAATTCCCTTATTCATTGGTGAATACTCATTATCAGATACAGTAAGATAAGTTGAAGTTTCATTATTAATATGATCTATTAATCTTGTAATTTAATAACATGACACCCCTAAGAAGAGTAAAATATTACCTACATTTATTTGATCTATAGGGGAAGTAGTAGAAAACATGAAGATTCCCTGATCATTTATAGCAGTGGGATGAGAAACTTTGCCTTTCAATACTTTTACATCATTATTTCCCATTATCTTAGTTCCAACAACAATGCTGGTAGATCAACACATATTTATAGGAACACACTTGTCATTAGCCTTAATATTAGTGTCATTAGCATCAGTCAAATCTGAAATAATAGTTGAAAAAGATTTCAAATTGGTATTATATACCACATTAGAAAATAAAACAAGCATCTCAAATGGAGGAGCCCTTAGCATGGGGGTAGAAACCTCCCTATCCTGCGCTCTCCCTACTTCTTGAAAAACATTTCCACCTTGAATAGAATCATTGTTTGTCACCTCCAAGGGCATAATGAGCTCATTATTTAAAGATTTATTTCCATTAATATTGGTAAACATAAAATTATAGTTGTTAAAGTGATGCATGTATTTCATAAAATTTGAGCATATCAAACCCCTTTAACAATTGTCTCTTATATGAAGAATACACATTTAATTTTAAAAAAATTGGTACACATTCAAAATCAATAGGAAGCTTAAAATTAAAATAACTAGTAATCAAATACATTGTTTCAACCAAAGTTGAACTCAGATCAAATGTAACCAAAATTCATGTATATTTCCCACACCTTCCCATTTTTGTATCTTTATAAAATTTAATAGGAGTTCCAACATCATAGGAAACATCCCATAATATTATTGGGTTCTAAAAAACCAATTCATCGCTTCAATAAAAATCCAAGATTGTGTAACATATTTTTTCACCTAAAAAAGGTCAAACCAAGGATCCCAATACTATAATCTTATTACCCCCAACATGAGGTTAATATAAAATAATACATTTTATTAGAAAACTAAGTCAAATGATCATGTGATAAACTAATACCTATGATATTAAATGCTCTATATAATGATAATAAATATCTAATTTATAATCATCCAAATAAAGTGATAAATTTTAAAATTATAATTCTTGAACTGAAGTTAATGTTTATTTCCCATGATAAAATTAAATAATTTATATAAAAATTATATAATAAAATAAGAGGTGGTTTTAAATTGATCAGAAAAACTAAAACGCAATTTACCAAAAAAAATACCCTATAACCTTAACACTAACAATCTCTCAATTTTTTAAAATTGAGAAACAAAATTTTTATTCAGAATAATCTAAAACATTATCCCCCCCTTTTGAAATTTATCAAAATGTATTAGAAATCCTTTTAAAATATTTATTCACCCTTTTAAAAATTAATAACCTCTTCTAATAAAACAAAAATAAATAATTATTGAATACTGACTAAGAATGAATATTATTCAAAATAATTATTTCAAATACATTATATATTTAAATTTAGAAATGGTAGCATCCAATTATATGAAATGAACATGGTTATATAAAATAGGGTAAATAACAAAGGATCAAACCTATATATTCAAAACATCAAAAAAAAATTTATTAGAGAGATAAAACTCATAATCCCAAAATAAAATTCACAAATTTACAATAAATATATTTTTGAAATAAATTTATAATTTTACTAAATAGAAAACACACCATTAATTAATGAAATATTTCATAAGATATGAGTATAAACATCAAAATCATTTTGAGAAGATACATTCCCCTTAAATCAATTAATCTATTAATAATATATTCAAAAAAATTGAAATATATTTTTATTTAATTAAAAATTGATTTTGTATATTCTAGTAAACCAAAAATAAATAAGTTTAATACTCTTAAAAACTTGAAATAAAAAAATAGTTTGATTTATGCTGATATACTATATTTTATAACAATTATAGAAAATAAATGTTGTATAGAAAAGAAATAATTACTTGGGAATGTATACTATATTGGGAACTATTGGATTTGAGAACCCATGTTATTCAAGTTTTATTTATCTTAACAATTAATAAAGTCTTTAAGAGAAATCCATTTTTGTGTCCAAATGATTAAACATGTTATAAAGGGAAATCTGAAGCATAGCATCCACATGTTCCACACTTAAAGTAAGTAAAATCATAACTGTTTCCATTAATACTCTTAATAAACATAATACTATACATATTATGAATTTATTTATTATAACTGATACAAAATTTTTACTTTTAAAATTTATTCTCGTAAATCATTATTTTAAACTTCTATTTCCCATGTTTTTTTTTGAAATAGTTGATTACAAATAAGAAACTATCTTTTTAATATCTTTATTCTCCTTTTGAAAGTTTTATATATCTTCCCATATTTTATCATTTGAGCATGAAGTTGAATTATTTAGTTTATTATTTTCTTCCATTAGCTTCTTGCATTCTTTTTGAACATTAGACATGTCATATATGAGTAATTTAAATATATCTATATGATCTAATTCATTCATTAACATGAAATCATTATTTGATTCATTATTATTTCTTAATTTCTCATTTCTTTGAATACATTATATCAATTTACAACTAGAATATGAAGTTTATTTGTTATAAATCCTCTTCTACTTAATGTGAATTTTATTTTCCCTTATTAGATTAACATTTTTTTAATTATTTTTTTTTCAATAAATTCTATTTATTTAAAATCACCCTCTTGTAATGTTTTATTCTACTTTTTTAGTTCCTTATAATAACACTTTCAGAATATATTTCATTATAAGAACTTGAACTAATTTCAGAATTTCATTAAAAATAAGAAGTTTTAGTATTCTAAGAAGTCCTTTATAATGGTCAAAAGAATGATTCAGGTACCTCATTATGTGTATGCATTAAATCCTGGTTATCCTTTTTTCTTCTCAATTTTCTATTCCACACTATTATAATCAGACTCCTCAATACAACTCCAAATAGCATGATAATATTTCTACAGTTCCTTATTTTATTGCTTACCTTATAATTAATTTTGAATCCCTTATTATACTTCTTTGATCTTCCTTCCTTTGAAATTTTTTAGTTATTCCCAATATCATTATAACACATAGAAAAATGATTTAACTCATTACATTTTCAATACTATATGGTTATGTACATTCATTATAAGAGTTGTAATAAATATATAATGAATATTTAAATGCTACTCTATTATTTTTATCAACAGATTTACTATAATTTCTCTTCAACTCCAACTCATATTAAAGAAGATATCTATTAATTTCATCCATGGTATATCGAGTTAAAAATTTTATTTCCTCAATTAAAACCTTCTTAGAGTACCATTTTCTAGGTAATGGTTGAACTATTCTCTCAATAAGTACTTGATTATTTATCATATCTCTAAGAGAAACTATGAAATTCATGATATTGGTAAATTAATTGAGAGTATCAATAAGTTTCTAATGATGATATGTTCTAAATTCCTAAAATTATATATGATGTAATATAAATTTTGTTTTCTACAACTTATTAGTGTGATGATGAGTGACTTTTAAAGGTTACCAAATAAAAGAATCATTTACTCAATTTGAAATATGACTATAAATGTTTCAAATCAAATAAAAAATTAAATTCATTACATTATAGTTTATAACATATTTGGTAGTATCATTTGAAGTCATTATATCCAAATATATTTTAGGACATTTATACTGTTTAATCATGACCATCCAATATTCTGTAAAAATATTATCATAAAATATAAATACGATCCTTTTAATATTCATAATCAATTCCATTGAACTAAGGTGTCCTGAGAGGTTATATTACTTTACTTTCTGGACTTTCCATTGAAAACAAAAATTATATTTCCTTTAACTATTAGGTCTAAGATTGTGTTAGAAAAAATATGATATTAACTTATAAAATGTGTAATAATCATAATGGTATCCCTATTAAGATTTTGGTATCATAATAAACCAAAAATAATAAATTATCATTTAAGGAGACTCCTCTAAAACCAATTTTTGGATGGAGTTATAGTGACAAGATAGACTAGGGGTGAATTTTCCTTTAAAAAAATTTAAACTTAATTTTGAAAATATTAGTGTGATATTTATTCAAACATAATAATTTTTGAATGTGTGTGTGATGTTCAAATAAATAAAAACATAATAAAAATAATTATTATAAACAATAGTATTTTTATAGTATTTCAGTTCACATAGAATCTACGTCTACTCTTAAATCCCCTCTAACATAGTGATAGGACTGGTGCTCACTAAAACAAATAAATAAGATTTATTTTATAGGTGTAGACTAAACATAGACTATTATAGGGAAAACCATACCTTTATCATCTTATATGAGAGTTAGAAAAACCCATTATATTATAAGGATAGACTAAACATATCAATTATATTTACATTATAGGAACCATAACCTCAGTGACACCACTTTTTGGTCATGTTTTAATAACCAAAAAAGAATTTTTAAATTGAGTTATAACCTATATGTGAACTATTAAATACAAACACATCCATATAATAATAAAAATAACTAGACTAATGGAAGATGTAGATAAAGAAGGTTGATGTGGAGTAGTGATGTTTATCTATTCATGAATTGATGTAGAACTAAGAAATATTAGGGTACTAGAAATGCCTTAACAAATCCATATATTAAAATTGTATTATGTTGTATCTATCTATTTATTATCTTATTTTCACTACTTTTCCTTGAACCTTATTTATATACAAAGAAGCAATGGGAACTATTATTCCACAAAAATCCCATCAATCTTCTCCACATAAATTTTTCATTTTCATTAAACATATATTTAAAAACAATGGTTAGAGATAAATATGGAAACATATTATTATTACCTATATTTTGAATTATCATGATTAAATTAAACAATTAATACCCAAACTCCATTGTATTGAAAATATTATATTATTTTTAAATAATAAAAAACCAAAAAAATAAGTAAATATAATAAACCCAAAATATTTTAGTTTGTTGTTATAAATATATGCATGAATGAAGACCATAATTATTATTTATAAAAATGTATTAAAAAAAATATAGAAACACTTAAAAAATGTTCTACATGATTCATAAGAATTTATAGATTAATAAAATTTGAACACTTGTATCAAATATGTAACAATTGATAATATCACAAAAGTCATAAAAAGACTAATCTTGAGAAAATAAGAGTTTTATACCCACCTAAGGGTCATTTACATGGTGCGTAATAGTAAAACATAATTTGTATAAAATATATAAAGGTATCCTTTAAAATATATAGGATGAATAAAGGTATTATCTAGTTGCATAACGGTATGCTAAATTTTATGTAGTTTGCATAAGGGTTAGGAAATACACTATGTAATGGTAACAAATTACACTATGTAATGGTAAAAATAAATTTATATACATTTTATATGGGTAAAAAGTCATATAAATAAAGGTAAAACTGAATACAATGAACTATGTAAAGGTAATAAAAATTTAGACTCCATATATAAGGTTGCTTCCATGTATGTATAAAGGTAACTTAGAATTGATAAATCATGCATAAGGGTATAGATAAGAAGCTAAGTAAGGGTAAAACTATTATTCTAAGCATTATATAAATGTAATATTAATTTTTATATATTTTTTAAAGGAAACTAAAACATCCATGAACTATGTAAGGGTAGTATTAAAGGAACATAAGGGTAAATAGGAACTAATACAAATTGTGTAAGTGTAAGAAAAGGCTTACGTTAGTGTACAATAGAAGTGGGTAAGGGTAAGAAGCCATTGTGTAAAGGTAACTATAATATTACATATGATGTGTATGTGTAAATAAAAAGGAATCTAGTTAAATAAGGGTAGAATAAAATTTATAAAAATTTCATAGTGGTAAATTAAATCTTACATAAAGGTATCAATAAGGTTTTAAAAGCCATGTAAGTGTAAAATATTAATTAAAAAATTATTATTTTTTCATAAGATTTAAATAATAAAAATTAAAATGAGTAATAAAAATAAATAATGACAAATTAATGATCAAGAAAATTAGATAATTTTTATTTAAAAAAATAAACAATGTGAGGATGTGAAAAACATAAATAATTAAGTAATTAACACATTTAATAAGACGTAAAACATAAAATATAATGTACATAAAAAAATACATTTGACAAATATATTAAATCAAATTATTATGTGATAAAAAAACTAGTGACACTAAAAACTAAATATAATTATGATAAATATACTATTTATAATGAACCCAATAATGATATGGTATTAAAATTATTATTATTCAACTAAAGATAATATTTAATTCCCATAATATAATTAAAAAGTTTACAATATAAATTGAATGATAAAATAATAGGAGGTTTTCATTTTATCAAAAAAATAAAACTCAATTTGCTAAAAAAACATCTTAAAGACTCAAAACTAATAACATATGCATATTATTTATTCCCTTCTTGGTTAAATCTTCTATGTATCTCTTGTATATTTTTAAATCCGTTTTTATAGGAAACTTTTACTCAGCCTATTGTTTTTTATTATGAGTTGTCATCTATGTTTGGTCTTTCCCTCTTAGTTTCTTCACACTTATTAGTCCATATATAAACATATTATGAAAAAAAAATTGTAGGCCTTATGTCCAAACATACCACAATCCTAGCAGTACCCATGGAATGTTCTGTATTGAGTAGAATTATTCTTCTGAATGGGTTATGGTCTTATTATATTTAAAGACCTAAAATGAGTAAATGTCATAAGATATTTATTTTTGTATTCATCTATAATCATTTTTTACTAATTTATACTCATTTTATAAAATTTTCCTTCTACAAATTTAGAAAATATGTCAACCTTTATTTAGGACATACTACTATTCTAGATTATATCTTATCATTTTATTCTTTAGTAAACATGGATTCCTTCTAATTAAGAGATTTTTAAAACTTTCCCATTTCATATATTGCATCTTATCTTCAATAAATTCTTATAATAGTTTTATTGGAACACTCACATTTATTTTTAACAGCCTTTTTACTCTTACTTCTAATTATATCATCATTATCTTCACTCTCAACTATATTTTTTTAAAGTTTTTAATTTTCTTACTTCTAAGGACAATGGTAGAGGTCGTGGGTTTAAATATTACAGCCTTTTTTTAGAAACATCAAGATTTAAATTCTCAATTTCTTTAACCAGACTATATTTTTTAACCTATAGTTATATATTTTATTGTTTTAAACTCTTTTTATTGAAGTGTTGTCTTCTCTCAATCTTCTTATTCTTTTCAAACACATTTTCCTTTCAATTCTCATAGTATATTATTTTTCACTCTCTACATCCTCTATAGTAAATTGATTATTATATTATGACTCATTTTCTTATGGGTTCACTTATTCTTCCAATTTTTCCATGATAATGGTTTTAGAGACACCACAATATGATTTCTCATAATCTCCACATTCATCACTATTTGACACATCTTCTTCCGTTAATAGAATGTTTCTTCTGAAAGAACTAGGTGAAACATTCTTCATCACCATTGATTGAAAATTTGAAAGATCACCATTATTGGTGATTTGAAGAGAAAATTTTTCATCATCATATCTAGTTTAATTCTCAAGGGATAGCTGGTAGATAAATGACCAAACTACCCTTAATTGAAACACTTGCATGAAAGTTTACCGTTTTACACACCTCTTCCCACTCTGGTAAAATTTCTTGACCTGTATAATCATACATATTTTTTATTCATTATATCATCCCTAATTATATTCTATATCCATACCTTGTAAATATTTATATGTAATTTCCTTATCATAATTTCCTTTTATTTTTAGTGTATTTAATATTCTCATTTCCTAGTTAAGAAGATTACTATGTATTTCATCATTGGTGAATTCATCAAGATATCTATCTTCAAGAGTTGAGATCATTGCATTATATTTTTCTAGATAGATTCTCATCAATTTATTCATTGAGGTAGATTCATTAAGAGTTTATTCAAAATGTATAATTATGATGACCATAAGATTTACCATGGTAATTAACTCATCAACAGTTTCATCATCCTGCAATTTAACATGTTCATGCTTTTTTTGACTTATTTATATCTTTTCTTCTTTCACTATTTTTTCTTCAAAAATTATATTAACATTATTATTAATAGAATTAGGTGGTTTTTATCCCATAACCTATGTCATATCATTTTATGATAAGGAAGATAATAATGTATTCCTAGGATTTCCATAATTTTTAATGATCCAAATTTCTATCATAGACCACACTATGGTTTCCTTTGGAAAAACGAGTCCACGTTTAATTGAATTAATAGCTTCTAACCGAAGGGGGAGAAGACAGTAAACTATTTTATAATTTTGGGAATTAAAACACTTCCATAAAATGTTTTATCACCATGTTGAAGTTTGTTCCATATAACCAAGTACTTTTTAATTTATATTACATGTATATTAAAAGTAGAGAACATTAATATAAATATTTTATCATATAAAGATTTTTCATCATTATAACATTGACGTGATAATGTCCAATAGTATCCATCACATTGATAAAGTCATATAAGTTCCCCTCTATGATGGGAACCTTGATATTCCAAGATTATATTCTTTAAAATAGTTTTATGGATAGATAAAATACTATTTGGGGAATATAGTATATAGACTATTGGGTGTGAGTTATCATAAAAAGATGAGGGTTCTTATCATGAAGTAGACACTTGGTAATATCCCAAATGAGAGATTATATGAAAAAACAACTAGTAAGAATTCCTCATTTATATGTGTCATAAAATATTCCTATATTATAGAATTTGTAACGGTCTTTTGAATTTAGAACAATTATTAATGCATGTCATAAGTCACACATATATATTTTCTAACCAAATATGTGATACCATATATTTTTAGGATGTAGGATATATTGGTTGTGTGAGAAATGACATGTTATTAATAATAATTCAATGAAGGATTTCCCCCATCTATATTTATAGAAGTGGATATATTAGCCCATTAGTTGAAATATGTCTGTCACATTAAATTATATGGCTATGGTGTAATGATGTATATTAGAGATAGTTAAAGAAATTTGTTTCAAGCATATAAGTTGAGGACATAGATTTGAAACCTTATTGATGAGATACTAACACAAAGGGATTATATTACACAGTGATCATTCATATGTAGTTATCATTGTTGCGACATTAAGTTCATTATCTTGGGTGCATTGACCCATTATTGGAGAATAATCTCGGACTTTAGAAAATATCATCTAATTTGGACAAGAAATAATCCTATAGGGTCACATACTAAGTCATTATATTGATCTATATTAAATTCTATATGCATTTATTTATTAGAAGAAATATTATTTTCATGAATGAGAAATAATTTTATTTTAGTTTTATTAATCACAAATATTTTAAAGGTAATAAATAATTACTTATTCCTTGATAAATTAGTTATTTTATTACATGAATATTTGATAAAAAATTATTCCTTAGATTGTAAATAAAATATTTATTTTATTTATTGATTAAATAAAATAGTTAATTAAATATTTATTTGGGTAATCAAAAAATGTTGAATAAATGAAGAAGACCAAAATTGTGTTCAGTGATGAATATTTATTTTCAAGCCAATAAATAATATTTATCATTTTGAGAGTTAGAATATGATATAAATAATAATAATAATAACATTATTATTATATGGAATGGGGTTTAATAATAATTATTATATTATTTAAGGGCCAGTATGCAATTAAAAAATATTTTAACCTAAACTATAGATCTATAAATAGATGGTAATGTATAATATGTAGTTTTAATTGAGATTTGAGAATTATTGTGCACAACATAATTCAATCTCTATTTATCCTCTTTTCTTACACTCAAGAATGAGAAGCACTTGAGATATTTCTTCAAACTCAAAGGAATTACAAGCGATCAACGTGAACAATGCAAGATAATTGATTCACTATACTAGCACTCATAAATTTATTTCTGTCATTCAAGGTTAAAAGGAGAACATGTGGATCAATTATAGAGGGATTGTACCATTGGATCCTTGTAACACAAAAAAGGTAATCTAGAAAGGGATTTTTGGATGATCAATAACATCTTCAATAGAGAAATTTATTAATAAAAGGTAAACAATTTGTCCAATATTAAAAAAATTAATTATATATTTAATGTTTTGTAAAGACCCGTAAAATTCAAGGAAAATTTTTTCTTAATTTTCTTTAGAATTTTACAAGAGCGCGGTTTCAGACGGCACCTGATTCCGAGGCCCAGAGTGCCCGGAATCATTTTCCGAAGTTTGGCTCGGGTACGTTCAGTGAACGAACGAGCGGGAATTTCTAACTTTTGATCCGGTGCTCAGAATTGAAATCTGAGGGCACCGATGGAACCATAGCGCCGGTATACGCTTAGGAACTCCTGTTCTGGAGTTGCGTTCATGCGAGTGTTGATAATAAAAATTGTGGATGTTTACTTTGT
The DNA here is from genome assembly GCA_963277665.1 of Viscum album. Classification (NCBI taxonomy): domain Eukaryota; kingdom Viridiplantae; phylum Streptophyta; class Magnoliopsida; order Santalales; family Viscaceae; genus Viscum; species Viscum album. The sequence goes on along the minus strand of OY728153.1, from coordinate 516,434,318 downwards.
AATTACACTACAATTTTTATTATTTTACTCTAAGTGATATCTCTTGTTGGATGTTGGGTAACCACCCAACCTCCCATGGGAGGTTATGAGGGTGGTGGGGCCCACACGAACCCCACCCCTTCATATCCTCTAAAACCCCCTCAACTCCCACTTAAATTATGTTAACTTAAGTTATAAACCTATGACTTAAATGTAATGAGTTAATGAGGTGAGTTGTGTGTGGTTATTGAATTTCAAACCTTTGAAATTCAAAGAGGTTGGGTTGTGTGAATAAAATAAGAAAGAGTCTTATTTTATTTTGTGAGAATTTTATCTCCTTGAGAGAGTAGGGAAGTCTTCTTCATCTTCTTCAAACTCAACGAAGAACGCGAATAACGCCGTTATTCAACGAAGAACTTCTCCGCCGAAGAACACGGTCCATCCGAGACGCCGTATCCGCGACGCGACGTACTTCTTCCGCGTCGTCTCTTCCGCGACGGATTTCCGCGACGAACGCCATCGACAACGACTCTTCCTCCGATGTCAAAGGAATTGACACCGATATTCCACGACTACGTCAACGTGCGACTATCGAGGTAAGGGTTCTTGAGTTCGTTGTTTTCTTTTTAATTGAATTTCCTCAAGACTTGACGAAGAACGCTCAAGTACCGACGAAGAACGCCGCTCCGCTCTTCTTCGTCTTCCGTGTCAACGAGAGAGAACACCGCTTCTTCCTCGGACAACCTTCGTCGGTGAACAAGGTTTCGCCAACGACGTGCCTCTTCGGACGCACCTCTTCGTCATCGAATTTGACAAACGACGACCGCGACGCCCGACCTCCGCAACGTCGTCTTCCGCGGAACGTAGACAAATCTTCGAACCTTATACCAAGGTAGGGGTTGTTGATTATTGTTTAATTATTCTATTCTTGATCATGAATTTTAGCAAGTTTATCGTGTGGCTTTGGATTAATTTTAAGATGCGTTATTGCTTAACGTGAGGGGGCCGGACCGCATGAACACGGCCGAACCCCCTCCATCGTTCTTGTTGTTATGTCTTGCGGGTGGAAGCAAAGTGGCGTGGTGCCGTCACACCACGCGAATAATCGTGCAATTATTTTGCGCGGCGCCGTCGCGCCACGCCGAGGAAGAATCTTCAAGAACGCGTCGCCGTCGCGCCGCGTTGAAAGGAATCAAATGCGCAGCGAAGGGGTGCGGTGCCGTCGCACCGCGCCGGACGACGAACACTGCGGCCGGTTCCGGGCCGCGGCGGGACGAGGAGACCGCGGCCGGTTCCGGGCCGCGGCGGGATGAGAAGACCGGCGGCCGGGCCGCCGGCGTCGGAAGCCGAAGAGGGGACCGGAATTTCCGGTCCCGTTGGAGAAAACCGGCCGGCCAGCTGGCCGGCCGGATGACGTTAAACCGGGGGAATTAATCCCCCGGCCAGCGTATAAAACCCCCCTCTTTAAGAGGGGGCGGTTCCTTGAAGGGGGGGGGGGGGGAGCAGCCCCCCGGTTTCTTTCTTCAAACCGGCCCCACGTGGGGGCCGTTTTGTTGCAAAGGCGCGGCACAAAGGCCGCGCCGCCTTCAATCAGCGGGGGCTTAGCCCCCCGCGTGTGCAGCCTCCTCGCGGCGACAAGCCGCCGCGGCTCCCCGCACCGCCGCGCCGCCCCAGGGGGGTGTCGGGCCGGGTCGGCCCGGACCCGGACCCCCCCCCCCCGTTTCAAACCAGTTCCGGTCTTTTGGCCATATCTTGAGCCTCGGACCTCCGAATGACGAACCGTCTGCGGAAACGCGATCCTTGGATCGAGACGGTCGTTTCGGTATATCGCACTCAAGGTTTCGGTTTACTTTGAGTTCGGCCGGGTTGGTTCGTTCACGAAACCAACCGGGCCTTCGGAGCGGAAACGCTTATATCTTGAGCTACGGACGTCCGATTGACGTGCCGTCAGTCGCGTTGTGTTCCTCTTAGTGAGACGGATCTTTTGGCATACTCCGCCCGAGGTTTGGACGCAGGTAGAGTACGGTCGGGTTGGTTTTGCCTTAAAACCAACCGGGCCCCGGAGACGAAAATGCCAATAACTCTCAGACCGGGCGTCCGATCGACGCGCCGTCTGTTGCGTTGAGTTCCTGTTGACGATACGGAACTTTTGGATACATCAACTCTGGTTTTTATGACAGTTGATGTATCAGCCTCTCGGCTCGTGGAGCGGACCCTCCGAACGAACTTGCTGTGTGCGGGAACCCTAGTGCTGGCTGCGACTGTTACTGCTACTACTACTGCTACTGTGACTGCGACGACGACTACAACACTCAGCGATCCTACGTGGAACAGTGCTTCCGAACCTGTGTGAGCTGAATCTTCTGTTTACCTTGAGCGGTGGAGCGCTTGGTTGTAGCAGCATATCCTTGGCAGTGGAGCGCTCGGTTGTAGCGGCAGACCTGCGATACTGGAGACGAGCGTACAGAGTACGGAGACCGTGAAACCGGCTGAGACCTGAAGACTGCTCGACCGACTCAACTTGGAGTGAGTCGACTAGCCCAGTGGACGGAGCGCCCGGTATTCGGCGGCAGACCCACGGCGGACGGAGCTCCTGGTAGTTGGCAGCAGACCCGCGGTACTCGACTGGAGGAGTACCTCTGTAGGCTATCTGGGTGAGCGCCCGGTATTTGGCAGCAGACCCTCAGCGGACGGAGCGCCCGGTAGTTGGCAGCAGACCCGCGGTACTCGACAGGAGGAGTACTTCAGCAGTCTTAGGTTAGTGAGTAGTACCTCGGAGTCGTGACAGGACCACTGTACACTTCAGAGATGGGACTCTTCAACAGTTACGGTTTCGTTAATGAAAATCCTGGTTGAGCTGAAACCTGTTGTTTTCCTGTGTGGATTGTGTTGTGCTATCCTGTGTGGATTACGTTTTGCTTTCCTGTGTGGAATACGTTTACTTTCCTGTGTGGACTGAGTTGTACTTGGGCTCGGAGGTTGGAGCGTATTTGAATTTGATGACTTAGGTATATGTATGGGCATATACCAAAGCAGTGACGGTTGTTACTTCGTGATTGTACCTTTCTTCGTGATTTATCCATTGTGGATTTGAGAGACCTTCAGGGGTCTCGGGGTCCCTACTGAGTAGCTTATACTCACCCCTGCACGGGCTTTGACCGCACTACGTTGTGTTGGTTGCAGACGACGGACAGCGTTGACCTTAGCTGAGGCTTGCAGAGCGGGACGGTACCCGGAGGTGGACCACTGGGCGGGACGTGCTCGGAGCAGACGGTGGGACCTGTGGAGCAGAGGATCTATCTGTACCCACCCAACAGGTGGGATTTCCAGTGGACAGCTCGGAGTAGCGGCTTTTACTTTTCAGTTGCTGTTTTCCCTTTCGAGTTGTACTTTACTTTCAGTTTGGGTTTGTATTCTGGCCCATTTACTTTTCCGCACTTTCAGTTGTACTCTGCTTTTGTTTAGTGTTTACTTTCCTCTTGCTTACTCTGTGGTTTTTGTTTACTTTACAAAGGCAATGCCTTCCCTTTTTACTGGGATTTACGCCTTGGTGCTAGTCGCCAGCCCCTGGCCTATGGAAGGCGGGCATGGGGTAGTCACGACACGGACCCCGAGGGCGGGTCGTGACAAATTGGTATCAGAGGAGTTCGGTTCTACCGCAAACTCTGATCTTTCTATGTGAAGCAATAATGTTTAGCGTATTGAGTGTGGTTATCAGTCCAGGGAGTCCAGTGTTGGTGTGGCGGCCGACATATCCGTACACCAGGACCCTGACTTCTGATTTCCGACTTAATGCACGAAAACATTGATTGCGTGTGTGTTTCAAAGTTTTCTTTGTGATTTCTTTGTGTCAGCTCACCAGGTATACTGTTCTGACCGTGGCGCACCTGTTTCCTTTTCAGGATGGCCCCACGACGGCAGCCAGCTAGGGTTCCGAGAGTCGAGCGTGACGACAGCCCACTGAGCGACGAGGCTTCGGTGCAGGGCCCTTTGTCAGCAGTGGCACCGGCGGTAGCTCTAACCGCCGAGCCCCCGATGCTTCCAGCAGCAGCCGCTGACGATGCACGTCACCTCAGCGCACTGCATGAGTTTCAGCGCCAGCGACCGCCCAGGTTTCGCGGGGAGACGGATCCCCAGGCAGCAGAGGACTGGCTGGAGGCAGTGGTTCGAGTGTTTAGGCTAGTGAGGACACCAGCAGACCTCATGGTGATCCTCGCTGCGAGCCTACTACACGCAGCAGCAGGACGATGGTGGAGCCTGATGCTCCAGGTGCACGATGAGGCATCTCTACTTTGGACGGACTTTGAGAGCCTCTTCCGCTTGGGGTTCGTCCCAGCCACCCTTCGTGTGGTGCGTATCCAGGAGCTTCTTCAGCTGCGGCAAGGCAGCATGACGGTCGCTCAGTACTCGGCGAGATTTACCGATCTCTCGCGCTACTCGACCGACATGGTACGAGACCCATTCTTCCGGGCCCGGACCTTCGAGCAGGGTTTGAGACACGAGATCAGGGCATCACTGATCTCCCTCAGCATACCGACTCAGACAGGAGTACTGGAGCGGGCCCTTCTGATCGAGAGCTTCCTTGCTGAGTCTACACCAGCACAGCGACCCACCACAGGGCGACAGATAGTGGAGTCTTCGACAACAGGTAGCCGACGGATGACTCAGGGTTCCAGGCAGACCAGACCTACCAGTGGCCGACTGCACGATTCAGGCTCAGTTGTGCGGGGAAGCCGGGGTAGAATCAGAGCCAGGCGTGCCGAGAGTGGGCAATGTTACTCCTGTGGTGGGATAGGTCACATGGCTCGTGACTGTCCGACCCGCCATGCTGATGATCAGCAGTTAAGTGAAGAACCTCCCAGGCAGAGGCAGAGGTTTGACCGTGGCGGTCCGCAGGGAGGAGGCGGACGAGGCAGAGGAGCTGGACGAGCAGACGGTGGTGGGCGACGCTTTGAGGCTCTGCCACCACCACCACCAGGAGATCCACCCCGACCGCAGGGGAGAGCTCAGCTTCAGGCAGCCGAGGCCTTTGATCATGGAGCTCTGGGAGCCGACGGACAGGAGCAGAACTAGTGGATACATCCTTTGTACTTCTGGTTCCCTGTTGCTTTTGTGTAGCGTCTTGTATTATGAGCTGCAATAATAAAAGATTCATACCTTTATGATATTTTCGTTCCTGTCCTCTTTCGTGATGTTACTAAGAGGTTCCAGTTTTGGCTGTTGACTTGACCCTCACTTGTGAGACATCTACTGGAGGAGACCCAGTTACCACACACTGATGCCGACAGTGTGACTCAACCCTTGGAGGCGAGAGTAACGGTTGAATCTCTTAGTAGTAGCGTCGAGGCCTTACGACGTCATCCTTGGTATGGATTAGTATCATCCATGTTAGGATTGACTGTTTTAGGCAAAGAATGTGGATCATCCTGGGGATGGGACCAGATTTCTCTTATCGGCAAAGAAGAAATCTTGCAGCTCTGATGGGACCGGAGATGGTCCAGGCCACGACAGAGAAGGTCCAGGTCATCCAGGAGCGGATGAGGACAGCTCAGAGCCGACAGAAGTCTTACGCTGACAGGAGGCGGAGGCCACTGGAGTTCGAGGATGGCGACCACGTCTTCTTGCGGGTCTCACCTTGACGTGGTATTCGGAGATTTGGCCGAGGCGGCAAGTTATCTCCGCGCTTCATCGGACCCTTCCAGGTCCTCAGCAGGATTGGTGAGGTGGCTTATCGCCTGGCTCTACCACCTCAGTTGCACCGGGTGCACGACGTCTTCCACGTGTCTCAGCTGAGGAGATACGTGCACGACCCGACACACATCATTGACCATGGGGAGCTTGACGTTGACGATGGGGCGACTTTTACGGAGGTCCCGGTGGAGATAGAGGATCGACAGGAGCGGGTCCTGCGTGGGAGATCGATTCCTCTTGTGCGCATCAGATGGCAGTACGGGAATCTCCAGGAGAGCACATGGGAGCGGGAGGCTCAGATGCGTGCTCAGCTACCCTCTTTTGTTTCCCTAGTTTTTGATGTATCTTTACGGGGACGTAAAGCACTGAGGTGGGAGTAATGTAAAGACCCGTAAAATTCAAGGAAAATTTTTTCTTAATTTTCTTTAGAATTTTACAAGAGCGCGGTTTCAGACGGCACCTGATTCCGAGGCCCAGAGTGCCCGGAATCATTTTCCGAAGTTTGGCTCGGGTACGTTCAGTGAACGAACGAGCGGGAATTTCTAACTTTTGATCTGGTGCTCGGAATTGAAATCTGAGGGCACCGATGGAACCGTAGCGCCGGTATACGCTTAGGAACTCCTGTTCTGGAGTTGCGTTCATGCGAGTGTTGATAATAAAAATTGTGGATGTTTACTTTGTAATTACACTACAATTTTTATTATTTTACTCTAAGTGATATCTCTTGTTGGATGTTGGGTAACCACCCAACCTCCCATGGGAGGTTATGAGGGTGGTGGGGCCCACACAAACCCCACCCCTTCATATCCTCTAAAACCCCCTCAACTCCCACTTAAATTATGTTAACTTAAGTTATAAACCTATGACTTAAATGTAATGAGTTAATGAGGTGAGTTGTGTGTGGTTATTGAATTTCAAACCTTTGAAATTCAAAGAGGTTGGGTTGTGTGAATAAAATAAGAAAGAGTCTTATTTTATTTTGTGAGAATTTTATCTCCTTGAGAGAGTAGGGAAGTCTTCTTCATCTTCTTCAAACTCAACGAAGAACGCGAAGAACGTCGTTCTTCAACGAAGAACTTCTCCGCCGAAGAACACGGTCCATCCGCGACGCCGTATGCGCGACGCGACGTACTTCTTCCGCATCGTCTCTTCCGCGACAGATTTCCGCGACGAACGCCATCGACAACGACTCTTCCTCCGACGTCAAAGGAATTGACACCGATATTCCACGACTACGTCAACGTGCGACTATCGAGGTAAGGGTTCTTGAGTTCGTTGTTTTCTTTTTAATTGACTTTCCTCAAGACATGACGAAGAACGCTCAAGTACCGACGAAGAACGCCGCTCCGCTCTTCTTCGTCTTCCGTGTCAACGAGAGAGAACACCGCTTCTTCCTCGAACAACCTTCGTCAGTGAACAAGGTTTCGCCAACGACGTGCCTCTTCGGACGCACCTCTTCGTCATCGAATTTGACGAACGACGACCGCGACGCCCGACCTCCGCGACGTCGTCTTCCGCGGAACGTAGACAAATCTTCGAACCTTATACCAAGGTAGGGGTTGTTGATTATTGTTTAATTATTCTATTCTTGATCATGAATTTTAGAAAGTTTATCGTGTGGCTTTGGATTAATTTTAAGATGCGTTATTACTTAACGTGAGGGGGCCGGACCGCATGAACACGGACGAACCCCCTCCATCGTTCTTGTTGTTATTTCTTGCGGGTGGGAGCAAAGTGGCGTGGTGCTGTCACACCACGCGAATAATCGTGCAATTATTTTGCGCGGCGCCGTCGCGCCACGCCGAGGAAGAATCTTCAAGAACGCGTCGCCGTCGCGCCGCGTTGAAAGGAATCAAATGCGCGGCGAAGGGGCGCGGTGCCATCGCACCGCGCCGGACGACGAACACCGCGGCCGGTTCCGGGCCGCGGCGGGACGAGGAGACCGCGGCCGGTTCCGGGCCGCGGCGGGATGAGAAGACCGGCGGCCGGGCCGCCGGCGTCGGAAGCCGAAGAGGGGACCGGAATTTCCGGTCCCGTTGGAGAAAACCGGCCGGCCAGCTGGCCGGCCGGATGACGTTAAGCCGGGGGAATTAATCCCCCGGCCAGCGTATAAAACCCCCCTCTTTAAGAGGGGGGCGGTTCCTTGAAGGGGGGGGGGGGCAGCAGCCCCCCGGTTTCTTTCTTCAAACCGGCCCCACGTGGGGGCCGTTTTGTTGCAAAGGCGCGGCACAAAGGTCGCGCCGCCTTCAATCAGCGGGGGATTAGCCCCCCGCGTGCGCAGCCTCCTCGCGGCGACAAGCCGCCGCGGCTCCCCGCGCCGCCGCGCCGCCGCACCGCCGCGCCGCCCCAGGGGGGGGGGGTCGGGCCGGGTCGGCCCGGACCCGGACCCCCCCGTTTCGAACCAGTTCCGGTCTTTTGGCCATATCTTGAGCCTCGGACCTCCGAATGACGAAACGTCTGCGGAAACGCGATCCTTGGATCGAGACGGTCGTTTCGGTATATCGCACTCAAGGTTTTGGTTTACTTTGAGTTCGGCCGGGTTGGTTCGTTCACGAAACCAATCGGGCCTTCGGAGCGGAAACACTCATATCTTGAGCTACGGGCGTCCGATTGACGTGCCGTCAGTCGCGTTGTGTTCCTCTTAGTGAGACGGATCTTTTGGCATACTCCACCCGAGGTTTGGACGCAGGTGGAGTACGGTCGGGTTGGTTTTGCCTTAAAACCAACCGGGCCCCGGAGACGAAAATGCCAATAACTCTCAGACCGGGCGTCTGATCGACGCGCCGTCTGTTGCGTTGAGTTCCTGTTGACGATACAGAACTTTTGGATACATAAACTCTGGTTTTTATGATAGTTGATGTATCAGCCTCTCGGCTCGTGGAGCGGACCCTCCGAACGAACTTGCTGTGTGCGGGAACCCTAGTGCTGGCTGCGACTGTTACTGCTACTACTACTGCTACTGTGACTGCGACGACGACTACAGCACTCAGCGATCCTACGTGGAACAGTGCTTCCGAACCTGTGTGAGCTGAATCTTCTGTTTACCTTGAGCGGTGGAGCGCTTGGTTGTAGCAGCATATCCTTGGCAGTGGAGCGCTCGGTTGTAGCGGCAGACCTGCGATACTGGAGACGAGCGTACAGAGTACGGAGACCGTGAAACCGGCTGAGACCTGAAGACTGCTCGACCGACTCAACTTGGAGTGAGTCGACTAGCCCAGTGGACGGAGCGCCCGGTATTCGGCGGAAGACCCACGGCGGACGGAGCGCCTGGTAGTTGGCAGCAGACCCGCGGTACTCGACTGGAGGAGTACCTCTGTAGGCTATCTGGGTGAGCGCCCGGTATTTGGCAGCAGACCCTCAGCGGACGGAGCGCCCGGTAGTTGGCAGCAGACCCGCGGTACTCGACAGGAGGAGTACTTCAGCAGTCTTAGGTTAGTGAGCAGTACCTCGGAGTCGTGACAGGACCACTGTACACTTCAGAGATGGGACTCTTCAACAGTTACGGTTTCGTTAATGAAAATCCTGGTTGAGCTGAAACCTGTTGTTTTCCTGTGTGGATTATGTTGTGCTATCCTGTGTGGATTACGTTTTGCTTTCCTGTGTGGAATACGTTTACTTTCCTGTGTGGACTGAGTTGTTCTTGGGCTCGGAGGTTGGAGTGTATTTGAATTTGATGACTTAGGTATATGTATGGGCATATACCTAAGCAGTGACGGTTGTTACTTCGTGATTGTACCTTTCTTCGTGATTTATCCATTGTGGATTTGAGAGACCTTCAGGGGTCTCGGGGTCCCTACTAAGTAGCTTATACTCACCCCTGCACGGGCTTTGCCCACACTACGTTGTGTTGGTTGCAGACGACGGACAGCGTTGACCTTAGCTGAGGCTTGCAGAGCGGGACGGTACCCGGAGGTGGACCACTGGGCGGGACGTGCTCGGAGCAGACGGCGGGACCTGTGGAGCAGAGGAGCTATCTGTACCCACCCAACAGGTGGGATTTCCAGTGGACAGCTCGGAGTAGCGGCTTTAACTTTTCAGTTGCTGTTTTCCCTTTCGAGTTGTACTTTACTTTCAGTTTGGGTTTGTATTCTGGCCCATTTACTTTTCTGCACTTTCAGTTGTACTCTGCTTTTGTTTAGTGTTTACTTTCCTCTTGCTTACTCTGTGGTGTTTGTTTACTTTACAAAGGCAATGCCTTCCCTTTTTACCAGGATTTACGCCTTGGTGCTAGTCGCCAGCCCCTGGCCTATGGAAGGCGGTCTTGGGGTAGTCACGGCACGGACCCCGAGGGCGGGTCGTGACATGTTTAATGATCCAATGTTTAGGTTCTAGGAAATCCTATGATAAAATAAATTTCAATTTTTCACCCACCATAGGTGCTTCCACTGTTCCCAGAACCATCAAATATAATCAAAGTGGCCATGTTTCAAATTTGTAATAATTTCTTTCATTATTGATCCATATGTGAAATAGTGGTTAGATATTTCAATTTAGAAATATTTTTTCTTTAATCTATTTTTATTAACATTTTATTTATATTTTAATTATCACCGAATAGTGTTTCATTTTATCAAAGGAATAAGAACAGATGAAGAATGACCAAAGAGTCCTTTGGGAAGTGCAAAAAAATCTATTCGGTGAGACTCGATTACACTATGTGTATCTAGAGTATATGAAGTGTACCAAATTTCACTATATCTAAACATTTGTTGGGATACATCAAATTCCAAATAGTTACCACACACTGTGTATTTATTTCACCCCATGTGTATATTGGGATAGTATGGAATATGGGTTGTTATATTACACAATGTGTAGTTGGTGTACACGTCGTGTATTCCACATGGTTTGGAAGAAAAATTCACCCAATACATGTATACTGACCTAGGATAAACATACATGGATATTCCATCAATTTAGATGAATATTCAGAACATTACAAAAGCTCATTTATGAGGACCACAATAGGTTAGTGTATTTGGAAACATAGAACATAATATTCCAACTTGGTGAAATATATTCAATTTATATAATAAAGATATTCCCCTTTAGTACACCTACTTAAAAATATTTCTTCAAAACCTGGGGAATGGAAACAAAAAATGGGTGAGCTCAGATGCCCAGTAAAGGTAAATAATGGAGATATGTAAGAATAAACATGAGAATAAGGGAATAATAACCTGACCATAACATTAGAATATCATATTATAAAAAATAAATATCATAAACAATAACCATGGAATAAATATTGGAAGTTCATTAGACATAAATCAAAAGGGACTCAAGAGCATAATCCATGAAAGCATAATGCAGGAATAAGACAACGAATTTTTTGGATACACATAAGCATAGAAAATATTATGTCAAGGATACCTACCAAGACCATCATAACATGTCAGTCTTGGGATAATCACATATGTACCTACTTTGGGATTGGGCTAATAACCCATGTACCCTCTTATTTTAAGGTTTGGGTATAACCAATGTATTATCTTACTTTTAGGTTTGGGATATAACTCGTGTACCTACTTATTTTCAAGATTGGGATATAACAAATATACCATTTTATTTTTGGTCATGTTCGATAACCCATGTACCCTTTGAGCTCATATACCATTTACCAATACCTAATTCATTGGAGGGAGATATAGGTACCAACTGTAGCATAATAAAATCATGCATACATCTACCACAAGATAAAAAAACATACATCATATCAGGGCCTATAAAAAGAAATGGGTTTCATTAACATCAAATCATAACCCATGAAAAAAATTGGAATCACCAATATTTCATCATATCATTACATATGGAAAATAGATACTTCTCATAATCATTTCATCAAAGCATAACCTGTGAAAAGAATAAGTTTTCAAGAGAATATAAACCATGGAAAAGAAGAGGGTGTTATAAACATCATTCCATAAAGACATAAACCATTGAAGAAATAATAAAAATTAAATTCATAAACTATAAGAAAGTATGTCATCTTATATGGAGAAGGATTTTCAAATATCATATAGAACTTTTATTACAGACAATAACCTTTCTTTGAAAATAATTTTCATCAAACCATTTCAATAATCCATTTATTATTAAGAAATATTTACAATATCATTTAAAACATTTCATGAAAAAATATCTTTTCTTCTATGAAAAATTATTTTTTAAAATATAAATAAGTTTGGAAACCATTTTTTTTGAAAACTTATAAAATAATCTTTAAAACATTTTGAAAACCTTTTTCTTTGAAAATTATTTGAAAACATCTAATGAATGATTTAAATCATTGAAATCAGATTCTTTGAAAATAATATTTTGAAAATATATAAATTATGATTTTAAAATAATTTAAAACACTTTTCAATCATAATTTTTTTGAAAACATTTTTCTTTGAAAACTACTTTAAATTCAATAAATTTACCGAATCGTAGGAAAAAAAATTCTTTTTAAAAAACATCCTTTTAAATTCATAAATGAAGATTCATGGAAATTATGATCATGATGGCATGTCAGTCAATATATGGTGAACATTATTTTTTTACATAAATGTTTAGAAAAGTTCCTTGACAAGAAAACAATAAGAATATTCCTTTTAAAAACATCTTTTAAAAAGGTAAAACATGGGTAAAAATATTCTTTAAACATCATAGGGTAATAGTAAAACAATTTAGAAGAAAAATTATAAAAAAAAAGTTTTTAAAGAATATATATTGCTGACAGAAATGGGAAATAAATTTATATCTTCTAAAAAACACTTTATTAAATATATTAATTACCAAATAGTAGAAAAAATTATACCAATACATGAAGATATTATGAATGACCAGAGTATAAGAAAATTAAGAAACAATCATGAAACTTAAACTATAATTAAAATAAAGAGTTTTTATATAACATGTCAAATTTTATTATATAAACCTAGTAAAAGAATATAGATGAAAAACATGTCATGTGTCTCAAAGAAAGAAAATTTAGACAAAATTACTTTACAGAGTGTTAAATTTTGAAACATAAAACCCACGAAAGAGATATCATAAAATGGACATATAAATACCCATAATGTTAAGTATAAGAATCCTATAATATATCTATTTTAAGTATACTCACCACATATAAGAAATGGGAGGTGAACATGGCTTGTTTCTTATGGAAAATAAAAGTGAGACGAGAGAACCCCTTACTACTTTAATAAATTTTAAATCACGTTACGCATGAAATAACAATATAAATTAAAGATTTTAAAATCATTAAATAAATTAAATTAATTATATAAAGTTTCATAGGTCAGTATATAGAACACATCAAATAATTGAGTGTTGAATATGGTATGTATCACACAAAAATAAAAATTGAGATAAAATTCCCTTACCTAAATTCTTGACTTTTAATGTACATGTTATAAAATTCTATATAATAAATTTAAGTTTATTATAAATATAAAATAGAACCATATTATTATATCTAATACCTTAAATGATTCACTTATGACTTTATATTATCCTTTTATTAACAATTCCATGTTAAAGTAATGTTTTGTGTAATAACTACTTTGTTTATCGTACATGTTTTGACTTATTATTGTTGACCCTATTATATAGATCATGATTTACTTATTTAAAGAATGTTAAACATGATTTATATATAATATATATTCATTAAATAAATATTTAAAATAATATATAAAGGAAAAAAATGTTAAACGAAATACATCTTTCATGGAGATGGTAGCCCACACATACGCATAAATGTTGCTTTTATTTTATTATCATATAGAAAGAAAGAAAGTAAATGAAATATATGTAATTATATATAATATAATTATATTATAAATATTATTTCATATATATTATATAATTTTACTAAACAAATTCCTAATACATTCCATGTAATGTGTTAACGAATCGCATCTCTTTGAGGAGGCAATATTCCACATTTCCACAAACAATGTTACTGTAGTTACAAAAAATGGAAACCATGAATGTATGTATTATATAATAGTAAAATAGGAATAAATAAATCATAAATATTATATATATATAATATAAAAACATATCATCCATCATAATTCCCAACCATGATAGGTGGTATGGAAAACCAAACAACATCGTTTTCTGAGGTGGTAGTTTGTCATACACAAGAACTGTATATTCGTTGCCCATTAGATATATGTGTGTATAAGTGAGACTATAAAACATAGAATAAAATAGAATAATAATATTTAGGATAATTATTTTATTATAAAATTATGTAATAATATGATTTTAGTGGGTGGATAATGAAAATAAAACAAAGGACTTTGATGAAGTTTGTTACCTCATCTTTGGGTAACTCATTTTGGTTTTCACCAAAGGGATTCTTTGGATGTTTTTATATTCAAAGGGATGATTATAGGATGAAGGGATGGGTGTGGGGAGCTTAATTTAGTATATTTTTTTCAATCCAAATGGCTTTATAGGTGTATATAAGGGGGTGGGGTGAGTGCATTTTTAGAGTGTATGAGGAATGACAATCTTGTATATTTTGAAAAAGGAAATTACATTGACTTTTTTACTATGAAAATTGGATTCAATAATGGTAAAAATAATATGAAAGGGATTATAGGGTCAAAATATGGATATACAATTTGTTTTGGAAAAGTTTATATGTCATTTCCCCTTATGTGTATGGTTTTGTCCTTTGTTAAGCTAAGTTTCCTCTTAATCATTATGATTAATTTTAATTATCTTCACTATAATTTTTTTCAAAAAAAATATTGACCTTGTTTTAAATTATATATTATGATTATTCCAAATATTCATTATATTTTTAAAAAATATAATCATATAAGTGGTAGAAATTAATTCAAATTTAATCCCGAAAACAAGACGACAAAGATGGTTTTTAAAGTAAAAATTTCCAAAAGTTTGGTAAAGTTTTTATATCCAATTTCAAAGTGAAACTGACTAAAATGAAATAAATTGGTTTAATTGACATAAAATTTAACTATGTGAACTTTAAAAATAATAAAAAATATAATTTTAACCTATTAATAAATTAAACTAAAAAAGTAGTTTTGAATTAAAATCCAGTATTTTTCACTAGTTTTCAAAAAATGAAACTTCACAAAAAAAATTCCAAAAATTCACCCTAACCTAATTTTTATTTTAAAATTTAAAATAATAATTAAATTTTTACATATAAAATTTATAAAAGTTTCAAAAATTTTATTTAAATTAGTTTTTTATTTAAAGGTAGAAAAACCATATATAAAAAAATATAGGTTTTTATGTGTAAAATTTGGGTTGTTATTATATTTTACCTATGAAATAATTTGGATGAATATAAAAAATATTCTATTGAATATATAACATTTATATTTCATTAATATGATTTTCTAATTGTAATTAATTTAATTTATTAATACAAATACCTTTGGGATCATAAAAATATTTCATTTATTTTCAATTGGTTTATATTTTCATTTATAATTGGTAACCAATGAATTCATCTAACATTTTTATATTCCAAATATTTTCATATTTTAGATAATTATATTCATAAACACTAATTTAATGGCTAGAATATATCTTATTATACAAAATAATAATGTTTTATTAATATATTTTTGTTTGGTAAATCTCAGTCTTGCGTGTTACATAAGCCATTGAGGACAGTATGTCTTGCGTGTAATATATGCTAACATTGGTGTTCCATGTAGAGAAAGATAAAATTTATGTTCTTTGTAGTGAATCCTTATCTTGGTGTTGTGTATATCACAATCTAAACTTATTAAAAAACTATTTTCATTTTGGTGTGAAATGAAAAATATCTAAACGATTAAATTAATAAGAAAAAAAATATTTCCCAAAATATCAGGGTGTTACATTCTACCCCCCTTAAAATTAATTTCTCTCTCCAAATTCACCTATGTAATCAATAATTTAATACTTGAAGGTTACTTTAATATAAAACCACATTGTAAAAATGAATACCAAAACTTCTATTAAAACGGGAAAGATGGAAACAAAACAGTTACCCAAAGTAACATATAACAAGGTTTCCAAATAGGTGAACATTGGTGGGAAGTAAAAATGTAGACATGGAAGGGAAGTATAACTCTCAAGTTATGATAGAGAGTTATAGATTACAAGTTTAGGATAAATTTAACAATCACGAAGCCATAAATTTGCGATGATATAAGGGGCCATTTGATTCGTTAGAAAAAGGTATTAGGATAAAAGTTTTGATTTCAAGATTCTTATTCCTAAAGTTGAAGAATTTTATGGAAAATATTTACTTAAATGATTTCTGCACAACCTTATCCTTCCATGTTCCTTGATCAACATCCACTCCATCCCTCATTCCATGAAATGAATGTTAATTTGTCATTCCTGAAGCATTAATAGATCATGAGATCTATGAATTTAATGAAATGTCATTCCATATATTTTTATCATAAAAAAAGGTTAGCACAAGTTATAATATATTCCTAAATCCTTATATGGTGAGAAAATCCTTTAATATCAAAAACCTCTACAGATGTTTAATATAAAAAATTATATATATTTTTAACCTTTTAACCATTAAAAAATATGAAAATCCATAACTTTAGAATTTTTTACTAAACTAGTTTAACATATATCCCTCATATATCATAAATTATATCTTGGTTTTCACATTCCAACATGTTAATACCCTCATCATAAATTCTCCTGAAACATGGTAATAACTCGAATTACTGTAAATCGTTTGTGAAAATATGAATTCTTCCTTATTCTGAAGATTAATGGATATATTCCTTAAATACAAGAAGTTTTAATCTTTATCCATGATAAAATAAGAAACTTTTTCAACAAATACATTATCAGTTCTGAGGTCGTAGATACTATCCAATTTACTTTTTCCAAATCAATCATCACTTTATCTAAGATAAACATAATTTTCTCAACATATTTAATGCATTAAGGGTCACTTTCCCTTAATTAAAAATATCACTTTTCCATTAAATCACTTTTCTATGTCTTCATCACCATTCATAATATCTCTTTCTATACTTAATGAAAACTTATACTGAAAAAATTATATATCTCATGATTCATATAAAATAATATTTGAATTCTAAAACATATATACTTCAATTATCCAAATTTATTCTTAAACCATTACTCGAGCATCATCATGTTATTAATTAATACCCCTTTTCCTATAATATGAAATAATAATCATGTCTAAATGTTCCTCAACCTCAATCTAATAATGATTTATATGATTAATGTAAATAATATTAGAATAACACTCCATACCTTTCACTTGTCACATGATATCTCTTTTTTTTATAGCAGTATAACCAATACTCATGGACCATCCTGATTCTCTTCTTAAGATTTCCACTTAGGAGATCGATTTTCATCAAGCACATACTTTCCACAGATGAAACATTCAATGTTAACCCAATTCATTCTAGTTCCTACTATTTAAAAAATCCAAAAAGCGTAGGGTGAGAAACACTTATTATATTAGAAACCCACCCAATCAGGAAACATTACTTATAATATATCTAAATAATGACACATATGTATTTAATATATAACAACTTATGTTTATCAAATTCTATTTAAATCCTTCATGGTGGTTTGTACAGAGTTTTAAAATTCCCAAATTGTATCCTCGGGTAGTGTCAAACTAGGTGTGTAGTAAGGCTCGTTTTCATGTACCAAGTTACACTCAAGTTAGGCCTGACACACCTTATCATATTTATTACTCCTAGGTACATTTATTCCATAACCACATCAACTTTTATTATCGATATAGGGATTATTTTTTAGGAAACCACTTGCTATATCCTTTACCAAAATTCTAGGAAATTTTTCAATACTTTTCCTTATCCTTAGACTTATCTTTAGATACATCACTATTCATATACTTTGAAACATACCAAGGGATCTCAATAATGTTTTCTCATCCAAGTTTCTCATAGTTGACTAGACCTTTACTTTTATAGAATATATAACAACCCATAACTAACATACATAGATATTGTGTTAATTTTGATGAATATTCAGACTATTAAAAAATTAAATTCCAAAGGACCATAATAGTTTAGTGTCTTTGGAAACATAGAACACAATATTCTATCTTGGTGAAAGATATTAAATGTCTCTAGTAACGATATTCCACTTTAATACTCTTACATAATTTTTTTTAAAAACCTAAATAAAGGAAACCTAAAAAAGGGGAGTTCTCAAATACTTAGAAAGTGTAAAAATGGAGATATGTAAGAATAAACATGAGTATAAGGGTATAAGAAATTGATCATGAAATTAGAAGATCATACTCTATATAATAAAGATCATAAAAATGAATAATGGAATAAATATTGGTAGTTCATAATGCATGAATCATAAGGGAATAAAGAGAATATTCCATGAAATCATAACATAGGAATAAGACATGGTGTTTTTTGCATACACATAAGCATAAAAAATCTTATGTTAAGGATACCTTCCAAGTCCTTTATAACATGTTAGTCTTGGGTTAATCACCTGTGTACCTACTTTGGTATTGGGATAAAACCCATGTTCTCTCTTATTTTAGGAATTGGGCTACAACTCGTGTACCCTCTAACTTTTAGTCTTGGGCTACAACCCTTGTACCTGCTTCTTTTTTGGCTTGGGCTACAACCTGTGTACCTTCCTTTTTTCGGGCTTGTTCTAAAACCTGTGCACCCTTTGATATCATATACCATTTCTAATTACCCAATAAATTGGAGGGAGATATAGTTACCACCCATCACATAATAAAATCATGCATACATATGCGATAAGATAATAAAACTTTCATCATATCATTACCCATAAAAAGAGATGGGTTTCAAAAAAATCATATCATAACCCATGAAATGAAATGTGTATCATAAACATTTCATCATATCATTACCCATGTAAAACATATAGGTATCATAATCATTTCACCAAAGCATAACCCATGAAAATAAGCGGCATTCAAAATCATATAACCTCTAGATGCAAAATAGGTATCTTAAATATCATTCTATCAAGACATAAACCATTCAATAATGAATATTAATGGTATTCATTAACAATAACAATGTATGTTATCTTATATGGAGAATTATTTTGAATTATCTCATGAAAATTTTCTAAAGGAAAATAGACTTTCTTTTAAAATAATATAAATATATTTCTTATAAATAAATCTTTACAATATCATTTAAAAAAATTACGAGGAAAATATATTTTCTTCTATGAAAAAAAAATTAAAACATAAATATTTTTGAAACCCGTTTTGCAGGAAAACATATAAAATAAGCTTGAAAACTTTTTTAAAACCTTTTTCTTTTAAAATGATTTAAAAACATATAATTAATTATTGATATAATTGAAATCGTTTTATTTTAAAATACAATTTAAAAATCTATAAATGAAGATGTGAGAATCATTTAAAACATGTTTTGATCATAAAATATTTTTGAAAAACTTTTTCTTTGAAAACCACATTAAATCCAAAAAAAATCAAGAATATTATGAAAAAAATTCCTGAAACAAAATAAAATTGTATACTTATAAAAGAATCTTTATGAAAATGACAATCATGATGTCGGGTAAGTCCATATATACCGAATATTCCTTCTGAACCTTAAAAGTTTAGAAATGTTCCTTGACTAGAAAAAGACAAGAATATTTATTTTAAAAACATTTTGTAAAAAGGTAAAACATGGGTAAAACGTTTGTTTAAACATCATAGGATAACATTGAAACATTTGTTAAAACATTTTTAGAAATCACATTTATGAAAGAACACATATTTCTAATTGAAATGGGAAATAAAGTTAGATATTCTTAAAAACACGTTTTTATCTATTAAGTACCAGAGATTGGAAAAAATGGTTCCCATATAAGAATATATCATTAATTACTAGAGGATAAAAAAATTCATGAGTTTTCTTGAGAGATTTATCATAATAATTTATTAATGGAATTATAATCACAAACAATCTCGATAAATGATGTGATTGTTTCAATAAAATATTACCACTTGTTAAATTCAAATTATAATTCCATTTAAGAAAATAATATTACATAAATCTGAAAATATCATGAAAATAAGTAGATTCATGATATAACATGTAAAATGGTATCATATATATCTCATAAAAGAATATATGTGCATAAAATGGAATGTGTCTCAAAGAAAGAAAATTGAGGCAAAATTACATTAACGATTTGGTAACTTTTGAAACAGAAACCCCATGAAATAGATATCATAAAATTGATATGTAAATACACATAAATTTTATTATAATGTTCATTTAATACATCTATAGTTTTTATATACACCACATATTATAAATAGAATCTGAATATGGATTGGGTTTTATAGAAAATAAAAGTGAGATGAGAAAACCCCTTACTACTTAATTAAATATAAAAAAATTATACTAATGAAAGTATAACATAAACTAAATATTTTTAATATAATTAAATTAATTAAATTAATTACATGAAATTTCATAGCATAGTATATACACCACACAAAATAATCAAGCAGTGAATATGGCATGTATCTCAGATAAATAAAAAATGAGATGAAATTCCCTTAAAATAAGTTTTGAATTTATTTTTACACATTACAAAATCCAGTATAATAAATATAAGTTTATTATAAATCTATTAAAGAACCATAATCTTATATATAATACCATATATGATTCACTTATGACTTTATATTAGCTATATATTAATAATTCCATGTTAAAGTAATGTTTTGGGTAATAACTGTTTTGTTTATCCTAAATGTTTTGACTTGTTATTATTAATCATCTTACATAGATCATGATTTAATTATTTCTATAATTAAAAAAATGATTTATATATCATATATACTCTGTATATAAATATTTATAGTAATCTATGAAAGATATAAATGTTAAATGAAATATATCATTCATGGATATAGTATGTCGCATATACGCATGAAAACTACTTCTGTTTTATTGACGTATTGAAAGAAAGAAATTAAATTATATATATAAATATAGTATCATTAAAGTATAATTAATATTTAATATATATCATATAAATTTAATAATAACATCCTTAATAAATTCTATGTAAAGTGTGAATGAATCACAACGCTTTGAGGAGGCGGTAGTCCACACTTTCACAAATGAAGTTATTGTAGTTATACAAAATGGAAGGAAAAAAGTTATATTTTATATAATAATTATAGAAGAACAAAGGAAACATAAATATCATATATATCATATAAAAATAGTGTGTCCATCATAATCTCCATCCATGAGAGTCATTAAAGGAAAAATGAACAACATCATTTCGTGAGATGGTAGTTCACCGTACATTAGAACGGTAAGTTCATTACCCCTAAGATGGATGTATGTTTAAGTGTTGTTGAAACCTTAGAATAAAAAACATATTAGAATATTTTTCTTGCTGAGGTTATTATATAAACACGGAATAATAATATTTCAGGGCGTTTAGAATGAAAATTAAACAAATAATCATCAGGAAGGATGTTATATCTTCTTTGGATAACTCCTTTTGGTTTCACCAAAGGGAATCCTTGGATGGATTTATTTCCAAAAGGGGGATTATATGATGATGGTATGGATTTTTGGAGATTATTTTAGCCATTTTTTGGTAAACCAAAGGGCATGATAGGTGTGAATAAGTGGGAGGGGTGAGTGCTATTTTAATGTGGACGAGGAGTGACATTCTTGTGCATTTGGGGAAAGGAAATTTCACCCACGTTTTTTCTATAAAAGGTGTCTCAAATAATGGTCCAAATTAGATAAAAGGGAGGATAGGGTCGAAAAATATCCAAAAAATATTTTGGTAAATTTTCTAGTAATTTTAGCACTTACGTGTATGGTTTTGTCCATTCGTAAGCTAATTTCCCTCTTAATCGTTGTAATTAATTTTAATTATTTTAATTAATTTTTTTTCAAAAAAAATTGAAATTATTTGAAACTTTATATTATGATGATTAAAAATATTGATTTCATTTCTAAAAATTAAAATCATATAAGTACAAGAAATTAATTGAAATATAATCTCGTAGATGGAGCTATAAAACAGATTTTTAAAAGTAAAAATGTTGAAATGTTTAGTTAGTTTTTATATCAAATTTTATAGTAAAATTAATTAAAATTACCTGAATTGGATTAATTTAAGAAAAACTATCTCATTAATATTTATAAAAAATCAAAAATATAATTTATCCATATAAATAAATTGGAAAAAAAGAATTTTTGAATTAAAATTCTATATTTTCCATTATTCATAAAAAATGAAATTTCACCAAAAAAATAAAACAAAAATCACCCTAACCATGTTTTTATATTAATATTTAAAAAATTAATTTTATTTTGACATATAAAATTTTTAAGATTTCCAAAAATTTTATTCTAAATAGGTTCTTCATTAAATTGTGGTAAAAATATCTTTTAAAAAATATAGGTTTTTATGTGTAAAATTGGGTTTGTTCTTATCTTCTACCTATAAAATATATTGGATAAATGTCAAAAATAATTTATTGAATATATAAAACATATATTTCATTAATATCATTCGTTAAATTTAATTAATTGAATTTAGTAATAAAATAATATTTTGAGAGGATAAAAATATTTCCTTTATATTCAATTGGTTTATATTTTCATTTTTAAATAGTAACTAATGAATTAATATTATATTTTTATAGACTATATATTTTCATAATTTATTTAATATTATTCATAACTGTTGATTTAACACCTATATTATATCTTATTTTTCTAAATAATAATGTTTTATTAATATATTATTATTCAGTTAATCTCAGTCTAACTTGTTACACAAGACATCGAGAAAAGTTTGTCTTGCATGTAACTTAAGATAACCTCAGTATCCTGTATAGAGAGAGATAAAATTTATGTTTCATATAGTGGATTATTAACTTGGTGTTGCATATAACGCATTCCAATCTTATAAAAAAACTATTTTCATTGTTGCGTGAAATGAAAAATACAAAAAAGATTGAATTCATTCAAAAAATTATTTTAAAAATTCATGGGATATTGCACTATGTGGTCAAATACCTTGTCAAACTACATGATAATTAAAACCTAGATCATTGATGAGACACATTAGGTTTTTTCATGTCTACATGGCATGCATTCTATTAATTTCAGTATTTGGAATACATTCTACGTTCATTAGCGAGTAAAGCAAGAACACAACATGTGAGATACAGAATAGGTAGGTAGATTTTACATGTCATATATTCCCACATCTGGTGAAGACAACGATTCCTTTAGTGGGTTGATCATACTCTGAATAAGAGTGATACAAGGTGTATAAATATCTTTTACACACCTACAGTACAGTCATGGTAGATAATGAATCCATAGTTTTGTATCCCATGTATATGGAAATCAAGGTAAAAACATGTAATATGTATGAGCATGTCGTGCAGTATTCCAATAAAGGATAGAATAAAATTACATTAATTCATGATTTTTTGCATTAAAACCTTATTATCTTGATTTAAACCTTGTAATTCTTCAAATTTAATAATGGTTTTAAATAATTTTTAAATGATCAATTAATTTATTGTAATAATTTTAAATTATTGGTTATTCCATTTTTTTAATATAAATTCATTAATGATGGATATCTTCAAGAGGACTCATATAGTCATTATGATGAAATGGAATTAATTAGTTAGTTAGTTAGTTAATGAAATCATGTTTATCTTAATAATAAATAATGAATATAAATGAATGTCAATTGGTTTTACTTTTTCATATTCATTTCATGTGAATCACTATGCATGTGCTTGAACAAGACCTTTCTGTGGTTGGTTTTACACTATTTAATTTATTTCAAGGGTTTGAAATTATTAAATATTAAATTAAATATGATGGCCTATGATTCACCCCTACATCCATTATTATTTAGTACATTTGTGTCCATGGTTGTTTATGTAATTCCCCTAAACCAATCATTTGGGTTTCCTCACCAGTGCAAGATTTATAAATGACTGTAATAAATGAAGTATCCCAAGGCATGTGGTGGCGGTTCAAGATGAAACCTATAAGATGACAACCCTAATGATACACAAGCGGATAAGTGGAATGATGTAACTCGTTCTAAGACCAAATCAATGTGTTATTTCCCTATGATCAAAGGTCAGATTATTGTTCGTTATTAATAGTTATATATGATCAGGATTGGGTCATTTATTTATTAATTTATTTATGTCTTATGAATTATTTATTTTACAGATCCAAGACCACAATCATATAAATAAATTAATAAATGTGAAAAGATGTAATATAAATAAATGTATAACATGTATATTATTTATCAAAACATGGTTAATCACTTAAGAAAAATCCACTTAAAAATAATGATACATGTAAAATGAAAAAAAAGATAATTCTATCCATGATTAAAAAAATCCCTTAACTAAATTTTATGTCAGGCTTTTCCTTCCATATAATGACATGACCTTATTACATAAAATAATGTTGAATTTTAGTCAAGAACTCACTTCCATTCATATTGAGGATGTCTTCAAGTTTATAATTTTTGATAATTTGGATATAATTTATACGTAACATTCCAAATTCATATAGAGAAGATACCACATAAACAGTATCCATTTCTTCCAAAATATAATAAAGCATGATTTCCATGACAAATCTTCATAACATTTAACTAGGCTTCCTTATTTGTCTTACACAACCATATAACCTATGAAAATAATGTAAAAACTTGGGGTGAGAAAAAAATCTCAGTAATGGATTTAAAGAGAAGAAAAGAACACATCAGTCCATGAATAGTTGTAACATATGACATCATTTTCAAAAACACATACTTGTCACCCATATAAACATACCTTGTGAAAATTGGGATTTCCATGAGATTAACAAAAAACAAATAGAACATAAATAGAACCATAAATTAATCTTGGGGCATTACTTACATAATCTTATAACCCTCTTGGCTACCTTATAATTTTTAACCCTCACGAATACCTTAAAATTTGTGTAACCATCGCAGTTACTCTTGAAGTAAAAATACAGTAGACCTCCAAATTACACATACCCAATAAATTGGAGGGAGATATAGTTCCCACCATTAATCATAAATAATTACCAAGAACCATAACCAAATCATACAACTTGAATAATTTTATATAAACATTTCTTTTAAATTTCATAAAATATAATTTTAAAAGAGGATTTTAAAAGAAAATCCCCTTATAAATATCATATAATTGAAGAGAGTCTTAGTATAGTGTATTTAATATGTATATAAACTATAAATACACATAATTAATTATAATATAAAAATATTTCATCAAACAAACAATTTTAATACCACGTAAACAATGAAGTAGAAGGTTACCCTGAAGAATGAAAATTGGGTTAAGATATTCCTTACCTCAAGTTTGTCTTAATTAAAACTTGTTTAAAACTAATGTATAATGTTTAAAAGAGTGTTATTAAAATATTAAATAAACTTACTCATCTTTATAATATCTTATATGATCATTTCATTCCATTATTTCACCCTCTAATTTTTAGTATTTTGTTCCTTCCATTGTTTTGGGTGCGTTCTTTACATGATTCCCATGGACGGTTTGTATTTTATTTTCTTATCATATGGAAATGAAATTACATAATTAGAATGAAATGGTATTAATATGTTTCCAAAATATATAATGATACCATAAATAATTTTTTTATCATATATGATGATGGATCATTAGGCAAAACATTAATGATGTTTATTTATATCATTTTTTGGATGTTTCTCGATAATCATGAACTTCTTTCATTATATAATTTAATTTCATGTATATAAATTCCAAAACATGAAATAGTTTAAAAAATAAACTTTTAATTTTGATTCAACCATTTAAAGCGGTTTATGGTCAGCTTTGAAGGAATTAATGGAAATTGAAAACACATCATCCAAAATTTTGGTAAATCGTCACATCACAGATGATGTTTTTAGTTTTAGAATAAGAGGGAGAGTAGAGGAATAAAGATGATGAATATTTTACATTAACATGATAAAATAAATAATATACAAGGTTATGTAGATTTCATACCTCATAGATAAGTGTAGGGGAAGAGATTATAAGAAAATAAAGGAATTGTAAAGAAAATACATGAAAAAAGGAAGAGGATTCTTACCTCTTGATCTCTTATCCTTGAGATCCTCCTTAAGGCCATTGGTTTTGGCCTTTTGGTGAGACCAAAAACTCTAGGACATGGGGAAGATCCTTTGGGATGGAATTTCGAATAACTTAGACATTTATCTAGGCTTGAGAGGTGTGAGAGGAAGATGAGAATTAGGGTGGTATTTATAGTGGATGGAATGAGGGATTTAAAGTTATTTTAATCATTATTTTAATATTTTTGCTTACAACTATGAATATTCTTGCTTCATGTGATACCAAATAGTTATAATGGAATGTGAGTTCTAACCAATTGGGATTAAATCACTTATGATGTCATAAATAGTGTATTTAACTGATAATTTGAATATATAGTATTTTACCATATTTCAAAGTTCATAAAAAATTCAATAATTTCATAAAAATACCATAAATTAAACCTAACCTTTTTTCACCATTTAGAATTCAAAAATAAACTCAATTTTTTAAAAATTATATTCTAAATTTTACGAATTTAATTTTTTTAAAAATCATACTTTATTCAAAAATTAATAATTTTAAAACTATAACTCAATTTATATCACCTTGAAAAATTAATCAAGATGTCATTATATTAAATCCTTATGAAAATAAAATAATACAATTTATTATTCATTAGGCTCATATTACTATTCATGATTTTATGTTACTATTCACCATAAAAACACGTTTTTTCTGTTAGACTTCAAATAACTTACTGATCACAATTGTAGATGACTGTTTTTCAAAATTCAAAACATATAAGCGAAAAAATTATGTTTAAAGTCTAGTTATAAATATCTACTTAAAATAAAGATTCATTCTTTTAAATTTATTTTTTAAAAACTTGGGGTGTTACATTATCCCCACCTTCTGCAAATTTATTCCTCGCAATTTTATTTAATTCATAAACAATTAAGGGTACCCTTCTCGGATAGCATTTTCAGATTCCCATGTTTCTTCTTCAACCATGTGTTTTCTCCACAAAACCATTACCTTGTGGATTACCATGTTCTGCAATACTTGTTCACTTCGATCAAGAATTTGAACTAGTTTTTTCTTCAATCGAAAGGTTCTCTACTAGATGAACAGATTCTGGGATCAAAACATGCAATGAATCTAGCACATACTTTCTCAACATCAAAACATGAAAATATTATGTACCTGAGATAAACTCAGAGGCAAAGCTACTCGGTAAGAAACTAGTCCAACCTTATCCAATATTTTATAGTGTCTAATGAACCATGTACTTAGCTTTCCTTTCTTACCAAAAAACAGAAAACTTTTCCATAGTGAGACTCTAAGAAAAACATGATCACCTACGTCAAAAGAAAATCGTTTCCTTCTTTTGCTTCAATTAAATGAATTGCTTTTCCATCCTAAGTCACACCACTTTTGGAAACTATTTTTCAAGGAAAATAATTTTAAATTCATCCCACTATAAGGCATCAATATCCTCTATATCCATGATATTTTTGACCATTGACCACCACTGACCAGGTTCAACTTCAAAATGATAAATGACAAGACTTACCTTTTTATTATCAAAACATACCATAACATAAAATATATTTTCAAGAGATTTAATCCATCCTTCAGCCACTACTAGGTCAGATGATCCATTGAAATCAGGAGGGTGTTGTCTCATAAAATGTTCCACTATCTTCATGTTCCGTTGTTGTAACTATAGTTTTTCTCTTTCATGGATTCCACCACCATTTATTTCCTGTGTTAGCTCAGCCATTACTTTCACAAATTTCTCAGTTCCAATCCCTACCATTATGGGCAGCAGATTCTGAAGGATATCATTCTATCGGTTCATTTACTCTTTAGCTTCCCTGTTTCTTCTACAGAAAACCATTTTCAACAAACATATATTATTTTTAGAAACATATTAATCATTAAATTCTATATCATTTTAGTTAACCATAGTGTAAAAATCATTTATGGTATTCTATTAACATCATCCTAACCCCTACAGTTAACTAAACCATCCTCTCATACCAACTATAAAGACCCGACCTTATTACATTACATAATATTTAATTTTAGTCAATAACTAACTTCCATTATTATTTAGGATCTTTTAAGATTTATGGTTTTAGATAATTTTGATATAATACATTCATAACATTCCACATCCATATAGAGAAGATACCACATAAACAATATCAATTTCTTCCACAATATAATAAAACATGATTTCCTTGAAAAATATTCCTAAAATTTAACTTTTATTTATTATTTGTCTTATAAAACCTTATAACCTCTGAAAATCATTTTAAAAATTGGGATGAGCAAAAAAATCTTAGTAAGGGATATAAAAAGAAGGAAAGAACACATTAGTCCATGAATACTTGTAACGTATGAAATCATTTTCAAAGACATACTTATCACCCATATAAAATTACCTTTTAAAACTTGATATTTCCTTGAGATTTACAAAAAAACATATAGAATATAAATATAACCATAAAGGTATCTTGGAAAATTACTTATATAATATTGTAACCCTCTCTTCTACCTTATAATTTGTAACCCTCAAGGCTACCTTACAATTTATGTAACCATCTTAGTTACACATGGAATAACCATACGACCAACCTCCAACATACATATACCCAATGAATTAGAGATAGATATAGGTCCCACCCTTCATAATAAACAATTCCCAAGAACTATAACACAATCATACAATATGAATAATTGCATAAAAATATTGATTTTGAATTTCGTAAAACCAAATTTTAAAAGAGGATTTTAAAAGAAAATCCCCTTATTAATATCATATAATTGAAAAGAGGCTTAATAGAGTGTATGGAATATGTATATACACTGTAAATACACATAATTCATCATAATATTAACAAATTTAATCAAAAAAAAAATTAATGCCACGTAAACAATGATGTAGATGGTTAACTCAAAGAATGGAAATTGGGTTAAGAATTCCCTTACCTCGAGTTTTTCTTACTTAAAACATTTTTAAACCTGTTGTATAATGTTTAAAAGAGTGTTATTAATATCTTACAGAAACTTATTAATCTTTATAATGTATAATATTATCATTTCAATAGATAATTTTACCCTTTAATTGTCAGTATTTTTTTCCTTACATTGTTTTCAGTGCTTTCTTTACATGATTTCCCTGGATGGTTTGTATTTGATTTTTTTGTCATATGGAAATGAAATTACAGAAGTGGAATTAATTGGAATTTATATATTTACAAAATATATAATTATACCATAAATAATGTTTTTATCATAAATTATGATGGACCATTAGACAAAACATTAATGATGTTTGTTTAGATTATTTTTTGCGGTTTCCCAATAATCCTGAACTTCTTTCATTATATAATTTAATTTCATGCATATAAGTTCATTCCAAAACATTAAATAGGTTAAAAGGTACAATTTAAATTTTAATTAGACCATTAAAATGGTTTTATGATCAGATTTTATGGAATTAGTGGAAATTGAAAACACATCATCCATGATTTTGGTAAATCGGCACATTGAGAACGATGGTTTTATTTTAAGAATAAGAGGAAGAGGAGATGAATAAAGATGATGAATCTTTTACATGAAAATGATAACATACATAATATAAAATATTATGAAGATTTCATACCTCCTGGATAATTTTAGGGAAAGAGTGTATAAGAAAAGAAAACAATTGGAAGGAAATACGTGAAAAAGGAAGATGATTCTTACCTCTTGATCTCTTCTGCTTGAGATCCTCCTTAAGGCATTTTTTTGGCCTTTTGGTGAGACAAATAGATCTAGGACATGGGGAGGAGACTTGAGGATGGAATTTAGAATAAATTAGGCAATTATCAAGGATTTAGAGGTGTTATAGGAATAGGGTAATGAGGGTGGTATTTATAGTGGAGGGGAGGAGGGATTTTACATTATTTTAATCATTATTTTATTATTTTTTCTTAAGACTATGAATATTATTTCTTAATGTGACCCAAAATAGTAATAGTGGATTGTGAGTTCAAACTAATTGTGCTTCAATCACTTATGATTTCATAAATATTGTATTTAACTGATAATTTGAATATACGATATTTTACTATATTTCACTATTCATCAAAAATTCAAGAATTTCTGAAAAATCCCAAAAAATCACCATAACCATTTTTTTAAAATAAGAATTCAAAAATGAACTCAATTTTTTTAAAATAATTTTCTAAGAATTACTGATTGAATTTTTAAATAAAATCCTATTTTATTCAAAAATTTACAATTTTAATACTATAACTCAATTTATATCACTTTAAAAAATTAATCTAGATTTCATTATCTTAAAGCCTTAATAAAATAAAATAATAATATAATTTACTATTAATTAGGGTTATATTACTATTCATAAGTGTTTGTGACTAATCACTAAAAAATAAGTTGTTTCTATTAGACTCCAAATAACTTTCTAATCACAATTATAGGTGGCCATTTTTTAAAATTCAAAACATAGAAGTAACCAAATTATGTTTAAAGGAAATTTATAGATATCTTCTTAAAATAATGTTTCATGCATTTCGATTTATTTTTTAAAAACTTTGGGTGTTACATTATCCCCACCTTCTAGAAATTGTGTCCTCTCAATTTCATTTACTTCTTAGACAAGTGAGGGTACCTTTCCCTCATAACATTTTCAAATTATCATGTTCGAAAATCAACCATGTTGTTTCTCCCCAAAAACATTACCTAGTGGATTTCCATATTTCTCAATACTTGTTCACTTCGATCAAGAATCTGAACTAGGTTTTTTCTTCATAAGAAAGGTTCTCTTCCAACTGAACTGCTTCTGGGATCATAACATGCAATGAATCTGGAACATACTTTCTCAACATCAAAACATGTAAAACATTATTTACTTGAGTTAAACTTAGAGGAAAATATACTCGGTAGGCGACTTGTCCAACCTTCTCCAAGATTTCATAAGGTCCAATGAACCATAGACTTAGCTTTCCTTTCTTACCAAAACACATAACACTTTTCCATGGTGAGATTCTAAGATAATCATGACCACCTATCTCAGAAGAAAATACTTTAATCATTTTGATTCAACTCAAAGAATTTCTTCTCCATCCTAATTCTCAAAACTTTATGAAAATATTTTTCATGGAAAAGACTTTTAAATTCATCCCACTCTAAGGCATCAATTTCCTCTCTATCCTTGATATTTTTGGCCATTGACTACCACTGATCTGCTTCACCTTTAAAATGATAAATGGAATGACTTATCTTTTGATTATCTAAATATACTATAACAAAAAATATATTTTAATGGGATTTAATCCATCCTTCAGTCACTATTGGGTCAGGAGAACCATTGAAAGTGGGAGGGGTTTGTCTCATAAAATGTTCCACTATCTTCATGTTTCACTGTGGTAATTCTAGTTGTTCTCTTGAATGGATGTCACCATCATTTATTCCTTGCATTAGCTCAGATATTAATGTCACAAACTTCTCGGTTCCAATCCATACCATTCTGGGCTTCAGATTCAGAAGGATATCATTCTATCGGTGCCTTTCCTCTTTAGCCTCCCTGTTTCTTCTACGGAAAACCATTATGAAAAAACATATCTTAGATAAATCAACATTGTAACCTTTAAATTCTATATCACTTAAAATTAACAACAATGTAAAAAATCATTTATTGTATTCTATTAACATCATACAAACCCCTAAAGTTATATAAACAATCCTCTAATACCAACTATAAGGACCCGACCTTATTACATACTACAATATTGAATTTTAGTCAAGAAATCCCTACATTTAATATTGAGGATATTTTCATGTTTATATTTTTAGAGAATTGGGATATAATAAATACATAACATTCCACATTCATATAGTGAAAATACCACATAAATAGTATCCATTTTTTCCAAAATATAATAATACATGATTTCCATAACAAATATTCATAACATTTAACTTGGATTCCTTATTTTTCGTACACAACCTTATAACCTATGAAAATCATTTAAAAACTTATGATGAGCTTAAAAATCTGAGTAAGGGATATAAAAATAAGGAAAGAACACATTAGTCTATGAATACTTGTAACATATGAAATCATTTTCAAAAAGACATACTTATCGCACATATAAACTTACCTTGTGAAACATGGGATTTCAAAGAGATTTATACAGAACATATAGAACACAAATAGAACCATAAAGTTATCTTGGGGAATTACTTACATAATCTTGTAACCCTCTCAGATACCTTATAATCCATAACCCTCATGGATACCTTACATTTTATATAACCATCGTAGTTACACTTGGAGTAACGATATGGACGACCTCCAAATTATACATAACCATTGAATCAGATGGATATATAGGTCACAAACGTCATCATAAACAATTCCCATGAACCAAAAAACAATCATAAAACATGAATAACTACATAAAAACATTTCTTTTGAATTTAGTAAAAAATAATTTTAAATGTGGATTTTAAAATAAAATCCCCTTATAAATATCATATAATTGAATAGATATAAAATAGAGTGAATGGAATATTTATATAAAAATTAAATAAACGTATGTAATATAAATATTAATAAATTTAATCAAAATAACAATTTTAATACCACGTAAACAATGAAGTAGAAGTTTAACCCAAAGAATGAAAATTAGGTTAAGAATTCCATTACCTCACGTTTGTATTATGTAAAACATGTTAAAAACATCAGTATAATGTTTAAAATTGTGTAATTAATATCTTATATAAACATATTAATCTTTATAATATCTTATATGATCATTTCCTTACATCATTTAACCATTTAATTATTAGTATTTTGTTCCTTCCATTGTTTTGGGTGCGTTCTTTACATAATTTCCATGGCCGGTTTTGTATTTTATTTTCCTGTAACATGGAAATAAAATTCTAGAAGTGGAATAAAATAGTATTAATATGTTTCCAGAATATATAATGATACCATAAATCATTATAAAACCATATATGTTTATGGATCATTAGAGAAAACATTAATTATTTTTGTTTAGATCATTTTTGGTGGTTCCTTTATAATCATGAACTTCTTTCATTATATTATTTAATTTCATGAAAATAAGTTCATTAAATAACATGAAATTGGTCACAACATAAAATTTAAATTGTTATTAAACCATTAAAAGGTTTTTATGATCATTATATAAGGAAGTAATGAAAATTGAAAAACACATCGTCCACGATTTTGGTAAATCGACATATCATGGACATTGTTTTTATTTTTAGAATAAGAGGGTGAGGATAGGAATAAAGATGATGAATCTTTTACATGAACATGATAAAATATAAAACATAAAATATTCTTGATATTTCATACCTCTTGGATAAGTTTAGTTTGGATATAGTATAATAAAATAAAGGAATTGTAAAGAAAACACATGAGAAAGGATGAGGATTCTTACCTCTTGATATCTTCTCCTTGAGATCCTCCTTAAGGCCTTTGGTTTTGGCCTTTTTGTGATACCAAAAGATATAAGACGTGAGGAAGAGCCTTTTTGGTGAAATATTTTATATATTATCCAATTCTCAAGTCTTGAGAGGTTTGAGAGGAAGAGGGGAATGAGGGTGGTATTTATAGTGGAGGGGAGGTGGGAGTTTACATTATTTTACTAATTATTTTAATATTTTTGCTTAAAAATATGAATAGTCTTGCATCATGTGATCCCAAATAGAAATAATGGAATTTTAGTTCGATCCAAGTGGTCTTACATCACTTATGTTGTCATAAATAGTGTATTTAACTGATAATTTGAATATACGGTATTTTACCGTATTTCACTATTCATTAAAATTCAAGAATTTTAGAAAAAACCCAAAAAAATCAACCTGACCATTTTTCGACATGTAGAATAAAAAATTGAAATCAATTTTTTGAAAATAATTTTATGAATATTACTAATTTAATTTTTAAATAATATCATACTTTATTAAAAAATTAACAATTTTAAAACTATAACTCAATTTATATCACCTTGAAAAATTAATCAAGACTTCATTATAATAAATCTTAGGAAAATAATACAATAATACAATTTACTATTCATTAGGGTCATATTAATATTTATAAGGGTATTTTACTATTCACAAAAAAAGTTGGTTCTATCAGACTCTAAATAACTTACGAATCACAATTTTAGACGACCATTTTTCGAAATTCAAAACATAGAAGTTGAAAAAATATGTTTAAAGGATATTTATAAATATCTAATTAAAACAATGTTTTATTCATTTAAATTTATTTTTTAAAAACATGGGGTATTACAATCCATTTCTAAATTAGTAATGAAATCCATATTACTATGTTTTTGAAAAACCATCATTGAGACACTTACTTTTATCATAGACCTCTTATGAAGGTTATATATAGACCAAACCATATTACATCAAGAGAACTAACCCTTACTATACACGATGTAACTTGGAGGAAAGAGTTAAGGAAATCCAAGTTAGGATTTAAATTTTAGGGATTCCACTTAATGGATCAATGAGCTACAAGCCTTCACTTGGAAAATTACTTTTTATATAAATACCTTAAAAAATATTGACCGACCCTAATTTGGGATATGCGAAGGGGTTTATGGATCCTTACCACAAGAATTTTATAGCAACTAGAAATTACAAGTAAAATGGTGAGGGTCATTGGGACTTGATAAAATAGATGGAGACATAATATCATTAAATTTATTATGTATTATATAATTCATAATCAATAAAATTACTAATAATATGCTCTTTTAATATTGTAGAAAATTGAAATCAAAACCATGAATACAGAGTGATCATTCCCTAACTCGGGTAATGTCCTTATAAATAATAATTTATAGATATAGTACAATTTTCTATGTAATGTATTATCATTAAAAGGTTCATTTTTGTGTTGGAATCCCCTATTCCTATTCTACCACCATAGTAAGTGAGTGAAGGTGAAAAAGATGCTTACCAGAAATATGTGGACGGTGCATCCTATGTTCATTATATTATATTATAAACTATTTAAAAATATTCAATGATACAACATAATAACATTTAATCTTACACCATAATATATTGTATTATTTTTCCTGAGAAAGACAAGGAAATGCTTGGAATAAAAAATATTTTTACTGCACTATATCAGTGTAAATTAAAATATGGTAATCCTGCTACGGATCATTATTTAAAAATTACTAGGCATATTAATCAGTTGAAAAAATTAGGATTTCACTTAGATAAAATATTATTCATTAATATTTTCTTATTATCCTTACCCCCATGATTATCCTTATTTTTTCAAGCCTAAATAATCTAAATGGATAAGTCTCTAAGGAAAATTTTGTTCATAATTCCCCAAGTGGATAAAGAATGTTCTAAACATGCATCTCCACCACTTATAATGAAAAGTTTGGAATAAAAGTATGAATATTCCATGGTTAATATAAATCTAAAATATCTTTTACTTCATCCTTTAAAGAGACAAAATATTCAAAGGAAAAAAATAAACGTGAGGCTATTTATTTTTTATGTGGAAAGACAAGTCACTTGAAAATAAATTACAATGAATTGAAAAATAAATCATTTTCTAAAAATTTAGGTACATTAGTCATGTTTTTATCAAATACTTGGATATTAAATAAAATATGATTACAATATACATATATTTAAATATAGTAAATGAACATGAATATAAATGTTATAGACTGAACTCAAAAGGTGATGAGAAAGGGATATTATTATGTCACCCAAGGTGATATTAATACTTATCATTTTAGATTTGATTGATTCAAGCTTGTAATATATGTTACCAAAATATTATATCAATATTCATCTATAAAAAAAGAAACATTTTTTTTTCAATAAATGTTGTTATAGTACTTGAATACCAAGCTATAAGTTCAATAGCTCTTGAATCATAGATATCCATTGAAATTAATGGTGAATATAAAATATAAGACTCTTAACTGATTTTAGAGAGATAATTGGTTTTCAAATAAAATGAATAATAGTTGATATGTTAATACCGAAAAAGTATTTTAGTCATAATTGAGCTATGATACTTGAAATAAAAAAACTATCATGTTTTAGACAAATATTTTTTTTAATAAAGGTACATCATAAATTTTTTATAGTTAATTTATATATGTTAATGTATATTATTCTAAATATGGAAGTAACTTCATATAGTTCATGAGATTCCATTAATAAATTTCAGAAATTATTAATGAAGTAAATGAGTGAACTTGTAAATGATTGATAAATTCTCGAGATAGCATGTTGAAGAACATTTTATCCATGTAATAATTGATAATATATGTGGAGTAAAGGTTATATGTAACTAAAATTTCCTTATATACATCAATTTAATTATGGTAGTAAAAGGAATAACATTTATGAGTCTTATATATATATATATATATATCAAATCATCCATTATTTTTCCAAGACATATTTTTCTAATAGAATTGATAAAACTTACCATGTGATAATAATATAGTTTGATGGATATCATATCAATTATGTAATGATAATAATCTATTTTGAAGCTACCACATAATGTTTTTGAAAGGCACATTTTATAAAATCTGGGTTTAACTACAAACTAATAATAAAACACTAAGGTGCTCTGAGTTAATGATCACATATCCACTAATTATATTAATGACTATTCAAAACTGAAAATATTTCTATGGTGGAAGCCTATATTTTTTAATATATTCAGATCATACTTAAATTCTATGGGTTAAGGCTCTGGATTCACATGAGTTAGCATAGGAATATTAGACTCCACTAATATTTTGGGATTACTAGTTCCAGAAACATATATTTCAAAGGAATTATTAACTAAATAGGTGGTTTATTTTCACTACGATGGGTGATACATATATTATTATTTTTGATTAATGATTCATACAACTAAGTAGTTCGAGTTAATATTATACAATTAATAAGTATTTTTAAATTGATTTAATAGAATCCATTTATCAAAATTTAGGTATTCTATATTTTTAATGTTTCTATGACTTGATACTATTAAGGATTATTCAAGAAAAACTAAACATGGATGGTATAAGAAGGTACCAAAAAAATATGATTGATTATCAAAAGGTCTAATCATTAAAAATACTTATTCCCTAATCATTAGGACTAAAATCATTTTGAATTATATATCTCAAAGAATACTTCTATGATCATCATATGGGAATATTGATAGTCAAGGTCACCTTATTTTGAAGAACCCTTACAGAAGATGTGTATATGGAATTTCCAAAAGGATACCCAATGTTATATGTGTATAAGAAATAACTATAAATAATTAGTGACACCAATTAATTCCAATTAGATATGAATGTGACATAAATTCATTTATGTACATATCTCTCAAATTTATTATAGAATATTAATTTGCTAACAAATCAATGACATGTGGATCTATCTAGTCAATGAGAATGATATAATTTTTCAAGATAGATATGTTGATAAAATATGGATTTTTTTTATGTTTTACCATTTTTTTAAGACTTTGGAATGGAATTTCTCCATGTGTGAATTAAATTAGTAAATGTGTTCTCAGCTTCAAGATTTAAAAAATGCATCCATGGGTATGATAAATCTAGTCATATTATATATATTAACATAGTAATGAAAAATACAAGTTGAAATAATTCCAAACTGAACTGTTGTTAGCATATAATCCTTTCTATAGAACATTAATGGGGATCGTAAGAGATTGTTTATATTAAAATAATTTTATAAGATTAAGTGATAGAAATTATTATCATGTTCATGGTATATATAGATGTTTGATATTATTGATGTGTAAAGAATAATTGGTGATTATAAATTAGATCAAACATAATTTCATAAACATTCAGTTTGAACTATTTGATAGTAATTACAAAAGTAGAACATGACGAGTTCATGGTATTTGGATAAGATGGAATACTAGTGATCAAGGGAGTTGAACACTTGTCTTCACATAGTTAAATTTGATCTAGTGTCATAGAAAATGATAAGGTTATATGTAAGAAACAATTATTATAGAAAGTAGTTTCCATATCTATAATATCTGAGTATATTTTAAATTCTAAGGTAGCATAAGGAGTGGTTTAGAAAAATATTATTCCAATTTTGTGTTATACTAGAAATTAGAGTCTTATCATTATTAAGAAAATATTTTTCTCTGGACTTGGTCAGGATGTAAATACATTGATATAAGAAAAAAATATGGACACACAGTTATATCATTATATGTGATATCTTATTGAGAAATTAATGTTTTAGTAAGTTTATTTACCACAAATACATGTCGTTTTACTATGCATATTCTTGAAAATTTGATAGTCCCAACATCTATATTCATAGTCAGTAGATGCATGATTAACATGTGAGAACTAACCAATTGTTAACAGTCACCTCTAGTGCAAGTTGGAGTCTATTGGAGTTATTTCCCTAGAAAAAACTACTTTGTAATTTATATTACAAGTATAATTAGAGAAGTTAACATTAATATAAATATCTTCTCACATATTGATTGTTCTTATGCATAAAATTTATGTGATAATTTCCTAGAGTATTTATCCCATTGATAAGGTCATAACAGTTCTCTGCTAGTATGGTAACCTTGAAATGCCATGATGAAATTATTTAATATAGCTATATGGTCAAATAACATACTATGATAGGGAACATAGTATATAGACTCTCAGGTTAGAGTACTCGTAAGTGTATGAGGCTTCTTCTCATGAAGTTTGAACATGGTAATCTCCAAGATGGTAGATTATGAGAAAAAACCTGACAAAATGAATTACGCATATTTATTTTTCATTATATATTACTATATTTGATCATGTGTAATGGTCCTTAGACTTTAATATTATTATTAATGAATTTCATGACTCATACACATAGATCTACTAACTAAAATTGTGATGCCATATGTTCACAGGATGTTAGGTACATTAGGTACATCATGAATTACAAGTTATTAATAATAAGTTGAGGATGGAATTTTCCCTCATATATTTATGGATGAGGATATATCATCCCTTTAATTGAGATATTTCTGTCACATTAAATTCCATGTACATAGTGTAATAATGATTATTTCAAATATTCAAAAAAATACAAATCAAGTATTTAAGTTGATGGCACATATGTGTAACATTCATGATGATATATTGATACAAAGGGGTTATATAACATAGAGATAATTTATATGTGGTTATCTTCATTGTGAAATTATGTTCTTTATCTTGGGTACCTTCACCCATTATTAGACAATAATCTTGGAATAAGGAAGGCCCATATAATTCCAATGAGAAAAAATCCAAGAGCTTTGGACACTATGTGTTTCCATTTATCTTGATTAAATTCTATTTGAATTTAATTATCAGAATAAATATTATTCACATGACCAAGGAATAATTTTATTCATTTTTGAATGATTTCTAATGTTTGTATGGTAATAAATAATAATTTATTCAACAAATAACAATTTATTTTATTATGTGAATATTTGATATATATTTATTCTCTAGAATGTGAATAAAATATTTATTTTATTCATTAATGGATAAAATATTTAATTTAATATTTATTTAGGTATTCAATAAATTTCATGGAATTAGAGTGGACCAAGATCATATCTCAGGATTAATATTTATTTTCAAGCTAGTAAATAATAGTTTTCATTGTGTGAGTTAGCACCTTCCCTAAAATGATAATGATACAACTATTATTTTATGGTGTGAGTCTTAGTAATGATTACTATATTATTTAAGGGCTGATATGATATTAAATAATATTTTAACCTAAACAATGACTCTATAAATAGATATTTATATCTATTGTGTAGTGTTATTTGAGAGTTGACAATAATTGTGCACTACATAATTCTCTCTTCATTCCTCATCCATTCAACCTCTCAAGAATGAGAACCGTTTGAGAGATTCATGTAATCTCGAAGGAACTTCAATCGATGAAAAAAGGTAATCTCGAAAAAAGGTTCTTAGACAAATAAAAACATCATCAATATAAAATTTTTTTATGATGAGGTAACCATTTCATACAATATTAAATGAAATTAATTATAAATTTAACATACAAATATCATATCATTGAGACTTGGGAAATTCTATGTAAATTTTTTTTTGATTTATCTCCCACCATAAGAACTTCCTCTATGCATGGAACATTCACACATTTGTTATCAATCGAGTTCTTTGGATCCATTATTGGCACTTGATAGAAATACTATAGAGTGTACATTATCTAATACGAGTTTTTTTGGATCTCTTAAAGGGTAAAGGGTACTGAGGATGGGGGGATGAATCATTTTCAAAAAATTTCCTTTATTTTAAATTTTTATTCTTATTCAAAAACCCTCTCCCATATATCTCACTAATGAACATTAAAAAGAAACACATCATGTTTGTTGTTAAGTATTTCATTCTTTTCAATATGAACATGTCCCCAATGAGTAATGATTATAATCCCACATATACTCCTACTATATTATTATCAAAAATAACATAAGCGATGGTATAACATTGAACACATTACACCTATTGGTTTCTACCATTGAAAAAATCATTCAAACACAACAAAAAAAAATTATTTGAATAGAGATCACCAAAGAAATTTTGACACTCCACATAAAATCTCCAGATTATATTCATTCTATAATTTTAAAAATCATCTTTATAGGATATTATAAAAAATTATTGAATCATGTAAATATTTTTTTACCCTAAATTCTTTATTATATTCTTTAATATTCACATTATCATTTGAATATTTTCTATCAAATTTTTCATAATCATAACAATTCAAGTTCCTAAAATTTGGAAAATATAAACATTTAACTTCATTGGTATTTTTTAAGACTCATACACATAACCTCGTAAAATAATTTTTAAATATCATGATGTTTTCTTCCAAAAAAAACAAAACTTTCATATCATCCAAAAATTCAATCCATATATGAAAGTAGTAGTGTCATTGATCATCTTCCTACGTTAGGGAAAAAATATATGTATCCAAACACCTATCTTGACTAATCATCATTTCAACATGTCTTGATTCATTGTCCATTTGTGATCATTATTATTGATCAAATAATAACATATCATCAACATCATCTAATTTTTTTTAATAATCTCATTACTAAATAATATATTTTCTAGAATTTTTAATTCCTTTAAAAAACTCACAATTTTTCCAAAGTAATATATCATAAAGGATCTCATTCATAATACATGCACTGAATTGTGTTATAGGAATATTATACATCCCATGTGCATCTAAAATGATATAATAGATTATATAAATATCATACGAGTATCCAAAATTCGTACACATGTTTCCAAATATAATACTTGACTAAAAAATAATATGTGGATCAAGACTCTGTAAAAATATGGAAAACTAAAATATACTACTTGTAATAATAATATCTTGCCTGTTGAAAAATTATTATTCATAAGAAAATTTCATTTTTTAATTTCTTCCAACTCAAATCAACTTTTACGTATCTAAATTGACTTACACAGTTTAAAAATTTCATAGGAGATCAAATATCCTATGCATAACTAAATTGTTTTACATGTGAGATAATTTCCTTCTCAATTTTTAACTCATAATTTTTAATCCCATACATCACTCTTCTCTGAAAAAAAAACCTATTTAACTCACCTCTATATCCTCAAAACCAATAAAATCTTATCCTAGAATATATTATCACTTTAAATGACCTTGAAATATGTTTTCGAGAGTGAATTTTGAATCAAAACATGTTTCTTGGCTTAAAGTTCATCTAAAAAATCATCACACTAAAACATGTATTTTGAATTAATACAAAATCACCCCTATAGGTTCAACAATAAAAATATGTTTATCCAAATTCTTACCCAATGCTTGCATAAGGTAAAAAAGAGAAAAATGTGATATCATAAAAAAAATTTCATGATATGGATGGGGGTGAATATACGTTATGAATGATTATTGATAAAAATAATTATTGAGAAAAAATTATTTTAAAATTATTTTTTCTAATTTTAAATAGTAGTATAATTATGTAAAATTCTTACATAGCATTAGTACAACACCCATGTACGTAGGATAGAATTCAAAGTAATGATTTTAAAAATATAAAACGGTAATAATGCTTAGACAATTCACAGTCTTCCCTGATTTTTTTGGAATAAATATGAATGTTATGGAATGATGTAAATTTTTATAGTTCAATTACATGGTTATATAAATATTTTTTAAATTCAAATTATTAAAATATCCCACAAAAGGACTTTAACGGTAATTTAATATTAAAATTTATTTATAAATTAATAAAAAATAACAAAAAATCCATATTAATTCAACTGGGATGGGTAATGATATATTTTATAATCCATTTTCTATTTTATAACCACTTAACATTTTTAAATATTATTCTTTATCTATAATGAATTTATATATGTGAAATCACCATTGAATTTCCCATATAAAAGGGGAGCCATTTTATCCATTTTCAAATAAGTCTCCAAATTAATTTTCTCTCCATATTCTTCTCAAATAAATCTATAAACATTTATTAACACGTTCATAATATTCTTTCCATGTGAAAAATAATTTATCCAAAGGATTGAGACTCAATCCGAAGAAAGTGATTCAAAGAGAAAGGTAAGAGATTTTGAGAAAATTTATCATTTATTATTTATTATTATTGTTATAAAAATTATTTTAAAACTATATCATTTTTATTATATGATTATTTTACAATGTTTTTTTTTCTAACTTTGGCATATAAATTACTATAGTTGTTATAATAACTATAAACAAGAAATTTTCATAAGATGTTACTCTGTCAAATTATTTGTTTTTTGAAAATTGTGTCTTTTTTTAACTCATATCTTAATATTTTAAATATTGTAGTTAATATTTAAAAGTAACTCTAATATATAATTTTATAACTAATTTAATTTTTTACGAAACTCAAAATATTTATTAGGGTTTCCATTATTTTAAACTATTTCCGAAAACATATCGCATCATGAATTGTTTTACTAATTATGTAAATGATGGGTTTTTTAGAAACTTATAGAATTAATAGGTATTTTTAGAAACTGGTTTTATGATTTAATATACCATTAATGTTCAATTAATA
The DNA here is from genome assembly GCA_963277665.1 of Viscum album. NCBI lineage: Eukaryota > Viridiplantae > Streptophyta > Magnoliopsida > Santalales > Viscaceae > Viscum > Viscum album. The sequence goes on along the minus strand of OY728153.1, from coordinate 516,391,254 downwards.
TTATGTTTATTATTTTTAATGGTAAAATATGCATTAAAGTAATGGAATTAATTATAAACATTCATGGTTATATTTTCGTGCTATCTCATTAGAGAATGACTGTAAGCTCATTATAAGGGGATATTCCCTCGGTATGCACCACTTTCCCCCCATTAACTTTTGGTTTAACTTCAATTATTTTAATTAAAATATAATTTTCAGGGATTCAAAGTGAGATTATAAAAAAAGTAGCTACTTCATGACCTATTAAACACATTTTATGTTATGGATCTAGTAACATGACACTTTTTAATCTTATATAACAACTAGATAAGTAAATTTTATAGTTATAAAAATACCAAATCCATTTTGGATATTATGAATCAAATGACTTCAAAAAGTTCGACGTGAAAAATAAAAAAATTAGGAAATAAACAAAATATGATAATAAACTATTTTAAAGGAATAATAATGAGGAATTGAAAGTGAAAATGGTTCTAAATCTTGAAAATTGTTAATATAATTTTATTATTTAGGAAGATAGATTATGAATGAGGTGAGTTAGGACTTGAGTTAAGGGGTTTTATTTTAATCATTAACTTTATATGCTTTGAAATATTTCACTAAACAATTTTCACTCTATATACATATTATTTTTTTTGTTTAGAGAATATTTTTCCATATAATTAAATGATTTATTAATTTTATTTTCTGGATTTTTGATTTTATTCAAAAAAATTAGGGGGTATTTTTAAATTTTTCGCACTTTTCATTTTTTGATATCATTAAAATTTGATAAAAATAATATCTTTTTTAATATTTTCCCCATGAATGCATTTTCCCACCCTTATATCCTTTCATAATTATTAATATTACTTTTTATGTTTTAATTTTTTCCAAAATTAATATATATTCCCATTATTTTTTAGAATTTATCATTTTTAATGTCATTAAATGAAATGGGGTTTTCCTCTTATTTTATAAATAAATTTTCTAATGCTCTAATAATATTTGGGGTTTTAATTTCACTTTCTTATTAATACAGAATCTGTTAACTAATTTTTTATGTCATTATATTTTTATGAGTTAAATTTATTGTTTGTGATTGTGGGTTAAAAGTATGTTTTTATGAGTTTTATGGTCAAATAAAATATCCCATATATATTATTCATGTTATGGTTCTAAGATTTTATGTATAATGATAGGCAGGTATGATATATCCCTTCAATGAATTGGGTATTTTTTATTCACTTGATATATGATTCTAGGATTAATTTATGATGTTATTATATTATAAGAATAATTATAATGGTATTTTATAATAGTGATATGAATATAATTTCCCATGATGCTTTCATATTTTTTCTGTTCTTGTAATAATATTTAATGAAAATATTCAGATTTTATGAAACACGATTAAAATTATATGTGTAAAGGTATGTTTTAATCCAATAAAAGGAACTCGAATATTTTTTAAGGAAAGTTTATGACTTATCCAAATTTTAAGTATGCATGTTTTCATAAGGAACTTTTAATGTATCTACTTTTTCTATGATTTATTATGAGGTTAATTTATGAAATTATTTTGAATAAATATGTTTATTTAATGCCTAAAAGTGTTTTATATAACCTCAAGGTTCTCTATTTAAAGTAATTTTTTTTCAAATTTTTCATTTATTTTTTTACCTAATAGGGTTTATTTTTATTTCACACCCCTATTAGGTTTTATTCCCATACATTGTTTTTAGAATGATATTCACATGGGTTATAGACTAGTATGAATTATTATGAGGTATTACACTAAAAATGATTTTGTTCTTGAATAAAGAAAGTGTATGATTTATATTTTTTGTTTTATTGAGAAAAATAACAATATATAAGGAAATTATGGGTCTTTTTATGTAAGGGATCACCCAATTCTCTAAAACTGTAATCCTTAAAGGTCATGGGAGTGCAAGTAATTTAATATTTTCTATTAATCATATAATTATGGATTTTTACATATAGGATATTATATTTGCCCAATTTATCCTACTAATAAATTTTTTTTATATGAAACATAACACACATTAATTTTATAAAATCATGTTAAAAATACAAAACATAACATGGAATGAAATAAAAGAACATGGAGAATTTTACAAAGAAAAAATCATCAAATTCACTATAAATCCAATCAATTTCTATTATTATGATTTTTTTATTTTTTGATATAAATATATCATATAACATATATAAAAATAAATACGAAATAATAAAATAACAATTATTCTATAGATTATTGACAAAGAAATTATGAGAATGAAAATAAAACATAAATAATGAATTCATCAAAACAATTTTTTTAAAAGAACACTAAACGAAAAAAATAAAACTAATAACCCAATAAATATATTATAATCTATAAATTTAACAAGAAATTTAAAAAATGAAAACATTACTGGATAAAAAAATTTAGAGTAATGAAGGGATGAAGTGGTAATGATGAAGTGGATGTCAGACTTTAGATCCCTGTAAATTTCTCAATAAGTCTGTTTTATAAGATGACCTAATAACATGATAAAACAAAATCTTTATTTCTAGGTAAGAAAAATTCCTAAATACTCAATATAAAATTCCTATGAAAATATTATGGAAGACGTTTAAATTATATGATAATAAAGATATGATATGATTTGAGCTATGTAAATCTTACCTTATACCTGAAAGAAATAGAAAAAGTAAAGAAAGAGGTTTATATGACATATGATGAGGTTGAAGAATATATTTTTAAGAAGGATGATGCATTATGATGAATGGGAATGGGATATTGAGAAAGATAATAAAAATATATCATGATGGATAAAGAATGAAAATGGATTGGGAGGTTCATGGAGGGAGAAGATATGATAAGGGGAGGGTATGATGATGGAAGAAATATATAGTGATTTACATGGCCGTGGAAAGAGGGGGAAAGGGGGAACCACTGAGAAAATTGGGTTTATATAGTAGAGGTTATTTAAAAACATCTATAAAAAATACCAGTGGGAATTTCTTAAAAAACAATTGCAAATATGTTGGGATTAATTGGTAAAAGAATATAGTTTTTTTAATTAGTGATGTTTTCTTTCTAAAACTAAATCTAATAAACCAACGAAACATTTTCTCTTTATTTTATTGAGGGTTCGATAGAGAATCATGTCTGGAGACCTCCATTATTATATTGAGACGTGTATTTTATAATATTGAAAATTAGTTCTTTATGGTTATTCAATTTTTGGAGGACTATTATAGAATAATAAATCTCTAAAATGTTAAATTATTGGAGTATCAAAGTACAAATGGTTGGTTTTATGAGATATAAGAGTTGGTATGAAAGTGAAGTGTGGGAGAGAAATGATTATAATATTAAAGTAAGTGGATATAATAGGGGTACGATTTAGTGATTACAAATATTATTTTAGCATTTTAATGCATTGGATCCTTATTTAAGAAGTTTAAGATTTGATATATTGTATTTAAAATAAGTATTTTGAAAATGAGTATTGAATTAATAAAGTTTAATTGAATAAAATAAAAATAAATACTCAACATCGATTCACATAGTAGACATTTATAAAAATACTATATTTCATGAATCATAGATCGAACAAATGAATAATGTGAATATTATCCACTAGAAGATATAAAATGGAACTGATACAACATGTTAGGGATTTTTTTTACTACAACCATAAAAATACCATATGTCCCATAATTCTAAAAGGGGTAAAAAACTAGTAAATCTGAAACACCCAACCTACTATGTTTGGATGTTTCATCCAAACCTAAACAAACTGAATAAGGCACCTAGAATGGTTTTAAGTGAACAATACAACCCTTTTAAATTTAATGCATGAAACCTGTAAGTTCAAGGACACTATACACTATATTGATCCATTCCTCAGTAATATTAAAATAACATCATGGTATTCAAAAAGAAATTATATAAAAACGATCAATAAAAAAACATACACAAATATGGAGGAATCACAACATAATAGACTAATGAGGTTTAGAAAAAGTCCTACAAAATGGGAGATGTCACAACCCATCCCCCGGGGCCCGTGCCGTTACTACCCCAATCCCGCCTTCTATAGGCTAGGGGCTGGTGACTAGAACCAAAGGCGTAATTCTCTAAAACTAGGAAGGTATTACCTTTATAACCTGAAAACACACATAGCAAGATACGAACATGAGTAAACTGTATAACCAAAAGAGTGGTGAAAGTGAATGGGGCTGGAATACAAGACCAAAAGTAAAGGTACAAGAACAACTGAAAAAAATACAACTGAATAAAAAGAAAAAAAATAGGCACCAGGTCATCCTTTGGGGATCCTACCTGAAGGGTAGGTACAGATAGCATCCTCAACACTCCACGTTCATCTGTCTCCACCGTGTACCGACATGTTGTATAGTCCACCTCTGGGTACCGTCATGTCCTGGTACTCCCATCCTCGGTCAGCAATGTCTGTCATCTGCATCGAACACAAAAAGGTGCAGGCGTAGCCCATGCAGGGGTGAGTATAACGATACTCAGTAGGGACCCCGAGACCCTCAAGGTCTCACTAAATCCGCCAAGAATAAAAAACGAAGTAAGAAATCAACAGATAACCCTAATTAGGTAAATTCCCATAAATATACCAAAATTATCAAGTAATCCATCTCAATCATGAGGAAACCACAGAAGAACTGACTCAGCTCAACCAGGATTGTATTCTAGGGGTAGTATCAAGTAACATCCCCAGTCACATTGTCGAAACCTCAGATGCTGGAGAACTCCACCTCTATCGAGTACAGTGGTCATGCCGCGACACCAAGCCCGCTTCCCACTAACCTTGGACTGCTAAGGTACTCCTCCTATCGAGTACTGTGGATCTACCATGTCACAAAGCACACTCCCCATCGTGGTTCTGTCGCGTCACCAAGCGTGCTCCCCCTCGTAGCCTACTGAGGTACTCCTCTTATCGAGAATCGTGGGTCTACCATGTCACACAGAGGTGCTCCCTACCATGGGTCTGTCGTGACACCAAGGTGCTCCCCATTGGGCTAATATAGTCACTTCGAGTCAAAACGGTCAGCAGTCGTGACACCAAGGCGCTCCCCATTTCACGGGGCGCGCGAACGCCGGAACCGCGGGGTATGAGGGGCGTGCGGACGGAAAATCCTGGGGGGCGCTGGGCACGTGGACAGTGGAGCCACTGCATGAGCGGGGTGCGCGGATGACGGAGTCGCGGGGTGTGTGGGTCGCGCCGACAGCGGAGTCACGGGGTGCACGGGGCGCGTCAATGGCAGAGTCACGGGTGCGCGGGGCACGCCGACGGCGGACCCGTGAGGTGGGCGGGGCGCGCGGACGGTGTTCTAGTGGGGTGGGGGGAAGGCAAAGCAACGGGGCGCGCGGGGTGCGCGGACGGTGGATTCGTGGGGTGGGCCGGGTGCGCGGATGGTGGAGCTGCGATGCGTAATGACGGTGGAGCAGTGGGGCACGCGGGGCATGCAGAGGCTGCGGGCGGCTCAGCCGGGGATTGACGCGAGGGTGCGGGCGCTTCGGTCGGGGTTATCATGAGGGCGCCACTGACGGTTCATCAAACAGACATCCGGTAACAAAGTTATGGATAAAAGAAGTAAATGGATCGTAGTGGGCCTGGGCTGACCCGGTTCAGGTCAACCCAACCTGACATGTTGGGTCTGGCCTGTTAGGGGGGCCCACCCGTTGGGCGGGTCCCAGCCTTCTGGGCCTGGCCCAATAGGCCACGAGGGTGCATACCGGCCGTGAGGTCGCGGTCTGGCTGTGGGGGCACAGACTGTCCGTGAGGTCACGGTCCGGCCGTGGGGGCGCGGAACAACCGCGAGGGTGTGGACCGGTCGTGGTTAGGCAGTCTGGCTGCGGGCTGTAAGACTGGCCATGGGGCGGATGATCGGTCGCGGGCTGGCTGTTCGGCCGTGGGGCGCACGGACGGTGGAGCCGCAGGGTAGGCGCAAGGCAGAGCTGTGAGGCGCGCGGGGGGCATGATGCCGGAGCCGCTGGGTACACGGGGCGTGCATATGGTGGAACCATGGGGCACACGTGGCGCACGAAAGGCGGAGCCACGGGGTGAGCGGACGGCGGATCCGCTGGGTGTGCGGGGCCCACAAATTGCAGAGCCACGGGGGGGCGTGGGGTGCATAGAAGGTGGAGCCGTGGGGAATGCAGACGACGGTTCCACATGGCATGCGGACGGCGGAGCCGCAGGGTGCGTGGGGCGCACAGATGGCGGAGCCGCGGGCGGCGCGGGGCGCATGAACGATGGAGCCACGAGGCGGGCGGGTGGTGGAACCGCGGGGTGCACAGACAGTGGAGCCACCAGGAGGGCGGACGACAGAGCCGTGGGGCATGCGGGGCACGAGGAGGCTGCGGGTGGCTCGGTCGGGGGCTGCCGTGAAGATGTGGGCGGTTCGGTCGGGGCTATTGTGAGGGCGCGGCAGGGCCACGGGGCGGTAGTGCTGCGGAGCGGTGTCGTGCGTCGTTGCCTTTGTCGTGCTTGTCGGTGGTGCCGTTCGCCTTTCTCGTTCTCCTCTATATTGGTTTTCATCCTTCTCCATTACGAAGAACACCAAAGGAGATAAGCAGAGGGGTTGGGCCTCGTTTGTTCGGACCACACTCTCCGTGTTTAGATTGATAGCAGTCAGCTCAACTTTAATCATGAACCAAATAACGAGGATAGTAATCAAAAAGATTCACAAATTCAATAATAACCCCTACCTTGGGTTGTTCGTTGACGTCGAGATAAGTTGACGCTGTCGACATTTGTCGCACTCGTCACATGCCTCTGATCCCGAGTTCATTCGCCGGATTAACGTTCTTCAATAGAGGTGATCCTTTGTTATTGAAGATTTCCACTGATGGATGATGTCTTGAAGAAGAAGGTCAAAGGAGGTCCACGTTCTTTATTTGGAGAAAAAGCATTACTCGTTGGTTGAACACTTTCTTCATGAAGGAAGCGTTCTTCATTGGAGAAGATTTATCCCAAGAGATCCTCCCAATTCCACTAAAGATGACAAGGAATAATAGGTTAAGTCTATATTTAGTTCGATGGCACAAAATTCAAAATAGCAAAATTAATTGGCTAGGTTGGCACATTTAATTGGTGCATTGGAAGAATTAATGTGGATGAAGCACAAGAAACTCCTCAACATTAAAGAGGGGGTTGAGGGGTTTCCTCTCACCCCATTATGAGGGATAAACCTCAGGTGGTCCCCACCACCATAACTCATGGGAGTTTTAGGCCTCGGGTGGTCCCCACCACCATAATATCTCATGAGAGGTTAAGGTGTGGTGGTCCATACCACCATAACCTCTCATGGGAGGTTAAGGTCTGGTGGTCCCCACTTCCAACTTCCGCGTGGGTGGTTACAATAGATAAAATAAAATAAAACGTGTGTCCATTTTATTTTATTATTTCCAAGAAAAACCCAAAGACTAACTTTCACCCTCGACCAACTTTCATCGAGGTGAAAGTCTCTTTAAGCAAAAACCGATGCTGTGAGTTCAATGGTGCCCTCGAATTTCCATTCTGATAAAAGGTTCAAAAGTTTGAAAAACCCACTTGAAAGTTTACTAAACGTACCTGAAAAAAAATTCAGAAATTGATTCCAGGCACACCGGGCCATAGAATCATGCTCCGTCAATTTTTGCAAACTTGTAAAATTCTCATATATTTAAAAAAATTACGTGGAAATTATGGTTCATTACATTCTCCCCACCTCAGGGGTCTACGTCCCCGTAAGCCACAACTCAAAACTAGTTAAAAATGTGGGGGTACTCAGCACACATCTGAGCCTCTCGCTCCCATGTGCTCTCCTAGAGGTTCCCGTGCTGCCAGAAAAAAGCACCAGAGGTATCGACCGTCCACGAAGGACACGCTCCTGTCGATCCTTAATCTCAACTGGAACCTCCGTAATATCTTCCCCATCGTCAACATCCAACTCTCAATGGTCGATGATGTGGCAAGGGTCATGCACGTATCTCCTCAGCTGGGATACATGGAAGACGTCGTGCACCCGATGAAACTGAGGTGGAAGAGCAAAGCGGTATGCCACCTCGCCAACTCTACTGAGGACCTGAAAAGGTCTGATGAATATTAGAGATAACTTTACACCTTGACCAAATCTCCACAAACCTCATCGAGGTGAGACCCATAAAAAGACGTGGTCGCTATCCTCAAACTCCAGAGGTCTCCATCTCCAGTCGGCATACGAATTCTTCCTGATCTGTGCATTCTTCATCATCTCCTGGATGATCTACATCTTCTCTATGGTAGCTTGTACCATCTATGGCCCCACGAGTGTTAACTCCCCTGGGTCAGTCCAGCACAAAGGTGATCTGCAGGGTCACCCATATAACCCCTCAAAAGGTGTCATCCCTATGGTGGAGTGATAGCTATTGTTTTATGAAAAATACACCAAAGGTAAGTGATCCTCCCAGCTGCGACCGAAGTTGACCAAACAAGCACGCATCATGTCCTCGAGGTTTTGGATGGTCCTATCGGTCTGACCATCTGTCTGAGGATGGAAGGCGGTGCTCAAACTATGCTACGTCCCAAAAGCCTATTGAAACTCCTTCCATAGCTGGGAAGAAAAACGTGTATCATGATTGGAGACAATTGTCAAGGTTAATCCATGTAACTGAAAAATATTCTGCATATAGTGGCATCCCAATCTCTCTACTGAACCATGCTCTCTGATTTGTAGGAAGTGGGCCGACATGGTGAGTCGGTCGGCGATCACCCAAATCGAGTCATGTCCCCTGGAAGTACATGGATGTCATGTCACGAAGTCCATGGATAACCCATCCCACTTCCACTATGGGACCTCTAAAGGCTGAACCAAGCCTACTGGTACCTGATGCTCCAGCTTCACTTGCTGACAAGTGAGGCATCATGAGACAAACTCTGAAACTACTTTCTTCCTTATCGGCCACCAATGCTGCTGTCAGAGATCCTGATACATCTTCACCACTCTTGGATGTAACTCTAGAGGGGATGTGTGGAACTTCCTCAACACTTCCTCCTGAAGTGACACTAGTACCATTGTACGTCCCCTGAAGAGAATGATGTGCTCCCCACATTTAGAAAATCCATCAGGTGTCTGCCCTGTGGATATCTGAGCATGTCATGCCTCACAGTCAGCGTCCCCACGTTGCGCCCCTCTAACTCGGTGAAGAAGTGTGGGAGTGACTGTAAGAGACTATATAAAGGATGCTCCGTCTCTATCCACAAAGGATATCTATAAAGCGGCCAGCTGCTCCGTCACCTCACCTTGAAACTGTATACCAGACCTCCTACTGAGTGCATCTGCAACAACGGTCCCCTTCCCAGGAGTGTAGACTATCTCTAAGTCAGAGTCCTGGAGGAACTCAAGACAACATCGTTTTCTCTGGTTCAGGTCCTTCTGGGAGAAGATATACCTGAGACTCTTGTGATCAGAGTAAAAGGTAAAACACTCACCCATCAGTTATTGTCACCACTTCTTTAAGGAAAAGACCACTTCTGCTAACTCCAAGTCATGGGTTACGTAGTTCTGCTCATGTTATCTCAGCTATTGAGAGCCATATGTGATCACTGCTCACTCCTGCATCAGGAAACATCTGATTCTGGTCCCGGATGTGTCGTAGTAAACTATGTACCCTACGACCTCATCTAGAAGCCTCAAGATGGGGGCACTAGTCAACCTCTAACTCAGCTCCTGAAAGTTCTGCTGGCATCTCCTCGACTACATGAAGGGTTGACCCTTTTTTCAGGACAGATAGTGGTGCTGAAACTCTAGAGAAATCTAGTATGAATCTCTAATAGTATCCAGCCAAACCTAGGAATCTTTGTACCTCTGTCACACTCCTGGGTGGCTCCCAAGAAAGTACCGCCTCAATATTCCCTAGATCCACGACAACTCTAGCCTCCAAGATGACATGTTCTAGAAAGTGAACTTCTCATATACAAAACGGGAACTTCAAGATCTTACAATTAAGTTGGTGATCTCGGAGTGTGTTCAGTACTACCCACAAATGGTAGGCCTGCTCCTCCTCATTAGTCGATTAGATCAGATTGTCTTCGATGAAGACTACTAAGAAGCGATCAAGGAATGGCTGAAAGATCTTGTTCATGAGTCCCATGAACACTGCTAGAGAATTGGTTAAATCTAATGGCATAACAAATAACTTGTAATTTCCATACCGACATCTGAAATCCATCTTATGCACATCCTCATCTCGCACTCTGAGATGGTGATAGCTTGATCTGAGGACTATCTTCGAGAACCATCGTGCTCAATTCAGCTGATCGAAGAGGTCGTCCATCCTTGGGAGTGGGTACGTTTTCTTCACAGTCACCGGGTTCAGGCACCGATAGTCGACACAAAGCCTCAAGATCCCATCCACCTTCTTGGAGAATAGAATTGGGGATGCCTAGGGAGAAACACTAGTCCGGATGAATCTATTCCCCTACAAGTTCTCCAGTTGGACCTGCAGCTCACAAAGCTCCACGGGAGCCATCTGATACACTGGTGTAGATATTGGTGTCATCTCAAGGTACAAGTAAATGTAAAATTATACCTATCTGCAAGGAGGTAGACCTGAAACATCATCATGGAATACATCTTCTTACTGGTCCACCACTATAGGATAGCTCAAACTCTCCACAAGAACAGCTCTGAGGTTAAGTCTAGCCAACTGATGAGTGATCGGCTGCACTCTCCTCTAGGTAAGTCCATCCTGTGTTGAAAAGGATCCCTTCTTGCTGGTGAAGGTAAACCTGGTCCCATCCGTGCGGAAACACTACACTCTGCGCCTAATAGAGTCAATCTGATCATGGACTGTAGATAACTAGTCCATACCCAAGATGATGTCGTAATGCCTCAACGCCGCTACTAGGAGATCCCAACTGAAGATCTCGCCTCCTAGAGTAATCTCGAACTGTCGGCACCAGTTCGTAATCATCGAATCCACCCTCGTAAGAGTCTCTAGCCATAAGGATTGAACCAACAACTCCGTCAGAATCTCTGAGCTCTGAACGAGGGAAGTGTAAATAAAATAATGACTGGCACCTGTGTTTATAAGTACTGCAGCTATGGTGTAATAGACATAGACTATGCCTCGTATCATCTCTAGAGTGAAGTGATCGTAAGCCTCAGCTACCTGGAGCTGAGCTCTCCCCTGTCCTCTTACTCCATGCAGTCGGGGTGGTCCTCTTGGTGGTGGTGGTGGTAACATCTCGAATCGTAGCCCACCGCCTGTTGCACGGCCAGCTCCTCTGCCACGTCCGCCTGCTCCCTGCAGACCTCCTCGGTCAAACCTTTGTCTTCGCCAGGAAGGTCCTTCGACCATCTCCTGATCATCCGTAAGGCAGGTCGGATAGTCACAAGCCATGTGACCCTGCCCGCCACATGTGTAACAATGCCCGATCCTGGAATGTCCGGCTCTATCTCCTGTGCCCCGCACAACTGACCCTGAGTCATGGGGTCGTCCACCCATAGGTCTCATCCTCTTGGACCTCTGTGACAACTATTTGCTGCCAGCTGTAGAAGACTCCGCTACGTGATGACTGGTTGTGGGTCTCTCTACTAGTGACTGCTCAGTAAGGAAACTCTCCACATGTAGGGCTCTCTATGACACCCTCGCCTGCGTCGAGATGCTGAGTGAGATCATCGAAGCCCTGATCTTCTGCCTGAGTCCCTACTCTAAGGTCTGGGCCCTGAAGAATGGGTCTCGCACCATATCAGTGGAGTAACATGAGAGGTTTGTGAACCTTGCTGAGTACTGAGCTACAGTCATGTTGCCCTACTGTAGATGAAGTAGCCCTAATTGCGCAATGTGCGCAGAGTTACTGGGACAAACTCTACCCAAAACAGGCTCTTGATGTCTGCCCAGAGATGTGTCACCTCATCGTGTACCTGGAGCATCAATCTCCACTCTCTGCCTGCTACTGCCTGTAGAATGTTAGCGGTAAGAATCTCCATGAGGTCTGCTAGTGTCCCTACTAGTCGTAAAACTCTAACCATGGCCTCCATCAAATCCTTAGCCTCCTGTGGGTCCATATCTCCCTTGAACCTGGGTGGCCTGTGGAGTTGGAACTCATGCAACGTGCTCAAGTGGTGTGCACCATCTGCTGGTGGGGTTGGTGGCATCGGTAGCCCAATGGGTAATGGTACCACTGGTGCCCCTACTGGAAGAGGGACATGCACCGAAGCCTCATCGCTCGGTGGGATATCAGTGCATACGACACTCGGAACTCTAGCTGGCTGTCTGCGTGGAGGCATTTTCAAAAGAAACAGGTGTGCCACCGTTAAAAAGTTATACCTGGTGAACTGACCTAGTGAGCTGACTTAAGAAATCAAAAAGAAACCTCTTGAAAACACACATGTGATCAGTGTTTAATGCACTGAGTTGGAAATCAGAAGTTAGGTTCCTGGTGTATGAATACGTCGGCCACCGCACCAACACTGGACTCCCTAAACTAAAAACCACACTCATTACCCTTAACACTATTGCTTCATAGAAAAGATCAGAGTCCTATGTTCTATGGTAGAACCGACTCCTCTGATACCAATTTTCATGATCCGTCTCCCGTGGCCTGTTCCATGACTACCCCAAGCCCGCCTTCCATAGCCAGGGGCTGGAGACTAGCACCAAAGGGATAATTCCCTAATATTATTAAAATAATAAAGTAATAAAATAATAAAAAATTATTAAATTTCTCAATGTTTACAAAAACATATAAAAAATCATAGCACCAATATAAAAGATGTAAATAGTAAATATTTCATATTATTACAAATATTGAATTCAAATTTTTTTTAACATAAAAAACAAATCACTGGGGGTTGTCTTCTAGAGGAGGTGGAGGAGCTATAGGAGATGTTGGAGGAGACTTCATCCCTAAACTACGAGTCTGACGGCGCATGTACTCCATCTGCTCGTGATGCTCCTGTTGTTGCTACTACTCCAAACAATGCATCTCCTCCTCGTGATGTTGTTGCTACTGCTGCTACCGCTGACACATCTCTTCATGCTGCTTTTTAAAAGTATTTATAAGCACATCTTGAGTTCGCAACTTCTCCTGGTACTGCGAGCTAGAAGATGATGCCTCTCCATGAGCTCATCTCGAGCTGGACGCCGACATCACAATAATACCATAATAAGTACCAGGAGTCAAATGAGAGATGATACCAACTACTTGGCACATCTAAAATCCATACTGAGTCACCATCATCCATGCCACCTCATCGAAATAGTGGCCACTAGTCTGCTCAGTCGTCTTGTCCTAACCCTCAACATGTGTTTGAGAGGTCGCAGCCTCATATGACTCCTTAAATTCCAATTTGAAATTAAAATTGTAAAAATATTATACGCAGTTAATTTTCAAACTGAAAAAAATAATACTAACCACAATCTGATGCTAACTATCATCTCTAATCTCTCCAATGGCTGGATCACTATACATCATCCGATAAAAGTCGAACTCTGTAATATTGGGATGCTCGACTACCTACATAAATATGAAATAAACTATTTATATTTAAAGTTATATAAAATATTTAAAAAATATACTTACCAGATGTTCTATATGTGAACTGAGTATACGGCTACCAGCTCAATGCATCACCTCCTGTCTCCCCTGGTTTTGTCTTCCTAATGAAGATATCCTCTGAAATCCACTACCCAAATAGTGTAAACATAATCCATCCCAAACATGAGATAAAATATACTCTGGTCAGTGGGCTATACACGACTCATCAGATTCTATCACTCCTTCTTTCTTAATGGTAGTCCTTCTCAAATTGTGAAAAAACATGTGGAAATGGTCACATAGAGAAACTAGCCATGTCCCGTGGATAGAATTTTACATTCTATCATCGATAGGAAACCATAAACTCTATAAATAATTTATAATATGAAGTTATTAATAAAATAAATTTTCAAATAAATATTATTTATTTATATACCAGCCAAGGATGGAACATGTCACGCCACATATCAATGGGAATCTGTTCCCATGTGATCCATGGCTGGCAAAAATAATTGTGCAAGATAGCACTCCACTGTCCAATAGCTACATGATGAAAACTGCGAAAAAAAATAAATAATCAAACAATTAGTATATATATAAATAAATTAATGAAAGATAATTAGAATATACAGGTTACCATACCTCCGTGTGTGTGGATCGAAGCCAAGATGTGGACGTCGCTAAGGTATAGGGTCAGGAATCATCAGTCACGCAAGACCACGCCCCCTCCGCGTACCCCCTAAACTGCGAGTAGGTTGAGGGTCAGATGCTCCCAAATCCCCCTCATCCAATGGTATCTCAACCTCCTAGAACTCACGAAATAGATCATCTTCCATCTGAAACACAAAATTATTTTTGTTAGCAAATAGTTGAAAATACTATTATATATATAGATATATATTAGTTATGATTATAACCAACATTTAATTGTGTCAATGTGCATCTTCATCCTCTTCTCCATAGCTTTCAATGTCAATGACTTCATCTTCCTCCTCAGCATCATCAATATCCATATGAGTTTCAGTTTCATCATCTCTTGTCATTTCAAATTCATTTGTAACATCTTCTTCTTCATCGATCATTAATTATGGGGTGTCATCATCAATATTCATGTCTCTTTATGAATCAGATGGATTTTGAGCAGTCTCTGGAAAAATTTCAATTCCTTCCACTTCAGTGGAAACACATTCAGTTTGAGTAAACTGATTTTCCTGATATTTTATTATTATTATGCTCCACCAATCGCTCAAATCTCTTGAAGTAGAATAATACATTGCGTAATAAAGTTGATGTGCCTGTTGATCCAATAAAAATGGTTCATTTACTACAATTTAAATTTTATATTTAATACCGACGATTCCATGATTCCGATGAACATGAAAGCCTCTCTTAGTATCTAACCACCGATATTTAAACATTTTTATATAATTCTGTCCTAGATAACACATCTCAATAATTTCATCCAGAATTCCATAAAAGTAAACTTCAGTTTCTCTGTGATGCGATCCTTTCAAGAAAACTCCACTGTTCATTGTTTTTTTATTCCCCATATGCACGTGTATGAAATCGAAAACTATTCACCACATATGAATTATAATATTTAACCATTTTGGATGGTGGGTTACTCAATATACGCAGTCACTTATCACTTTTATCAGCATATTGAGACACCTGAAACATTGTAAAACAATTATCAATTTAAGAAATAATAAACAGAATTGATATTAAACCATAAATAATTTATGTTACCAGTTTTTGAAACCATTGGGAATTTTTTTTATCTGCATTCTTCAAGAGTAGCTACTATAATTTTTGGAAGTTATTTCTTGATATTATTATCATATAACCTAAAAATAAAATAAGTTTACATACTATAACATAAATTATAGAATAAGTGATAGAATCACTCAAAGGAAAAATGATGTCATTTCTTCACAGTTGAGCAGAACATATGTATGAGCTCTGTGATGTTCATCATCTGAAAGCCATCATTCATGAACTCCATTGAGACCAAGATTTGGATGATTAAAAATGCTAATTGATTTTCCGTTTCTTCATTAACATTCCCCTCTTTTCATCCCATGCGATTGTGTTTTGACATATATTGAGATTCAAAATAATGACAGCAGAAAAAAGAAATTTCCTCTTGCAAATAAGCTTCAGCAATTGAGCCTTCAACTGATGCTTTGTTACATACTTTTTTCTTCAATTTCTACATGCATCTATTGAATGGGTACATCCATCAAAATATTAATGGACCTCCAAATTTAGATTCATGTGGCCAATGTAATATCAGATGTTCCATTGTGTCAAAAAAATCTGGCGGAAATATTTCTTCCAATTTATATATAATTACAGGAACATCTTATTCCTGTTTTCTTAGCACATCGTAGTCTATTGTTGCTACAAAAATGTCTTGAAAAAAATATGATATGTATGTTATCGAATCCCAAATAATATAATTCAACAAACATATGAATCAAATCATCATAATTCTTTCCATTATAACATGACAATCAGGACTTTTTTAATCCGGTAATATAGCCATTCTTAACACATCTGCCCAAATTGGAAGCATAGCCAGCTGGAAGTATCAAATATAAAATCCACTAACAAAATAATAAGCGACTCTCTTTGGATAGTGTATAAGCTTCTTTTGGCTTCATTAACCTCTGTGATGTGACATTTTTAAATAGTTCAAGTTGTAGTCGCCTGCAAATTTGAGCAAGATCTAATCTTGACTTTATAGTATCTTTGGTCTTACCTAGTGTATCCAAAACGGTATGAAATAAATTACCAAACCAGTTCTTATCAATATACATGACATCCAACATGTGGAGAACCAAAGAATCCAACCAATATGGAAGATCCCAAAAAATGATCTGTTTTATCCAATTATGTTCTTTCCCAAAGCCATGAATTTTCTGTTTGTTTATTGTTGGCCTAAATGTGATGGGAGGTAAAGAAAATACAAATAATTTTAACTCTATACTTGAGTCCATCTTTGGAGGTTCATCCCTTTCAATTGTACCTTTTCTGAAATGAGATTTGTTCCTCTGAAAAGGATGATCGGTTGGAAGAAATCTCTAGTGGCAGTAAAAATAGAAAGGTTTTTTCCATTGATGAGAATAAAGGCTTTATTGTCTTTCATACAGTAAGGACATGATTTCGGACCATGTGTACTCCAACTAGATAACATGCTATATGCTGGAAAGTCACTAATCTTCCACATCAATGCAGCTTTTAATATGAAATTTTGTTTTGCATCAACATCATATGTACTAACACCATCACTCCACAATGCAATTAACTCATCAATCAATGGTTTCAAATAAACATCAATATTCTTTTTCAGATGTCCTATGATTAATAGAGTCAAAAAGATATAGGGATCCTTCATCAATATCCATGGAGGTAAATTGTACGGAGTTATAAATATAGGACAACATGAATACTGACTACCATAAGAACCAAACAGACGAAAACCATCAGTAGAAAGACCCAATCACATGTTTTGGGATTCTAAAGAAAAAGACGGATGCAGATGGTCAAAATGTTTCCATGAATCACCATCCGATGAATAATTCATAATTTTATCAGTTGAAATCTTGGTTATGTTTCATGACATCATTAACGTTGTGTTCTGAGACATAAATAAACATTGAAACCTGGGTGTAAGGGGGAAATATCTCAACTATTTTACTGGAATAAATCCAGACTTCCCTGGTTCAATTTCATTATACCTCGATTGTCCACATGTGGGAAAACTATCCATTGACACATTTTCACTAGAATATAATATGCAATAATTTGGACATACATGAATCTTCTGATAACTAAGGCCTGGATTGTGAACCAGCCTCTTGCTCTCATAGTAATTTACAGGAAACACATTTCCTTCAGGTAACAGTGTTTTAACCAAAGAAAATATCTGATCAAAACGGTTTTTTGAAATTTAATTATCTAATTTAATATCCATAAATTTTGCAACTGCTTCTAATATTCTTATCTTGCAACTAGGATATAATGCATCCTCAGCAGACCTCAATAACTCATAAAATTCAGATGTTACCAACTCAGGAGTTAAATCAATATCATCTTGAGTTTTAGTTTGTTGAACATATGGTCCTGCAACATCATGTACTAAATTTTGAAACCATGAAGGATCCAAAATCATGTTATTAGTATCTTCTCTGGAACTCCGTTCACTGTGTTGATACCAAAAAATATAATCTGGTTGAAAACCAAACTGCAAGAGATGTCCCCCAACCTTGTGAAATGTGTCAAACGTTCTCAGAGCACATTTTTTACAAGGAAACCTTATTGTTCCTTCTAAAACATATTATGTTATTGATGATACAAATGATAAGAAAGCTTCAAAACCATCAATATATACAATATTTAAACAAGAATGATTTGGATTTATGCGCTGATTTATCCAAGCGTGATCATCTAATAATGACTGATGTCGATTCCTTTGTTCCATATTTCTCTACAAAATATAAAATCATCATTGTTTTTGAATAATTTGAAATTATAAAAACACTATATGAACAAATAAGATAAATAATTACAACTCATTCTTAGTAATTACCATTAAATTTGGGAGACACAATTTCTAATGGATTTACAGCTACTCTTTTGTCTGACGGCTCATTTACTTGTATCTTTCTCACACTGAAATCACAATGAAGAATCTACTTATAGGTACGCTTATTCATACTCATATGCACGATAATTAATAAGCGTACCTATAAGCAGATTCTTCATTGTGATTTCAGTGTGAAAAAGTTTCAAGTAAATGAGCCATCGGACAAAAGAGCCCCCTTTTCGTCGATGAATCATCTTCTTTCCACTATCACCGCCTAAACACATTACGAAAATATGGTCCTACGAATGCATATTGAAACTCGTGCATATGAGATTGGATATGCATATGTAGAAGTATACTTTTCATAGTGTTTTGAGTTGTTGAAAGTTGAAAGGAGAAGATTCATCGAGCAAAAGGGGTGTCGTCAATCCACTGGAAATTGTGCCAAGTTATTAAATTTTATTACAAATTATTACAATTAATTTTATTTATAATTATTCATATTTATTTCTAATTGTTTCTAATTGTTACAAATTATTCCAATTTATTACTAATTATTCAAATTTATTACTAATTAATGTTATTTATTACTAATTATTCCTATTTATTACTAATTATTCCTATTTATTACTAATTATTCCAATTTATTACAAAATATTCTTATATATTACTAATTATTCCTATTTATTCCTAATTATTACTATTTATTCCTAATTATTAGTATTTATTACTAATTGTTCCTTTTTATTACTAATTATTCCTATTTATTACTAATTATTTATCATTATTACTAATTATTACTAATTAGTCATATTTATTCATATTTGTTCTTAATTATTGCTAATTATTGCTAATTATTGCTTTTTATTGCTAATTATTCCTAATTATTGCTATTTATTTCTAATTATTCCTAATTGTTACTAATTATTCCTAATTATTGCTATTAATTTCTAATTATTCCTATTTATTACTAATTATACCTATTTATTACTAATTATTTCTATTTATTCATAATTAATCCAATTTATTACTAATTATTACTAATTATTCATACTTATTACTAATTATTCCTAATTATTACTAATTATTCCTAATTATTACTAATTATTCTTAATTATTACTATTTATTTCAAATTATTCCTAATTATTACTATTTATAACTAGTTATTACTAATTATTACTAATTATTACTGTTTATTCCTAATTATTACTATTTATTACCAATTATTCCTAATTATTCCTATTTATTACTAATTATTCTTATTTATTCCTAATTATTTCTAATTATTTCTAAGTATTCCTATTTGTGGCTAATTAATCCTAATTATTACTAATTATTCCTATTTATTGCTAATTATTCCTATTTATTGCTAATTATTCCTAATTATTACTAATTATTCCTATTTATAACTAATTATTCTTAGTTATAACTAATTATTCCTAATTATTACTAATTATTCATATTTATTACTAATTATTCCTATTTATTACTATTTATTCATATTTATTACTAATTATACCTATTTATTACTAATTGTTCCTATTTATTACTATTTATTCCTAATTATTCCTAATTATTACTACTTATTCCTAATTATTCCTATTTATTGCTAATTATTACTAATTATTACTAATTATTATTATTTATTCCTAATTATTCCTAATTATTACTAATAATTCATATTTATTAATAATTATTCGTATTTATTAATAATTATTACTAATTATTCATAATTATTACTAATTATTCATATTTATTGCTAATTATTCATATTTATTTCTAATTATTCCTATTTATTACAAATTATTACTAATTGTTCCTAATTATTCCTATTTATTACTAGTTATTCCAATTTATTCCTAATTGTTGCTAATTATTGCTAATTATTACTAATTATTACTAATTATTCCTATTTATTACTAATTATTCCTAACTATTACTAATTATTACTAATTATTCCTAATTAATCCTATTTATTACTAATTATTCCTATTTATTACAAATTGTTCCTATTTATTACTAATTGTTCCTATTTATTACTAATTATTCATATTTATTACTAATTATTACTATTTATTTCTATTTATTTCTATTTATTTTTAATTATTACAAATTATTCCTATTAATTTATAAATCTTACTAATTATTAATAATTAATATTAATAGTTTCAATTTATTATTACAAATAAATACAGATAACAAAATAATTTAAATCTAATTTAATTAGAACAAATCAACAATAATTAAAATTAACATCAAAAATGAAATAATTATTAAATTAAATAAAATATAAATACCTTTAAACTTGATATCCTATTGATATAAGCAACTTCACAACTTATCCGCAAAAAAAAACTAAATCATGGAACTTCTCACTCTAAAAATAGATTTTAGAAAAAGAGAGCAAGTGAGAAATGAAAGGAGAAGAATGGAAAACAAAGGGGGTATATATAGGTTAGATTAGTTGCGATGGGACTATTTACGACGGTATTACCGTCGCAAAAAACTTTGCCCGCATTAATTGCAGGCGGTGGTTGAAAGTGTATTTACGACGGGTTCCGTCGCAAAAAGTGACCTGCCGACATATCTTTTGCGATGGGACAACATCCCGTCACAAAAACTCATTTACGGTCGTTGGTATTTGCGACAGGACCCATCGTAAATACCCTTCGACCCACACACTATTTGTGATAAGGGGACCCCCTTCGCAAATAACCTATCGCACACTTTTTCACGTCATCCGTGCAAAACCGCGCCATACGTGTTGCGACGAGATCCAAAATCCCGTCACAAATAACTATTCCTGCACCAAACCGCGCATTATTTTTTACGACGGGATCCCAAAACCCATCGTGAATAACTTCTTATTTGCGATAGGGTGAACCGCCCGTCGCAAATAACCACTGTGGTGGACTTTTTGTGATGGGATTAATTCCCATAGCAAAAAAAATCCATCGAAAATGCATGTTTTTCCCATAGTGTCTGGGTACCGTCAAGTCCTGGTACTCTTAGCCTCAGTCAACGTTGTCTGTCGTCTGCATCCAACACAACAAGGTGCGAGCGTAGCCCGTGCGGGGGTGAGTATAACAATACTCAGTAGCGACCCCGAGACCCTGAAGGTCTCACTAAATCCAGCAAGGATAAACCACAAAGTAAGAAATCAACAGATAACCCAACTTAGATATATTCCCATACATATACCTAAATTATCAAGTAATCCATCTCAATCATGAGGAAAACACCGAAAAACTGACTCAGCTCTACCGGGATTTTATTCTAGGGGTAGTATCAAGTAACATCCCCAGTCAAATTGTCGAAACCTCGGCTGCTAAAGAACTCCCTGTCAATCGAGTAGAGTGGGCCTGCCGCGACACCAATCGTGCTTCCCACTAACCTTAGACTGGTGAGGTACTTCTCCTGTCGAGTATCGTGGATTTGCCGCATCACCAAGCGCACTCCCCACCGTGGGTCTGTCGCGTCAATAAGCACGCTCCCCCTCATAGTCTGCTCAGGTACTCCTCATATCGAGTACCGTGTGTCTTCCACGTCACATAGAGGCGCTCCTCACTGTGGGTTTGCCGAGACACCAAGGCGCTCCCCACTGGGCTAGTAGATTCACTCCGAGTCAAAACGGTCAACAGTTGTCAGGTCTCAGCCAGCTACTAGGTCTCCGCACTAGGCTTGCTCATCTCTGGGAGGATCCGCTCCACAAGCTACTGGTTAATACTCCAATTTTCACAAAGTCCCACGAAAATTATCTCAAAGGTCTGCCACGTCAAAGGTGTCTCAACGCAATAGACGACGCGTCTATCGGACGCTCGGTCTGTGAGTTATTAGCCTTTTAGTCCTGGGGGCCCGGTTGGATTCGAGCTCGATCCAACCCGACTGTACCTCAACTATACTCAAAACTTCAGCAGGGTATGCTCAAAGGGACAATCTCACTCCGAAACTTCCAGCACCGCTGACGGTTTTTAAAATAGACGTCTGGTGCCAAAGTTATGGCCAAAAGAAGTTAATGGGTTGTAGTGGGCCGGAGTTTGATCTGACCCAGTCGGACCGACCCGGCCCAACTCGATTGGTGTCGACCCAGCCTGGCCTGTTGGGTGGGCCAACCAGTTTTGGTCAGCCCGACCCTCTAGGCCCGGCCCAGCAGGCCACGAGGTTGCGGTCTGGCAGCGGGGGCACGAACCGACCGTGAGGGCACGGACCGGCTGCAATTCGGCGGTCTGGCTGTGGGCTAGTGGACCGATCGTGGGTTGGCGGACCGGCCACAGGCATGCGGTCCGGCCGTGGGGCACATGATGCGCGCGAACGGCGGAGCCGCATGGTGCGCGGACGGTGGAGCCGCAGGGTGCGCGGGGCTCGTGGATAACGGAGACACGGGGGGCATGGGGCGTGCGGACAGCGGTGCCGCGGGGCATGTAGACGGCAGTGCCATGGGGCACACATACGGGGGAGATGCAGGGTGCACGGGGCATGCAGACGGTGGAGTCGCGGGCGGCGCGGGGCATGCAGACGGCAGAGCATCGGGGCGGGCGGGCGGCGGAGCCGCGGGGAGTGTGGACAGCAGTGCGGTCGGGAGGGCGGACGGCAGAGCTGTGGGGCACACGGGGCGCGAGGAGGCTGCGGGGGGCTCGACTGGGAGATGTCGTGAGGGTACAGGCGGTTCAGCCGGGGCTATCGCGAGGGTGCGGTGGGGACACGGGGCGGCGGTGCTGCAGAGCGGTGCCCTGCGCCGTTGCCTTTTTCTCGGTAGAAGGTGGTGTCATCCGCCTTTCTCGTGCTCCTCCACATTGGTTGTCGTCCTTCTCCATTGCAAATAACACAAAAGGAGATCGGCGGAGGGGTCAGGCCATGTTTTTTGGCACGCACCCTCCACATTTTTGAGTGATAGCAAGCATCTCAACTTTAATCATGAACTAAATAACAAGGATAATAATCAAAAAAATCAATAATTTGATAATAACCCCTTACCTTAGGTTGTTCATTGACGTTGAGAGAAGTCGACGTTGTCGACGTTTGTCGCACTCGTCACACGCCTCTGATCCCGAGTTCGTTCCCCGAATTAACGTTATTCGGTGGAGGTGATCCTTCGTTGATGAAGATGTCCACCGATGGAGGATTTCTTGAGGTAGAAGGTCGAAGGCGGTCATCGTTCTTCGTTCGGAGAAGAAGCGTTCTTCGTTGGTGGAACACGTTCTTCATGGAGGAAGTGTTAATTGTTGGAGAATCTTTCTCCCAAGATCTCCTACCAATTCAACCAAAGAAGGCAAGGAATAAAAGATTAAGTCTTTATTTAGTTTATTGGCACAAAATTAAAAATAGCCAAATTAATTGGCAAGGTTGGCACATTTAATTGGTGAGTTGGCAGAATTAATGTGGAAGAAGGTCAAGAGGCTCCTCCACATTAAAGAGGGGGTTGAGGGGTTTCCTCTCCCCCCATTATGAGGGATAAACCTCGGGTGGTCCCCACCACCATAACTCATCAGAGGCTTAGGCCTCAGGTGGTCCCCACCACCATAACCTCTCATGGGAGGTTAAGGTGTGGTGGTCCCTACCACCATAACCTCTCATGAGAGGTTAAGGTCTGTTGGTCCCCACATCCAATTTCCACATGGGTGTTTACAACAAATAAAATAAAATAAAATGTCTGTTCATTTTATTTTATTATTTCCACGAAAAAACTAAAGGCTAACTTTCACCCTCGACCAACTGTCGTCGAGGTGAAAGTCTCTTTAAGCGAAAATTGGCGTTGTGAGTTCAACAGTGCCCTCAGATTTCAATTCTGAGCACCGGTTCAAAAGTTAGAAAACCCCGCTCGTACGTTTACTAAACGTACCCAAACAAAACATCATAAATTGATTCTGGGAACACCGAGCCTCATAATCACACGCCGTCAATTTTCACAGACTTGTAAATTTCCCATATATTTAAAAAAAATTACATGGAAATTCCATGTCTTTATAGGAGAACACAATCTATCTTCCATTATGGGGATAAAATGAGTTAATATAGAAACCACCTTCTAGAAACCTTACATGGATCATGTTACAAGTGAAAATATTCTATAAACCTACTAGAAAAATGGAATAATCTATTAGAAACACTCTCTATGATTAAATTTCATTTCATGTTCTATGTGGGTAAGTTCCCCCAGAGAACAGATACCGCTGAACCCTATTCCATATCATCTCTTTATCAACCCTATGATTTTCTCCACTATACAAATGTAGTATCACCGGCATTTTATAGAGGTTCTCCATATCCACCAGTAGGTTCTACCAGGTGTATTGTATTCATAACACCATGGTCAACCCACAACTTTTTTAAAGAATCAAACTAAGATCCACCCCTCAACTGATCCATCTATTGAATAATCAATCTTTTAATTCTTCAAAAATTCTCTTTCTTTCACATTCATTATTACAGAATCACAACATTCATCTTACACACATCATTCTATCATTAAGGTCATCCTTCTCTTCTATATTATTCAAAAATAGTCCTTTAGATTTATCTAATGTTTCTATTAAAACCTCAAGTCCACTCCTATGTGTTACCAGTTTAATCTATTATAGCCCCATCCCTAGAATAATTTAACTATTGAATTCACCACCTCCTAAGAAACTTCTGCGCCAAAATCAAAAAAAATTCTACATAACTTTATAGAGAATTGGATACTTGTTCTGTTATCATTGATCTAAATTTGGACTTTACGTGATAATGATAAACTGCTCTATCTTGGTTTCACAAATGTCCATACAAAAAGATAAATTTCATAAGATCTAGTAATTTAAAAAGAAAATGTTTCTAATAGAAAAACTCAACAAACACCAACTTGAGAATTGTTTTTTCATGTTTATCCTAATAATCTCCCACCTGAAGACTATTTTAAAGGATTCCACAAAATTCCACCATCAAACTATGAATAACACCATCCATTATCCTCTCTTTTTAAGGGTTTATATAGTCTTCTACTATGTAATTAATTTTTCGAGCCATATTATGACAAATATACAACGTAATATCATGACTCTGACAACATGTATCATAAATAATAAAACTTTATGAATGTCAGCATGGAATTTTTAGAAGGAAAAAAAGGCTCAAGAACCATCTGAATTTGTTGAATACCCATCAACAAGCCTTTTCTTTGTTCAATGTCCAAGGCCTCACTTCATTATATTCCAATGTTCCAAAAAATATCCATCGAGATTCCATAATAAATTCGATTTCAGTACATATACCTCCAATTCTACCATCACCATTGACCTCAAACTAAAAATACATTTTGAATATCTAATATTATTTGACAATTATATTCCTACTGATATAATTAATAACAAAATATCCATTATTATGTTAAACTATAGAGATAATTTTATATTTCTCCTATATCATCTCATTCTAGTTTCGAACCATTAAAGGATCACCCTGATTACTGAGTACATTCTGAAATAATAATGAAAATTTAAAAGAATTTATCCCCAAGAATGATATAGCAAAGTCTTCATCAATACTTCTTTGAAAATAATGATTCTCTAGGATTATGGTTTTATCTTTTTAAATGTTTATAGGGTCATAGTTAACTTCTCATATAATTTATAGGTGACATACCAAAAAAAACATACCTCTTAATGTTGGGATGTTTCTAGAATATACTAACCTAAATTTAAATGAAATAACCTTGATTCACAAGATTAGTTGTATGTTTTTTCAGACCCAAAATTCCATGTATGATAATTTTTGGAATACGATACCTTATATCTCAATTGGTATAATTTTGATTCTTAAAATATATATTGATCCTCTACATACTTCTTACATTCACATTTCAAGTCTAAACCTCAACACTTCATTACCATTTTTTAATGTTCTAGGTATATTCTCATCAAAATTTTGGCATCTTAATTGGAAGAGCTTTTCAAAATCCCCAAAAATTCAAACACATCACCTCAAATCCATAGACTTTAATACTCCATGTTATATTATAGTATCTTCCACATCATTATTCTTATTTGAAAAATATTTTAAAACACCTCGGACTTGTTATTGAGGAAGAAACACCCGCAATCTCATAGAAAAATGTTGATGTATGTACAAACTATAGTTTCCATTTGAGAACAATCAGAACTATCCAAGAGTTTGATTCGCAAATTCCTTTGCTTATAGAACTAGAACACCCACCATATTCTCACATCCATGTGAATTAGACAACCATAACACATCATCCTAGTTTTAGAATTCTATTTTTTTGGTATTCATGATCCTTCTAAGAAACTTTTAGGATAAAAACCTATATCCTTAACACTTTAAAATAACCATGAAGATCCTTCCTATGAATCCCATAAAATGTGAAAATCTTTATCAATTTTTCCTAGTGGTCATCGAAAAAAACATTCTGAAATACTAGGATTGGGTTGAAATCCTTGCATCCATCCATTTCAGAATTGGATGGTACCACCACCTTTTCAAATGATCATGAGAGATTCAAAATAAAAGATTACAAGAAAATAACATTTTACCCTTCTCCGATGTTGATTTATAAACCCTTGATATAACAACCATGACACATGTAGGATAGATAACACTTGTTAGAAACAATATACACCCTCCCAAATACATGATTTCAAGAACTTTCATATATTACCATCTAAAACAAACCATTCAGTACCAATAGTTTCTAGCCAACCCTTTCCTTGAAAATTTCAAAAATAGAACTAGGAACCATCAAAATTTCAGGGACTCATTATTTCAACACTTTAAATATATTTGAGTCTTCCAATTGAATTTACCAGTGGTATCTCATTCTGGGTCATGTTATATTGATCCATGATACACCATTTAAAAAAGTCCACTGTTATTTCTTATCATGATGTACCATTCTAAAAACACTTATATTCTAGATAAATCTCTATTAATAAATCATTTAGACTCTATAAGAGAAGAAAAAAAACAATATCCCCCAATATATGAATTCTTCCCCACCAAACATAAATTAATTACTTAGCCACATGGAACACTATACTCAAGAAACAATGACCTTACACTAAGTCTAAAACACATATGGGATTATAAATATAATATAGAAATACTTAGTATTATTCTAGTCATATTTTAATTTCCTCCTCAATTGTAGAACATGTTACTAGAAAAATGGTTATTGAATTGTTTCATCCAATGTAGTCTCCATGGAACCACCGCTATCATAATAATGAAATACTTATGAACTCAGTAATCCACTCAACCAAAAGTACCTAATAGTCTTATAACCAAGTTCAACCCCACAAAAACATGGTTCTTCTAAAACATGATAAATCGCTAACTATATTCTCTGTAATTAAGATCTGACACTACTTATTATGGATAGTAGTAATATAAAGAACACAATTTTCACTAAATTAATTATTTGGATATTTTTTATGACATACATCTAAATACCATGTTTTCCATACCAAATTTAGTAAATTCATAACAAGAAAAATTATAACCAATAAAACTATTATGATAATTAGTTTCTTCTGTAACTCAAATAATAGAACAAGGCACTAGAAAGGGTTTTATGTGCCATGACCCACCCCTATGAAATTTAATGTTTGGAATTGGGAAGAAAAGGAAAACTGGCCATCATGAAGCTTCTCCCCTCAATTTAATTCTGATAACATTTGTTCCTTAGATAAAATATTCTATAAAAAACATATATAAATAGAAGAATCACAACACACAAGAGTAATTTGGTCTAGACGATGTTTTACTCCAAGGTATAACATATTGTATATCACATTAAGAAAAGATCTAAATTACAAGGGAACCCTACTTCCTAAAACCCTACCCAGTTTGAGTTATAGTGGGGAATGATTTAGAAAACATATTGAAAACAGTAGAACATCCCACCAAGGATCTCTATAATAGGTTATCACTGCATGATTTTAATGGGAAATTCCCCCAACAGGAAAAAATTATACTCTATCCTCTTTTAGAACATATCTTGATCAATTTTTGGGTTTTCACCATAGAATAAATTAACCATCACCCTCTATTAGTAGAATTTATATTCAATAGATAGTGGGTTTCAGTGGTTTCAACACTGTCAAAACATTTTAATCTACCTATCACTTTTTCAATGTGACTAGATGAGTTCCACTACCTCAACTCTCTGTACAATGAATATACATGATCCAAATCATCTATCACTTATCTTATATTCATGTTCATACTTCTAAAATCGTGTCCTTATGATTTTCAATCCATGACAATTTCTATATGATCCTCTTCTTCTAGATTAATTTTTTTATATTCCTTTAGATTAATCTAGTACAGCCCTAGAGACAACAAGGCCACTACAACTTGGGACTAGTTTATTCTCAGGTATCACCATCATTGAAATTAGTTTACTAGAAATTCCACCACATCCCATGGAACTTCAATAAAACCTCCAAAAATCCTCCTAAATCACTTCCTATGAAATTAGATATTCCTTTCATTACCACTAGAATAGTTCCATACATTCCTTGGTGAATGTGAACCGGTACTTCTTGGTTTGGTAATTTTCAATTTTAGAAATAAAAATTTTATAAGTTTCAAAATTTTAACTAGAAAATATTCCACACAATAAAACCATAAAATGACATTCATTGATTATATATTTTAATTAGAATCTAATTTATAGTTATATAGAGAAGATAATTTATTGGTACCCATTGAAATATCTATGAGAGAAAATTATTAAAAAAAATCACATAATTATTTTACAAACATTCATTTATCCTCTAATTATTGAATAGAAAAAAACATGTTCTTTGTTTACTTTAATTAAATGGAACTAATAAAATAAAATAAAGAAATAACATAATCATTTATTATGTTAACCACTAAAAAATAATATGAATATCTTAGGAAATACATGAAATAAATCATATTAAACAATTCACTAGTTTTATTTAAGGACTAGAAAGAGGGTATATTATTTATATTTCATAAAAATGAAGTATCCCTTATAATAATGTTTTCTTAAACAACTAAAATGATTAGAATAAAATAAAATGATAATAACTATCTTCTCACTTTTTGGGGAAACTTCAATTTTTGTATATTAGTCACTAAATAATATCTTCACTCATTATATTTTATAATTTCATAAATTAGTGAACAAAATTATACATAACAACCCAAAATCTTTTTCATTCATCCTACAAGTTATTTTTATTTTTATAAAAGTGTTTGAACATCAAAAAATAAGAGTAAATTCAAATAATCACTTATCTAATGATTTTACTAAAATTCATCATCAATGTAATAGTTATATCTATAATTACTTATAATTTAACTTAAATAAATTAATTACAGAAGTTCTTTTATAAATTATTTATTCTTATGGGTGTCACTCCCTGTAATTTTCAACATACCACTTTATTTATCCATTCACTATGTGATGCATCCATTTAACACACTCTATCATACTCAAAACGCAAATTCAAAAAAAAAATTAAATTCCATAATCCAATACCATGGAAACATTAAATTTGATCCATTCCTCTCCTATAGCAATATGTTCACCATTGATCAATTTGAGAAAATTTAAGTGGTCAGAAAGAGGTATCTTAGGTGGAAAAAATAATCACATACCAAAAAAATATTTAAAAATGATGTTTTTTATCATAAATAAATAGGCACTCATTAAGTACTACCAGGTACCAAATAAAACAGCTCATCTCTAAAAATATCTCTATCTCAAACATCAGGTACCTAGTTCCATCCTTTAAATATCCAATAATACAAATATAAAATTTCTATACTCACTAAATCTTTATCGATTAATTGATGCTTATTAACCAAGTATATGGTTCTAATATTTATAAACTCAATATCATTGAAATATCCCTATAATGTGTTTCATCTTATCTTTATACCTCATGAGAATCCTTGATCACTTCTACAGTGTTAAAACATATCTCATTGGAATCTTTAGGATGTGATGGAGAATTTTTTTCATTAGTTGGAAACGAAATCCATCACATTGATGACCATTTACTAAAGTAATGTTTTTATTCACTATAATACATTAAATCTATCATCCAAATATGACTATGTGAGAGTAAACCTTCAATCAGAGCGAATTGTGAATGGGTGGTTACCACAAAACCAAATCTCAAGCATATTTTCCTTTCAACAGTTAATCCAACAAGTTCATGAATGAAATAATGTAATGATGTGAGATATATAGATAAATAAATCACATGACTTAATGGTTTTTACAAGTTAAATCACTCTTTTTATTAAGTGCCTAATCCTTAGTGAAAAATGTTTTTGATCCCATTGTTGATGATATTATCTTATTATCAAAATGAATAATTAATATATTAGGAAATTTTCCTAAAATCCATTTATAAGAAATAAAAATGAGCATTAACATATGTATCAATACTCAATTCCAAAAACCAAGTTCCTATAGAGTTCAGATCATGTGCACACTCCTATTATTCTACTTAATCAAAGGTAAAATATCCCTATAATGCTTAATGGAATGGGAATATATTTATCTTAATTTTTTAACCACATTTCTATGAGGATGAATACCCCTATTTAGGACCCTACAAACATCAAGATGATGTGATTTTTGTTGTTGTGTGATGGTCAGATTTGAATGATATGGTTATGGACCTAAAAAATTACTCATCTATTACAGGATATCTATATGCATTGTGGATTAGTCCATGTATCTTATAAAATATCCATAAGCCTCATTGTGGCATGATACCATGCCATGTGTTGTGAAGAAAAATTTCTTTAGGATAATCATAGTAAAATTTCTCATACCTTTGTTCTTTGCAACATAAACTCATTAATTAGAGAATGATATTTATTATTGTGGTATGAGGACCTCGTTTTTAATGAACATCACCAAACCTTGTTTTCTCAATTCCATATTTATGGGTGGACCTATCTAAAGTTTCTGAGTGATGTGGAAGCATCATATGGGTTATGAGAAACTCATATTTTTTCATAATTGATGATTAATATGATATATACATTGACAATAAACTCCATGAACAATTGAATTGAATCAAAGATTTAGTGGCATGAGAGCACTGAAACCAAAATTCAGGATCATCACACAATTATTTATAATTATTTTATGAAATTAAATAATTACCATGTGATGAATTCATTATATGTTGATGCATATGATGATGTATCAATTTCAGACCATCATTTACTCATGGAATCATGTATAAATAAACTTCATGATTCTCCAAATATAAATATAATAACCTCAATGTGATAACATGGAAGATCATAATACTTGTGCCATTCATATTTTATTTCCATGAGAATCACATAAATAAGGATTCTCTTTGATCTCCCTAGAATTGAGAGTGGTAGAGGAAGAGGATTGGTCTCTATCCATGATTGTGTTCTTAGAGAGGCATCTCTCCATGGATTTTATAGAATTTATTGATTTTTTCTATTTATAATTAAAAAATTGTAAACCCCTTTAAAAATAATATAATTTGGTTTAAATAGTTGTAGGGTTAAAAAAAATTACATGGGACCTTATTATTTTTATAATCTAAATGGAACCCCATGTATATAATAATAATAATAATAATAATAATAATTTATAGCTTGAAAAAACCTTGTGAATTAATAAAAAATTATTTATTTAAATAATTTTAAAAATATATTATTTATTACCAGACCGTTAAACTTGGTCTATCATTCCTCCACTCTGTTTATCAATCCTTTAGTAATGATTTTTTTTAATACATAAATATCATGGTATTATTGACAATTAAATAAATAATATAATATAATATCCAAATAAAAAATAAATATTATTTAAATATTATATGCACAAAATACTCTCTCAAAAAACAGTTATGGAATATATAAAATCAAGAGAACATAAATAGTTATTAAAACACATGCATGTATATTTTGATTTAGCAAGTCAAATAATAATTTTATTTAACTATGATTATGGATAAACTTAGTGTGTGACCCTCTAGGCCTATTTATCAATGTAATTAGGATAAGTAGCCCCAAGTTAAGGTTTATTATCTAGAAACATGCTATATAACCCATAGATAAATAATTTAATGTTTTAATGGAATAAAAACTCTCATACACTATTACTATGTAATATACTCTCTTTAGTATGATATCTTTGATCATGAAGGTGGCATACTGGTGTCATCAACCTACATGCTTGATGTCCCTTTATTTGAATTTTCTAGAATTTAAATTTTACAAACAACACTATGTCCATAGATTTATTTAGGATTTATCATTTCCATAAAAAAATTGAGATATAAACTTCTATTAATGAACATGAAGGACAAATCCTTTCTCACATTATTCATTAATGAAATATTACTCATTATGCACACAACATATCCTATTTCACTATGAACATATTTCATCATGGAATTCATAAATAAATTAAAGTACACTACTCATAATATCTATTAATGGAAATTTTAATTTCATAGGATCAATACACACATCTGTAGATAGAAACATACAATGACACATACAAATGTAGATTTAGGTCTTGTTCTAAAACTCTTCCACACTAAAAATTACCAAGGGTGTTAATAATGATAAGGGGCCTCAAAGTTCTATGAGTATTCACCCCTAATAGACTATATAATTTATAGCTCTCAAATTATTTTATCTTGATGTGGAATATATATATATATATATATATATATATGTGTGTGAATATTGTAGTGGAACTTCTGAGTTCTCATCATAGAGGGGAACTTCTATGACCGTTCAGTGTGATAGCTACACTTAGGACATTATCACATACTATGTATCATAGAAGAAAAATCATGATGTGATAAATTGTCTATTAATATTTAAAACTTTTAATACAAGTATTCATAAAGTACATAGATGGTTCTAGGGAACTAACTCCAACAAAAATCTCACGTTCCCTAAAACTGACTATTTATAACTTTGAGTCCACTATATCTCATATGGAATTCATTCCAATTATAAGATAATTATTTACTCAAGGGGTCTTCCATGATTTATTTTATGGAAATTATTATTATTATAACTTCACTCCTTTGAGAAAAATAACTAAACAGGAGATACTTCTTGAGTATGTTCTTTTTTTGTTGATGTGACCTTAACTCTTTTTCAAGATACATCACTAATGTATTATCAAAATATAATGTGATTGGGACTTTAATTATTGGTCCCAAATAAATTTTTCTCACAATATTTTATATCTAAATGGATTTGTTGGTTTCATTACAAGACTTTATATACTCATACTCCACTGTAGAATCTATAACAACTTGCTTCTTTGAACTCTTCCAGTTCACAGCTCCTCCATTTATACTGAATAAATAACATGATTATGAATTCAAATAATTCTGATATGTTTGAAAACTAGTTCTAGTATAAACCCTAAGGGATAGATCCCCATCTACCCTATACACTAGGAACATATATTTAGTTCCTCTTATATTCTTAAGGATGAACTTAATAGTAGACCAATGTTGTTCACCTAGATCAGCTTGATATCTACCTACCATTATCAATATGTTTTCAATATAAAGACTAGTATGTAACATGACATACATGATTTATCATATCACTAAATCATATTTGATCTTACTAATTCTCACTTTCCCCAATTATGTATGAGGACGCATTTTCATTGAATGATGTATACCATGCGACACTCGAACTAATACCCTATTGGATTGTTCCATATCAAATCTATTTAGTATCTGATAAATGTATTTACCTTAAATGTTTTGTTAGTAAACCCAAGCTAGGGATCGAGCTGTAACTACCCCAAGCCCGACTCCATAGGCCAGGGGTGGTGACAAGAATAGAAGACACAACTAACTTGGGGAGGCCATTTCATAAGTACCTGTACACACACACAAATCCAACTCAATGTAAAAGTGTATAGGGAGGGAAATAAAAATTGAAAAACTGCTGTAAATAGACCAAACATGCATGGACCTATAAATAGTAAAAACTGTGATAGTGTAAACTACAAATTAAAAAAAGGAAAAAATACATTCCCAACCATAAATATATCCCAACCTGACAGAAAAATTGAAAATTAAAATAGCTGAGAGAGCCCATCTCTTGGATCCCAAACTATGACCATTGTATGTGGTCCAAGCACCTCGTATCCCTAAGCTCATCTAATGTCATGATCAACCTTTCATCCATCTTCAAATGACATGACATGTGTGGGGTGAATCCCATGTAGGGGTGAGTTTATAAATACCTAGTAGAACACCCTAAAAAGGGCGAATGGGGAGTATTATGAAATACAACTGAAGAGGAAAACAATAGATAGATCAAATTATAGTAAAAGAGTTTATCTCAACCCAATAATAGAGTTAAAGTAAACTCATCCAAACACAAGGATACCAACATGTTGAGAAGATGAATTTCTCATCATGTTTTTTCTACCTATAGCCAGAGTGTAGACTCATCCAACCACAAGAAGCTAGACATAGAAAGCGTGTGGCATACCCTGCGTGTCTTTGCCTATCCTAGAAAGAGATTAACCGTATCCAAGGAGTGGGTACCTAAGAAGGATATATATATATATATATATATATATATGATCATTCAGAGAAACCCAAAATTAAA
This sequence comes from Viscum album, assembly GCA_963277665.1. Classification (NCBI taxonomy): domain Eukaryota; kingdom Viridiplantae; phylum Streptophyta; class Magnoliopsida; order Santalales; family Viscaceae; genus Viscum; species Viscum album. The sequence continues at coordinate 516,356,492 of OY728153.1, read as the reverse complement.
GAGTAGGGGATCTCCATTTTTATAGCTCATCCAAAGAAGAAGAGTCACCAACAGTTCCATGGTTAATCTATGATGCCCATAATCTCATTTGTCTACCTTAAACATGAAATTACAAGGGAATCAATCACCACACCTCAATACTATCTACTTTGGGTGGAACTGACTCACCACAATATTTTAGGTCACGTTATAAAGGAGCCTCATGGTGGGTAAAGTGTCCCAATTTCTTGTGAGATCAAAGGTATGCCAAACCACGTATCAACACTATACAGCATAGTTTAGTGGTTATAAGTTCTAGGAAAGTATTCCATAGCATGGTACGATAGGAGGGCCATTCTTTGATATTCCTAGATGAAATCCACTTCCCAACCCATTAGGAGGGTAATGATTGAGATGATGTTATTAGGGAACTTCACTGCCTAGACCTACTAGAGGGTTACCCTGAGAAAGATTTCATTGGGGAACTACACTGCCCAGCCATGCTAGAGGGTTATGCCTAAAAACTCATCAGGGAACTCCACTTCCTAGCTCAAGAAGAGGATTTCCCCTGGATGAATTCATCGAGGAACTCCACTACCTTGCCTTGCTAGAGGGTTACACCTGGAAGGCCGTCAAGGAACTCCACTGCCTATCCTTACTAGAAGGTTATGCCTAGAATATGTCTTCGTGGAACTCCACTTCCCATCCATGTTGGAGGGTTAATTCTAAAAATCCATAGAGATCCTGTATAATTACTACCATCATCGGGTATCGCCTCAATGTATTCCAAACCCAGAAAATTTCACATCATATCTTGAAATCCATTTTTGAGGGTAGAATCATGTGCTACATGAAAAAAACTCAGCACAGGATACTCATGGGCCAAAATTTAAGTTCAAATGAAGGAGATGAAAAAATTTAAGTTTTCTCAAAAATAGATACAAGGAATTTCAGGGACCCACACGGCATGTGGTCTTGCTCTGCTTTCTCTGTGGGTCCTCATAATAACAAGTATTTTTGGCCATATATCACTACACAACATGTAAAAAACTACACGACGAGTCTTAGCCAACGTCCTGAAAAACACATGAGGCTTATTATCGATCTGAGGAAAAAAATAATTTCCCTAAAATGCCACTTCAAACAACCCTGAATGGCCAAACGTATCACACCATTATAATCCTCATGGAAAAATTCATGGGATAGACTATTCACATGCCTTAATTGGAGACCTAGTGTTAAAGTCTCATTTCACCACATCATGCATGAATGATTCTTTTTGGGCATGAGGTATGAGTCTAAAATAAATAACCTAAATTGGTCTTGAAACGTCCTCCTTAATTTCAGGTTCCCAGCATCACAGATGGTTTTTCATTCTGAAAAAATATGAGGGAGATATATTGAATACAATATCCTAAAATAGTAATAATTTTATTATTATTGGGTGTTTCATTGACCTGAGGAATGATTCCAAAATAGGTATCTTAAATTGGTCTTAAAATGGCCGTCTTAATTCCACAATCATGTTGTCACGGATGGTTTGTCAAACAGATATCATACGAAGGATTTACAACCAAAACAATGTTTTGACATTAATAATAATAATAATATATTATTATTATTTTTTTTAATCATATTTTTTTGAAGGAAATGTTGAAATAATGGGAGTGCTTCTTTTTATACAAACTCTATGTGACACCTATTCTCTATGCACCACCTCATCCTTTTTAAATCTTTTAAGTTAATTTTTAATTCCTTTAAATTTTTAAGTCATCATCATTAATTCCACCCAAATTAATTACATTAATTACTCAATTAATTTTAAACCACCCACCTTATTTTATTAACTTATCCTTATTGTTAATATTATGGATAATATTAATAATAACATAGGTCCCATTAAATTAAATCCATTTAATTTAAAATGATTTTATTTATTAAATTAAACTCATTTAATTTAATTAACCAAATATTTTATTCCACCATCATTATTATTATTTAATATAATAATAATAAAAATACTCCTTTAATTTTTCTCAAATCATAACTAGGATTATTATTAACACACATTGCATTGACCACATCCGACCACCTCGTCGGAGATATTTTTTTGACTATCGTCACGTCCAATCCAAACAGCCACCACTCTGAGATCCTTTGGACTCCCTCCACTTAAAATGGACCCTTTCATAGTTCATGTCGTTTCCGCATCCCAACTAGTAAAAAAATGGGTTATCGACCCGATCTCGAACCACATCCCATAAAAAACATGCACCCACAGTGGCGATCTAATCCGTTCACCAAAAAACATCCTACTCATTATCAATCCATCCCCAAACGGTTGATCTGCATGTCATTCATGCCACCACAATGAATTTGAGGGTGTTACCGTATTCAAAACCGCCCTTGACAAAGTCAAATTATAACCTCATGGTCCAACGACAAAGAACACGAAGAACGGTGGGGGTAAAGAATGAATAAAAAGGCTATAAGTATTATTTCCCAAGCGTTCTTGGACAATGATTTCATAATAGTTTAATCAGGTTGAGAAACATGGAATAAAAAGAAATAAATTTAAACAATAATTTATTTTGATACATGGAATTATGTAAAGGCTCAAATTAATGCAGATCAAAGAGAGAGAATTGATTATAAAAAATATTTTAATCCAAAGGTGCGGAAACCATAATTTATGAGTCCAACCAAAATTTTGGATTGATCATTAATGGAGAACGCATTTTCCAATTATTTGGGAGGATCTATTGCGTTTGTTATATCCTGATCCGCTCGATACAAGAGTTTCACTGTCATTCAATTTGATTTTCTAATGGAAAGGAGGAGGAGAGAGCTTACTGAAGATTATAGGGTTATGAGACCAACGCTGGCCAAAATGGCATAAATATATATTTATAACCATTTTATTTTAGGTTAAATTAATGAAAGAATGAATTAATTTATTAATTATACCCACTTAACATACCACCAATTAGTGAGGGGTTTGAACATCACACACTGACTCATTTTATGTCGTATCTAGGGTAAAAACCTCATTCCACACTCAACTGTGGTCTTAGATTTCAGATCCGATCAACCATTTAAGAGTTATCCTATTTTCCTTAATTATATTCATGCACATAATATAAAATATATTTAATATTTTTATAAAATTTATTCATGGAACACCGGGCCTCATAATCACATTCCTTCTTAGCTCCTAGATCTGGAAATATATTTAAAAATATTTCAAGGTATTAAAAGTCAAAAAACAAGGTCTCTACATCATTCCCTCCTTTATGATTTTTGTCCCTAAAAATAAAAGTAGGAAAACAAATCGGGATACTGAGCCTTCATATATCTCTTCCACTCCCATAAACTCTCCTGCATGTTTTTATGCTTCCACAAACATGAAACAATAGGATGGTATTTCCATGCAAGGTTCACTTATGTTAGTCCTCAATCTACACCAGGTGCTTTTTGAAGGTGGCTCCATCCTTGATGTACATCTCTCCCCAATTGGTGATGTGCATATGGTCATGCATGTATCTCCTCATATGTGACACATGGAAGATTTCATTCACCTACTCCTGCTGTGGGGGAATGGAACGGTAGTTGGAAACCTTTCCAACCACGTACATGATATCAAATGGTCCAATAAACACTAAGGATAGATTGCCTCCCCATCTGAACCTCTATATTCCTCATCATGGGTATAATCGTAAGAAAACATGGTCTCCCTATTCAAACTCCATGTTCCTATGATATAAATCTGCATAAGATTTATTTTTTCTATGGGATTTCTTCATCCACTAATGGATGATCTGTACTTTCTCCATTATCGCTTGCAGCAACTCTGGACCCACAAGAGATGAATTACCAATCTCTGTCTAGCACAAGGATGACCTATAGGGTCTCCCGTATATGGCCTCAAAAGGCGTCATGCCAATGGAATAATGGTAGGTGTTTTTGTATGAAAACTCTATCAAGTGTAGATGGTCTTCCTAGGTCTGGTCTAAGTATAACATGTAAGCCCTCAACATATCATCCAAAACCTGGATAGAGCGTTTGGTCTACCCATTAGATTGGGGGTGAATATAGGTTAAATATTAGTATACACTATGAGATAAGTTATTACAGAAGAATTACATTATCCTCTTGGGCTTGGAGTTTCGATATTCTAATTTTCATGGTTAGTGCTTTGAGTAGGAAATTAAATTGAAAACTTCCCAAGCTCCCTACACATAAGACATTGAATTATTGATGATACATTAAGATGATGTCTATTAATTTCAATAATGTTAACAAAAATCATAATTTTTTCCTTAACAGTTGGCTTCTTGATTATATCCATTAAAAAATTCAAAATCTTCTAGTTCCTTTTATACTACTACCTAGGTGATTCCTCCCATATTCTTAAAATATAGAAAATTGAATATTATTTAATTCCTAATATTCATTACCTGAACATCCCTAAGACTCTATTATAATCTTCTTTGGTTTTTTTGTAACTTTTATTATTTTCACAATGTAAATAATATTTTGTGATAGCTGGTTTGGCATAATCATAATTTTTCTCACTCTATCTCTAATTTTGATGGGTTTTTCATTGAGGTAATATTTGTATTATAACCCACACCCAAGGTTCCTTCTAATTACATCTATCATTAAAACCAAAGGGTTTGAAATATGTTATTAAACAATAATAATACTTATGAATTATTATAATCATAAAAGTAATTCAACATTAAATCATGCAGTTGTTTTATATTATTGTGTTGGACTATAGTTCATTTGGTTCAACATATATAAATATTAGTTTATCCCAGGTTTCATTAAGTTATATTATATTATACTTCTCATCTTAATCCCACAAAGTAAGTTGGAAATCAATAATTCATAGTGGTTTTTAAAGAGTATATGTTTAACCAAAGAATATCCCTTGGAGTTTTTGGGGTATGTTGTCTTAATCCCGCTTATCATGCATCATTATGTTGATAAAATAAATGATAAAAAAACATTTTCGATGTAGTTAACCCTAGGTGAATCTTTTTCATAGCCGTATCCACTTTACATTATCTACTAATGGAAATATTTCTCGGAAAACCACTTAGTAAAGACATTACCAATATTTTAGGATATCATACAATACTTAGAATCATATCTATGGTTTTCACTAATGTTTTCTATCCTTAAGAATAATGGTAACTAAAATAATCCCTAAAAATAACTAAAATAATCCAAAAAAACTAAACCCTTCTCTAATACCAATTGTAAAGCCCTATATTCAGACTCCCAAGTATTTTTATAAAAACCAATTTTTTAAACACAATATTTGATACTTAGTTGTATGAACCTATGTTTATTTAACAAAATTACCATATTATAATCATTACAAACCATAAAATATCACAATCCCAATAGTGGAAGATTTAGTGTATTCATGGATCAACTGTAGAAGAAAAATATTTTACGATACATGTGAAAATTTCTCCACATTCAAGCCAAACTAGAGAAAAGTTTATAAATACATTAGGTTATACAGATCTTTATAACTTTGGGAAAGAAAACATAAGAAAGGGTTAAACTTGAATTTCTATTATGGGAAAACTAATCAACATGTTATAAAGGGTTATATCAAAAGAACATGAAAAAACATTAACAGGAGATGAATATATCTTTAAAATAACTTGTAACAATAAGTTTTTCCACAAGTTATGGTAGAAGAACATGAAATATTAATTAAAAAACATGTAACATGGAAAAAGAGTGTGAAATCAGGGGAAAATAAAAATGATCCATGGAGAATAATCATAGAAATATGGATTCGAAATGTAATATTCTATTGATCCCTAACATAATAAATAATTTTATGCTAAACATAAACATGGGGAAAATATATCAGTGTGAATAAAAAAATTATATGCTTCATTTTGTGAACAAAAAAGTTCCCCACACTTTATGTTGACAACAAACAAAATTCCCACTATTCAATATTTGAAAAAATGTATGCACTCCATATTGTGAATAAAAAAATGCCCACACATTATATTTAAAAAAAATTCAATGCTTCATGTTGTGAAAAACAAAATTCACATGCTTAATGTCATCAAAAAATAAAATTTTGAGACTTCATGTTATGAGCAAACAAAATGTCTATTCATCATATTGTGAATAAAAAAATGTCCATGCCTCATATTGTAAACAAACAGAATATCAATTCTTAATATCATTATCTTATGGGATATAAATCCTTAACCAATGAATCATACGTATATATAGAACTGAAAACTTCAAACATCCATACATTTGAGTTCCACTTGGAAACAAATATCCATTATATAATAAAATAACCATAGAAGAAATAATATGTTTCTTAACTAATAAAAAAATCACATAACATGAACTTAAAAAATAATAGGTGATAAAAATAATTTTTAAAAAGAAATCATATTGTAATATAAAATAAAAGGAAATCAAAATAACACTTCATGAATATAATCCCAACAAGTAATTTGATCATAAAATACTAAAGTTTTCACAAAAACTTTTAAAATTTTAAATTAAAAATTAATTATAAAAACATTTTCTTCTATTGAAATGAAATAATTTTGAATTCAAATTTAAAAAATATTGAAAATTTTTCCATTTAAAAGATATTATGTTGATTAAGAAATTTGTTCTGAAAGATAAAACATTTGATTTTGAAAAGTTGGAGAACATATTTAATATCTTAAAATACCTTTTTTAAAAACTAATATAGAAAAACTGGTAATAAAACTTTCATTTTAATAGAGTATATGGTAAATATTAAATTCACATGAGTACCAACATATTCTATTTTATAATAATAAAGTAATTTTTTTGGAAATAATGAAAATGGAAATTAAAAAAACATTATTAAAGGATATGATATTTTTTTCTTAAAAACGACGTATTTTTTTGAGAAATAAATTCCATGATATAGAATATTTGAGTTAAAAACATCATTTTACCTAGATATAAAAGAGTAAATATATTATGAAATATGAAATGTAGTAATTTATCAAAAATAGAAAAATTATGCTCTATGAATAACATTTTAACTCAAAGAAATTAAAATTAAGTTAATTGAATCCCTTATAGATGTCACAATTCATGAAGTAATAAACATTTAAAAGGGGTTTATGTGGTATAAATGTAAATCTCCAAAAAATAGATATTATCATATAAATAATAAAAGGGAATAATTTAACCAACTTATGTGAAATATGTTCAAGAATAACAATCATAATACAATTAATGAGAATTGAGTTTCTAAAAACACTTATGGTAATGGAAATGTAATAATAAGAGTTATAACAAGAAATTGAAATTAAATTATCCAAAATTTGGAGATATTTATTGGGAAAATCATTTTTTTGTTATTTTCATAAAAAACAAATTTCAGGGAAAAGTGGGAAACATACATGACTGATTACACCTTACAAATAAAAAATTAAAAAGAAGATACCAAATTCAAAATTCAAAAAATTAAGGCACCATTGTGGGAACAAAATCCCTCAAATAAAACTGCCTCTCAGGAAACGTGTGAATGTCGTCGTCATCACAACACTATCGTTATTATCATGTCATCATCATCCATGAAAAACATTGATTTGTTGCCTTCGGAGTCACCACATCACCGGAAATAGAAAACCACCAAAGATCATCCCACCACCACTTCCATAAAACTTTTTTGTAATTATTTCAAATCCATATATTTCAGATATATTTTCTAATTATAGTTTATTTTCATTATTATGTGTAATAATTGTTAGTTTCTTCTTCTGTATATTATTCATAAAGAAAATATTTATTATCAAAAAGTTTTTTATAGTAAATAATTTAAATATATTTAATGATAGACTTATACTTTTATTTAATGATTACTTATGTCCCGTTTTTATTTGGTGAATGACATGAATCTGGCTTGTGAAAATGGAAATCGAGATGAACCAAATTTTGATGTGTTTAATGTTTGAAAGGTTATTTTAATAATTAATTTAAATATTAACAAAAAAATTATATAATCATTAAAAATATTATATATATCATTTTTACATGAAATTATGATCCTATGAAATCCCATAATCATTTTTTACATAATCATTATAACATCATTTACATAGGTGGTAAAATCAACCTAAACTATAATATATTATGATTATTTATTAATTAAGGATTTTTATTTAGAAAATGATAATTTGACATGTAAAGAACCTCAAAAATGTTATAAATATCATATATCACTATGAGATATATTCTATGAACCATTAATGTTCAGTGTTGATGAAAAATGTCTAGGTTCTGGGAACAGTAGAAGCGTGCGATTAGATGTTCCCAACTAATCATTTTGTCATGATCGATTATCAATACAAGATTTATAAAATGATAAACATATTGATCAACAAAATTGAATCAAAGAAAACTATACAAGGGATATAAATCTAGAACCAAGAAAATGATCATCAGATACTATTTATAATTAATTTAATTAATTAAAGAATTACTTTGCATTAATTATTTCTTTGTTGATAGATTCGACAAAAAAAATTTTGTATCATCATTCCATTATAAAAATCAAGTGTATATTCCCTCTAGTTCTGATCAACACATGTTCTATAAATCACCAAACATCGTTGTAGGAATCCCCAGGTGCTAGCACAAAAGTTCCTATCGCTTGCATCATTCTCTTTTGATTCTCATGAGAATTTCTTCCAAATAGTTCTCCTAGATCTCTCTAGACTCAAGAGTGGGAGGTGGAGGAATATTTCTCTCCATTATTAGGATAATATTTAGAGACGGATCCCTCTAGGGATTGATAGGATTCTCACCGGTTGTCATTGTGTACAACCCAAAATGAATTGTCTCTAATGAAAAGAATAATATAATTGGGATTCAATTCTTCTAGGGTTTAAAAATAAATATTTTCATAAGTTCCCTTTAATATTGTTTTACTTTTGGGTGGAATCCAATGTCTAAAATAATAAAATTATTGTTATTTTCTTAACATGATCTTGACTTGTTAACTAAATAAAATATTATTTAATCCGAAAAATTAAATATATATTATTTCTCACCAAAACATTAAACTTGGTCTATCATTCCTCCATGATATTTTCCAAGCATTGAATAATGAATGTTTATTATATAAATAAATATCACTTCATTATTCACCAATAAGTAAAAAAATATTATATTCACTAAATAGAAAATAAATATTTAATAAAAAATATTCTCACATTATATTCTCTTGGATAAATGATAAAGGAATATATGAGATTAAGAAAACATTGATAATTGTTAAATCGGGTATAATATTTATTAAAATTATTAAATAATAAATAATAATATGTTATTTAACTAAGATTATATATACACTTAATGTGTGACCCTCTAGGCCTCGTTCTCAGTGGAATTAAGCAAAATAACCAAAATTCCAAGGTTATCATCTAGCACCATTCCATGGAACCCATAGAGAAATAATTTAATTTCACAATAACATAATACCTCATATGAATTCTTACTATGTAATATAATCCCTTTATCATGATATATCTAATTAATATAGTTTCATGCTAGTTCAATCAACCTATGTGCTCGATGTATCTTTCTTTGACTTCTCAAAAATTGAACTTGCCTATAGATCACCATGGAAATGAATTTATTTAGGCTATATCATTTACATCAAAGGGTTTGAGATATCAACTTATTTTATAAAATAGAAGGGAAAAATACTTTCTTTAATTATTTATTAATTCAATATTACTCATGATGAACCCATTGTATCCTACCTCACCACAAACATATTTTTTCATTATTTTCATCATTACATCAAAGTATATGACTTATAATACTCACCAATAATAATTTTAAATCATAAGGATCAATACACACATCTATAGATAGGAACATCCAATGATACATATAAATATGGATTTCTAATGGTAGGTCTCATTCTCATAATATCCTATACGGGATATTAACAAGGGAGTACACCATGATAAGGCACTTTGAAGACATATGAGTCTCCACCCATGATATACTATATCATTTGTGTCCCTCAAATGATATCTTCTCTCTATAGAACATATATTCAAGAAAAGTGGAATAGTACTTCTGGATTCTCATCATAGTGGGGAACTACTATAACCATTAAGTTTGAAAACTAATCTTTGGACATTATCACATACAATGTTACATAGAATAGAAACCATGATGTGATAATAAGTTTTTTAGAATTCAAAACAATGAATACATGTTATCATAAAGTACATAAAAGTTTGACCTAGGGCACTAACTCCCACAGACTACCACAGTCACTAGGTCCAACTGCTAATAATCGTTAGTTCACTGTCTCTCACATGATAGTCATGCTTCTTATAAGATGGTCCTTTAGTCAAGGGGTCATCCACGTTCTCTTCCATGGGTACTATACTCACTACAACTTCACCCCTTCGATAAAAATCCCTCAAGAGGTGATACTTTCGTAGTATATGATTTTCCCATTGGTGTGACCTTTTCTCTTTTTATAGACCCACATTTGTAGTTTTATAACAATACTATGTGATAGGGTCATTAATACTAGGTACCACATCAAGATCCTGAACAATGTTCCATACCCAACCATATTCTTTAGCTGAATTTGAAGCATCTATATACTCGGACTCCACTACATAATCAGTGAAAATTGGCTAGTTTGAACTCTTATAGTTCACAACTTCTCCATTAAGAAAAAAATTTCATAAATGTGAATTCAGATCATTTTGATCTATTTTAAAACTAGCATCATTATAACCCTTGATGGATGGCTTCTTGTCTCCTCCATATACTAGGAACATATCCTTATTTCTTCTTAGATACTTAAGGATAGCCTTCAAAACATACCATTATTGTTCTCTTGGATCATCTTGATATCTCCCTACCACAATCAATTCATATGAAACATCAAGTCTAGTACATGACATGACATACATGATCGAACCTATAACTGAAGAATATGAGATCTTACTCATTCTCTCTTTCTCTATTTGTGTCTGAGGAAACATTTCCCTAGAAAGATGTAAACTATGTGACATTAGAACCAATCTATTTGTAAAATCCCAGATTTTTTTGAGTCATCTTAGGAAAATTTTTCAGGTAGTTTTGGAAACTTTTAAGTACATTTGATTTACAGTAGTGTCTTGGGGTGTGTTTTGGTGAAATTTTAAGAAAAACTAACAGACATATGAGTCCTCACGGTTTGTGAATGGTTTGAAAAAAATCTATGGCTAAACCATGCCAACATAGAGGTATGCACGGTTTGCACATGGTTTGAAAAACCATGTGACCAACCCGTGCAAACCTGGAAAGAGAGGTCCACACTGTTGGCGCACGGTTTTCTCTAATCATGCGCCTCTTCCCAGGAAATTGTGCACGTGGAATTAAAAATCCGAAAATCCATTTTAAAACTACCTGAACCCAGTATGACTCCCATATTTCAACCTTTGATTAGTCTTGAAAATATATGTGTGTTCTGAAAGCCTTCCAGATGGATTCCAAGGTGATTCGAACATTGTTCTTCAAGATCGAAAGCTCAGATTGAAGATCCTATCTCCTCCTGGTAAGTGTATATCATCTCATTGCCTCTCCCATTCTTTCATCTATTAATTCTTGATCTCTTCATGGAATATATTCACCATTTAGTTGGATTTAAACCTATGAGTTTAGATCTAGGTCTTGGATTGTATAAATAGATCTAGATTTGAAATATCTTGATGCCTTTGATCTTAATTTTTGGATTAGGATTTTAGATCTGAAGCTTGATCGACGACGTTGTTCCACTCAGATTTTGGGGATTTCTGTTGGGCTAACTTTCGTCAATAATTTGAGGTAGGTGATCTAAATTGAACTCCCATAGTCGTGATTTTGATATGGGTATGTGAATTTATAATTTTCTATCTTCCCTTGATAATTGATTTCTTAAATTGGAGTAATTGTGAATGTGGAATTGACCTATGATTACCATTGTGATTAATTGACAATTGAATCACGAAAAAAAAGTGGGTTTCCCAAATAGATATTTTGGATATTTTTTATGGGTTGAGATATTGTAATTGAGATATTAAATTGAATGTGTCAATCTAATTAATTGTGGGGAATTAGTTATGAAATTATGTTTGGATATGTAGGATAATTAATTATGAGAATTAATTATGTGCCATTATGTTGACCAAAGATAATTAATTGTGAGAATTAATTATGTGCCATGATTTTGATCCAAGACAATTAATTGTGAGAATTAATTTTGACAAGATGGGATTCTATGTGGATAATTAATTGTGAATAATTAATTATGGAATTAGAATTGTGTTGATTGATTGATTAATTGATGAATTAATTAACTTGTTATGTGCTTAGTTAATTGTTGAGTTAACTAATGGACTTTTAAATGTTTAACTAATAATTGGATTAGTAATGGAATGATGTGGCTAATTATTTTGAATTAATGAATTATTAAATGGATGATATTTTTGTGGTGATAGATATGGCTAGACAGATTAAATGTTGGGACATGGACATGGAGTTCCTCCCCAATAGTTATCCAAGCTTGAGATTATGTTTTTCAAGGCGTGAATACCTACACCCAATGAGATATAGAGTTATAGGAATGGTGAACTACACATAATGAGATTTGGGGTGATAGGTAGGGTGACCTACACTTTATGATATTTTGGGTTCTAGGAATGACGAACTACACCAAATGATTAGTAATAATGAATGATGATTCAAATGGGAAACATGAATTGAAACTGGGCCTAATGTGATTATTAAATATTAAATGAAAATGTTATAACTGTTTAATTATGCATTTTATTTATTTCTTTATAAAACTGCATACACTATCATTTGACTGTAATTGTTTTAGACACTGTAGGTGGTGGCATACTGAGTTGTACTCACACCCTATTTGGGATGCCTAATTGGCACCTGAGTAGACTTTTTTATTGTGGGATAGGACAAAGGTAAGGCCTCGGGTAAGGTTTTTGTTTGGTATTGATGCATGGGTGAGGGAACTAGATGTGGTTCGGGACCTGCTTGGAGTTTTTGTATCTTTACTTTGAGTTGAATTTTAAACACTTGACACTTGCATTTTCATAGAATGTTTTACCTTCCAGTTGAGTATTGTATTTTCTTGTTTGACTATCATATGACATGGAATTATTTTGGTTATTTATTTGTTTCCACACTTGGTTATTATTTTTATTTCTTTCATTGGTTTTTTATTCTGATAAAAGAGGGTGTAGTCTTCCCAATACTGACTTACCAGACCCTCGTTGCAAGTCGACACCCTCTAGCGTATGGGGAGGCATGCTTGAGGGCATGTGGACAACTGGCATGAAGAACCGTTCAGTGGATCTCGGGTATGGGCATCACAAAGTGGTATCAAATGGAGGTTTCGATCCTACGACCTATGTGTTATGGGTATGTTGTTGAACATGAACTGTTTTTCCTTGTTGTGAGATTGGAATAATGATACAAAATAAGAATAAATGGGTGTCTAATGAGAACCTTGACTGAATAAATGAGTATGATTAATTAATTAATTATTAAATTAATTAATTTGAGATAATGTGATTAATTAATGGTTGGATTAGCTAATTAGAATGAAAGTACCCTTGTTAACCAAGACCTAGGAGAGTGATGGTTAAGGGTAGTAATAAGGCCTCGGTGTTTACCATATGACGAGAAAAAGGGGGAAAGAACATGTTGAAACTTTTTTTGTTAGTTTCTCCTCTTATTTGAATGTTGTAAGGTTGTGTTATGAGACCTAAGACGTGTGTTTGGATTTGTATAGATATTCCTCCATAATGATTCTTGAGGGAGAGACCGAGGGATGTGTCCCAGAAAAAACTTCTAGACAGGGAAATTGAGGCACCATTGGTGCATGCTGAGGAGGAAAGGGAGAAGTTCATAAGGAACATGGCTCGTTTTATACAATTCATGGAGAGATACCTAGGTGGGGTTCTGAAAAGCATGTCTGAGTTGATAAGGGATTTTCATCTATAGTACCCTCTTACTTTTACTAAAGAGGGTGTACCTGAGGGAGATGAATTCTGGATTGAATCCAGAGAGACCATACTTGACCATTTGAAGAATTTGGCTGAGATGAGGGTCAAGTAGGATGCTTATATGCTACAAGGATCAGCAAAGTGCTAGTGGGACATTCAGGTATGATATGGACAGACTGATGAGATGTTATGGAAGGACTTTCTGGAGAATTTCTTGGAGCACTTCTATCCAGAGACACTAAGATATGATAAGTATTAATATTTTATGCATTTGACTCAAGGAAATATGTCCATAATGGATTATTTTTAACATTTCATATATTTATAGTGTTTTTCTATATATTTGGTAGAAGATGAGGCTTCTTCGGAAAAATCATTTTTGGATGGACCTAGGTGTGAAATTAATTCCCATGTAAATATCTTTAGGCTGAAGAAATTCTAGGAAGTGGTTAATTAGGCTCTCATTTGAGAGAGGAACCTAAAGGAGGATTCTGATACTGGATAAGTAGTTTTCACTGGACAATCAGGGAGTGTGTCATCCATGATTAGGAAGGGTCGTTATGAGAACCTTAGTCAGGATAGTGGCAAGCAAGATGGAAAGTTAGGAGAAATAGTTACACCTGATCTTACCCATGTGCTTTACCACTAGTGTAGTAGGCAGGGACACTATCATACAGATTATCCTCAGCCACCAGTGGAGTGCCAATTTTGTGGAAAAATGGGCACCTACAAAAGTTCTGTAGGAATCGGTGACAATATGGTGCTGAGGGATAAGCTTCTCATAGTCAGTGTGGGAAGGGGATCTTCTACACCATATAGGACTGGCAACTAGAGTTATATTGAAAGAGGCGGTAGAGGAATTGGGCATGGTGCTTCAAGGAATGAGTTCCTGTATCAGCAGAGTGGTGATACTCAGGGTATTCAGAAAACAGCACATGGAATAGGGTAAGGATAGTTACATGTAGTGAAACCTACACTTGTGGAGAGTGAGGCTGGTCCGTCAATAGAGAGAGGTACTATTCTAGTTGCTTCTACTTTAGCTACTGCCCTGTTTGATATTGGTGCCTCTCATTCCTTTATATCTACAAATCTTGTTAATGGTTTGAGATTGGAGGTGGAGTCTATAAGAGGGGTGGTGAATATTGATACACCGTTAGGAACACGGACTGGGGATATCTGTTTATACAAGGTTTTTTTTCTATAGATCGGATAGTATTATTTTCTTTGGGATATCTATGTCCTTGATATAATTGGCTTGGACTTGATTATTGTTATAGACTGGCTAGTCGCATACCAAGCACACATAGATTTTTACCAAATGAGAGTGACCTTTTTATCTTTTAAAGGTGACCAGTATGTTCTTTATGGAGAATGGGATATCCCTAAAAGACAAGTTAGTCTAATTACTCATCAAATGGGATATCTCATAGCCTAAGTTGCTAGTATTTTGCTGGATGATGGGAGTGGTAGGTAAGAAGTCCTTCCACTATTAGTATAACTATTTCATGATGTCTTTCCTAAATACTTTTTAGGGTTTCCATTAGATATGGATGTGGAATTCACTATTTATATCATGTCGAGGGCTGAGACTGTATCTATTCGACCTTACATAATGGCGCTGACTGAGCTTCAGGAGCTCAAAAATGCAATTAGTGGAATTGAAGGGTAAAGGGTTTATCCATCCAAGTACGTTGCTTAGGGGATCACCTATTTTGTTTACAAACAAGGCTGTCAAGATTTTACGTTTGTGTGTCAATTACCAGATGTTGAATAAAATGAATATGAAGAGCTGATATCATCTTCCATGTATTAATGATTTTTATAACCAGTAGAAGGGAGATCATGTGTCCCCAATGATTGATCTGAGATTAGGGTATCATCACATGAGAGTTCGGACTTCTGATATACCAAGAAATGATTTCAGAAGTAGGTATGGCCTTTATGAGTTTTTTTTAATTCCGTTCAGGTTGAAAAATGATCCAGTAGTGTTTATGGCCTTGAAAAACATGATCTTTCATCTGTACTTAAATCATTTTTTGGTGGTGTTTTTGGACGACATCTTGGGGTTCTCTAAGACTCATGACGATCATGTCCAACATCTTAACATCGTCCTTGGTACATTGATAGAGAATCGTCTTTATGCCAATATATCTAAAAGTCAATTTTGGATTGACCAGGTATACTTTTTGTGGTACATAATCTCATAAAAAGGTGTCGACGTGGACCCAGAAAAATTTCAGGCAGTGTTTTCCTAGGAGAATCCCAAGAATTTTTTTTGATATCTGAAGCTTTTTCAGATTAGATTGTTATTACATGTGGTTCATCCAAGACTTTACCTGATTGGAAGCACCACTTTTAGTTTTTAAAAAGAAAGGGATAATGTTTGATTGGATAGAAGCATATGATAATTCTTTGTAGGTGTTGAAGAAGTGGTTGACATCAGCACTGATTTTGATCTTACCTGAGTCGAGTGAGGAGTACACGATGTATTGTGACACTTCTGGGAATGGACTCAGAGTTATGTTGATGTAAGGGGATTGATTAGTTTCATATGGGTATTGGTATTTTGGGACACAAGAATAGAATTACGCTATACATGACCTCGAGTTGGTAGAAGTGGTTTATGCTCTTAAGTGTTGGTGACACTGTCTTATGGGTGAAAATTTTATAGTTTTTACAGATCACAAAATCTTGAAGTATATCATTTCACAATGCGACTTGAATATTTTGCAGCGAAGATGGGTAGAGTATATGCAGTCCTTTGATTTTGAACTGGAATATACACCCAAAACATGGAATAGTGTGGCTGATTCATTGAGTAGAAAAACTCAGAATCAACTTGTACATGAGTCAAGTGAAGAGTAGAAGATGATGACTTTGCTGGCGCAAATACATGTGTTTGTTCAGTAGATTTAGGATAGGATGACTCTGTTTTCTATAGTAGTGAAGCCTATAATCTTGAGATGGATTAGGGATAGGCAGTATGAGGATCCAGAGTGTTTATCCTTAAGGGAAAGATTTTAAGGTGGGGAGACACCAATAGATTGGATCATAGATGAGGATGAGATCATCTATGTGAAAAATTAGGTATTTGTGCCTACTAGTATGAACAAGGAACTAATGCGAGCATTTCATGACTCAAAGTGGGCGGTACATACTAGCATGAAAAAAATGTTCCATGATCTATGACGACAGTTTTGGTGGCCAATCATGAAAAAGGAGATAGCAGAGTTCATAACAAGATGTTTCACCTGTCATCAGGTGAAGGCAGAACATCAATGACTTGGAGGATTATTGTGGCCATTGACTTTTCTGGAATGGAAGTGGGACAACATGACTATGAATTTCTTGGTAGTAATTCAGAATACTCTTAGGAAGAATGATTCTATTTGGGTCATTGTGGATCGACTAACAAAGGTAGAACACTTCTTGCCTATTATGAAAACCTTTACAATAGAATAGTTGGGAGAAGTGTATGTGCGAGAGATAGTTTGTTTTCATGGGGTTCCACGGACTATAATTTCATATTGCAATTCATGCATTACTTCATGCTTCTTGCAGGGTTTAAAGAAGTCACTTGGTACACATGTTTTGTTAAGTATGGCCTTCTACCCACAGATATATGGGAAGTTTTAGCATACTATAGAGGTGTTAGAGGATATGTTGTGAGCATGTGTGATTGACTTTGGTGTTTCTTGGGAGAATCACTTGGATTTAGTGTAGTTCACCAATAAAAATAGTTATTAGGAAACTATACAGATGAAACCATATGAGACACTTTATAGAAGACCTTTTAGATCACTGCTATGTTGGCTAGAGGCAGGTGAGTCAGAGATGTTGGGACTAAGTCTTGTTCAGGAGACGTTGGAGCAGGTACAATTGATTCAGAAACATATGGATATGGTTCAGAGTAGGAAAAAGTCGTATGCTAATATATGGAGATGACCCCTAGAGTTTATATATGGTGACTGTGTATTCCTTCAAGTGTCACCTAGATTGGGTCACCACAGGATTCAGAGGCCGGGCAAGTGGGAACCTAGGTTCGTAGGACCTTTTGAAGTGCTGGAGAGAATTGTGTCGGTGGAATACCAATTATCACTTCCATATAAATTCAGTGCTATGCATGATTTTTTACATGTGTCACAACTATGACAGTATCACCCCGATCCTTCTCATATGATTGATGTGGAAAGGGTTAGCCTAGAGGTAAATGTGTCCTTTGAGGAGCATCTGATACATGTGCTAGGTCATAGTGAGAAAGTGTTATGGGGAAACATTGTGTTGTCAGTTCATGTTTTATGGAGACATAGAAGTTTTCACGGGGAAATTTGGGAATGGGAACCAGACATGGGGTCTCAATAGCCCTATATTTTGTGCTCTGAATCTTAGATAAGTTTGTGAGTACAACTCAAGGATGATCTATTATATGGTGGGGAGATTGTAATATATCAGCCTTTTATAGAGTCATATCAGGCACATTTTTCAAGTACTTTTTGATTATTTTAAGTAACTTTAATTTTGAGTAGTTTCTTGGGGTGAGTTTGGGTGAAATTTTAAGAAAAACTAATGGATAGAGGGGTCCACATGGTTTGCATATGGTTTGACAAAAATGTGCTGCAAAACCATGCCAACAGATAGGTCCACATGGTTTGTGAATGGTTTGAAAAACCATTTGACCAAACTATGACAACTTTTCAAACCTGGATAGAGATTTCCACATAGTTGGTGTACAATTTTCCCAAACCATGTGCCTCTACCATGGAAAATTTGCACGTAGAATTAAAAATCCAAAAATCCATTTTAAAATCACCCAACCCCCCCCCCCCCCCCATGAATCCAATATTTCAACCTTGGATTAGTTTTGAAAAATTCTAAGTGTTCCCAAAGCCTTCTAGAAGGATTCCAAGGAGATCTGGACACCATTATTTGAGATCTAAATCCCATATTGATGATCATCTCTCTTCCCAGTAAGAGGATTTCATCATGTTTCTTATCTCGTTCTTTCCTATATTCATTATTGATATTTTCATGGAAGATCTTCACCATTTCCAAGGATCTCAACCTATGAGTTGGGATATATATCTAGTATTTTGGATCTAGATCTATATTTTCAAGATCTTGATTCATTTAATTTTCATTTTTGGTTTTTAGTTTTAGATCTAAAGCTTGATCAATGACATTGCCCTGGGGTTCTAGTTTATTTCCTGAGAATTCCCCAAAAACACCTTGTAACCCCATACATGTGTATACAAAAAAACATGTTTCTTTACACTCTATAACTAGAAGTTAATTACATTTTCCAATTTATTTGGTATTTAGATTAATGTTCATGACATAGTTTATAATACATTTCCCCAAAAAGATAATAGAATATTTTCATGGGTCATTATATACCTTACCATGTATATCAAGGTATAGTTCCTCATTTTGAAAACACAATTCCACTAAGGTGTATAAGGTGGAGTGAGTTGATATAGAATCTCAAACTCTCGTAGAAAGTCGATAAACTCATGGTTAAGATATTCACTACCTTGATCTAAATAAAGATTATTCATCTTCTTTCCAAGTTGATTCTCTACTTCATTCTTGGATTTTTTAAATTTATCAATGGGCTCTGAATTATTACTCATTATATAGAAATAACCACATATACTCAGGTCATAAATAAAAGTTATGAATATTGAATACCTACATGTAAATTCTAATGGAAATGTTCTAAACACACCATTTTGTTCCAATCCAAGAAGCATTGTGGCCCTTTCACCCTACCCACTGAATGGCATTTTGGTCATTTTTTCATGTAAACAAGAATGATATATTTCATGTTTTTTTATCTAAGAATATTATAAATAACAATATTGATATATATTTTTCAAACACTTCTTGTTTATATGACCAAGATGGTGATTCCACAACTAGGTGTTATATGAGTTGCGTGAACATGATTCACTATCAATTGATAATACTTTGTTTTAATAATTTAATATATAATGGCCATTATTTAAATGTGTCATACCCTAACATATGTTGTCTTTATGAAAGAAATAATTTTTATTTCCAAACTGAAAAATATATCCATCTATATCTAGTAATGATACAAAAATTATGTTCCTGGTAAACATTGGTACATAATAAATATCTTTTAAAACAAAAATAATTCTTATTTGAAATGAAAGGTGGTAGTCACTAATTGCTTGAGAATCCATCCAAGCACCATTAGAAACTCTCAAATCCACCTCTTCTCTATAAATATTCGGAAATATACATTATTCTTGTATTTAGATATAGATGCTAGCACCACAAGCTATATTTAATACACATTGTGTAGATATTGAAAGATTACACTTGATAATGAACAAAACATTGGATTACACTTTCTTATAGGTTAGTTCCTCCTCCTATGGATTGGCTTTCCACATAAAAAACTTACTACCTCTTTTTCTTTTCTCTACCTATAGATATTCCTCTTCACGGAATGATGGTTCTCAAAATATTTATAATTTTTATGAGTCTTGGACCCCTTTTTATTTTTCTTCTTTCTCTTATTCACCAAAAGGATTGCCGGTTTATCACTACCAATGTCCCTATCCACTTGGAAAATGAATTTAAGAACTTTTAATAGTCTCTTATCATTATTTATCATATTTTAATTAACAATAAAACTAGAGAAGGTATTGGGATGTGATGAAAGTATGACATCTGGATTCAGCTCATCTAGGAATTTGATCCCTAAGTTGTCTAAGAATTCAATGTATCCAATAATATTGACTACATGAGCCCCAACTAGAACATACTCTCCAATCATAGTTGTAAAAAATCATTGGAGATCTTATATATCTCTTTTCTCACCTTCTCTTGATATAGATATAAAAGGTGATACAACATACTATATGCATCCATGTCCTCATGTTGCTTCAAAAAGTCATTGTTCATGGATGATAACATTATACTATGAACAACTTTAGAATCATTAAAATATTTCTCATAGATTTTTAACTCTTCATCACTATCCTTATTACCATGTGCATCGAGAATAGGTTCTTCCATTACAAAAAATTTATTTCATAGTGAAGGATAACATGTAAGCATATTTTACACTATTATAAATTTGTGTCGGTGAGAAGGTTGTCCTTCACAAGTTAAGATCATAGTGAATTTTTAGAAGTCATTTAATTGATGTTTCTATAAATAATTTTAGAAGAATTATAGTGCATTATTTAATAAATTTTATATAAATAAATAAATATTATATTTATTAATCTTACACTATTTTTTCAAAACCCAATATCCATCATGGTTGGCTTCAGAATATCTAGTTTCATAGAGATTCTATTGTCAAGGATCCATATTCCACTTCTCATTACCTTAACATTGGTTAGTCATGCAACCTGAATGGTTTTAGGTAGGCATTCCAATTTCTAACTAAATTAACTTCTAGTTCCATAATATATTGAGTGGACTCCCCAATCCCAAAATCCATAAATTGGATCTCCTCAACCCTCCCATCTCTGTTACACCAAGTCATACTTTGACATTCATCCCTTGATGTGAACTGCATTAATTAAACCCAAACCATTATGTTAGATTTACCAAATAATTGAAATCACCACAACTTTTTCTAGTCAATCACTTTGAAATATGGTCTTCTTTTAACTGAAGTGGTGTATGAATATACAGACATAATATATAATTGATGGATTTTATCTTTTTATGTCTAAATTTAAAATTTTTATTTTAAACACTTTACTATTAATATTAAGTGGATTAAATTAATTGAATAATCGTATCTTAGATAATATTTTTTTAGAAGACAATTTATTTTGGTTCTATCTTGCATGCTTTTTAATTAATTAATTAATTCATGTGATCACGATAAAACCTCCATAATGAAATAACCATGCAACTTGAATAAAATAAAATAATAATGTAGTTTGATCATGAGCTTTTACTAATTGTTAGTTTCTCAGAGGTTGATAAATTAACTATTGACATTGGGGAAAAACACCTTGAACCAATTAAGGTTCATGTTACCATTTTCCATATATCCACATATATATCTATCTTGGATTGGTTTTGTCTCAGATATAAACTTGAGATTCCTACACTATCTGGGGAGATCCATCCATTAGATATTATTTTACTCATACAAAGTTGAGGGGGAAAGGGGTTTACATAAAAAGAACTATGGAAACACAGACCCTTACATAATGATATAAGAGAAGGCACACTCGCTAAAAAGTTAATTTAATAATAAACTAAATGAAAACAATCACATGAAATGATCTGTTTTACTCTCATGATCATAAACATGAATGCAATGAATTAATCATATAATACTAGCATTCAATTCTTAATCATTCTTATTTAAGATAAATCATGCTTGAATTAATAAATTATCTTTTTTAATAAATAAATTCTTTTATCTTAATTATCATCTGAATTTCCTTTAGATTACCATCCATCGCAATATTAAACAAATTAAATAAATTTATTTTAACTTAACTGTGTACATAAATGTACCATGGAGGAAACAAGATGATTACCTAGCCAAATCTACCCAACATATATTATAATCCTATAATGATTACTATTATGACATGTGTCATATAATACTTGTCACATACTTTCATGACGTGTAATATCAACTCAATGATTTCATGCATTACATGATTTTTTGTATGTTTTGTGCTTCAATGAAAATAGAGTAATATTTTTCATACGACTTACTCATAATATGCATATTTGAACATTAAAAATAAATAAATTAAAAATTTATATATATATATATGTGTGTGTATATATATTAAAACTTGTTACATGGCGTGTCCTATCAACTTAATAAACACATGAAAAACATGTCGATAAGGTTTACATAGTATAATATGTTAATTTTTATTCTCTATAATTTGGTATAAGTGCACAGACTGTACAACTGAGATACATGGTGTGTACATCTCTCACTATCTATCCAAAGCACATGCCTAGGGACTCATCATGTAAACTATGCCTCATAAAATATGGAGTACACAATGTGACAAGGGATACAAGATGTGTGGTCTCTGAGTTACATACTCGCTAGTTTGGTAGTTCGGGTTTGAAAATACACAGCCCGTCTGTGAATTAAAGGACTACACATAGTCTACATGGGTACATGGTGTGTACTCCAAATGACCATGTTCCAGTCTGGCCCAATCAATACATTTTGTATGAAATTAAATTCACTTTTTGTATTCAATGAACATGGTTTGAATTGATTCCAAATTAATTCTCAGTGCATTGAACATTAGTACAAGGTGTGTAACTCTGGCTACATGGTGTTTACTCTTGTGTTATTTGGACATAATACTCAGAACCTTTGGAAGAGTTCATAAATTTTATTTCATTCATAAAATTAATCAATTTGATTAGAACTATGAGAAAAAAAAGTGGAAGAATCATATCTCACAATTCAGATTAAAAGAACAGTTAAAATTTAATTGAAAACTAAATTATAAATTCCTAAATCAATAAATTATATTTAAATAATTATAAATAATTATGTGACCTCTCTTATACCACTTTTAGGTTTCAAGAATAATGGAATCATGCGATGGTCCATGCCCAAAATTTCATTTTGTCATGATCAATGATAAATCCAAGATTTACACAATGATAAATTTTGTGATCAACATAATTGAATCAAATAAAACTAGAAGATGGATAAAACACTAGAACCAAGAACAGGATATTCATATATAATTTACAATTAATTTAATTAACTAAATAATTACCATATGTTAATCCTTTCAACATTAATATATTAGAAAATATATCTACATTGTAATGTAATTTCATTATAGGAATTAAGTGCAGATTCTCTCTAGTGGTGATCCACACATGTTCCAAAAATATCCAAACATCGTTGTGGGAATATCTGAGTTATAGCATAGAATATCCTATCTCTCGATTCATTTTCCTTTGATCTCCAAGAGACACTTATAATGTGTTCTCTTAACCACTCTAGACTCGAGATTATAGGTGGAGGAAGATCGTTCTCCGTTATTGGGAGTGTTCTTGGAGAAGGATCTCTCTAGGGCTTGAGAGAATTCTCTCTCGCTATCGTTGTGCCCAACCCAAAATGAATTATCTATAATAAAATATATATATATATTGGTTTAAATCATGCTAGGTTTTAGAAATAAATATTCCCACAAGTTCCTTTTAATATTAATTTAATCACTTGTGAAACCCCATGTCTAAAATAATAATAATATTATTATTATTTTCTTGATATGTGTTTAAATTTTGAATTAAATTAAATATTATTTAATCAAATAACATTCAATATATATTATTTATTAGTGATCCTTTAAACTCAGTCTTCTATTTATCGACAATATTTATGAGGCTTTGAATAATGACTATTTATTTAATAAATAAATATCACTATTCTATTTTCCAATAAATAAATAAATATTATATTCAGTAAATAGAAACAAAATATTTATTAATTATTATGCTCATATTATATTATATTGAATACTTGGTGACATAATATATGAGTTCAATAAAACATGAATAATTATTAAACGACATATAGGAATAATATTTATTCAACTTTTTAAATAATAAGTAATAATATATTATTTAATTGAGATTTTGGTTACACTTAGAGTGTGACCCTATAGGATTATTTCTCAGTGGCATTAAGCAAAGTAGCCTAAATAACAAGGTTATCATCTAGAAACATGCCAAGGAACCCATAGAGAAATAATTTAATTTAATAATGACATAATACCTCCTATAGTGATTAGTGTGTAATGTAATCCCTTTATCATGATATCTATAATAAATCGGGTTGCATGCCAGTGTCATCAACCTTTGTTCTTGGTGTCCATTTCATTGACTTCCTAGAAATCAAACTTTCCTATAGATCACTACATTCGTGGATTAATTTAGAATATATCATTTCAGTCAAAGGGCATAAGATATCAACTTCTTTTAAAGAATATAAGGGAAAAATCATTTCTCACATTATTCATTAATGCAATATTACTCGTGAGGAAACCAATGTATCCTACATTTCCATGAACATATATCTTCACATTTTTCATCAGTACATCAAAGTATGAGACTTATAATACTCATAAATAATAATCTTAAATTCTAATGATCAATACACATGCCTGTATAAAGTAATATCCAATAACACATATAAATATGGATTTTCTATTAGTGGGTCTTGTTCTCATAATATCAGACACTGGATATTACCAAGGGATTACACCATGATAAGGTGTCCCAAAGTTCTATGAGTCTCCACTACTGATATTCTGTATCATTTATTTCCTTTAAATGTTATAATCCGTCAATAAAACATATATTCATGAATAGTTTTATAGTACATCCAAGTTTCAATCATAGTGGGGAACTTTTATGACCTTTTAGTGTGAAAAAATCTATTAAGGCATTGTCATATTAAGTACATAAAATTTTGTTCTAGTTTACTAACTCTAACAAAATAAAATTCATTGTTCGTTGAGGCAGTAGTATACACGTTTGACATTTAATGATCCCATTTGTAAATGAATTGATAAAATGATGGTATATAAAAAATGATTATTTAAGAGTTTTAATGTTTACATATACAACATTTCTTATTCATAAAATCCAAATTTTATACCAAAATCACATGTTGTGATGAAAAACAAACAACATCGCTTCACTGGGGCGATAGTCTACACATATGTATGATCCATGTTATTTTGTTTTCTTAGTGGATGAAATGTTTTGAATAAAAATTTTACAATTAATATAATAAAAATTATTTATAATAATGTTAATTATTTCATTATATTAATAATGTTAGAGATTTTTTTGGAAGTATTATAGTAAAATAAAAGAGTAAAAGACAGTAATAATTATGTTGGAATCTGGAGTTTTCTCTATTAAAATGCCTTGGAAATGAAGGCCTTAAGAAAAGTAAAGTTGACCAGAATAGTATGTACATGAGATAGGGTTCTATGAGGTTGAATTTTGAAGATTTTAAAATATAAATTTGAAGGATATTTTATTCTATAAGTGGTGGAAGTTTTACCTTTTTATAAATGAATAGAAGGGTAGTTTTGGAAGTAACCATTACAATTTCAATAATGTAATATTACTATTCAAATATCAATGGATAAAAATGGGGAAAAGGTGATGTAATTTTTTTTGGTCTACATTATCCCCATATTATCATTTTAAAGGCATCTAAGAGCGTTTTAGGGGTTTTTTACCTTTTTAACTTTTAAAAAAAATTATTTTACCTTGATAATTAATTTTTGCCCATAGTAACTAATTTAAATTGTGAAAATTGATATAAAACTATTTAAATAATTCTAAAATAATGATTTAAAATTTCTAAATCAATTTATAAAACAATATTTCTTAGGTTTTGAAAAATTAATTTTAATATTATCACACATAACACAAAAAATGGTTTTTTAAAAAAGTGTGTTTTTAAGTTTATTTTTTTCGTACAAGATAATTATTTTCTTAGTTACTAATTTTTATGAAATAAATAGTTTTATTATAAAAAACAACAGTTAAATTTTCTTTAAAATAAATCTATAATAAAATTTCATCATCAAAAAACATAATTATAATAAAAGACCAAAAATAATTTTTATTAAACAAATATTTTAATTTAGTTACGAAATATTGGACATGAGTTATAATTTCAAATAATATTTTAAAATTAATAATTTCATTAATTAAATAAATATTTTAGTAATTAAATATTTTTTATTCATCTATGACATTATTACATAATAATAAAATCATAAAGATTATAATTTTCACAAATACCATATTATTTTGACTAAAAATCAATGTTTTCAGAAAAAACAAAAAAAAATTAGAAATAATTAAATTTTCTTATAAGGAATTCAATAATGATCTGATGTGATTCTATTGGCCTTCACTATTTTAGGCCCCCATAGGGAGGGGTCCCTTGCCTCCTCGCCTCCTTTCCCCTTGCTCTATACTTGTTTCTTTGGAATAATTTTAATGATGATGATGATGATGATTAATAATGTTTTTCTAATATGATTTAGTTCATTTGAATTTGGTATAGTGTGTAACACATGTTATAAAACACAACATTGGTTTTAAAAGGTATAGAATTTCTTGTTCAAACAATACATGAAAGTTTAATCACTTACATAACCATCATCAATGAATGATTTTGAAAATTGGAAATTTAAAAAAATGACATGATCATTGTCCCTTCATGAAGATAGTTCCATACTTCATCAATTTAATTCCATATTCATTATTATTAAATATCACATTATTATAATTATTACAAAGTTGAAGAAAACTCAAGAGATTGTTCCTTAACCCATAAAAAAGGAGAAAATTATTAACTTCAAGTTTATTCTCAAACAAATTTCACATACAACTCCTTTGAAATCAAGTGATACATATTTTTTTAATATAAAATATCCTCTACTATACCTTTTTATATCATTCAATAGTTTATTATTCCCAGTTATGTGTGATGAGAAATGACTATCATGTATCAAAAGATTTCCACATTTCATTTCATTTTAACCCACTTCAACCACCAATGTCATTTCATAACCAATTAACATATTAATAGATTTAGATTTATCATTCCTCCTTAATTACTCCGATAGAATAATGAGAAAAATATTTTTGGTGTGTCTAGATTTATCAAACCTCCCACATGTTTCCTTCATAGATTTAAAACATTTATGAAATTGTTCATTTTATTATGGATGATTCTTAAACTAGCCTGTAGGATCTTAATCTATAATTCCACTCAATTCATGTCCTCTCTTAGATTAAGGGGGTGAACATTTATGCTAGCACATAGAAAATTTGTTTCCACAATCTCATAAGCACCAATATCTTTATTCAAAAAAATATCCTCAAATTAAAATTTATTTTATCAAAATATATTCATTTATATACCTTTTGATTTGAAATCTAGTTATCTCTATTAACATTGTCATACTTATAATCATCCTTCTTTACCTTATATTTTACATTAGAATTAGTCTCCCATTTCTTTTTACTACACACCTTATTGTTTCTTGGATTTTTATAAGAACCAATTTGAGTAAAAATGGTTGTATACTATGTATTGGATGAGGGAAATTATTACCTTTATTTTTATTGTTTTAACAATTTTTATTTTATGTTTTAATTACCAAGATAATATTATGTAGTATAATGGGATAATAATCAAGTTTCATGGAAAAATTAATAAAATTATATCATAATTTAGAATATTCACTAATTTATTTGATTGAATTTTAATAGTTAATATGTGTGTTATTCAATTAATTCTCATCATAAAACAACCATTCCTCAAGATTCTTCACTTCTTTATTCTTAACAATCAATATTTTTAGTAATATTAAGAATATTATCTCTTGTAATAAAAATTCCATTGATATCACCTATCATTCATGTGAACTCCACTTACATATCATTAATAATTTTGACTTATGAAGTATAAATGTGATATCATAAAATATACATTCTTTATCCTCAATGATGTATTATCCCTTTAGAGTTTCTTAATTTCATTCAAACATACAAAAATATTTATCCGTATTTGGAATTATTTTGGTTTCTCCCCATCTAAACTTTCCTCGTTGGTATCCCATTATTCACAAATATTCTATTCTTCACTAGAGGGAACCATGGGATATTTTTTGTTTACTATGAATATTATGATTCCTACTTATTTAGAATTTGTTTAATCCTTTTAAAATTTCTAATCATAATTTTAGTCATCAGGTTTTGAGAGACACTTCATTTTCTATGATGTGTTGGAATTTCATTTTCATTTAATGTACTTTCTTCCATTATATCCATTTTTCACCTTGGTTGTCCTTGATGATACTTGTTTATGAACCTCCTCCTTATCTTAAATATTTTTTTAGGTTAATTATCATTAAAGTATCAAATATTGTCTCAATTTAGTCACTTAAATTGGATTTTAGCATTATATTTTCCTTTGCATCAATGTATGCCTTTAGAAAAGAATACTATAAATATATTGAAACTCTTGGAATCATCCTCTGCATTAGTATCCTAGTTATGAGACCACTTAGTCTTAATATGTTTTGATCATTTTGTATCTTTAAAATCCATATCCTTATCATGTTTTCTTATTCTCATTAAGGTTGGCCCAATCATTATATCATATGTAGTCAAGGAATTATGGAGATTAACTGCAGCCCACTTATCCATGTATTGATTCTATATATTAGAAATACTTTTTTCTATTTTATCCATGATAATAGTTATAAATTTATTTACCACTGTGTAATTTTAAATAACTTCTTAACAAATTTTAATCCATTATATAATTTTGTTTTCCTAATCAAAAAATTGATCATCCCACTCACCTACCCCTGATAATTTCCTCAAATTGAGTTTGAAAATGTTATTATCATGACACCTTCACATTATTTTCCCCCTCATGGACATCATTTAGTTTAATAAAAAATCATATCATTTTTTGTACCCATCATTCATGTAATATATTTCTTTAAGATGCATGAGAGTAATTCACTATTTTATCTCCAATCAGCTTAAATATTATACTTTTCATGAAAATTGTAACCAATAGAATATATCAATCATGAAACATAAATAAATATGAGAAATCATATATATATATATATATATATCTTTAATGTGAATGTGAATCACCCATTACCTTAATATATTTATAATCTAATTCATTATCATATTTATGTCAATCCTTACTATCAAATTAAATAAACAAACATGAATGTTACTTAATTGAACATAAATAAGTGCATATTTTTTAATCCCCTATATAAAGTAGAGAATTAAGAAATGATACATGATTGAAAAAGGAAACATTAATCAAATGCCACCCAACACACAAGGA
The DNA here is from genome assembly GCA_963277665.1 of Viscum album. Classification (NCBI taxonomy): domain Eukaryota; kingdom Viridiplantae; phylum Streptophyta; class Magnoliopsida; order Santalales; family Viscaceae; genus Viscum; species Viscum album. The sequence goes on along the minus strand of OY728153.1, from coordinate 516,326,528 downwards.
TCAACCATAAGGCTTATGCCTGATCATTCCACATAATAACCCCAACACACCAAAAACAAAACAAAATAAATAATATTATTATATCCTCTCTAAAAAGAAATTCTAAGGAGAGAATCAATAATATGCGAAAAGAAATTCACCTTAGATCATAAGGTTTTTATCTCTTTATGCTGAGGTTCAAAACTAATTAATTGATGGATAATTATTTCTAAATATGAACCATTGGTCACTTTGGGTTTAAAAATTGTTAGGGAAATAATTGATAACTCTAGATAAGTATTGTATTTATAATAATTTTGGAAAATAATAAAATCATTGCATGATAGAGGTTACTATTCTATAATAAAACCCCAAATCAATAACCATGATTTTTTATAGACAAAAATTTTTATGCTTAAATTATATTAAAATATATATTAAAACTCAAGTTATGGTGTAATCTATGATACCACACCATAACACCCATGCTCCTAAGGTATAATAGGTGATCCCAAACCTTCTCTCTTAAAACCTGAGGTACATCATCATAAAACACAAATAAATGAAATGCATATTATAGTAGGCCCTAGAAGTGGAATCAAAGAAAGTAGTATCCAACAGATAATTGCTAATTAGATTGGGAATGAAGAGAGGGTATGAAAAATTATCATCGATACTAGGAACCATGCATATTTTCATGAGGAAATGTTAGATGATTCACAATGTGAGGTGGGGAGATTGCCATGTAATGTTCCTTGTGCCTTTTAGCCTATGGGTCATGTAAGGGTTCCATCTCAACCCTGTTAAAAAGGGGATTATCCAAAATTAATAAAGATCTAAGTCCTTTAAGTCGTTCAAGTAAATATTCATGTTGAATAAGAAAATATATATAATCTTGAGAGAAAATAGAATATAATGAATAATTAATTAAATAAGTGATGTTTATAGATAGTAGGGAACCCATATGACCATTACAAATATGACCATTAGAAAAGTAATCTAACTATTGGAATATTAATCTGACTGTTAGTAATAATAGCCAACACATTATAATAGTAATATTACTAATGTAAGTGTAAACTAATAGTTAGTTATCATGTCAATTTAAAATATTACATATTTATATCACGATACAAGAAAATAAATGTTTTAAAATTGTTAAAATAATTGTTTACATTTTTTTTAAACATAAATGTTTTATTTGAATTTATATAAAAAAATAAAATGATTTAATTTTTTTTTCATAAAACAGTTTTATAAAACAATATTAAGTTAAATTTTAATGATAAAATAATTTCATTTGACCACATGTAATTTTTCAAAGGGTAGGAAAATCGATCATAATATTAAAATTATATTTTTTAAATAAGTAATGATTAAAATTGAAAATTAAAATTCTCAAATTTATAAAATTATTTTCATAAAATTAATTTAATTTTTAGAATCAAAAAATAGATAAAATATCGGGGTTAATTTTTTATATTTTTATAAAATAATTGATTTTTTTTGTTAATAATGAAATCGAAAAAATATGATATTTAACTTTATATGATAATTGCATGAATTTATGAGTCATAAAATATGTATGCACCAATTAGTTATCACTCACATGCACCATTTTAAATATATGGTCACAATATTCATCACTATTTTTTAGTCTTGAGCCAAAATAATAAATTAATGGTTATGATATTCAAAAACACCCCTCTCATCCCCTTATAAATACCATCCCACCACCTCTTCACCTAACACTTCAATACCTTGGGTATTTCCCAAAATCAACAAAATTCCCGCCCCAAACCTATCCCCATCATCCTATTTATTCTAATATCTCCACATACCATTTCTATAAGGCTTAAGGGGTATCCTAAAAAGAGACAACCAAAGGAAGAGGTAAACTTCTTGACTAACCTCTTTCAATTTTATTCTTCTTCTTCCACCCCCATATGTTCTCCATCCCACAAAACATAATTTCATAATTATTCTAAATGTAATGATATATTTTTATTATTATGTTGTAATATCCAACTTCTACCATAACCTCAATTTATTATTAAATTAAAATGTTGTTCACAACATGATTTGTTCACCACTATTATGAAAAACACACTTAGTTTTTATCCACTCCCTTCAAGGATGGTTATATAAATATTTTTATTTTTTAATATGATGATAATAAGTATATTTAATCCTATTTTATTATTCTTTAATGTACTAATAACCATTGAGTTAAATAAAACAAATCTTGTTCGTGATGGTTGGTAAAACCACCAAAATAATCTAACCATATGACGATAAGGTTTATACTAAATGAATCATCCCTAAGTAATAACACATATGAATATTTGGGACCATTTATATCATTGGAGGAACATTAATATGATTTCATTTAACTTCTGTATTTTTAGTCCCATTTGATAAGAACTTAAAGAATTATCCACAAGTGATCCAATCTTGAAACCATGAAACAAATGCCCTCAAAACTACAAAATTAAACATTATATCTCTTTAAAATGGTTGTAAATGAATATAATATAATTTTAATAAATAAAATATTTATTTTAAAGGTTTAAATTATATAATTAAATAATATAATTTTATTAGTTGGGATTTTATGTGCAAGTGAACAATGAATCCGAACATAAGGTAATAGATCTCTTCAAACTAAGCTATTTTCTTTGACTTGTGAACTTTATCTCTCTAAATCTCTTTCACTCCATATTTGATTTTATATAATGATTTTAAATTATGTATACATGTATCTTACATATATGAATATCTTATTCTACCTTCCTTTGCGGGGGTATACTTTTTATGTTAATTTTTCAAATTCCTTATTTAAAATCAAACCTTGTTAAGTAGAAATTTACAATACCTAAACCATTTTATGTAACAATGTTTTATAATAATTATTCCCATTTATGGTATCATTAAGAAATCAATATTTTAGGGATAAATATTCTTTATTAACTCTATTTTTTCAATAAAACATCATGTCCATTCTTTCTTCAATGGTAATTAACTGATTCCTTAAAACACCATTTTAAAAGTTCATTTTTATACTCAACTCTATACCCTTTTTAATGATGATTTTCAAAAGAGCATGAAATTTTAGAAATTTTATTATTTATTCAGATATGAATTTCTAAAATATGTAATCCCTTATTCTCTTTGGAATCATTATGAAGTCTACTTTGATTATGAAATGATTTAATATTATGAAATCAATTTATTTCCATTGGTAAATCTTATGTTTTTTCATTACACTTGATTTCAATTTGTGGGACACAAAACAAATGTACATATAATGATGGGTGCACCCATATAAAACACTTTTGAAATGGGTAAAGGTTATGTCTCATGAGGAAATATTTATGGGATTAGGGAGTAAACCTTATCCATGATTGGATGTTGTTCGCCATGTGATGTTGTTCTTACAGTTTTCATTAACTTATGCATATGTAATTTTCCATTTTGTTTACACATTCCTATATTGAATTGATATTGTTATTATATGGACTTTATGTTATGATCCCATTTTATTATTCAGGAAAAAATATTTTATAATATCATATAATTCCTTTTGACTCATATGTTATTCTTCGTTGTCATGTTTACTGGGTTACTAAGCTGTTTAGATACCCCTTTTGTTTATGTATTCCCCCAGTTATCTTATGTAGATTTAGGAGAGAAAAGGGATTTAATATATCATTATGGGGATTAAAATAAAGTCGTTTTTTAGTATCATCTTGATGTTTTTTTGATATTGTATTCCAAATACATGAGTAATCTTGATATTTGGGTTGTGTTTATTGAAAATTTATGTTAAAAACATGTAATAATATCTAGAAATGGGTAAGGATTCTATGGTTTGTATCTGAGAACTAAATAGTAATTTTTTGGGATTAGGATAATAATGGATAAGTAAAAACCCTTGGGATAAGTCTAAGTATATGATAACATACAAAAAAATTAGAGAAGTGCAGACTGATTCGTTCCGAAGAAACTACATTATTTTATGGATATTACAAGTAGATGTGGCTCTAGAACATATTTACATTGGGTTAATAAACCTAAATATTATCATTGGGGTATTAAACCTAAAACTTATCATTGTGATTTAACTCAAACTACACCTAGTTCATGAAAAAATGCATTTATTTAGACCTGGCTTGATACTCTCAGTGGATATTCAAATGATAATTCACAAACTCGTTACGAACCATTATAAAGGACTTGAATAGATTATTAGGTTAAAAACCCTAATGGTATAATTACCATCGATAAGCTATATTGAAACCTAGAGAATCATAAGTTAGAATTTATATGTTATTTCTTTAATGTTTATAATTCTTCTTTTTATATGATTCCTAGTTTAATTATTCTCATACTTAATTTTATTTTTTTATTTAGTTAATGGTGAAAATAGGAGGAACCATACCAACAACTAATGTGATAAGAAATTTTATTATTTCCATGATGAGATACCAATATTATGGGAGTGGGAGCTAAGAACTTCATGGTGGTAATGGCTCAACTAACTCAAATTTTGAATACCAATTTGAATAATGAGGGACACCATCCTTCTCTTAAAAAAGAGAATATTTTGGTTGAGTAATTTATACGAAAAATTAATCATATATTTATTTGGTCATAGGATCACATAATCATAGAAAAAAGTGTTAAATACACTAATAATATGTTCTATATCATTCAAATATTATATCAGGAGAAATTCGTTATAGCAGTTTGTTACATATAGGGGGAAGCTGATATGTGGTGGAAACTGATGTAGAATACAAAGTACTAAGAAGAAATAAGTTACATATAATGAGAATGATTCAGGAAAATATATGTTAATAAATACATTCTCCAAAATATCCATTATAAATTTGGGAGGAATTTTGTTTGACTGAATAAAAAGGAATTCTAGTCTATCAGGGTTTATGAGGAAAGCGTTTAAACACCTTCATGAAAAACCTTTGGGTTTTTCATCAATAATGATTGTGGGGTGGACTTATTCTTTAGTAGATTAATACAAAGTGTATTTAAATATTTGTATATTTGAGACATTGATAACTATGAAGATATTTCCCATTGTTCCCTTAAAGTAGAGATGCATATTGTAACCTCTTGGTATTCTCATGGGGTCAGAGATAAAAGGAAAAAAATTGAATTTAATCTAGGAGTATCAATGGATACATCCTACGGAGGAAGGAAAACCCAAGTACCCCTATGTTATAAGTGTGGGAAGGATCATCCTAAAAACTATCTCAAGGGAATGAGAAGATATTTCAAGTATGGAAAAGATGGGTATCGAGATTACCAATTTTAAAAGGAGACAAGGAATCCCACAAATTTGGTAGAAGAAAAAATGGTTAGATAAACAATCATCCTTTAGTCCAATGTTTCAACTTCATGGAACACTAAATTATGATATAAAATTCGTTAAGACAAGGTTTTTCATAGTAAAATACTGAAAACAATGTCAAAGGTCTGAAGAGAATGGATGGATATATGTTATCACTACTATTGAGGTGGATCCTGAAATCATTAAAGTGAAGTTACTATGGTTATTCATTCATGAATTTTGAATGAAATATTTTATTCCAGTTCTATACATTCTTTCATATAATGGATATTTAGTATAATTATTCCAAGACCACCTCAAGAAATGGGGTTGATCTATCTATGAGAATATAAAATAGAAAAAGTATAGTATCCCAAGTATATAACTCATCCCTAGTTAATTTTTATAGACTAAACCTCCTAGTAAATATTTTCATACATCCTTTAGTGGAATTTGATAATATATTTGTTGTGGATTTTCTGTCCTTAAATAAATCCAATAATAACTATTTGGAGATAGACATCACTCTTCACATCTCAAGTCATCGTCTGGTTTTGTATAAGTGTATAGAGAGGGTAAATCTCTATTGTAATATTATTCTCATTGTGGATATTGATACCTTATAAACAATCATATATAACTCAATTGATTGATAAAAAGGATGGAATCATGCTCGAACACATTCCCATTGAAAGGGACTATACAGATATATTCCTTGAAGATTTTCCTAGTCTTACTCTTCACTGATAGGTTGTGTTCTCAATTGAACTTATATCTGGGTCTATACCTATATCCTAGACTCCTAATTGAATGGACACCATTCAGTTTGAAGAACAAAATAAGTAGTTATAAATGAATCTATAAATAGGTTTTGTATTCCTAACACCTTCTCCAGGGGTTGTGTTGGCCCACATCTTCCTGAAGAAGGATGGGTTAATGTGTATCTAAAATGGTTATCATGAACTCAAAAAAATCATGATAAAGAATTATGTCCCAAGCCAGAAATTGATAATTTTTTGATCAATTACACAGGGCCCAATACTTCTCTAAGGTGGACCTTTAATCAGTATATTACCAATTAAAGGTGAAGAATGAAGATATTACCAACACTGTATTTGGAATAAGTTAAGGAAAATATTAGTTTATAGTGATTACCTTAATACAAACAAATAAAAAAATCATGGACTTCATGGATAAGGTCATTAGATATTACCTTGTATAATTTGAGGTAGTATTTATATATGATATTATGATATAATCCAAATGAAAGGAGGAACATTGGGATTATTTGAATATTATGATAAAGAATTTGTGAAAGTAGAACTATACTGAACGTATAGTATATGTGAGTTATGAATAAAAGAAGTATCATTCATGAGGTATGTCATCACCAAGAATGGGATATCTATGGACCGTTCTATGAAAAATGAAATTGTGGAGTGTACCAAACCAATATTTGTAATGCATACCCGTAGTTTCCTTGGACTTATTGGTTATTACCAAGGAATTATGAGAAACTTCTCATGATTGTCAAACTAGCTAATGAAGATGACCCAAAAGGGGGTAATGTTTGTCTAAATCAATGAAATGAAAATATATATTCATGTAATTGAAAAATAGTATTATCACTGCTCTAGTACTAATACTACCCTCAAGTGGGGGATATTTTTAGGGAATATTTTGATTCTTCAAATTAGGTATTGGGTTGTGCACTAAGGAAAATGAAAATTTAATATCCTATACATCAATGACATTGAATGTTCATGAGAAAACATATCCTATGCCTAATCTGGACATGTCTATAATAATCTTCACATTGAAAATATGGTGAAATTATCTTTATGGGGATAAGTGTGTGATATATAAAGTTTATAAGATCCTCAAAAATATATTCACATAGAATTAGATTAGTATACACCAGTGAATATGGTTAGAGTTAATCAAAGACTATTACTATCTAATCCACTACCATATATAGAAGGTGAATAAAATGGAAGATGATCTAAGTATAAAAGATCTTGAAACCTTATCCATGTAGAGAATTTAGAAGGATCTAATATTCTTATACTTTTAAACAATGGACTTTCATGTCATAGAAGAATAATTATCATCATTCATTTATCAAATTATTTCTCAACCATCCATTATTAAGTAGATAAATGATGCTCAAAGTGAAGATGTGAAAATTCATAAGAAGGATGAATCAATAGGAAAATGGAAATCATTAGAATTAAAAATATATGAATGAGTTGTAAGAATTTGGTCACAACTATGTGTACCATAAAGTATTCAAATAAAGGATCTATTTAATGATAAATATAAATTGGATTTCTCTATCCACCCAGGGTGAATGGAGATATATTAAGATCTTCAAGAGAACTACTGGTGGGACAATTTGAAAAAATAGATTACTGAATATATATCAATGTGTTGGGTATGTTAGAAAGTGGTTATCTATTGTAAAATGTACAAGGTGATGTTACACCCATTAACCATACCTAAAAGTAAATGGGAATACATCAACATGTAGTTTGTCACATCCCCTTTGAAGATATTTAGAGGAAATAATTCAATATGGGTTGTGGTGGATAATTATATAATTAATAATGACTTTATTTTTATTCAAGAGGACTTATCACTAGATCAACCTACATTGATATACATCAAAAAAGTGGTGAGGCTTCATGGGTAACCACTATCAATTTTATCTAATAGAGATACAAGTTTTACCTCTATGTTTTAGAAAAGTATCCAACATTATCCAAACACTAATTTAACTTTATTATGACTTATCACCCCAAAACTAATGGTCAATCTAAGTAGACTATCCTGACATTGGAAGAAATTTTGAGATAACACTCAATTGACTTTAAAGGAAGATGATATCATTATATTCCTTTGTTCATGTTCTGATACAATAAAAACTTTCACTCAAAAACCCAAATAGCTCCACGTGAATCCATTTAATGGAAGAGGTGTATAACCCCTATGTGTTTGGATGAAGTTGGTGAACTTGATAAATAGGGACTTGAAATGGTAAAAGAAATTACGGAAAAGATCAAGACCATTAAATACTATATTAAGGGATATCAAAGTCAATGTAATAGTTATGCTGACAATCATTGATGAGATCAAGAGTCTAAGGATAGAGATAAAGTGTTACTCAATGCATCTCTATGAAAGAGAGTCATTATATTTGGGATAAAGGGAAAGCTAATTCATAGGTACATGGCCCCATTCCGATTCTTGATCATATCAGAGATGTGTCCTATTTACTAGAACATATAGAAACACTTTTTCAAGTACATGGTGTGTTCCATATATCCCTCTTAAGAAAGTAAGTACCATATCTCTCACATGTATTGAATTTAGATGTGGTATAGCTGAAAAATTATCTATCTTATGAGGAGAAACCATTGGAAATCATAAACCATAAAGACAAGTTTTTATTAAATAAAACAACCAACTTATTTAAAGTAATATAGTGGGACCATAAGTATGAGGAGTAGTCAGGAGAACCAAATAGAGTAATGAAACAAAAGTAGCCTCACCTTTTTTCACTTTAATATGTGATTAGAGATGAAATTTTCCAAAATAAATTCTGTTATTTTTTAAAATTACCCCAATTAATTAATGAAAATATGGGTAAATTTTTTATTTTTGTGGCTTTTTGAATTTTGAACATTATTTTTAATTGTATAAAAACATGGTTTTTAGAAATTTATTAACATTTGGAATTAAAATGTGAATCCAAATTTTGATTTACATTTTGATGTTATAATTGTTTGATTATAGAACTAATATTTCTAAATGGATTTATTTTTATAATAAATGTTCTAATCATTTTTTTAAATTAATTGAAAATCTATAAATTGAAATTGATATTAAAGATAGAATTGAATTTTAATTTGTGATTTCTAGAATTTTTATTTAGAAAATAAAAAAATTGAATAGGTTTTTTTTAATTTTAAAATGAATTTAATGGTTATATTGGATTTTAATTATGATACATCATTCAATTTTTATTTTTATTTATTTATTATTCTTGAATAAAATCAGAAAATTTCACCACTAAAAAATGGTTTATGATTTGTATAGGAAAAATCTATGACTACCACTATTATTCCCTAGAAAAAAAATATTTGTTACCATCCCCTACATTCAGTGCGGCTTCCAAATCCATGGTCTAATACTACTATTAAAAAAATTTGGTAGTTCTAGAAGGGTTTTATTCCACTACTATAATAAAAAAAATATTATTTCTGCATCCCCTATTCCTTATACCATTTCCAAATAAAGTTCATGTGCCACATGTTGAATGCTGAGCCATGACACCTATTCTTCCTAGAAGAAACCCTAGATCACCTATGTAATATAGAGTAGTCCGAAAAAATCCACCCTACTTACTGATGTGAGATTCCAATGAAAACTGAGACAAGACAAGATTTGAAGAAAACCTGATGCCTTGGTGCCTGTGCAGATATTAAGAATGAAATCTTGTAATAAAAGCTTCCCAAAATTTCACCTGACCAAGGATGAAATAGATTCCAATGTGAAAACTAAAAGAATTAGTTTTAAGGAAAAAGTATACTAAAACTCTAGGATCTCATCAAATTCTAGTATGGGTCTAGAAGAAATGAAACCAATTTTGATGGACCAAGGTATCTCCACCATTCACCAATTGTGGGATTAAAAAATCTTGCACACCAGGTGTTCAGTGTATTTCCCCAATGAGTTCACTAACCAAGTATGCTCCATGGATGAACATTCAAGCCTCTTGTACACAATTCCAAGTCTTTTTTGTGATATATTTCATCCCACCAATTCAATCAGTAATAAATAATTTCTTGACAGCACCCATGGAGACCAAGAAACTACACTTCAATAGTTTTAATAAAAATTCAAGCTGAGCGACTCCATCATGATGCTTCAATTAATCACTTGACCATTATGGATGTACATATCAACAAACCAAGTTTAAATTAATATACATATATGGTGTATTAGTCTTAACCAATGTGAGGTAAATTCAAATTGATGTTTTCTAGTCAGGTTGCACCTCATCTTAGAGTACCTAGTCTCTAGTAATTAATTCTTTTAGAAAAAAAAATTCATCAATCCATGGAATTCTGCTCCATTAGCTTTATCCAACTAAGGACCAAGATCAACTTAAATCCTAACTTCATAGGCTCTATGAAAAATACTAAAACCTGCATCTCCAATTACTCTGACCCATACACCCATCACATACATATCCTTTTTAGAGAACACAGAACATAGTATGAATTGTCATTGCACTATGAAGAAGTAAAGAACTCCCACTCAGATTAATCTCGATGATTCACAAGAGCATGTTCATGGGAAAAATATATCAAAAAAAATATTTCTATCAGGTTGATTTCAACCCTTGAATATGTGAATATGTAAAAATTCTATAATATAATAATTCATTTAGACCTAGAATTGAAATTTTAAATTTTTTTGGATTCTCTGAACTCATTATAGAATTTTAAATACTCTCATGATTATCATGTGATAGTAAGAGAGGATTAGGAACCTCTTTATATTGATAACTATTCATGGGTTTGAGTGGTATCCCTTATGAATCACTAGATTGTGTGGTAGAGTAGCTGCTTCTGTTGAATTCGGATCGGTTAATTTTCAAGTACTTCCTCTATGGATTTCAATGGTTTAATAATTTAGAGTTTTCTTTTGGTTTTCACTTTGGATTTCTTTTACTCTCTTTTTCAGGATTCCACACACAAGTCACAAAGGCTTAAATCAATTCATGTGATATAAAGAAGTGGTATAATCTAAGTGTGATTAGATATATCTAATTTCCAAAATTGTCAAGGTTAGAGGATACAATGATTATTGAATTACTCTATCTGAACCAAAACAGTTAGATAAGAGTAATTAGTGAGATATAATTTGATTAGTGAAAGAATAAGGGGAACAATTTGAATAATTATTCAACAAGAAAATAAGGGAATAATCTATTTTCATACCATTGTTCATTAAATTGATATTAAGGACAATCAATCACATCCACTATTGAAAATAATGTGAACCCATTAAACAAGATATTCGCCCATCTATAACACTGTATTCTTTGGAGATAACCCAACTCCTACTTTACAGTATTTTACTTTGGTTCAAAAAAAATTGTTTAATTCCTGAGGAAAGTTTCTCATCAAACCTAGTATCATTTCCAAAGGAAGACTAGTGTTATAATTTAAATTTTATTTTAAAATGATTTAAAATTACCATATCCAATTCTTTTAACCTCATTGGTTTTCATCATAATGTAAAGATAATTGTGCTCACTAGACAACAAAATATTAAAATCACTAAACATTAGGAAAGATATTTAATCATCATCCTATTGGATAACCCTTCTTCCTCTTCTTCTTCTCCAACAAGAGTTCCATTAGTTAGTGAAAAATGGAAGATAATATTTCTCAGGAAAACATGACTTTGAGGGAGATGTATGCACAAAATTTCAATATTAATAATGGATGATTTCAATTTAATGACAAAAAAAATGGTAAAATTAAAAATTTAATGATAGGAATTATTCTTAAATTGCAGGGATTATCAATTGGATACACCAAGAGTAATTTTAGAGTGTCTAATGAAGTATGAAATGGATTCAAAACCAGAGGAGTCATTGAGTCTCAAATCAACTGGACGAATTTCCCAGTATATATTGAAGGGGAAACCAATGTGTGAATCTATAATCTAAAACCTATATAATTCACCTCATGGGATGGGAAAAGGATGGCCTTCCTCCAAAAATTATTTCTTTCTTCAAGGAATGATCAAATAAAGAAGGAGATCTATTGAATTTAACTAGTAACTCGTTAAATTATCTATGATTTTTGGGAAAGGATTAAGAAAATGACTCCATACTGATCACACCATTCCTATGAATAACATCACTTATTGGTAGTTTATTTTCAAGTATTTATAAATAATAACCAAAACCTACTTGATGCTTCTTCAGGAGGAGAATTGATTGATAATCAAATATTGAAGTTAAATAAATGATTTATAGAATCTAAAAAATATATATAATTTTAGTATAACAACTACTACTAGTGGGAGACATGAGTTAAGAATTTCAATATCTCCTTTCTAGAAAACAAAATAAAATAACTAGCCTCTATTGTGAGACAACTATCTTTGAAAAACGTAAATGAAAAATAATCTCCTAAAATACCAAGGTTTTACTAGCTTTATAATTCATAGGAGCATTTCACCGATGTATGGCCACAAATTCAAGGGACTAAAATATGAGATTCCATGTTCCATAGGTATTTCCAAAATCAACCAAGTGAAAAAAGGATTTATTGATTTTCCCACCAATCAGTTTTGAGTTGTGAGCCAAAAACTCAAATTCCACCATTATAGAAATCATTCCAATAGTATTATAAATAACCTTTTCAACCCCCTAAATCCTATAGAAAATGTTTATAACCATCCAAAATCTACTATAAAGGTAATTCTAAAGATCATTACATGATGAAAATTCCAAGATAGGTAATATAATCTCAAAATAGTCAATAAATCACTATTTCCACTCATAGAATTGATTTGAAATAGTTAAAGGGATAGTTTAGATAGATCATGACCACCCTCAATAATCAATTAAATCAAGTATTAGTTAATCTTAATACTAAATAAATTCATAAAGTAAAAGGAAATATTGTTTATATTACATTATGGAGTGAAAAATAGCTAGAAAAAAGTGAAAGATTATCCCTAAAGACTGAAGATGGAAGTGAAAAACAATATGTACCTAGTGAATCAACCCTGTAAAGAGAACATATAAAGGAATTTATGAATGCACCATCCAATAAATAAAAAGTATAATAAAATATGTAATATACACATCATCCTTAACATCCCCTTCATATAAGGATGTAAAACCCCATGAAAACCAATGAAGAATCACTACAATAAGTGATCCTAAAGGTTCTTAAAAAAGTATAGATCAACATCCTTCTTTTGAAGGGTATACAACAGATTCCATGTTATAAAAAATTCATTAAATACATTTTTATAAGGAGAAGGATATTGTGAGTCAATAAAGAGGTAATATTTTGTAAGAAGTTATCTACCTGGAAAACCACACAAATCCCCACAAAATTCCAAGATCATGGTACTTTCACTATTCACTACAATATAAGAGATCTTACTTCTTTCAATTCATTGTGTAACTTATTGTCACAAATTAATGTAATGAATTATTCTATTTATTATTCACTATATATGGGGGAACTCAAACCCACCCATGTGGTTGTGAAAGTCACCAATTGAGCCACTACCTACATAGAATGTGTTATTGAATATGTCATTGTAAGTGTACAAGATAATCCATTCCCTAACGACTTCTACATTCTAAACAAGGAATAAGGAAAAGGAAAATTTCAATCTCCCATCATTATAGGTATGAAATTCCTAAAGACATATAATCCATAATAAATGTTATTGAAGTCACCCTATCCATGAATTTTGGTGAGGAAATAGTGTATTTCAACATCCTTGACCCAATTAAACACTCACAAGAAGAGAAATCTATTTTAAAATAATTTTTTTGAATTACCTTATTCTTTCAAGGAGGAAAATTAAATTTTTTATGAAATAATAATATTAGGAGATGATTTAGAAACATCCAACTTTTGATGAATCCATTTTTCAAAATGAACTCAATTTGGAAACAATTTTCAGAGTTAAGAAATTTGAAGAAATTGATGAAAGATATTTTTATGAGTTACTCAAATATGCAACTAATATTTAAACCTTTAATATGTAGGTTTCCAAAATGGATAAATATAAAAAAAATCATTGTAAAACCCCACTAAACTGAAACTTAATTTTCTTCCATTAATCTTGAAAAAATGACTTTTTAATGAAAAATAAGAAACTAACAGTCATAATCTCAGATAATTTAAATCCAAGAAATAATTATAGCTGCTAAAAATTAAAAACATAAATAGTATGTATATAGGGTGGAAATTAGGGGATATCCTAGGAATTATACATACCACTTTCATGCATAGTATTTTACTTGAATGTTAAACCAAAATAGTGAGACAACCCTAAAAAGGCATAAACCAACCCTTTTGGAAGTAATAAAAAATGAGGTAGAAATTTTTTTATAAACTATAATAATATACCCCATCTCAAACTCCCAATGGGAGTGTCTTATTAAAATTATCTCAAATAAATCTTATCACAAAATTGGGGAAAATGAGAACAATGAGTTAGTGCCCATGAGAATTCAGAATAACTTGAGAGTCTGAATAGATTATAGGTTATTGAAATATTTAACTAGAAAAGTCCATTTTATCATACCCTTGGGAGACCAAATTTTAGATATAATAGCTTGAAATGGTCATATTTGTTTCCTTGATATACTTTTTTTTGGTATTTTTAGGTTTCAATTGCTTTGAAGGACCAAGAAAAGACCACCTACAAATGTCTCTTTAGTACATTTTCCTACCGATGGATTCCTTTTAGTATTTTTAATTCCCCAAGTACCTTTTAGTGTTTCATTATATGTATTTTATCAGACATGATTTAAAAATACATGGAGGTATTTTTTTATGACTTTACTATCTAAAGAATATGTTTTTTAATGTTGTATGGGATGTTTCGAGAATTTTTTGAAAAGATGCATTGAGAGAAACATAGTTTTAAATTTTAAAATGTTCTATTTATAGTGTAAAAGGAAATGTTTTGGGCCACATAATTTATAAATATGTAATTGATATAGATAAGGAAAATGTAGTTGTCATTTTCACACTAACTTACCCCACCATTGGGATTAATATTAGATCATTTTTAGGCTATGTTGTCTTCTATAGAAGGTTTATTAGGGACGTTAACAAAACTTATTTTACCTTAACTAACTTACTCAAAAAGAAAATTGATTTTGTTTTTGATAATTTATATAGGAAAGCATTTGATAGATTGAAATAATTCCAAAATAATTCCCACATAATCATTCCACCAAATTGTAATTACCATTTTGAGATCTTGAGTAATGATTCTAATAGAGTTGTAGGGGATGTTCTTTCCAAAAGGATTGATTTACTTCCAAAAGTGATATCCTACACTTCAAAGACCCTATAAAGTTACCATATTAACTACACAATAATAGAAATGATTTTTTTGTATATCATTATAGATTTATATAAATTTTATTCTTATCTTTTAGGGAGTAAAGAAACTATTTATTCTGATCATCAAATATTTATATATTTAATCAGTAAATTTGATGAAAATCCAAAACTATTGAGATGTATGTTTCTGTTATAGGAGTTGACATAGAGATCAAGGAAAATAAGGGCAGTGAGAATATGGAAGCAGACCACATGAGTCGACTGCCTCACACTACAGAAGTAGAACCAATACCTAAGACCAGTCTAGAAGAGTCATTTCCTAGTGAGATACTGTATAACCTCAACCAAGAGCCTTGGTATACTGACATAGTGAATTTTATGGTCAACTCAAATGTACCGGCCTTCTTTTAGAAACATAAAAAATTCTAAATTAAAATATGATTTAAAATATTATGTTTAGGAGGATCCTTAATTATAGAAAATATATAATGATCAAGTCTTTAGAAGGTGCATAAAAGAAGACAAAATGAATTTCGTGCTTTATTTTTTCCATACACTTTCATGTGGACTCCATTTTTTACCTCAAATAATTTCTCTAGAAATTTTAGAGTCTGGAGTCCTTCGGCCCTCAATTTTTAAATATTCTTATTTTTTATAAAAAAATGTCCCATATGCTAGTTTATTGGTATAATATCTAAAATACAGGAGTTTTCCCAAAAACTTTTGATTTTCTATGATATTTTTTATGAATGTGGAATAGACATCATGGGACCATTTTTCATGTCATATAGATTTTCCTACATATTTTTAGAAGAAAAATGTGTTTCTTAGTATATTGAAGAAAAAGACACTTGAATTGTTGATTAAAAATCTATGATTGAATTTCTGAAGACAAAGTTTTTTGTAGGTTTAGAATACCTCAAGCTATAATTAGTGACCAAGGAATGTACTTATTCTAAAAGAAAATGGAATACCTCATAATGAAATATGGATTATACCACAAAACTTCCACTACCTACCACCCATAGACAAATAAACTAGCTTAGGTGTATAATGTAAGAGTCAAAATAATTTTATAGACAATAATAAAACCTAACCACAAAGAAAAGAGTAAGAAAATTATAAGACGCACTATGGAACAACAATATTATAAAAAAACTTTAGGTAAGTCACCTTACCTAATTGTTTGTCGTAAAAAATTTCACTTACCCATTGCGTGGAATCACAAATCCTACTAGGTTGTCAAAAGAGTGAACATAGAGGTTAGAAAAGCTGGATATGAGGGGAATATATAAATGATGGATCTTGAGGATCTGATAAGGAAATAAAATGATAAATCAGTACTATACAAGGAGAAATAAATATATTCTAATGATATGTTGATCTAGAGAATAAAATTTTAGGTTGGAGATAAAGTGTTGTTATTTTCATCAAGGATGAAGATCATATCTAGTAAGCTTCGTTCAAAGTATATTGTTCCATATACAGTAACTATTACATTTCATTTTTGTGCAGTTGAGATTCAAGGAGAATGTATAAAGCATCAATTCAAGGTGAATTACCAACATTTAAGAAATAACATGAGGATTTATGAAAAGAACATATGGAGGAGTCCAGACTCATTCCTACTGCTGATAAATATAGCACTATTAGGATGTCTCTTTCCCTCATATTTTTTTAACTTCTTAATTTATTTCTAACTATTTTTCTTGAAGAAATGCATTATGGAAGTAAATTGGATGTATGTCTGGAAGAAGCATGGGAGGAATGAAAAAGGTAGTTTTTAATGTAAATACACTTTTTTAAAATTTATTATATGTATTTAAAAAAATAAAAAATAAATAATTAAATATCATTTTTTGGAATATTTACATATTTTTTAAAGGTTTATATTTTTATATTTTTTAAGTTTAAATAAATTAATAAAATATATAGGAACACATAGGTTTAATATGTCCTATATTATTAAAGTACAATGAAATATCTAAAGAGTATATTGGTTCTAAATTACTGAATGTGAATAATTGATGAGTAAAAAAACCTCTATTATATGGAAACTATTTTTGATGGGTATGTAAATAGAGTGAAAATTGAAAATATATTAGTGTAATAATAATTATAACATGTGTCCATTGAAATTTTGAACTCAATATCAAGTGACTAGATCTTAGTGATTGAATAACACCTCAAATAGACTCCCTAAAATAAAAGCATATAAGTCTCTTAAACCTAGAATAAAATGGGAAATTTTTATCCCACAAAGAATCTCAAATAAAAAGGAAATGGGTGTTTGAGTAGCCCAATATACATATCCGATAAGTTTTTTTCATAGTTCCTTACAAATACATGGCTGGAAAAATTTCAAAAAAAAGTATAAAGTTTCCATATGTAAAATATTAATTCATTTAGGTGACGGAAATAATAAACCCATGAAGGGGGAGATCAAATTTTAAAAGTATCATCCATTAAGTATTAGCAAAGTGTGAAAATTGAAATTGGTTCCAAAAGCTTTGTAATAAGGGACTTATTGAGGTTCTACTTGTTAAAATTTTAATTCCACGTAAATCTATTTAATTCAGTTGTGGAAGTAGAATTTGGATAAAAATGGAAGTAAAATAGTTTGTGAAAGTCTCATAGTAGGCATAACCATGTAGTGGAGTAACTCATTAATATTATTAAATTCTAGTTTTTTTATTTAATGTTAGGTAGGAAAGTCAACAATTTTTGGAATTCATTCATTTTTTTAATAGTGCAATATTCCATGTGTGGGGGGATTGATGTGAGCCAAAATTTTCATTTTTTCTATCTATTTTTATTTGAGATTGCCTTCATTAATTAAAAAAATCCAAGTTAAATTTTTGAATTTTGGGACTTCTTGAATTTTGAACAATATTATTAATTTGATCAAAAATTGGTTTTTAGTGATTTACTAATTTTTCAAATTTTAATGTGAATCCAAATTTTCCCTCAGATAAAGGATATCAGAAATCAAGGCTCACACTAAATTCTTGTAGTCTTTACAAGGAAACTGGACAAAAGATGATGAATACTACCAAATTCGATTCACGCCTATCCGCCTTTGAAAACCGAGATTGAAATTTTTTTCTTCCAATATTTTTAATTTACATGTGTATAGAAACAAGTTAGGATGAGGTATCTCTCACGTGAACTAGTTATATGATCAAAAAATATTACACACCATGTGTTCTAGGTATTTCCCCAATGAGTTCACTAGCCAAAATCACTCCATAGACTACCTTGAAATCCTCCTATACACATGGAAATGTCTCATGTGTGATCTATCACATCCCAAAAATTCAATACATAATGAATAATTGAACTACATCACCCATAGAGACCAAGAAACACTAGCACACATCCTTAGTTTCAACAAAAATCTGGGATGAGTGACTCCACTATGAAGCTTAGACCAGACACCAAACCATTTAAAATGCAGATCTCAACAAACTGATTTTCAATAAATATTCATATATGGAGTTCAATGCTTCATCAAATCAAGGTAAATTAGAAATTATTTTTTAAAACTCTTCTACACATCAAATTCAAAAACCCAATATCATAGTCATGCATTCATTTAGTAAAAAATTTGATAATTCATAGAATTATATTTCATCATCTTTATCCAAATGAGGATTGAGCACCACTAGAAGCCCAAATTTATAGGCCTAGTAAAAATACCCAATCTAACCTCTCTAATTCATCAAACCCATGCAGCCATCATGTACATCTCCTTTCCAAAGCACACAAAAATAGAGAATGAAATTTCACCACACCATGGAGTAGTAAATCATTCCTAATTAGATTATTATCGATGATTAAATTGATTCTAATAATGGGAAGAAAATATGTTGAAAAATATTTTACTGATTAATATTATGACCCTTAGAGTTTTTCATGTGTAAATCAGAAATAGGATAAGGATTCATTTTGGCTTCGAATTGAAATTGAATATTTTTTGAGAAGATATGAATTAATTTGATATCATTAATGAAGCTTGTGCTTATCATGTGGTGGGAAGAGTGGATTGAGAACCTCATTAAATAGAGAAACTTTCATCGGATTAAGGGGACTCCCTTTAGAATCACAAGATTGATTTTCTGAGTTTAAACATTGAAAACTGACTACTTTTCTATCATAATTTCTTGTAATTTTGTTGTATTACTTGCCTGATAGAATACTAGGCTATTTTTGTTCACATAGAGGATAATTTACCCATTTCCATTTTTGATTAATTTTTGTCTATTAAATCTCAAAAACGTCCTATATGTATTTAAATGGTTCAATTAATTTGATATTTTTTCTTGTTTTCACTTTTGATTTCTACTACTCTAATTTTTAGTTTTTTACAAACAATTAACTTAGGCTTAAATTAATACATGTGATAGAAATTAGTGGGATAATCTAACAGTGGTTAGAAATATTTTATTAATAGGAAAAGTAATTATTTGGGTTAAAATGATCATTATATTATTCTATCAAAATCAAAAAATACAGATAAGAGTAACCAGTGAGATATCATATCCTTAGAGGAAGAATAAAGTGAATAATTTTCATAATGATTCATCATGAGAATCAAGGAATAATCTAGGGCTATAACACTATTTTTTGAACTCATATTAATACCATTACATCACACACACTATTGAAAAAAATTTAAACCCACTAAAAAAAACATAAACACATGTATTACACATTCATCTCTAAATATAACCAGAGTCCCACTTTTCTGCATTTTAATTGGGTTAAAAATTTTATTTATAGCCACCATGTGATAGGTTCCCATAAATATGTAAAACAAAATTTTGAGAATGAAATTTATTAATGGGGTAATAATGTAATGACCTAGAATTTTATCAAAGGAATTTCACTTCTTATAAAATTGTTTCATATTTAGAAATGTAGTATTATATAAATCAAATGCACCACATGAAAAACCCAAAAAAACATATTATAGATATTTTATAACAATATTAAGAGAATAAATATATCCATAAGAATTGAAAATACTAAAATGTTATAGAAAATAGAAAATAAGATAAATAAAATATAAAAATTTGGATATGTTCGACCCCCTAGTATAATCAAACTCATGAACAACACCATAGAAATGACATAGAATATTATTAATGTAATATTCATCTTGAAAATGAATATACATAACCTTAAGATAAAATATAATTGAATAATGAACGAATCAAATTTAAGATATATATAGAATGTAGGGAACCCATGGGGCCATTAAAAATCTAACCATTGAAGTAGTAATTTCACCATTGGAATAGAGATATGAATTTTAGGTATAGGATCCTTATCATTAGGATAGTATCTTTATGTTTATAAGTTTAAAACAATAGTCATTTATCTTATAATTTAAAAATATGACATATTTATATCATGGTACAAGTAAATAAATGTTTTAATGTTGATAAAACACATGTTTGAATTTTTTTGAATCATAAATTATTTATTTTCATTTTTATAACAAATATATTGATTTAAAATTAAAAAAAAAATTATTTTCATAAAATTGTTTAAAATAAAAATATTTTGTTAAATTATACTTATAATATAATTTTATGAGACCATATATAATTTTTCAAACGGTCATAAAATTGATCATAATATTAAATTTTATATTTTTCAAATAAATATGGATTTTAATTTATAATTATATTTGTCATATTTATAAACTTTTTCTCATATAATGATTTTCATTTTATTAATCTACACATTAAAAAATAGTTCAGGTTATTTTTTTGGTATTTTTATAAAAATGATGAATTTTTAGTGAACGGTAAACTATAGAAAATTTGATATTTAAAATTATAATCTAAATGCATAAATTTAGGAGTAATGGATGATGTAATAACCCATTAATTCATACTCACATTCACCATTTACAATGTATGGTCTTAAGATTCATCAATATTGGCATTCTTGAGCCAAAATAATAAATTAATGATTATAATATACAAAAAACACCCCACTCCTTCCCTTAAAAATAACACCCCTCACAACCCCTTCGCCTAAAACCTTATAAGCATTGTAGATAACCTAATTCTTCCAAATTATCTTCCCAAACTTCTCCCACACATCCTATTTATTCCTATGTTGACTTAACTAACATAATCTAGCAATTTAAGCATCCCAAAATTCCACCCGACTAAAGATGAAGGAGATCCTATTGTGGAAACTAGAGGCATTTTTTTAAGAAAAAATCACCAAGGAACCTCCTATAGACACTGAACTCATCAAGGAAAAAGGACACTAAAAATCAAGGATCACATAAGATGCTAGTGTGAGCCATGAATAAACTAAACTAATACCGATGGAGACTCGCAAATTCTAGATGCACCTGTCCACCTGTTGAAAACCAAGATCGATTTATTTTTTTCTTCCACTATTTTAAATTCCATTTATAGATGAAAACAAATGAGGAAAAGGTATCTCTAACATGTACTTATTTTAGTATTGAAATGTTTTTCACACCAGGTGTTCATGGTATTTCCTTAAAGCATTCACCTGCCAATATTTCTCTATGTATGACCATTCAAGCCTCCTCTACACATTTTCATGTACTGTTTTTTATCTATTTCATCCAACCAATTCAAGATGAAATAAATAATTTTTTGAAATCACCCATGGAGACCAAGAAACAGTAATACACCTCAACATTTTCAATAAAAATCTAGGCCGAGCAACTCCACCCCAAAGCTATGATCAGTCACCAGACCATTACAGATGAAGATCCCAACAAACCGTGTTTCAATAAAAATACATCTATAGATTTTGTGGATAATAAAAACTAAGAAAAATTAAAAATGATGTTTTCTAGTCATTTCATACCTTATCTTTGAGTAACTAGTCTCACAATCATGCATTCCTCAAGCAAAATAAATTTCAATTTATGGAAGATTGTTACACCTTCTCTATCTAAATATGGAATTAGCCCAACTAGAAGACCATCTTCATAGGATCGATACAAAATACATGATCCTTCCTATCCAATTCATCTGTCCCATACACTAATCATGTACATTTCATTTTTAGAGAACAAAAAACATAGAAGGAGTTTTCACTACACTGTGAAGAAGTAAACTACTCTCTCTCAGATTATTCTCGATGATTCAGTAGATCCTGATCATTGGAAGAAAATATATCAACCAAAATATTTATATTAGGCTTATTTAAACCCTCAATGATATGAATATGTAAATCATCTATATGATTTGAATTTATTTTGTTCTGGCACTAAAATTAAAAATTATTTTGGAATCTCTATATTCATTGTCGAATTTTAATGAATCTTGTGATTATAACATGACAATAAGAGAGGATTTTGAACCTCTTTATATAGATAAATATTATTTGGTTGAAGTTGTATCCCTTATAAATAACCATATTATGTTTCTGAAGAGTTTCTGATGTTATTGACTGCTTTTATTTCATAATTTCGAATAATTTTGTTGTATTACACCAATAATGGAACATTATGCCATTTGTGGTACCTCCAAAGAGAATTCCCCCATTCCACATGATGAGAAATTATGATCAGTTAATTTTTTTTAATTCATATATGGATTTGAATGGATTAATCAGTTAAATTTGTCTTATGGTTTTCAATTTTTATCTCTTATAATCCCTTTTCTAGGATTCCAAACACAATTCACTTAGGCTTAAATCACTGCATGTGATAATAATACGTCGGATAATATGAGGGTGATAATAGAAATATAATTACCATGATAGGTAAGGATACAGTATATAGTTATCTATGCATTACTCTATCCAAGTAGAAACTACCGGAGAATAGTAATTAGTGAGATATAATTTTTTTAGTGATAGAGTAAGGGGAAAACTTTAATAATGATTCAATAATAGATTAAAGTAATAATATAATGTTAAACTACCTTTATTTAAACCTATACTAAAAAAATAAATCACATATAATATTTTCAATAATGTCAACAGATTAAAAAAGATATAAACTAATATAAAACAGTGTATTCTATGGAGAAAACCTAAGCCCCCCTTTACTATATTTGACATTTGTTCAAAAAACAATTTCTGAGTGCCCCATGATAGGTTCTAATCAAACCTGGTGTCATTTATGGGGGAATAAGAGTGATATCATTTAACTTTTTCTTATAAATGATTTAAAATGACCATATATAGTTCTCCTAATCTTTATGGGTTTTATCACATGGTTACGAGAAATTTTCTCACTAGAATTCAAAATCTTAAAATAATTAAACAATATTAGAGATAGTTTATCAACATTATCTTGGCCAACTCTTCTTGTTCTGCTTCTTTTCCTACAAGAGTTACATCATGTAGTGAAAAAATAGAAGGTAATCTTGCTCAAGTGAATAGTACTTTGAGGGAAATGTATACACCAAATTTCAACATGAATAACTAAAAATTTCAATTGAATTAAAATAATATAGAAAAATTTAAATAATATGGAAAAAATTAAATATTAATGGTCATAATTATAGATAAATTTATAGGATTATCAATTGAATACCCCAACATACATTTGAGAGTTCTTAAGGAAGTATGAAATGGATTCAAAACCATAAGATTCTTTAAGGATCAAATCATCTAGAATTATTCCCCCTTATCTCTTGAAGGGACAAAAAATGTGTGAATCTAATATCTAAAACCTGAAAACTTCACCTCATTGGATGAGAAACAGAGGTATTTACTCTAAAAATTCTTTCTTTCTTCAAGGAGTGATCAACTAAGGAGATCTATGGATATGAACAAGTAACTGTAGATTCTCTCTATGAGTTTTGGGAGTGTTTTAAGAAACTAGATCCATCCTTTCCAAAAATACCCTATGAAAAACATCACTTCATGGTATTTTACTACCACTGATTTATGGAAAATTATCGAAACCTAATTTATGAATCTTTATAAAGAGAATTGATTAAAAAGTCACTTATTAAATTTAGAGAACTAATTGAGAGAATCTCCAAAAAAAATTATAAAACTTTATTATAATAAATTCTATTAGATTGAGACATAAAATTAAAATTTTCATCTCACCTTTACTAGATAATAGAATTAATGAACTAACCTCTCTCATGAGATAGCCAGCTATGAAAAAATTGCATGAAACATCATCTCCCACACTACCAATAGTTTACTAGCTTTTCAATTCTTAGGAGTATTTCACCACTGGATAGACACATGTCGAATGTACTAAAAGCTAAAATTCCATGTTATAGTGGTATTTTGAGAATAAACTAAGAGGAGAATAAGGATTTATAGATTTTCCTAGCTATCAGTTTTGAGTTGGGATCTAACATACTCAAATTCTACCATTCAAAAAAGCATTACAATAGTATTCTCAATAACCATTTCAACCCCCTCCATCCCAGAGACAATGTTTCAAATCATTAACTCTCTACCAAGAAGTAAATTCTCAATATCCTTACATGAATTAAATGTTGATACAGTTAATAGAATCTTAAAATAGTCAACAAACCACACTTACCACTCATGGATTATATTTGAAAGATTTAAAAGTATAGTTTGGCTAGATCATGAGCACCATAATAATCTAGTAAATCAAGGATTATGAAAACTTACTACTAAAACAATTACTAACCCTAAAGGAATTGTATGTTCTATTACATTGAGGAGTGGAAAATTGCTGGAAAATAGTGAAATATTATCACTAAAGACTAAATATGGAAGCGAAAAACAACATGTACATGGTGAATCTATCCTAGAAATATATCATAAATAATAATAAAATAATTAACCATGAAATAAATAAAAATGAGAAACATATATGTAATATCCACATCAAACCTAACCTCCCCTTCTTATAAGGATGTAAACACCCAATAAAACCAAACAAGAATCACTACAACAAGAAATCCTTAAGGTGTTTAAAAAATTATTGGCTAACATCCTGCTATTGGAGGGTATGCCAAAAATTACAAGGTATGAAAAATTCATTAAATACAGGTGTATCAGGAGAAGGATATTATGAGTAAATAAATATGTAAGATTTGGTAATACATTTTCTACCCTAAAAACCCTACAAATCCCCCAAAAAATTCATGTTCTAGGTACTTTCAATATTCCCTTCACTATTAGAGGGATTAATTTTTTCAATGCATTGTGTGATTTAGTAGAATAAATTAATGTAATTCCTTGTTATATTTTTTCTTCATTATGGATGGGGGAACTCAAATCCACACGATTGGTTGAGAAAGTCACCAATTAAACCACTTCCTACCTATTATGTGTTCTTGAATATTTAATTTTATGTGTATAAGGTTATCCATTCCCTGCTAAATTATAAATTATCAACATGGAATAATGAAAAGGTAAATAACACTCTCCCACCATTATATGTAATAAATTATTCAAGATAATTAAACCATAATAAATGTCAATAAAGGCACCCTTTCCATGAATTTGTGTTAGGAAACAGTTTATTTAAACATTTGTGACTCAATGAAACACCCACATAAAGAGAAATCTATTTTTACATAATTTGTTTGAATTAATTTGTTATTAAAGGGAGGAAATTGAAATGTTAGATATGATAATTAGATTAGGAGATACTTTAGAAACATACGACCTTCGTGATGAAACTTTTTTTTAAAATTAACTCAAGTTGGAATCAATTTTTGGTGTGGAAAAAATTGATGAAATTGATGACACATATTTTTATGAGTTACTCAAATATGCTGCTAATATTTATACCTTACATATGTAGGTGTCCAACATGGTGAACTCTAAAAAAATAATCATTGGAAAACCACAATAAATTGGAACTTATGTTTCTTCCATAAATCTTGATATATGACTTTTTAATAGAAAATGAGAAATTATGAGTCATAATCTCAATTAATTTAGAGCTACGAAAAGAATTCCAACTCTTAAATTTTTTGAATATTAATACTAGGAATATAGTCCGGACATTAGGGGATATCCTAGGGATTATCCCTACCACATTCTTTCATAGTATTTTCCATGAATGTGAATCCAAACTAGTGAGACAACCATAAAAAAAAGAATAACCAAACCCTTTTAGACGTAGTAAAAAATGAGGTAGAAGAAATTTTATGAGCTAGAATAATCTACCCCCTCTCAAACGCCCAATGGGAGAGTCCTATTTAGATTTTATCAAAGAAATATTGTCACAATAATTTTGAAAAATTATAATAATGAGTAAGTTCCCATGAGAATTCATAATAAATAGAGATTTTGCATATATTATAGGATATTGTAAATTTTAACTAGAAAAGGCCATTTATTCATACCCTTTATGGACAAAATTTTAGAGAGAAAATCTTGGAAGGGTTATTATTGAATCCTTGATTGTTCTTTTGGTATTTTTATGTTATAATTTCTCTAAAAGACAAATAAAAGACCACCTTTATGTGTCCCTTTGGTAATATTTTCCATTAAAGGATGCCTTTTGGTATTTTCAATGACCTAAGTACCTTCCAGTGTTATATGGTAAGTATTTCATCAAACATTCTTGAAAAGTACATGGATATATTTCTTGATGGCTTTACTATATAAGGAATATGTTTTCAAAGTTTTATGGAATGTTTTCATAATGTTTTAAAAATATTCATTGAGAAAAAATGGTTTTAAATTTTAAAAAATTTGTATTTTTTAGTGTAAAAGTAAATGTTTTGGGCCACATAATTTATAAATATGGAATTAATGTTGATCAGGAAAATGTTGATGGTATTTTCAGACTACCTTACCCCACCATTTTAAATAACATTAGATCATTTTTTTTCTATGCTGGGTTCTATGAAAGGTTTATTAGCGACTTTAACAAAAAAAAATTTCCCTTACCTAACATACTCAAAAGGTTTTTATAATGAATGCAGGAAAGAATTTAATAGATTGAAATAATTATCGATTACTGACCCCATAATCTTTCCCGCAAACTGTAATTAGCATTTTAAGATATTGATTAATGATTCCAATAGAGCTTTAGGGGATGTTCTTTTAAAAATTATTGATTTAATTCTAAAAGTGATTTCATACACTTCAAATAACCTATAAAATTACCTGATTAACAACACAAAAATGGATACAAAGTTTTTTATATCATTATAGATTTAGAAAAAAATCATTCTTATCTTTAAGGGAGTAAAGTAACTATTTATTCTAATACTGAATCATTGATATATTTAATCACAAAATTTTATGAAAATCCAAAACTAGTGAGATGGAAGTTTTTGTTATAAGAGTTTAACATTAAGATTAAGGAAAATAAGGGAAGGTATAATATTTTGGAAGACCTCATAAGACAACTACCTCACACTATTGAAGTAGAACAAATTTATAAGACCAATATGGAAGGCTCATTTCCTGGTGAGATACTATATAATCTCACCCAAGTACATTGGTATAGTGAAATAGTGAATATTCTGTTCAAAGAAATGGTATCCTCCTTTTCTCAACATAAAAATGATAAATTGAAATATAAATCATAATATTATGTTTGGGATGATATTTATTTAT
The DNA here is from genome assembly GCA_963277665.1 of Viscum album. NCBI lineage: Eukaryota > Viridiplantae > Streptophyta > Magnoliopsida > Santalales > Viscaceae > Viscum > Viscum album. Next base: position 516,298,535 of record OY728153.1, on the reverse strand, counting down.
AGAAAATTTACAATAATCATGTCATTTGAAGGTATATCCCAGAAGAGGAAATGGGCTACATGATTTCTTTTTTCCATTCACCTTCATGTGGAGGCCATTTTTATGTCAAATAATTTTTATAAAAATTCCAGAGGTTGGATGGTTTTGACCCTCAATTTTTAAATATTCATATGATTTTTGAAAAAAATTGTCCCAACTACAAGTTTACTCCGATTATTTTAAAAAAACAATAGTTTCTCTAAAAAAAATTCTTTAATATGGGAATTTCGATGTATATCGAATAGACTTCATGGGGCCATTTTTAATTTCATTTATATTTTCCTGTATATTTTAGCAAAAAAAATATTATTCATAGTAGATTGAAGAAAAATATACACGAATTGATGATTAAAAAATCAATATTGAATTTCTAAAGTCAAAAATTTTTCATATGTTTGGAATACCTAGAGATATAATTAGTGACCAAATAACCCACTTATGTTTCAAGAACATGGAATACCTCTTGAAGAAATATGGATTACCCCAAACAACTTCAACTGCATACCACCCATAAAATAATGGACTTGATAAGGTGTCCAACAGAGAAGTAAAAAAAATTGGAGAGAATATTACAACCCAACCACAAAGATCAGAGTAAGAAAATTAGAAGATATATTATGGAAATACAAAAAATTATGAAAAAAAAACCCTTAGGTAAGTCACCTTATTGAATTGTTTTTGGTAAAAATTCTGACATTCCCATTAAGCAGAAACACAAAGCCTACTAGGCTATAAAAATATTGAACATGGAGTTTGAAAAGTCCAGAGAGAAGACCAATATGAAAATAAAGGAGGTTAAGGAGATTATAAGGGAAGTGTATTAGAACTCACTACTATAGAGAAAGAAAAATATACTCATGATATGTTGATCTATAGAATAAAATTACAACATGGAGATAAATTTTTTTATTTTATTAAATGATGAAGCTCATACCTAGTATGAATTGTTCCAAGTGAATTGATCCATACAAGGTAACTAATACATTTCATTTTGGAGTAGTTGAGATTCAAGTAGAATTTTCAAAGAGGCCATTCAAGACGAATGACCAAAAATTGAAGAAGTACCATGTGAATTTATATAAAGAATATGTGGAGAATTCCCAACTCATCAATTCTCCTAATAAATAAGAACTATTAGTTTGTATCTTTCCCTCATATTCGTTTAGATGTTTACTTTATTTAGAAGAATTTTTCTTGAACAAATTTATTATGGGATTAAATTAAAAGTATGTCTAGACCAAGCTTGGGAGATACGTAAAATTTTGTTTAGGATGTAAATTTTTTTAATTTAGTTTATGTATCTAAAAAATTAAAATATTAAAAATAAAAATATCAATTTTTAGGAATATTTACAAACTTTTTAAAGGATTCTATTATTATATTTTTGGAGTGAAAATAAATTTAAAAAATCGATAGGAACATCTAACTTTAATATGTCCTACTTAATTAATGTACGATGCAAGATATGAGGAGTATATTGGTTCTGAATTATTGATTGTGAATGATTTATGAGTAAATAAAACCTCAGCTATATGGAACCTATGTTTGATGAATATAAAAATAGAGTAAAAATTTAAAATATCATTTTAGAATAAGAATTATAACATGTGGTCATTGAAATTTATAAATCAATATCGAGTGAAAATACCTTTGTGATTAAATAACACCTCAATTATCCTCCCAAAAATAAATTCATTTAAGTCCCTTGAACTTTTAATAAAATGGGAAATTTCGATACCAAAAAGAATCTATGATACAATAGATTTGGGTATTTGAGTATCCCAATATACATATCCAATAAGTTATTTTTCAGAGTTCCTCCCTCATACATGGCTAGAAAAATATAAAAAAAAATCTAAAGTGTTTATATATAAAAAAATTAGTTCATTTAGGTGAGGGGAATATCAAACCATGAAGGGGGAAACCACCATATAAAAATATCATCTAGGAAGTATCAGGAAAGAGTTAAAATGAATTTTGGTTAAATAATCTTTGGAATGAGGGACATATTGAGGTGCTACTTGTTAAAATTATAATTCCACTTAAATATATTTAATTCACTTATTGAACTAGAATTTGGATGATAATAGAAGTAAAATAGTGTGTGAAATTAAAATAGGAGGCATAACCATTTACTGGATTAACTCATTGATATTATTCAATTATGGTTTATATATTTAATTTTAAGTAGTAAAATAAACATTTTTTGGAATTCATTCATAAAATTGACCGATATTGTAATTTTCCAAATTTGGGGGAGTGATGCGAGTAGAAATTTTCAATCTTTCTATAAATTATCCCTTTAAATTACCTCCAGTAATTAATGAAATCCTATTTAAATTTTTAATTTTTGTGAATTTTTGAATTTTTAACATTACTATTAATTGGATCAAAACAATTTTTTTAGTGATTTATTAATTTCTTTAATTATAATGTGAATCAAAATATTTTCTGGGATGAAGGATATCAAAAATCGAGCCTCACACTGGATGCTAGTAGGCATTAAAAAGAAACTAGGCCAAAGTTGATGAATAGCCCCAAATTTTAGCTGCATATATCCTCTTGTTGAAAACCGATATTGATATTTTTTTCAATTGTTTTTAATTCCCATTGTAGATAAAAACCTATGAGGCCAATTTTTCCATCCCATGAACCAATTATAGGATATAAAAAACCATACACACCATGTGTTCAAGGTATTTCCCCAATGAGTTCACTAGCCATGCTCTCTCTATGGAAAACCATGGAAGCCTCCTCTATGGATGGACATATCTAATGTGTGATCTACTACATCCCAAAAATTTGATCTCGGATGAAGTATTACTCGACACACCCATGGAGACCAAGAAATAATGGCACACTTCCTTAATTTCAACATAAATCTAGGTAGAGTGACTCCACTATGAAGATTTTATTAGTCACCTAACCATTAAAAATTAAAATCAATAAGGCCCTAGCCTTCAAAATTAAATAATATTGAGTTGAGTCAATAATTCACAATGAGGATCTTTTCAGGTTTAGAGTTTTAGATAATTAGGCCAAAACTATTACATTACATCTTAAAAGATTACAAAGTAGACACCTCTACTCTATCCAATTTTTTTCAAAAAAATTAAAACTCTTAAAAATATAAACATTTTTAGTTCCATTCTTTAAATAGAATAACTTTTCCTTGATCTCATCCTTGAACATATTCCACTTTAAGTCCTATGAAAAACATTTCAAAAACTTGGGATGAGCATAAAAAGCTCAGTAAGGGGTATATAAAGAATGAAATTGTTAGTTTTAAAAACCACATGTAAACCATGAATACTTTATCATAAAGTAATAATTTTCACCATAAAGAAGTATCAAAAACACTTCAATGAATATAAAATCATTTCTTTCCCTTATTTTGTAACCAAAATATTACCATAAAACCCATATAAAGAAACATATAGCATATAAAGGTAACTTGGGACACAAACATACTTAAATAGAATAAACATATGATCAACTTCCACACATATCACTAAATGGAGTATCCATATGGATGACTTTCATACCTGATGCATTGGAGGTTATAACATAACCACCCATCCTTGGTTTATCCCAAAACCACCCGTTATTTGTTTTATCACATAACCACCAATCAAATGTCCAAGTACCATTATATAATCATCAAACATAAAATATTGAAAATATCAACATTTCAATAATAAAATTTCATTTTCAACCACAAGAAATTATTTAAATATATTAAAATAATCAATCCATTTCAAAACCATTTTTAAATACCAAAACACCCCAAAATGGAATAAGGAGTTTCTTTTTTCCTTTTAAAACCTTAAGGCTTATAAAGGAATCCAAATAACGATTACAGCGACGAAGAGGTCATTGTCAACACATATGTTAAAAACAATCCTTTTTTCATTTAGTAAAACACTTCGTAGAAAAAATATTCCCTTTGAGTTAAATTAAAATTCAAAGGGGTTTATTATACACCGTGTAAAATAAGGAGGTGTATATTATCAAAATATTCCTCAATGAAAGGATATTGAGACGAAGTCCCTTACAAAGACCATTTTGTAAATAAATTAGATTGATTATGTGTATTCATTATAGGTACACATAAGTAATGTACAAATAAAAGATAAGATATCAAAATTAATTTCTCACATAATCATAAAATTACAAAAATAATAAAAAGAATATCAACCTAAAGAATGGAATTTGGGTTAAGAAGTTCCCTTATGAAAATTCAGCAGCCAAATAGTGTCACTTAAAAAAATCAGAAAATGATTTTATGATATAGAAAATGGTCTCTCATAACTTGGATATAAAATGTACATAGATAAGGATATATAATAACATATCCCAACTTAAGAAAATGTAAATTAAAATATATAACATAAAATAAGTCGTTGACTAAAAGAGGACAGTGAAAGGTTCCCTTACCTTGTGTTCGACTTGTCTTATTCGTCCTTTTATCTCCCTGAATCATAAAATTAAATTAATTATACTTTCTTCAGAACATTTTTCAAGTTTAGTATTTATTTTATATCACTTATTACCCTTTTATAAAAATCATATAATTATTCAAGTTCATATCAGTCGTTTTGTCGATGTTCGGTACTTGAGTCAAAAATGAATATGTTATAATTACAAATTGTCCATGTGGTCAAAAGTCCATTATCTCCAGAATTATATTCATGATTTAGATATCATATATATATATATATCTAGCATATATTTATTTATAATAGTCCATAACATTTGGAGATAAGAAATGAAACGCATCATTCATGGAGACGGTAAGCCGTACGTACACATGAATGCTACTTTCATTTCTATTTCATATTTAAAGGAATGAAAACATAATAATACAAATGTATATTATAATTAATTTATAATATCATTTTTATATATGTTACCCAAGTTCATTAACTCCATACTTTATAAGTTCTATGTGTGGCATGAACGAGTCATATCACTTTGAGGGGGTGGTAGTCCACACTTCCTCAAATGAAATTATCGTATTTACACATCATGAAAAGAATAAAGTTATATTATAAATGATAATTACATAACCATAGAGATAAAATAAATATAATATATATCATATTTAATTTCAATTCTATTATAATGGCCACCATGAGAGGCGGTAGGAGATAATTGAACAATCATCATTTTATGAGGCAGTAGTTCGCCGTCCACAAAAATAGTATGTTCATATCCATTAGATGAAGGTGTGTGGAAGTGTAGTTAATATCATTATAATAAAAACATACTAGTATATTTAATACACTAGTGTTGTTATAAATTAATGGAATAAAAAGACGTTATGTGTTTAGAGAGGGAAAATAAATAGAAGATGCTTGGGAGAATACATTACCTTAAATCAGGTAACTATTTTTGATTTAAGAAAAAAGGAATTATTAAATTGCCTTATTCAAAATTTAAGGCTTCTAGGAGTAATATAGGGATGTTGGGAGCTTATTTGGGAAGAGTTTTTTTATCCAAGGGCTATTGAGAGGCCTGAGTAAGGGTTAGAAATGGTAGCCTTTTATAAGAGAGAGGAGGGGCACTTAAAGAATATCTTGAAATATTGTTTTATTATAAATTATATTTTGATTATAAATGAGGAAAAATTTAGTTTGTTATAATATAAGATGAATAAATATAAATAAAATCATCCAATAATAATTAGGTAGGTTTTGTATATTTTTTAATCGTTATCATTTTCATTTAACCCTTTTTTACTCTTACCGTTTTATCAAGCATTTAACACATTGGGAATCAAAATAGTTACCAAAACATGAAAAATATCCAATTAAAGAGTCAATAATAAAATTTTAGACTTATGATAACTTTTTGGCCGAATATAATATTTTTTTAAATTTTATAATATTTAATAAAATATTTTATATTCTAAAATATGAATTATTTCAATTTTGACACTATTCATATCATGACTTTTTTAAAAATCCATAACAACTTGATTACTTCGAAAAAAAACTAATTAATACAAATATAACATGTAACTATAATCTAAATAATTCGTGTATGACAACATAATAACAAAATTACATTTATTTTAACATTTATAAAATTATTTATTTAAATCCTTTATTAATGAGGAAATTACTACATCATCATTGTGTCATAATTAAATTTATATATTTAATGTCTAAAATTATAAATAAAATACCATGATGTAGTAAATAATTTTATATATAAAATAAATATTTATAGATGAATATATCACGTATATAACCCCATATAAAAATTGTTTTACTAAAAGATATATGTTTAGCTTATATTTTCCTCAACTTTAAATTAAAAGTAATTAAATGTCATTCTCACACACAAGTGGCACCCAAGGGTCATAAAATCGACCTAAGGATTCCCATTGTCAGAAATATCTCATAAAATAGGGTTATCCCATGTGTTAGGGTAATTTATTAATATTATAATATTATTTTTTACCTTTATTTACTAGATTTAACCTTTAACCATGGTAAATAAAATATTTACTGAAGTTACTATTCATAATGTCTAAAAATAAAATTTCCCTATTTAAACAATTTGGACATCCTTATATCAAATATGGAATCCATTTTTACAAATTCAAAACACAGAAGTTTCAGAAATTAATTTGAAATTAATTTTTGTTGTCAAAACCAAAAAATGTGTTTTTAAAAATAATAACTATCAAAAGATTTCTATGTGTTTATATCTTATTAAAAAGTGAAATTATTTCCAAGGAAAACAATTGGATTAAATTTTTAAAACAAAATATAATTACACTTTAAAAAAACTTAAAAAGGCAATATAACCATATAAATAAATCAGATGAAAATACAATTTTGACTTAAAATGCAGAATTTTTCAGTATTCATTAAAAAATGAACTTTATCAGAAAATTACTAAAAAATTACCCAAAGTAATTTTTTATGTCCCTATTATAAATAAAAAGTTTATTTTATCAAATGGAACATATAAAAGTGAAAAAACCTAGATTTAAAAAGGGTTCTCCATCAAAAGGCGATAAAATGACCTTTTAAAAATATTTGAGTTTTTCATGCTTAAAATCAGATTCATTCTTATTTTAAGCCTCTAAAATTTATTGGATAAGTGTAATAATGTTTAATAATCATATTTTAGTTATTTATATTAATTCCCTCCAATAAATTATCTAGGCATTAACTGTCACTTAAAATAATTATTTTATTATTTTATTATTTTTTTGTATAATTCAATGTTGTGTGCAAAGTAAGATTTCAAAGAAACCTATTGTTGAGTGTTGAGTACGCTATCGGACAAAGTGTCCTACTTAAAAAAGAATTAATATATTATCCATCAATATTAATAGATATGAAAATGTATTATTCTATAAATAATTGGGTCGTTACATCCATTCCCCTATTTGGAAATTGCATCCTCAGAATTTTAAAATTAGGCTTGGAAACATCAATGAAAGTCCCACATTGGAGAAATAGTAAATAAAACTATCTCTTTAAAATAAAGAAAGATAAGTACAAAGTTCACCTGAGATAACCCATACTAGGATTCTATATAGGAAAACATGGATATGGAAGAGAATCTAACCATCAAGTTCTGATGGAGAGTGATAGAAAACATGATTAGGAGAAAGTTAAACACCAAAAAATCACAAACTTGTGAAGGGTTAAATGGTATTTGATTCCCCAGTAGGAAAGTAAATGGGAAACATTTTTGTTCCAAGTTTATTTTCATAAAGTTTAGGAATTTATTTATGATATTGACTAAGAATATAAGGAAATATACTTATTTTTCAAGTAGATTTTTTCCCTTTAATAAATTTTTACAACAAACTCATCATTTCTCCAAACGATGAGTATTCAAGATGTATTGGTCATATATGAAGGAATATAATCAACTTCTATAGAATTACATAATCCAAGAAAGATGAACTATATATTTACCCTATCTTTAGACATTAACCAATACCAAAATGGTTAGTACAAGAGTAGATAATCCTGAAAATGGATAATCCTTTATAAAAAGAAAAACTACTCTTAATCTCAAAAATTGAACAAACAATACCCAAATCTCAAAAAAAAACCATTCAATACACAATTATACTTAAAATTATTCAAAATAATCCAAACTAATTTTGAAATCCAAAATTCAGAAGGATTTGATCACATAGTCTCCAACAAAAATCTTAACATTTATCTCCATATAACATTGGATACTCTTAAAGTATCATAGTGAAAAGTAATTAACCTAATCCCATATTATCTATGATAGGTTAATCATTTCCATAAATAACCCAAATTTCTATATGTCCACAATAAAAACATATATTATTCAAAAATAAAATTCCACCAATACTCTTCAATTGAAATCACAAAGTATTCAATTTTCCTTAGGCAAATAGTGTTCCCAAAAGAGAAAATGTCTTCCAAAATAACATTTATCACTTAATAACCAAATAATTATCTTATACTAAGGATAAACATTTGATAAAACATAATATCCTAAATAAACTTATTCTTGATTAAAAAAATCATTTAACTAAAATGAATAATCCATACTAACCAGGGACATCATGTATCCCAGTGGTAGGCGATGCGCCCTTATCACCCTTCGGTTCTGGGTTCGATTCATGTGGCCTTCCTAGATGCGACGGGTTTTCACCCATCCTACGGGTTGTCCTTTTTCTAAAACCATATCATTCTTACAAAATTCTCAAAAATAAAATAATTTTCCTCAAAAATTACCATGCCCTGCTTCATCCTCAAAGTTTATCTAATACCTTTCATTTTTCATCCCAAAATGTAATAATAATTAATCACCTCAAAAAAAGATCATGTGGACCCATAAGGATATCCATTATTTCCAAACAAGAAAAAGTAATTCTTCATTTCATAACATTTTCACATATCAAACATCAGGGTTACAAATATTAGAAAAATACTTCCCAAAGTAATCCCATCATCAAAAGAGAATTAATACTTTTAAACATTTAATCATCCTACAATATACCATAACTATTTAATCCCTTATATATTGGATTATTATTCCTTTATCACTCTTCATTATCCATTAAATATGCATTTACAACTTATTTCATAATACATCATTCCTGCAGATCGAATATCTTTATCATTTATAAATATCAATCCAAAGATGATTCATTATTTATGGATAAGAAAATAAATCATACCTTGAATCCAGATATCAAGATCTTCAGGATGTTCACTTTCCCTTTCGGCATGTTATCATAATTTTAAAAATTAAATGTTCTCTCCACTTCTATAATTTCACTTTTCAATTGAACTAGAAAATTTGAGATCTTGAAATCATATGAAAAAAACATTATGACACATAAAGTTGTTTTAGAAATGAGTAGGTGTTGGATAACTCAAAAAAATTCTTGCAGGTGATTTGAATACTCAAGAAGCTATCAAAATCATTTGAACATGAATTTTCCATAACAGTGATGATCAAATCATTGGGGAGGGATAATAAGGTTATACAAGATCTCTTTCCTTCCATCTTGAAAAATGATCCTTAATCTACTAAAAATAATCAAAAATTAAACATGAAATGAAATATTATAATTAAAAAAAGAATCCTATATAGGTTAAAGATAACAGAAAAAGTTTTATATTACACTAATCCATAAACCACCTTATATCTCCATTTTTCAGGTTTTTATCCAAACAACCTATTTTACCATAACCCTTAAAAAGTTTCCATATGTTAACACCACACTTGGTTATATGGGATCCCTTACCTACACCAAGATAACACCCTAACCTCTAAATTTATCTAAACTGAACTTTGATACCAACTATAAGGCCTTATCCTTAAACATTACATAATCTTGAGTTAAGTTAAGAATTCACATTTAGGATCTTTTCAGGTTTAGTGTTTTAGAGAAGCAAGCCAAAATTATTACATTATGTCTCAAAAGATTACAATGTAGGCACTTCTACTCTATCAGATTTTTTTCACAAAAATTAAAACCCTTAAAAAAATAAACATGTTTAGTTCCATGTTTTAAACAACATGACATTTCCATGATCCCATCCTTGATCTTATTCCAATTTAAGACCAGTGAAAAGCATTTAAAAAACTTGGGATGAGCATATAAATCTCAGTGAAGGATACATAAAGAAAGAAAACTATTAGTTTTCAAAATAACATGTAAACCATGAATACTTTATCATAAATTAATATTTTTCACCTTAATGAAGTAGAAAAAACAATTCACTGAATATAAGATCATTGTTTACCCTTATTTTGTAACCAAAATATTTCTATAAAACCCATATAAAGAAACATATAGAATATAAAGGTAACTTGGGACTTAAACATTCTTAAATAGAATAACCATATGGTTGACTTACACACATATCAATAAATGTAATAGTCATATGGCCGACTTCCATAACCAATACATTGGAGGTTATAACATAACCACCCATCCTTGTTTTATCACGAAACCACCCGTCATTTGGTTTATCACATAACCACCCGTAAAATTTCCAAGTATATTATATAATCATTGCACATAAAAGATTGAAAATATCAACATTTCAATCATAACATTTCATTTGAAATCACAAGAAATTATTTAAAGATATTGAAATAATCAATCCATTTCAAAAACTATTTTCAATACCAAAACACAAAAAAATGGAATAAGGGGTTTCTATTTTCCTTTTAAAAACATTAAGGCATATAGAGGAAGCCAAATAATGATTATGACGGCAGAGAGGCCATTATCACCGCATAAGTTAAAAACATTCCTTTTTTCGTTTAGTAAAACTCTTCATAGATAAAATATTACCTTTGAATAAAATTAAAAGTCAAAGGGGTTGATTATAAATTGGGTAAAATAAGAAGGTTTATATTATCAAAATATTCCTCAATGAAAGGATATTGAGACGAAGTCCCTTACAAAGATAATTTTGTAAATAAAATAGATCGATTATGTGTATTCACTATAGGTACACATAAGTAATGTAAAAATACAATATAAGATATAAAAATTAATTTCTCACATAATCATAACAAGACATAAATAATAAGTATAATATCAAACTAAATAATGGAATTTGGGTTAAGAAGTTCTCCTATGAAAATTCAGCATCCTAACAGCGTCACTTAAAAATTCGGAAAATGAGTTGATGAGAGATAAAAGGTTCCTCATCACATGGAAATGAATTTTATATAAATAAGGATATATAAGAACATATCCCAACATAAGAAAATGGAAATTAAAATACATAACATAAAATAAGTCTTTGACTAAAAGAGGACAATGAAATGTTATTTTACCATGTGTCTGACTTGTCTTGTTCCTTATTTATGTCCCTAAATAATAAACATAAGTTACTTATAATTTCTTCACAACCTTTTTCATGTTAATTATCCCTTTTATATCACTTATTACCCTGCTATAATAATCATATAATTATTCATGTTCATATCGGACGTTTTGTCGATGTTCGGTACTTGAGTCAAAAATGAACATGTTATAATTACAAATTGTCCATGTGGTAAAAATTACATTATCTCCATAATGATATTCATGATTTTGATATCATATATATATCATATATATATATATATATCCAATATATTTATTTATAATATTCCATAACATTTGGATATAAGAAATGAAAGGCATCATTCATGGAGACGGTAAGTCGTACGTACGCATGAACACTACTTTCATTTCTATTTAATATTTAAAAGAATGAAAACAAAATGATACATAGGTATATTATAATTCCAGTATAATATCATTTTTTTATATTTACACAAGTTCATTAATTCCATCCTTTATACGTTCCACATATGGCATGAACGAGTCATATCACTTTGAGGGGACGGTAGTCCACACTTCCTCAAATGAAATAATCGTATTTAAAAGTCATGAAAAGCATAAAGTTATGTTATAAATGATAATTCGATAAGAATAGAGATAAAATAAATATCATATATATCCTATTAAATTTCAATTCCATTATAATGGCCACCATGAGAGGCGGTAGGAGGTAATTGAACAATCATCATTTTGTGAGGCAGTAGTTCACCATCCACAGAAACAGTTTGTTCATATCCATTAGATAGAGGTGTGTGGAAGTGTAGTTCATATAATTATAATAAAAAATCCTATTATATTTAAGATACTATTGTTTTTATAAAATAATGGAATAAAGATAGTTTATGGAGTTGGAGAAGGAAAATAAATGGAAGAAGCTTGAGAGAAGACATTAACTTAAATTGAGTAACTCCTTTTGATTTAAGCTAAAATGAATTATTCAATTGCCTTATTCCCAAGGTAAGGCTTCTAGGAGTAATATAGGGATGTTGGGAGCTTATTTGGGAAGAGTTTGTATGATCCAAGGGGCTTGAGAGGTGTGAGTAAGGGTTAGAGATAGTGGCATTTTATAAGAGGGAGGAGGGGTACTTAAGGAATATCTTGAAATATTGTTTTATTATAAATTATATTTATATTATAAATGAGTAAAAATTCAGTTATATATAAGATAAGATGAATATAAGTCGAAATAAAATCATCTAATAAGAATTAGGTCAGTTTTTGATATTTTTTAATCCTTCTCTTTTTTATTTAACCCTTTTTTACTCTTACTGTTTTATCAATCATTTAACACTTTGAGAATCAAAATAGTTACGAAAACATAGTAGATATCCAATTAAAGAGTCAATAGTAAAATTTTAGACTAATGATATCTTTTTAATAAATATTATATTTTTTTAATTTTGTAATGCTTAATAAAATATTTTATATTTTAAAATATGAATTATGTCAATTTTGACACTATTTATATCATGACTATTTTAAAAATCCATAACAACATGATTAATTATAAAAAAAATCCTTAATAAAAATATAACATGTAAATATCATCTAAAAAATCGTGGATGAAATAAAAATAACAAAATTAAATTTATTTTTAGATTTATAATATCATTTGTTTGAATCCTTTATTAATGAAGTAATCAATGCATCACCATTGTGTCATAATTAAATTTATTTATTTAATGTATAAAAATTATAAATAAAATACCATGATATATGAAATATTTTTATATTTCAAATTAATATTTATATTCAAAGATATAACTTATATAACCCCATATAAAAAATGTTTTACTAAAAGATATTGTTTATCTTATATTTTCCTTAACTTTAAATTAAAAGTAATTAAATGTCATTTTCACACACAAGTGGCTCCATAGGGTCCTAAAATCAACCAAAGAAATCTCATTATTGGAAATATCTCATCCAATAGGGTTTGGATAGGTGTTAATGTTATTTAATATTATTATAATATTATTTTTACACTTATTTACTAGATTTACCCTTTAACCATGGTAAATAAAATATTTACTGAAGTTACTATTCATAAAGTCTAAAAATAAAAGTTACCTATTTACACAATTTGGACCTCCTGATTCCAAATATGGAATCCATTTTTACAATTTAAAAAAACAAAAGTTTCAGAAATTAATTTAAAATTAATTCCCATTGTCAAAACTAAAAGGCGTGTTTTTGAGAAATAATAACTATCAAAATATTGACTTGTGTTTATGTATAATTAAAATATGAGATTACTTACACTGAATATAATTGGATTAAATGGTAAAACACTAATCTAATTAAAATTTAAAACAAATTAAAAATATAATATAACCATATAAATAAATCAGATGAAAAGACAATTTTGACTTAAAATGCAGTATTTTTTCATTATTCATTAAAAATGAACTTTATCAGAAAAATATCAAAAATTTACCCAAAGTAAATTTTTATGTATCACATATAAAGAATAAGTTTATTTTGTCAAATTTAACTTATAAAAGTGACATAAAATATATTTAAAAAAGGTTTTCCATCAAAAGGTGTAAAAAAACATTTAAAAAAATTAGAGTTTTTTATGCTTAAAATCAGATTCATTCTTATTTTTTGACTCTAAAATTTATTGGGAAAGTATAAAAAAATTTAATAATCACATTATAGTTAGTTATTTTTATTCCCTCTAATGAAACATCTTGGCATTAACTGTCATTTAAAATAATATTATTATTATATTATTATTATTTGGTATAACTCAATGTTTTGTGCAACGTAAGATGTCAAAGAAACCTGTTATTGCATGTTGAGTACGCTATAAGAAAACGTGTTATAATTAAAATATAATTATTATATCTTATTAATAAATATGAATAGATATGAAAATGTATTATTCTATAAATACCCAGGTCGTTACAAAATCCTGTCAAACTTAGTTTCAATAAATATTCAGCTATGGAGGCTGAGGCTTCATCAAAACAAGGGAAATTTAAAATGATGTTTTTAAGATGTACCACACCCCAAATTAAAGGACCTAGTATCATAGTAATAAATTTTTTTAGAAAAAAATTTGAAAATTCATGTAAGTCTGTTGCACCAACATTTTCTAACTAAGGAATGAGATCAACTGGAATCCCAACTTTACAGGATGGTAAAAAATACCAAATCGGTCAACTCTAATTCATCTGACCTATTCACTTAACATGTACATATCCTTTCCGGAGATCACAAAAAAGATCATGAAATTTTATTACACCATGGAGTAATAAATCACTCCCACTGAGATTATTCTCAATTATTTACTAGAGTTTAATCGTGGGAATAAAATATATAAACAAAAAAATTATAGTGTTGAAGATTATGACATTAGGAGTTGTGCATGTGTAAATCATCGATAAGAGAAGGATTATTTTTATCTCAACATTGAAATTTAAATTTAGTCTAGGATGTATTAGTTTATTAGAGAACGTCAATTAAGCTCATTCTTATCATGTGGTGTGAAGAGAGTATTCAAAACCTCTTAAAAAAGAGAACTATTCACCGGATGAAGGGGACTCCCTTTTGAATAAAAATATTTTTTGTTGTGTTGATACTTTGAAAATAGACATATTTTCATTCATAGTTTCTTGTAATTGTGTTGTATTAAACTATTAATGGTACACTAGAACCTTTGTGGTCACATAAAGGATAATTCCACCATTTCCCATGTCAATGAATTTTTATCTATTAAATATCATACACTTATGCTATGTATTTCAATGGTTTTTTACTAATATATTTCTTTTTGTTTTATCTTTTGATTTATACTACTCTAATTTTCAGCTTTTTATAAACAAGTCACTTAGGATTAAATCAAATCATGTGATAGAAATAAATTGGATAATCTGAGGGTGATTGTCGATATCTAATTAATAGGATAAGTAAGGATTGGGGACACAATTATCAGTGTATTACTCTAACAAAACAAAAACATCCATATAAGGGAAATTAGTGAGATATCATATCCTTAGAGGAAGAATAAGGGAAATAATTTGAATAATGATTCAACAGAATAATGAGGGAATAATATAGGGGTATAACACTATTATTTAAACTGATATTAAAACTAATCAGTCAAATCCACTATTGAAAACAATTCAAACACATAAAACATGATTTAAACACATATATAACCCTGAATTATCTAGATACAACATGAGTCCCAAATTACTAAATTTTACCTGGATAAAAATTATCTTGCTAAGAATCCTTTGATAGGATCCCATTAATATGAAAACCTAAATTTTGAGGATGATATTTCTTAATGGGGGAAGAATTTAGTGACCTATAATTTTATCGATGGAATTTAACTTCTAATATAATTGGTTCAAATTTAGTAATGTAGTATTATATAGGGAACATTCAACACAAGATAAAACCAACAAAATTTTGTTATATTAATTTTAAAATTAAATTTAGATAATAAATATATCACTAAAATTGGAAATATTACAACGAGATAAAAAATATAAAACAATATAATTATAATATGAAATTTGTGATCTACTCAACCCCCTAGAATTATCACATTCATGAACAACACTGTATAAATGTAGTAGAATATTAGTAATTTAATATTAATATAGAAAATTAATACAAATAACCTTGAGAAAAAATATTAGTGAATAAAGAATGAATAAAATTTTAGATATTTATAGAATGTAGGGAACCCATATGACAATTACAAATCCGACCGCTGGAGTAGTAAGTTCAGCATTGGAAAAGTGATCTGAGCATTAGGAAGATTATCCTTACAATTATAATAGTATCTTCACCTTTAAAAGTGTAAAAAATAGTTATTTATGTCATAATATGAAAATATGACATATTTATATCATGTTACAAGTAAATAAATGTTTTAAAAATGATAAAATAAGTTTTTGCATTTTCTGAAACATAAATGATTTATTTTTATTTTAATAAAAAATATAATTATTTGAAATAAAATTTATTTCCATAAAATTGTTTTATAGAATAATATTCTGTTACCTTAATCATATAATGTAATTTTATGAGACCCTAATTAAATCTTAAAAGGGTCGGAAAAGTGATCGTAATTTTAAAATTGCCATTTTTCAAATAAATATGGATTTTAATTAAATATTTCATTTTCATATTTATAATATTATTTTCACTTTATAAATTTTATTTTTATATTCTACACATTTAAAAATATTTAGGTCTATTTTTTTATTTTTATAAAATTTCTGAAATTTTGGTGAATAGTAAACTGTGGAAAAATACGATATTTAACATTATAAGTTAAATGCATGAATTTAGGATTCATGTATGATTTAATAACACATAATATAGCACTAAAATTCCTCATTTACAGTTTATGGTCAAATGATTCATCACTATTGGTAGTCTTGAGCCAAAAATAATAAAATAATGATTATAATATGAAAAACACCCCACTCATCCCCTTTTAAATACCACCCCTTTACCTCAAACCTTATAAGCCTTGTATCATACCCTAATTATTTAAAATTATTTTTCCAAACCTCTCCCACACATCCTTTTTTTTATCACTAAATACCATTTCAAGGAGGCTTAATGGGTTTCCAAAGAAGAGACAACCAAAGGATGAGGTAAAATTATCAGCTAACATCTTTTAATTTTATTATTCTTCTACCATCCCCATATGTTCTCAATAAACCTAAATATAATAACATAATTATCCTAAATATAATTATATGTTATTATTATAGTGTAATATTCCTCTTCCACCCTCACCTTAATTAAGTCTTAAACGAAAACATCATTCACAATATGGTTGGTTCACTGCCTCCATGAACAATACACTTCATTTTTATTCACTGCATTCAAGGATGGTTATAGAAATAATAATATTAATAAATATGATTATAATAAGTATATTATAACTTATTTCATGATTATTTTATTTATTAATATCCTATTAATTAAATAAAAAAATATAGTTCATAATGATCGGTAAAATCACCCAAACGAACTAACTGTATAACTATAATGTTTATAATAAATGAATCATCCCTTAATCAAAAATCATATGGATATTTGAGAGAATTTATTTTTCTAGAGGAACATGAATATTATTTCATTTCACTTCTAGATTTTCAGCCCCATTTTACAAGAACCACAAAAATCATCCATATGTAATTCACCTTGGAATCCTAAAACGAATGCCCTTGGAACAATCAAATTAAACAATATATCTCATTAATATGGTAGTAAATTAACATAATTTAATTACAAAAAATAAAATGTATATTTAAAAGGTTGTTAATTAACTAATTAATGAATTTAATTTGATTTTTTAGAATATAATTTTCAAGTGAATAATTAATTCATATATAATGTAAGGGATCTCTCTGAACCACCCTATTTTCTTTGGGTTGTGATCTTTCTCTCTATATATCACTTTATCAATCTACTAAATGTTTAATTTTTTTTAGATTTATATATATGTTTTTTATATATCTTTCTATCTTATTCTCCTTTCTTTTTAAATTTTATACTTTCTTTAAGTTAATTTCCCAAACACATTCTTTAATATCAAACCAGATTAAGGGGAAATTTTCTATCCATTAATCCTTTTATGTAATGCGGTTTTAAAATATTTAATATCATTCAAGATATTATGAAAAAAATTAATATTTTAGGAAAAAAATTTTGGTTTACCTATTGTTTTTAGAGAAAATTAAATGTTCATTATTTCTTCAACTGTCTTTAATTGATTCATTAAAATAATGTTTTAAAAGTTCATTTATATACCTAATTCCCTACCCCTTATCAAAATGTTATTTGAAATAACCCCAAAGTAGATACATATTATTGTTTATTCTAATATAAATTCCCAAAATATTTAATTCCTTATTCACATTTTAATCTATAGGAAATCTATTCTGATTGTGATACAAGTCATGATTATGGAAGCCATTTATTTCTATGATAAATTCTTATGATTATGCATTATGTTTAATCTCCATTTTGGAACACAAAAGAATGAAAATGTAAGGATGGTTGTTCCTATATAGTGTTATAATAAATTGGGTAACATTAATGTCTCACAATGAGATATGTATTGGATTGTGGAGTAAACCTAATACATGATGGGACTCTATCTATCATCTGATGTTGTCTTGGCAGCTAACCTTGACTTATACGTATATCATGTTTAATGTTATTTCCACCATCTTATGTTACAATGATATTATGATTCAATTATCATCATATTATTCTACCATATGATTATTTATGTACATTTTATTTTGTGATATTATAATATTCCTTTTGACTCATATGATATTCTTCATCTCCATGTTTATTCCCTTAAAGTACCTTTTATCTCACCCATTTTTTTTATGTCTTACCTTGGTTTTTCTATACTATTTTAGGAATATAAAATGATTTAGGATCTCATTTTGGAGATTAAATAAAATATATTTCTTAGTTTCAACATCAAGTTTTATTAATTTAGTATTCCAAAGACACAAGGCCACTCAATCTATGGGTTTTCTTTATTGGAGATTTATGTTAAAAACCATGTAGTAATTTGTATAAATGTATTGGGTCACTATAAATAACACTGAATAATGACCTAAATAATAATTGAAAAAGCTACCTCATGTAAGATATATGTAAGAAGATTCATGTAAGATTAACCAAAGGATACTTCTATATAATAATGGCATGGGAACATTTTTGTCATCACTATATCTCTAAAATTAACAACTAAACTTCCCTTGTGAGGAATAGTGACAAGAAAACCTCATAACACTTACCCCATTAAATAACTCATAAACCAAACAATTATGAAACCATTAATGGTGGAACACAGTAGACGACATAAAATCCATTTCTACTCACCAAATCTTTAAGATGAAGTTCATAGTGCCATGCCCCAATGCATACTTTCATATAAAATCCCATATCTAACTCATCATTACATATTATAACCTCATATAGATACCCTCATTACCTAAAAGATAAAAACTAATTTTATGATTGTTTTCAATATTTTAAATTAGACATATGTTGGATGATTCTCATTCTCAATAATGAAAACTAACCAAGAAATACTATTTTGGATAATAAACCAAAACATCCACATGAGATTTCCCCCAATTTGGAAACAACACCTCCATTAAAACATAACCCAATTTAAGTATAGAAAACCACAATAAAAATATTACTAAATCAAATATTTAAACATCAATAACAAAACATGGGTGATAATCTCTTAAAAGATAACCACTAAGAGATTTTTACATCTTAAATGAGATTGATTCCATCCAAATGAATTAATCTCTAAACAAAAATAATCACTAAAACATGAAAAGAAAAAATATTTTAATTTTTTGGGATTTCTATACTACAGGAAATATTTACAACCCACTCATCTTCCTTGAAATAAGAACTATATTACAACACCATCCACTTTATAATAATAGTCCTCATAAAAAGTCACTACTACAAGAGATACCTATCAAAAAAATCTAATATAAAAATGGGATTAACATGATATAGGATTAGTGAAGAAAACATCATTCACTTTAATCTAGAACTTAAACATCATACCAAAAAATCATAATGAAAAACCATGTTCCTGAAATCATGTTTGAAAAATAATACATTATAAAAAATGTATTTTAATTGAAAAAGGTAATACATTTAAAATACCATTTTATATTTATGTAAATTGAAATACTAATTTTTATCCCATTTTAACATATGAAATAAAAAATGGAAATTCAAATATCCCATTTAAAACAAAATCAGGATTAAATTTAAAAAACATTAAGGGAAGTAGAATGATTATATTCTAAAAAAATACTTTAAACTGAAAATATATGGTCCTTTAAGGATATTTTTATGAACTGAATAAGGCCATTGAATCTTAATACACTCATCCTTAAATTATTAACCCAAAATAAATCCTAATTGACCACCCAATAAAATCAAAAAAAACTCTATAGGTAAAAACAATACCATACCTAAACCAATGAACAACATGAATCAAAGGAAACTCGTAATGGTGATAGAAAATTACATTACAATGAAAATAGATTAGCTTACATGACACATGATACATAGAGATTCCTGATCCCAAATATCAAATCCATTATTGAACCCTAAATGATATATTGATCATTGTTATTTTCTTATCACATGAACAATAACTCCATGCACCATCCTCAGTCTTCTATATATCATGGAACAACTCTCTATCTATCACCTCAGTATGATTTTACACTTCCTTGCAAAACTTAAACCACAAACTCACTAACCACAATATAATATCCAACCTAAAAGAACACTCAAATAGTCATGTATACATGTATTCATTAGATAAAAGGTCAAGAAATTGGTAATTAATGGATAAAAAGAAACTCAAATGCCTCACACACTTAATCCTTCTTATTAAAACTCTGATAGATCTACTGTACATTCCCCCTTCAACACAAAGGAAATATACGCATTCTTATCCATGGTTAATAATTATTACAAAGAAACCTATTCATAATTACTGTGAATATTTTTCCACTACAGTTGGGTTAGTACTTGTAATAATACCACTACCAAGGGATGTATGAATTGATCTGGATCCCCAATTAATTCGATGTAAACCACAACCTTATCTGACCACTTATTAACCACGCAGACCAAAAATCCACCAAAGAACTTATCTATTCCTATTCTACCAAATTGAAAAATTATCTCATCCTTTATGGAAAATTACATTTATATTTATTGATCTATATCATCCTTACCTCTAATTTTCACATTCACCTCACCACTATCCAAAATACTAACTAAAAAACCATCAATCATTAAATTCAACCATATTATTCACCATAATAATCAAATCTATTATAAAATAAGCATAAATACCCCCATAATAGAATAAATATAACAATTCCTTCAATAAAACCACAACTTATTCCACATTATTTTAATTATTTTAATGTATAAATTATATAAGAAATATTTTTTCAGCACATGGAATGTTTATTTCAAAAAATAATTTATGAATTCATTTTTAAAGAAAATTACTAAATATTCCTTTAAAACATGGAATCAATGAAATGGTTTATAAGAAAACCCCAAACCCTTTGACAAGTTAACTTTTAAAATAAGAAAAAATTTATTATTAGAAAACCTATTAACATCATTCCAGAGTAAATGAAGCATGTTATAAAAAAATTATGTCTTTATTTAATCTTGTTATGAATAGATTACTAATCAGTATGAAATATATTCTTACACGTTACATAAATAGTTTGATGTCACCATGTTCAGATCTGAAATAATTTTTTGATATATATTTCATTTCCAATTAAACTAGTTTACTTACTCATTAAGTTAAATTATTTAATAGTCATGCATGAATAGCTATTAAAACTTTCAACACCACTACATTGATTCTATTCATGATGTGTAATTTAACATGTCTTATGGTATTTATTTTGATAAAAATAATAAATCTTGTAGATAATAATTATATAGGATAACAATTAATGTTAAATATTCATATTTAATAACTCTTATTTTTTAAAATACTATGAATGATATATATTTAATATAATTTAATTCAAATATTATAATACATTACATGATCAATTTCTAATAAATTTCAAAATTCATAGCTCTCTACGTCATAAAATTTAGATTAACAACCAACATGCAGTAGAATTTATAAAACAATTTTTTAAAAGAATATAATCTAGAAAAAATCAATATTCCTATAAATTACCAACATATTATCACTAAAATCAATTACTAAATAATTAGAATAATTAAAATTAATCACTTTATAGAAGTATAAATTTATAGTAGTCCCAAATTACTTTTAAACAATGTGAATATATTAGGATCACAATATATCAAAACATGGTCTTCATATATAAAATAAATATTGATAATACATAACAAAACTAGAATGACTATTACATATAACATTTAAAAAAAAGATAAATATCAATAATGAGGATCTTAATAACCCCAATTCATCCTTAAAACATTATCATAGGTTGTTCATACAAAAAGAATCTCTATGTTAAGGAACATGGAATTCATTAAAACCCATTTTATTATTATTATTTTATTTCCCCATAATCACATAAATCCAATCACAATGGTAAACTATCATGATTCTTGTACCTCTAGCATGTCTCTACCCAACAAAAAACATCATATTTCCCAGTATATTTTGTATGAATAAGATCCCTATAATAGATATCAATGGGCCTTAAACACTAGTGTCTCAGACGGTCTTCCTTGCTACATCACCTTTTAAGTTTGATTGATTATATTTACCTAAAAAACCATATACTCATCACTATTTATTAACTAAAAAATAAATCTTATCTCTCATCCATAACTTTGATATATTTTTTTATGACCTAGCCCACTAGAAATCTCTCTAAGCTAGTAGTGACAAAAGTGTGACCCCCAAAGATCACCTTCAATAGGCTATGGATTGATGACTAGCACTGAGGTTATAATATAACACATGTGGGATGAATTACCCTCATAATCCAAGGAATAAAAAAACACTAATAAAACCACTTAAAATAAAATAATCACAAATACCCCATATTTCTTGTAATTTCATACATAATAAAAATCTAAAATAAAATAGAAATAATAACTCTTATGACAATAATTCAAGAACACCAGCTATAAGATCTATAATCTATTAATATCTAGATTTGTTAGAAGTTATATTATATAAATATGAATAAATATTTATATATAGAAAGGGGATACCATACACATATACACAATATAATCCTCTATGAGACATCACATGAAAATGTGGAAAATCCTTATAATTCCTCTATGAAAAAATAAAAGAACCTACATGGACCTATGACAGGTAAACTATCACCCATACTTGTTAATTTCCACTAACCCAATATCCCATCCAAGTATAGTAACATAATATCAAAAGAATATATAAAAAATGTACCCCAAAACTACTTCCACATAGATCTGGTCACTCTCACACCACAAAAATATATGTCATTTTCTATAATCCTTTCAATTTCCGACATATAAACATATAACACATTAGATGCAAAAAAACATACCAAAATATAATAACCACATAGCACATACCATAGAAAAAATGCATTCACATCATATTAGGTTGTCATGAATGTGAAAGTCATCCACCTCATGCCCTCCTCTTACCATACATGAACCTAACAATACAACCACACAATAATCACATAGTCATATCATCTAGTATATACATATAGAAATACCTAAATCCATTATAACCCATATATATACCTATTGTGATCCATGAGAGCTGGTAATTATGTTAACTAGTATATACATACAATGTCGTCAAGATATTACAACCCATATTCATATTCCTACCATGGGCCATCACAACCCATAACACATCTGGAGAGAGATCATAGATGAGGGAGTAGTTAGCTATTTATTCCCTTTGAAACATAGATATTAGGTAAAACACTTGGGACCCAAACCTAAATATATTTCATTGAGGTCAAATAAATTGTTTAGTGGTTCATAAAAAATAAAAATAATTATAATTAATTCAGTATTCATAAATATTCTGAAACTAAGTGTTCACATTAAATATAAATACCCTAATATCCCAAAATAACCTCCTAACCATCACCACCTCCAACCAACATCCTTCACCAAATTATTACAAAACCATCCCCATCGATCCTGAAAAAATAAAAATACCATCATTATTAAATTCCAATTTCATTTATGTTTGTGAAATCTATAAAAGAAAATTATCCTCCATGTTGCATTAAATTATCAATATTTAATGTCAAACCATTCATTAAATCAATTTTTACTTTAGCCCATTCATTACTCATTATTTAGATTTATTCCATCCATTTCCAATTTTTATTTTACAACTCATCATTTATCTATTTTATCCCACTACCCATTTCATGTTTCATTAATTCCATCCACTATATATTCCAATTAAACATCCTACATACCAAACATTATTGACTTAATTCAATAAATAACATTCCTAGCACCTCATTAACACGTCAACACATTTTTCATTCATCTAGTTATCATTCTTATATTTAGTTTCAATAGGATATCATATTCTTAGGAAACATTGAAACAGAACACATCAACATCTCACATAACTACATCAACCACCACACAGTGCAATTCTAACTACCACTACATGAATCCAATATAAAATCTAAAATTTAAATCTTTACCATTAACAATATAAGGTATCATATTAATCTTGTACGATCCTTTTAACGTTTCCTAAGACTATGGTTCTTAGAGGAGACCTTGAGTAGGTATGGAGATGTTTGGATACTAAAAGATGGAATAATGAAGAGTTTCATTCCTGAAGGTACAATTCATGATTTGGTAGATAGAACCACTCACAAATAGTCAAATCGGCTATGTAAAGCCATCAACTACATGAAATAGGCCTTGTGTCCAGATCATCTATTTGATAAAAAACATTTTTTATCAGTTATGTGAGAGAAAAAACTACATGGATCAGCTACATGGTTTGACAACATGGGGTAAATGGCTATGTAGGGAATTCGACTATGTGGAATTTTTTGTAATGTAGGTAATTATGCTACATGGGAAAATGGCTATGTAGATGAGCTATGTGAATAACTAGCTACATGAATAGGATACATGGATGGATTGGCTATGTGAATCGAATACATGAGTGATCAGCTACATGAACTATCAGATATGCAGATTGGCTACATCATAAATTAATTATGTTGGGAATTTGGCTATGTGGGGATTTTGGCTACATATGGAATTAAGCTATATGGGGATTTTAGCTACATGGTTTTTTTAGATACATGAAATCACATACATCGAAATTTACACTAGTTTCATGAAAATTCCCATGAATTTCCTCTGTTGGTGCATATCAATGTTCTTAAGAGGATAAATTTTTAACGAGAATTATATCCGTGATTTTTTTGAGTTGGTTAAGGCTGTAAAAATATCCTTGCATGTGGATTTTAATGAGATACATAATAGTTGGAATTAAATATTTTTTGATTTGTAAAATCCAATTGTTTTGTATATATCAAATAAAAAATGAGGGTCCTTTCCTTTGTTCCATCCTAGTTGTGTTCTCTCAAAACTAGGAGATCCTGAACACTACCCTTGGAGTCATGGTACCCTATTATAAATTTATTGAGTTCTCCATTGATGATACCATCTTGTGCACACCCCTATTTTGGTGTAGCAATTTGAAGGGAACTTCTTTCTTTTAGGTAGGGGAATCATTACTTCTTCTATTTAATTACATGAAATATTAATGTTAACATGGTTTAGACCTTCATATAGAAATGGAATTAACCTAATAATTATTGAACCTGATTAATAGAGAATTAGATGTAGTAATCATATGTTTTTTCTTTCAACCATAATAATGACTTGCCTCTTAATTTTCTAGATAGTGTGTTATCTATGTTATTATAGTTAGTGAGTGATGTTACTGTATGGATTAACATTTTTTATTGATGGAAATTTTTAAATAATGTAAATCCAGAATTAATTAATAATTAATTGGATGAAGAATAAAGACGCGTGTTTAATGAATATGGATTTTGTTATAATTTGATAATGATCAAATTGATTCTTATTTCATGTTTAATTGAATATGTAATTACATGTTTTTATGTAATTTTATAAATTATTTGAATTATATTGATACTTATTGATGAAAATAATTAAAGGCCTATTAATAAATTTTAATTCCACAATGTTTTTTTGAAACAGACATGTATTCTTGGGAGAAAGTTTAAATTAATTATTTAATTAATATAGTATCTTGTTGTATATCGAATACTTAGGTTTCTATTAGTTGGAACCTATAAATATTGAATTGGTTAATTTAAGGAGGAATAAAAACTAGTTGTTTGATAAAAAAATTATTGGGCCTATGTTTCTCATATTATTGGGAAGGATGAGTGCCTTTAGTTTGGAACCATGAGATCTTGTTTATGTTTGAAGGCAAGATTCCCTTTTTAGGGCCTTGATTTACCTATTTTCTATGTTTTTTTTCTTGCTAATTTTTTGATGTGATCTGGATGTGAGATTTTATATGTGATGTGATATGGGTAGGGGAGTCCTGGATATGATATGAGCCTATGATGGTTGATGTGATGTGCATGGGTAGGACTAGATGATGTGCCAGTAGTTGACTCTTGTGATGGAGAGATACATCAATATATGCATGTGGGTGTTAGGGATGGAACAGAAGATAAATTAATGGTTTGAAGCTATAATTACCCATTTATGTGATTTTATTAACTAGGATTATCTCTTATTAATATGTTTAATGAACAATATATGGGTTTCTTATTTTATTTTCATTCTATTCCTCATTGCTTAAGGCAGATGGATGTGCTCGGTTGCATGTTTCCACTTGGTGGAGGATTGTGATGGTTTTCCTAGAGTACTTATATTATGTAATGATGATAATAATTATTAAATAATTCTTAACTCATGTTTTTAGTGTTAATGTAATGAAAATGATGAAAAGAGGTTAAATTTGAGAAACCGTGGACTCGGTATGGATTATGCATGGAGGGTATAGAATTTAATCTATTTAATAATACAATGTAATGTAGAGTACTTTTAATAATTAATTTAATAGATAATGAATTAATTAATAGAAGTAAAATGATAAAAATTAAATAAGTAATTGATTTATCCCTTTAAATTATTGTTTTATTATAGGATATCTACTCTTAGAAGTGGAATCTGGGAGTTTGAGAAACAGTATCTATATTTGATTTTTAGACTAGGTTATGCCTATAGTGGGGTTTGATAAATATTGTATCATGTATGTTACATGATTTCATATGTTTCCACACCCATTTTAGTTAAGGATATTGGGACCTAGTGGACTATAGGAGGGTGTTTTACCCAACATCCTAGTGGAAGGATGGATGGTTGAGTAAACTCTCCGGCCCTATTATGTTCTCTCGGTAGTTAATTATACTAGTATACACAATGTTTAGTTTCAACATATATGTGTGAAGAGGGATATTATGGATTGAATTTATTCATACACATGTATCAAATGATCTATTATCTAAATGATTATTATAAGTATGTTGTGTATAGGCTATGATGGATTGAGATACATACTCGGTGTATGGGATGTGATGGCTTGAGGTATAATATCAAATGTATGATAAACGTCAGATGGGCTATAGTGGATCTAAAAAAAATTTGATTACTATATATAGATATGTGTATGGGATGATGTGATGATGTGATATACAAGGTGTATGTAGTGATACATTTCCCAGGTTTCTTCAGGATGGATTATGTTTGAGAGATATGGACCAGGATGTGTGATGTTGCGGTGGACCATAAAAATACTCGGTAAGCAGGAGTGAGGAAACCTTAATTTTTCATTGCTATATTATATTCCCTATTCTATGGTATAATTGGTTAGAGTTATCCATGGTGAGGATAGGTACATTTTATACCTATTTAGGTGATGAGTTATTTTCATTTTTGTACATTGTGCTTTAGTATGGTTTCTTTATCTTTTTCATGAGAGGCATCATAGAGGATCATATTTAGTATTTTTTTATGTTAAACCTACATATATATAAACTATTTTTCAATTCCGTTAGATTAGGTTGGATATAGGGTAGGATATTACTATCACATGGATTTAAAAGAGTTTTTTGGGCTCTAAGGTCGATGTTGTCTTTCCATTTTTGGTACTCGTAGTTTTCCTTTCAGTTTTTATAATATTATAGGGAACATCATGTTTTAAATTCTTATTTATTTGTATATATGTCTGAGAAGGTATTGATTTGTGTATATGTATTATCTCTCTCTTATGTATGTTCTCTTAGTATGTAATGCCTCCCATATTTATGTTTATTATACCATCAGTGTTAATCACCAACCTGGGGCCTACCAGTAGTAGAACAATGGTAGTCACCACATCCATTATCTTATAAACATACCAGGAGGGGTATACTCTTGGGGGAAGGGGGCATGAAAAAATAAATGTCATTGATAAATCCATCCTAATCATAGATATTTTTTCTTGAAAATAATTTTTTTTAAAAAATTGGGTTTTATGTATTACATGTAGTAACATTAAGATTATTTTCCATACTCATAGAAGTTAAATTTAATAAAATTCCTCTTATATGTGGGAAAAAAATTTATATTAATGAACATTTATAATTTCATATTAATTTATAAAATTCATAATATTAGGATTAATTCTAATTAACACGATAATGATGAAGCTATTATTTAAAAACTATTTTATTATTAATTTCAAGGAATTTTTACCAAATATAATAAATATAAATCCTTTAAATAAGGAATATAATATTATATATAAACACATAAATAACTGAATTAATACTATTCTAATTTTTAATCGATACAAAATAAATTTAAGAATCCATATTTCTCAAAATGACATATTTCTACAAAAATAGTTTTTTAAACATTATCTGTTATAATTTAAATGTTGAATTTTTTTTTCAAAATTGATTTTTATTTAATAGTGGCTAAATTTGTTTAAGAACCCCCAAATTTGGTTAGATGGGTTATTTTTTATGTTTAATAAAATATAACTAGTTTCCAAGTTTAAAATAAAAAGAGTAAAATGTAAAAACCTAATGGTAAAAACCTTATAACAAGCTTAAAAATTTGTGTAAAAACATTTTTGAGACTTTATTAAACCAAACATACCAAAAAATTAAGTTTTATCAAATTATTATCCCTTGATCTTGTAATAGTGTCATAGAATTATTAAAATATAAAGGGTGTTTCTAAAATTACCCTTCTCCTTACTTATAAAAGGGGTCACTTACACCCACTCAAAGATACACCTCAAATTAGAATAAATCCTTGAAAATAAGAAATTTTACTCAAACTATAACCATATCACAAAAAATTATAATATGGTAACTTATAGTTATTTAAATATCTTCACATTCAAGGGAAAATACAAGGAAAAAGTCAAGTCTCCAACGTAAGTATTGTCTTCTTATGATGTTTTTATACTTATTATTAACCTTAAAAATATCTTATCACCATAATAATATGATTATTTTCACATAATTATTATACTAATATGTTTATACATTAATGTTATAACTCTTAGTTATTCATTTCAATACACGTTGAAAAAATTAGGAAGTCGATCATGTGTCTGTTCGGACAACCGCCTCCATGAAGAATCATTTTTTCATTTTCATATTGTTTTTATTTATTTATCCAAACTACATAAATTATGGTTTAATAAATAAAATAATTTATCATTATTATTGTGATATAATTATATTATGTGAAAAGAAACATCTCATTAACCATACTTTTCGAATGAGTTAAAGCATGTTCATGTTTGGGTCGATTTAACCGCCTACACAAACGATGATTTAAAATAAAATTATGTATATATATGATAACATGGAATTAAATTTTATTTTAATATATTAATAAAATAATTATTAGTATATGTTTCTATAAATATTATAATAATTATTTAATATATTATTAAAGAAACATTTTTGGTCGCTAAAATTACCGAAATATGCCGTTATCAATTGGGTTTTCACATAACATAACCAAAAACATATGGAATTAAATAAAAAAAACTTTAAATAAAAATGATATATATAATAATTATTATTAAATTATATATTAATAATTATCATGGCATAAAATTGTGGGAAATGATATCATAATTACTAAACAGGCATAAAACATTTAATGTTTTAAATACCCAATAAACATAACAAACTATAAAAAATAAATGTACTCATGATAATGAATTGTATTAAGGATTATAAAAGGGTAATATTTATGAGTAAGTATCATATATAGGATATTAATTTGGCTATTTTTTTAGGGTGTTATAGTTTCATCAAATAAGTAAGAAAACAAGGTAAGGGTTTTTCAAAACACATTTTCCTTTCTTTGAGTTATATTGGTTATTCCTGAACCCCATTATTCTAAGTGGAATTATTTGATACTGAAATTATATAAAATTTTATTTAAAATTTAATTTATCTATAATTATAATTCATTCCCATGAATTTATTTCTAAAGGATTATTACTCTAAATATTATGATATTCATTAGGGTTTTTTTTGTGTCATATTTGAATCCCCTTGGGAATATTTAATATATAGACCATGTTTCCTTTAAAATAGTTAAAATAAATAAAAAAATATAATTTTTTATAATTATAATTCTATAACTAATGATATTCAATTTTCTATTTAACGATATACCTCTCATGGGGCTTTTAATCATTTGTTATAATGGTTGTAAGTGGTTTTTGTGACTGTAATATTTTCCTTGGATAATAACCAATATTCTTTGACTATTATATTTTAAGATTCATATATTAAATTATATATTTTTATTATGAAGTAAAAAACATTATTTTATAGATATATAATGTTTCAAAAAAATTACTTCCTTTATTATTCAATTATATCATTAAAATTCATTTCATTAATAATAAATCCTATTACATTTATCATATTTTCCTTCCATATCCATGTTTTTACTTCCCAAAAATCTTCTCATGTCCCTAATAAAAAATCAACGTGATTATATTTATAATGATTCTTTAATTCAACTATATTCATTTTAAAGTAAAGTTTTTTTAATCCTTTTAATGATGTGTGTTTTCAATAAAGTTATTTCAAAAGGTTTACAAGGTTTTTCCATACCTTTAAAATAAAATGTTTCATCATACATTCCATATTTTCTTTTAAAAGCCATTATATATTTTTTAGGCATCCATTATTAATGATTATTTTAGGATTAAATGTTTTCAATGTATCTTTACTTCTATAAACCTTTATGACTTTTTGTGATATTTTATTTGGAACTTTTTATAATATGGTATATAAAAATTATTCATTTTTCTATTTTAAAAAATATGGTTTTTAAATTTAATTTTCACTCCATATTTTATAATAATGTTTAATTGTTTTTAAAACCATTTTATTTACAGTTATATTTTTCCTCCAAGGTTCATCTCTCATGAAGTGATGTTTTGATCATCATCTATATGTGATTATTTTATTATTTTTTTGGATTATGATATTTTGATATCCTATGATCTCTTATATTTATGTTATGTGATGATTTTGGACTTTACATGAAACCTATTATTTTTCCATGGTTCATTTAATTAACATTGATGAATGATTGTAAGTGGATCACATATATAAGGATGATGGTAGTTGGGGTTCTATATCACCCTCTAATGAATTGTTTCAAGTTTATATATCATGATATACTTAGTCTTATACAAAATTATTTTGTTTACTTATGAATTGGCATGATGGGTTTTCCCACATTTTAGGTATGGAATAATGATCACATTCACATAGGTTTGAGAATAATGGTTTTTATCATATATTTTTACTAATAAAATGGTTATTTCCCTCTTTCAAGTTGTTTATTAATTTATTCCTCATTTATAATTTGTTCATCAAGTTATGCTAAATTTTAAAGATGGATTTCATTTATGTGAAATGTTGTGTTTTTAAGATTGTTATTTATTTTTAAAAGTATTCCACACATTTTTTGTCATCCTATCATGTTAAATGACTATTGAGATAGTCTTTGATCTATTCTTACATAATGATATTTTTATAATATCATGTTACAATAGCATGCTTTATGATTATGGTTTAAGGTTTTTTTATATTTTATTTTTATATTTATGTATTCCTCACTTTTTCTTTCCTGTTATGATATGTTTTACCCTTAATAAGTATCTAAGATAAACCCTCTCTTACATTTACAATCCACAAACATAACTAAAAAACACGGTTTCCGCAGCGCCACCCTTTAACAACACTTTTTTTAGCACTGATAAAGGAACCCCATTTATCAGCGCTTTTTTTAGTAGCACTGATAAAGGGGGGATTTATTAGCCCTTTTTTACTAGCTCTAATAAAGTGTATATTTCAAAAAAATCATAAAAAATAATATATTGATATATAAATATATAAGTATATTTATGTTTTTATAAATATAATATATATTTTTTAAATATGTTTTAGATAAGTATAAATAAACATTTTCACTTAATTGATAAGATATGTAGTGAAAATGACTTATAAAATATTTTAAAATTTTATTAATGAATAATTTTCTAATAATCATCTACTAATAATCATTTAATAACAATTTAAAGACACAAAAAATAAAAAAAAATTAATAAAAGATCTAAAATAAGTTAAAAACGTAACTCAAACTTCAAATGACCATAACTTATGATCCAGGTGTCCGTTTGAGATCTACAGCATATAAAATCAAATCCTTCAATGGTATCTACACGCTAGTATCCCAAGGGAACCTTATATCACAATTTTAAAGACCAAAAAGGACCATAAGGCCTCCAAAATTGAGTTTTTAGTCTGGATACCCAAATTTCTTAACATTTGATGGAATTTCAGCCTTGTTTCAGAGGGTCTTTTTGACCTTTTTATCTAGGTATTGAATTTATTTTGAGGGGTTACATTTATATTGATATTATGGATTTGAAATTTTATCGTTTTCACAATGTAATGTTATTTATAGTCAATTATATAACAATATATACATATTTGTTATATATTCACCCATAAAAATTTACTTTTATAAATAAATAATTAAATATATTTACATATAAAGTATATTTCTCAATATATAAGGATTATCTAAATAAAAAACTAATATTAATTTTATTTAAAATAAAAATATATTAATATTTATATACTTATATGATGTTTGTGTGTGTGTGTGTGTGTATTTGTGTGCGTCTGTATTGACAAACTGAAATATATTATCTATATATTTTAAACATATGTATATAAATAATAATATATAATATTTTTAAATATATATAAATATATATAATTATACTTACAAATATGCATATAATATGTGTGTGTGTTGTATATATGTATTTATTTATTTATAAACCCACACAAAAAAGAATATTTTATAAATGTATTTAAAAATGATCTTATAAATATATATTAATATATAAATAAATATATAAATATATAAATATATAAATATAACGATATATATGTATATATATATACATATATTAATATATGAATATATATATATATATATATATATATATATTAATATAACTAATTATATATATATATATTAATATATATATATATATATATATTAATATAAATATATATTAATATACCAGTAAATATAACTATATATATGTGTGTGTGAATAGATATATTAATAAATGAAAAGAAAAGAAATATGGTTGAGTGGTAAAGGCTTAGGTGCGCAGGAAATAGGTCCTGAGTTCGATTCTAGGGAGTGGTAGGTCGCGCATTTGGGTGGTATAAGGGATAGCACTGTTAAAGGGTGGGTCTAGCGCTGTTAAAGGGTGGGGGTGGCTGGGGCGTGTGAACTAGGGTGGGGGTTCCGTTGAAGGGTGGGTTCAAGCGCTATTGAAGCCCCTCCTTGATTCGCAAAAATATTTTTTTTTGTTTTTTTTTTAATTTTTAACTTTTATCATTGCTAAAAACGATGATAAATGACCCATTTATCAGAAATTTTTTTAGCACTAATAAAAGACCCATTTTATCAGTTTTTTTAGCACTGATAAAAGGGGTATTTATCAGGGATTTTTTTAGCGTTGACAAAAGGGACCCTATTTATCTTTTATGAGATTAACAACACATTTTTAGCGCTGTAAAAGGACTTTTATAACACTGATAATAGCCATATTTACAGTAGTGAAGTTATAAAGATTACTATATCATGATAGATATATAAAAAATGGTTTATTTTAGCATGATTATAGAGAAATATTCACAATAATATTAATATAATATTTTTACATAACTAATATCTAAGACACTAAACCTTTTGGTATTTGGGTTGTTTGAATTTTTTTGAGATGTATTGTTTAAATCATGAGATTAATTTATTATTTTGGTCATTTTTATCTTGGGTATCTATAGATGTTATAAGATAATGGTTTATTTATTTTAGAGTGTATTTTTGTTATTTTTGAAGATTATTTTAGGTTCTTTGTTGTTTGGGTAAGATAAACATAGGAAAAAAATAAAGTTGAGTCTAAGTGGAGGATGATATCTTGAAATATTGGTAAAGTATTGAGTATGTATTTTTCTATTTCAATACATCCCTATCTCGATACCACAAGTGGATAAAGTCTATGGAATAAATGTACCTTGGGGTAATAACTTTGAAAGGGAATGTTGGGTATTAACTCGATCATCACCCGATGCATGAAAAAAGTCTTAGAATCATATATTATTTGAAACTATCATAGGGATACTCATTGGTTGATCATATTCTCTATAGAAACCACTATGATGAATTTATTTACTAATAATATTGAGGAGAATCATATAACCCAACTTAATGTAACCTAGGTTAGACTAATAATTATATAGTTTGAACTTAATGAACTACAGGCCTACGTGATAATGAAAAAGTGTAAGACATTTTAAGGTTGAATTACTTTTATGATTATGACAATTACCCTATATTATTAGTGCATCATCACTAATGTGAACCCTTTTAGTTTTAGTAAAGGATGAAACTAAAATAAACCATGGATGAGAGGGGAAATTTGAAGATTACCTCAATGAACAACATAATAAAATTTGAATAGTAATGAGAAACCTTAGAGATTATGCCAAAACATCTATCACAGAATATGGTTAACAATGTAAATAGAGTAAAAGTCCTAAACACACCAAAGAAGTGAAAGGTTGAGTCTCTTGTAAGATCAAGTGACAATGAGAATTTAGGAAAATATTTTCAATTTCAAATATATCTAAAATATGGAAACAATCAATATGTGAATTTCTTTAAGGATATTGGAAGATTATTTAATTATATTAAAGTATTACATCAAGAATAAAACTATTTAGGGGGGGGAAAGAGTTCAGTTAACATGAGTAAATAATATGGAACTCACCCCATATAACCAAAAATAATTCAATGTCTTATATGTGGAGAAATTGGTAATTATACAATTCAATTCCCTAATCCACGTATTTTTAAGGATGGTAGGAATCTATAACCTCCAAAACCCAGGGATAAAGGAAAGAAATATGAATTGTCTATTGATAAATAGGATAGTGGTAATTAGGTTTAATTCACCATGCACTCTGAATTAGTGGATGTATTCTAGTTTTATCAACCCTATTGCATCTAGGGTTTTTTCTAAGATCATCAAGTCACCACCATCATTGTTTTTTATTTGAAGGGAAAAATTTAGTTGTATGATTATAGAAATATACTTTGTGAAAATCATGATATCCCCCTTAAAAATTTGAATCAGTTTTCGATATCGAGTGAGTATATTCAATTTTTTCCACATTAATTTATATAATAGGTAAAAATACATTTTAAATCAACTAAACTGATCTATTAGAGCAATGATAACTATGAATTATCTAATGTAAAAAAAATCCTTGGCATGTGCCTTAATAACTAGTTATTAGATAAATTTCCTTGAAATGGTTATGGAAAATAAGTGTTTTTTATTCTTCGTTATGATATTGAGGATCATATCTCATTAGAGATAATATATTGATGCAGATTAATCTTTTTACCACCTTTTCATATTTCTGCAGTTAAATGATAATTAAATTATGAGGTCACACTTTATTTATTTGGGTAGAATGTAATGGCCTAAGATTTCAAATCGTTTAAAATACGTATTATGTTCTATAACTTGTGTCACATGCTATAACCAACATAAAAACATATTAAGAATAAATTTTTAGTAAATCTATAAAAAACACTAAAATGGTAAACAATTAATAGTTATTACATTTTTAAGGTAATTAATTAATATGAGTTAATATTTAAGAGGTTATTTTCAATAAAATCTATTTTCTTTATATTATATATCATCTTTTAGAAAGATAATTTTAAAAAAAATTATAATTTAAATTTGATAAATTAAAATTACATTTTAAATTATTCATAAAAAATATATCTTATGATTTAATTTTGTG
Source organism: Viscum album (assembly GCA_963277665.1). Lineage (NCBI taxonomy): Eukaryota > Viridiplantae > Streptophyta > Magnoliopsida > Santalales > Viscaceae > Viscum > Viscum album. The sequence goes on along the minus strand of OY728153.1, from coordinate 516,262,067 downwards.
ATTTTTCTAAAATAATCAAATTTTAAGTTAATAGTTCAAAATACCGATCTTATTAATGTCATCACATTTATGAAATTATTTTGTTATAAGCCAAAAATGAATTTTTTGAAACATTTTATTAAAAAATTACATATTATAAAGTATAATAAATCATTTTTAATACTATTTTGTATTTATAAACCCATTTCCCATCATTTTAAAAAAAATGTTGCATTTTAATGAAAACTATTTTCAAACTATTTTGTTTACATAATTATAACTTTATGAAATGAGGTTATTGATTTATTTTATATTAAAATAAACTCTATTTTAATCATATTTTTTATTTTAATTTCATTGGAATCAATGTCATTGATAACTCAATGCTAATAATAAAACTTTTTTTAAAAAAAATAAACTTTAAAAAAAATGCATTTTTACGCATTACATGCACTAACATACTGATTAAGTTCCATACACATAGAAATTTAAATTTATAAAATTATTATTATATTTTAGATAATAATATTAATATTATTTAATATTCCTAATTTAATCTTTTGGTATACAATTTTGATTATTAGTATTACTTCCAATTACCACGATAATAGTGAAACAATTAATTTAGAACTATTATTTTAATATTATAAAGTAATTTATATCAAATATATTAAAATAAAAAACATTAAATAATTATTATATTATTTATTAAAAAATAAATAAATAAAATAACCCTCATTTAATATTTAATAAATAATAAATATGTTTAAGAATTCCTATTGGTCTAATTGTTGTTTTTTACTAAAATAGTTTTTCTTAACATTATTAGTTTTAATTTAAAAGTAAATTTATATTTTTTAGAAACATAATTTTATTAAATAGAATTTATATTTATTTACATAAAACCAAATAAATATATATGGGTTATATTATACATTTAATAAAAACTTAAAATCACTTCTTTAAAAACTAGTTACCCAGTTTAAAAGTAAAATAGTAAAATATTAACACATAACATTAAAAACCCTAAAACATGTTTTAAAAATGTGTTGAAAAACTTTTTATATCATTTATATACTGAAGCATACTCCACAATCAAAATTTTCCCATTTTGATTCCATTTTCCTTGGAATAGTGTCATTGTATTATTAAAACATAAAGGGTGTTTCAAAAAAGTTCCCTTCTACTCTCTTGTAAATGGGGGTCACTTACACCTTTTCAAAGACACATCTACCATTAGAATTACTCCTTAAAAATATGAAATTTTATTATCCCCAGAACCATATCCCACCCAATTAATCCCCTAAGCACTCATAGTTATTCTAAGACATTCACATTCAATGGAACTTCCAAGGAAAAAATCAAGTCTACAGTCTAAGTTTTATCAATTTCTTATGTTTTTCTTCTTAATATTACTCTCATAAATATCTTATCACCAAAATAATATTATTAGAAAAGTATAATTAGAATACTTATATTTTTTTATATTAAAATTAAAACCCTTATTTATTCATTTCCATCTACTTGAAAAAATAATGGAATGTTAATCTTGTGTGTGCACCGGCTAAAACCTCCATGAAGGATCATCTTTTCATTTTTATTCTAATTTTTAATTATATACCAAGATATCATAAAATATTTTCTAATATCATAAAAAATTAAAAATAATATCATTATTATTCTTAAAAATTATATTAATTTAATATAAACACCTCATTAACCATACTCATCAATCGAGTTAAAACGTGTCCAAGTTTGTTTTGATTTAATCGCAAACATGAAAAATTATTTATAATATGATTATTGATGAATATGGGAACATTTAAACTAATATTATTATAATATATTACATAATTTTTATTTTTATTTGGTTTTTAAAATATTATTATAAGAATTTAACTTATTATAAAAGTAACATTTACATTCACTAAAATTGATGAAATAACCAATTGTTAATTCAGTTTTCACATAATATAATGAAAAAACACATATTTAATGAAATAAGAACATTTTAATTAAATTTAGGTTATATATTATAGAATAATAATGATATATCAATTATTATATTTGTATCATATGATGGGTAAAAATACCAAAATTATTAAACAGACACAAAAAAAATTAATGTTATTAACACCTGATGGTCAGAATATTCAATAAAGAATTAATGTACTCATGATAATTAATTATTATAAGGATTATAAAATGGTATTATTTATTTAAAATTTCATAAATTGGATAATATTTTAGATATTTTTTATAGGGTTTATATTTTCATTAACTAAGTGGGTAGAAAATGTGAGGATTTTTCCAAAGTCATTTTCCTTTCATTGAGTTATAATGGTTATTATCGAACCCCGTTATTTTAGAGTGGGTTTTAGATGGAACTCTAAGCTAGTTTTATTGATGGGGCTTGAAAATAACAAATTTTATCCCCAGCTAACTATCAAGGATTTTTTTGGTGATGAGAAGGTGGATAGAGAGTAGTTAGAGATGAACAATGCATTGATCCTATCTTACCCACCTTATGTTAGTTCCTATTTAGTGTACTGTGTTGATAGTTAAATATTTGGTAATATGCACATAGGAGATACATATGCTCAGACATTAGTATGTGTAAATTAGATTAAATTTTTTTTCTATTATTCAAAGACTCTCATGTTGGTTTGCATGGGTGAGAGTTATTCGTGTTGTTATGTATGTTACAAAGATAAAAATTCTAGGGGTGAAAGTAGGGGTTTCTAATACTTTAAAACATCATTTTCTTAGCCCTTATTGTGAGGTTAGTCTATCCTTGGTGAATAATGAGGTTTATTAATAAATTCCTCATTGATGGAAAGAGGATATATGGTACCCACCTTGGTATGGAATGTTTATCCATCACTAGTTATGTGACATTTTGGAAATTGAGAAGATGAAATGATCTCTATCTATAATAGTGAGTGGTAACCCTTAGGGTTAGTAAGCAGATTTGACCCTCTATGTATTAATACAACTACTCATCATATAGTAATATTATATTTTACACTATGTATATAAAGATAAATATGTGGGAAATTAATATTGTGGTACTCATAGGTGATTTTGAAGGGTGGAACTCTAGTTTACCCATAATAAAAGACTAATTTATACAATAACATGAATTCTAAGGAATTATTTTGAATTTAATCGAATGGGAGAGTGGATTACCCTATAGATATTTTAGAACTTGTGATATAAACATTTCGTTGAGAATATCTAAGGTGGATCTTATATAATTTTGGGGGATTACTCTATACATACCATGAGGGTGTATGATAAAAAAGGAAACTCTTTTATTTAGCCATCAAAATTCATGAAATTAAATTGTCTTATATAATGTTGAGACCAAGGTCATTGAAAAATCATAGTGGCACAATGGAACCATGGTAGTTTATTCTTCTAGTAGGGGTCTCTATGTATATATGACTAAAGAGGATCTTGAGAAACTAGTTTGGAGAAGTTGTTTCTGATGTGGAGAGGGAGGAATTTTCCCCAATCGGTTGATAGTGTCATCCCCAAACTCTTCCTAAGTGTGAGATTATCTCATGGTGGTGATGTAAAAATAGTGGTTGGGTTGGTTTAAAATTATCAAGCAATGGACCTGAATGGTTTTCTTGACTGTGATGCGAATGATGAACATTTCCCATGGAAGAATATTTTTTTCTTACTCATGGAATTTTTACTATGTTTTTTGAAAAACTTCCTTGGTGGAGACCACACATTCTGAGTTAATTCCTTGGTATAGATCATCTATTGGATCCTTATAAGCATACTCATCCATTTAAAACTCTTCATATGTGGTACAGGAGGATTTTTTTCTTAGGAAGTATTCGTTTTGTTTTTTGGATCCTCGGAAAGGCATTATCCTATGTGTTAGAGATGATGGGGTAGGTTCCTCTAAATAGTCAAGACTAACCACTTAAGGTTCTGATATATCAAGACACCATATAGGTAATGGTGTGAGGGATAGTAGTTTTGGTGAGGATTATTATGTTCCTGATGTCATCATTGTAATTTTTCATGATAGAGTAATGGTAACAAAACTGGTATATCTTCAATAATATATGCAAAACCTATTGGTTATCTTAAAGAAGATAGTATATTTTTATAGATGTTTTGGTTGGGTAATGTCTATATAACTGTTTTCTATTAGTTAGTGACATTGTATCATAAACCATATGGGTAGGAGATGAACGAGAAATATGCATCAAACTAGGGGATCTTTCTATTTTTCACAGATGAGTTTCCCTAGTATGAAAACCATGGATAATCCTCTTTAATGGGGGGAGTTAGGGTTCTCTCACTAGTTATAAAATTAATTATAGAACCTTTTTATATGGGTGTTGATAGTTCTTGGTTTTGTTCTATTTCAAATTTTGGGGTGAAATTTTTATGATTAAATGTTTTGGGTGTTTAGTCTGGGAAATAATTTTTTAGAATAATTGTGTTTTTTTGTTAAGGTATTACATGAGATGAGTTGGATATTTTGACATTGGTGATGAGAAAATATGTTCAACTCTTTGTCAGTGGTGTACCAAACACACCTAGTTCTAGACCCTAAAGATAAAGTAATTGTGTGTGAGTAGTGCATTGTTTTTTCACATGGAGTTTCATTATTTTTATTATTTAGTTACACCTTCGATTTTCTTTTCAGGGATAAAAATTTTTTTGAGGTGGGGAAGATGTAAGGAATTAGTTTTTTATAAAGTAATACATAGACTAAATTTTGTGTTTTTGTGTCTTGAGGACTATCTAGGGGGTAAATCATAATTTTTCATAGAAAATGACCCCATAAAAATTATATAATGGTTATGTTCATTCTAGGATGCTATGTTTACCCTCGGGTTGAGTCATTACGGTAATGAAGTCATGAAATGGAAATTATAATAATATATTAACTATAAAGATATTTTTTTTCATGCATGTTTTATAAATGATAATATTTAAAAATAGAATTCTAGATAAGAAAACTGAGATCATGGTTGAGTCTAGAATGAGGTTTTTTCACAAAGAATGGTGTTAGTTTTTATTTCACTAAGATTCCCATGTGTTTTCTATGATATAAATAATTTTAAATTAATTAAATTTACATAATTAATTAATTATTTGGTTTGTTTATAATGTAAACCCTTATAATAAATCTATTTATAACCTTATTATATTGAATTATAGGGTTAATCATTAATCATTGCTAAAAACACTAGAGAGAGGGAAGATTTAGAGAGAGTCCATAATTTTAAAGTGATGTTGTTGGGTTAGAAGAATGAAAACTGATTCTCAAGGATGTCGGTGAATTGATCATGAATGTAGTCATAGATTTGTTAACTATTATTCAAATATTTAAGTGTTTATTATTATTTTATTTTCTAATAATTATTTTTATTTTCATGAATGTAATGACATGTTTCATTGTTTAAACTTTTTTTACGTGGATATATCAAATTAAAATATCCTAAATAACTTGTATCGTCAAATTTTAATTTTTTTTCTTTTCGTTAGTATATTAATGTCACATGTGATGGATGGTTTAAAAAACTATCTTTTATTATCACTTTGGTTGTTAATTTGGATTTCACCCATCATTATTCATGTATTCATCACTAGAATATGATTATTATGGAAATTAAAAATTATGGGTATGATATAAATCATCAATGAATCTTGTAAGGATTTATGTTGTTTGGATTCGAAAATGAAGGTTATTGAAAGAATATAATGATTAGGATATAGTGCATCACAAAGAAAATAAGGATTTATTTATTTCTTTAGAATTAATGTGATGGGTGGATAGAAACGGATATAGTTGTTTAAATATTATATCTCTAGTAATTAATGGATATAGATTAACATTAGATGGTGTTACTCGCAATATTTTGGGGTTTAGATGAAGGAATGAGAATTATTGGATGTGATATAAGTGAATACTATAATATTTTAGGGCTACATGATGATCTTGGTACCAAATATATAACTATACTATGTGTAATTTTCAATAACACAGGTCATATATCTCACATTTATAGTGGTTAAGGTCTTGGTTAGAGTTGAATATCACATTGCATGTGCTCTTCACCTATACACCATGTACCCCTATTTTAACAGCTTAGCTAGTATAAGTAGAACATACCCTGGTGGTTGGCTGGAATTACACACTATGTAGATCAGGAGAAGATTCTGGGTATTAGTGGAATATGACTCGGGTGGTCATAGTACACACCGATTACCCTTCCCAGACTCACAGACTATGTAGAAAAACCTAAAAACTATGTAGGTGGCCCAGGAATGTTATGTAGTGTTCCAATACATAACTATACTACTCCTTAGGGGATACACAACTTGTACCCTATAACACATACCATGTAATCCTTCTAGATCTTGTATCTTGACTAATCCCAATTCTCAAGACTAATATTTGTGTGAATAAACCATTTTCAATGTTATTCCATGTTTAATATTATGGTGGCTTCCTCTTCCAAATTAAGGATAAGACATAAATTTGTATTAGTATGATGTTATTTTTTCATCTTCAGATAACTAAAAATGGGGTTTAGGTGTAATATCTGAAGTGATATTTGAGTTAATATCCCCATAATTAAGGTGTCCCCTAGAATGTTGAAGGTACCACACATCCATTATACATATATGGTTTGTATTTCTCTATAAAAACCTAATACATGTGTCCTCTATATGTAGAGGTATAACCCCCCATCTATGTTCCTCAGTTGGATGTAGGTCCTCTACTAGGCCTAGTATCCCCTAGTCCATTTTGTATCCATCGGTAATGTGTGGGGCCCCACCACATATTCTAGAGAGGTTACCTGGATTTTTGAAATGGATAATTTAATGTCTTGATCAATATTACCTTATTTATGGGTTGATTTATAAATTATTCCCTTCATTAATGATCGTGCTTAAGTTGTGAGCTAACTCCCCTCCTTGGTTTTGGTAGCAGAGTTATATTTAAAAAATTTATGTATTGTGAGATTCATTGAGTCTTGTAAATCCCCATTTACCCCTATGTGGCCTTCAATATGTGGTGTATAATTGATTATCTATTTAGTACTTCCAGTAATTATCACTACTCCAAGCATTCATAGTTTATCATGAGATTTTAACCATGATGGGTTGGAGTTTGAAAGGTTATAACTTTTACATATTTCCCTAGGAATTCTCATGGTTGAGTATATTTGGTTTATTCTTCATCTTTTTCCATCTAGCTACTCTTTAGTACTAGAATATTTTAGATGATGTGGAGTCTAATATTCCCCTTCCTCCTACTCCTATTCACAATTCATTCAAGTATTTGAGTTGATTTTTTTGTGTTTTTATTGATATTTTTGACTTTCCTAAAAGGTACGTTTATACTCACCCCGATATGGGCCTTGTTTCCACACGTGTTGTATCTATAAAGATTATGAATACGATATGAGATGGTCTATATGGATGTGGAAATGAAATTTACTATTCAGAGGCAATAAATTGTGATTATTTATGATGCATTATGAGGAATAATGACTTGTGATGGTGGTAATGACAATTAATACTAGTGTAAAAACTTGGACTACTTTAATATTAGAGAGGATTCATGCCAATTTATGTTTCATAGACTTGTAGTATGTAATTTTCCATTTTATTTTTCTTATGGGATATACTTATACTTGTTTCATGCATTTTATCTAATTTAGTGTATTTTATTACAAATATATCCCACTAGTATTTTGAATTATCATGTATGTTGGATATGTATTTATTGTAGGTTGTTATATTATAAGGTCATCCATACCGTGAGATATGAATGGTCGGTGGTTTTCAATAGCCCATGGACTATTGGATGTGGGATTTTGGATTCACTCTTGACCTACTACAGGCCCAGGAGGGGCCCCAATGGGTTTGGTCGTGTTAAACCACACCATAAAAACAAAATATAAAACAACATAATCCACTAAATATCAAACATAATAAAACCATTAGCATAATTCATTATGAAAACCCTATTGAATATAACTTAAATGAATGATAGCATCATAAGAATAAATTTTAGAGTTAAAAGAGGTCAAAAGAAAAATATAGGAGGGTTGAAGAGCCATATATGCTTTGGGAATGTGGTTTGGAAAATATTTCACTAACAATGTAACATCACTTGTAATTATTACATATCCATGCACATAGATTTCAAACAACTTCCAAGTTTGTGTGGAAAAATCATATATATCTTTCTATTCCTTTATTTTAACAATGTAACTCAAGAATTATATTAATGTATATAATAAAGGTTGATGGGGTTAAAAAACACCATTTCCTATCAAAATCCATAAAAAATAATCAAGAACAAACTCAAATTCAAGAATCAAATCAGGATTACACATGGTAACTCTTGTTTCTCCATTAAAGGAAGTGATGAAGCATTAACTCTTTATCTAGATTTTGAGTCCCAATAGTCATATTCTCCAAACCTCCATGACATTAATAAATAACAATTGGTATATTTGATACAATTTTTTAATGAACATGCCTTGGTCAACTCGATACATCACCTAGACTACATTTTCATAAGGACCGAAGTATGTTCCATATCATCATATGAAGAAAACATGCACTAGAGTATGAAAATATATCAGTTTGGAATGGTTTCACTTATTAATGATAGATAAATAATTTAAATAAACTAATAAAGAGTTTGTAATGGTGCATCCATACATTAAAACATCATTCATATAAAATAAATTGGTACACAAAAATAAAAATGGAAAAAATGGTATAAATGAATGAATAAACCAACAAGTCATAATCATTTATAGTGATTAATATCCTTTTATTTAAAATAAAAAAATCCAGAATTAATAAATCATATTAAACTATATAGAAAAATTGAAAAATAATGATACAATTGTCCAAATTTACTGACACATAATCACCCCAATGAAATAATCCAAAAACAAAGATAGAGGTAGTTTCATGACCTAACCCACTAGGTCCTAATTCACCTATAGTAACATGAGTGTAACACACCAATATTTTGTACAATGGGTTAGGGGTTAGTGACAAGTGTCAAGTATGAACAACACATAGATGATATGTCATAGCCTAAAGTACATGTACATAAGTACACATATCTATACAACTTTATAATACATAAATTATATACAAAAAAAGCTATAAATTTTTACATAACCAATGGGAGTAATTTAGTAACACTCCCCTCTTTTCTTTGGATGGATCTAGGGTTTTTCGGTGATGGATGAACCTTCATACCCTCCCTATCCTAAATAAGAGGGAAACAATAAAATCATTTTTTTCGCTTGTTGCCTCTTCCCATCATTTTTCACCCTTCACCAACCCATGGTTTCTCCATGCATTCCCTCGTACTATATTATCACCAAATGTACACAGTTTTTCTATCGGATCCCATTCATTTATTATATACCTAATTGAATTATCATATGATTATTCCTTGCATAATGTCACCCTAGTAGGTAGATTATGATGGAATTGGACTTTTTTGTATATCAATGACATATTTGACAATACACAGTGGGCTCTCTGTTATCATACGATGGATGGATTTTTCAACTCTCAACAAATGATGATTTGTTTTTATAAATAATATCTAACTCTTTAAAGGTCCATTGAATCATGATATATCTAAATTTTTCATTTATTTATCCTATTTTTTCCTGTAATATGAACTTTAATCACAACCTGGAGATTATAGAGATTTGGGTTTTCCTTATAGGATTGTCACTGCATTTCTAAAATCCCTCCATTTTTCTAATGCTATGAAATATCATAGGCCTGTTTTTGGTTTTAGATATCAAGACCCAAGTGTTCTTCCATCCCATTAAATCACTAGTCTCTATTGAGGTTGAAAAATCTTAACTCCCCTTTTATTTTTTCTGGGATGATATTTAGGGAGAATACAGAACCAAATAGGAAAAACTCTATGATTCGTGGACTGACTATTGCTCCATTTGCGACCTCCAAGTGAATTCAGCATAGATATTTCATCATTTTGGTATCACTCTACATGAATTGATTCTGATGAAAAAGGACACATATTTTTATAATAAGGATACCAATGTAAAGAAGATAGGGATTGTAGAGGTTCATCCTTCTAATAATTTCAATCAAAATGAAGTTATTTATCCCTCTTATGGGGAATCATTTTATGAACCACGCATCTCATCTTTTAATTTGGGAGAAATTTTGGTATAGTCTAAGCCTAAAAGGTAGAAATAATTCTATTCTTATGATGGGGTGAGTTTAATCGATTGTAAGGTAAGGGAAAATGAGGGTATGTCTGAGATTGATAAAAGGAATCATGACATGGTAGAGTCTAGAAATCCTTCTAACAAGACATCCAATGGGGTTGGAATCCATAACATATTTTATGTTTTGGGTGATAATGATCAAACCCAATTTTATGTGGGAAATGAATATGATGAAGTTATTAAAGGGAAAATCATCTATAATTCATATTGGATTAGTAGAAAGCTGATAATTATTTCATTTTGTAAACTCTATCTGCTGAGATCAAAGAAATGGAACAAGTGGAAGAGTATCCTTTGTCCTCAACAAAGAATGGAAAAAGTCCCTTTTTTGTTTAGAGTTTTTTTTCAAGAATGTGAATAGGTCATGGAAATATATGGGATACAAAAATTTATCAAGTCCTCTAGTTACTAGATCATCTAGAAAAGGTACCTCATTTTTAAATAAGTCTGTTGTTTTTGTGGTTACTACAAAGTAAAATTATATAAAAAAGGGACAGTCTAAAATTAGAGGTAATATTTTCTTATCCCCCATATTAATTAATTATTATGGGATTCAATTGAAAGAGGATCCTGGAACACCTCTCTATGATGAGATTGGGGAATCTCAGTCTGGTAGGGAAATCATCCAATATCTCAAAATGGAATCAATTTAAAGTGTTCTAAAGGGAAATTAAAAGGTGGAAGTTGATAGAGAAAACATCTTGAAGACACTCCTTCATTCCAATGAAGAGATTCTTGATAATTCATTCTGGATCAATGTATCAATGGGGGATTCCTATATAATGTTTAAAATATTGTTGGAAGTTTATTTGAATGTAGTACATACTTCTTGGATTCCTAAAAAGAATCATATTTTGATATGTGGATTCAACAACGGTAAAAATCGTTGAGGAGTTCGTATTGACTAGGGAAGAGATAGCCTACCAATTTGAGTATCTCATCAAGGAAAATCTAGAAATGAATGTTTACTCTATCAAATGGAATTTATATAGGTAAAACCCTTCCAATTATTTTAAAATTTTATGTATTGGTGTAGTTATCTCATATGTGGATTGAGGTTATTTAGGTTTACTGAATTTTTTTGGATTTTCAAATTTCCCTTAAAATTGGTTTTAGAAATAAAATATTTAAAACGTTCTTACATAACTACTAATCCAACATCAGAGTGTAACAAAGAGTATAAAAAGTAAAAGGCCTAAATATGATCCCAAAAATACTATTAATTTCATTCAACTTTCTAATGAAAAGGGGATTTTTATCAAAATGAAACTTCTGAAACTACCCACAGTCTATCTAGAACACCTAAGATCCACCTAATAATTTCAATCCTTGGACTCCATTAAATAGAATGAATTATATATAAGACATGACATGCATGGGAATATACCATTCAAGTGTGTGTATAAACATTCCTAGTAGGTCACCCTGAAAACAAAAAATACAAAACATTTAGGAGGGAGTTATCTCAAAATCAAAACTATAAGAGAAAATAAGATATAACTCATATTTACCCAAGGGAAGAATCCATGTCTCTGGTAAGGTTTTCCTTCACTATACCCATTGAATTATTTACAAATATCTATGTAATTTTTCATTTGAGGGGACTCACTAAATTGTTCTCACCAACACTAATCATGCTCACAAGACAAAGATTCACATATATGGGATAACACCCAAGGCCTATGGGGGACACCAAAACCTAAATAGAATAAGAAATGATGAATGGGATAAAATTTGTTGGATGTTAGTCATTTGATACCCGACTTATCCTAGGGAAACAATAGATATAGGATCACTACCTAATCTGTGTGGTGGTATACCTTAACTTATCTAGAACTAGGATATATAGGGGATCATCCACCCAATACATAGGATGAGATGCCTCATTGTACCATCTTGGAAACAAGAAAAGATGAAACAAACCCATACTAATTTTGGAACTATCCTAGGAGTCAAAATAACTATAGTAAAATTACATGGTTTTATGATATAATCATATCTTGATAGGAAATCCATCATAAAGTTGGGTCCATATAACATGAATTCATCTAATGTACTCAATATAAAGTTTAGTATTTTTCAAAAAAATCAGATATTAAACCTTTCATCATTTGTGTTGTGACCTCATCTCCTTTCAAAATGGTTCTCACTTATTGATCCTATGGATTATGTGGACGATACAAGATTCATCAGTATCACACCACCATAAGGAGAAATCCATGTAATCTGACATGCAAAACCATAGTCACCCAAACTATCATCAGATTCATGGTATCATCAATACATCTCAATCACGTATATAATCTAGATATCAAAACCACATAAACAATTCACATAAATTTATAGTTAAATTCAATGCAAAATGTGTTTCTAGATAAAGTTGAATCATCGTCTAATCAAACATTGTTTATGATTATAAAATGAATAGAGTAAGTCATAAAACACAAATGTTATTGCAAAAAAATGCCCATTTTCATTTTTCCATTATTGATGGAATCCAAATATGGTAGATAAATAAAAATATAATTAATAAACCAAAAATAAAAAACTATAAAACAATGCTTCAAATAATTGAAACATTAATTCAATGGGAGTGTTTGATACATGTTCATTTTAGTTTGAAGAGAAAATTAGAAGAAACCCAAAAAAAAGTCCTACCTAATTTGATCAACTAATAGTGTAGGAAATATTGGTAAGTTCTAGATGTAAAAAAATAATCATGCTTACTTATGATATAATTAAACCTCAACTCTATCTATGGTTGAACACCAAGAACAATTTTTCATCACATGAGGTTCAACCTTTATTAGGAATAAGTTGATCTATCTTAACAGAAATGGTGAATAGAGAATTCATTCTTTATCTGGTTCATTCTATGTTTCTTGTGGACCTCTAGAAAATTCCTATATCAAAGGAAAACACTAATTAGAGGAGAATATAAAAATATTATTAGAGGAAACAATGAATTAATATCACATTCAAGACACCCTAGATGTAATACATGTTTCTCCTAGAAAAAGGTCAATATATAAGAAGAAGGTATATAGTTCATGAATTTCAAATTCATCCCAATCATCACCATTCTCTCCACTATATAATGTCCATGGTTTTTTTCTATAGCAAGTATCCTGGATTTACTAGTGTTATGGCATAGCCTTAAAATATAAGACATTTTCCCTCACCACATCTTCTTAAATGTTCATGGGTATGTCACCAAGCTATGGTTGGTAATATCATACTCCATGTATCAAAACATGCCCATGGATTGGATAGTAATTTACCCCTTTCCCATTTTACATTGATGTACAATAGGTCCACCAAAAAAATTAAAAAAATGTGATGTTTCTCATTTTGGACATTAAAACACGAAAAACCAATTTATGTTTCCAAAAAAATCAGGGTGGTTGAAACAACATATCAAATATGCACCATTCTCTAAAAATATCAATTAGAATATTCCAAAGTATCCAATGGAAAAATAGAGTCTTTAAATTCTCCCATCTAATTTATTTTCATCCCGAAAAGAAAAATCACATTCAAATAGATAAGGGTACAAGGCTTATATCTAGTTCTCACACTCCCATGAGCTCACCTAAATGTTCACATGATTCCAATGAATGAAAAGTAAGTGAATCTCACACCCCTGATATAACTTCTCCTATCGATCATCAATCTCCACTAGGTACTCTAATATGGTTTCTCCATCCTCAATATCCAGATCATCATAGTCAAAAACATGAAATGGGCTATTCACTTATCTTCTTAGCTGAAACCTATAGAAGATTTCATGTATATGGTATAAATTTGGTAGAAAGTAGAAGTAGTATGAATTATTTTTTGATCTAGATAGTATCAAGAAAAGGTCAATGAACCTCAAAAATAGCTTAGTGCCTCTGAAAAATCTCTAGAGTCCTTACTGATTGAGACCTTAAAAAAGATATGGTCTCCCCTGTCAAACTCCAAAGTACTATATTTTCAATCCAAATAGGACTTATGATAGGTGTGGGTAGTCATGTTCCACTCCTAGATAATCTAAACCTTCTCCATCTACACTCAAACCAACTCTAGGCCCATACGGGATAACTCTCCTAGGAATTTCTCGTCTAGTGCAGACTCATAGGGTATCCAATTCAAGTCCTCAAATAGTGCTGAACCGATGGTATAGTGGAAGATATTTCTATATGAAATTATTACTAATTTTAGATGATCCTCCCATTTATGACCAAAGTCCAACATGAAAGACTGCAACATGACCTCTAGTAAATTAATGGTCTATTTATTCTATCCATATGTCAATGGGTGGAACGTTTTGATCATTTTCAAGTAATCCCTGAAAGACACATGCAACCCAATCAATAGTCGTTATTTAAAGTTAGAATCATGGTTTTAAGTAATAATTAACTATACTCCATGGAGTTTAATTATATTTTGTACATGAAAACATCTAAAACTCTCTAATGAACTCTTCTCCTTGATGGATAAGAAGTGGGACAAATTGGTGAGTTTCTTTATGATTAATCAAATAGATTCATGGCCCCTATCTAAATGTGCAATAACTATCAAAAAATCCCTAAAAATACCATCCAACTTCCTCTCTATAACCACAAGAGGATGGGTTAAACCTTCAAGTACCTAATGCATGGAATTCTTATACCAGAAATTGAGGCAATGAGAAATGAACTCTAGAACACTCATATTCATCCCTGGATATCATAACCAATTCCAAATCTCCTAGAACAGATTTTACACTATTTATTATACTGTTACTGGGGTGTATAGAACTCCCTTTGCACCACCTTGCATAGCATGAGTGGTAGCATCATCTATCCCCCTAAAAGGATCATGTGCTCCACGTCTTCAAAAATCTACCAGGATAATGTCTAATGAGCATTTGATTATGTGGGACCTCCCAATTGATATCTACAAGATGTACTTACCAAACGTGTTGGAGAATAGGAAGTATCACAACTATTAATTGATGGTAAGATTGTCCACCCTGGTCCAAAATGGTCAACTATAATGAGTCAAAATGCTATGCTACCTCACCTAGTATCTACGATGAGATTTCCTACTGAGAGAATCATCCACCATGTATCCTTTCCAAGGTGTATAGACTATCTCAGAATCATATTATTCTAGGAATACTATCCATCACCACTAACACAAGTTAAGGTCCTTATGTGTGATGATATACTTGACACTTTTATGATCATAGTAAATGATGATTGTTTCTCCCATAAGAGAGTGATGTAAAATTATTATGGAAAAGATCACTATATATTTTTCTATATCATGTGTTGCATAACAATTATTATGATATATTACTTTCTAGGAACTATAATCAATCATGGCCAACCTCTGTATTAAAAAAAATTCTATTGTGGTTCTTGAGGCATTGTAGAACACTAAGAACTGAACTCCCTCCTCTTGTAGTCTCAAGATGGGATGCTCATTAACCTCTATCATAGCTCATGAAAATAATTCATATATTTCTATAACTAAATATAAGGTGTCCCATTTTGGGTCAATAAATTCAAAGGTTCCATGAATTTGGAGAAATATGGCATGAATCTTCAATTATAGCCTTCCAACCCAATGGAGCTTTACACCTCTATCACAGACATTGGTGGTTACCAAGATATAACTACCTATATCTTATCTAGGTCCACCACCACTCTCTATTTTTATATAATATTACCCATTAAGTGGACCTCATGAATCTATAACTTCAACTTAGAGAGCTTCCCATGAATCTGGTTCTCTAAGAGTATGTAAAATACCATCTTTAAATGTATCACATGCTTCTATCTAATGTTGAGTACATGATGATGTCCTCAATTAATACTACTATGAACTAATCCTTGAAGGGAATAATTATCTATTTCATGAGTCACAAGAAAAAATCAATGGAATTCATCACAATTAAGTGTATCACAGTGTACTCATAGTGACTATAGTGGGATAAAAATGACATATTTAGTATGTCCTCCTCCGGAAACCGGAGCTGGTGATAACCCAACCTATGATCAATATTCAAGAACCACTTAATCCCTTTCAGTTGGTTGAAGAGATAATTGATTCTCAATAATAATTATTTATTCATAATTTTCACCTCATTCAGGAAAGGATAATCCATGCATGAACTCAAGATCTCATTCCCCTTTGAAAATAACATTGGGGTTATGCTAGGGGACTCACTTGGTCTAAGGAATCCCTTCCTCTGCAAGTCCTCTAATTTGACCTTCAACTCTCATAGATCTAAATGGTTCATTTGATATCTAGCATAGATATAGAGGAAGTACTCATGTGAACGTATATGTTTATTTTTACCTCTCTATGGGGAGGTAGGCCTGACACATCTTCATGAAATACATCCTCAGAATCCCCCACAACTGCAAGAAATTGAAATATCATACTACTACAATGGATATAATATCCAAATGATGTGAAATTGGTTGTATCCTCATGTGTATGATTCTATCCTACTTATATTCTATTTCATTATCATCAACAAACAAATGTCTAATCCTTTCTACCTAGAATCACTCCATCCTCTGTTTGAAATATTCAACTCATGCATGGAATGTAGAGAGTCAGTCTATACTGAGAATGAAATAAAAAGGTATCATCAATACAATGAAATGACCCAAAAATAATCACTCTAATATGTGATTAATGTCACACTACCAAAAAAAGTTTGTGATCACTAAATCTCCCTAGGTAGGAGTCTCTAAGTGAAAATGTTTAGATAAAGGCCCAAAAAAATCTCAAATTATTAAAAAATAGATGTGGAAAAGAAGTTGTGGATCAATCCCATGTATATAAAATTTTTTACTAAAGTATATTATAAATAAATCATACCTATAATCATACTTGGATCATTTTAGTCCTAAGAATGTACTTCTTAATTATGTCCATGTCCCAGACCACAAACTCTTTGAGCCTAGCATGGACCACCTAAGGGAGAGGGAGGTAGAAATGTATCATAATGTCGACCACCTCTCATAGATCTCACAACACATCTTCCATGTTTCCCATCCAACAAATCTCCATGTTCAAACCTCTATCTCTGCCTTGGTGGTCAATCAAACAACTCCTTATCTGTATTACAATGGGTTGGGAAATCCCATGTGATACATCCTCACCCATCACAAGAGTAACATCACCTCCCCTTGGGCTGGCTGGAACCACCCTAAGATCCATGAGTGGATTACCCTCTATCATGTTACTACCTATGGAAATGTCTCATGTTCCTAGTTTCTTGAGTATATATTGGATATCAAATAGGTCTCAAATATGGGGTTCCCACTATGAGAATAAAAAACTAGTGACTACTCTACTAAGAAATTTTCCACAACAAAGGAATTCTATATCACAAAAAAGTAAGAAGGAATAAAAAGAGATACCACTTTATCTTAGATGTCATTTTGAAGGCCTTTCTCAAAGTTTCATCCCTCAAAGTAAAATTCATAAATAATATCCATGGAATATTGTGAGATATTTTTTAACCTTAATGTATGCTCTTAGATGATCAAGCATCCCTACTGAAGATCCAAAACCTCCAGGATATAGAAGGACCACTACGTTACTAGATAAACCCATCCATAAAGAGTCACAAAAATGTAAATAATAAAGGTCTTCCTCGTCATCCATTTTCTCCACCAAGCTCCACTATTTCCCTACTAAGATATAAAAAAGGATCATCTCTAGGTCCACCATCAGGATGGAAGGCTTCCTAAAAAGGCATAAAAATTGTCCTACTACCTCGAGTTAGTCATTAGTAACTTGGGGCTCTAGTTCTCCTAAAAACCTCATTGGTCACTACAACTAAATATCATAAATCATTCTATTCCATGGTGCAATATCTTTTAGTGCTACCGGTAAAATCGACTACTCAATGGGTGGAGGTAATATAGGTAATCCAACTAGGAACTACTATAAAATCCATCTCTTCCAATGGATATATACCCACAGTTTTCAAGAACTATTAATATAATCTTCCAGTCCAAGGATATAGAAATGGTTTTTTAAAAACTGTTGGTATATGGTTGTCTATGCCAATGGTTTTTACAAACTGTTGGTATAAAAGTCCCGATATTTCCAAGTCGCTTAGGCCCTTTCTCCCCTTCTCCTCATTCATACCCTAACCATCCAAAAGAATCCCCTGTGTGTCCACGATTCTCCCTCCACTCTCTCAATTGTGACCCCATCCCTCCCTAGATCAACTGAATTTGGAATCCCCCCTCCTATCCTCATTTGATTTTAGCCTCCCCTACCCTCCTCTAGAGAAGTTGGCATCCACCAAGGGACATTCCACCCATCTGATTCCTTTTTTTATAATTTTTTGTTGGGATCTTTGTGAGGTAAGAGTTTCTTCCTTTCCCTCCTTCCTACTATTATTTAATCATGGGGATCTATATATAGTGGTTGATTCACTGATAAGGAATATGATTTTTGTTATGTTAGTGAGTTTTAGTTAATGAGATAACCATGTTGAGAATGTGGGACTTTAAGCATTGAAATTCATAATTTTTTTATGAAATTAATTCATCTAAAATTTTATGTTGGTGATTTAACATTTTTCATTATTATAATTAGTGTGGAATTATCATGATTTAGATACCTAGAGAAATTATAAGAGATTATACTAAAAATATATAATATATAAAATCATCGGTAAGGAGTAAATATATTTTGATATGTTTGATATAGAATTTTATCATTTTTGGAACATAAATTATTTAGAGTAACCTATTGATTATACATGTATGATCACCCATAATTCTATATATTATTTATATAATTTTTAAAATGGTTTTTGAGATTGGGCTGACAATATAAATGATTAATATGGGAGATTAGTGGAAATTGGAGGATTTATTATTCCTTAGGAGTAGTTTGAATCTATTATTTTCCTCATTGATTTTTTGGGTTGTATGATATTATGTGGATATTTATATTTTGATTAAGATAGTGGGTTAATTTCTTCTGTGTTTTTTGGTGTTGATTAGTGGATTTTCTTCCTTTCTAGTGATTATATAGGTTATTTTCTCTTATATTAATTTTTTTTATAACCTCATTGCTAGTCTCCAATACATAACCAATTAAAGGTAATATTTAGGGGCAAACCCATATTCACTATTGACTTATAATGGATTCTAGTGGAGTTGGGTTATGATAGTAATTAGATGATAGTAGAAAATAAATCGATTACTTTCTCAGTTAGAATGTTAAGGAAAGTAATGAATTCCATACAATTGGTAAATAAAATCTTAAAACTTGATTAGGATGAGGATCACCTTACCTTCCATGATTTAAATAATGAATAAAAACCTAGTAATATCATAACACAACCAAGAATTTATTTTATGGAAATGAAGAAGAATGGGGAGGATATATTGTCTAGATTTATACTCAGATAACAAATGAATAAATAATTTCATTTTTATAATAAAATTCTAAATATAATAGAGTTTCTTGATGATTTTATTTAATTAAAAATTCTATTTATGATAATCCATTGACTATTTCCATTCACTTTTTTACTAAAGGAAATAATAATTCAAGATGTAATGGAAATAATTAAAAATTAAATGGAGTAACACATTTGGTTTTTAATGACTAAGGAAATTATAAACTAATTAGGAATTATAAATGAAGTTAATATAGACATAGAATGGAAGACCATTACATTCAACAAAATATTGAAAAATTGGATTCCAAAATGAAACTGGTTAGAGAGAATCTATCAAATAAAGTCATTATTATTAAATAATGATAAAATTTTTGGTTTGAAATTTTATAGGAAAACTGATTTGGAAGTAATTAAAATTATCCAATATATTCCTAAAAAAAGAGGGTCATATCAATATAGGATCTTTAATTATTATCATAAAATTTGGAATTATTTTTATAAATTAAATTCAATGAATACTTGTTATGGTTTACCTAAAATAGTTTTCTTCACTTCTACATTATCTAGAAAATACCATAAAAAGGATAATATGGGTTCCAAAATCTATTTTAGCTAACATTATTGTACTTAAAATATTTTTTATAAAAATATATTTAGATTCAAAATTAAATTATATCAATGATACCCTAAGAGAGAATCTCATGATTTTACTTAGTTTAGGAACATCCTTTGTATAAAGTATAGCTCTATGACTTATATAAGTTCAACCACCTATAAAATCTTGAAGGAAGACAGGTCACATTTGTAATATTACAATGATAAAAATACTTAGTGTATACACCACTAGAATTATAAATTATATTATTATATTTAAATATATTTTATATAGTGTTTTACCTAATTATACTTTTGAAACTATTATTCAATTATGACATTTTGGTTATAGATTTTCTTTTTAGAATGAAATAATAAATTTCATCAATTCCAAAGGTAAAAATTAATTTTCAATATATAATTTTCAATGTGAATATGTTATTGATCTAAAATGCATTTATTACCAACATTTTAGATGATTGAGTATTGTTGATAGTGTTTATCTGATATTTCATATACATTATAATCATTATCGAACATAGATATCCACCTTGGTTCATTATTTATAGTCATTTCTTATAGCATATATTATTTCTATTATTCTTTGTTTTGATAGATACTAGTATTATTTGATGACTTTAATATTAAAATTGGTTGGAATTAATTTTTTAATTGTGGTTTACATTATTGGTTGGAAGATAAATTTTTTTTCCTTGTAATAGAATGGACAGAATTTGGATGTATCATACCAATCATATTTCAGCCAAGTTTCAAAAGAGTTTGTATTTTTTTAGATTTTACATATAAATATGCTTCAGATAGAGGATTTATATAGTTTCTATGCTATAATTATATTGGAAGACCACGGTTAAGCTGGGAAGAAGTTATCTACCATATAATGAAATCTATATTTCAAAGAAACTATTCAGTTTGGTATCACCATGGAGAGACGGGGAAATCTTCTACTGTTCAAGAACAAAAACAAAGAACTGGTATAGAGAATTTGATATTTGATCAGCTTCTATTTTTGAATCCTCATGAGAGAGATAGTATGCCAGTACAAGAATAAAATTATTTCAATACACGTGAGTAAAATAATGAATATGATTATATTGAGAGAGTGAAAATTTTAATGGATGATTCCAGAACTCCAGTATATCTGGAATTTACTAAAATAAACAAGTTAGAATTTTTAATGCATTTATATCATGAAAAAACATTTATGGAATTTATAATACCAAAATTGATTATATTATTACCTTTTTGAATTAATTTCTTCCTGATGGTGTAGATATTCTCTCAAATCAATACAAGGCATGGAAGTTAATTAAGCATCTTGGATTTTATACTAATAAATTTCATGCTTGTCTGAAAGACTGTAGTTTATTTTGGGAGGAAACAACTGACTATAATGACTATAAAGAATGTGGTACATATAAGTGGAAGGAAAATTCAAGTGAAAACCCATCTAATTCTCCATAGAAATTCATGTGGCACTTTTCATTTATTCCCAGACTTAAAAATCTATTCATGTTTGTAGGAATATTAGTCAATATGTGATGGCATGATGCTGATAAAATTATAGGTAATGATCAGTTGTTTTATCCTATAGATAGATTAGCATGGTAGGTATTTTATGCACAACATACTAATTTTGTAGCTGAGGTTCACAATGTTAGGTTTAGTCTATTCTCTTATGGTTTTAATCCATTTGGTCATATGCTTACTACTCATAGCATGTGGCCGGTTTTTATTGATGTTCATAATATTCATCCATGGATGTGTATGAAAGAACCTTTCACTTTCCTGAGGATACTAACAGCTAAACCTTATGATCCTATTAATGATATAAACATCTACTTTCATCCTGTAATAAGAGAGTTGCGGTAGCTTTGGTATATGGGTGTGCAAACATTCGATGTTTCTTCAAAAAAAAATCAGATGTGTGCTTCCCTTGTATGGACTATAAATGATTTCCCTGTTTATGAAATTATGTTTGGTTGGATTAGAAGGGAAAACTATAATGTCATGTATTTATGAATAATACACAATCGAGAAGGCTTAAATATCATCGTAGTTTCAGTTTTATGAGTCATAAACGATTATTTCCAATGGATCATCAATACCGTAAGAATCGTTGGAGGATTGATAATACTTTTTAAAATGAACAACCACATCATCGTATATCAGGTAGTAATGTGCTTAATGAATTTAATCATTTTAGTTTTTCATCAGGGAAAGTTCATCAAAAATTTAAAAACATAAATAATGTTGACACTAAATCCACTTATAATTTTAAAAAGAGAAGTATATTTTTTGAGTTTCCATATTGGTCTACTAATTTGTTACGTCATTATTTAGATTTAATGAACATTGAGAAAACAGATGTGAATTGTTGCTTTCAATTCTTCTAAATATCAATTGAAAGACTATAGATGACTTCTAATCTCATCAGGACTTGTTGGATTGGGGTATTTGACCATAACTGCATCCTTTGTGTATCAATGAAAAAAAAGGAATGTCCTTTTTGATTTGTACATGATGACACCATCAGAGAAAGATCAATTTTTGGTAGTATTAGAGAATATAAAGGTTCTTGATTATAAAGACTTGTAAATTTCAAGGAAAATTTTTTTTCTTAAATTCTTTGTAATTTTACGAGTACGCAGTTCCTTACGGCACCTGATTCTGAGGTCCAGTGTGTCGAGAATAATTTTTGAAGTTTAGATCGGGTACGTTCAGTGAATGAATGAGCCGGTTTTTATATCTTTTGAAGTGCTGCTCGGAATTGAAATCTGAGGGCACCAATGAACTCGTAGTGCCGGTATTTTCTTAAGGGTACCTTTACTGTAGTTGCGTTTTATGCAGGTCGAAAGTTAATTTTTGGGGCTTAATCTTAAAGAATATAAAATTGTGTGGTACACGATTTTATTTTTGAATTGGTTATTTCTTCCCAAGTGTGGATATTTGTGAGGTGGGTCCCACAAGAGCCCTGACCTTCACCCCCCCCCCCCCCCCCATAACTCTCTTCAACTCCCCATTAATACCCCTTATTTATTACATTGACAACTCCCCATTTTTATTATGGTGGAACCTTCCCACCTCCCTCCTCCCATAAATTGTGCCAATTCATGTAATTAATATCAGCGTTAATTTATTGGCACTTCTTTGGAATTAATATTAATTTCAAGGCAATTGTATTAATTGGTGATCCACCTTATTCCTTTTACGTTGGAAAATCACTTTGGGAAAAAACTCTGGAGAATTAAAAAGTAAGGTGATACTTATTCAACGAAGAAGACCGTTCTTCAATGAAGAACATCCCTGGCGAAGGACTTCTTCCAATGACGCACCTTCCTCGGACGCACCTTGACATCACGGAGCTTACGACAATGACTTCTCCTCCATCATTGACGGGATGACATCGTTCTTCCACGACGCTCGACTACCGTGACGCTAATCTTCCGCGGCTCGATGACGAACGACGTCAACTACGAGGTAGGGGGATTTGTATATTTCATTTAAGTGATTTATACCCTCAAGCATGGCGTTTAATTTTTGGGTGATGAATTGAACCACTAACGCGGTGGGTACGGACTAACGAACAAGTCCGGACCCATTGTCGTATTTTTCTTGGTGCGTGGGATGTTGGTGATGACAAAACGGGACCACAACGACGATTTGGAGCCTTCGTAGTGAAGTTCGGATCCTGAGACGACTGTAGGTGTAGACAAAAGCAAAAATGGACCACCGAAATGACTCCAGTGCCCCGCGGAAGACCGCAGTGCCGCCGGCGACCGGAGGCGGCGGCCGGCGCCGGCCTGCCGTCTGGAGGTGGCGGTGCCCCAGCGCACCGCTGGCAGAATCCAGCCGCAGCACCGGCCACAGCGGCGAGGAGAGGATCCTGCGGCCGTGTGGGATCCGGGAGATAAGTCGCGCCAGCCTGGCGCCGCTTTCGCGGAACTGGGGGTCGCGCCCCCCGCTCAGCTAGCTGGCCGGGCCAGCACACCCCCCCCCCCCCGGCCGGACCGGGGCGGGTCACGCGGACCGGGTCGTGTCGGCCGGGTCGGGCCACGCCCAGCCGGGTCGGACCTGGACCCGGGTCAGGTCGTCCCAGGGTGGGTTGGGTCGGGTCAGACCGGGCCTAGACCCCCCCACTTCGGGCCGTTTTTTTGTCGTTTGCCTATAACTTGAGCTACGGATCTCTGATCGACGCACCATCAATTGCGTAGGAATCCTTGGATGGAGATGATCATTTAGGTATATTAAAATCAAGGTTTCGGCGATGTTTGGGTATGTCCAGGTTGGTTCAAACCTAAAACCAACCGGGCCCTTGGAGCAGAAACGCTTATAACTAAAGGAGCGGACATCTGATTGACGTGCTGTCAACTACATTGAATTAATTTTGTTGAGATGGTTCATTTTACATAATCCACTTGAGGTTTGGACGCATCTGGAGTATGTTCAGGTTGGTTTTAGCTTAAAAACCAACCGGGCCCCTCGAACGGAAAAGCCAATAACTCTCAGACCGGGCGTCCGATTGACGCACCGTTTGTCGTGTTGGGTTTCTTTTGAAGAGAAATAACTTTGGGATACATCAACATTGGACTCCGTGAAAGTTGATGTATCGACCCCCCTTTCTCGAGGATCGGACCCTCCCGGAATCAAGCATGTTGTGTGCGGGAACCCTAGAGCTGGCTGCGACTACGACGTCTACCGTACTAGGATCCTCGGTGGGTTCGACGACGACGTCTTCTGTACTAGTATCCTCTGCGGGTTCGATGATGATGACTACCGTACTAGGATCCTCTATGGGTTTGACTATGATGTTTATCGTACTTGGATCCTCTGTGGGTTTGATGACGACGTATTCCGTACTAGGATCCTTCGTGTGTTCGACGATGATGACTTCTGTACTAGGATCCTCCATGGGTTCAACGATGATGACTACCATACTAGGATCCTCCCTGGGTTCGACAAAGACGTCTACCGTATTGGAATCCTCTGTGGGTTTTATGGTAATGACTTCTTTATTTCCATCCTCTATGGGTTCGACAGCGACGACTTCTGGTCTTGTATCCTGAGTGGGTCCGACGGCTTAGCTGGTCTGGTATCCTATATGGGTCTGATAGCTTAGATGAATCAGTGACTACATCTGATCAACCCTATAACTCTAAAAAAGTTGTATACCTATGTGATCTGAGTCTTGACTTTCAATCATTACCAACGGTGTGATTGACTTCCTTCCTGTGTGGACTGGGTTGTGCTTGGTCTCAAGAGTAGGAGCCGAACTGGGATTGATGACTTAGGTATATGTATGGGCATTTACCTAAGTAGAGTTGGTTGATACTTCATGTTTGTATCTTTACTTTTTGGTTTATCCTTCGTGGATTCTGGGAGACCTTCGGGTTCTTGGGGTACCTACTGAGTATCGTTATACTCACCCATGCACGGTCAATGCCCGCACTATGTTGTGTTGGTTGCAGACGACGGACAGCACTGATCGTGGTTGAGGCTTGTGGAGCTGGACGGTATCTGGAGGTGGACCACCTGGCGGGATGTACACAGAGCGGACGGACGGACCCGAGGTACTGACGAGACTATCTGTACCCACCCTTCAGGTGTGATTCTTGGAGGATGACTCAGTGGTTGCTTCTTTACTTTACATCTGTTATACTTTCTTTCTCAGTTGTACTATACTTTCAGTTGGGTTTGTATACTGGCCCATTTACTTTCCAGAACTCAATTTTGTACTCATTTTTACTTAGTGCTTACTTCACTTTCATACTCTATTTTGTTTTTTTACTTTTATAAATTCAATGCCTTCCCTTTTATCTGGATTTGCGCCTTTGGTGGTAGTCGCCAGCCCCTGGCCTATGGGATGCGGGCTTGGGGTAGTCACGCACAGGTCTCGAGGATGGTTCATGACATTGATGGATATTCTAGAAACATATCTAGGCAAGTCAATATAATGGATTTGAAACTAAAATCCCTAAAAACTTATGATTATCACATCCTTCTTCATGAATTGATTCCAATAGAAATTTTTCATTTGGTTCATGAATGAAAATATTTAATAATGAATGGATATAAAATTTTTACAACTAATTGAGTGGAGAAAATGAGAACACAATATGATGGAATTATTCTAACTAATACAATGAATTGTTTTTCTAGTCCATCTGATAGTCAACCTTGATATAAAGATGTGTATTAATATGGGCTTGTTAAGAAAATATTGTAATTGGATTACTACTCTCAAGGTTGAGTCACTATGATGAAATGTAAATGTTTTGATTCGATGACGTGATAGGGTACATTTATTTATGAATTTGGATTCAAAGTTATTAACATGAGTTGATTCCCACATACAGATGAACCATACATTTTGGCATCAATGGAAAAACAAGTTTTTTATGTGAAAGATCATCAAAGACCTATTTACGATGTCATTAAGAAAGTAATCCCAGGATATATTTTTCATGGTGATGGTGATGAAATTTCCACCATTGATTCCCCCATTGGTGTTTCCAATGATATTGCATTTGATGATTCAAATTTTCCCATTGTGAGAGTTGATGTTGAACCTAAAGTAGTGGTGGGTAATATATAGAAGTAACCATATATGTTCAATGTTCATTTATTTTACCTTCACTTGAGTTTCTCAAGTTAATATTACTGTATTTACATTAATTTATATTCACTTTGGAATGATATATTTTTTAGTATTGTCTGGTATCATGTCATTTAATTATATTAATTTTAATTTTGATAACTAGTTTTTAAATGAGTTTTTAAAAAATATATAACTTTGTTTTAAATTATTGTTACTAAAATATTCCATGACATTACTTATTACTTCTTTGACTTCTATGTTATATGCATGAATTATAAAGATTTTTTCTAAAAAATGAACATTTCATTATTATGAAAATTATAGCAAATACTTTAGAACTATTACAGAAGTGACTATTTGATCCTAATCGATAGGTGTATGAACATGTGTATCCTCATTTTCTTCCATCAGTGAGTATAAAAATGGTATTTTGTTTCTTCTATATTACATATAATGTCATGATCATATTCTTTATCAAAAAAATTATAGGGACATTCAGTTCTACCAGAGTTTACTTCTCATCCTATTAGAATGGGTCTGAGTAGGGATTCTCCTAGACCTAGAAAAATCACCCATCATACTCGTTCCCCCACTAACCCACCAAAGGACACCCCCATCTACCAAAAATTTCCATCCTCTACTTGAGTATCTAGAGATGTTCTTATCCATGCCTCCATCATCATCCCAGCTATCCTCTTATCAACATACCATGTCTATGCCACATCTAGGGATGATCCCACTAATGCCTCCATCATCTCATTTATCCTCTAATTCCTATTCCACGTCTACACCGCCTCCATGGATGTTCCAAACTTTACCATATCCATATACAATGATGTATCCCCCAACCTAGTACCCATATTCTTCTATGTCTATTCCACCTACAATTACTACCATCCATCCAACATCTGATGAGTTTGTTCCTTCATCATCCACTCAAGTGCATGAAGACCAACCCGAGCATTCATTGGAACATACACTTCCTTCAGAGGCTGCTGATCCAGGACATCCCATAGACCTATCATAGTCTATTGAGTATCCTTCAACAGGTTCTTCTTATCATAAATGTGTTGAATTATATCACTATATTTTTTTCAGGTTTTAATATGACATAATTCTTATTTCCCTGTCTTTTATTATTTTTTGGGATCTTCTACAAGGTGACATGGATCACTTGTATATAGGAATCCTAGAATCTCTATACATAGATAATGGTAAATTACAATAAAGAAAATTACATGGTAAGTAAAAATTCAAGGCAGTGTAGATGTATCATGGAAACTTTATGTAAATACCACAATAAAATTCTAGTGGAACTGGTGTCATGGGGATATGTCATTAAAGAAATCATGAACAAATCATGGGAGCATATATGGGTAATAAAATTTTATAAATTTATATCCATATTAAAGTTTTATTTATATTAAACAACATGTTTGTTACAGAGTCGATTTAACTTTTCCGATGGAGAATCTACTAAGACTGAAAGGTTGATGGATGTTGGGGAGTTATAGTGATCATACAAGCATCAGTTATATGTTTTTTGGAAGATCAGAGTAGGTTCTGATTTATACGGTGTACCTAAATTTCCTGAATGTCCAAAAACTCAATATCAAAAAATGATTTCACATTGGAAGACTAATGAGTTTAAAGTATTTTCAATCTGTAAGGGCATTCATATAAAATTTAATTCTTATTACTGGTAATGGAATTTTTTTTGGAAGCCTCAGGGAAAAACAAAAGGAACAATGATTCAATGACATTTGAACACACATTAGGGAACACTACAATTCTCGATCATGAGATGCACCATGTACATTAATCTAAATTAATATAATTTCCATCCCAATGTCATAGGATTTAGTTACAACAACATATTTCCCCTATTATTCACAAAATAATAGAATTACACTTATTACTTTATAGGTTAACAATAATTTCACCTTTAAAGTTTGTTTCACATCATTTAGATATCCAATAATTATAATCACTGACCCATTAAACGTTTATGAAACCCAACATATTCAGTTATTCACTACTTCAATAAGAAATACCACGAATTAGTGTATTTTTAACATATCTGAGATTTTTTTTCTTTTAGAATATGTGTCACTTTTGGATCACACTGATATCTTTCAGAATTATAAATTTGATATAGTATATATGGAATTCTTATTTTTTGATAAAATATTCTTCCATAGATTCTCTAAAATTCTTTATAAGTAAAGGTATTTCTTACAATATCCTTTATCAATCTCATTCAAATTTTTATGACCTACTATGATGAATGTAATCATTGGTATCAATACTTTATATATTTTTTCCCTACTATAGTTAAGAATTTATTGGGATATCAAATTGTTATGAATTCAATAAACCAATTTTTCTAAATATCTAGAACTGAGAATCAAATAGGGACCAATATGCAATAAGGTATTCTTGAAAAAAAATTGTTGGCCATAGTTCTTATTTAAAGGATAGGGATATCGGTTTTTTGATGTTAAATCCTGATCTTATGTTTTGATCTACATGAAAATGGATTTAAGGACAACACTTGTGTATTATAATCAATTAAATTATTGATAGAACTAGTGATGCATATATTTCTCCTCAATGTGATCTATATTAATTCAGTACATCACATAATCCCAAAGGCACATCATGTATAATCTCTTTATGTAGTTTAATGATCCATTGTTATATATTCCCCTAGTTGGATAAGTTATAAAGATCCATTGAATAAATGGTATGAATAGTGTTTTGTAGTATTTCAGTTATATTTTATAACTCATAGTAATTTTTTTCACATATATCCTTCCATAAAATTTTTGGAATAGGAAAATGATGCAACATTAGCCATCCCATTAAATTCTCTAATATTTTAAATAAATCTTTGAAAGTGACACTGCCTAATGTGGATAATGAACTAGTAGAAGGTTCCTACTTAACCACATTTTATGGAATCTAGCTATGTATAATTTTCTATATACACTGTACTTTCATCTCCACCACTATTATTTATAATTGTTTCTCAAAAGAGTGATCGAATATTCACTAGTAATTTCAATATTATGATGGTTTGGGAATCCTCTTGATCCCTTGAAAAATATATCCCTAAAACAAATTTACAAATAAAATTCACATCCAGTTTTTGAATGATATATCATCATTTATATGGGATTTTTTCACCATTATAATATGTGCAGCAATGAATGATTGATGTGCTAGAGTTTGGGTATTTTACTTATCCTCAATAATCTCATTTAATATACCTAAAAACAAGGGGATGAAATATTTTTCTATACATATCATGTGTTAATTTTAACCTCACCATATAGAATATATAAATTTTTCCCATGGGTTCTAGTGTCCCAGTATACCAAGAATTACATTTCCAGACCTGTATGTAAAATTATACAAGACTTTGATCGGCTAATAAATTCACCTAGCTATCAGTTAATTATTTAATTTCATAGAAGATCCATATTCTAATTCCCATTCATAACCAATGCTAATGTAGAATGAGTGGAACACAAAAGGTGTGTTTTTATAAGGCTTGATACTCTATGTTCCCTTCATGGGTGTAATTCACTTCAATTAATCGATATATAATTTCCATTCCAAATATGATTTATACAAAAGTAGAGGGAATTATATAAAGTGATTAATTTTTCATTATAATTACACCCTTTCCACCCAAAAAGGATATATTTTTGGTGGTTTGGGAAAGTTTCAAAAACACATAATATATTTATCCCTTGACATTGATTCCAAGATAAAGTTCTGAGTGTTTTTAGCACAGAATTATTTTTTTTAATATCCAAACATACTTTAATAGCATGGTATTGGGTAGGGATATGTATTCACTATACCACTTGAGGCTATGTGTCCCATAATAAAATCAATCTATAATTTCTCATATAAATATGCAGGGATATCTCATGTTTCGGAGGTCTATAAATTCATATTTGAAGTTAATGTCTCAGTCTACCAACATGAATCACATACACCATTTGAGGATGTTCCATAGTCTTATAGGTAAAACCATGGGACAAAATTTATTATGATAAGAGGTTATTTCACATGACCCTTAATTATTTAACCTACATGAAGACACAATTGGGTAACCCTAAATATAGAATTTAGATAATGGCTACATGGCCACTCCAAATTGGTGCAAACTCATGTAGAACCACTATGTAATATGAAATGAAGGATCATTTTTTATCTTAAAAAAGATGTTACCCATGGTTCCGATCTTCCAATTTATGTCATCAATGCATGTCCAATATTGTACTCCCTTTAAAATAAGTATATTTCATTTTAAAGTTCCTATGGGATGCCACCAAGCCCATGAATTTTGGTGTAGATGTTGAAGTGGATTCCAATGCTCATGAGTTTCCATCTATAACTTTAACTAGTTACATTTTCTCCTTTTAAGATAGATAATTCATGATTCATATTATCATGATTTATAGATTACATTATTCATAGAACTCCTTACATTACCTTCAAATTAATCATTGAGATTTCATAACTATAGATTCATGTGATTAAGTTCTGGAATCCTTCCATTTCTTAGATTCTTTTACATAGTGATCTTAATCATATGTTTTTGAAATATAAGACAAAATTATCCATATATTTTCCATAAAAGGAATGAAAAAAATCATAATCACACAAATATAAATTGTATGAAAATGTTCGTGGTTACTTAACATTAAATGTCATGATAATTTTCCATCTCGCATGACCTAAAACTACACTGAGTGGTCATTCCGGCATAACCTAATACTAAATATCCCATAATCATTTCAACATGACATCAAACAACAATGAATGATCACTTTAATTGACTTAAACTATGAGAATAATTATTAATGTAAGGCCCCAACCTTAAACATTACATAATCTTGAATTAAGTTAATAATTCACATTGGGGATCTTTTCAGGTTTAGAGATTTAGAGAATTATGTCATAACTTATATATAACAACTTGAATATTGAAATTATACACTTATACTCACTATCCATTTTTTAATAAAACAAAAACTCATAAAAATAGAAACATGTCTAATTCCATGTTTTAGACATCATGACGTTTCCTTGATACCATCCATGACTGTATTCGTCTTTAAGTATTGTGAAAAACATTTCAAAACTTGGGATGAGAATAAAAATCTCAGTAAGGGATACATAAACAAGGAAAACTATTTGTTTTCCAAAACAATACGTAAACTATGAATACTTTATCATAAAGTAATACTTTTCACCTTAAAGAAGTAGCAAAAACACTTCACTGAATATAAGTTCATTGCTTACCCTTTTGTAACCAAAAGATTACAATAAAGCCCATAGAAAACAACATATATCATATAAAGGTAAATTGGGACATAAACATAATTAAATGGAATAACTATATGGTATAATTACACACATATCACTAAATGGAATAGCCATATGGCCGACTTCCATGCCCAATGCATTGGAGGTTATAACGTAACCACTCATCCTTGGTTTATCATGAAACCACCCATCATTTGGTTTTTCATGTAACCACCCATAAAATTTCCATGTACCATTATATAATCATCACACATAAAAGATTTAAAATATCAAAATTTAAATCATAAAATATCATTTGTAATAGAAAGAAATAATTTCAAGATATTGAAATAGTAAATCCACTTTCAAAACCATTTTCAAACCAAAATATGTAAAAAGGGTATATGGTAATTATTTTACATTTAAAAACATCACGTCTTGTTAAGGAATCCAAATATCAAATAATTCTCATGGTGGTAGAAAGTTCATTGTCGCCGCATACGTTAAAAACATTCTTTTTGTCATTTAGTAAAACGCTACGTAGAAAAAAGATTCCCTTTGAGTGAAAGTAAAAGTAAAAGGTGGTTATTGTAAACCGTGTAAAATAAGGAGGTGTATATTATCAAAACATGCATCAATGAAAGAATATTGATACAAATTCCCTTACCTTGAGTCCGAATCATTACGTATATTCCTTGTTCTTCCTCAAATCTGGTAACTTCTTTTGATTTAAGCCAAAGGGATTTTGTGAATTGCATTATGCCTAGGGAAAGGCTTCTAGGAGGAAGAGAGGAATGTTGGGAGATTATCGGAGAAAAGTTTGGATGATCCAAGGTTCTTGAGAGGTGTGAGTAATGGGTTAGAGGTGGTGTCCTTTTATAAGAGGGAGGAGGGGCACTTAAGGAATGTTTTGAAATATTATTTTATTATTAATTGATTTTAGAATTATAATAACACAAAAGTGATATATTTTTAAGATAATATGATGATGGGTCTAAGTACTATCATCTAATAGGTTTTAGACAAGTCTTGGTTTTAAATTTAACCTTATCATTTATCTTTAACCCTTATTTAACTAATTTTATTATTACCATGTCTTCTTTTATATTTATATTATATGGTTAATATAGTTACCATAAAATAAAAATATAATCTCAAGTGGTTAATTAATGACATTTAAAAAATTATATAATTCATTTGGACTAATATTAGATTTTTAGGACAATTATATCATTTAACAAAATAGTATTTGTTTTAAAAACTCATTTATGTCAATTTTTATACTATTCATATCATGACTTTTTAAAAATCCATAACAACTTGATTAATTATCAAAAACTTTATTAATTAAAATAAAAGAAAAGTCATAATCTTCCATAAAATTATGGTATGTCATAAAAAATTTTCAAAATAAATTTATTTTAATATTTCTAATATCATTTTTTTAAATATTTCATTAATAAGGTAATCACTACATCACCATTGTGTCATAAATAAATTTATTTATTGGATGTATAAAAATTATAAATAAAATACCATGATTTAGAAAATATTATTATATTTATAATGAATATTTATAGTCAAAGATATATCTTATATAACCCCATATAAAAATTGTTTTAGTAAAAGATACATGTTTGGGTTATATTTTCCTTGACTTTAAATTAAAAATTGTTAAATGTCATTTTCACTCACAAGTGGCTCCATGGGATCCTAAAATCAACCCAAGGAAGCCCATGGTTAGAAATATCTCATATAATAGGATTAATACATTTTTTTAGGGTAATTTAATATTATTATAAAATTATTTTTTTACCCTTATTTACCGGATTTACCCTTTAACCATGCTAAATAAAATATTTACTGAAGTTACTATTCATAATGTCTACAAATAAAAGTTACCTATTTACACAATATGGACCTCATTATTCAGAATATGGAATCCATTTTTCAAAATCCAAAATATAGAAGTTTCAAAAATTAATTTGAAATTAATTCCTATTGTCAAAACCAAAAAGCATGTTTTTAAAAAGTAAAAACTACCAAAATATTAACATGTGTTTATGTCAAATTTCACAGTGAAATTACTTCAAATGAACGAAATTGGACTAAATTATAAAAATATAGTTTAATTTAGCTTTAAAACCAATTAAAATTATAATATAACTAAATAAATAAATTAGATTAAAAGGTAGTTTTGAATTAAAATGCAGTATTTTCACTATTCATTAACAAAATGAACTTAAGCAGAAAAATATAAAAATTTCATCCAAAGTAAATTTTGATATTATGATTCTAAATAAGAAGATTATTTTTATGAATAAAACATATAAAGTTGTCAAAAATACATTTAAAAATGGTTCTCTATTAAAAGGCGGTAAAACTTCATTTTTAGAAAAATACTTCTTTTATTCAAAAAAATGAATTTATTCTTATATCATATCTAGAAAACATTTGATATTAATTTAAAACATTAAATTTAATATATATAATATATTTTTAATTAAATAAAAATCCATAAAGAGTGATATGGAAACACAATTATTCTCTTTTAAATAAGTTTTTATAAAAACACAACCATTATATTCAATTGGTTTTTATTTACATTTCTAATAAATTTGGTAATAAATGAGTCATCATTTAAACATGTGTAAACCATATTTCAAAATAAAGTTGATACTATTCATTCCCTCTATTTCAACGGTCAGGCATTAACTACCATTAAAAATAATATTAGTATTTTTGTATTATTTCTCAGTATAACTCAATGTTGTGTGCAATGTAAGATTTCAGAGAAGCTCATTGTTACATATCGAGTACACTATTAGAAAAATATTCCCCTTTAACTTAAAATTAATATCTTATTTATAAGTATTAATTGAAATCAAAAAGTATTATTCTATAAATACTTGGGTTGTTACAATTAATGATTATTTTCATTCCATAACCATATAGACTTAAACAACATGTTATTCTATATTTATATATAAGAATTTTTTAGCCTTATTTTTTAAATATGTCTATCACTACTTGACATATTGATTTAAACCATGACAGAAAAATGGATGAAATTTTATTTTCCTAAATGAGGATATATAGAAAGACCTATCCAGGTGTAATCATAACACCATGTAACATCCCGATATTATATTAAGTTTTCAAATTCATTGACATCATAAAAATATAACATAATCCTTTCAACTTCATTGATTGATGAAAGATACTATGTAATACTTTATAATTAAAAGATGGATCAAGGATATAACATACAATTATGAATTATTTGATAGAAAAAACTCAAAAATAGTCTTATTCCTTGGTTAAAAAAATTCCTGCATAAACCTTTCACTTTCCTTGATGATAGAAAACTCTAGTGCAAACCTTTTTCCTTCATGGATGACAAATATTCAATAGCATACACCTCATAGATTCTTATATTGAAAAAAACATTAGTGTATACAATTTACCTTCTAAGATGGTACTAAACACCATCAAAATCCTGTTACCTTTCAAGATAGTGAAAAATAATAGTGTAATACATTCAAATTCATGGATGGAACTAGACTCATGTGAAAAAATCTATAAATATTCAATGAATTATAAGTGATATATAATCCTTTCAACTTCCCAGATGACACAAAACACCTTCATAATTCTCATGATTTCCAAGATAAAATTAAATATTAGATTTCCTACCAATATGAAATTGTACTATTGTTTAATATCTCTTCCTCATTTATTATCATGATATTTAAAGTGCCCTAAATATCAGATTATTTAATTTTATTAAATATCCATTAAAATGCATTAGTATCATTTGACAGATTTTATTAAAAGTAATTAGTATTATTACTTGGATGAGTTTCATGAACTAGACATAAATCTATAAATGGTTCATAGACTAAAAAATAAAGTTCTTTTTGTGATGATTCAACCTCTCATGATCTCAGGGTTTATTTTTACACAAAATGGCTACCATGAACATACATAGTTGATTCAAATTTATATAGGAGGGTTTTATTCTTACAAAAATTTATTTCTATGATTTTTTCTTTTATTTTATAGTTATTAAATTTTATTATTATTCAAGATTATAAAATTGTTACATTGTTAATATTTTTTTACTAATAAATTTCATTTACAATAAGATATATTGGGAATTGAAGGTCCTATACCTTGAGAATTTTCTTTTCAAGTAGTAATAACAAATATTAGAAGTGAAGTAAATGACCAAACACAAGAAAATATTATAATTTTTTTTTAAAATATTAATACAAAATAACTAATTAAATACATTTCTATATTTTCAAAAGACTTCCCTGGAGGACCTTAATGATAAATAAAATGAAAAATTCAGGTTGAATGATCATTTGAGTCAGGTTTTAGGTGACAAGAACCAGGGAAGAGTTTGATGTTGACCAAGTAAAAACATCATCCCCTCTAGGTATTTGGTCATCATCGAGCTCCTCTCAAGGATCTCAGGTTGTCGAGATGAAAAGCGCTCATTCAGAAGTAGCTAAAGAAAAAAATGGCTTCATAAGAACGTTAAAGAAGTAAACATGAGCATGAAAGAAGTAATATGATCACTGAAAAAATCCTAAAATATATTTTGGTTATCATCTAATCACTTCCATCAGAGGATTCTACTACTATTGATTCATATATGGGATCAATAAATTCTTTATGTGATGCCCTAACTGATGCCAATGATGGTCTTAGTGGTGATCGAGCTAAAGGTGGTGGTGATTATGTTATTGATGATGTTAATTCTCCAGATGATTTTGTGGGCAAGATTGTTTCTGTTGTTGATGATGATGATGATAATGATGATGATGATTGTGAGGATTAGGATGTAGGTGATGGGAGAGATATTGATCCCCTTCATTTTTGACTTAGTAGGAAGAAGAATTGTGCAGTTCTGTAATGACTTAAATTAATTTGATTTATGGATGTATATGTATATTTTAGTACTTTATATGGTTTTAAATTTATTACAACTTATTGATTGGATGCTAAATGTTGAAAATATATACTTCATTTAAATTTGATTTATAGTTTCAGGAATTCAGGGACGATGGTGGTGGAACTGTTATCAAATGTAGGCAACAATGTATACCCACAGTTTATAGATCCGTGGGTATAGGTTCTATGATGGGGATACATAAACCCATGGTTTTCAAACCATGGTCGTAGAGATTTACCCATAGTTTATTGAAACCATGGGTATAACAAAATCAAAGTGACCTATACCCACTATTTTATAAAAACCATGGGTATAGGCCTATACTGACACCCAAACTCTCCACAGTTTCAAAAACCATGGGTATAGCCTATACCCATGATTTTGGGGGATATACCCACGGTTTTGAACTGTGGGTATAGGTTCCTTTTCTAGTAGTGAGAGGAACCATCTCTAACAATGGTCCCTAGACTGAAGCCTCATCACTAAATTGGTCATCATCATGATCTTACTATTGAATCCATGTTGGGTGTCATCATGGAGGTGTCCCAAAATTTTCAATATTCATGATGGTAAAAATAGAATATTCAAGAGCTGACTTAAGAAGGATATGGAAACCACAACCCATTCATATATAATTCATGTACCAAATTTTTCCCTGAAACCAATGCCTAGATGAATTGATTTATAAGTAGGTTATCAAAGGCTTGGTGAATGGATACATAATCCACCCCACCATCCCTATATTCCATATCATGAGAGACAAACCTAATACACTTTATCACTATTTATTTAGTTCCCAAAACCATCCTAACAAATATTCATTCTCCAAAATTCAATCCTGAAATAACCTTGGCTTTGATACCATTATTCAATTATGTGACCCACCAGGGCCCTCTAATCCGTTAGTAAGCTTAGTGTAACACCTCAAACCTCCATAAAATAGTCTAGGGTATGGATAGTAGTATTTTATATGCACAAAACACACATGGTAGGCCTTATCATAAAGTACCTACACAAAAAATCACACATCAGAATACACTAGTATAACATGGTAAAGATAAAAAAACTGATATCACAAATTTATGCATAACCACTAGTACCACATCTAAGTATGAAAAATTTTACATAAAAGAAAAGGGATAAATAAAATCCCACCAAAACAATAAACAGTATCTAAATTGGAAAAAATAAAATACAACTATCATGTTAAAACATTAGGAACCATCAATGTCACATCTAGAAAAACTAAGATCAAACTTTTCTAGGTTCTCATATGACTTCATCAAATGTATTAACGTATGAATAAGACATGAAATTTTTTGGAATATCCCATATATATGTGAGTATTAAAATACCCATTATGACAACCCAAAATACCAAAAACAAAGTATCAAAGTGTGATTCATCTTTAAATAACAATAGAAAGTGAAAATAAGATAAAGAATAGATATGGTAAATGGAAGACTCCGTGACTCAGGTGAGGTATTTCCTCACTTCAAGAAAAGGTATTATTCATGAACCTCCAAGGAAAAACTAATATAAGGGAACTCACTCCACTAGTCTCTCCAACACTGATGGAACTCACAACAAAAATATACAAAGATAGGGGATAACACATAGGTACTATGGGGGATACATAAACCTAATAGGAATAAATCAATATGAAGGTGATCACATACCATGGATGTCAGTGATGGGATACCAGACCCAACATAAGGAAGAAATCAAATAGAATATTCCACCTCAATCCATTATTACGGATATATAGAACTACCTAAAACTGGACCATAATGGGGAGTACTCATTTTCTCTATAGGGTGGGATGAATCACTGTTATTTTATAGGAATGTGAAAAGAAGAAACACACCCATAATAAATTGTAAATATACTAGGATTCCCATAATATATATAAAAATTAAAATTTTATTTTATATTCTCACATATTAAGATGTTATCCATCACAAAGAGGGGTCCACATAGTGTGCACTCGTCAAAACTAAAAACCGTGAAGGTGAGAGTTTCATAGAAAATCTATATATTCCACATGTCATCACCCACACTATTACCTCCTCTACTTCCACTATGATTCTCATTTGAAAAACTCAGAGAATATATCGATTGTGTTGGAGTCACCAATATTACACCTTCAAATGTGAACAACCACACAACTGATCTCACAAAACCCTATCACCCGTATTATTTTTGGATTCCCATTATCACCACCACAACTATATTAAATCACCTATACCAACATAACACTCTCATAAACAATACATAGATATATAGAGTAAAATTTTCCATGAAATATGTTTCTAGATATAGTTAAATTTTATGCCACTCAAATACTAGAGACAAATGTATAACAAAGAGAGTAAGGAATAAAAAAAGAGTGGACATCAAATAAGGTTGTGTTAATTTTTCTATAAATAATAGAATCCAAATGGAGTAAAAATAAAAACAATAAAACCAATCAATAAACCACAAATCTAAATCTATAAAGAAATATTCAACTTATCTGAACATGTGACAACCCCAAATCTATACTCCCAGATCCAGTGATAAAAACATAAACATAGAATATGTGTCCTAATTTTAAATCCTTCAAAATATATAATATCAAATTGAAATATTAGACCACTTACATACCCAAGTATATTTTTGGTCTATAGCATTGGTGGTTTTTTAAACCATATTATATATTATAGTATTTAAAAAATTATATGAAATATTATCCAGCTTCACTAGATCTAGTGTCCTAATCAAGACCATTCGCCAGTTATCTTCAACTCATAACTACACCTATTAATAGATTATTAAAATATGTTTTGATCACAAAATTTATCTATAATGGGTTTTAAAATAATATATTAGATCCTTTCTATTTAAAAATTATATAAAAACCCCTTTAAAAATATTTTCGTCAATATGAAATAAGAAACATTTGATATAATTAATAAATTTTCCCTATATAACAGTTTAGGTTTTTAAATTATATAAGTGATTCTTTTCAAAAATATCACTAAAAATACTAATTTTTTTAAAAACCATTTTTTTTAAAATACAATTTTGTTTTAAATAAATTTATATTTATCCTTTGAAAACATAAAAACATTACTTTTGAAAATAATGTTTCCTTATGGAATTTAATGATACATGGAAAACAATAATAAAATTTTCTTCTGCTAGGAATATTGATGGTTTAAAAAATTATATTTTGGAAAAATTCCTCTAAAGAAAATGGGTTCATTCCCCATTTCCTATTAGTATAACCAATGTGCATGTTTCAAATTTTAAATAAAATATTTTTCAAAGATATTATCTCTCATTATATATCCATTAAATTAACATTTAAAAACATTATATCTTATTTAATTTATTTTCAATGAGGAAAATAATTACATATTCAATAAAATTTACAAAAAATTACTTTATCAAAAATTATTACATTCATAATTATTAGGAGGAATCTAAAATTCATAATCAATACTTATAAATGATTATTGAAAAAATTAAACTCATATAATTTCTTTGCATAAAATTAGAGAAGGTAAAATATAAATATAGTTCACTAACATAAAATTCATGCAATCATGAATGACATTTGTGAATTTTAAATAAAATATCATATATAAATTTCAAATTTTAACACTTTAAAACCATCATAAAATTAGAAGAAGAAAAAATTGTTCAAAAAAATCCCCATGAAAGTGGTTTTTGAAAATATAATTTTAATAAAAAAAATTCCCCCTAAAATAATGAAATCTAAAATTAGAAGATTAAAATCATATCCCCTTTAGAATAAAATATTTTTAATGAAAATTTTTTCCCATATAATAAAAAAAATTTGGAGAATAAAATAATTTTCCACTTAAGATTAGGGTTTTGTAAAAGGAATGGAGTTTTAACAAAAAAATACCTTACAATCAAGGATTTGGAAACCTTAAAATATGAGTTTTAAAAAATAAAATTGCCTTATCATATAATAGGATACTATAATTTATTTCATTATTAAGGATCACATCGATGGAACCCTAGGTATTATCCTATGAAACATTCCTACATTATCTCTTTCCCTCCCTCATTTGATAATTTTAGGATATATCTTGGGTTCTATGAGTCTATTAAATTGTATATAACCTAAAGGAAATTGGTTCTTAAATATCAATTCATAGATTTATATTTATATTTAAGTATAATGTATAATAATTTTTGTAGTACTCTCCCCTGAAGATTTAATAAAATCTATTTTTCATAAAAATTTATATTAATTTTAGTTTGTATTATTATAATACCAGTACACTACCACACAAATAAAAACTATAGATAATTCTATCCATTTAATATCTCATAGGATTCCAAACATGAATATTTCATGGTGGTTGAGTTTTTTCTGGATTATAGTGTATGTCGATGAAAAAACAAGGTTACATAAATTTGGTCATTTTTATTTAGGTCATGTTCTATTTATATTAATATTTTATGTCAAAAATAATGGAAATAAAACTAATAGGATTATTAAATATTATATATATTTATTTTATTTTATTTTATCTATAGGTTTTTAAAATAATAATATGATGATAGCACAATAGGTTTAAATCTAGAAGTTTTCATTTACCTTTACATGGATTTAGAATATATTTTGGTAGAGTTTTTAAAATTTATATTACCTTTATGTGAGGGTCATTGTACCCTTGTTTGAGTATTATGATACCCTGATACAACTTTTGAAATAAAGTGGCCACCTTTTTGTTTCCTATGAGAGGTCTAGGATATGATCAAAACGTGGTTGTTCTACCTTTAAGTAGAATACGGGACTCACAATTTACCGTTAAATATGCTTGCAATTAACTTTATACGATCCATGAAACTCCCTTACACATCATGTCACCACCCTTATGTGAGATAGTGCTTGGGTATTTTTCTTTATATAAGTAAGGCTTTGGGTAAGCTACCATAACATAGAGAGCACTGATTTTATGTGAACATAGATCCTAGTAACTTCCCTTATAAATCTCAAATGTGTCGTTACATAGGACTTAAAAATAGGGACTTACCCGTATATATGTCAAAATATTACCCTTAAAGAGTGATGATTTCCAATACATTATGGAAATGTACCCTTATGTAACCCGTGGAAAAGACCAACTACCCTTACACAACACATAGAAAACACCTATTACCCTAGAATAAATTCATTTTTTATGTGGGATATGATTTTTAACTATTAAATATTATAATTAAAAATATAAAACAAATATAATTTCTTAATCTAATTAAGATATTAATATAATTTCTTTATAATTATGTTATACATATATCTAAAAACTAAATATATCTATTCTCATAATTGTTTCACTTAGCAATTTATTTACAATAATGTCTTCTTTATATGTTTTGATACTATTTAATATAATTAAAATCAAATAAATATGTTTCCAACTATTATATTTATATTCTTTAATATAATTATATATATATATATATTTCAAATTAACTTATTTCATATGTATTCATTTCTAATAAATATTTTATTTTTCAAGATAAATGTTATATTACCATTATAATTTATATTTATTATTTAATATAATTTATCATAGTTTTTCTATATAATTTATAATTATTATTATAAAAATTAATTTTCATAGCATAATTTCAAATATGGTAAATTTATTATTAAATAAGTTCTAAGTAGTTAATTAACATATTACTCATATATTAATAATCATCCCATTGATTTTAAAAAAATTAATTGTGGTTAAGTATAAATTTTGAAACAATGTCATATTAAATGTGAATTTATATTTCATAAAAAATGTATTCATATTATTTATTTAAAAATAATACAAATATAGTTAATGAAT
Organism: Viscum album; assembly: GCA_963277665.1. Taxonomy (NCBI): domain Eukaryota; kingdom Viridiplantae; phylum Streptophyta; class Magnoliopsida; order Santalales; family Viscaceae; genus Viscum; species Viscum album. The sequence continues at coordinate 516,219,022 of OY728153.1, read as the reverse complement.
TATTTTTATAACCTAGATGTTTTAAATTAACCCATTCCAAAATTTATTTTTTTATAAAAAATAATTTAATTTTTTAAGATGAACTATAGGTTATAATATATCTTCGTTTCAGAAATAACCAATTTAATAATCAATTATTTAAAATAAAATTATACAAAAAATTACCAGTATGTTATATAACATGTATTTAATGGGGTTATTTGGTCCATGTTAATTGTATAATCAATATAAAATGAGACTAAAGCTAAAGAAAAAAGGCCCTACCTTAGTTGGGTCGGTTAAAAATGAGGAAACATTCACAAGTACTAGATTAGGAGAACTAATTGCACTCTATACCAGATCAATGATACCTCGAATCCTTATTTCATTTATCACATAGAATAATCCTTAATTAAAAAAGGTCTGACCTTACAATAGTAATAAGAAAATAATACACTTTAGAAACAAAAAAGAGATAATTCATTACGTCCATCATTCATTAAAAGCGTCTTATGGACCTCTAGAAAAACCCCATATCCATGGAAAACACCGAAGATATGATCATATGAATATATTATTAGGGTAAAAAATGAATTAATAATACATTCAAAACCTCAATTTAATACATACACATTTCCCCTTAAAAAGACTTGAGATCCTAGAAAGATATTGATAGTTTAATCCATTTAAAAGCCATCATGATTGTCCCCACACCATCCACCATAACCTGTAAATGACCATGGTATTCTTGAACACATAGACCGAAATATTAAATGCTATGACATGGCCTCAAAATATAATAATTTTTCTCTCACCACGACCTCTATAATGATTGTGGTGATTCCTAGGTTGTGTCCAGTATCATCCTCCTTCAAGAACCATAGTTTGGATATGGTTTTGAAAATAAATTTCCTCTCATTCATATATTAAACTAAGTAATACCAACGCCACCATAACTATCACCAAGCCATTGTGTTTCTCATTTTAGAAAAATCTAACAAAAACCCACTTTAATCTTCCTACTACCATTGAAGATCCCAAAAAACCATGTCAACTCAGTTCCTTACTCGAAAAGTATCAATTAAAATATTCCAATTTAATCCATATAATAATATATTAATTATAAGAAGAATCAACTTCTTGTGATCCGTGATCACACATGACATCCCAAAACATCAATTAGTATAAAAAATGTTCAAAAAACACAAGGGATCAAAGTTGCATCATATGGATGAAAATTTAAGATCAACACCCACACACAGACACATACACAAACAAAAACCAGTGTATATACATGGTATGAGATAATATGAATATTATGATTTCACCAATAAGTCTATGCAATTAATTTTGCAGATAAATTGATAAATTCTAGTTTGAAATATAATTTTAAATTAGGTTTTCTATATGAGAATTTTTAAATAAAACTAAATATTGTTATATTGTAAAAAAACATAACTTCATTTCATTGAAAATAAGTGGGTTTCTATTTAGAATAAAAATATATGGATAATGGTAATTAATACTTTTCAGTTTATAAAAATCAAAACAAATCCTTTCTTACACATTATAAAACCCTCCTCAAGAGTTTACAGATAAAATAACATTTGAATTTTTCATCTAAAATCATTTATTCTATCAACATTTGAAAAATATTTAGACATTAAAATAAATTATAATAGATGAAAATTACACTCATGTCAGCACTATAGTATCAAAAAATAAAAGTAATAAAAACAAACCAAAACTATAATAAATAATACAAAAAATTAATTAGGATATTTAATTAAATTTGAAGTGGGAGTTACCTATATTTAATCATCAAACAAGATAGAAAACATGGGAAACTATCTAGGATATAGAATTAAATTATCTTGGACCTCACTCATAGAAATACATTAAATTGGATGACCTATGATGAATCTAATAGAAATAAAACCTTGGTTAACCCCCTTGACCTCCTAGGTAACATTACCATATAAAGTAAAATAATATCAATAAGAGGTACTAACTAGTGTAGTTATCTAAAAAAGTATAGAATCCATCCAAATATTCTTGTTATCTAACTTATATTCCCATGAAATAAAACAACACAAATGTGAGTAAATAATAAATTCATAAGTCCATCATACAATCCAAATTTTAAAACAAAACAGATAAATAACATCTCACCGCTAACACCATCTTATGAAAAAGACCATTTTCACAATGATTAAAACATCAAATAATATAAAACTTCATACATTAAATGGAAAATGTATTTTAAATACATAACACAAACTAGGGTATCAACTGATTATATCAACCCATTCTTTCATAAATAGATATTATATCTTAATAAATGAATATTTGTTATATAAAAATATGATCCACCCCATAATTATATAATTTTAGAGTTTTTGGAAACTTAAATACATAAAACACTAGTATATAAGATATATAAATTATCTACCATTAATTTCTTCATAACTCGATCCTTTATTTGATATATAATTTTCAAAAACATTCATCATAACCTAGGGAAATGTGACATAAGAATGGTTGAGATCAGATGCTTAGTATGGGTAAACAAGGTAGATATCAATGATCTCTTAAACATAACTTGAGAATGAGGGTATAAAAACAAGATATTAATACTCTATAACCATGTCCTATATATCATATATCATAATCTCGAGTCATGTCATAATTATTGGTAGTTTATAAGACATGAATCATAAAATGTCACACCAGGGTTTTTTTTTCTTTTCATGTCTTGGTTTTGATCTGGTTCATTGAGAATACAGATCCTTTTCTTAGGTGTTGTGTGAGATTAAATTTGAGTTTTGAACTTAAATATATGTATAATAATCCTATTTTTGTTTCCCCATTACTTGTTTGGGAGTTTTTGGATAAAGGATGGTTACTTCATGATTTGGGCCAACCGTGAGCCCATTTCCAGATTTAAAAACCAAATTTGTTTCTTTTATAACTACATTTTTTTTCAACATTTCTCACAAATTACACTTCCTAATTTTCCTACCCTGAAATATTTAAACAAAAATATCCTTTTTTAACCCTTAATAATTCATAATCATGGTGAATTTCAGTTACTTATTTAGGTATTGGGCCAGCCCGTGGGCCCATTTCCAGTTTTAAAAAAATAATTGGTTTCTTTTATATAATTTTCATTTTTTAATATTTTTCTGTGATTTAACCTCCCACTATAATTCCAAATCCCTATCCTCACCCCCATTATCGATTTTTACCTCTTTGGATCTCATTTTCATCGAATAGTAGGGTGAAAGTTATAAGGTTTTCTCAAATCATCCAGATTTGAGAAGGTAAATTGTTTAATCCGTATATCATTCATTGATTACTCTTTTCCCCCAAATTTGTTTCCCCTAGTTCTTCCAGACCTAAGGAGACCCTCCAATGAGTTTCAATCCATTCCTTCTCCTCTAAGAGTGTGGATCTAATTGAAGACAAAGATTTTTCTAGTTTCAAATGTGAGATTCCTTCTCCTTTTTCATCCATCTTCCTCCTCTTCCCATTATTTCATGGTTATTTAATCTCCCCTAGTCATTAAAAGACTAGGGATATGTTTTTTAATGATTTTAATGGGTTTTATATTCATTTACGGATGTTATTCATAGTTTTAGTGTTTATAAACCCACGGCGAGTGATTTTGGTTGTGCGTTTCCATTCTGCCAAGGATTTGAGGTAGTATTCCCATTGCACTTGACCTTTTTATTTAATATCCATATATTTTGATTCTGTTTTCATCTTCCTCATACTCTGAAAATTTTAATTTATGCTTTGGATAATTTTTTTGGTGTGCCAAGTAGCGGTTAAAACCTTTTTTTTGGTAAAGTGGTGTAGTTTTGTTGAAATGGTGCACACCGCATGTTTGTTCAAAAGATTTCTTAGCTTCTACACATGGTTTGTGGTATTTTAAACATGTTTCAGTATCTTTAATAAATTTATTTCATGTCATTGATGTTTTATACCTTTTTGAGTTCTTAAAAAGAATTTTTTGGTTAAAAAAATGCTTGACATGTGTTCGTTAAGTTTCCCAGTTGGATTTTATGTGTTGAGTGTGGTTTAAAGTGATTTTTTTTTGTGTATAATCATATTAAAAGTAGGAAAATAAATTTTTTGGGTTCGTTATGTGTATTCCAAGAAGTTTTTTGTTTTTTTAAAAAGTTTTATTGGATTTAAGGTATTTTGACATGTGTTGCTAATGGAAGGCATGTTTGGAACTTTTATAAAAAGGGTTGTGTAATGGATAATAAATCGAAATATTTTTAAGGTGGTTACCAATTTATTTAATATTAAAATGGTGTGTTATCACATACTTATTAAATTTGGTATTTTTTTCTTTGAAAAATGATAGTTTGGTAAAAATGTTTAAAGGCTCGTTTGGCCTTTCCTAAAAATGAATAATGAGTTCTTTTCATGTATATACCATATTGCGTCAATTGGGATTGTTTTATGGTCCATGAAATGATTTTATTAAATGTTTTTTGGGATGAAAAATATGGTTGGGTATGTTTTTTTGTGCATTTATCCTTAAAATAGTGTTTTTGAATGAGTTTTATCTGCAAAGCCTCATTACTCTCTTTGAAATTATTTTGTGAAAAATTAATGTGGTTTATTGATCCGTGAAAGAAATGTGAAGCATGTTTGTGGGATGTTTGTGTGTTTATGGTTTTGGAATTTAATTTTCATTTGTAAAGTGCATCTGATAATATATGTAACTTTATTGATCGCTAAATGGAATCCTATGTATTTAGGCGGGCGAACGTGTACTAGTATACTAGTGATCTCGTGGGGTTTGGTCCCTGTTTCATGTAGCAAGTTAGATGATGACAACAGTAACTAAACTGTGATGATGATATTTTTGGATGCCCAATAGGTTATTGGTATGCTCCCTAATAGTGTATTGTGTGAATGAAAATGGATATTTATTATGGTTACCTTCACTGAAATACGAGGTACCTGGGGCTGACAACTAACTATTGCCTAGGGGTGTTCTCGTGACTTGTGCTCATTGGCTATTTTATACTAACCATAGACATATGGTGTATTTTGTTGGAAAATTAAATAGAATTTGTGATTTATTTAAAAGTTTACATTCTTTAAAGCATCCCTCTTGAAAACTATTTTCATTTTGAAGTTGCACCTCTTTGAAAATTGTTACTAGCATTCTTGTTTATAAAAATGAATGTTTTTGTCTGGTATTTTTTTTATAGCATGGGACCTCATTTGGAAAAAATACCTTTAAATATTGTATTTAAAACATGAAATTGATGTTTTTTTATTTTAAAGTAATTCCATTGGGAATAGAATATCGGGCTAACCTACTGAGTTTTAATACTCACGTCTATCGTCTTATTCTATTTTTGGCCCTTGTGAAGGTTTGAGCATGAGTTCGATCACCTTGGGAGACATTTGATCATTATGTTGGAGATTGACCAGTGAGGTCACATGGAGTTATTTGGTTATTATATTTGGTCAGTTGAGTTTTTTTTTATTTGTAATTTCAGTTTCTTGTACAAATAAGGTTTAGTTCAATTTTTATATAAATGTATTTTGGGATGTGCATTTCTTTCTTCTGTTTGTTTGATTTTTTATATTTGGGATAAATAATTCTCTTGTGTACTCTATTTATTACCTTGGTTCTTGTCTCCATCCCAGGAAGATTGAGAATTCCACTCGGGACTTGTCGCGGGCTGGCCTGGGTGACCGATTCAGGGTCGACTCAGGCCGGTTCAAGAAAAAAATGGTATCCAAAGAGGTCGGATATTAGTAGACCTTTATTTTTAGAGCATCCTTTTTATTTGGGGGATTTCAATGTAGATGGGGTAGGATTTTTGGTACTTTAGGGGTAAGTGCAGGAAGAGTTTCGCGAACTCTTTCTCGTTTTGATCCTTGATTTTCCACGAGAAGTCTAGTTTTATAAGTGTCCTTTGTTCTTGTTGATTGTTTTGTGTTGGGATATGACAAGAGGAGTCTGACTAATGGCCTTCGTGAGCTCTCAGGGCCTAGAAATCCATGTGGAGGTGAGGCAAGGTGCTAAAAAGACTCTGTGTGTTAGTGGTGTGTTTGACATATGGCCTCCAACCATATGGTCAAGTCACCCACCGACGCTAGTTCCCTTTTGTGGGTCTCTTGTAATTTTCAATAATTTGGGATTTTTTTATGAAAATCCTTGTATGAGAATTGTAAAAATGGGTTTTAAAGGAATGGTTGGTTTTTGAAAAGTGGAAACGGGGTTTTCAAAAATTAAATATAAGAATGGTTTTGGAAGGTTGTTCTTTTTGTGAAACAAATTTTTGGGAGGAAGTGGAAATGATTTAACATGATTGGATTTTCCCTAATATAAACAGGTGGTTTGTTCAAATAAAATGTTTTGAAAGTGTGAATAATTTTAAGGATATTCTGAATCTTTTTTTTAAATGGGGTGTTTTTTTATTTTGAAAAGTTCTTGAATCTGATGAATTGGTTTTGGAAATTGGTTTCGAGTGGTTGGTGTTTCCCTATAAAGGGTATTGGTCTCAATGTCCATCAAATTATAAAAATTTAACGTGATGAATTTTTGAAAATGGGAATGGGTTGTTTGGCATATCTGGGTTGTTTTAAAAGTTATTAAAAATGAAAAGGGGTGGGTTTTTAATAAAATGGTTCTTGATGAAGTGTAGTTAGTTCTATGAAATATGAAAAGGGTTTTTGACTTGGTGGTTAGTGTTCCTTTTGAAGGTTCATGATTTTTGGAATGATGTTTTTTTATTTTATCCTTTGGTGTTTTCATAGGTGCTCACATGCATGGTTTTATTGATATCTAGAAGAATGGCCTATATTGAATGGTGGTTGGGTGCCTAGGGTGGCATGGAAATGTTCATGTGAGTGATACTTGATTAAACACTATTGGTGAATGTGGAAATCTACTAAGTTAGTTTTTTTTTTCAAAAGTGTTTTGAGCTGAAAAATGTGGTATTTTTTTATAAACTTATGGTTATGTGGCTAGTTTTTTTTCTATGTCTTAGAAAGGTTGTTTATTCAGTATGATTCCTTGTTATATATAATTCATAATCTTGTTGTGTCTTGAGATGGGATATTTTTGGTGGCTCGGTTTTGGAGTAATGTTCAGTGGGTTTCCAAAGATGTGTTGGATGTTGTGATGCGGCCACATATACTTCTATGTTTGCAATATTTCCAGTTGATCAACCTAAGGGTTCTTTCTCATATTCCAAAAGCTAGATCAACCTCTTAAAATAATTCCACACCACCTTTATTGAAATAGAGATCTATTTGGGATTGATTTATAGTGCCTTCCTATTATGATGATTCTCTTAGTTATAGAGGTTGTGTTCGGTGATGCTTGGTGTGTTTCGATGTGTTCCTTGTTCATTTCACTCCTCATTCAAAGCAAGTTCAAATGGTAGTGTGTATCCCTTAGTATCTATTGGGTATTGGTGTTTTGTTTTCTATAGTTCATTTCAGGAGATAATGTGATTCGTAGCTCCTGAATACAGTGCGGTAGATGATTTAAATATTAGGGCTCCAGCCATAGGCCTCGGAGTGAAGCTTTTCATGCAATCAGAAAATTGCTTGAGCTATGGGGAGCTTGACTAGGATCATGCCTCCAATATTGTGGTAAGGTATTTTCTATGTATATATTTTGGTTCCTCATCACTTTAAATTTCTTTTTGTCACAATGAGCATTGTTTACTTACCCCTCACATAGTGTCTATGGTTATGCCTTCATGGATGTGGGTTTCTGATCAATGCCCCTATGTGGACCGCTTGTGTAAATCGGGTGCAATCTTGGTGTCACTGGTTCATAGGTGGATAATTTTGGGTAGATCCTTTGTTTCTTTTATGGTTTCAGTGGACTAATTATTGTGTCCTCTTCCCTTCCCTCCCTAAGTGGTGGGGTCTAGATCTGTGCAGAAAGTGTTGGCACAATTCTTGTCCCCTCTGTTCGGGAGTGGGTGGTTTAGATGTTCATGTTGTAATCCTCTTAACATGGGTTCGTAGGTTGTTGTGGGAGATTTTTGGTGGGCCTGTTTGGGTGAGGCTTGATTCTAGTTCATGTTGAATTCCTTTTTTGTTCATTTTTAGTTGGTCTCTAATGGTGGGGAGACCCACTACGGGTCTCAAAGATATTTCCTGTAAAGATTTCTCAGATGGTAGTTGTGATTTAATGGTGGGGGGACAATTATCCCCCCCCCCCAATTCATTTTATTTCATGAGTGAACATTTGTTTGGTTGATCTTTGGGTTCATTGGGAGAAGGACCAACAATCTGGTTCTTGGCTTGGTTGTGGAGGTGGTGGCTTGACCTTTCCATTGATTTTCACAAAGTGGTTGTGAGTTGCTGTTTTGGTTGGGAAATAGGATTAAGTTCCATTAATGGTGAGTGATATTTCCTTGTATTGATATGATGGATAATGTTGATATGGAATAATTAGGTTTTGTTCAATCATCTGTAACATGTTATGTCTTTCCAGGGGTGGAAAGCTTTAATGGCGGGGATAATTGTCACACCCAATTTTTTTTCTTCTTTTCATGTCTTGGTTTTGATCCGGTTCATTGAAAATAAAAATCTTTTTCTTGGGTTTAGGGTGAGAATAATTTTGAGTTTTTAACTTACATGTATGTATAATAATCCTACTTTGGGTGCCCCATTGCTTGTTTGGGAGTTTTTGGAGAAAGGGTGGTTACTTCATGATTCGGGCCAACCATGAGCCCATTTCCAGATTTAAAAACAAAATTTTTTCTTTTATAACTACTTTTTTTTCAACATTTTTCATCCATTAAACTTACTACTTTTTTTCCCCTAACATATTCAAACTGCCACATCCTTTTTTAACCCTTAATAATTCATAATCATGCTGAATTGGGGTTACTTATTTAAGTATTGGGCCAGCCTGTGAGCCCATTTCCAGTTTTAAAAAAATAATTTGCTTCTTTTATATATTTTTCATTTTTTAATATTTTTCGTTGATTCTACCTCCCACTCGAATAGAAAATCTCTATCATCACCCCCATTATCTATTTTACCTCTTTGGAGCTCATTTTCATCAAATAGTAGGCTGAAAGTTCTCAGGTTTCCTCAAATCGTCCAGATTTGAGATGTTAAATTGTTTCATCCATATATCATTCATTGCTTACTATTTTTCCCCCAATTTTGTTTCCCCGAGTTCTTCTAGACCTAAGGAAACCCTCCACTAAGTTTCAAGCCATTAACTCTCCTATAAGAGTTTGGATCTAAGGGAAGATGAAGAGTTTTCTAGTTTTCAAGGTGAGATTCTTTCTCCTTTGTCCTCCCTCTTCCTCCTTTTTCCTTTATTTTGTGGTTATTTATTCTCCCCCAGTGATTAAAGTCTTAGGTTTATGTTATGGAATGATTTTTGATGGGGTTTATATTCATTTAGGTATGTTATTCATAGTTTTTGGGTTTATAAACCCATAGCGGGTTATTTAAGTTGTGTGTTTCCTTTGCTCCAACGATTTGTTGTAGGTTTCCCTTTTCACTTAACCTTTTTATTTAAGATCCATCTATTTCATTATTTTTTCATCTTTCTAATACTTTGAAAATTGTAATTTATAATTTGTATAATTTGTTTGGTGTGCCAAGTAGCGGTTAAAACCTTGTTTTTGGTAAAGTGGTGTAGTTTTGTTGAAATGTCGCACACCGCATGTTTGATCAGATGATTTCTTAGCTTATACACATAGTTTTTGGTATTTTGAACATGGTTCAGTAGATTTAATGAATTTATTGAATTTTATTTATGTTTCATTCGTTTTTGAGTGCTTAAAATTAATTGTTTTGTTAAAAAAATGCATGCCATGTGTTCGGTAAGTTTTCCAGTAGGCTTTTATGTGTTGAGTGTGGTTTAAAATGATTGGTTTGGATGTATAATCATATTATAAGCAGGAAAAGAAATTTTTTTGGGTTACATATGTGGATTCCAAGCAGTTTTTGGTTTTTTAAAAGAATTTGTATTGGTTTTAAGGTATTTTGACATGTGTTGTTAATGGAAGGCATGTTTGGCACTTTGATAAAAAGGATTGTGTAAGGGATAAGTAATATGAATATTTTAAAGGTGGTTAAAAAAATTTAATATTAAAATTTTGGGTTCTCACATCCTAATTAAATTTGGTATTTGTGGCTTTGAAAAAATTCGGTTTGGTAAAAAAATTTAAAGGCTTTTTTGGATTTTTTAAAAAATGAAGAATGGGTGTTTCGCATGTATATATCATGTTGTGTCAATTGGGATTGTTTTATGGTTCATTAAATGGTTTTATTAAATTTTTTGGGGCTGAAAAATATGGTTGGGTATGGTTTTCTTATGTGTTTATCCTTAAAAGAGTGTTTTTGAATGATTTTTATCTGCAAAGCCTCATTACACATTGAAATTGTTTTATGAAAATTTTATGTGGTTTATTGATCCGTGAAAGAAATGTGAAGCATGATTGTGGAATTTTTGTGTGTTTAGGGTTTGGGAATTTAATTTTCATGTAGAAAGTGTATTTTATAATATGTGTAACTTGATTGAGCACTAAATGGAATCTCAGGTATCTAGGTGGGCAGACGTGTACTAGTATGCTAGTGATCCTGTGGGGTTTGGCCCCTGTTTCACGTAGAAAATGTGACAATGACAATACTAACTTTAATATGATGATGATGTTTTTGGAGGAACACTAGGTTATGGTTATTCTCCCTACTACTGGATCATGTTCAAGATAATGGATATTTATTATAGTTATCTTCACTAAGATACGAGGTACCTGGGGCTCATAACTAACTAGTGCCTAGGGGTGTTCCTTTGACTTGTGATCATAGGATATTTTGTACTCACTGTATACATATGGGTGTTTGGTTGTAAAATTCAGTATTGTGTGTTATTTATTTAAAATTTTACATACTTTAAAGAATCCCTCTTGAAAACTATTTTCATTTTGAAGTTGCACCTCTTTGAATATTGTTACTAGCATTCTTGTTTATAAAACATGAAAGTTGTTTTCTACTATTTTTTTATAGCTCGGGACATCATTTGGAAAACATGACTCTATATCTTGTATTTAAAACATGAAATTGATGCTTGTTTTATTTAAAGTAATTGCATTGGGAATATAATATCGACATAACCTACTAGGTTTTAATACTCACGCCTATCGTCTTCTTCTGTTTTTAGCCATTGTGTATGTTTTAGCTTGAGTTCAATCACCTTAGGCGATGTGTGATCATTATGATGGAGAGTGACCAGAAGGGTCACATGGAGTTAGTTGGTTATTATGTTTGTTCAGTTGAGTTTTTGTTTTATTTGTACTTTCGTTTTCTTGTACAAATAATGTTCAGATCAATTTTTATGTAAATGTATTTTGGGCTGTCTATTTCCTTACACTATTTGATTTATTGTTTATATTTAAGTTAAATTGTTCCCGTGTGTACTCTATTGATTCCCTCGATGCTTTTCTCTATCTCAGGAGGAACAAGAAAACCTCTCGGGACTTGTCATGGGTTGGCCTGGGTGACCGGTTCAGGGTTGACTTGGGCCAGTTTATGACATAAAAGGAATAAAAGAACATGACCCATGAGAGCATAACATTGGGAAAAATTCAAAATTTTGTGATATACACATAAGTATAAAAAATCATTTCCTTAGTCAATGTTCTCTATGAAGACTATCATAGTGGTTTACCTTCACACCCCATTCCATCTTACCCTTAGTCAAGGATCAATCTAAGGACTATCATAGTGGAAATAGTTTCTTATAGAACTGGGTTTAATCCATATTATAGTTCTTATTATCTCCTGGTATATCTATCATTACTCAATTAATTAGAGGGATATATAATTTCAGGCCCACCCATAAATAATAAAAATAATATATATGTATACCAAAAGATCATAAAACAATATTCACAAAATAACCCATGGAAAATAAATTAATTTGAAAAAGAATTCATCATTTCATCATAATATACCCCCATTGAAAAGAAATGGGTTTCTTAAAGGTTTCATCATGACATAAATAACCCATGTAAAATAAATAGATTTCATAGATTCATACTAAAATCATCATCATCATAATCCATCCAAACAATTAAAGTTGAATGAATCATTGGATCATATATCTAGTAAATAATAATTAACCTAAAAGGATGTCATCATATATAAAAATGCCTTTAAAATATATCAGGAATATTTCATAATGAAAATACCATTTATATTTTAAAATGAATTATTTGAAATCAAATAATTTTATAAATATTATGGAATAATTTTATTTTAAATGAACATTAGAAACATGAAATAAAATCATCAAATCATTGAGTGATCATGATGGTGGGAAATTAAATTCATGTTGTGTATTTTAAGACCAATATTCCTTTCAAAAAATTTGTAAAAGGTCAAAAGTACCATGGTAATAAAATAAAAATAATATTTCTTTTAATTTTTTTTTCAAATTTAATCACTAGTAAAAATGAATATAAAAATAATAGTTCAATAGTAAAAGAAATCCTAAAAACATTTTTATAAAACATGGACATTGAAAAAAAATATTTTTGACTGAAAATAGAAATAAAGTCAGATTTATATAAAAATATCTGTTTAGTAACTTTAATACATAAATAGAGGAAAATTAAAATAAAATATTTCAAATTAATAAATAATTTGAGGATAAATAATTTCATGAGTTTATTGCGAGGTAAATCATAAAATTCGATCATCAAAAACTCCATCATAAACAATCTCGATAAATAATGAGATTGTGACATAAAACTCTTACCTCAAGTTTGAAATGCATCAAAATTGATATAACCTCTTTTATAATAAATCTAAATTTATTAAAATACTATAATATAATAATTAATATACTTATAATATCATATATAATTCAATTATAACATTTCAACACCCATTTATTAGTAATTATTTATTAAAATCATCAATTCAGGTGCTAAGTATTTCATTTTTCATGAGAATATTGGTTTATTTGTTATGATCCTTATACATTGATCATGGTTCCATCACTTATAAAATGGAAAAAATTATATAAATTTAATATATATATATATATATTATAGTCATCCATAAAAGTTAGATATAGAAAAATGAATTACACCATTCTTGGAGGTGGTAGGCCATACGGATGTTTGAGTATTGTTTTCACTTTTTGACATATTGAATAAAATAAATATAAATAATAATTAATATTTGAAAAATAATTATTATATCATATATATTCATTAAATATTTCCTTATTACCATCCATGTAAATCAAAAATTAAAAACAAATCACATCGCATCATGGATGTGGTAGTGTACACGTAAGCATGAATGATGATATCATTTTACAACGGATTGGACAGTAATAAAGAAGATGTGATATTATAATTTCATAAGAATAAATATATCATAAATATAATATATTCACTTAAAAACCATAATAATGACCGTCCATAATACATGGTGATAAAAAATGAATTGTATTTCTTTGTGGATGCAGTATTCCACACATACACACGAGCGATACTTTTACTTCCTATTTGATGAAATAGAAGTTGGATATTGGTGGTTACATAATCATAATAAAATATCATTATATTTATGACACTGAAATTGTTATTTTATGATGAATAACATAGATTTATAGGTTGTATAAGAAGATGTAAAATGAAAGGGGTTAAGAATTTTGATTACCTCTTATTTGGTAGGCCTCCTTTAGATACATTATTAAAGACCCTTGTAATGGTATTTTAATAATACCCAAACATATAATTCATGGATATAGTAGTTTTTATGAGAATGTTTTATGGTTTTGTTGACATATATGGCTCAAACTTGTGTAAATATAAGAAATTAGTGGTGTCCTTTTGTAAGTGGGAGAGAAGAGACACATGGAATTTCTTAAAAGATTAAAATGTAATAAATTAATTATTAATCAAAATACTTCTAAATGGTTTGGTATTAGAATTTTGGATTGTATGAGGTTTAAATATGGGTATAAAATTTTATTTAGACAAGTTTAATTAGAAATCATAACCTTATTTCTTAGTATAAACCTCTGGTAAACCTGTTTTAACCTTAACAAGAGTTATTTTTTTACTATTTATACTATTAATTATAACAAAATATAATTTTACTCATAAAAAAATTTATAAATGAGGATTCTAAATATAGACTCTATTTTTTCAAATCAATTTAAATTAATTATAATTATTTAACTAAAAATTAAATTTGCAAACCGTGATGAAAAGTTGTCCAATTTTTTCTTAAGTACAAAAAGTTTTTATACCAAAATACAAAATAAAATTGATTTTTATGACCATAATTGGATGATTAATAGTATAAATTAACTAATATTAAATTTAAAACCATTTTTTAAAAAATGGAAATTTTAAAATGCTTGAAATGAAAAAACAGTTTTCAATAAAATATGCATTTATCACTATTAATTAAAAAATAAAATTTTATATAAAATTATCAAAACATGACTATAAGGTAATTTTAAAATGTTTATTCTAAAAATGAATTTCATTTTTTCAAATAAATTTTCTAAAATTGTAAAAAATAATTATCTTATTTGTTCATAAAAAAAATTAAAACCATTTCCGAGGAAAAAATTATTATTGAACCATATAAAGACATTACATAAAATATGATTAATTATTTTACAATATATTTTCCTTATCTAAATATTTTATAAATATTTTTCAAAATGTGGTTATTTATATTCGTACTTCTAATTTAACAGCTAGGTTTTAATGGTATAATATATTAAGTTCATTTAGACTAGGGGTGGCTTGTATTGAAATCTATCGAAGAAATTATACTTATTTGAAGAGAAATATATCATAAAATATCATGTTTTTACACTATACCCACCCATGAAATGAATTTTTTCCTCAAAATTCATCACTTTGAAACAAAAAAAAGGATATATATATATATATATATATTAGAACATCCTCATGTTCCCATGTATCCTCTTCAAATTTATGATTCCTCTAGAGAACCTTATCAATGTGAGTAGTCCAATTCCATAGAACATTATCTCAATGGGAAAATATTACTTTTAGTTTTTATTCATATGAAATATTATTCTATATTAGTAAAAAAAATTGAGTACATGTGAAGGGTTAGGTATTTACTTCCTTAATAGAGATACATAAAACACATCATGAACTTAAGAGAGGATTGGTGGAAGCACCAAGCGATAAGCTACCATGTCTACTCAATCAAGGATATCAAAGAGGAAAATTTACCTAGGAATAAGATTTATATTAATTCCAAATCACATTAACTTACTTTATATATAAATTTATAGGTATAACTTATAACCAAATTTGATTTCAAGATTTCACCAATGATTGTTTGTATAACTTTTCTATCAACTTTGGGCTACCTTGATGTGATCCTGAAAGGTTTTGACTTTCTATTACATTTTCTCATCTAGATCAAGTCCTAAAAACTTTATTTCTATAACCTCTTCCCATAACATTAGTGTTCAACACTTCCTTTCATATAGGGCTTCATAAGGAGCCATCTAAATGATTGAGTGAAAGAAATTTTTGTAAGACAACTCAACCATAGGAAGGTGTTGATCCCAACCACCATTGAAATCTATAGAACATGGTATAAACATATCAATGAGTGTTTTAATTTTTCTATTAAAAAATATATCTAAGGATGATAATCCATAATAAAACATGACTCTAAATCTGGATCTTGATGAAGACTTCCTTGGAACATCAATACAAACCTTGAATCTTGGTTTTATACAATATAATGTGGTACTACATGCAACCATACTACTTTCTTAATGCATATTTTGTAAACATAATTTATATATAGATATTATATTATATAAATTATGTTTTATGAATTCATAAGGTGATCGAATATAAATCAAAAAAAGTAATTGAATTTTGACATTTTAGGGTGTCCAGGGACAAAATCCACTGTGTTATTTTCCCATTTCTATTCTGGTATGGGTAATTGTTGTAACATACCCTTATAATTCTATCTCTTAGCCTTAAATTAATAACATACCAATAAATCATACTCTGAAATATATCTCTTCATTTTTTCAAATAGAAATACTATTTTGGATCTCTATAGATATTGATACTTCAAGGATAAATAGAGAATGATGAACTATGAGATTCATCAAATAGGTCCTTCTTCAAATATGGTATGGATGAAACACATATATGGTTCCTAAACCTTATCATTATATCACAATAATGATTGAACTCCAAAACATTTATTACCTTATTTTTTCACACAAAAACCTCCTTATACAGCTCTTTAATATTTATATGGAAGGTTTGTTGAATAATAATTTGAGTATGATATGATTACTTCACTTCCTTCAAGATTTAATGATATATATTTTGAAAATATATAATTATTGGATATTTTTTTATCCTCAACATAGATAATATAGCATGATCCTTTTTTACTGAGAGCATATGCAACCTTGTTATCCTTCCCATGGTGGTAATCTATTAGGAATTCAAAATCTTTAATCAACTCTATCCATATACTCTGGTTCATATTTAAAGGTTTATGTGTGAAAATATACTTTAAACTATTATGATCTGTATATATATCTCACATTTCTTCATAAAGATAACAACTCCATAATTTTAATTCAAAAATTAACATATATTTCTCCAAAATCTTATGTTTAGTAATTTCGAACATGAACCATCAATTTTCATGAGTTATAATCTATAAACATATCCTTATGAATGAGAACATATCCTAGTATCTTCTTTGATGAATAAATAAAGGTAAAAAACCCTAATCCACTATAGGGTAGTGTATGAACAAGTTCGATGATTATCCTTCTGTTCAGTTCCTTGAAATTTCTCTCACATTCATCAATCTAATGGAATTTGGATCCCTTATAAGATAACTTAGTGAGTGGAATAGTAATACATGATAAATTCTCCAAAAATAATTAATAATATCTAGTCAATCCAAGAAAACTATAAATCTCAGTCACCATGGTTGGTCTTGGCCAATATTCAATAACTTAAATCTCTGATGGATCCACCAAAATACCATCACTTAAGATTATATTACCCAAATATGAATCTATTTTTAGACAAAATACACACATGAAATTTTTTTATAAAAATTATCCTTTCATAACTTCAATAGTAAAATCTTAAAATGATCATCATTCTCTTATTTTATATTAGAATATATATAAGAATATTATATATTAATATTACCATAAATTTATCATGGTAATATGTGAAGACTCAATTCATTAAATCTATGATAATATATGGGGAATTTGTAAGACCAAAGGTTATCACTATAAATTCATAGTATTGATACATTATATGGAATGTTGTTTTGGGTATATCTACCTTCTTGACCATTAATTGATAATATCCAAAATAAAGTTCAGTATTAGAAAAGTATAGATCCCTACACATTTGATAAAATAAGTTATTAATACATTTTATAGGATACTTGTTATAGATAATGATATTATTCAATTCCTAATAATCAATTTATATTCTCATTAATTCATTATTATTCTTAACAAAAAGAACAAGTGCACCCCCAGGCGATGCATTTGGACAAATGAATCCCAAGTCAATATTCTCATGGAGTTCCTCTTCAATTATTATAAGTTAGTAGGGGGCATTCTAAATGGAGTCTTTAAAATAGGTGTAGCACCAGGTATGAGTTCTACTAAAAACTCAACTTCATGATTTAATGGAATACTAGGAAACTCTTCTCAAAATACATCAGAAAACTCCCATACTATAGGAATATCATTGATGTTACGTTTCTATCCAAGTATCTAATAAAAAATCACTTTTTAAAAGGAATCATGACCAATATTTTTTTCAATAGTCAGACACCCATTTTTATTATTAAAACTAACTCATTTGGGCATAGATATCTAATTAAATGATCATTATATGCCCATTGAGTACTAAACCCCATTAGAAGAAAAGAATTAGCTAGACCCTAATATATCAATCTTGTAGTCCCATTCCACTTTCAGAAATCAGCTTGCACCACGCCTCCCTTCAAAGTCACCAACATCGATAAACTAAACCACTTCCCCATCTGGAACCCATGCCTACATCAGATAGCTATCAGCTACCAGCCCGAACTGACACCAAATCCCATCGATGTCACCTACACTAGAAGACGAAAAATTCACCACCATCATCTTGACCTCACCCAACTAAGACCATCATCATCCTTCACATCCCACATCCACCATCACCACCTTCAACCTTCAGCGATACTACTCACCATCATCTTTGGAATCAATACCAATAAAATATATGTAATTTACTTTGGAAGTTCATATTTATTTTAACATTAATAAATTATCATAAGTGGTTTATAATATCAAATGTGACTTCCCTAACTCATAAATCGAGGTTGGGTTTATGTAATTAATGAAAATATTTGACTATGGTAGTATTAAATTAAACTAGGGGGAATAATGAGATTTATAGGAAGAAGAATCCAAAAAAACAATCAAAGAAGAATCATATACATGAGATGTTATCAACATACCAATATGTGTTTTCAATAATAAATTAATATCAAATCATTAAGTTGGTATTATGATACCCATAGAAAGTTATTCATATATAAAATAATGGGTTGATCTATAATCAAATAAGGAATTAATATTTCTATATTGGATGGTGTGTATACCATTCAGCGCATCATTATCCACATTATTAATAGTTATCACATGATATTTTAATTTTTATTTGGGATTAAGAGGTTTTTTATGTCAATTATCATCATTAACCTTCATATTTGATCATTGGTTATCATAATTTTCATACTCCTTGCATTTGAAACACTGGAGTATGGGTGGTGTGTTCTATTTTTCCCCCATAATTAGAAAACTCCTTCTTCACATATCTCTGTAATTAAATTTCTTGATGACCTTTATTTCTATACATAAAACATTCATTAGTCCCCTTAAGACAATTTCCTCCATGTATCTTTCCACACTTTGAGCATAATGGAAAGCTCATCTTTTTTAGCTGACGGTTTTTATAATTTTCTTTGAATTCAAACATTATTTTTGTATTAAAACTATGATATTTTTGGATGACTCCAATATCCATCTCCACCTTTATATAACATAAAATTATTTCTTAATAGCTATATATATCTCTTAAAGATAACACCCTTCTGAGACTTAGTTTAATTCCATTTAAGAATCTATCACTATTATTTTCATAGTTAATGAAAATAATATCAGCATACATAGGAATTCTTGTAATTTTTTTATATATACTATTGGATTCATCATCATTCTTCATGAGCATAAATAATTCATTACATGTTTTATTATGAAGAATACATGGAAAAAACAAATTTGAAAATATTATTTTCAACTCATCTCACTCCAAGGATTCAATTTCATCATGATTCCTCATATTCTTGATAATATCCCACCATTATTCAAATTATCTTTCCAAAAAAAACAACTAAAATAATTTTTTCATATTTTGAACACTAGATAATGAAAAATAAATAGTGGTACTAATCCATTTCCCAAAGACTAGGGGATCAACAGATCCACTAAAAGATGGTGGATGTTTCATTATAATGGACTCAAAAAAATCACCTCTAATCATTTGTATTCTCAACATGATTCATGTCTTGAGAATGTTGAGCAAGCAAAATAATGAGATTTTTCATTAAATGACACATAACATTTGGTTACTCATTATGACAATCCTTGGATTTTCCATTATATTTAGTGTTAACATTGTTCCTTCAGATTAAATCACCTTCCTAAAATTGAAAATCATATAGTGAGAAATAAATAATCATAGTGGTAAATCATATAATAATGAAAAGTCATTTATAAGGTGTCTAAATCTAGAAATATGCTTTTCAATCTACAAAACATCAAGTTTGATTTTGTTTATCCATGGTTATTAACAAAACATTAGAATGTTATCCAACAATTAGAAGTATCCCTAGGGTTTTCAAAAGGATTATTTAATCCTAATATCTAATGATTAACTAAACCCTACTCTGATTCCAACTATAGATACATAATCTTTTAAAACATAGATATTACATGATGAATATTAATTATATAACATTATAATCCATGAAATAATCATATAGGATTAGTGTGGTTGGAAAAAGGATGCCAAAAAAACTGGTTCATAAGAAATCTACATCATCTCCCACTAAGTTCTTCATATCATTCCCCATTCTTAGACATATCATATATAAAACCTCTAATCATAACATAGTGAAATTAAACATAAGGGTGATATCAAATTATTAGTAGGGTTAAAAAAGGATGTTTTAATTATATCTTAATCATAACATGTGCATAAGTGTATGAGAAAATGAGCTTAATATTTGAAAACCATAGCCTTCATATCAAATATCATAATCTTGAGAATGGAATTATGCTTGGTATTTTATAATACATGAATCATAAAATAATTAAATAATGTGATCCATGATAGAATAACATTGGCATACGGCACAAGTTTATGGAATATACATAAGCATATAAAATAATTTTTGAGATACTATGGTAGTACTAGAGCAGTACTATATAAGATAAAACTATTTATCAGATTTGGACCTTCAGGACATCATATTTGGCCTATGGGTTACATGGCCTATAGGACACCTCAGGCTTATAGTCCATGGTATTTCAAGACACATGGCCTTTATTCCAAGAAGAAGTCAGGTCTAACCACATATGAGTATTCCCAAGAAGAGGAATTAAATCATGTAACAACCACCAATGTAGATCAAACTAAATGCAAAATGAAGAGAGGGTATGGGAATTTCCATGTGTACCATAAACCGTGTAGCTCGTCATGGGTAAATACTAGTTGATATGCAATGTGATGCATGGAGATAAGAGCCATCAATGAATAATATACTAGGGAGGGATTTTTCTATGTGTAGTTGGTTATTTGGTCCTTAGGTTCATGTATAAGGACTTGTGCCTCTGGGACTATGGGTCATTTAAGGGTTCCCTCATATCCTAGTTAAAAATAGGATTATCCAATAAATAAATAACTATTTAACCCTTCATTCCATTCAGACCACTTCCAAGACTATCCTAGATGATTTTGTTTTCTCCCCATTCTATCTCATCCTTTTTCAAGTTTCTCTCAAAAATCTATCATAGTGGAAAATGTTTCACACTAACCTAGGATCACTCCTCATTCCAATCCTTATTATGTTTTTATATAACCATGTTCACCCAATTCTTTGAGGGGATATAACATTTCAGTCCCACATATCACATAATTAAAATCATACATATGTGTTCCATAAAATCATAAAACCTTTATCATATCATAAACCATGGAAAGGATATGGTATTCAAAAAAAATTAATCATTTAATCATAGTATAATCTTTTGAAATTAAATGGGTTTCATAAAGGTTTCATAAAAAATAATTAAACGATGAGAAAGAAATGATTTTCATAGAATCATTTAAAAATCATCATCAATATAATCTATTTGTAAATTGAAGTGTATGGTATCATTTGATCATATACACTGTATAGTATATTTAATCTCATATTATTTCATATTAGATGAAAATTCCTTTAAAATATATCTGAATTGTTTATTTAAAAAAAATACACTTTCCATTTTGAAATAACATCAATAAAATATAATTTTTTTTCCAAATATTAAGAACAAAATTTCTTTTAAAATAACAATGTAAACATTTAAATGGATCTTAAAATCACTGAGTGTTCAGGATAATGGTATATTCCATTCATTCTATGCATGCCTAAGTAAGGATTCCTTTCACATTTTCGGTAAAATATCAAAAGAAACTCGTTCTAAAAATAATAAGAAGATTATTTTCAAAACTGTTTTTAAAATGTAAAACATGGTTAAGAATTACTATAAATAATCATATAATAATAATAAATAATTTCTTGAAATAATTTTTTTAAAACATGGACATGGATGAAAAATAACTTTCAACCAAATAGAAAAATCAAGTTGGGTTCCCTTAAAAGTATTCTTTCTTTATCTTGAATACTTAATGAGAGGAAAATTAAAGGAAAAATTTCAGTATCCATAAATAACTATAGGATAAGAAAAATAATTATTTTATTTATAGGTATATAATATAATTATATCATTTTAAACATAATAGTAAATAATCCCAATAAATAATGAGATTATAACATAAATCCCATACCACTCGGTTGAATTTCATCAACAAAATCTCTAAAATCATGTATAATAAATTTAAATTAATTATAATTTTATAAAAGAATCATTTACATAATTATAATATCATAAATTATCCACTTATAACATTTCAAAACATATATATTAATAATTTTTTTTATAATCATCATTTTCATGTGTTAACTGTTTCCTTTTTCTTAAGAATTTTGGTTTGATAGTTCCAGTACTTGTACTTTGATCATGGTTACATAATCTAAAAAATGTTAATCACTATATAAATATAATATATATTCATTATGTATACATATAATGTCATACATGATTGGTATATATAAAAAAATTAATTATATCAATCAAGGAGATGGTAGGCAATGCGTATGTCTGACCATTGTTTTCACTTTTTAATGAATGAAATGAATGAAAGGTAAACAATAAATAACCTATAAGGAGTGATTATAATATCAAATATATCATATATATTCAATAAATCTATCCTTATTACAATCTATGTAAATAGAAAATGAAAAATGAATCACATCGCTTCTTGTTGGTGGTAGTCCACACAAACTCATGAGTGACATTATCATTTTCCAATGGAATGGATTGTAATAAGTAATATGTGATATTATAATTCTATAAGACTAATTATATCATAATTATTGTATAAAAAATTTAAATAAATCATAATAACCATCCATTAATGATGGTTATGGAAAAAATAATTGCATCACTACGTGGATGAGGTTGTCCACACGTACGCACAAGCAATACCTTCACTTACCATTTGATGGAATATAGGGTGGGTATTGGTGGTCAAATAATCATAAAACTATTTAATATATTTATTATAATTAATTTATTATTTTATGATGAGTACAACCAATTTAGATGGGGTATAAGAAGAAGTAGAATTGAATAGGTCAGGTAATATGATTACCTATTGTTTAGTAAGCCTCATTTAGATCCCTTCTTAAGGAATATTAGAATCAAATTTTATGATATCTATAACCTAAAATTGTGTCTATTTAATTTGATAATAGAATTGTGATGTTTTTTAGGATATATAACTCAACGTAGTAGAAATAATAGAAACTAGAGGTGTCATTATATATATGTGGGGGAGAAGACACACTTGAAATTTCATTGAAGATTAAAATATAATAAAGTAATTGTCAAGAAAAATAATTTAATATTTCCATATATTCAACATTGGGGTAGTATGAGGATGAAATATGGAGATATAATAATATTTATAAAAGTTTAATAAAAAAATATACCCTTATTTATTGGTTTAACCCCTTTGGTAAACCCATTATAACCATAACTATGGTGAAGAATTTTTACTCTTTTTACAATTACTTATAACTAAAAACGAAATTTGACTCATTAACAAATTTGGAGATTATTATTTAAAATATTTAATATATTATATTAATTCCAAATCAATGAATTTTGTGAATTTAATTTAAAATTTATACCGAAAAACATGATGAAAAAGAGATTTCAAGAAAATATTTTCTTAAGTATAAAACATTTTTATAAAAAAATCCAACATAAAATTAATTCTAATAATATAAATTGGATAATTAATAATATAAATGAACTAATTTTACTTTTAAAACCACTTTAAAACAAAATGAAAATATTAAAAAAATTTAAATGAAAATATAATTTTCAAAAAATTCAGTATTTTTCTTTATTCATCAAAAAAACTTTTCAAAAAATTATAAAAAATTAAATCTATGAAAATTTTTAAATGATTACCTAAAAAATGAAGTCAATTTCTTCATATAAATTTTATAAATATGGAAAAAATTAATTATATTATTTTCTATCAGAATGAAATAAAACCCATTTTTGAGGAAAATGTATTGTTGAAGAATATAAAGTATTCACAAAAAAATAAGTAATCATTTATCAATATATTTTTATTATATAAAACATTTATAAATATTTTTTGAAATATGGTTATTCCTATTAATACCAAGAATTTAATGGCTAAGTTATAATGGTATACTATTTTACAGTTCATTTATACTTGAAGCTATTTGTATCATAAGATATCAATGAAATTAAACTATTTTCAAATATAAATATATCATAAAATATCAAGGGTGTTACACTAATGTTATCATTAAATTTGTGGACCACTTTATATAAAGTGACAAATAGTACATTGATGGAATCTTGGGTGGCCAAATTATTTTTACCACCCTTTAAAAACTCAACCATGAAAAAAATCATTAGAAATCATTTGGGAATAAATTTTTTCCCTCAACATAAAACTCAAAATATTAAATTAAATCAATAATTTACTTCCTTAATACCAATATAAAATTAAAATAAATTTTTTGTTTAAAATACTCTTTGATACTATTATTTTCCATTAGAAAACACTTATAATACCACTATGTATTGAAAAATAAACCATTTATGTACACCCTTTGGGTCACAAGTATTCCTTAGATGAGCCTTGTTTTTTATCATTTGGATTCTAGGAAGTGTTGGGGGATCGTATGTTGAAATGAAGGGTTTTTGGAGAAAACTAGGCAGGTCCATGGTTAAGGAGACCCATTTGTATAAATGTGTTGTAACCATGTTGTATACCTCTATGATGTTCCGGTGGGAGTTTTTAGGGTTGGATAATGGTTAAACTAACCATTTGGCCCTTCAGTACAAACCATACACCCCTGGATAGAATGAATAGTAGTGGTGCACAGATGATGTGCAAGGTCTTTTTAACCATGTGACCTCTTCTAGAAAACCATGCAACCCTCTTCAAAATCATTAAAAAATGGGATTTTACCCCTTTTACCATGGTTGTATTTAAGGATAATCAACACATAATCTCGTATTTTCTCATTAATATCCTTCCCTAGCACTTTGGAGGTCTCTCCCCATATATTCTTGGTGGAATTGCTCCATTCTTGATGGTTCTATTTTATCTATGTTGTGTTCTTATTATGTTTTATCATTTTATTTATAGATATTTCTTATATCTCTTATCCTCCCATACTGTGGAACTTTAAGGGGTTATTTATAACATAGATAAGGGGTTTCACAATTTCCTGACATTGTTTATTATGGATATAGGAATGTGAGGACCCGGTCTACTCTCCCCTTTCACCATTTTCGAAGGCGGTTAGTTCTACCTCTACTTAGATGTAGGTGTTTCTATAAAAACGGTTAATTCTATTAAATTTTTATTTTTTTCATAGAATTTTTTTGTTTTGTTAAATAAATTGAAGTTATTTGTGGTTTTAATGGATTTCAAGTAAGGATAAAAAAATTTAAATAGGTTTTCTTAAATTATTGGTTTTTACACACCATTTGTTTGATTAAATTATTGAATATTGGTTCTGATTCAGAATTGAGTTTTCAAACACAAAACAATATTATATTGGCTTTGAATATTTAAAAAAAATTGAACATGGTTTTTAAAATAATTTTTGATAATTGAGATCCTTGGATCCTTGGGTTTATTGGGAAATGTAAATGGGTATCCTTAGTGAGTGTGGCTCTACTAGGGGTTACTTTGTGATACTCAAAGACCATGGAAGGTATCTATATCGTTTGGTACCAACATATGCCTGGTTAAGGATATAATATGTCTAGTATGTATTCACATAGGATGTGGGACCATATATGGATTGATTTTTCATTTTTGGTAATTTATTTCATGATTGTTTTTGTCAAGGATTTTTTCTCACATTATGTATTCACGTGATATTATATCACATAAAATCATAGGATGTATTATTTCAAGGATGTGTGTCTAATTTATTAACTTATAGAGTGTGTGGATATGAATACCTATTTTATTCCTTATACTTATGATATTATTTATTTATAAATATGAAAGGATTTTATGAAAACAAAAGGAAAATTATTTATGAGTGGGTCTGGATTTATGAAAATGCTTTGTAAAAAAAATAGTTCTAAAACCTAGAACTGTTTCATTCTTGATATTAGAAATTTTATAGACTCTATGGTGGAATCTTACTATAAATTGTGCTCACAACTTAATTTTGAATTTGGGTGGTTATAGATTTTGTATTATAGGATTCTGAAAAAGGTAATGGAATCTTTTACCAGGTTGGATTCTCGTATTGTCACTGCCTTTTGTTCGGGTGTTTTGGAGGTGACTATTGGTCACGTAGAGACTTTTTGGTCTTGTTTTGTTAATAATGTGTAGTTTATCCTTTTAGTACTGGATTTAATTTATCTTGGATGTATCGCTTTCTTTCTCTTTGTACTCTGGTTATATATCTTGCTTTGTTATATAAGGGACTTGTTTTTGTTATCCTATTATACCTCATTTCCATGATGGTCCGATTTGGGTTGATTTTCTAATTTAAATGGGTTAGTCTATTACAATTTGGTATCAAAGGGGATTCTTAGAATGATGTGTGTTAACACTACCTGAGCTTGGTTCCATGTCTTGGGTGTAAAGGGGTTAGGACCATATAAATTTGGGTAGTATGTGTGGGAGGGTACCAGGCCAACTCACTTTAGTGTCTGAACTCAAGTTACCAGGGGTGGTTAGAAAATTTTTATCAGGTTAGGTAATTGGTGTTTGGGGTCATTTGAATAAACTATTTGAGGTGTTTATTTAAATGGGCCTCCTCCTTCTTAAAGTGTTATTTTTCATTCATGTATTTCATAATTTCTATAAATTTTTTATGTTTTAAATCATAGATTTAAATTCTTGATGTTGGTCATAAGATTTTGGAATGTGCTCTAAATATTATTGGTCATTGTATTTTTATTAATATAAAATGCCTCTGAGAAGTGGTCTTCTGAATCTGAGAGATTATTCTATGAAGCAGGATCCATAGGTGAATCCTCTAATGGACCCCTATTTGGTTGAATCTATTATCCGTACAATTAAAACTCTAGGTCAAGTGGGTGTCTAGGAACAAGTACATGTGGTGGAACATTAATATAAATTTACTAATAATAATCCACACATATTCCATATTGATAAGGACCCTAAGAATCTAAGTAGTAGCTTGAGAGGATTTATAAGATTATTAACTTCTTGAAGACTCCAGAGGACACTACGGTTGGTTTATTCACATACATGCTTAAGGGACTGGTAAGGAGATGGTGGGACTCTACAATGAAAGCTAAGTTTCATGAGGATCATACCTGGAAATATTTCATGAAAATATTTAATAAGTAGTTTTACACTAAGACATTATGTGTGGTAAAGAACCAAGAGTTTTTGACCTTGGAGTAAGGGGATCATACCATTCTGGGTTATTCTACATACTTTACTGAGTAATTACATATGGTACCAGATATCTTCACCAATGATTACCTAAAGTTTCAAATGTTTTAGTTGGGATTGAGGCTAGATATTCAGTCTATATTGATTCTCATGTGACTTATGACCTCTGTGGAGGTAGTTAAAAAAGTATCTTTGGTTGAGGTAGATATAGTTGTGAAGAAAATTTTGGGTGGAGATTCAGTTGGTGTAGATGTTAGCCAGGGTGTGTCATTTGGAAAGTAAAGGATGTGAATGGGTGTTAATTTTCCTTTAGGTCTAGTTTTTTGGTCTTTAATAATAAAACAAAATATTGTCTTTTATCAGTGTGCAAGTTGTGGATATACCAACCCTAACAGTATGAAGGCTTCCAAGAATTGTCATCATTGTAGATTATCATGCCATCTACATTGTTTTTTTGAAAGTATATCCTAGTAGGTAAGTATTGATCCACTATCACTAAAGTTTCACATGTTTATACTGATGCATCCAATGGTGGTGGGTATAATACTCAAGCCAAGGTGTATTTTCATATGGCTAAGTCTAGACGACTTTATGTGACTGAGTATGTTCCAGAGGAATATGAATCCTGGACATCTACTATTAGAGGTATGATGTTTATTTCATATTTTATGGTTCTATAATCATTTTATTTAGGTGATACACATTATTTTATATCATCAAAGTTAGTTTATGTGTTAGGTTTTTGTTTGGAACTCATGTCACACTTGTTAGATCCTTCCATACCAATGGGAAAGAGGTCCAAACAAGGTTCCAAGTGTCCCATGTTTTGGGTGATGATATATGAATTTGAATTGATATATGACTTATTATTTCCTAATATTTACATCATCAACTTGATTATCAACAAAGATTTGATGATAATTGTTACAGACTAGATAGACTATTATAGTCTTTCGGTTTATTTTTTATATTCCAATGTGGTCACTCGTGTTTTTGAGGGTGAGTGGGACTCTATATTAGGAATGGTGAGGCCTATTATTCCTTAAGATGTGGTAATATAATGCCATTTTTTCGAGATAGTCCTTGAGTCTATTGGACCTTGTTTGGGAAGACCACTTCCTGAGGTGGTGTGTGTTCCCCTTGGAGTTTTCTGATGATTTTTCCAGTTTACCTTTATAGAGAGAGGGGTAAATTTTACTATTGACCTAATATATAGTATGATTTCTATTTCCATGCCATCATATCTAATGTAATGTGCTGATTTGGTGGAACTTAAAGTCCAACTTGAGTATCTAGAGGCCAGTGGATTTATTCATCCTTATAGGGCAGCATGGGCATCACCTATTCTCTTTGCTAGGAAGGTAGACATAAGTCTTAAACTTTTCATTGATTATCATATATTGAATCAGGTTACTATTAAAAAAATATCATTTTCCTTGGAATTATGATCTAATTTATTATCTTATAGGTTAATGTTTGTTTTCAACAATTTAACATCAAACAGGGTGCCATCAGTTGAGGTATCTAGAAGAGGATATTCCTAAGATGATGTTTAGGAACTTTTATGAGCATTTTGAGTTTATGGTTATGAAATTAAGTCTCACTAATTAACCTATGGTATTTATGGATGTGATCAATCAAATATTTCATAGGTTCTTGGACTATTTTTTTGTTATGTTTATGTAGGATATTGTGGTGTACTCTATGTCATAGGAGGAACATATGGAACATTTGGATATTATTCCTTAAACTATGAAATAATATTGTTTGTATGATAATCTTTCCAAATAAGAGCATTGGATATGGGAATTGGTATTTATAGGGAATGGGATTTCTGAGAGGTGTGTCTTAGTGTATCCTAAAAAGATACAGGTTGTTCTATCTTAGGAGTATCCAAGAACTGTGTTTGAGATCTAGAGATTCTTGGGTTTATATGGTTACTATAGATGGTTTGCTCAATATTTCATCATGATCATATATTTTATGATATATTTTACTAGTAATGGTGTAATTTTTTAATGGAATAAAAAAATTTATAGGTCTTTTGAGGAGATGAAGGTGAGGTTTACTTTAGTGCCATTTTTTATTATTCCAAAATCAAGTTAGGTTTATGATGTTTTCTTTGATGCTTCTGGTTCCAGGATGGGATGTGTCTTGATATAGGGAAAATATGTGGTGGGATATGGATATCATTAGTTATTACCTCATTAGAATAACTACCTTACCCATGATCTAGAGTTGTATGTGGTTATACATGCACTAAAAACATGTATTCAATAACTCTTTAAGGAGAGGTTTATAGTGTGTTCTGATCATAAGATCCTAAAATATATTTTTAATTAGAGGGATATGAACTTATGATAGAGATAATTTATAGATAATCTTAAAACTTTTTATTTTGATATTTTCAACATTATTGGGAAAGTTAATTTTGTTTCTAATGCATTGAGTATAAAATTATCAACATAATTTGTGAAAGAATCGGTTGAAGAGTGGTCTCTGATGATTTTTTTGTTGAGATGAGAATGGGAGTGGAAGAGGTTGGTGGAAAGGTATTATTGGATTCAATAAAATATGACTTTTATTTTGATTAGTGATTTTGGTTTGAGTAGGTGATATACAATGAGTTCCAATTATTTAGTTAAAGTCTTTATGCTAGGGAGACCTTAGGTGAGTGGTCTCAGTCTCCCAATAGAGGTTTGTGATTCCAAAATAGGTTGGCTATTCTATTTTACATGAATTGGGAGTTTATGGATTGTGGACACACGTCATTTTGGTCTATACACCATAAGGATATCAAGATGTATCATAGAATAAGTTGTTGGTGTTGGTGGCCAAGGATGAGGTTGTCGATTGTAGATTTTGTTTGGTGGTGTATCACTTGTCATAAAATTAAGGTGAAACACCAGAGACCTACTAGTTTATTGAAACCTTTACACTTTAGGGTGTGGAAGTGGGTTTAGATTTTCATGGGCCTCATTATTGGTTTTTCACTGACACCTATAGGGAAGGATGTGATTTTGGTAATCATTTATCAACTTACAAAATCATCTCATTTATTACCTATAAAGGAGGTGATGAAAGTGGAACAATTTGGGAATGTTTATGTTTGAGAGATCATGAGTCATCATGGGGTTCCATATAGAGTCATTTTAGATTGGGACTCGATGTTCACATCCAGGTTCCATAATGGTTTGTAAGAGGTAATGGGTTCCTAGTTGAAATTGAGCATGACTTATCATCTGTAAAAAAATGGACAACAAGAGAGAAGTAGCTAGGTTCTTGAGGATATGCTCCAGGCTTGCGTGATTTATTTTGGTGGAACATGGGATTTTTTTACTATTGTTGAATTATCCAATAAAAATAATTAAGAGGATTAAATATATATTTCACCCTTTGAAGTTTTGTATGGAATTCCATATAGATCTCCCATGTGTTGGGTAGAGTTAGAAAAAGGTCCTTGTTAGGGATGAGCCACATTTAGGTCATGATGGGAAAGGTAAAATTGATCCAAAATAGCTTGATCAAAACATTTAGCAAATAGAAATATTATATATACTATTTTCTTTGGCTTATCAGGTTTGAGGTTGGTGATCAGGTTTTCCTCACAACTTCACCTCACTTGGGAAATCATCAGTTGGGTAAGCATCGTAAGATGGAATTGAAGTTTGTTGGGACCTTTGATATCATGGAACTACTATAAAATATAGATTTCAAATTGGACTTACTATCTCATTTTACTTCGATCCATGACATGTTTCATGCTTCCTAGTTGAAGAGGTATCACCCGGATCCTTCCCATGTGATTGGATGGGTGGATGTTCAACTTGATCCTGATACCACCATTGATGAGAAACCAGTTCAGATTATGGATCTCCAAGATAAGGTATTGTGTGGTAGAATGATCTCCTTTCTCCATGTACTATGGAATTGTACATGGTATAGCCTTGATACATGGTAGAATAAATCATTAATGAGGTAGTAGTGTCCTTCTATCTTTGTGAACCGATGATCTTTAGGATTTTTGGGGATAAAAAGTGCTTATGGTGGGGAGAATTTTGATACCCTCCGGGTCATAGGTATGCCTTATATGATCCGTGATTATTCTATTTTGTAGTATGGGATGTTTTGGGAATTTTAGGATGAAAATAAGGGTTTTTGGATAAAACTGGAAAGGTGCATGGTTAAGGAGCACATTTATTATAACCATGTGGGAACCATGAGGTATGCCTATGTGATGTTTCAGTGGGGTTTTTCATAGTTAGTTTATAGCTAAACTAACTGAGCTGACCTCTAGAGAAAACTATGAATGTCTGAATAGAATGGATAAAAGGGTCACATAGTTAAAGGGAACAATTTATTTATCTATGTGGCCTCCTCCAGGAAACCGTGTGACCCACATATGAACCATTAAAAATGGTATTTTACCCTTTTTACCAAAGTTAGTTTTTAACCTAATCAATCCCTAATATCATATTGGATCCTAATTATCCTTCCCCAACACTTTGGAGGTCTCTCACCTTGGATTCTTGGTGGAACTTTCTAGTTATTGACAGATCTCTTTTAGGTATGTTGCATTCTTTGTTCGGTTTATCCACTTATTTGTAGATCCTTATTATATCTCATCCTATCATATTTTTGAAATCAAAGGGTCTGTATATGCAGGATCATAGGGGTTTGAACATGGTTTATGCTACTTATTATGGATCTAGGATTGTGAGGATACAATCTAATCTTCCCCAATATCTATTTTCAATGGTGATTCGTTCTACATCCTTTTAGAAGTTGGTGTTTCTATATAGTGGGTAAATTTGATGATTTTTTTATTATTATTATAATTTTACATTGTTTTTTTCATTAAATTAAAGTTATTTCTGGTTTCAAGGGATTTATTGGAAAGATAATTTTTTTGAAGAGGGTTTTTTAAAAAATTATTCTTTGTGTACCAAGTGTTTGATGAAATTCTTGAATGGTGGTTTTGATCTAGAAATGGGTTTTGAAACTCTGAAGTGGATTGTATTGGATTTTAAAATGTTTTATATAATTTTGACCATGGTTTTGAAAAGTATTTTGGATAGTTTAACTATTGGGATCCTTGGGTGTGTTTGTAATGGACATGGGTAACCTTAGTGAGTGTGGCGCTACTAGGGGTTACATTGTGATATTGATAGACTGTGGAAGGAATTGATATCAGTTAGTAACAAATTATGGTTGGTTTAGGATCTAATATGTTAGGTAAATATTTCCAAAGGATTTGAGCCAAAATATAGAGTTTTTTTCATTTTTATATATTCATCGCCTGATTTTTTTCTCATGGGTAGTTGCTCACATTATTTATCTACATGATATTTTATCACATACTTCACATGATGGATGATTTCCTGGAGATGTGTTTACTTTATTTCCTTATAGAATGTGGGGATATGAATAATTATTTTATTAATTATACTTTTTATATTATTTATTTATGAATATTAAAGGATTTTATGAAAACAAAATGAAAATGATTTATGAGGGGGCTCGGATGTATGAAAATGTCTCATAAAACTATTTTGTTTTAAAAGATAAAAATGTTGTATTCTTGATGTTCGACCTTGTATATACATTATTATGGAATTCTAATGGGCATTATGCTAACACCCTGCTTTTTTATTTTCTTAGTAGTTACTATTGTATTTTAAGATTCAGATAATGGTAAGGGAATATTGTAACAAGTTGGCTTCTCTTATTGTCACTTCCTTTTCTTCAATTTGGTTTGGAGGTTACTATTGGCAACATGGAGACTCATTTTTATTATTTTATTCATAATTTCAATTTTATCTAGTTTCTCATGTATTTTATAAGTCTTATATATATCTCTTTATTCTACATTTGACTCTATTTTTATATCTTGTTTTGTTATATATAATATTTCTTTCTATTATCCCTTTGAACCTCATTACCATGACCAACCAACTCAGGTGTCCTGTCTAGTTGAATCAGGTTGGTATGTTTCACTTTAACTTATATTTCACTGTTTATAAAGAAAAATAAGGTCAAACCCCATATTAATTATCAAATTCATGTGAAATATTCCTCTAAGGAATTTTTAGGAAGACCTGAGATGCATAAACAATCAATTTAGAAAACCAAGAACTAGAAAATCATGAAATCAAATTATTAAAAGTATAGAAATCATTGATTTTTTTATAAAACCATAAAAGATGAAAAATAAAGATTTAATATTTTGAGAAAATTACTCAAAAATCACAAGAATTTCATGGATGGTTGAAATATGGAATTGAAGAAAAACACCTTCCATAATCAAGTAAAAACAATTTTCCTTTGATAGTGAATGAAAAACATTTGGGTGGAATAACCTATAAAATCCATAAACACCAAATAAAAAAATTATAATTCTATGAAACCTAAATTAGATAACAATTGAAGGTAGGATTAATGGGATAATATGAAACTATATGAAATGGAAGAAAAAAGACGAATAGAAGATGAAAATGGGATCAAGAATACAAATACACTCAAATTTATTGAAGAATGGGGATTATATACTTAAGGAAGTAGGTAAAATATCCTAGGGGTCTATTAAAGTTTGATCGATTCAAATAAGGGATGTGGAAGGTCCAACATGTATAAATATTTTTCATAGAAAAATAGGTAAGTTAGCTTTTCTAAATTTGGTAAGATTATATAGTTTAGCCACATGGTTTACCAAAACATGTTCCAAAAATTCATATCACACTATAATAAAAATGAAACATAAAAAAAGGACTAGTTTTATATTTCTCTAAACCATGAACCATTCATATAACCCCCACCATAATCAAGTTTCTTCAATCTACATAGTTTTATAAACCATTCTCCTTCCATGTGTAAAACACCTCATACATATGAGTCATAGACATAGTTTTCACTAAAACAAGAATCATTACTCGAACCACTTTCTAACCATGAACCTAAATGAATTTCAATATTTAAGCATCTCTTTCAAGGTTTTCCTTGAAATTTATTTATTCTTGTATGAGTACTCCAAAACATGTGTTAAATGTGCATTAGATAAAAACATGAAAAAAGTGAAATAAATCCTCCAAGGATCCCAAAATTTAAGAATAACAAAAAATTATGTAATATATAATACCACAATTATATGGTGGAATATAAATTCCTATTAATAATTAGATAATAACATGTATTCCATGTTCACAATCATATTTTACCAAGGATGAACCACTTTATAGAAAGTGTGAGTGTACCTTATAAAACCCCATATGTGGTGTATTTTTCTATCAATTTATTTATTATAATAAAATTATTATAGTTGGGATGTAATCAGGCTAAATGATGATGTGAAGATGATTTTTTGAGTTTTTGATTTGGAAACTAGTAATTCAACCCCACTCTCTATACTGGTCTAGTATCATCTGAACTAACACATGGAATTTTCTATCCTTATTTTGTATTAAATTTTTTCTTTCCTCTATCAAAGTTTCATTTTATTTTTAATCTCAATGAATATTTTTTTTTAGAAATACTAGTTTTAATTTCATGTTTTATATTGTTTAAACTGGAATAATAAACATAATATATTATATTATACCTATCATCCAAAGGTATTTATCTATAAAATTCTCTAATTATAATATTAATGATATCTTCTTATACTTTAACATTGAAAATGATACTTATTTAATTGTTTCCTGAGTTTTTGAAATTTAAAATTCTATTTATACTCCTATTGTATTACTATTTTATCAACATGTAATTTTCTATTATTATCTAATTTTTATTCAATTTATTTTTGTTACATTTGAAACATTCTATAGAGAGAGGTTTCTTTTATTTTCTTATATTACTAATTCATCCATATCTTGAAGATTAACATACCATAATAGAATAACAAAAATGAAATTATAACCAATAAAATATTATATAATAAAAAAACATGTAATAGTATAGTAAATAGAAATGTTTGGTACTGTGTGATTACCAAGTCACCACAAATTATTAAACATAAGTATTTTGAGGTGTACTAAGGAATTTCAATTGAGTGATGAGATATTATTATAGGAATACTTTTTACCTTATTAATAGCTCTTCCATTACCCATATCCATGTATGTATGTATGTATTGTATAAAAAACCCAATCATAAGAAAAATGGATCAAGTTAAATTTACAGCTAATTTGTAATTAAATATTTTATAGTAAATCTTACTATTTTTCATAGGTAAAAATAATCAATACACTATTAATGACCTATAAAAATCATATAGAGTATAGTATAACCTTATATAATTCATAAAGAAAGATAGTATGACATGCATTGACAGTAACCTCCCCTTAATCATAAAATAAGAAGGATCGATGTACAATGATCATATCTAAACATATCGAGAACATCATAACCACTTAATGAGTATAGTTAAAGAGGGATAGACATATAATCAACATTTTATTAAACCAATGGTCTTAGAGAATAAATTATTCCTATTAGAAAAAATATATGTTCTTAGTCTAAAGACCCTTAGATAAGTAAATGGGGAGTAGGACGCAGTAGATTCACAACCTAAAAAAATATGATTTTAAATTATTTTATATTGGAATTCTATCATATTCTTAAGAATAATACTCCCCAATAATAGGATAATATGGTGTTTTAATGACCCATAAACCATCCCAATTTATATGTCTCCATCTAGATGAAATATAAAATAATAAACAAACATATTCTAAATAGAACACCATAAAAATCAAATATGACTCAACCAAAAAATAAGTATCTCAAAAAAACATACAAAATGGGAAATTAAATAGGAACTAACCAATTTGAATTACTTAATGATAAATCATAATCCTAATGGACCTTTCATACCCTAGTATGTTTATCAGCACTCAATATTTTCATTTTATATCACATTTATATTTTATTTTGATTACATTCCAAATATATTCTTACTGTAACACCCCAAATATTAGTATAAATGTTCTTTCATGAATAATTATTTTTTGTTTCTTTTATATATAATTAAACTAATGTATAATGTCAATCATATGAAACCCAATAAAAAATTATCATTATTTTATTTTATCAAAACATAAAATTAAAAATAAAGGGTTTATAAAATCCATAAAATTAATACTAATATTTTAAAATAAAAACAATTAAGTAAGTAGACTATAAGCTTAAAATATTCTTCCACACATTCTCCCATGAGAATAATTTTGTTGAGCTTAACTATTTAAATAATGTTCAAATTTAGAAACATGATAAACATTTTGAAGAAAGGAAAAAAGTTGAATGATGTTTTATAGAACTAGGAATGTTTATATATAGAAACATGAAAGGTTAATGCAATAATTATTTGATAGTTGGATTTATAGTATTTTCTTAGATTTTAGTTTAATGTCATACCCAAAATCATATTATTATTTTTGGATTTTTTTCGTAAATATTTTATAAAAAATTAATATAGATATTGAAAATATATATTGACATTTTAAATAATATATTTATCATGTAATTAATATATAAGAAGTTAACATGGAATAAAATATGATGATAATAATCTAATGTTGAAAATATATTCTATTATAAATAATTTATACTTTTATAAGATTTATATTTTTCTAATAAAAATTAAATATAATTAATTTAATGAATAATTTTAATGAAATATATTTTTTATCTATATTTAATAAAATGAATTAAAATTTGTGCAATAATTAGTAATTATTTTAAATTAAGTGAAAAATAACTTAATGTTTAATTTTTTTGTAAATTTTATTTTTTATTTTTTTTATTTTTATTTAAAAATTTATTTTCATTGTTTTTAGAATTTAATTTTATTAAAATTGGTTTCATATTTTTATTATGGATATAAAAATTTGGAAATTTTATCAATTTTATTTTTTTATAAAACAATATTCCAAAGGTAAAAAATGTGTTATAAAGATAAAGGGTAACACATGGATAATAGTTAACATATCAAGTAAATAAATAAAAAGAATTTCATATCTTATCACCAAAATTTATAGAAAAGGGAATGAAAAATCTTTTTCAATATTTTACATTTTTGATCCACTTTCATTTCAAAATTATATTGCTTATACATTTAGGAAGTAGTGTTTGAAATAATTCCACTAAATATCATATATAAAAGAGGATTTTCATTCCCATTGGAAGAAATACATAAAAACCAATCCTCTTGATATAGTCTAATAAAAATTATTCCCTAAGAAAACTACATCAACTTTAAAGCCTCTTGTCATAATAAGAAGTCCCAAAAACATTAAAATAATGAATTTTGTTATGGGTATATTTAACTCCTCCTTGTTAGTATCATGTTCTTACTATACTATTTCCATTATACTCATCCTCTATATCATCCAAAATTATATTTTTCACTTAAATGACTAAAAATAAAATTATTATGATTCTATAATAAATATATTATAATAAAATCACATCAAGTTCATATTGTTTTATTAAATATAGTATATTCATGTGTGGGTTTCTTCAGCCACCAACATGAACAATGTTAGAAAATTTTCACCATGGATGATTTAAAAGATAAGTACATGTATGATATTATATTAATTATAATACTATGTTATTTTAATGGTTTTGGAAAGGAAATATTAAAATTTAACCCATTATTAAAA
Organism: Viscum album; assembly: GCA_963277665.1. Taxonomy (NCBI): domain Eukaryota; kingdom Viridiplantae; phylum Streptophyta; class Magnoliopsida; order Santalales; family Viscaceae; genus Viscum; species Viscum album. The sequence continues at coordinate 516,180,939 of OY728153.1, read as the reverse complement.
TAACACCTTATGAACATTTTTTTTGAAATAAGTGTGTCATGGATTTATTCCTCTTTAATCATAGACATAGATTCAATGAAATGTATAATGTAATATCAAATCTAATTGTCTAATTATAATTACAATACCATTACTATTCGGTAGATAATGAACTCATAAAAATAGAATAAATATGATGATCACTATTCTAAAAAAGTATAGAATAGTTAGAATTATTAACTACATGTGGTAATTATAAACTAAGAATAACTAATAATTATATAAAAAATTAATATAATTAATTAATAATAAGGTTTATAAAAATAAATATTTTTTTAAGATAAATATTACAAATCAACTAAATTTGAATATACAGGTTGCATGAGAATATTTAATTAATACAAGAGTTAAGGAGTGGGGTTACCTTTTCATATAAATTATTAAATGAAATTATTTAGGTGTTATATTTATTCATAGTATTTTTATTTATTTTCTATTTAAAATATATTATTTCAACTTCTTATGGTCATTTTACTAATTTAAAATTATTTTCATTTTCTCATATAATTGAATCATATTTCACTAATTATAACATTGGTAAGTGGTTTATAACATTATATTTTCAATAATTATTGATATTCCTTCTTTATTTTCTACATTAATTTATTTATAAATCATTGAGTTATCCTTTAAACTTTAATAACTATGATCTTTTTAAGGGTTTCTCTACCAATTTCCATCCTTTTTTATTTCAATTTTTTATTCTAACCCATTATTATTTAATATATTATATTGTCACATATTTATATAAATTACTATGTTTATCCTCTTCATATGGGATATTATTTATTTTCAATTACCCATTATGATGATTATAAACTTTTAGGGGTATTTTTGACTCAATATACTAACATTGAGGAATACTCTTTCTTCATTAACTATGTTCACCTCGGTAAGGTATAATCTACACATTAACTATAATATATTATATCTCTACTTATTTATATAGAATTGAAATTTTATTCTCATAATATACCCTATTATTGATTGTTACAGCATAAAGTTTGACACTTTAAGTGAAATCATTCAATCCTAGTTTTTTATTCATTATACATATCCATATTATTCCTTACCACAAATCAATATTTTATTATTTTGAAAGAAAAATATGGATTTTATTCCCAACTAACCATATTTCTCTTTCATTTAATTTGAAAGAAAATGTTATATCAATTTAATCAATATGGGAAGCTTCAAACTGTTAAAAAATTCTAAAAAGAACTCCATTCATTTTCAATAACTGTTTCGATATTTTTTAAAATGTTTTTTTGAAATTAACCTCATTTATTTTAAAATATCTATTATGTAGATGTATTATTATTAAAATAAATATTATAAATTCATTATGATACCTTTTGAGAATGATTTAATAATGTGTCTTATACCTTTGTTTATATGATAATTTTATAAAAATGTAATATTTTTATGATTTATCTTCAATTTCCCTCTCTTTTGTATCAATGTTCATTCAATAAAATTATTTTATACTAAAAAATATTTTTTAAATTTATTTAATGTAAATATACTTATCTTTATTTCATTTATATAAAATGATGTTTAATAAATTATTTTAATTATTTGTGATTATTTAAAGACAATATTAAAACAATTTTATTGTCTTTTTAAATTACATATATTTTATTATCTTCCTATAAAGAATTTCTAATCTACATGAGTACCCTTTTAAATTCAATAATTTTATAGTTAATAATTTTATATTCTCTCTCATTGCACCTTTTAATATGTTTTTATTATGGATAAATAACTCATTTATTCATTATCCAATCCAATATATCCATGGTATTATAGAAATGAAATCATCATGAGTTTATTGATCCGTTACTAAATTTGTATTAATTTATCATTAAATATTCATAAAGATAAAACAATTACCAATACCATTCCATTGTGAAAAAATATACTTACTTCTTTTGATTGAAACATTTCATCCCAATAGACATAACATTCTATTGACTATAGAAAATTAATAGAATTTATTATATACCACATTATTCTACATGGTGTGAATACCCAATACATCATTGATTCAATTGAATGTGTTTTATTAGATAACCATGCCATTTTATTGACTTTAGAATACTATTGGAATGACTATATATCCTTTTTATTCATCATATAAAATCTTATTCAACCTTTCCTTGATTTGTTAAGTCATATATTAATATTATTAATTACATTAATTGTATTGTCCAGTTTCATTTTATGAATGAATTAATTTTATACCCTATGAAAATTATTATGTAATACATTTTTATTTGTACATGTCAATAAGGATATATTTTTTATTGATTTCTAACTATTTTCATGTGGCATATAAATTTATGAATATATAATTTTGTGATAACTACATGTGGAACATGATACAACCATGGTTTTTTATAGGTTTCCATGATCATGAATATATAGTAACTATCCATGTTTTTTTGTGACCTTGTCCATGGGTTGTTGATGGACACCCTACTGCTATGATAGTCAAATGTTAAGGATATAGGTGGTTAATGGTATGGAATTTTCACTATTTGTAGTTGGTTAATCCTATTATGTAATGTTACTATATCACTCTTCTTAATAGAAGATTATAGATGAATAAATATATAGTATAATTAGTTTCCAAAGAATAGACTTTAGGATTAAATGGTGTCATGTTACTATACACTTATAATTAGAAGAGAGTTACCCTTGAAGTAGATTTAGATTCAATATGGTATTAAATAATTCATTATTATTTCACACAAACAACGTATATTTGATTCTTGTATAAGTGAAGGAGATTAATGTCAATATATGAGAGGGAATTGGAGTGCACAATAATTTCATGAATTATTTGTTCTATTAAATATAGAATATATTTTATAGGAATGGAAGAACCAATTTAGATAAGTAATGTAACCCCTTGGAATTTGGTAGACACTTATTCTAGAAAGTAATGAGTTTCTTTAATTTAATATAAACCATTAGATCACACATGATAAATTTTTTTTCCCAGATCACCCCTTCCCTGTGAGTGGATGTGCCTTTTCTAAAATGCAAGATTAGATTTATAGTGTATATAATACCTATTTTATGAACTTGGTCGACCGTCCAGACACATATTGTAACACCCTGAGATTTTATGAGAAATATTATTTTTAATTTCTTTAATGTCTTATGATTATACGCAACACTAAAGGGATCTTTCACTACACGCATCCCTGACTTGGCTTGCATTACATGCAATCGTGACCTTCCTCGATAGCGTGTGTAGTACGCAATACCGGGATTCCCTAAATAATGACATATTATTATAATATTATTAAATAGCCATTATGAATAGTATTAACTACATTTTGAATTTTATAACATTATTATTCATCTTACATATTTTCTAAAACATGGTATGTTAACAAAATAAATTTTTCAGGAAAAATAAGTATTTTTCAAAAAATGCAGTTTTGCCTCCTTTTGATGGTGCACCCACTTTAGATCTAGTTTTTTACAGGTTTATAAGTTAAATTTGACAAAATAAAATTCTTCTTTCAAATAAGGATATAAAAATTTACTTTGGATAAATTTTTCATATTATTCTGATAACTTTCATATTTTGATGAATAGTAAAAACACGCTAAATTTTACTTAAAAAAACTTTTTTCATCGAGATAATTTATATGGTTATATTATAATAGTAAATTGTTTTAAAGTATAAATAAAATATATTTTTACCATTTAATATAATTTATGTCATTAACCTTAATTTTACATTGAATTCCTAGGTAAAACCATTTCAATCTTTGGCAATGTTTTAATTTTTAAAACCCGTTTTCTTAACAATGGGATTAATTTTAAAATAATTACTGAAACTTCTGTGTTTTGAATTTTGGAAAGTGGATTCCATATTTTAATTCAGTGGGTCCAAATTATGTTAATAGGTTAATTTTATTTTATTTTATTGATATTATGAATAGTAACTACGGTAATTTTTATTTACTGCAGTTAAAGGTAAATAGGGTAATTAAGGGTAAAAATAAGTTTATAAAATTACACTAACACATGGAAAAATTCTATTGGATGGATAAAAGTAGACCCATATCACCTAAGGGTCAGATTAGATTCATTTTATGGACTTTTGACCATGAAAATAATTTAATTATTATTAAAACCAAAGAAAGTGACAACATGTCACTCTCTTAAATCTTATAAGTATAATAATTTTAATTTAGTGATAAACTTCAGAAAACTTCAAACATGAATAGTCTCTATAAATCTAAAAAAAATTATAAATCATGAGAATTTATTTATAATTTTTATGGATTAAATAATTTTCATTAATGGTGATACATTAATGATGTAGAAATTATTTATTAAGTGAAAAATCAGTAATATAGTTTTTATTGAAATAATAATACCCATTAAAAGGCCCAAAAACATGACCAAAACATATTTTTAGTGTATATATACTCCATAAGAATCCAATTACCGAATATATAACCGTTTGGAGTCTTATAAAAGTGATTATGACACTTATATTATTTTATTTTAAATGATGTCAAAGTTGTCACCTTCATAATTTAATAAATATAACATTTTAAAAGTTGGGTGTTTTAGAATCCAAATCCGACTAAAAGTTTTATTATGAAATATATAATATATATCTTCATCAAAGTATTTTATTTTTAATTTTTATGTAACAAATAAGTATATTAAATAATTATACAAAAATGTTGTAGTAATTATTTTATTAAGAGAAATATCACATAAATGGTTTCAGAAATATTAAAATAAATATTATATGAACTATTTAATGTGCTCCACGAATTTTATAGATAAATATGAAATGTTATTAATATATTAAATATTTTAGTTCTAACATATCTTCTTTGTGGAGTTTTTTTAAAATAAAATAAATGAATAGTGTCAAAATTGACACTATTGTTATTTTATAAAAATAACATAATATAAAATTGTTTAAAAATCACAAATATATTTAAAAATTATAAATTGAAATTTATATGTTCTAAAAGGTCATAAATTATCCAATTATAGACATTTAAACACACATAAGTAATTATTTATAACAATTTAAAAATTAGAATCTTATTACCAGAAATAAAATTAAATAGATTAAATAAGGATAAATCAAGTTGATAATGTTTAAAATAAATTCCCAACATGTATAAATTTTATTTTTTGATGAGATTACAACCCTATATCATCTAATATTTGTATATGAGTCATTTTTTAAAGTTTTTAAGTGGTTTTTCATTTATTATAAATTAATATTTTTAAGGTTTCCAATCGTGCCCCTCTGCTCCCTTATAAAAGGGAACCTCCTACCTCTCTTCTTTACACAACTTTGAGCCTTCAAGCTTGGAAAAAACCAGAAAATTTCCCTTCTAAACTTCCATAGAAATCTTATCGAGGTTCTGGTCTCCTCAAAAGACTAACTCTAGTGCCTTAAGAGGAAGCTTAAAGGAGGTGCGTCGAAGAAGAGGTAATCTCTTCTAACGATTCTTTCAAGTTTCGTTCTTCTTAAACTTCTTATTCTTTAATTTTTTAGTTATAAAGTAATAACATTAGTATCACTAATATTTTTATATGTTATTATAAATATTAAACAGCTCCATTTAACCTTTTATCCATCCTACGGAAAAAGAAATCGCTGCGCATGCGTACGTACGGAATATCGTCTCCACGTCGTGGTGTAATCTGTTTTTCCAACACCACCTTACTTGGATGGGTATAATGGTGTAAATAATAACTATATATAGTTATTATAACATCATACTAATTCTAAGATATTATATCATCCACTCAAATTCAATTCAATAATTATGGGAATGATATCATCGTTCGTGCGTACGTACGGACTACCGTCTCCACGACGCGATGAGATCCATTCTCCATGTTAACCATTCAAGAATGATTATAAAGTATATATAATGAATAATAATGAATTATATGACATTATAAATCTACTGGATTTATGTATATATATATATATATATATATATCATCTACTTACTTCCATTCAAGTCAATATGGAAAGGAAAACATCGTTCATGCGTACGTACAGACTACCGTCTCCATGAATGGTGTATTTCATTTTATTTATCTATCTATTATATATCTATATATATATACTGAATATATAATATATATATATATATATCATTATTTAAATTCTGGAAGTAATTAAATCATGATATAAGTAATAATAATATCAAGAACAACAAGTCCATACACGTACGATAAATAAAACGATTTTACCCAAAATGTTGCTTTAACATAGAATTTACAAAAGAACGGGTAATATAAAGTCATAAGTGAACCATATATGATATAATAACAATGAATATGATTCTTTAATAAGTCAATGAAATTATTTAAATCATTATACAGGAGGTTCGGATACGTACGAAGCATATCGGACCTAAGGTAAGGGATAACTTTTCCAATCTCGTTTTTATCTGAGATTGTTTATTCGTAAGTATTTACTGGGGTTATATTTATCAACCACGTCCCTATTTTCTAAAAATGTTTTAATGTATTTTTAAAGTCCGTTTTACCCATTTTAGACTTTTACTACATGGTATGTAAGTAATCTTTCTTTTTTTTACCATACGAGGCACTTTTTGACTTTTTCGGCAAAAGTACGAGAAGAATGTTTTTTTAACTTATACGGCATGAATGGATTTTTACAGTTTCATAAAGCCTTATTTTCATAAAGATTCATCCACAGTATTTCATGACTATTTTCAACAAAATCCTTTTCTTTTTAAATTGCATGACATTTTGTGAAAAGAAAATGAGTTTGAAGAAGAAAGGATATTTTCCTCAAGAATTCATTTCAAGTGTTTTATCAAAACCATTTTCTATCTAAGATGAAATTATTTAATATGTGTATGTTTCAAGTATAATTTCTCTATTATTTACATGGTTTCACTTTTCTTATTATGAAATGATATCCATTTTTTTATATGGATTATGTTATGATGGGATGATGTTTATGAAACCCATTTTATTCTTTAGGTTATGATGAATGATTTATGTTTATGTTGTGGCACATGTAAGAATGATTTCATTATGATATGGGTGGGACATATATGTCCCTCCAATTCATTGGGTAATGATTTATATCCCATGATATAAACATGGCTGCAATGGTAAGTTAATCTGGTTCAGTGTTACAGGACTGGAATGAGGAGTGAACTCGATTCAGAAAGGGACTTTGTCCACTAAGATGGTCTTGGAAGCAATGCCTTGGATACTATGGAAATCATAACATGTGATTAATGGATGCCACAATTACATGTTTTATTCCCATATTATTTTATCATGATTTATGTTCCTTTATGATATATGTCTTACGTACTTCCAAGATTTATGTCTTTACTCAAGATTTTGATTTTTAGATTTTATGTTCAAGTTTTTGCATGAAAATGTTTATGGATTGGTTTATGTTCTCTATGATTACCCTTATTGAGCATTTGAGATCACCATTTATATGTTTTCTTTTCCCCAGTATTTAAAGAAAGGTTTTAGGTAAGAAAACAAAAGGGGAAGATCTTTATGGGAGATGTTGGAGATCTTTCACCATGATTAGAAGATTATTTTTCCGAGTTTCCAAAGACACTAAACTATTACGGTCCTTGTGTGTCTGTTTTCGTTAATTATTAAGTATTCTGCAAAAGTAATGTAATGTCCATGTACGTCAAGATTTGGGCCTCTACAGTTCATATCATAGGAAAGGTTTAGTTAACCTTTGGAAACTAGGACGCAAAAACTTTAGTGAGATTCCTAGAGATATTTCTAAGGTATGTCTAGGGATGTCCATAAGGATAAGTATATGTATAGGTTATAGTCCTAGAATTACGGTAACGATATTAGAATTAAACCTAAGTTGTTAGATATTTAAGGTACTCCCTCTTTATTGTTTTGTTTTCCCTAAAATTATTTTTTTTGCCTCTCACACTATTCTTTTTGGGTTTTAGACGATGGATGGAACCTGAAGGAACCATGTTGATCAATGTAATGGACAATGCAATGATTTTCCTTCTAAACAAACCTATGTTATGGGAGATGGAGTGCATAATCTTATTGTTATACTTACACAAGCTATGAATCATTCTGGACTTCCAAATGTGCAGATAAGGGAACAATATTCTATGGAGTCCTTCATGATTCAATGTCCACCTTCTTTCAGTGGGTCTTCCAATCGACTTGTTGCTGAACAATGGATCAGTACCATTGAAAAGATATTTTCCATACTTCTCTGTTCAAAAAATGAAAAATCCATTCTGGCTATTTACCATTTAGAAGGTGAAACAGACCAGTGGTGGACTCTAATTAAGAATACAAGGCCCCAAGATGAAATTGAATCAATGGAATGGGATGAGTTCAAGAACTTGTTTTCCAATAAGTATTTTCCTCGTATTCTTCAAAAAAATATGGAAAAGGAGTTCCTCGAGCTTAAGAAAAAGTTTGATGAATCTGTTGGAATATACGAGGCGAATTTTACAAGGTTTGCAAGGTATGAATCTAGATTTATCATCCAACCTGAAAGTAAAGTTGATCGATTCTTCAGTGGCTTAAAACCAAGTCTTCGAAGGGATTTAGCTATAAGAGACTTCAGTAGCTATGAAGAAATTGTGTGTTGTGCTATCAAGGTAGAACTGGAATTTGGTGTTACATGTCCATCTCATTATTTTGACAAGAAAAGAAAGATAGAGTTCAAGGAGAAATCTCAGAACAATGGTGAAAAGAAGATGAATGTTTCTTTATGATCAAAGTGTGGAAAGAAGCATGGTGGAGATTGTCTAAAAGGTACTAAAAATGTTTTAAATGTGGAAAAGAAGGTAATTGAGCAGTTTATTGTCAAAGTAATGGGAAAAATGTAGCTACTGATGTGAATAAAGAAAAGACTATAGAGAACGCTCCACCAACGCTTCAATGCTTCAAGTGCAAGGAAATGGGGCATTATGCTAATCAATGCCCTAATCCAAGGGTTAATGATGATCGACTTGAGCAACCTCTTGAGGAAAAGGATAAAGGGAAGGCACATGCGATCACTATTTGTGATGTTGAGTATGACAATGATGTTTTGGAATGATTAATTATTTATGTAATGGGATTTCAAAATAGTATCATGGAATCTCATTTATGGTATCGTGGAATTTTGGAATATCTATGTATTGGTTTTCAATAATTATATGGTACCAGTAACCATGAAATGAGATTGAAATATTTTTGGAAAGAAAATTATATGCGCATAATTAAGGGATAAATAGAAAATGAAATGAGCTCATGAATGATATAAGGACAAAGTTATATCATGGTTTGAGTAGATAGAAATTTTGGGATTCTGGTATGTGGAAAGAGTTAACTTTTGACAGCATTCATTTTTTCACTAAGGTTCAATGGGTATTCATTCTTCAAGAGAATACATGATTAAGGTATTAAAATTTTTAGAATGTGACCAACAACAAGATATATCTTATGATATATGGGGGAAAATGAAGGAATTTAGATGCTTGGTAGATGACATTTCTAGTAATCGGACAGAAGTATTTTCGATAATCCTAAAGGTTGGAATGGACATCATATAGTGTTTTTTAAGGCTAGAACTTTTTGTTATGTTATAATAGTATAGTTTTAGAAAAAGGACAACTCGTTGGATGGGCGACAACCCGTCGTGTCGGATAAGGTTGCGGGAATCGAACCCACAACTGAAGTGCGACTGGCCTTTATCACCTACCACTGGCCTACAGGAAGTCTCTGGTTAGTAGAAATTAGTTTTATTTATTAATCGGTATGATAGAAGAAGTATAAGTCCATTCTTGGAATCGTATACGATTAACCTCACCATACATGGACTTATGTATTCGATAAATTTTGCTAAAATTTTCTTTGAGACAGATGGAATGACCCATCATTCTATCACATGATCTGCTAACACTTCAAGAATTACAAATTCAACTTCATTTCTTTAAGAGATGAAGTAGAAATTGTTCAAGGCACAAACAACAGTGAGATTGTTCCAAAATAAAGTAAGTATTTCTTCTAATTCAAAATTTTCAACATTAGGGAAATGATATTGAAAACAAAATGTTGTCCTAGTTCTCTTATATCTGATGAATCATATGGTACCTTAGATCATCAAAAATTTGTGGCTTTGTGATTGTTGGATTTTTCATAGTCATGTTCTCTACCACTCTCCATCAGAACTTGATGGTTAGATTTTTTTCCATATCCTTATTTTCACATATGTTCTCCTATGTGGAAACCCAGTGATTAGTTAATTTGGGTAACCCTTAAATTTCATAATTTAGTTTTTAAAGATAGGTTTTGGTATTCCCTTTTTACAATGTGGCTTTCCATTAAAGAAAATTTCAAGTAGTATTCCATTTATAACCCCGACGTATTTCGAGGGCGAAATTCATTTTAAGGGGGGTAGAATGTAACACCCTGAGATTTTATGAGAAATATTCTTTTTAATTTCTTTGATGTCTTATGATTATATGAAACACCAAAGGGATCTTTCACTACACGCATCCCTGACTTGGCTTGCATTACACGCAATCGCGACCTTCCTCGATAGCGTATGTAGTACGCAATACCGGGTTTCACTAAACAATGTTATATTATTATAATATTATGAACAATCAGTTATGAATAGTATTAAATACCTTTTGAATTTTATAACATTATTATTCATCTTACACATTTTATAAAACATGGTATGTGAACAAAATAAATTTTTCAGGTAAAATAAGTATTTTTCAAAAAATGTCGTTTTGTCACCTTTTGATGGTGCACCCACTTTAAATCTAGTTTTTGATAGGTTTATAAGTTCAATTTGAAAAAATAAAATTCTTATTTGGAATCAGGATATAAAAATTTACTTTGGATAAATTTTTCATATTATTCTGATAACATTCATATTTTGATGAATAGTAAAAACACGCTAAATTTTACTTAAAAACAACTTTTTTCATCGAGATAATTTATATGGTTAAATTATTATAGTAAAAAAATTTAAAGTATAAATAGAATATATTTTTACCATTTAATATAATTTATGTCATTACCCTTAATTTTACATTGAATTCATAGGTAAAAACATTTCAATCTTTGGCAATGTTTTAACTTTTAAAACCCATTTTCTTAACAACGGGATTAATTTTAAATTAATTACTGCAACTTCTGTTTTTTTAATTTTGGAAAATTGATTCCATATTTGAATTCAGTGGGTCCAAATAATGTTAATAGGTTACTTTTCTTTGATATTATGAATAGTAACTACGGTAATTTTTATTTACTGCAGTTAAAGGTAAATCGGGTAATTAAGGGTAAAAATAAGATAATAAAATTACCCTAACACATGAAAAATTATATTGGATGGATAAAAGTCGACCCATATCATCTAAGGGTCGGATTAGATTCATTTTATGGACTTTTTACCATAAAAATAATTTAATTTTTATTAAAACCAAAGAAAGTGACAACATGCCACTCTCTTAAATCTTATAAGTATAATAATTTTAATTTAGTGATAGACTTCATAAAACTTAGAACATGAATAGTTTATAGAAATATAATAAAATTATCTACATCATGAGAATTTATTTATAATTTTTATGGATTAAATAATTTTCATTAATGGTGATACATTAATGATGCAGAAATTATTTATTAAGTGAAAAATCAGTAATATAGTTTTTATTGAAATAATAATACCCATTAAAAGGACCAAAAACCTGAACAAAACTTATTGGTAGTGTATATCTACACCATAATAATCCAATTACCTAATATATAACCGTTTGGAGTCTTATAAAAGTGATTATGACACTTATATTATTTTATTTTAAATGATGTCAGAGTTGTCACCTTCATAATTTAATAACTATAACATTTTAAAACTTGGGTGTTTTAGAAGCTAAATCCGAATAAAAGTATTCTTATGAAATATATAAGATATATATTCATCCAAGTATTTTATTTTTAATTTTTATGTAAAAAATATTTATATTAAATAATTATTCAAAAATGTTGTAGTAATTATTTTATTAAGAAACATATCACATAAATGGTTTTAGAAATATTAAAATAAATATTATATGAACTATTTAATGTGATCCATTAATTTTATAGATAAAGATTACATGTTATTAATATATTAAATATTTTATTTCGAACATATCTTCTTTGTGTATTTTTTTTAAAATCAAATAATGGAATAGTCTCAAAATTGAAACTATTGTTATTTTATAAAAATAACATAATATAAAATTGTTTAAAAATCACAAAAATATTTAAAAATTATAAATTTAAATTTATATGGTATAAAATGTCATAAATTATCCAATTATGGACATTTCACCACACATAATTAATTATTTATAACAATTTAAAAATTAGAATCTTATTACCACAAATAAAATTAAATAGATTAAATAAGGATAAATCAAGTTGATAATGTTTAAAATAAATTCACAAAATGTCTAAATTTTATTGGTTGATGAGATTACAACCCTATCTCATCTAATATTCTGATATGAGTCATTTTTTGAGGTTTTTAAGTGGGTTTTGATTTATTATAAATTAATATTTTTAAGGTTTCCAATGGTTCCCCTCTCCTCCCTTACAAAAGGGCACCTCCTCCCTCTCCTCTTTACACAACTTTGAGCCTTAAATCTCAGAAAACCCCTGAAAATTTACCTTCTAAAATTCCATATAAACCTTATAGAGGTTCTGGTCTCCTCAAAAGACCAACTCTAGTGCCTTAATAGGAAGCTTAAAGGAGGTGCATCGAAGAAGAGGTAATCTCTTCTACAGATTATTTAAAGTTTCTTTCTTCTTCAACATCTTCTTCTTTAGTTGTTTAGTTATAAAGTAATAACATCAGTATCACTAATATACTGATATGTTATTATAAATATGAAAAAGACCCATTTCACCTTCTATCCATCCTACGGAAAATGAAATCATTGCGCGTGCGTACGTACGGAATACCGTCTCCACGTCGTGGTGTAATCTGTTTTTCCAACACCACCTTACTTGGATGGGTATAATGGTATAAAGAATAACTATATATAGTTATTATAACATCATAACAATTATAAGATATTATATCATCCACTCAAATTCAATTCAATAATTATGGGAATGATATCATCGCTCGTGCGTACGTACGGACTACCGTCTCCACGATGCGATGAGATTCATTCTACATGTTAACCATTAAAGAATGATAATAAAGTTTATATAATAAATAATAATGAAGTATATGAAATTATAAATCTACTTTATTTATGTATATATATATATATATATATATTTCATCTACTTACTTCCATTCAAGTCAATATGGAAAGGAAAACATCATTCATGCGTACGAATGGCCTACCATCTCCATAAACGGTGTATTTAATTTCATTTATCTATCTATTATATATATATATACTGAATATATATGATATATAAATCATGATTTAAATTATTTAAGTAATTAAATCATGATATAAGTAATAATAATATCAAGAACAACAAGTCCATACACGTACGATAAATAAAACGATTTTAACCAATACGCTGCTTTAACAAGGAATTTACAAAAGAACGGGTAATATAAAGTCATAAGTGAACCATATATGATATCATAACAATGAATATGATTATTTAATAAGTCAATTACATTATTTAAATCGTTATACAGGAGGTTCATATACATACGAATCATATCGGACCTAAGGTAAGGGATAACTTTTCCAATCTCGTTTTTATACGAGATTGTTTATTCGTAAGTATTTACTGGGGTTATATTTATCATCCATTTCCATGTTTTATAAAAATGGTTTCATGTATGTTTAAAGTTCTTTTTACCCATTTTTAACTTTTACTACATGGTATGTAAGGAATCTTTCTTTTTTTACCATACAAGGTACTTTTTGACTTTTCCAAAAAAAAGTACGAGAAGAATGTTTTTTTAACTTATACGGCATGGACGGATTTTTACGATTTCATAAATCCTTATTTTCATAAAGATTCATCCCTAATATTTCATGACTATTTTCAACAAAATCCTTTTTTTTAAATTTCATGACATTTTGTGAAAATAAAATGATTTTGAAGAAGAAATGATATTTTCCTCAAGAATTCATTTCAAGTGTTTTATCAAAACCATTTTCCATCTAAGATGACATTATTTCATATGTGTATTTTTCAAGTATAATGTCTCTATGATTTTTATATTACCTCTTTTCTTATTGTGAAATGATATCCATTTGTTTTATATGGATTATGTTATGATGGGATGATGTTTATGAAACCCATTTTATTCTTTGGGTTATGATGAATGATTTATGTTTATGTTGTGGCACACGTAAGAATGATTTCATTATGAGATGGGTGGGACATATATCTCCCTCCAATGCATTGGGTAAATATTTATATCCCATGAGATAGACATGGATGGAACGATAAGTTAATCTGGTTCAGTGTTACAGGACTGGAATGAGGAGTGAACTCGATTCAGAAAGGGACTTTGTCCACTAAGATGGTCTTGGAAGCAATGCCTTGGCTACTATGGAAATAATAACATGTGATTAATGGATGACACAATTAAATTTTTTATTCCCATACTATTTTATCATGATTTATGTTCCTTTATGATATATTCCTTACGTACTTCTAAGATTTATGTCTTTGCTCAATATTTTGATGTTTAGATTTTATGTTCAAGTTTTTGCATTCAAATGTTTATGGATTGTTTTATGTTCCCATTGCTTACCCTTACTGAGAATTTGAGATCACCAATTATATGTTTTATTTTCCCCAAGATTTAAATAAAGGTTTTAGGTAAGAAAACAAATGGGGAAGATCTTTATGGGAGATGTTGGAGATCTTTCACCATGATTAGAAGATTATTTTTCCGAGTTTCCAAAGACACTAAACTATTACGGTCCTTGTGTGTATGTTTTCATTATGTATTAAGTATTCTGAAAAAGTAATGTAATTTCCATGTACATCAATCTTTGGGCCTCTACAGTTGGTATCAGAGAAAAGGTTTAGTTAACCTTTGGAAACTATGACGCTAAAACTTTAGTGAGATCCTTAGAGATATTTCTAAGGTATGTCTAGGGATGTCCCTAAGGATAAGTATATGTATAGGTTATAGTCCTAGAATTATGGTAATGATATTAGAATTAAACTTAAGTTGTAAGATATTGAAGGTACTCCCCCTTTATTATTTTGGTTTCCCTAGCATTATTTTTTTTGCCTCTCACACTATTCTTTTTGGGTTTTAGATGATGGTTGGAACCCAAAGGAACCGTGTTGATCAAAGTAATGGACAATGCAATGATTTTCCTTATGAACAAACCAATGTTATGGGAGATGGAGCGAAAAATCTTATTTCTATACTTATACAAGATATTAATCATTCTGGAATTCCATATGAGAAGAGAAGGGAACAATATTCTATTGAGTCCTTCATGTGGCAACGTCCACCTTCTTTCAGTGGGTCTTCCAATCCACTTGTTTTTGAACAATGGATCAGTAACATTGAAAAGATATTTTCCATACTTCGCTGTTCAGAACATGAAAAAGTCATTCTGGCTGTTTACCATTTAGAAGGTGAAGCATACTAGGGGTGGAATCTAATTAAGAATACAAGGCCCCAAGATGAAATTGAATCAATGGAATGGGACGAGTTCAAGAACTTGTTTTTAAATAAGTATTTTCCTTGTATTCTTCGAACAAAGATGGAAAAGGAGTTCCTTGAGCTTAAGAAAAAGGATGATGAATCTATTGGTATATATGAGGTGAATTTTACAAGGCTTGCAAGGTATGAATCTGACTTTATCATCCAACCTGATAGTAAAGTTGATCGATTCTTCAGTGGCTTAAAACCAAGTATTCGAAGGGCTTTAGCTATAAGATAATTCAGTAGTTATGAAGAAATTGTGTGTTGTCCTATCAATGTAGAACTGGAACTTACTGTTACATGTCCATCTCATTGTTTTGATAAGAAAAGAAAGATGGAGTTCAAGGATAAATCTCAGAAAAATGCTGAAAAGAAGATGAATGTTTCTTTATGCTCAAAGTGTGGAAAGAAGCATGGTGGAGATTGTCTAAAAGGTACTAGAAAATTTTTTAAATGTGGAAAATAAGGTCATTGAGCAGTTGATTATTGAAGTAATGGGAAAAAGGTATCTACTAATGTGAATAAAGAAAAGACTACAGAGAACGATCCACCAACACTTAAATGCTTCAAGTGTAAGGAAATGGGGCATTATTCTAATCAATGCCTGAATCCAAGGGTTAATGATGATCGACGTGAGAAACCTCTTAAGGAAAAGGATAAAGGTAAGTCACATGCGATCACTATTTGTGATGTTGAGTATGACAATGATGTTGTGGAATGATTAAGTGTTTATGTATTGGGATTTCAAAATAATATCATGGAATCTAATTTATGGTATCGTGGAATTTTGGAATATCTATGTATTGGTTTTCAATAATTATATGGTACCGGAAACCATGAAATCTGATTGAAATATTTTTGGAAAGAAAATGATATGTGCATAATTAAGGGATAAATAGAAAATAAAATGATCTCATGAATGATATAAGGACAAAGTTATATCATGGTTTGAGTAGATAGAAATTTTGGGATTTTGGTATGTGGAAAGAGTTAACTTTTGACAGCATTCATGTTTTAACTAAGGTTCAATGGGTATTCATTATTTAATAGAATACAAGATTAAGGTACTCAAATGTTTGGAATGTGACCAATAACAAGATATATCTTATGATATATGGGGGGGAAATGAAAGAATTCAGATGCTCAGTAGATGACATTTCTATTAATCAGATAGAAGTATTTTCGATAAGCCTAAAGGTTAGAATAGACATCATATAGTATTGTTTAAGGATAGAACTATTTGTTATGTTATAATAGTATAGTTTTAAAAAAAGGACAACTCAAAGGACAGGTGACAACCCGTCACGTCGGACAAGGTTGCGGGATTCGAACCCACAACCGAAGTGTGACAGGCCTTTATCGCCTACCACTAGCCTACAAGAAGTCCCTGGTTAGTAGAAATTAGTTTTATTTATTAATCGGTATGATATATGAAGTATAAGTTCATTATTTGAATCATATATGATTAACCTCACCATAAATGGACTTATGTATTCAATAACTTTTGCTAACCTTTTCTTTGAGATAGATGGAATGACCCATCATTCTATCACATGATCTACTAACAATTCAAGAATAGAAAATTCAACTTCATTTCTTTAAGAGATGATGTGGAAATTGTTCAAGGCACAAACAATGGTGAGATTGTACCAAAATCAAGTATGTATTTCTTCTAATTAAAAATTTTCAACTTTAGGTAAATGATATTGAAAACAAAATGTTGTCCTAGTGCTCTTATATCTGATCAATTATATGGTACCTTAGATCATCCAAAATTTATGGCTTTGTGATTTTTGTGTTTTTCATAGCCATGTTCTCTACCACTCTCCATCAGAACCTCATGGTTAGATTTTTCTTCCATATCCATATTTTCACCTATGTTCTCCTATGTGGAAACCCAGTGATTAGTTAATTTGGGTAAACATTATGTTTCATACTTTAGTTTTTAAAGATAGGTTTTGGTATTCCCTTTTTACAATGTGGGTTTCTAATAAAGAAAATTTCAAGTAGTAAACCATTTATAACCCCGACGAATTTCGAGGGAGAAATTCATTTTAAGGGTGGTAGAATGTAACACCCTGAGATTTTATGAGAAATATTCTTTTTAATTTATTTTATGTCTTATGATTATACGCAACACCAAAGGGAGCTTACACTACATGCATCCCTGACTTGGCTTGCATTACACGCAATCGCGACCTTTCTCGATAGCGTGTGTAGTACGAGATACCAGGTTTCACTAAACAATGATATATTATTATAATATTATGAACTAGCCGTTATGAATAGTATTAACAACATTTTGAATTTCATAACATTATTATTCATCTTACACATTTTCTAAAACATGGTATGTGAACAAAATAAATTTTTCATGTAAAATAATTATTTTTATACCCACTTTAAATCTAGTTTTTGACAGGTTTATAAGTTCAATTTGATAAAATAAAATTCTTATTTGGAATCAGGATATAAAAATTTACTTTGGATAAATTTTTCATATTATTCTGATAACTTTCATATTTTTATGAATAGTAAAAACACGCTAAATTTTACTTAAAAACAACTTTTTTCATCGAGATAATTTATATGGTGAAATTATAATAGTCAATTTTTTTAAAGTATAAATAGAATATATTTTTACCATTTAATATAATGTATGTCATTACCCTTAATTTTACATTGAATTCATAGGTAAAACCATTTCAATCCTTGGCAATGTTTTAACTTTTAAAACCTGTTTTTTTAACAACAGGATTAATTTTATATTAATTACTGCAACTTCTATGTTTTGAATTTTGGAAAATGGATTCCATATTTTAAATCAGTGGGTCCAAATTATGTTA
Source organism: Viscum album (assembly GCA_963277665.1). Lineage (NCBI taxonomy): Eukaryota > Viridiplantae > Streptophyta > Magnoliopsida > Santalales > Viscaceae > Viscum > Viscum album. Next base: position 516,162,351 of record OY728153.1, on the reverse strand, counting down.
ATAGGTTACTTTTTTTTGATATTATGAATAATAACTACGGTAATTTTTATTTACTGCAATTAAAGGTAAATCGGGTAATTAAGGGTAAAAATAAGATTATAAAATTACCCTAACACATTTAAAAATTCTATTGGATGGATAAAGTCTACTCATATAACCTAAGGGTTGGATTAGATTCATTTTATGGACTTATTACCATGAAAATAATTTAATTATTATTAAAATCAAAGAAAGTGACAACATGTCACTCTCTTAAATCTTATAAGTCTAATGATTTTAATTTAGTGATAAACTTCATAAAACTTCGAACATTTATTGTCTCCAAAAATATAATAAAATTATCTACATAATTATAATTTATTTATAATTTTTAGGGATTAAATAATTGTTATTAATGGTGATACATTAATGATGCAGAAATTATTTATTAAGTGAAAAATTAGTAACATAGTTTTTATTGAAATAATAATACCAATTAAAATGCCCACAAATCTGACCAAAACTTATTTTTAGTGTATATCTACACCATAATCATCCAATTACCGAATATATAACAGTATTTAGTCTTATAAAAGTTATTATGATACTTATATTATTTTATTTTAAATGATGTCAAAGTTGTCACCATCATAATTTAATAAATATAACATTTTAAAAGTTGGGTGATTTAGAAGATAAATTATACTAAAAGTATTATTATGAAATATATAAGATATATCTTCATATAATTATTTTATTTTTATTTTTTATGTAACAAAAAAGTATATTAAATAATTATACAAAAATGTTGTAGTAATTATTTTATTAAGAGAAATATCACATAAATGGTTTTAGAAATATTAAAATAAATATTATATGAACTATTTAATGTTCTAAACGAATTTTCTAGATACATATGAAATGTTATTAATATATTAAATATTTTACTTCGAACATATCTTATTTGTGGATTTTTTTTAAAATCAAATAAATGAATAGTGTCAAAATTGACACTATTGTGATTTTATAAAAATAACATAATATAAATTTTTTTAGAAATCACAAAAAAATTTAAAAATTATAAATTGAAATTTATATGGTCTAAAATTTCATAAATTATCCAATTATGGACATTTCACCACACATAAGTAATTATTTATAACAATTTAAAAATTAGAATCTTATTACCATAAATAAAATTAAATAGATTAAATAAGGATAAATCAAGATGATAATGTTTAAAATAAATTACCAACATGTCTAAATTTTATTGTTTGATGCTATTACAACCCTATATCATCTAATATTAGGATAGGAGTCATTTTTGGAGGTTTTAAAGTGGGGGTTTTTTTATTATAAATTAATATTTTTAAGGTTTCCAATGGTGCCCCTCTCCTCCCTTGTAAAAGGGCACCTCCTCCCTCTCCTCTTTACATAACTTTGAGCCTTCAATCTCGTCCAACCCCTAAAAATTTACCTTCTAAAATTACATAGAAACCTTATAGAGGTTCGTTTCTCCTCAAAAGACCAATTCTAGTGCCTTAAGAGGAAGCTTAAAGGTGGTGTGTCGAAGAAGAGGTAATCTCTTCTACCGATTCTTTCAAGTTTCTTTCTTCTTCAACTTCTTCTTATTTAGTTGTTTCATTATAAAGTAATAACATAAGTATCACTAATATACTTATATGTTATTATAAATATGAAACAATCCCATTTAACCTTCTATCCATCCTACAAAAAACGAAATTGCCACGCGTGCGTACGTACGGAATACCGTCTCCACGTTATGGTGTAATCTGTTTTTCCAACACCACCTTACTTTGATGGGTATAATGGTGTAAAGAATAACTATACACAGTTATTATAATATAATACTGATTCTAATATATTATATAATCCACACCAATTCAATTCAATAATTATGGGAACGATATCATCGCTTGTGCGTACGTACGGACTACCGTCTCCACGACGCGATGAGATTCATTCTCCATGTTAACCATTCAAGAATGATTATAAAGTATATATAATGAATAATAATGAATTATATGTCATTATAAATCTACTGTATTTATGTATATATATATATATATATTTATTTATTTCATCTACTTACTTCCATTCAAGTCAATATGGAAAGGAAAACATCGTTCATGCGTACGTACGGCCTACCATCTCCATGAACGGTGTATTTCATTTCATTTATCTATCTATTATATATATATTTATATAATGAATATATATGATATATAAATCATGATTTAAATTCTTTAAGTAATTAAATCTTGATATATGTAATAATAATATCAATAACAAAAAGTCCATATAGGTACGATAAATAAAACGATTTTACCCAAAACGTTGCTTTAACATGGAATTTACAAAAGAACGAGTAATATAAAGTCAGAAGTGAACCATATATGATATCATAACAATGAATATGATTCTCTAATAAGTCAATGACATTATTTAAATCATTATACAGGAGGTTCAGATACGTACAAAGCATATTGGACCTAAGGTAAGGGATAACTTTTCCAATCTCATTTTTATCTGAGATTGTTTATTCGTAAGTATTTACTGGGGTTATATTTATCATCCATGACCCTATTTTCTAAAAATGGTTTCTTGTATTTTTAAAGTCCTTTTTACCCATTTTTGACTTTTACTATATGGTATGTAAGGAATCTTTCTTTTTTTACCATACGAGGTACTTTTTGACTTTTCCGGCAAAAGTATGAGAAGAATGTTTTTTTTAACTTATACGACATGAACAGATTTTTACGGTTTCATAAAGCCTTATTTTCCTAAAGATTAATCCACAAGATTTCAGGACTATTTTCAAAAAAATCCTTTTCTTTTAAAATTGGATGACATTTTTTGAAAAGAAAATGATTTTGAAGAAGAAAGGATATTTTCCTCAGGAATTCATTTCAAGTGTTTTATCAAAACCATTTTCTATCTAAGATGTCATTCTTTCATATGTGTATGTTTCAAGTATAATGTATCTATGATTTACATGGTTTCAATTTTCTTATTATGAAATGATATCCATTTGTTTTATATGGATTATTTTATGATGTGATGATGTTTATGAAACCCATTTTATTCTTTGTGTTATGATGAATGATTTATGTTTATGTTGTGGCACACGTAAGAATGATTTCATTATGAGATGGGTGGGACCTATATCTACTTCCAATACATTGGGTAAAGATTTATATCCCATGAGATAGACATGGATGGAATGGTAAGTTAATCGGGTTCAGTGTTACAGGACTAGAACGAGGAGTGAACTCGATTTAGAAAGGGACTTTGTCCACTAAGATGGTCTTGGCAGCAATGCCTTGGCTACTATGGAAGTCATAACATGTGCTTAATGGATTCCAAAATGACATGTTTTATTCCCATACTATTTTATCATGATTGATGTTCCTTTATGATATATTCCTTTCGTACTTCCAAGATTTATGTCTTTGCTCAAGATTTTGATGTTTAGATTTTATGTTCAAGTTTTTGCATTCAAATTTTTATAGATTATTTTATGTTCTCTATGCTTACCCTTACTGAGCATTTAATCTCACCCTTTATATGTTTTCTTTTCCCTAGTATTTAAATAAAGGTTTTAGGTAAGAAAACAAAAGGGGAAGATTTTTATGGGAGATGTTGGAGATCTTTCACCACGATTAGAAGATTATTTTTCCGAGTTTCCAAAGACACTAAACTATTACAGTTTTTATGTTTCTGTTTCGTTATGTATTAATTATTCCGAAAAATTAATGTAATTTCCATGTACGTCAAGCTTTGGGCCTCTACACATATCTAGTGAGAGAAATAGATTCATTGTAAAAATAACAGAACCTCTATGTACCTCACACTGATGTGACCTATAAAGTGCACTATCAATGTAAAATATTGTGTGATCGCACATGTGAATGTGGGAAATATAGTGTGTTTTCCCCTATAGGGCTACTCCTTTTTTTCCTTTATCATTTTAAATAATAAAAAAAGTTTTCCCCTTAATAAATGTGACCCAAGTTCATTCCATTTTATAATGTGGGATTCTAAAAAGTATTCCCCTTTAAAAATCAATAATTATAATTATTAAATATTTTTGAAATTTTTAAGTCCCAAAAAACCATTTTAGAATATTTAAAACTCATTTTGAAAATCTATAAATATACTCTATTGAAAATATCATTCATAATAAAGATATAATTTTATTTTCATATTATCATAATAGAGAAAAATAAATTATGAATATAGAAATATGTGTACACTTCCTTGTACATATAACAGTTGTTATCAACCATATGCTTCTTACACAAGTCCACTAAAATTCATAAGTACTTCATCAACACCTAGAGACCATTTTGAATAGGATTATTATATCCTTTAATAAATTTTTGTGATAAAGATTCATAGGTCATTGTAGAGACCACACACCTACATTCACAAAGTTAAACCATTTTTCCCATTTATAAATACTTATTTGGAATCCTTGAATAATTAATAGATTAAACTCACCCCTATCATGGGAAAAAACCATTTAACTTCTCTCTCATTTATTTTAGAGTTTTTTAACACATGTGATAGAACTTACTATGTAAAACTTATATATGAAATGTTATCCCATGCTATGTTGTGGTCTCATCAGTGGTGAATTGTTAAAAAAAATCACTAAACTCATCCCTAAGGATGTTTTTCACAGTAACTCCATTGAAATTCATATTTTTAGTTGATATTCCAAATTATTAATCAATTTATTACTGTCCATAGTTATAATATTATATTTCATAAGTGATATTATATTTATATTTATGAGACTATTGTGTTTTTATTTTAAATTATAATTTTTTCCATATCTCTAGACATAATTTCATGACAATCAAAATTTATAAAAAATAGAGACATAAATAGAGTCCATAAAGGTAGATCTGATAAGGGAGATTTAATCAATTTGGATTATTTTCCAATGTTTTTTATGAAAAAAAATGATAAACCATTATGGGGTTTGTTATATAGGACTATTTGTTCCATTAACAGAAGATATCTCCAACTCAAGTATAAAAACATAATAACACATATAGAATTAGTCATTTATATTTTTAATCCTACATACATTGTACATCCCTATAATACCCTTGGATATCCATTATAATATATAAAATAATTCATATCACCCTTTATACACTTCAATACATTATTAACCAAATCGGTTGTGTATAATATGTATTACTTATTTACCTTATCAACATTCCAACAAGATATGAAATATTTGGTTTTGTACTATTCATAACTACATGAGGAAGCTAATAAACCACTCATATTCAAGTTGAGAAACTGGTCTATAAGGATCTGGTAGCATCTTACTCCCAAATGAACAAAGGGTTGAAAATTATTAACAGTCATATTCTTTAAAACTATTTAAGACCATATCAATATAATAAAATTTAAAAAGAAAAAAGATTTTTTTTTAAATCTCAATTCCCAATATAACATTCTTCACCAAAGTATTAATTTTAAAATTTCAAAAATCATAGTGTCAGTCATGGAATCTAATACCCTCCAAAGTGGTTACTCTAATAATAGTGTTCCTGACTTCACTGTATTGAGAATATTGGGAATTACTATTAACTTCAAGATACCTACTGTAAGTGTTGAACTTTTTTGGTATCCTCCTATTCAAATTTTGATTTAAGTCAACTCATATGGTGCCTCAAAAGGGAACATAGGTCCCTCGGTGTGTAGCACTATATTTCATGATCACAATGGAAAACCTCATAAATGGTTTTATAGATCATGAAGACTGACATAATCCCTTGAATATGAAATGATATGAGTCATTAATGTAGTCTCTTTTGCAAGATACAAAGGCTGGAACAACTTATGGAATGAGAGTGATTCCCCTTCCATTGTTCAAGCCATTGGAAATCGTATGCTGCATCTCTCATGGATTATCATAGAGGATAGATTGTATGGACTTTCTTTCTTGGCTCAACTTCATATCAAACTCTTTATTTAGAGGTGAACTATGTGGTGGATTGTCTCACCAACAGATGAATCAACATAGATCTCACTTGGTTGGAAGATATTCCTCTCGATTTTATTTACCATTAAGAAAGAGATTGTTATAAAATCCTATTATTTATTCTTCTATAACTCTTTAATTTTTCAACAAATAATCCCTAGACACCTTGGCTATGGAATCCTATAAAAATTTTACCTTTCACTAGTTAATGAAAATGGCATTAAATTAACAAAAAAATTATCATGATAAAAAATGGATAATTAAAGGACTCCTCCCTCCAAGAATATCCATGGATAATAAGACTCTCTATATTCTTAGAATGTATTTATATCAAGTTATAGTTTTTTAGAATCTTGAGTTTAATGAAAGGATGGATTTTTGGGATAATAGTGATCTTGGTTTTGAGGATATTAGTATATTATTTTTATATTATAGATTCAAACTCCATTTATGATGATCGATCTCATTTTTATAGGAATAAAGGAACTCAAATCATTCAACCTATATTTAATTTGCATTTGACAAAATTCATGACCATTCCAAATTTTGTAACATTCATCTTTAATCCTAATTGTTGATTTTTTTACATTTAAAAAATTATATTTTTGAAATAAAACTATTCATAATAATCATCACATGATGGTTGTAACTAAGAATGATAGTTTAGGTGGATAATGGTGTCTAAAACAAGTATTATCATTCCACATGATAATCCCCTTGAATTTCCCCCATAACAAAGTTCCTTACACTATGTCCTGGTACACATAAGGTTATAAACTTTCATTATATAAACCACCATGTCAGGGTCTACCTTTTGTTGAATATATCTATTAATCACCCACTTTTATTAAAATACTCATAGACTTAGTGAAATTTCACCTTATGTCACAACATATGCAACAACTCATGAATTCATATTGAAAACATTTTTTTATATATCACCAATTTTTTTACAAAATATATCATTTATTTTCACTATATCATAAATTATATATAAAAAATTGTGAAAATACATGAAATAATTATTTCAAATATATTCTAAAAACACTTTTGGGGTTGTTCTCAATGTTTTATAAACTTGAACCTAATTCACCTTAATGTAACTTGACCCATTGGAACCCCTCTTATGTAGTGATTTTCTAAGTTTGTCACCCCAAAACCGCCTCTAATAGTCTAGATAATGGTAACTATAATTGAGAGGGAATGTGACACATAATGGGAGGCATTAACCTTATACACTTGTACACAACACACACCTCCACACATAAAATTATAATGTGGGATAAGAAAATAAGATACCAGCTAATATATATATATATATATAATGGTTATGAAAACTAAGATACACAAAGTTACACTATTACATAATCCATATTGAAAAGGGGAATGATATAAACCCAAAAACTAAAAATTGAAACCAATATAACAACTGAGATGATGTAATTCCCTACAATGAAAAATATCCAGGTATGAACATTGTTCGCTACTACCTCCTCAAGGCCCACTATGATCCCCCAACACCACATTCCTAAGTCCTTGCTAAACTATTTATCATATACATAATACATATTATATGTGGGAATATAAACAGATTTTGGGGTGTGTATATACATAAATAGTTATATTTATATGAAAGACACAAAGTAATAATAAAATACTAGTTATCTCATAAATGTTGAATGGAAAGGAAAAAAGTAGACCATAAGAAGAAAAAAATACTATATATACTTTAGGAGAGATAACCCATAACATAGGCATGTGTCCAACTTCTCATAGACAACCACTAAAGAATTCATGTTACAACCCAGTGAATCTGAACTACACAAATGAAACAACCCATTTTACCAATCTGGAATCACAAAGTTGGAATTTTGAATCATTAAGTTAAGAAAAAAATACTAGAGTAGCACATAGGATATGGAATTGTCACTAAAAATATAAGAGTAGTAAAAATATATATTTTAGGTGAAAATGATCTATGTGATTATTTCATAATATTTGAGTGTAACACATGGTAGATGAGAGAGAGGTATTTGGCCCCTGAATGATCTAATTTTCATTCCCGGTCCTCATTGCCTATACCATATAACTAAAACCTATAACTATATATATCTCCTTATAAATAACCTTAGATAACCCAAAATACCATTCCATTGTGATCTGTGTTGGAAAGAAATTAGGATAGACTACTCACATGCCCATATCCATGTCTTGAGAAAGGGGATAAGAAAAAACATTAAGGATGAAACACTACACATAATGTACCTTAAGGTTAAATGAAAAGTATAAATTTTGGAATAGTTTTATAATGTAATACCTCAATACATGGAAATCAAGGGTCCATTTACATATATTGTATGATGGGTTCTACGATGTGTGGAACTGATGGGGTACTTAGCATGTACCATCAAAGATTATGTTTTGTAAGGGCCAAAACACAGTAAGTTCTAAAGGGTACACAATGTGAATTTAAAAATGACTATGTGGGTGTTTAATAAATAAACATGATAATTTTATTAGATAGGGTCACATGTAATGTGCACTAGGCTTGAAAACATGTGATATTTATCTCTATTAGAAACCTTAACCATTACAACAAGTGAGGGACACTAAAAGTGTTCTTCTTAACTACAATCCATTTAGTTATGTATTCATCCCAGATTCAATATTTAAAATAATATATTTCTTCTTTTTGGTGTTTAAGAACACTAAAATTTCGTATTTTTTAGGAAATGTGTCTAGAAGACACTGTTTTAAGGAAAAGTGTACAATCTTGTGAAATGTAAATTACTATGAGTCTACAACTAGAGGAACTAAGAATTGGTGTATTTTTATGAGCATGAAATAATTCCATGAGAACCAATTCTTCATAAGACTAAGGACTATAAATACCATAAATTTATATGAAGGACTATAGGTAGGATATTCAAATTTCGGATTTTAGAGAAGCTAAATCTCATAGTTTTCACAAACATGAATTAAAACTATTCAGATAATGCGACAACCACCATACACTCAAATAGGTGAGGGTCTTATGATAATTAACTTGTTAAATTCCATTAATTTATTGTTTTTTTATAAATATTTTATCATTAAACTCCCTTAAATAATGAAAATAATTCATCATATATTTCTAAGTCTCATACATGTCATGGTTTCACCCAACACCTAACATGCATGAAACCTTTACCATGGAAACCTATTTTTTTCCTTCATCATGAAGCACACTTCCATGAAAGTTAGTGTCACTTTCTAGCCAAAAATACTTATTTCTTGATCAGTAATAAAAACTATATACCTAAAACCCAATTCTAAGTCCATCACTCCCAAATCCATTCTAAAAATAATATGTTGGGAAACATCACCTCTCTTTTCTCCTATACATGCTCTGGGAATATTCTATAACTTTCACCCTCATAAAAGAACTGGAAACAACCTATGTAAGAATCACATGTATCCTTCCTACTTCAAAGTATCGTCGTCTTATTCATATTAAGTATAATCCCTTGTGATATTCTCATTGATGATCTAATCCCTATTATACTCAATGATCCATGCCTCCAATAAGTTATCCTTTTAGTTTTAAGCCTCAAACTCTTTCTATTTTACCTGAGTCACTGACCAAGTTAGAAACCATAGAAAAAAACTATGAAATCCCCCACATATACTTCCAACTCAAAATAATATCCTTGGTACTTCTATCTAGGTTAATCCTTGACCATGTTCTTATTGATAATCTAATTCCTAGTCCATTCAATGAGAAATTCCTATAGCAAGGAATCATAATAAGTTTAACCACCTAACTCTTCTATAATTCACCTGATTCACTGAACTAGTAAGGAACCTTTGGTAAACCTATAAAATAATCCCAAAACTTTAATTTTTCATCACCCCATTTGTGAAACAATATTACTTACCTCATTATGATAAAAATCATGGCCAATCCTGGAATGTGGCCTTAAACTTTGAAACTTGAACTTTGTGGTATTTGATTCATATTCCAATAGGAAATGTAGGATTCCACTTTAAGGTTAGATATTGAAATCATTTCCATTCTACCCCCCTGATAGGTGGTATCTATAAATAATTATCATCTTCCTATAATACACCAAAATCCCCATCATAAGACCCTAATTGACTCTAAATTATGGCCGCCATTATGGGAAAAGTGTAACTGGATTAGTCCCTAAAAGATGTTAACTTTTTTCTAGAATAGTATGAAAAGTATAAGAGGATAATTCCCTACTATATATTAATATATACCATACTTTATGTGATTATCACAATTTGATTCATCCCTGCTAAATTTGAGCATGTTACAATAATTTCATGATGAGAACATGTGTATTAATTTCCAATGCACATTCACCAGTAGCTACCCTTAAGTGATGAGCATAAGTAGATTAGTTCCCACTATGAATTTACTTGTTCCTACCATTACATGATTTGGGTAAGTGGATTTATCACCTCTTGAAATTAAAATGTGTCTTCCCTTATGTGATGAGTGTAAATGGATGAGTCCCCATGATCACCCATATATGAGGAGCATAAGTGGATCCCTTTCATCATTATGTGACTATCATCTAACACCCTATGTGGTGGACATATGATGACCTGCATTGATAATTAATTAAAAATACATCCTAGGTTATGAGTCTATAATTCTCTATATGATGAGAAAAGAGTACCTAATGTGATGATCATTGGATGCCTTGTGTAATGAGTCCAATAATCCTTATGTAAAGAGCCTTAGATTCCCTATGTTCTATATATATGGGATCTCTTATGATTATGGTGAAATTAATTTTGTGACCAGATCAATATTCCTTATGTAATGAGACTTAGATTACTTAGGTGATGATCCTAGGTGACCTTATGTGATAAGAATAAGACTGCATCAAATCCATATGTGGGAAGTGGATAAAAACCTTCATGCCTAGATATAGACTATAGAACCACCATTTTCCCTTTTTTGATGAGAATAATATTCCATCATTGAATGACCTAAACAAGATATAAAAATAAAAATCTATATGTCAAAAAATTCCTAATAGAATGAAATTCTACAATAGTAGGTGTTCTCCCTTAAAAGGTATCAAGTGGTGTAATTAAATTATGTTTATATCAAATGGATTTGGTGATGAGATTAAGGAACATGTCTTAAATCTATGAGTTAGTGTTGAAATGAGAAAAAATCTTTCAAAAGAGCTAGGTAATGACCTACCATTATCAAATTTTAATAAAGGTGTGTATATCATCACCTCAGTTGTGACTATACACCCACCTTTGGAAAGTATGAATAATATACTCAGATCCTGACCATTTAAGATTATTCTCACATAATGATATCAGTTGAATGCTTCAAATAATAGAAAAGTGAAACTAACATGAAATAAATTTCCTTTAACTATGAGAGTATGAGTGATAATAGAGGACATTGGGAATCAAAATCATCATGAATGTACTCATTGGTGGATTCAAATTCCCTTACATAATTCCATCCACTAGACATTCCATGAAATCTACCCAAACTACCACTAATAGGAATGAGCATTGGAGAACTTTCCACGATGAATCATCATCACATGGGTTGTTGAATATAGATATTTCACATACCTAACCTCAACTAGTAAAATATTTTTATTCCATGTATAATGGGATCTCTTTTTCATTTCCTATTCTGAGGTCATATAATGGAGGTTCATCAATGACTTCTTTTATTTCTATGAGAGAGAAGATATCAATCCAATGTGATAGATGAATCTGGGGGATTTGGATGCCATGGAATCATGATATTTATAAAAAAAATAATGATTTCATAGGGGGAGACCCCCTATATACATGAAAAACTTTTTTATGATCTTTTCTCTAGAGGATGTTGATATGACCTTACCCTACATTAAGGAGGTGTGGGAAATTTATGGTTTTCCAACTCAGCTACCGCCATGGAGTCTTCAATGAGGGATCTTTCCAAATAATGTCATCGTTTTCATAGAACCACCCACCCAATGACTAAATAAGTTATTCCTAATGTTATTTCAGATTCCTTGGTATAGACTGCATAGCTCCCACATAGTGGGATGCCACCACTCCTGCTCCAAAAGAGGCCTCTTATGCATGTACTATCACATCACTTACTTTCATAAATACTCTACAAGGATATATCTTATTCAAATAATATAAAGACCTCAATCTTCCATATGGTGGTATTGGTCAACTCTTCCAACCACTAGTTCCACCAAAAACTGTTATAGAGTTCATAAACATGATAAATATACATACGACCCTGAAGTTCCTTTATAGAGTAAAGCGTATCTTAGAGGTTATTCTCACAAAAAAACCCACTAGAGTCCTCCCTACACCAACAATGGTCATGGAGGTCCTCCATATACCAAAGGATACCACTACCCTTAAGTTCCTCCCTAGGTTGTAATGATTACCATACATTGGGAAGTTACACCATGTGATGAAATCTACATTTGAGGTCCTCTATGTGATACCTACAAAAATTCCCATGGGATGGGTCATCATAGCTTAGATAATATCACATTAAGGGAAATTCCACATGAATATCAATGAAATAAACTCTAGTCCACCAATGATCATTTAGAATATGTGATGATGAATGATTTTGGAGAGATTATTTCATAATCACCACCATAACTAGGGGCAAGAACCCATCAGCTTAGGATGTCAATTTCTGAGGATGAAGTGAACATGGTCCTAAAGGTTCTATGAGAAAACCAATATTTGGATGATGTTATTTATTCCTCCTTGGGAATGACTATGGTTTCATCCCCAGTATCATTTTTATCCCTTCTCTATACCTCTATATTTGAGGTTTGTGAGAATTTGGGATCCATCTTAGTATTCTTAGATGAGGAGGAAAACCTAGTTCTACCACAAGCACACAATGAGATCCATAAAAATAATGTTTTAGACTATCCTTCCTACATGGGGATGATAATGAATCTTTATTCACCAAATTATTAGAAATCCTGAGCTCAATTAAGGGTTATCTAGAAGAAGAAACTTTTGTCTCAAGATTTATAGAAGAAAATATCTTTATCAATACATCCTCCACCATTATTCCATCATCACACATATTTTTTTGTGACTAGGAGCATGAACTTATTTTTTAAAATGAATAAGTGGATGATGTGTGAATTATAGAAGGTATATCCACTAACCAACATCCATTCATTATCTGGATTCATGCGACTCTATACCTTTTTATCCAAGAGTTACTCACTAAGAATCATATAGTATACCTCTAGAAGAATCAGTGGGAGTATTCAATCAAATTTAAAATTTCTAGTTAAAAAATCTTAGAATACCATACAATTATAAGTACCTTGTAAAGTATTTACAAATGGTTGAACTTAAAATACTTATACTATCTCAACATATTGACTTTAGTGGATATGTCCATAATTTCTAGTGAATATATACTGAGAGTATCATAGTTATATTCTATATTTCTGAAGAAACATCTCACCATGTTAAATTTATAGGATATGGGTAGTATTCCTTTCTATAGTTCAGTCCTCTTAACAATAAATAATAGGTTTCCAATCTCTCTCAATATAATTATGTTAGTTAATCCTCATCACCAAACACCACCACGTTGATTGTCGTCACTGCAAGTTCCTTTGATAATCCGGAGTGTGATGTTTGAGGTAGAGTATGTGAGGATGATTTTGGTTGAGAAGATGAATGAAGATTAATGAATTATTCTAAATGTGTCCACACCCATTATAAAATAAAATTCATTGTCCTTATAATCCCTCCAGGTATATTACTCTTGAATATCTAATGAATCCTTGACAGGGTAAAAGGTTTGGTCCAGCCTAATGGAATTCATAAAGTAGGTAATTTATGAATTATGGATACTTGGATTTTTTTCCCTACCATAGGATACTAATATTCATAAATATCTCAAGGCTGAGATCCTTTTAATATACCATCCTAATCGGGAGGATGTTTAGGATGATCTCATCTTACCCAAATGGAACCTCCTCCAATGGCCCGAAGGCCTTCATTTTTATTGATTTTTGATAATCCAGCTTTCAAGGGGTGAGGTGGAACCCTTACAAGTCCCTAAGGCATAAGTATTACATGGCCCATAAGCCTTACAGGAATTCATTTCCCGTAGGCTTCAAACATTACATACAACCCAGACTAACTACTTGGAACTGCTCCTCCCCAGCATCTTCATCGTTAAATCAGCTCTCCACCTTCACATGGCTGTTCGGCTAGGCATTCCCATGCATGCACAAGCTTGTCCCGATGGCAGGTGCCATACCCTCTCATTCTTTCAATCCCTTTAGCTTCTGTTGTGGTGAAAGCTCCTTGACTACCAATAATACTTGATTAGTAATCCATGACCAAAGTATTAGGTTCTATACACCTGAGACATGGTTCAATATTCCTTTGTCACCATATTTGAGGGATCATTAAGACTTCCAATTTCTATACCATGAATACTCCATTTCATGAGTGAGTGACCAACCATAGGGCAGATGCATGATGAAATCCCCCATGACAACACAATCAATGATCTCACTACTAAAAAAGAGTCCAATAAGATGAAGTGAACATATATAAAAACCAAAATGATTATGAAATTAGAGTTTGTGGATGATGTACCCCACTTAAAATGTTTCAAATCTCAATATTTTCTTCCTTCGACAACACATGTGATCTAAAGGGGCACATTACCCTCTTTTCCAATTAGTGTGACACTATATTGAGTACCCTAAATAAGTATGAGGCATAAAAGCTATGATTATTTGGATAGAATTTGGAGAAAACCACCTTTATCATTTTTAATAATCTGTAACCTAGATTTTTCAGTTGTTAATAATATCTCTGACTAAAATTATACTACTAGTTCAGCTCCACTATGTGTAGGTCAGGTGTTACTAACCTATAGAAAAACAATGTGAAAATGAACACCTGTCCAACATCATTTCTTATATTAAGGAATAGAAATAATCTCTCAATGTTCAAGTTTTCAAGGAATAGTTTTCATGGATGTTTTTGGATAATATCAAAGTTAAGTTATCCTTGACCCTCATATCTAGGAAGTATGAAGAAAGATTCTAAGAAACCACTGAGATGTTATATTTTCTCAAGGAGGACATTTAACGGTCTAATAAACAATCCTATAAAAACCCACCCACAACTATATGAAATACTTTAATTGAAAAAATACATACTATGATATAGTCTTTGGCGACTAATCAAATACAGATTTAGGTATCCCTATAGAACAAGACCTATTTTCCATAGGCTTGTGCTAGAAACACTTCCTTCAGTCCCTGAAATAGAAAATTAGATAATACATTTATAGAATAGATGAACATAGTATAATTATTCTATGAATAGAATAATATATCCTTTTTAAATTCACTATGTAGAATAAATTTATCAATCTCATAGACATCAAGGTTCCATGGGAGGCTAAGTTTAAGAATAGACCAGACTATTTTTCCCACCATATGATTATTGAACAAACTATCCAAGCATAATTTTTCTTAAAGGAATTTATCCAAGGTAAAGAATATCAAGGCATAATGTATCTATGTGATCCTATGTTGTATGAAAAACAAATCTCTGATATCACCAATGATGATATTGAAATTGAGTATTGGTGGAGTGTTTTAAACTATATATAATATATTTTTGATGATTGATTGACCCAAATTTCAATATATCAAGACCATGGGATAATTTTTGAATATCTAAATTAATTGAGATCCTCTCTTGGAATATCTTCCTCTCTAGTGAATATATCATCTTTATATCCTTCCAATTCTTAATGGAATAAGATCTGACACTATAATGATGACCCATATCTTTTGTTAGTACTAAATATGATTTGTGATCTCATGGATTTTATGCCCCTTATATTTTTAGGAAGTCAGATGAGCAGATAAACAATTTATGAATATTATAATGAGGAACATGAGTAAGACTCTATCAGTGTGATTAGGTTAGTGGACCACTATGTGGAGACCATAGGCCAAACACACCCTCCAATCCCTCATATAACCTCTCACTGATATTCTCAATCTATGGGAAAATTTTCCTTGGGATTACACAATTATTAAGGATATATGATTGAAAAAATATTGTTTTAATAAGTCAAGAAGACAAGTGTTTCTCTAATATTAGTAAATAAAGACTCTTGTGGAAGTAACCTTTAGCGGATTTTTATTTTACAGTTAGCTGAAATATGATTTCTCCTATCCATAACTACCTGGATGATATAAAATTTTAACAATTTTCAACCATGAACTTATGAATTATCCAATTTTTTACTCTATATTGTCAATTTTAGAGTGAAAACTTGGGAACAATAATATTCCCCTAGAATGGAATTATGACATGATCAGTTTTTTTGATGGAATCCTAGCCCAACTCGTAAAAATTAACACACACTATCTATAAAATATTATTTGTGATGCCCTTATCAAGGCTTCAAAATGTACAATGGAATTGGATACTATTATAGTTTTCAATGAATCCTGCCATCATAATAAAGAGATCATAAGGATTTACTGGTCATCATATCCACCTCTAAGAAAGATAAAGGTGCAATCATTTAGTTCAAATAATGCCCCTTTACCAGTCATGGAAGATTGATAGCATCAATATATACTAATTTATATTAGGAATTAGTTCTATGATAAATCTAATCCTGACCAATTTTCTATATATGTTGAAATATTCCAAGGATTACTTATCTAAGTCCAACTTAATTCTTAAGTGATGAAAAATTAGGAAACAAAAACTGCCTAATATTACCTTATTGAACTTCCAATTTAGAGATTTTTTATCTAATACCAAATTAATGGTGTCCTTGAAAGGTAATAAATTTAACTCCTTACTAGCTAGGACTAGCTCCACCGATATGCATTTTCCCCTCATCATATCACTAAATACTTAAATACTCCCTCAAAAGTCATGTATAAGTGGTCCATGTTGATGTTGTCCCCTTTTTCTTATGTGAAACCCGCTACCCTGAAGAGAAGTATTAATAAATATAAGTAAAATAGCCCCTGGTCAAATGATCTGAGTGCATCAATTATCCTAAATACTTTACATTAACCTTATAGTATCCAAGGGATGACCTGAAGTAAAATTTTCTAACATTGACCCCCAATATAGAAGACATAACTCTAAACCTCAGAAACCACTTCACTATACCACAGTCACTAATTAATACTATAAAGGAAAGGTTTGTTTGAATCCTGTAAAACATTTTCCCAGCATACAACAAGGATCTTTCCCTATTCTATAAAATTGATACCTCCACCGTGTAGGATAAAGTGTAGTAATAACCTATTGGTGGTTGACCAAGATATGGTGTAGATATCCTGAAGATTCTACCCCTACACAAAAATATGATTCCACCTCACAGTTACCTATACCAAAGGAGTCTCTTCCATTATCCAGACCCCATACTTCTCATGAAGAGGAATTCAATGAAACTCATCTGAAAATTGAAGAAGTATTTTTAGTACTATTTATGAGATGATATAGGTGAACTTAGACATAGTGGAAGGCCTGTGGAAGAACTGATTAGTATAGTCAATCATATTGAAAAATAATAGCAGTAAGTATCATTCTTAAAGATACACCTCAATTTGTTCTTATGGAATTACAAGGAGATTCTAGTGATAGATACCTAGGTCATTTTCCACTATCACAACCATCTTTTTTTCACTATGGATACAAACATTCACCTAGAAGGATGAATCCCTCCAATGGTTCCATGTTTAAATATGAAGTTGATAATATGATCAAAGATAACTTTATCTGGGATATTTTTTACCAAATGTAACTAGATAAAATATTTCCATCTAGAAAGAAAAATGGTCATATTATAGCCTGTATTAACATATAGGACCTCAATTGCCACTATCCAAAGGATGAATTTCTTACCTCGGTCACAATGTTATTGATTGATGCACTTGCTATATTCTGATCCCTCTCTTTATTTGATGGACACTTTAGATATAATCAAATCCATATGTCCCTTGAACATGTGGAGTCTATCTCATTTTGGAAATTTTAGGGAATTTATTTCTACTAGTTGATACACTAAAAATTGAGGAACACTATAGAAACCTACCAATGAGATATAAGTCACATATATATGTCGATATGATGAATGGTGGTGGAGTAATATATGGAAGATTAAATGGTAAAATCAGGGCAATGTTAGATACATTTAAATGATCTTATGTGAGAGTTTGATGTGATCGATTCCAAAAAATTTAAGATGCCCCTATTAAAGTATTAATTTAGGAGTACCTATATCAATTTCATGGTTTCCATTTCTAGTATAGAGGTAGTGAGATCAATAAAATGAAGACAAATTCCGTCATTGAAATTCTCTCTCTATGAAATATATGAGAGTTGAGATACTCTGAATGGAATCCGGTGTGTATCTAGTATTTTTTCACCAACATAGTGGGAAAATATTTATATTTTTGTAAGATGATAATGGAATGAAGTAGTTACTATTGGGATGATGAATGAGATAGATCATTCATTAACAGCAATAAGTACTTACTTCACACAGTAGTTTTGATTTTTTCTACCTAATGAAGAAATATGGTCCTCTAAGTGATAACCCTAGAATTATACTTTGGTTCCCTCATATATTATATGAATATAGAGGGTAATCATAGTATTTTTTTATCACCTTAATCTTAGGATACTAGAAGCATAGGTCATATATTCATCTATTGAGGAGATCTATATTTAATTTTCATTTGTTTTTTTTTTTTTGATATTTAAGCATTATATATAGCATAATGAGGTCAAATTGATCTCCTTCATTGACCCATTGAAGTATATCCTTAGTATCTCCATGTTTACTAGACAATTAGAATAATGGAAAATTATCCATTAGAAGTTCAACATCGGGTTCCTTCGTTAAAATGTTAATAAGGGGAAAGAATTGGTAGATTTATTTATCACACACCCAACCTCTAAAGAGTTTATATGGGACATTGAGTTTAAATATGTGTCCACTCTCTCCATCATCAAAGAAGATCCAAACTAGAAAATTCCCTTTGATTGTGTCTCTTGAATCCCGAATCGAATGAGGATGAATAACATAATATTTAACAGGGAAAACATTGTAATTGTCTTCATAACTCCTTTAAAGGCCCTCATGTCTTACGGGTTCCTCCATTTATAGGGTTTCACTAACAATGATGATATATTTTAAGCCATTATCACCAAAACTGAGCTAGACCTTGGTGTCAAGTTCTCTAGGTTGAACATAAAGGGATATTATGCATTGATCATTAAACAAATAATTTGTGACTATACTATTAGGGAATGATAGTTCATCCCCTTAATCAAGTTCTCCATATATCTAATATCCAAAAATATATTTGAGTTTAAGGTATCTAATAATCCATGACCTCATAATGATCTATTAAATTCATTTGAAATCATAGTCCCTTTCATTGAGGATCCAGAATAGAATGACATGGTCATCAATATTGAACATTAGAATGTTATTCCCCCATATCACTTGATGATGAATGAAGGGAGGTGAATCAACTTTCCACGATCTCCATCAAGAAATTTCATTTGGATGCCCTCAAGATAGAATAATAATCCAATTATAAGGGTTCATTTTTTCAATACCTATAATAAGGACCTCTTCCATAAAGTCTGTATGAGTATGAAAAAAACTATAAAAGGGATTTGAATTTTGTCCTCCATCATTCCCCCAACTCATAGAAAGTATAATAGAATTGATGCTTCAAAAAAATACTTCTCTTCTACATCCAAGGGAAGGAAATTATTGAATTCTTTCATAAGGTTATTTTTAGGGAATATGGAACTCACTCTTTATGATTGAATCTCTCCCATGAAATAAAAATATTGATATGGTTATAGATCCCCATGGTTTTTGACTTCATGGAATTCACAAAGAATTATCATTAATGATAGATTCATGAAAACCACATGAATCAGTCTCCATTGCTTCTCTATTCCACAAAGTACTATTGTCCCTTTGCTTCATGGGGAATTGGCATCAAGGTTACCTAATCACGAGTGAAAATATGGAAGTTCAAGTTAATTTTTATTGAAACTGATTTCTTCTTGAAATAAGTTGATGTAATTCCATTAAAGTGGTTTAAAAAAATTGTGATTTATTTTATGAATTCTAAAAATAATAATCAGTTAATAATCCATAAAAATATTTTCATGGATAATGATACAAACTTCAGAGTCTTTGAGTTGAAGATAAACAATTACAAGTACAACATCTGTATCAACCATACTTCACACTACCACATATTGGAAAATGGATAGATTATATAATTAAATTAATTCATATATAAAATTATATAATTTATAATGGATTAGATTAATTTAAATTATCCATAATATCTTTTTAATTCATTGGGGATATATTGGACCACAAATCAGACTTCTACACAGTAAGAAAATTACTCTATAATATATAGAACTAATGTAGTTTTCCCCATTGATATTGAGGTTTTAGTGCTCTAAATGACCATCTACAGCCAGTAGAGGTTGCATTAAAGATCTAAAATATTACTAGTCATGATGGAATCCCTTTATGAAAAAGGATCTAAGTACTATATATAATTAAGGTCAATCAAAATAAAGTGACCTAATCATTCAACAATATGTTTTTCCTTCACTCCTTATTAAAATATTATTTGGGTATATTAATGATAATTCCAATGAAACGTTGAATAAAACAACCATAGATGAATCCTAAACTGAAAGGCCCCTTCATTTTTTACAATGTTTACTACAATGTTGCATAATCATTGATCAATATGAATGGGGATCTTATCAAATATCCCAAAAATGTTTGGTTTCTAAATAAGTATATAATATAACTTCACATTGGGAATGAGATCGTTGATGCATGATAAAAATTGGAATAATTCTTAGTCCTACTTTCATGATGTCAAATTGTATAACATAAAGTTTGATATATATGAAATTAAACTATTTATAATGGGTCCACATTGGATGAACCTGAGTTACATGGCACATATATATTAATTGATGGACTTTAAACTACACAACATATATTCCTCACTATATGATGTTAAAAAATGATTATTGTCCTTATATAATGATGTTAAACTATACTATTATTCATTCTGGCTTCACAAACAGAAGCTACTTATATTATTCCCTTCTTTACAATTCTTAAATTAAAAAACTGGGTTGGGATACTTGCATAAGAGGACACCGTATTTTATCCTGATGTTGTTCAACTACTAGGATGTCCTCATATAACTATATATGGAATGATTCTTATCTCATGGGATATATAGTGATTCATGGGTCTCCAACCCTAGGCCCAACCATGGATTTTATTTCAATTCCCTCTTCTTCCCTGGATGATTAGACTTTCATAGATCATTATAATGTTTGGATCCCCTATTTTTATCATATGGATTTAACTATATTTCTTTTTCCCATTTTTATAAATGAGTTAGTTCTATGTTGGTATCATATAGACACAAAAATATATTTGGATTGATTCCATTTTTAAGAGTAATGTAGTTATGCTAGAATAAAAAATACTAGGAAAAAAATTTGACTCTCATTATATCATACCAAATAGGATGCTTGATCAACTAATGTGAATCCCCTTCACTTATATAGCTCTAGGATTATTCCCTCATTCTAAAATGCTCTACATATGAGCCAAATATATGTTGGATAATTGCTTAGTTCTACCTCAGTGATGCGACTTCTACCAACTTATATAGTATTATTGTCCCCTTCCATTATTTATGAGACCATTCCATCTCTACCCTTTCCATTCATCTAATACAAAACCAAAAAGAGGTTTCCCATAATAAACACATGTGGTTTTATTCCCATTTCAATGGATATATAGTGATTCCCAAATCAACTATCACGAGGACAACCCAAAAATTCCCCATATCACTATGTCATCTTGGTTTTTGTTTCCCCCATTGGATTACCTTTTACTACCATATGTTAAGACTTTGGTAATCTTAATATTGATTTTTTTTGTTCTATAAACCAAAACTAGGAGCCTAGGTCTAATAATTACAACCTTAAACATTGTGCACTCATCTTTGAGGTTCTATAAATTAGAATTTGAGATTACAATATTTTTCAAGTTTTTCATTCTCCCCAATATCAATATAAAATACCCAAATCCCCCATTTATTCTTTGATGTATGAATTTGAACTATATAATTATTTTTTCTTTTCCTTATGAAGTTAAATTATATGGTCTTGAAAATAGATTCTTGACCTAAAAAGGAAAATCACTCAGTCTAATCATCAAAACCTTAATATATTTCCATGTGCATTTTAAAATATTATATTGGAATTATGATTCATTAGATTCACATCAAGTTTACCCTTACCCTCATTGCTATATATAGAATAATTCAATCCTACCATTTATCCAATCAACTAGACTTTAAATTGTGAATTCTCCTCAATGTGAAAATCTATATTTTCATTATATATTACATTCATATTGGGTATTCTTAACCATATCCATATTGAAAGTATCAAAATGTTTTTAAAGTTGTTTGATAAAAAACTATAAGAAATATTTGATCAAATTTGTGTAACCATAAACTTGAGTTCACCACAGACCATGTTTAATAATAATAAAACTAGGAACAACCCTTTTGTCTGAGATATAGGACCCAAAATTATAAAACTATAGGGATTATAATTGGTCCCCAAGGAATGATAAAATTATAATGTAAATGTATTTTATAAGTTTTCACTTGCATTCAACCAGGAATCACACTTTCCCACATTCCATTAAAACTGCATCAGTTTTCCCCATTGACATGAATAATGCACAAAATTGTATCCCCTAGAGTCTTTGAACTTTGTTTAACTATCTCCAAAAAAAATTCATTTCCAAATTGGGATTTTTTTATTTTGAATCCACACCAACCATTAATTATAAAATAGGATCCCATGTAGAAATGAAAAAATGCCTCAATCCCAACTAACCTCTAATCTAGTTTATACATACTGAAGGAATACTTCATGGAAACATCATGAAAAATTCCATGTTTTTAACATGTTCATTGGTTAACCATAAATTTCATACTTACATTTCTAATAGTATGTTATTTTTACCTATGTTTTGAACATGTTAAACAGTCATCCTCATGTTATCTATCATCCTCACATGATTAAAACCCCTCGAGATCACAATTTTCCTTACTCACACCTTTATTTGGTTGAGTAAAGATCTAACATCCTCAATGTTACCCCATATTATATTATTGGATAATATTGGGGTGAATTATATTTTTAGTACTTTACCCATACAGTTTCCTCATCTTCCTCGGTTTCCTTTGTGTTTAATTAAACATTATGACCCCAACTTACCAATCCCTATTTTACAAACTCATGTTACATTCGTAATATTTAATTTAACATTGTTTTTCATAATGAACATGATTTATGTGAGATTAGGAGTTTTTATTTTTCATTTCATTATCATTGTTGAGATTCGCCAAAATCAAATACAGGGAAACCCCTTCAATTATAGATGAAGGTTATTAAAGTAAATATACCTTAATCAACTTGGATTCTTGATGTTAAACTGTATAATACCCATCCCCACCATAAAATATTACACTATATGATAAATTCCATTTTTATGTAATTTTAAACTACATAGTACTGTCCATATTGTGTAACCTAAAACTATTTGATGTTTTGGTATTCCCTTAAAATTATACCCACTGTATAGAGTAAGTTTTCAACCATGCCCCTACTTTGGTTTTATTCATCTATATAACTACACTCAAAACTATAGGTGTCTTGATTTCCCTTTATGGAATATATATTAACACTTAGAAACCCTATTATGGAGATCTAATGCACAACCCATTGAAGAATTTGTTGTATAATTATCTTTTATAGGATATATAATGACACCTAGATTCCCTATCCAATGCTCATTCACAATATTGATATATGTTCCACTCTTTGACCATAGGGAGTAGACTCTTACTGATCCACCTTAGTTTGGATTTATGCATGTATTCTCCCTTGGGAATCAATATATTATTTCCCCACTCTATGTATGATCCAAATCGACATAGAAACCTTGTATTTGAGAAAATTTTGTTGCATTATTTGATGATAATTATTACACATTATCCATCTGATAAATAGAAAAAAGTTAACATGAAATCACTCAGGTAAAAATATATTTTAGAAGGAAACTTATGAAATTTATTATTATGTAACTTGGAAGAAAAATATTCATCCAAATCATCACAATATTTTAAAATATATTCAATCATATTCACTCTAAAAAAACAAAAAATTCATAAAATTTAAAAAAATGTAAGAAATAAGAATTTGGTTTTATGTGGTTAGGATTTAAAGCCTCACATTCATGATAGAAACATTGTATCATTCCATTTAACTAGAAGTAAAAGTTTATAAGTTGTGACTAATGAGTCTCATGTATTATTATAGTTGTAATACCCTTAAAACATGAAAAGGTAGACCCAACCTCCCATTTATAGAGTCTTACACCATTTCATCCATTTAAAAAAACCTCTAAGAAATGCCTGAGTCCACTAACACTATTGTTCCCACTATCAATAACCTAAAAGAATCCTTAGTACGAGTGTTACCTATAGTAAATCAGATACCTCTCAATATAAAACTGAACATCCATATTACTTTGTAATTATTTACCAAAATATTGTAATAAGACTAACTAGAGCTGTGAGCCACAAAATAACCTCATTCTAAACAATATCATACTAAAATCCTCATTCTTGAAATAAAGAAGGAAAAATTGCTACTTTTTTTTATTTCGATGAACTTGATATCGTCAAAAAAACTTCCAATGAACAAGCTTATGTAAACTGAAAAAAAAAATCAAATATTCCCAAAAATATCCCACATGATGAAAAATTCATATAAAATTATAACACCAACTACAAATTCCACTATGTACAAAGATTATCCACATCCTTTCATTTATAAAATCTCAATTAAGGATCGATGTTGCCCCTATTTTTTAGAAGAATTATCGTAGTGAATATGTATGATAGATTATATTTTCTAGATATCTTTTATAACTCTAACTCTCCATATTTTATCATCCATCAGATGTAATGGTATATTAAATCAATGGTTTTAGATCATGAATAAAACACTAGATTCTTAGCGAAATGAATTTCATGATGATTATTATAGTATATAAATAATATATCCTAACTACATAAATATTACTCAACTAAATGAATTAAAAATACTATCGCCTTGATACCTTTCATTACAACCACACACTATGCTTCTATTGTATAATGTGTAATCACTAGTTGTAACCTGGATGTATAGTAGGTTGTAGTTCCTCCAAAAGAAAAAACATATCTAGTTATGTACTTATAATAATTAGAATCATTCAAAAATTCTTCATCTACAAACCCATGTAATTTATTATCATATTCAAAATAAATAGTTGTACATTAAATGCATTTAAGATACTTAATAATCCAATTTATAGATTCATAATGATATTTCCTTGTATTTTCCGAAAACTGGCTGATAAATCCCTATGCATGAGAGATATCTAGAAGAGTGTAAAACATAGAATACATCAAAATTATAATTATTAAATTATATATATAATTAAATTTATATTTAATTTCTTCTTCCAATCATAGTGACTATTATTTTTTAATATTTTAAGTGACAAGTCAGTGGATTCAAAACCGTTTTACATCCAATTGTTCAAAATCAATAAATTATTTTATAAATGTAATAAATATGTGTTAAATTCATGCTTATGATTATAATATAATGTGAAATTATTATTCCTAATATCTTATTCAATTCCCCCAAGATATTTCATCTCAAATATTTCATAGAAGTACTCCTTCAACATCTGAATCAACTGATCATTTGGATAATCCAAAACCTATCATCCATGTATATGAGTAATAAAATGAATTCATTTTCACTAAAACCCTTCCTATTATACTGAATACTATAGTTATATACCAATAAACCATTATCATATATGAAGTAATAAAAATCATGGCTAGAAAACATTAGTTCTTGTTTCAAACCTTTTAGACTTCTTTTTAGTTTACACACCAAGACTCAAATATGATTTTACATGAAAAAAATTAGTTTCTTCATATAAATTTACTCCTCTAAACCCCTTAAAAATCAATCATCATATCCATTTATTTATGGTACAAATTTTTTAAAATTAACCAAGCTTAAAGAAGCTTCGATGGTAGTGTGCTTTACTATCGAAGTGAACATTTTATAGAATTAAATTTTCTTATTCTACTGAAACCCTTTCCCACCCAACCTCGCCTTATACCTCTTCCTTCCATTAGTTTCCTCTTTCAACCATAATAATCACATGATCATGTGTGATTTCTTCCCTTATGGTAAATCTATAATCTCCATCATTTTATTCACCCATAGTGAATCTAAATACTCGTTCATTTATAAATCCATCTTTCTAGAATCACATTGAGTAACTTGTTCATCTGGACTTTCTGGTTCTCTAACATCTATTAAATTTAAGAAACTATTTCTTAATTCATACCTCTTCACTATTTTTATAAAATATGAAGATATATAAAAATTAACTAATGATTTTTGTTCTTCTAGAATCACAACATATTGACCTTAACCTTTCAGAACTCTAGATTGAGCTTCCTCAATTCTTGAGATTTCATATATTTATTTTACTTCCAAACATCTGAATTTTATTCAATTCTTTATAAACTTCCTTATATAATATGTGATATTTTGATAGAATTAAAGACAAATAAACTTTACATAACATATGTGCTTCTTTGTCCCCTTCTCATATCAACTTGAATTGAAGTATAATATTTAGCCTCAACCTCTTGTTCCTTCACATTCTGATTATTCCACATGTTCTTCTCACTAAATAGTATATTTTAGATTCTAAAAACATTCATATTTTCATTATACTATATCCAAAAACCAAATTCTTCATCTTTATAGACTATAAAGAATCATTCATGATATGTAGCTTCAAGATCATATCTTTCATTGTCACGCACATGAATATATGCTATATTTCTTAAAACTCTATAATTAGGAACTTATATAATATTTTTGGCAATTATTTGTTTCAATATTTTTTTTCTAATGGAGTCAATGGACTTATTTGGATCCTAAATTCTATTTTTCCCTTTTCTTCCACCAAAAATTACTAATGTATACTAGAATGTAACAACAATCTTCTTGTTTTATCCCGAAACATCTAATTCATTATCTGAACTACATGATTTTTTTATATGTTCCTAGAATATTCACTCATCCCAAATCACTTTATTCCAATAGTAATTATAGAAACTTCATCCAGTAATATCACCACCATTGTATGGCTAAGATATTTCATCTTTCTACCAAATTCCCTGTCCACTATAACCTTATGTTTTTCAAAGATTCAAAACACTTCTCTTTTATGTTTCAGAAATTATACCCATACTTTTACTTGTGGAATCATCTATGCAAGAAAAAAAAGTAAATTTACCTTATGTGATAATGAATAGTAAAAGGTCCCCAAAATTCTATATATAACAACTCTGGGTTTATCTATTTTAGTTTTTTTCTAGAGAGATTAAAAGTCACATTTCACATCTTCCTAAGTATAAAAATATCACATTGTCCAAAGTATGAATGATTTGTCTTTAGTTTTACTCTATATTCTAGAGTATTTATTATTTTCTCATTGAAGTTACAAAACCAATTATGACAATGTTATGATATTTCGGAAGATAATGTTCTTGAGTTGGTAACTCCCACCATCATTATATTTTGAAACACCAAATCACGAATTACACTTTTAGATATCACTAGATATTTATGAGTAACTTTTCATACTCCTTCCATAACACTGGTTCTAAAAACAGCACCATTTAGCTTACCAACTGAAATCAGGTTCATTTAGAGACCAAGAAAATTCCAAAATTAATTTAATATAATTAATCAAACATTATTAAAATAAAAATTCAATTCTACCATCCCCAAAATTTCAATACCAACATAATATACCATAGGCACCCTACCAAAATTTCTAGATACGTAATTTTACTTGTATCCTTTTTCTCCTATTAAATGGAAAGTAGTAATGGAGCCTTTGATCTAGGATCCCAGTTGAGTGGAAACATTTGTATATATATTTACACTACTCTTTGCTACTACACCCAATTCTCTAGATACATTCCCTATATAGGATATCTTCCTATGATGGAAATATTTCCCAGGGTTACCATTCTTTCCACAATTCCAAAAAACATGCCCAGTTTCTAAATATGTCCCTCTACTATTCTCTCCTTACTTTCTCTCTGATTTCTTCCAATTCTTTTGATTAGGTTAGAATCTCATTCCTTCTATATTTAATACTTCACCAGTAGAATCTAACACTCTTTCCATTGGATATCCTCATTGAGCCACATGTTTCAAATATTAGTGAACACTAAATCATTATTCCCACATGAACTACTCAAAGATTTCAACATTTCATCACATTATTCCCATAGAGATAATAATAAAAAAGTACCCAAAAATCATCCTTTTTTTAACATCAATGGAATCCATCTGGCTCTAGAGAAGGTGAAAATAATTCATGATATCTGATACAGATCTTGATTCTGAATAACTTATGTTGTATAACCTCTTCATCCTGAATAAATTATTGAGTAAAATAGATTTCACATATGTATATACACAAGGGGTTCCATAAAATATGTTGAGGTTTTTATCTCTTGAATGTTATAATACACATTTTAGATTAATGAAATTTGAAAAAATCTATATGCCTTCTAATCTAGATTTTTCCATTCATATTTAAGTATTTATTCTTGTTTGACAACCTTAAAAGGATGTTCAAGAATTTTATTAATGATATTTTCTCCCATTCATATTTTCTAAAAGCTAATGTCTATTCTGTTGAATATTTTTATCTATACATTAGTATATTTTGAAACCATCCTTCTAAAAAAATTAATCTAACTAAAATTCAAAAAATGTACAATCAAGAAAATGTTACCTAAATTTTTTAGAGAATTTATGATCCTCATGATAACTAATAATAGATACCACTTATTAATAATTCCTCCACACTAGACTTTAGATAAATTTAAAATTTTCAATTTGGAATCACTGTGGAAGAAATAGATTATAGGTAAACTATCAAAACATTAGTTTTTTAAAACATGGAAAAATATATTCAACAAAATTACCACACTATATTGAAATAGATTCATTTATTTTAACTCAAAAAAAAACATTCATGTAATGAATTAAAATAAAATAATGAGATAACACTTAGGTTTAAATTATTTCAGAATGAAATTGCTACATCCATAAGAGAAACATAGAAACATTTCATTTCTCTAGATGTAAATGTTTACAACTTTTGATGAATGAGTCTTGTGTATTAGTATCATAAATAATCATGTTACATATATGAAAAGGTTACCCACCCTCCTATTTATAGAGAGTTCCACCATTCATATGATTTTCTTAACATTTGAGAAATGAGGGACTCCATCAATTCCACTATTCCTAGTACCGATCCCCTACATCAATCCTTAGTATAAACACCACCTTTGGTAAATTAGAAACAAATGAATAATAAATAGATAATACAATATCTTCTAGATGACCCTACTGAACTTTTATATATGGATCAGATAACATCAGAAGAACCTCTTTCTGGATAACCACCTTCCAGAAACCTACTTTTGAAAATTCTAAAGGAAATACTGCTGCTTTTATTGCTTCAATGATCTAAAGAACATTTGGAATCATTTCTTATGGTCAAATAACATCAATCAACTGATACAAACATCACACATTCATATAATTATTCTTATATCATGATTTACATAGTAATGTTTTGATCTATTATCTTGGGCCCAACCATGAACCTTATATTCCACCTATCTCATATTTATGTTCAGTGCCTCCATCAGGTTCACCTTTAACCGGTTGACACTAAGATAACTTCTTTCTAGAATGTGGACCTCCAAGATATTTTAATTTATTTTCATCCCATGTTTTTTCATGAATATTGATGTTAAATATATGCACTCATCCTAGATATAAGCTATACTGGAATCAAGATCCCTATTTATGCCAGGTATGAAGTACCCCATTTTCTATATAGATTGAATCACCATATGGTCCCAGATGAGTGACCGTAAACTAGAAACAACATATGGTCTGATTTTAATGTCTCCAATCAAAGATCAACCCCCGCTTTCATGTTTCATGGCCATCAAGGGAACCATAGTTTTCATGAAAGGAGAATGTATTATGAAAAATCATGAAAGGAGAATGTATTATGAAAAATCATTAATATGGAATGCGATGTGTGACTTGAGAAGTTAGAATATAATGAATGATTCTAGTAATTCTATATTTAAGAATTAAATATCACCATTTTAAATATGTCCATTGAAAAATATAGTCATCAAATATACACATATCAAATAATTATATTGAATTTTTTTTATTATTAGTAACAAATTTAAAATATTATTTTTTCATAAATAATAATTTATGAAAGAAAAATACAATATTTAATTTAAATATTATTTATATTATTTCATATTATTATTATTAAACTATGATGTGATTTATTTTTAAAATTCAATGAAATATTTTAATATCAATGGATTGATAAAATTATATTTTTATACATTGAATAATTAATTTTAAGGGTATTTCGTGAAGATTATTTTATTCAAAAGTAATATTTATCGAAGAAATATTTTTTATTTGAAGTGTTAAGTATTTTTATTTAATCTATACTAATGAATGATCATAATGTAATTTGTTAATAATTTTTATAAGAAAATAAATTAACATCCATCCAATAGTTATTACAAGGAAAGTAATAAGAATAAATTTATTTTAGCATGAAAATATATTTTAGAATTATAATTTGAAATAATGAACTTATTTATTTTAATTTTTATGTAAATATTTTATTATGAAGAAATTTGGAGATTTTTCTAAAAAGTGTTATTTTTAGGTGAATTGTACAAAATACCATTTTTTATGAATACTATGAATTTTATGATATCATTAAGAAATATTAATCATACTAAAATTTACAGAAAAGTTTTCTTGATAAAATAATTATTTTATAAGAAACATTAAAAATTAAATAATCTTAATTTATAATTCTATATTTGACATTTTACAACATAAGGCATATTTTTCTCTAAATATATTTTTAATGCGTGATACATTTATTTTTTAAGAATTAATATTTCAAAAATTTAGAAATTTTAACTCATAAAATTAAATTAAAATCATGAATCAAAGGTACTAAATTATGCAATAAGTACCATTTTATTTTTAGACTTAAAAAATAAATTATGTAAGCAAATATTAGTTAGCACGATAAAAGTCAAAATGTTAAAATTATTAAATATAAGGAGTAAAAGATTAAAAATGTTATAAAAATGTATCAATATGATTTTTTATAGATTTATATACATTAACTCACCTCCTCTTCCTTATTTTTCACTTTTGGAGTCACTTTCCATGAATAGTGACCTCTTATTACAAAAATGACACTCATCTACCTTATAAAAGGTTCCTTTCCTCATCCACTTCTATTGAAACCATAAGTACATTAGTTAAACAAAAATCCACCCAAATACTTAAAAAACTCCTAGAGATATATTAAAGGTTTTTTCAGTCAAAATACCTTCCCTCAAAGTATTAATCTAATTTATAAAGGATTTCTTCAAAGGAGTAAGATTAAAATTCCCAAATTAATCATACTCATTTCTATTTCTTTAAGTATTTTTTCCCTATAAAAAAAATCTATTATACCATTCAAAATAATTACATAATTATAATTTTATAATTATATATTATTATATTTATGTAACAATTTTACCCTACCTTCCTCTCTTATCTTTTTAAAATGAATATGTTTCCCATGCATATGTGAAAACTACCCCCTCTATGAATGGGATATATTATTTTTCAATACCACACTACATGGATGATTATAAGAATATATTTAATGGATAGATATTATATTTATGACATAATTATGATACTATAAATATAAATTTTGAAATATATTACTAATATAATCTTTTCAAAAATGAAAACATCCCTTGTGTATACGTGTATACTATCGCCTCAATGAACAACATATTTAATTATTCACAATGAACATACATGGATGGTTTTAAAATATATTTTAGAAATATATTTTATATTAATAATTAATATATTTCATTAATAATTTTCTAAAAGGATGAAACGAAATTAAATAATCAATATAAAGTAATCTCTAAGTTTAGAAAACTTTCCCAAAATAAACTTATCACAAATTTTACCTCCATGAATAATAATTAAACTCACATGTAATTACATTGGAATATTATAAAAAATTATAGAACATATATTACATTACCTTGAATGACATATTAAATATAAAAAAATTTAAATGAATAATAATTGATATCACCAATGGATGGATTCTCTTTCAAGGATAGAGATTCTCTCTTTATCCATTTATAGAGATCGGTATAATTGGATCTTTTTTAGGAGGATCAAACTCATTTCAATGTAATAGGGAATTAATATATCTTGGCCCATTTTTGTACATGATAAAGGATTTATGTACTTTAGATTGATATTGATACAGGTATAAACAATGATTATACCAGAGAATTCTCAAAATACCTCATTTCTGGAGATGATCGAACCCATCTGACTCTAAGTAAAGACAAACTAGGGGATGATTTATGGTTTAGATAGGAAGTCTCAGCCTAACTGGAGGGTTTTTTTCATGGAGATGTTGATGAGATTAATATGGGTGATAATGATTTATTCGGTTAGGTGGGATCTTGGTGGCGTCGATTGTGATCTGTATCAAGGAGCCTGTAAGGTGATGTGGGAAGAGTATCGACTGTCTATAGGGGTGTATGTTGGTGGGTAATCTACAATGATACAGTATCACACATTATGAAGGAGAAACCCTAGAGTTATGTGGGATGTTTTTTGTATTATGAAGATAGTGAATTTGATGGGATTCATGTTGTTGATTAGAATAGTGAGACCTATTTTTATAGGTGGAGACCTCGGGTTTTAGGGCCTATGGTGGCACTCAACACCATGGATGGTGGTTGGGTGGTGGTTTGAAGTGATGATGTTAGGTTCTGGTTGGTGAAACCGGTGATGTGATGTGGATTTGGAGGACCTAGATAAGAGGATACCTTGGGATGTGGTGTCAGTAACAGGCTGGCGGTAGGCTAGATGTGTCAGCCAATATTTTAATGTGAGAGGAATTTTGGTTCCATGGCTGGTGATGATGGATTGAATAAGCATAGAGTAAGAGATTCCATGTTGTTCACATTTATGTGATGGGGAATCTGTCATCATGGGATGGTTTTCACTCCATATTTATCTTTTGTGAGCCTAATCACAATGGGATAATAGTATCCATGGGCTGATGGTCATGTATTTTGGGGGTCCTTAGGTCCCTTTTTTATTTTTTGGATAGGTATATCACTCTTTCTGTCTTTTGGGTGGTTCTTGTCTGCCACTTTGTGTTTGGTGGTGGCTCTTGTGACACTTGTCTTATGTCACTGTTTATCTACACTTTATTTTCTTTAATAGATTTTTAGGTCCGAGCACGCTTGGATCCTGAACCTTCCTAGTATAATAAATTATTATAATTAGTATTTGGAAAATGTAATAGATATGAATAAGTTTATAAAATGAGTTATTTATATAGTTATTATAATTATATTTGAGGTCAAAACACATTCATGGAATCGAAGAGTTATGGTAAGGGATTTCTCTTCTCAATTTTTATTCTTTGAGACATATGTCATATTCTACACTTGTTTTATTTTGTGTGGTGTATAGACTAAATTGTGGGTTACATTGTCATACCTTTAACTAAATTAAATTGATTTACCCATCCATTTAATGTTATATTTTGTAAGGTAATTCAATTAAAAAGTTACTGATTCCATAATGGGGTTTTCTTAACTCAAATTCTTCTATTGGGTCATAATTATTCCAAATTGACTATAGTTTTACAATATTTTTTTCTATATTTTGATAATATTATGTTACCTTTAAACCATGTTTTATTGTTAATTAAATTTTCAAAAAAATCATATTATTTTTTGGATTTCATTCTTCATTATATTTGATGATGTTAAGAATAATTACCATTATTTCTAAATGAGATCTTTCTCTTCCATGTTTATATTAAATATTCCCTCTAGTGCTCTATTTTCTTATTTTGAAATCAAAATTATAAATATTTAATATTATCTTAAAATTTGTTTTTTATTTCAGTTTGAAAGGAATATTTATCACTCTTTTTACGTCATAGGTTTCAATGAAGTAATTTTTTAAAAAAATATTGAAAAAGGTTTTATTTCCTTTCTAGATTATAAATTTTATATCCCACTAAAAATTTCATTTTTATAAACATTATGAATATTAAAGGATTTATTATTGAAGTTTATTTAAAAATAACTATTGAAATATTCTTAATTATGATTTCTTATAAATGATATTTTTGATGGTGACTAGTAACTTATTCTATTTAGGACAATGTTATGAAATGTTTTCTAAATACTCTTTCATGATTCACTTTTATTTTCCAATTTAAATCCAAATGATCAAAATCCTATGGATTTATGTTTTATGAATAACCTTTTAAATTCCATTATTAAATACTCATTTTGGGTGATTGAATTTTTTATATCAATTGGTCTAATTTTTATATCATTTTATGCGATAATGTTCTGAAATGATACAAAACCCTTTTTCATTCCATGGGTTTTCATGATATAATACATGATTGATATCTAATATTACACATATATGTATATATATGGATGTGTATGGTTGGGGTCATATATCTCCCTCAAATTTATTAGTTAAGTATTTAAATATCATGAGATATTGATGTTGATAGTAAGAATGATACAACTAGCTATGTTCATAAGATTAAGCATGCACATGATGCATTTATCTATGATATCATGGTTGTGCATGGGCATGATGTAGTTATTTTTATTATCGAGATAGGTTATGGATTTGAGGAAGCTATCTATGTTCAAAAGATTTATCATGAACAAAATTCGGGGAGCTAGGTTTACAATATTTTTATTTCCTACAATTATGCTTATACCAAATTTCAATATTAAATAACTATGTTATGGGCTATAGTTCAGGATTATTATCTGGTTATTATGCACTCTTATTCCATGGTATATGTTTTATCACATGATAATATGTTTCCTTCTATTATTCCTTATGAAAAAAAATATTATTGTTCCTTATTATATAAATAAGATATTTAACCATGATCAATATTTCCCACATGCCCATGATCTAAAATTTAATGACATGTTGATATGTTTCTCCCTTACTGGTCATTTGAACTCACACCTTATTATGTTTTCCCATTACCCAATTTATGAAAATTATTATAAAATATGATATGTCAATAAGGATGTATTTTATATTGATATTATGAATAAATATTAAAAAATATATGAAATAAGATTTTAATTGAGGTTATATCCAAGGAAACTAATCCTTTGTTTTTGGGATTTTTTTAATAGTTATGATATTTAATGTTTAAATCATAGAATTAATGTTAAATATATACAATTATATCTTAGTATAACCCTATTTTTATTAAATTCATTGATTATAGATTTTTTTTTTAGTTGGAGATCTAGTTTTGTGAGTCCAGGGAACTTTAATTAGACCTTATTTGGTCAATACTATGAGACCTTAAACTCTAAAATATTGGAGATCATAGTAATATTCTCCCTAGAGCATGATTTCATACCATTATTATACCTTAAACCTGGTTGAAATTTCTATATATCCCACTGTCCCACATTCCTTTTATCATTTTGGTAGGCCACATCAATAAGACTAATGTATGATGATGTAATCCTAAGCATGCACAAAATCTTCTTCATCATCCCTCTCTTTCATAGGAATACTTTGAGTTCCCTAATTTTCAACAATATCCATATTAATTTTAAAATAGATTCCCTTTAGGTTATGGCACAATGTTAGAGTCTTGGCCTATATCTCTTCCTAAGAAACCATCTCAGAGGAACAAATGTTAACATTTTTTAATGGAATTCCCTAGGGTAATAGAAGAGTATCCCACATGCCTCCTCCCATTCAGGGTACATGTCCGAGAGGAAGAATACCAGATGATACGATAGTGGAAGATATTTTTTTAACTGGTTAAATGGTCATACTTAGCCTATTTTCAATTTCTATCTATCAGTTCATACAATTGGATTCACAACATACCCTACTCCTACTTTCTCTTTACTCATTTCAATTTATATCACTATTGGAATTTCACCCCCATGTATCTTCCATAATGGAGGGGTGAATAATACATTGTAATTTTATCAACATTATTTCCCTATATTCATGTGTTTTATTAATATTTATCATTGAAAAATTTATACACCCACCCATCGACCCCTATTTCAAATCTCTTATCACTTGAACAAACTTATTTTTATCTCTTGATTCTCATACCAATCATAACACACATGAGTTTAGTGGGGTTTCATTGATTATTTCATTAATGTTTTTGAGATTTAGAATAAAAAGATATATGTTCAAGTAATATTTGATTAATGAGTAAAAATATCAGGAGGTCCATACACTATTTAGATCCCCTCTTTTGATAAAAATTACTTCATGGTTACACCAGAACCATCAAATATTCAAGATGATTTAAAAAAATTGTAGGATTTAATAACAGGTTATATCCTAGTATGATTACCCAACTATTCCTCTACATTAGGGAACACCTCAACTACCCAAATCTTGGAAATGTCTTATAAATATATTCATTTCACTTCCCATGACAAGATTCTATCCAGAACTACATCAAATGTGGAGTAATGGGTCCTTAGACTCTTATAATCCTCCTCCTATGTATAGTTTAGTTTTTTCAACTAAAACTCCTTTGTATACCACTCAACAATCTTATACTAAGTTATATATAGATTTATCATTCCATGAGCCCCCAATATAGCCTTAGTAGATTTGATATTACAAATCATCAAATGCTCCCACTTTACCATAAATTTCAGATCAATTTCAAGGATTTCATGATAGTACCCCCATTGGTTCCCATGTTCTTTAAACATTTAAAAAGAAATCTAATAAAGATTTACATTTGATG
The DNA here is from genome assembly GCA_963277665.1 of Viscum album. Taxonomy (NCBI): domain Eukaryota; kingdom Viridiplantae; phylum Streptophyta; class Magnoliopsida; order Santalales; family Viscaceae; genus Viscum; species Viscum album. The sequence goes on along the minus strand of OY728153.1, from coordinate 516,125,044 downwards.
TAGGAGTGTGTGGGTGATAAATCCCCAAATTTTTTTCCATGACCTTTGATTTTTCAATCAATTATCATCATCTGTGTATAGACCTAATTTAACTTTATCATTAGAAGTTGGTTTGTATATCATCTATAACATGAGATGTGGATACAGTACCTCAGCCATAGGCTATGGATTTTATTATCTAGGATCTATGATTCATGCAGTGTTAAGTTCATTAACTCTCTTATCTGTTTGTAGAAACTCCATTACTTTCTATTTCATGGGTGTAAAATCTTCTAACTTACATTTAATGTATGGAAATTACACCTTCAGAATGATAGTGGTTTATTCTTGGATAGTTGGTGACATGGGGTCCCAGTATTTCACAATGAACATGAAGTCTCTTCATCATGAGTAGGAGGATCTTTTGGTACAACCCTATCACCCATTGTTTTGGTTATATGTTGTCCTTGGATTATTTTAAAAACTACTTCATTTTCCCACATAGGAAACACTATTAAAATAAATCTAGGTGTTATTTTAGGATATAGTAGTGATGAATCTTGTTGTGAAATAGAAGTGGTAGAAAGAATTATAGTGTGTCTAGTCGGTTGGAAGATCAATTTTTATCACTTCTAGTAAGGCACTAATCCCAAAATTCTAACTATCCTTAGTTTTCACACACATTTGTAGGTTTACACCAGAATCATCTGAGGTATGTGCAAAATTTGTATACCCCTCAATATTGGTATTCATATTAGCAACCACCATCAATAACTCTTCTTCCAATAAAATTGTTTCCCTAAAGATAAATACATTATGGAAAATTTATAATGATAAAAAAGTATCCAACAAAAAGTAAAGTGGTTAAGTTTACCTACTGAGCCCCATAATAAGTGAATTTTCTCCTTATTCAGATGAAAAATATTTTTGGAAGCTAGTTATACCCCTATGAAACTAGAAGGCACAGTCCCTAGTGAATGATATAGTCCATATAGATGGGAAATATTTACCCTAGTTGAAATCTTCCAAAGATATTATCCTTGAACCACCTCATTGCATGATCTAGGAGTTATTATAGAGCGTTTTCACATGCTGATTCATGTATAGATTTGAGAATTCAATTTAATGCCACTTGAATTATAGTAGCATTTTGTAGATTTAAAAAGTATAAAAATTTCCTCATATTATGATTGTTCTTATGAATTATCCTTTGGAGAATTTTCCTCTCCCTATTATAGAGATTATTCAATATCCACATCACATGAACTCGATTTTTTATCACCATACTCCCCCATCTCAACTTTCTGATCTGATGTAGAATCATTTGGGACTTCAAAGAGATGTTTATAGACCATTGAGTAAACTTTATTTATTAATGGGACTACCTTTACCCTAGATGTTTGTTTGTGCCTATAAGTTATGGATTTATTATATCATTTATTACTAGGTAAGGATGGGAGCGACTTGGGTGAGCCTAAAATTTGGTATAAATATCCTAGTTTCCTAGATCCACTTCCATAATTTCCACTGCATAAATGAAAAAGGAAATTTTTTGTACTTCTAAAATACATTCAGGGAAAATGGAATACTTAATAACATCTCTAATGTCACAAAAAAATTTCATTGAATCCATCATAGACACAATTGTAGAGGCCACATGATATTTTTTGTACCTGTTGAGTCACTTCCTGAGGATACTTCTATTACTAGATGTGTCACCCATGAAGGTTCACTCTAAAAATGATCAAAAGGCCTTGTATCTTCCTTACTAAAAATCAATAATTCCACAAGATTATTTACCATTAGGTGGATGAATCCCCTCGTAGAGGAATGTCTATTTCATTGGTTCCCTCATGCTTGTGCAGGTGGGTCCTCCTTGAACACTTGTTGCCTCAATATATCCCCTGGGTATGTTGATATCCTTCTTCAGGTATATTCTTGGACCACCCTGATTGGATCACTGATTACTATTAGGGTGTTCCTATCACCACGTCCATCAATTTAATGCATACACAACAGTTTTTAATGATAATGGGGTTTATTTCATGGATGGATCTTGTATACACCTTATTTTAGCTTTTGAATACAGTAGAACTATCACATTTTAATTATTCATATCATAAATAACATATAATTAAAAGATTTATAATATGGGAGAATTTTTTTACATTTATAGGATATTTTAGGTTTATAGTTTTAGATAATTAGGAAAACCATTATATAATATAGTGTATATTTCCAAGAAAAATAACGTTTTTTTAATAAAATAGGTTCCCGTGTTTACACTCATGTTTCATTTATGAAAATTTTTATACATTTTAGGCATGTCAATACTTACCTTACTATAACCCCTACACAACCTTAATCCATGTGAAAACATTTTAAAACATTAGATTAGAAAAAAAAATCTTATTAAGAGATATAAAAATAAAGGAAACTCATTATTATTTCTAAAAATTCATGAAAACCAATAAAAAATATTTTCTTATATAATAAACATAGAACTCAAGATAATAAATACTTACTCATGAGATAAACATAAAATCACAAATTATTCATATATAATTTTTTATCAAAGTATAAACAAAAATTCATAATCATGAAATTTAGCTGGGAAAATTATAATAACTTATGAAAACAAACCTTTCACCTTTAAAAGATCATAATATATCCTTTAATCCTAAGGTTGTTATATAACCTTGTGAAAACAAAATATCTACTTTAAATACTATAAAACACATTCAAAAACCCTTTAAGTATCATTAGACATTTTCATTACATTAACCATTAAAATTACCATTACAAATGTATAATCATCAATGTAAATTCCCATATATCTATTATCTTAGTTCTTGTTAAATCATTCACTTTGACCAATACATTGGAGAGCTATATCGGGCTCACCCATTATTAGAGTTATATCATACTCCCACATTACCATATAAAATTTCTGAGAAACATGTCATGTGAAAAGAAATAAAACCATTTATTTCAATCATAAAATCTAAAAAATATTCTTTTTAACACATATACAAAATCACTTCTTGGATTCAAATTAAAATAAGGATAAAAATAATTTTTTTCAAAACACGTGGAAAAAACTTTCTCAGATGAGAAGGAAATAAGGTATTTATTAAAAAAATAATAAAAACTCATAGAGTGTTATTGATAACAAATAACCACTTTGGTGATTTGAAAAGGCATTCATGCGATAAATGTTAATGAAAATATTATTTTTCACTTTTATAAAAGGATTCAAAATTGAACCATACAGAAAACATTTTAAAAATTTATTTTTAAAAAAAATATTAAATTTTAAGGATAGTTGAAAATATATTTAAATATATAATTGGAGTATAAAAAATAAAAATATGGAATCATTTTTAATAATATATATATGGTAGAGAAAATTTCTAAATCATTTAAAATGTTTTAAAGAAAAAAACCTTACCTTATCTCTTGAATCACCAAATATATTTTAAATTTCTTGAAAAATAAAAATTTATTATTTTATAATATATTTTAAACCTTCTCAAGGTAATTATATTATTTTCATTCCTTTTATTTCATTTATTTCCTTTTTATATAGTTAAAAATTTCTTTAGGTTCACATTAGATGTTTTGGGATCATTCATTTTATAACCTTTAAATAACATTAGTCCATTTATCATGGTTAAAGGGTTCATGGTTCCATAATCCCCAAAATATTAAATATATTATAATTATCATTTTATACATTAAGCATACATTTATAATCATCCATGTAAGGAGATCATAAAAAATGAATCAAATCATTTCATGGAGATGGTAGATTGCATGTGTGTATGAACGAAGTTTTCATTTTTCTAATGGGTGTAAAAGAAATAAGGTCGATAAAATTTTACTTTCTAGAATCATAACTTTGTTATAAATGTTATATTTATTTATTAATTCCATATTTATGACCATCCATTTATGGTGTAAATGAAAAATTAATCACATATCTTCATCAAGGTTAAAGCCCACATACACGTACAAGAAACGTTATTATTTTCCAACAGATGAAAGGGTAAGAATGAAAGTAAAACAATATCTATCTAAAATCATAATAATGTATTAAAAATATTTTATATTAATTAATTCCCTATTTATAACCCATCATGTGAGGTGGGTATGGAAAATTAAATATATCACTTCATAGAGATGGTAGTTTGTATATAGGAAAAACAAAATTGTTCCATTTCCATTTGAAGGAAAATATAACTTCCCAATATTTAAAAATAAATCTTTATTCAATAGAATATACGATACACAGGATCGAGATTAAAATTTATAGAAAATAAAATTATTTAAATATTTCCATTATACCCTATATATTATATTAGCAGATATGGATAAGAGTAACTAAATTATGAAAAATTTATAAAATGGCCATACTCAATACAAATATATTTATTAATTCTTATGAAATAAGAACTAAATTTTTAGTAAAATCATTCTATGCTTCAACAACACATTTTCTTCAAAAATGGGTTTTGTTAATATTTATGATAGAATGTTATAATTAATTTATCTTACTTTAAGTAATTGTATCTAAAAAAGGATATCATTTTTTATATCAGTATATCAAAATTAGTTTTTGGTGAAATTTTTGGATTTTTCTAAAATGATTGATTGTTCAATGAATAGTTAAAATAATGATTTTTTTAAAAATATTATTCGTTTTCATTGAAAAGTCCTTTTTTCTAAAGTTTATATTATTGTAACATAATACTTATTTAATTATATATAATATGATTAACAATATAAGAAGTAACATTATAATTTATTTTGTTATGAGTTCATTTGTGGGCATTAAAATATTCTCTAAACATGTTTTTCATTGAATTTTAGGAATTAATATTAAAATTATTTCTTCTAATTCTAGAAATTTAATCTTGAAACTGGATTAAATATTTAAAATCAATCAGTTAAAATTGGGTAAATATTTCCCATTTATTTTTGTTTATTATTAATAGTCACCGTAGTAAATAATTTTCACCTCATTATGGGTAAATCATGTGATTAGGTGTAAAAAATAATGTGATGTGTCCTAAAACTATCCATAAAACATTTAATTATTTTATAGGATACATGTATTTTAAACATAACCATATATTTTTATAAAAATTGAAAATTTCATGCCACATTATTTAGATAATGAGCTTAATATGATTTTAAATAAAGAATAAAAAAATGTCACTCTCTTTATTTTAATATCATTAATATTTTTTCATTAGGGTAAAAAGATTTCATGTTTATTTATAAATGTCTATTTCAAATATGAATTAATTTTATAATCAAATTAATTTTTATTTAATTTTTAGTGATGAAATAATTTCCTTAAATTTTAACACAACTCTCACACAATGCTTGTGAAAGCAGTAGAAAAATCAGGTAAATGATTTATAAAAAAACTTAAATGTAATAAAAAATGATGAATGTTTATGTTACAATAATTTATTACTTAAATATAATATATTAGTGATGTTTTAAAATTTTATATTTTATTTAAAATACTATACTGATTTTATTAAAGTCAAACTATGTGAATAGTCCCATAAATGATTATAATTGTATATTATGGTGAATACTATTATATTTATTGACTTAAAATTCATATAAATATTATCTGTAATAATGTGAATGAGAAATAGTCTATATTATCAATAATGGTATATTATGTGTCACTTTTTCTTTTATAGTAATTTTTTTCACCCCTAAAGAGTAAAAATCATTGATATTTTAGTCATCATCAAAAGGGTTATTGGGTGGTTAAAACTAAGATATATAAGAGAAACCCCCACCTAAACATTTAAATATTTTATTTAATGAGAGGAATTAGACTCATACTTATCCTCTTTTTTAAATATCTCAATTTTATTCAAATTTTTAATGAAAAGAAAGTTGTATTAATTTTATAATTTAAAAACTGCAAGGGTCCCCCTCCCCTCACTTATAAAAGGGCACTACCTCTCCTATATTAATCAAAAATTTGGATCAATGTAGTTGAAAAAATAACTAACCAAATATCTTTAAACATCCCTAAAAATTTCTTATAGATATTGGTGTCACCAAAATAAAAACTCTATGAGGATAATGGTGTTAACTAAAGTGGTTATCCGAGGAGAATGTATAAATCCTAAGAGACCAATTTCATGTTTATTTATTCTACTATCTTCTTAAAATAAACTTAAAACATGGTTATATAATAATATTAGTATTTAAAATATATGTAAATGTTATTATTACTATGTTACAACCATTTTTCATCTCCATTTACATCAAATAGATAATGAAAATATCGTTTGTGCATACATGTGTACTACCACCTCCACGAAGTGATGTGTTTCTTTTTCAAACATCATATATCATGGATGTTTATAATGGTGGATTTAATGTATTTATATGATATTTATGACATAATTATAATTTGGGAATGAAAATATATCATATATTTTCTTACCCTTCAATCCATTAGAAAATGATGATGCCACTCATGTGCACGTTTCGATTACCACCATCAAGAAATGATGTGATTTGTTTTCCATGTATTATCTTCGTGGATGTTTATAAAATTATATTTAATGTATAAAAATTATAATAACTTAATTATTATTATTTTGGAGAAAATGGACCAATTACCACTTTGACAACAATAAATATATGAAACACATTTTTCCGCTATGAACCAAACATCCTCAAAACACACGATGCAAACATAAACAATTAAGTAATTAAATATGTCACTGAAATAAATGAAAAAAAATGATTTAATGATAAATTAATTAAAAAAATAAAATGTTTTTAAATAATTAAATAATTAATGTAACTTTATTATACTAGAGATAAAGGATATACATAGAATAGATGGAATCAAGGTAAGGTGTTTCTTAACTCAATTTAATTTATTGGGGTTATATCACTTATTCATTGATTACAATGTCCCATGATAATATCGTATATGAAATTTGTTTTATATATTTTTTATTTAAACTTTTTTTGGATTTAAATTTATTATTCATAATTTATCCATTTATTAATTCTTAATTTAATGATATGGCCTTTGTATGGGTGATTCATCTCGAATTTTCCCTCTTTAGGAGCTATGTTTATGATATGAACCTATATTCTCATATGGGGTGTATATATTACCACTTAAAATTTTATATCATTTATATAATGATATTTAATACGTAATTATCCAATATTTTATAATATAATTCCCTTCAAATAAATTTAATTTACAGGACAGCTTGCTTTGCATGCAAACCTCAGTCAAAATGAATCGTAATACAGTATAACGTTATCACCTAGACATTAAATTGGAAGAATGAGTATAAATAATCCAAATTTTAAAATTACAAATTATGGTTTTAGATAAACTAAATATATTTAACAATAAGAACTCAATTTTTAGTCATGTAATTATATACTTCAAAAATAAATTTTTCCTCAAAATTCTATTTTTTCTTTCTGTGAGAAAATAATATAATTAATTTCTACCACCTGTATAAATTTTTTTAAAAAAATGATCTAAATATGTTAAATTGGGATGTTAGAATTATAATTGTGTTAATTCTTTATAAGTTTCATAAAATATTGATTTTCATGATGAATAATGAAAATAATAAATCATTATTGATTATTCTCTTTTCATTTAATGAATTTAAAATTTTTAATTTTATTTAAAAATGGTTTTAAAAGTAATTTTAGTTATTTTATATTATTAATAATTCAATTAAATTAATTTCAATCAATTTTATGTTGGATTTTGGAATAATTTTTTTATACATAATAGATTATTTTTTTCAGGAAAAAAACTTTTCATCATGTTTTGCGTTTTTAGTTTTAGATTAATTTTTGGCACTTATATGAATCGAATTTTAAAAAAATGGGTCTAATATTTTCAATTATAATGTATAAATATAGTAAGGAGGATGATTTCAATTTTGGTTATAATGAATAGAAAAAACAGTAAACGGTTTTCACCGTAGTAACAGTTAAAATTTTTTTACTAGGGTGGGGTTGTTAAACTTGTGTAAATCATATATAATTGAAATATATATACCAAATAATATCCCAAAATAAAAACTCTATCCATTTTTAATCCTTTTAATTGATCATAACTTTATTATATTTTAATCATTTAGAAAAATCTAAGTGTGTCCTCTCCTACACTTATAAAAATACATCCCTCCTTTCTCTTATTAACACCACATCGATCCATATAACATGACCAGAACATGACCAATTATCCTATAAAATTACCCATACATTAATTGGGGTTGGAGGTATTTTTTAAATATCATTAAAATGGTCCTTAAGAAAGGATCCAAAGGATGCCTATTGAATAAGAGGTAACCATCTTACCCGACCAATTTCAATTTATTTATTATTATAGATCATGTAAATCTATGGTATTAATCATAAAATAATAAATTAAATATAATAAATAAATCTAAATTATATTATAATTATAGAACCACTAGTATCCACCCTCTATTCAACCAAATGGGAAGTGAAAGAATCTCTCGTGTGTACGTGTGGATTACCCTCTCCACGTAGTGATGCAATTCATTTTCCATCACTATCTTTCATTAATGGTTATTATGATGGGTTTAATATTTAGAAATGATATTTATGACATAATTATTTTCTTAGAATTATAATTTAATATATACCATTCTACATTCCAGTCTGTTGGAAAATGATAATGTCGCTAGAGAGTACATGTGGACTACGACCTCTATGAAGCAATGTTATTAATTTTTTCAATTCCACTTTTCATGGATAGTAATAAAGATAAATTTAACGAAAAAGGCATAAAAATGTTTCTGTAAAGATGAATTATTATTTACCTTACATTCATTCAATCTATCTAAAAGTGAAATATGTGTTTATGTGTACGTACGACCAACCATCTCCATGAATGATGTAATTAATTTTTCTATATCTACATTTATTGGATATATATATATATATATTTATATCATGATTAAAATTATAGATATGATTCAGCCATGATTAATGTACATGGCCTAAAACCATCAAACTAAACTTTTCATGAAAAACAAAATAGTTAACAACGAAAAAATGATGATTTTAATAATGAATTATTAATAAATTTATGTTTAAATTTTATAAGTGGATCATAAATTACATTATAAGTATCTAAAATATTAATTTATATAATTATAATAACATTAAATTTATTATACAGAAGTTTTTAGTGCACTTAATTCAGGTTAAACTTGAGGTGAGGGATTTATGTTACAACCTCGTTATTTATCAAAACGATTTATGATCAAGTTTTTTATGATGTATTTTTATGTACTATATCTAAATAATTTAATAAATTTTATTCTAATTTTTAAATTTCTAGATAATAAAAAAAATTCTTAAATTTCCCTCTCTTTATGAACTCAAGAGACTGAATAAATGTTTTTATGGAAAATTGACTTCATTTCTCTCTTCGGTCGAAAATCATTTTTATTCTATAACCATATTTATTTAAATTGTTTCCAGAATTTTTTCAATATAGTATTATTATTTTATAAATATATTTTTACCCATGTTTTAATTCATACATAATTGTTTAAAATGAATCTTCTTCTCATTTTTCGAATGATTTAATTTTGATGTTTTACCAAAAATGTAAAAGGAATCATTGTTTTAACATACATTTCATAAATACAATTTCATTATTTCATACCCACTATGTGATTTTAAATATTAATTTAGAGGTTTCAAAGGTTCTTTTCAAATAAATTTTTTTCATTAATATTTTTGACCATTTTTTATTCGAAATATATAATTTCATGGTGAAAAGGAATATTTTCTTCAACAAATGATTTAATAAATTTATGAAGTAATTTTTTTCAAGGATAACATACATTGATATTACTTATTATTTATTAGGGATATTATCCAATTATTACATCCACTTTCATTGTTTGGATGGATTATAATGATGATGATTAAGGGTTGATTCATGAAAATAGTTTCTTTCACATGAGTTAAGAAATGATGAAATAACTATGAAGACGTTTTCATTTCCATGGGTTATAAAATGATTAATGTGTTATGATAATTTGGTACACATATTTATGTTTTTAATTTTTTGATAGGTGGAACCGTAATTATATATTCTTATAATCCCTTGGGTATATATGGATATGTTATGAGATAATAAGGACTAGAATGGAGAGTGAACCCAGTTCATCAAGGAACTCTTTGCACTATGATAAACCTAGGAGTAAAAACTAACTATATATATTTTGGAATAGGGAGTTACCATAATGAAATATTATAGTCTTGGTAAAAATCATTTAATAAGGAAATTATTTTTCAATTCTTATGTACATGACAAAAACTAATTTCTTATTCCAATTTTATGATCTCATGGATCATGTTCTTTGATTACTTTATGATTCATGTATTACAAATTGCCAATATTTATAAAATGACTCAAGATTTTGATATTTGATATACAATAGATGTATTTAAAATGAAAATCTTATGTCCTCAAACCCTGAATCTCATGTTATGTGTAATTGATCATTAATATATCCCTTTTTACCTATAATGATCATTTGATCTCACCCTTTATTATTTTTCCTTTCTATAGGTTATGAATAAAAGTAATAAGTATTTTATTTATAATAAGGGTTATAGTTATGCTGAATTTAGTGTGATGAGATTTAAATATCTTAAAGAAATTTTTTTATGAATTCAATATTCCAAATACACTACACCCATTCAATTTTCTCATGTATTGTAATTTTATGTATTGAATATTCATATAATAAGATGTAATATATTTTTGTGAAATATATGAGTCTCTATAGCTGGTATCAGAGCATGGTTTATTAACCATTATAAGTTAGTATGAGAACACTTTAACCGTTAGGATCAACCTTAGTGTAAAAGAACGTCTTAAATTATAGTAATCAAAGCAGTGTTGTTTTCCTAGAAAAACTTTACTTTCTGGACATTATAAGTGGATGTGGTTTTGGAAAAAATGCATATTGGGGTAATTATCCTAAAATGAGTTGATTGAGTATATCTCGACCATTGTACTGCTACATGGTGAGTGTTCCCTAACTATAACCCCAGGTTGTCACTTCTATGGAATATGGTTAGGTTAATTCACATTTTTATGAACTATTATAAAGGATTTGAATAGAATATGATAATTTTTGTTGTAGGTTAAAATAATGGTTTCAAATATTTAAAACATGATTTCTTTATTTTTACATCCTATAATTTTTTTTCCACGATTATATGATTTCTCACAATGAGGTTTGTTCCACAAACTAACCCTTTTTTTAGTAAATAAATTGAAATTGAAAGATGAAGTTGAGGTGGTTATAAGAACACTCGAATGATTACGTATCTTATTTTAGATTAGTCTTTTTAAATCCTTTATATCTTGAAAATCATCCAATAATGTTAATTACTTCCCTCAATCATTAGATATTGAATTATTAATGAAAATTGCTGATGGTAAGATGATTGCATCTGAAGCCTATAATTCTTCTCAGAATGATGTTTGTGGGGATTTGATTCTTATAAATATTGTTATTATCCCTCTAGAATAATTTTATGTTATTATAGGCATGGATTCAAGTTCTTCACATAAATCCCACATCAATTCTTGAGTAAGGGAAGTCAAATTTGATATTTCTAACCAACCTATGTTCTTCTATCACTATGATAATAAATATGAATTCCAATGGAAATTACCTCGATTATATTAGTCTTTATTACTATTAAAAAATTTTGTTTATCTTAGATTGTTAGGGAGAAAATAAATGTCCATTATATGCCTATTATATGAGTTTTGTTGATATTTTTCATGAATATGTTAATTGTCTTACTCTAAATTGTGATTTTTAGTTTTAAAAAAACTCATACATGGTGCTACCCCTACATTATATAATTCTTATAGAATAGACCCTATTGAGTTATAGAAATTTAAGAAGCACCTTCCAGAGAATCTTGAAAAGTGATTCATTCATCCAAGTGAATCACCATAGGGTGAACCTATTCTTTTTGTTAAGAATAATGATGGATCAATGGGACTCTGTTTTTATTATCATAAAATTAACAAGATAAAAATAAATAATGTATATCATTTTCCCTATATTAATGATTTTTTTATCAATTATAAGAAGATCAATATTTTTACAAGAATGATATTATATCTGGATACTTTTAATTGATGGTAAAACTGAAGACATGACTAAGAAATTTTTATATAAAAGGTATGAACACTATGAATTTATAGTGATTGTATTTTTTTCTTAATAATTACAACACTATCTTCATGGATTTAATGAATAGTGTCTTTAGATATTACCATGATCTATTTTTGGTAGTATTCTTAGATGATATTACTATGTATTTCATGAGTAAGGAAGAGTATGAAGATCATTTAAAGATTGTATTGAAGACCTTATAAAAGAATTGGTTCTATGAAAAATTTACCAAGTGTGAATTTTGGCTATAGAATGTTTCATATTGGGGTCATATAATCTCAAGAGTGGGTATATCAGTGAACTTATCAAAGGAATAAATTTTTTATAGTTTACATAAACCAAGAACTATGACTGAGATCTATATTTTTCTTATTTTTATAGGATATTATTGATTCTTTATAGATAATTTTTCATATCTATATAATCGACACTCCAAGTTAACTCTGAATGGAGAAAGTTTCCTTTAGATTGATGAATGTGAGGAAAATTTAAAGGAACTGGGAGTGGGGTAGTCAACTCACTTGTTATTACACTAACCAATGGTGGAGAAGGGTTATTGATCTATAATGATGCATTGAATAATTGATTGAGTTGTATCCTCATACAAAATGATATTGTTACAACTTATTCCTTATTATAATTAATGGTTCATTATCAAAATTACCCAACTCATGATTTGGTGTTAGTCATGGTTATTTTTTCACTAAATGCATGGAAGTGTTATCTTTATAGAGAAATGTGTGACATATGTATCGATTATAAAATTTTATTATTTATATTCATTGAAAAAAATTTGAATATACACCATAAAATATGGTTGGAGTTGATTAAAAATTATGATTTCTCAATAAATTAGCTCCTTGGGAAAGTGAACAAGGTGGAAGATACTCTAAGTTGAAAGGATCATTATAGATTATCTATGGATAAAAAATATCCAATATTTATAAATTTGGAAATTATGGATTTGGAAATATTTAAGGAATGGGGGAAATATTATCTTTCTAAAATTAGTGTTCAACCATCTATCTAAGAGAATATTAAAGAGGTTTAGAAGGATGATGTGAAGATATAAAAGAAGGTGATAAATGTTCCTGAGTTAAACCTTGATTTTTATTTAATGATAATTTTTAAAAACCATCTATGTATTTCGTTCATACCATATTTGAATAATAAACTATTGGATATATCTCATAGTTATTTATTATCTATTAATATTGCAATTATGAAGATGTTCAAAGATATGAAAGTGTATTTATGGTGAATTAACATAAAGAGGGATATTGTTGAGTATATATCTCAATGCTTGGTATGGTAGAAAGTTAAGGCTATGATATATAAGTATAAACACTTGTTATAATCATTACCCATACCAAAATGGAAATGGGAAAAAATATGCATGGATTTTGTCATTAGACTTAAAAAAATTCTAGGATACTATATAGGTTGTCGTTGATCACCTTATGAAGTTAATATACATTAATGACATCAGAGAATAGTTATTTCTTGTTCATATTTTGAGAATATAAAATCACAAAGTTGTAATGATTCATGGTGTACCACATTTTATTATATCTGTTTGGGATATGATATTTACATTGAAGTTCTAGTGAAATCTATAGAAATCCTTGGATTCAGAGTTTTTTTTCAATAATTGTTATCATTTTCAGATATATGGTCAGTTTTGGAGAACCACTCAAAAAATATATTATATAATGAGGTATTTTTCTATTAGTAATAAACTTTTTTATGATCAACACCTTCCTATAATTGATTTTTATTAAAATACTAGTTTTTAATCGAGTATTAATATGGATCCTTATGAATCAATGTATATAAATAAGTGTATTAATCTAATGTGATGGGATTAATATTGATAATAAAAACTATTAGCACATGATTTAGTTAATGAAATGGAAAAGAAATTTCATTCCATTCAACAGCACATCAAGTCATCTCAGTGATGAAAAAAGAGTTATACTGATAATTATTGGTGAAATATGTAATTTGAAGTTGGTGAGAATGTATTTTTGAGAACTTCTATATAAAATAATGTTATTGGAATCATAATGAATATAAAGTATAAACTAGGTATATTTACCCCTTCAAGATTCATGATTTGATAAGGATAGTATATTATCTCTTAGAGCTTATACCAAGCATATCTCAAGTTCATGATGTCTTCCATGTATCTCCCTAGAGGAAGTACATACTTGATCCATCACATTTATTTAACAAAAAGGTATTTTTGGAATTATTTCCCTATAAAAAAAATTGCTTTATGAATACCTATATTCAAAGTTTTTAATATTAATAAACCTCTTATCACATCCTGATTTTTCTTCTATGGGACATAGTATGTGATAATGTATTTAGAGTAGCTGCCTCACTAAAAGGTCATATTAGTTCCCTGTTATGATGAGTACCCAAAATTTCCATGATAATACTCTTAAATATATTTTTTATTGCTTTATGAATTCATTTTATGGACACAAATGATACATTGTATTAGTGGTGGAGACTAATTGGACATTGAGGTATCTTCTCATAGTGTATTCAATTGTAAATTTCTATTATAGGTGATTATGATAATGTGAACCACCAGTAGGAAACCCATAATTATCTTTTTCATTGTATGTTCCTATCTCTGTATGTGAGTATTGTTTCTTACACTATAAGATTATTATTAATGTATGTTATGAGTCATATACTTTTATGTATTGAATAAATCCTTGATGACATATGTTTGTGGTTAAGTAGGATATGACAGGTTCCTCATGGGTAATATTTCATTAATGAATAGTGGAAGAAAGGATTTTCCCTACTTTAACAAAATTTTGTATCTTAGGAAGATTGATTGAAATGATAAATCCTAAATAAATTTATGGATATGTTATTCTTTACGTAAGTTCAATTTTTGTAATATCATAGAAAGAAACACCCAACACATGGTTTAATGGCACCGATACGCACCTTTTTTATTACAGTAAGAAACCATATGAGGTTTTATGTAACTGTGACATTAAATAATTTATCTATGGGTTCCTTTCCCTATTTCTAGATTCTAAACTTAGACTTTGGGCTGAATTCCCTAATACCACTGAGAAATAGGTATAGATGTTCACACACTAAGTATATCCAAAACTTCATTTAAAAATATTATTATTTATTATTTAACATCTTGAATTAATTTTATTTCTACATGTTGTTAAATAATTATTCATGTTTTCTTGATCAAATATTTTTCGTCACTATTTATTCAAAATAATATTTGCGACTAGAATATTAAATATTTATTTATTTACTATTCAGTTAATATAATATTTATTATTTATTTGTGAATAATGAAGTTATATTCATTTATTAAATCAATATTAATTATTCAATGTTTGATAAATATTGTGGAGGAATATAGAACTGGTTTTAATGGTATAGTGAGAGAAAAATTATATTGAATATTATTTGAATATAAAATATTTAATTTAATTCACTTGCTTTGAGCATGTCAAAATAATAATATTATTGTAGACATACGGTTCCACATGGATTAATAAAAATAATAAGGGCACGTGTGTAATTTTTATTCTCTAACCCTAGTGGTATATAAACCCAATTGTATTATTTCTAAAGAGGTTTCTATTTTTGTTTGTTGTGAAGAAGAAAAATCATAGGATTATCTTAAGGCCCAAGATTGATCCCTTTTTGAAAAACATTATCAAGAATAGAGATAGATCCTCTACCACCACCACTCTTGAGTCAAGAGTGATCAAAAATAATCTTTATTGAAGTGATTCTCAAGGTTATCATAGAGGAACAATTCATGTGTTTGGAAATATCATTCTATCACCTGAATACTCCTATAGGGGCATTCATAGGTTCATTAATCTTGTGTGGATCACCATTGAAGAGAATCTGCACTTGATTCCTACAATGAAATTATGTTACGATGTAGAGAAATTTTCAGATTCATCAATGAAGAATGAATTCATCAAATTTAAACTCTTTAATTATTTAAATTAATTATAATTAATATGTGATGATCCTACATTTTGGTTACTACATTAAATCGTTAATTAATCTTTTATTCAATTCCATTTGTCATATCATTTATTATCATTGTAAATTTCATATTAATCAATGATTATAATGAAAATACTTGATGGTAAATCCATATACAATTATTTCACTGAGCTCAGATCCTTCAAGAGGTATTAAAGGGGTATTATAATAATATATAATTATTTAATGATCATTGATTGGTTTATGAATCTATCATTAGTTTTCAATTCTGGTTTACTCATTCTTCAATCCAAATTTTGATATCCACTATACTTTATCTTATTTATCTAAAATAAAATAAAAATAGATTGTTTTTTATTACTTAATAACATTCGATGAAATCATTTGGAGGTTCTAAGGATTCTCTTTGGTAGAACATGATTAAACACTATGTAGCTCATTGGTACACATTGTGTACCAGTATTCAGTGCCCAAAGAATTAATTTAGAATTTATTGGATCCATGTGAATTTATTACATGTTTTTTGTATTTAAATACATTGCATGATGACTAGTCCAGGCTGGGACATGGTCAAATGGACTACATGACGTGTAACATTCGTACAATATGTGCAGTACATTAGTCAATGAGGGGCCACATATTCTCTTACACAACTAACATGAATGGGTACTGTGTAACATAAATAACACATGTATTATATCTCGTGTACACTCCATGTACTCTATTATATTCCATTTCATGGTTACATGAAGATTCTCTTGGAATGTTCTATGGGAAGACAGTGAGAAATATACATTCCATGTAATTGGATTATACATGATGTGTATATTACCAAATTATACATAATTAATAATTTATTTATTATACTACTTGATACATTTTAGAATGTGTTCCTTATTTCATTTACTTTACTATGTATATTCTATGTCATGGGTTTTATATATATTAAATGTATAATTAATCTATTCATATTGTTTGGAATAAAATATCATATATAAGTCATAATGTAGTCACTACTCTATGAAATTTGAAACACAATACACAATGTGAACACCATATGTTCCATGTGTCAATTATTGACTATGTACATGCTGTGAAATTACATGATAAGTCATGTATTCCACATGCCACATAAGTAAACCGTACAAAAATATAATTCCTACTAGGTACTTTAGATGGGTACACACCATGTTACCTCCACGGTATATGTATTGTACATAGTTAATTTTAAATAAATTTATGTAAATTGTTTAAAAATATTATGGATGAGAATCTCAAGAATGTTTAGAAGAGAATTATGATAAAATAATTGATAAAATTAAATAATGTAATTATTTTATTTGAAATCAATTCATCTTAAATAAGAACAATTATAATTAAATTATATTCTTATTAAATAAAAAATTAATTTCATTTATGTGGATAATCATGAGCATAGACCATTGATTTTTATGTGATTGATTTTTATTTAATTTAGTTTTAATCTAAATTGATGTTCTTCATTTCATCCCTCTTCTCATTATGTAAGGGCATCTGAGCCCATTATTTTTTTATGAAAACCCCTTAACCAATCATTTTTCTCTTTTCTCCTATGAGTGAGTAAAACAATATATAATGAATTGATCTCCTAATCTAGTGGAGGGATTTTAAATGTGTAGTAGAGGTGAAACCAATCCAAAAGGTATATGGGAAGATTATTGAAAATTTGCAACATGATCAATTTCATGGATGAAGGTGTTTTCCCCTAGGTCAATGGTTGGTTTATCATCCTCTATATAAAAATTCCATTAATAAAATATCATTATCATACATATTTATTATTTTATTTCTATCAAGTTGTATGTCTATTTCATTATGGATGTTTTTTAGTATCACCTAAATTAATGAATTATCCATCATGTAATATAGAACTCAAATAAACTATATTATGCATAAAAATTATGTAAGGAATGGTTAATAACTTAATTAAATCCACTTAAGACATGAATAGATGGCACCTCACTCACATAGTGTCTGCCTTCAAGCTCCCAACTTCTCCTCTCCCTCTTAGGGTTCCGCTACCTTCCCGACGGTGCCTGACCTTTCTCCTCCTACTTCTCTCCGGCCTCGCCTATCTTTGGGTTCTCTTCTCCACCTCTCCCTCTTGGTTTCTCACTCACTGGGTCTCTCTATCCTGGTTTTTTCTCTCAGGTTCGGTGATTTTCCTCTTGGTGACGTCCTCTATTGTTTCTTCATCTCGTTGTGTTCTTTTAGGGTTTTAGTCTTGGATTTATTTTAGGGTTTCAATACCCCTCATTTTTTATTTCAATGTTTTGTTTGTTCATTTTGGGTTTCTCTTTGGGTCTCAAAGTTGTGTTCTATTAAGGAGTTTGGCTGCCCATTTCTCTACTCTATCACCTCATCTCTACCTCGCTCTTTGAGGTGGATTGTGTGGTGGTCTCATGGGTGATCTAGAATGTGATTTTGAGAGGTTTGGTGTCCCGTGGTGACTTCATCTTCATAGTCCCCAGTTGGTTTATGGTGATAGATTCGTGGTTCGGATCACCGGAGGCCCCAGTGTTTGTGCTATGGTTTGGTTTCTTGGTGCTTCACACCCTCCCAGGTCGGTTGTGTGGGTTATATTCCTAGGACACTTTGGGATATGTTTGTGAGATCGGATCAGTGTCCATGGAGCTGCGACCGGTGATTCCTTTCTTTGGTTTCTTTTGACGATGGGGAAGTTCCTTTTTGTACTTTTCAGGTGTAGTGGAAATGTGTATAGAGATGTGTGTTCTTATGATGTGTGTGGAGTGGAATTTGGACGTGAAGGGTGATTTTGGTGGTAGACGTCGATGAAGGGGATGTCAGTGTCGAGCGATGAGGACGGCGATGACGGTGATGGAAGCTCTGACGACGACAACGATGATGATAAAGGTGGTGGTTTTGAGAAGTGATGGTAATGGAGGTGACTAGATGTTGGATATGTCGTTGGCTTGAATTGAGGAAGGTGAGAGAATCAACTTTTACATGACTCAAGGTTTCTCATGGATCAACTCATAATAGAGATGGATGGAATGTGGTCTGAAAATCGGTTTTATGTTTTTGAAATTTGAATTTAAAAATCCTAGTGGTGCGGCACTTTCGTTTTGAAGAAGCAGGATGTGATGTTTTTTTACTTGAATTTGGAATGTGGTGTAGTTTTTGTAATGTGGTGTAGTTTTTTTAATATTGTGATTTATGGTTACAACTTACCCTTGAAGTGTATTTTAGAAAATATAAAAAAAATGTATTTGGAGGAAATCCAATTAATATTAATAAGATCTTAATAATTATAAAAATAGGAAATTTATGCATAATGATAAAATACCTCAATTATATATATTAAGTTGGTATATATTTCCACTACATAATTTAAAATCAAACCATAGTTAAAAGTTCTTGATCAACCCAATTCAAGGTGGTTTTAATTATTGGAGAATTTAGACATGAATTTTTCTGTTGAAATAATATAATTTACATTAAGGGATGACTTCCTAAGAAGGGAATGGTTTAAATTAAAGGAAACAGCTTAGGAAATACATATTATAAATTTTAGGATTAGGGAGTTCACTCAAATTAATAACAAAGTGTAAGTTAATAGATTCGTCATTTTGAATGCCTACCTAAAACCCTTTATATTTCATGACTAACACAAGTTAGGGTGATGTGAATGGTAAAATAGATCCTTACAACTAAAATGTCTAAGAAAACGGATATCTTGATGCAAATTATGAGGAATATTAGGTTTTGATAAAATATTGGGAGATTAATAAATATAATATAATATTTATTATCTATTTTTATCAGATAATTTAATAAAATTGTGCTCTTATTATTTATAGAAATGAAAATAAATATGAAATTTATCATATCACTGTGATCCATACTGGAGAAGGATAAACTTCTCACATGAACTAATTTACAAATATGAAAAAGGTTCTAATGTGTTATCTGATTCCATAGAGGGAAATTGTGTGTGTTGGAAGATCTTATTCCTAAATCATCTAGAAAAGAGGCTAGTGAAAAATATTTTTCTCTCTTTGAAAAACATTTGAATGATGCCATCGATGCTCAGTGTTTCATGTTATCATCTACAACCAATGAGAGTCTAAAGAAACATGAACACATGGATACATATAGCATGATGTATCACCATTGGGATATCTATCAGAATAAGGTGGGACAAGAATGATATGAGACATACAATTCATCATTCACTTGAAATATTATATATTCATCACTTATTAAACCTCATATAGTTAGGCTTATTGGATATATTAAATTCTTATACATGTTGGGGATTAAATTCCCAAATGTGTTGCACACAGATCCCTTACATTCCTCACTACCCAAGCCTTTTTCTTATTTTATTGGTAATTATAACATGAGGAATAATGAGAATAATATTTCAAAACTTCTTACATTAATTCACCATGTTGAAAAAGTACATGGTATATGAGAAACCCACGGTCTTTACAGTGAATAATAAAATAAGTACAAGGAAAAGGGTCATAAGACTCATAACAAGTCTAAATCACCTGAGCACCATCCTTCCAAGAAGAGTAAGATCTTGTGGAATGGAAATGAAAAGGAATTATTAAGTTTTACATGTGTAAAATGAGGCCATTTGAAGAGAAACCACAACCAAAGGTAAGGGGAAAATAAAGTTTCATTTATTATTGAGTGTATTCTTTCAATATATACTCCTTTAGCAATAGATACAACTTATGCTACTCACATATATATCCAAATTAAGGAACCATTTAGATCCAAAATATTTCCAAAGGATAGGTGAATTTTTTGTCTTTCAATATTGTGAGGTTGCATACTCTAGCCATTGAAGAATACCACCTTTTATTTCCCATCAGAATGATATTCGTTTTAAGGGTATGTACCAATTTTTTCCAAAAAAAAATAATTTTTATATCCCAACTAGAAACATATGGTTTTGTTTTCACATTTTGAAATTAAATATATTTCTTTTATAAATACAACATATTTTATGGTATGAAATATTTAAATAATGGTCTTTATTTATTAAATTATGAAAATTATGAACCATGTTTTCTTGGCTCATATAACATCCAGCTTTAGCATCACTGTATTGGTCATGTAAATGAGAATATTTCAAAGAATATATGTCAAGATAGTTATTTGAAATCTTTTGAGATAAAACCACAAAAAATATTTCATTCTTATTTACATTTCAAAATTAACAAACCAATATTCATTGGATAGGGTGAAAGGGACATAGAGATTATAGGATTATTATACACTAATGTGTATAGAACATTTTCTTTAGAAGTTAGAGGTGGGTAATCATACATAATAAATCTTACTCATAAATTGAGTATATATGGTTTTGTGTACTTAATTAGGTATATGTTCAATTCCTTTTCAAAATTAAAATAATTCAAGAATTAAGTAGAGAATAACCATGGAAGGAAGATAAAGATTCTTAAATTTGATCAAGGTGGTGAATATCTTAACTAATAGTTTATTGAATTTCTATAGGATGTTGAGACTATTTGTCACCTCACACCACATTAAAAAAATAGAATGTAGTTATTTAAAGGAGGAACCATACCATGATAGACATTATATTTTTGATTATGAGTCATGCAAATCTTTCATTATCCATTTGGGGATATTCTTTAAAAAAAGCATCATAAACACTAACCTAGGTACCAATTAAAGTGGAAAAAAGAATTCCCTTTGAGTTATACAGTGAAAAGAGACCCATTTTGTTACATAATTTTATATGGAATTATGATCCAATTTTTAAGGATATATTAGAAAACAAACCAGAACCCCAGGGAAAAAATGTATCTTTATTGGGCATCCTAAGGAGATAAAGGGTTACTACCTATACAACCCCTCAGACAATAAAGTGAATATTTATAGAAAATATACTATTATTAAGAGGTAGAAAATACTCAAGAAGGATAGTGGGAGAAATATTTCCTTTAATGAATTTGACTCTCAAGATACACAATATTTGGTATAGGTGAAAATGACACAGGTCCCTATAGAAGAAGTTGTTCCTAAAACAAAAGTTCTTTGTAAGAGAATAAGAGCGGTAAGAGAACTTAAGAGATATTGATTTTTAGTCATCGAATATGGAGACTAATTATTGGTTGAAAATAATTATATTATATCCTTAAAATAGGCATTATAAATGTAATAAGTTGCAAGATAGAAAGAATCCATGAATTCTGAAATGCATTCCATGTATTAGAACCATGTTTGGGTTTTGGTTGATCTGCTGGTTGATGTTAAGCCTATTTTTTTAAATGGATATTTGAGAGAAAACTATACATGGAATTTAATGTAAGTACCTATAAATCATTTCTAGTGGACAATGGGTTTAAAAATTATCAAGTCATTGACTATGAAGATACCTTTTCTCAAGTTTCCATGTTTAAATCCATTAAAATTATACTTGACACAACAGCTTTCTGTGGCTATTAAATTTGGAAGATGGATGTCAAAATAGCATTAAATGATGTGGAAATTCAAGAAGAGGAATATATGAAACAAAAAGAATGTTTTTGACTCTAGTTGATTCCAAAATGGTATAATAGTTTGAGAGGTCAATCTATGGATTGAATAAATAATCCATGTCATAGAAAATTTGATTCAATGAAGCTATAAATGAACATGTATTCATTAGGAATGAATGTGAGAAATGTGTTTATGTATATTTTTTTGTAACGTGGTAATTATCCTATTAGTATATTTTAATGACATATTACTTATTGGAAATGAAATACCAGTCTTATAGTCCATTAAGGACTTGTTAAATGAATTTTCCTATATAAAGGACATAGAAGAAATGACATATATTCTTGGGATCAAGATCATTCATGATATATCCTATAGGATTAATGGAATAAGTCAAAGTAAATACATTGAATAGATACTAATTTTATTTAGTATTGAAAAAACCAAGATGGAATTGGTTCTAGTGTCACATGGTATTCATTTTTACAAGAAAATGTATCCTCATAAACAATAGAAGAAAGATAGATTTAGTAAGATCACATAAACATATACTATAGTATCAATCATGCATTCTATGTCATGTACTATGATTGATGTTTCCAAATAATTAATCATCTTGGGAATACATAAATATGATCTAGTTGAACATCATTAGTCTCCTGTTAAGGCTATCCTTAAGTATCTTAGAAGAACTAAAGATATGTTCCTAGTTTGTAGAGGAGATGATGAGCTAGTAATCAATGGTTTCATTGATGATAGTATTTAAATAGATCAAAATGATATTATTTCTCAGATAGAATATTTTTTTCAGTATCAATATAAGATATTTGAGTTAGAAGAGTTCAAAGAAACTAGTTTTCACTGATTCTATAGTGGAGTCCGAGTATAAAGTGACTTATGATATTTTCAAAGAATTCATTCAGATACAATATTTTTTCTATGATCTTGATGTGGTAACTATAATTAAATATCATATTTCATTATATTATGATTATAATTTAGTGGTAGCTCTTGGAAAATATACATGGTCACACCAACGGACAAAGCACATACTTCAGATGTATCATCTCTTGAAGGATTTCTCTCATAGGGGTGAATTTATAGTAGGTAAAGTTTCCATGGATGAAAAAATGGTAGAAACAATCACTAATAATTATCTCAATAGAGTAATAAGAATCATGTGAGACCTATAAGATTTAATGTTGTTGGTAGTTGGGTCTAGTAAAAGTGGGAGCCTGTTGGAGTTGGTTTCTTATAACCAACTCCTGTGTAGTTTATGATTTTCTATATTTATATTTTTAAATATTATTAATGTTATTGTCTCATCATGGTTGTTCTTATCTATGAAGTAGTATGTAATAATTTCCTAAGAGTAGTTTTCCCACTAAAAGATCAGAGTAGTTCCCCACAATGATGAGAACCCGAAAGTTCCACAACTGTATTGTAAAATATATGGTCTATAGCTAGATGAAATCATTTTAGGGACAACAATGATATAGTATATCAGGGGTGGAGACTCATAGGAATTTATGGAATATTATCATGGTGTTCACCCTTGGTAATTTCTAGTATAAGAGATTATGAGAACAAGACCTTCATGTAGGAAATCCATATTTATATGTGTGATTGGATGTTCATTACTACAGATGTATTTTTTGGTCTATAGAATTTAATATTATTATTAATGGATTTATGAATCACATACATTGATGTATTGAAGAAAAATATGATGACATATGTTCACGGTGAAGTACGATATTTTTAGTGCATTATGGTTAATATTTCATTAATGAGTAATGTGATAAAGTATTTTTCCTTTATTTAATGAATGTTGATATCTTTGGACCTTTGATGGAAATGATATAGCCTAAATAAATCCATGGATATGGTGTTCTATAGGAAAGTTAAATTTCTAAAGTCAAATAAAGAGCTATCAAGAACATGGCTTGATGACACCAACATACAACCCACCTAATTAGAGATACCATGATACATGGATTATATTACAATGTGAATGTCTATATGAGGTTTCATGTCATTACGACATTAACTTCATTGTGTATGGGTTCCAGGGAATCTTGATAGATGATAAAATTTAACTTTGGTTTGCTTCACCTAATGCCACTGAGAAAGCGGTCAATAGGGTCACATACAAAATGTATCCAGAAACTTAGTAAAATAATAATATTATTTAATAATTAACATGTTGAATTAATATTATTTTAACATGTGTTTTATAAGTATTCATTTTTGATTGATCATATTTATTTCATCACTAGTTATCCATGAGAATATATATTCTGATCTTCTTATTTAATAAATATGTTTTTTCTATTTAGTGAATATAATATGTATTTATTTATTAGAGAATAATACAGTGATATATATTTATTAAATAAGTAGTCATTATTCAAGGTATGATTAATATTGTGGAGGAATGGATAAATGAGGTTAATTTTCTGGTTAGAAATAATATATATTGAATAATATTTTAATAAATAATATTTAATTTGATTGGATTTCTTTTCACATGTCAAGAAATATTATTATTATTATTATTATAGACATGGGGTTATATATGGATTAAGAATAATAATAAGGTTGAATGTGAAAAAAAATTATAACCCTAGTAGTTTATAATCATAGTATATTGATTCTTAAGAGTTTGGATTTTTTTTGTGCACAATAGCATCTCGATAACCCTCTCAAGGCCCTAGAGAGATCCCTTCCCCAATAATGATATCATTAACAGAGAGAGGTCCTCCTCCCCCACCACTCTTGAGTCTAAAGTGATCAAGAAGAGTATTTCTTGAAGTGATTCTTAAGGAAATCAAACAAGAACATTGTAAGTTTTAGGAACTACCATGATAGCACCCATATATCCATATGGTAACACTCATAGGTATATAGAGATTTTGTGGGTCACCACTAGAGGGAATCTAAACGTTATTCCACCAAAAAACTATAGTATGAGATAGAGATGTTGTTAGATTCAACAATGAATAAATAATTCATCCTAACGTAATTATTTCATTATTTGGATTAATTTTAAATAATATGTGATTATACTATATTTTAGCTTGGGTATTAAATCATCAATTAATCATCAACTCAATTGCGTTTATCAAAGCGTTTATCATCAATGTACATCTCAGATTAGCCATTTATTATAAAAAAATCCATATTGGGTATGCCTTACCCGGTGCTTCAGTTTTTTCCAAAACTTTTAGGTTTGAAAACTGGTTTATGATATTTCATATAAATAAAAATCATCAGAAATATTGGATTATAGTGATAACAAGTTATAGAATAAGACTACTCACATGGTTAAATTTCATGGGAGGAATCATAAATTTTAAGAAGGTAAAATTGAAGCCTACGATGTGATGAAATATACATATCCTCATGTTTTTTTACAAGAGTGATGAAATTATTTTTAAGAGGGTATAAGGTAACCCTTTGATATTTTATGATATATTTACATTAAAATAAACTTAATTTACTCAATAGATTAGGATACATGAAACCCCAAGTCTAAAATCATCATAACCTAGTAATTAAATTGGTGGAATGAGTAGGAATACACACTTTTTTAAAATTATTCACGATGGTTTTGTATACCCTATATATATTGATAAACAAATACTTAATTTTTAGTAAAGTCATTGTATTCATTAAAAATACATTTTTCCTCTAAATGGTATTTATTGCATTTTTTGTGAGAAAAATAATATAATCAATTTATTCCACTTTAAAAAAAATTATTTTAAAAAATGAACATAATTTTTTAGATTTTAATTTTAAAACTATCTAAGAGTGTTTTCTGAGAATTGTCTGAAAAGATTGATTTTTTATTAATAGTGAAAAATACTTATTTTTATTTAGAATTGTATTTTTATTTGAAGCATTTGAAAATAATAATTTTATATTAAAATGGGTTTTAAAGTAAAATTAAATCATTTATAATATTAATAATCCCATTAAGAGCATTGGAATCAATTTTATGTTGTTTTGGTATAAAAATGTTTTTTACTTAAGAAAACATTTTTCTGGAAAACGGCATTTCATCACATTTAGTAGGTTTAATTTTAAATAAAATTATTCCATATATGTGAATTAAATTTGATAACATGGATAGAATATTTTAATAATAATTTTAAAATTTTTTATGATTCGACATTCATTCTTGGTCTTTATTAATATTAAAACTGTAAAAATTTATCATCGTAGTTAATGTTAAAAGGGGTTTATTTGGGGTTAAACCAAGAGATAAGTGTAATATTTGGAAATTAAAAATGTATAAATACTATTATCTATAAATATTCAAAATTCATCCTATACCACCATAGAATCATATATTAATTTTTAATTATTTTTCTTGAGCATGACTTTATTATATTGTTTTCTCATATGAAATTCCATGTTTATCATATCCCCTACTTATAAATAGACACCCATAATTTATCTTATTTAGGACAATTATAGCCATATATATTGACTAAAAAATGAACTATTATATTATCAAATTCTTTATCAATGAAGTGGAGGTACTAGTATTCTAAAAAGTTGATTCCAATAGTCGTTTAGAAAGGATCTGAAGGAGGCCTTCCAAAGAAGAGGTAATTGTATTATCCAACCACATTCAATTAATTTATTCTTCTACCTCCCCTAAATATATGGTATTAACAATAAAATAAAAACATAAATATATTAAATATAATTAAATTTTATTTTTATTATGTATCCACCAGTATCCACCCTTTATTCTATCAAATGGGAAGTGAAAGTATCGCTCATGTGTATATGTGAACTACCACCTCCAGAAAATGATACAATTAATTTTCCATAACTATATTTAATGGTAGGTTGTTATGATGGGTTTAATGTTTATACATGATATTTATGAAATAATTGTACTTTTTGAATAATATCAAATTTTCCATGATAAATTTCAATATGTTGGTAAATGATAGCGCCGCTTGTCCGTACGGGTGGACTACCACCTCCACGATGTGATGCCATTCATTTTTTCAATTCCACGTTACATGGATGATAATAAGGATATATTTAATTAATATATATGATATATATGATATAATAATGATTCTATAATGTTTAATTGTTTTTTATCTATGTTTTATACCATTCTTTGAAAATTTAAAACAATGTTCATGCACACGTATGGACTATCATCTCCATGAATGGTGTAATTCATTTTTCTATATAAACTTTTTATTGATAAATGTAAATATATATATATATATTGAATATATATTATATTCCTATCATGATTAAAATTTTATTTTTAAATTAACCACGATCAAATTATAAGGACTAGAAGTATAAAATAGAAAATTTCATGAAAAATGAAACAGTTAAGACCGAGAAATGATGATTTTCATAAGAGATTATTAATAAATGGGTTTTTAAATGTTATAATTTGATCATATATGAAATTATAAGTATAAAAATTATTCTATAATATAATTATAATAAATTTAAATTTATTATACAGGGGGTTAGTGAACTTTTTAAGCATGTAGAACTTGTAGTAAGAGATTTATGTTACAATTTCATTATTTATCACGAATGTTTATGATCATGTTTCCGATGATAAAAATTAAGAACTATCTGTTTATAACTCCTTGAATTTTATTATACTCTAGTAATTTAGATAGAATATAATTTTATTATTTTTTTCTATTTATAATATCAAAATATTTAATTATTTTATTTAAGGAAAACTGACATTATTTCTCTTTTCTACTGAAAATCTATTTTTTTCATATCCAGATTTTTTAAAAATGACTAAAAAAATATTTTTAATAGTATAAAATGAATTTTTAAATCCTTTTTTAAACATTATTTTATTTTGAAAAAATTATTTAAAAGTAATCTTCTTATCGTTTTTCAAATAAGGCACTTCTTTACTTTTTATGAAAAATGTGAAAGGAATTTTTATTTTGTCATACATGGAAAGAATGGAATTTACAGCCATTCAGACCCATCAATTATTTGAACATTTCATTACATGTTTCTAATTTATTTCAAATAAAATCTCTTCCATGATATTTGGGAAATTATTTGATTTAAAATATTTTATTTTAAAGGGAAAACATTATTTTCCTCATGAAGTGTTCCAATGGTCTTTTAAAGAAATTTTTTATATATGATAACATCATTTTATGTTCCTTATACTTTACTGGTGATATGATACTATGATACAATCCAATTTCATTATTTTGATGGTTTATTATTATGATAATTTAAGGATGATTCTATGAAACTCATTTTATTCCCTTGAGTTATGCTATAAATAAATAATGAAATGTTTATGGAACTTATTTCCTTCTATGGGTTGTGCTATGATGAATAATTTATGATCTCATATAACCCATATGTATTATTTTAATTTTTTGATGGTGGTCTGGGAATTATATATTCCTCCAATACATTAGGTAAATATGGATATATCATGAGATTATAAGGACTGGAATGGGGAGTTAACCCAGTTTTTTAAGGGTCTTATAGATTTTGATAGTCTTGGTAGTAGACCATATCTATGGATATGATAGAATAGGTAGCAAACCCAATCCCCTATTATTGTCTTGGTAGTGATCCTTGACTAAGGATATGATCTTACATGCTTATGAGTATTCCAAAAACTTATGTATTATGATAATTTTATACTCTAATGGATTGTTTTATTTGATTCCTTTATAATCCATGTCTTATGAACTACAAATATTTTTTTGATTACTCAAGATTATGATCTTTAATGTTCGTGGTATGGTTTTGAAATGTTAAGATAATGTTCTCATAACCATATTCTCAAGTTATGTATTAGTGATCATTGAAATATTCATTTTTTACCCTTACTGAGATTCTAATATCACCCAATCTTATGTTTCCATTCCCCATTTTATAAAGAAATGTTTTAAGTATGATATATCTTTTCATGGTTCTAGTTATGTATAATTTAGTTGGTGATGATGTTGATCTCTTATAAATATGATTTCTATTTACCAAAGTTTCCAAAGACACAAAACCTATATTATTATAGCCTGGATTGTAATGTTATTTATTTATTATCCATATAATAAGATATAATATTTATGTATGAGAAATATGGGTCTCTATACATGACTTTTAATTATCAAATTTAAGTCATTTATTTTATAGATTTAAGATCTAAATGTTACAAAAATGGTAAGGATTTTTATGATATAGTCTCAACTTATTATGGGTTTTTCTATGTAAAAAATTTCTTTGTGGGTAATATTATCTTAATTTATTGAAGTAAATATCATTTATTCTATTCATGTTATGAATATAGTTTACTTTTTTTAATTTTCATTTCTTCCATTATTTATTAAATAAACATCAAGAAGGTCGTTTGAAATTGATACATATATTATATATTCTTTTAGATTGATAATATTTCCATTTTAAGTCCATATTTTTATAATGTTTTCTAGAGTGTTATTATTTAGTGTTCAGTGTTTTCAAAATTTTATTTTCAATTATATTTGAATTTATTTACAATGGGTTTAAAAAAGGAATATTTTTAACATTTTTTGTATGACCCATTTTGACTTTATTTACAAACATGTGATAGAAATGTCTTATTTTAGATTATACAAATAAGTTTATATTTTTTCATCAATATTACCTTTTAAATGATGATTCATTTTAATTATTACAAGGTTATATTCAGAGAATTATATTCCTTAAATATTCAAGAAATTTTTAGTTTTTAAATGGTTTTTTCAATGATGAAGGGGTATTTTACTCATAAATTTTCTTAATGATCTACTAATGGAATTTATATTCATCAATAATGAAAACCCTTAATGTTACTTATACTACATTGGGGATATGTTGTAAATGTACTATCTATCTTATTTATTTGGATGGATTATGGTTGTTTCAAAGAGATTATCATGGAACCTATTTTTTTCCATGTAAATATAGCTCTGAATGAACAATCATTATTATTATATAGAAAAGTGTTAGATTATAAATTTTTTTCTCATTATATGGTACTTGAAATATATATGTATATTTTATGGGTGGTTCTGTTATAAACTAATTGTGGGTGGTTTCGTTATAAACTAATGATAGGTGGTTACATTATAAACTATGGAGGATAGGGTTTGTTATAGCCCTCGAGTGAATTGGGTAAATATATAGTGTTAACTAGTTTTAGGTTTCTCCTATGTGATTATTATAATTTAACTAGCTAGTAATTCCATTTATATGAGTTACTGTAAGAGTGATATGATAATTATGTTCCAAGAAACCAACACATTTTAGTTATTATTTATATGAATTTTTAGAGATGCCTTATATAGATATTAATATAACATATATTAGATTATTGATTCTTATGAATCATGGATTTTTTAAAGCTATATTTCACATCACATGTTTATTTATGGATATATAATGAGATATTAATGTATATAATGGGGAGTGAACAATGTTTATTAAGTTACTTTGTCTATGATGATGGTATTAGAGGTAAAAAATGAGTAATTATATGATATAATTGGGAGTGAACTCAATCCACTATTATAGTCTTGGAATTGATAATTGAATAAGAAAATGATTTTCCATGCTTATTTGTATGCTATAAACTTAAGCATTATGTGAATTTATGGTCTCATGGATCATATTCTTTGATTCTTTTATGATTCATGTCTTATGAGATACCAAAATTTATTCCATGACTCAAAATTGGGATCTTTGGTATGCATGATATAGTTTTTAAATGTTTAGATTAAGTTCTCATAACCTTATTCTCATGTTATGTTTAAGTGATCATTTATATCTCACTTGTTTACCCTTGACGATAATATGATCTCTCCCATTATTATGTTTCATTTCCCCAGGTTATGAAGAAAATTCTTAAGTAATATTTGAATAAGAAGGGTGATAGTTATGAATAATTTAGTGGGATACAATGTAGATATCTTTTGAAAAAGCTGTTTATGTATCTATGATTCCAAATACACTAAACATGTACTATTTTGTCAAGGATCAAAATATTATTTATTTAAAATTCATCTAATAAGATGTTAAAATTCTATGTGGAATGTACATACTACTATAGTTGGTATTAGAGAATTGTTTAGTTACCCATGGAAGGTTGGTTGAGAAAAAATGAACCCTTTTAATCATCCTTAGTACTATAGAATACCTTAACATATGGTAAATAAAGGAGTATGGTTTTCCTATAAAACATCACTATATAGATAATAAAAGTGGATGTGGTTTTATAATAAATGAATATAGGTTTAATAACACTGAAAAGAGTCGGTCGAGTATATCTCAACCATCATTCTTATTCACAATGAGTGTTTCCTTACTACCCGTATAGTTTGATACTATTGGGGTATATTCTTGGTTTAATTCAATTTTTTTTACAAACCATTATGAAGGATTTTAAGAGATTATAATAATTAATATCCTAGGTTATACCAAATGTCTCATTCATGGAAAACATTGGGTCTTGATTTACACATCCTATAAATATTTTTATACGATTATATTATTTCTCACTGTGATGTTTGATGCTCATGATAATAGTTTTGGTCTTAGTAATGGAATGAATATTTAACGATGAAGTTGAGGTGGTGATAGGAACACTCAAATGTTGATGTATCCTATTTGAGTGTAGTTATATGAAATCAGTTATATCTTGAAAAGATTCTAGGAATGGTAATTCCTTTCTTAAATGATTAGATGTTGAATTATCTGTTAAAAACCCTATTAGTACAATGATCTCATATCAATTATATGATTCTTATTTGAATGAATTTTATGAGAATTTTCTTTCTGAAATTATCCTTATTATCCATCTAAATGAGTTTTATATTATCATAGGAATGCATTCACATTATTTTCATAAATATGACATCAATAACCATGGAATAGATGTCATATTTGATATTTTGAACCAACCTATGATATTCCACTAGTGAAATTATAGGTATGAATTCTGATGAAAATTACATCCTTTATATGGGTCTTGTTTCTTATCCAAATGGGGTGTTTATCTCAGATGGTTGGGGAGAAACAAAATATCGATGATATGCCTATTATATGAGTCTTTGTTGATGTTTTCTAGAATATATTCATAGTCTTCCTCCAAATTTTGATTTTGATTTTTCATTAGAACTCTTATCTAGTTCTACACATATTTTAAATAATATATATATAATATACCCTATTTAGTTGTAGTAATTCAAGAAAAAACTCCAAGAAAATGTTGACAAGGGATTCATTTATCCAATTGAATCAAAATGAGGTGATCCTCTTCTTTTTTTAAGAATAAATATGCATCAATGAGAATATGTATTGATTATTAAGATATTAAAAGGATAAAAGTCAAGAAAAATTATCATCTTCCCTGTATTGATGATTTTATTGATCAATTAGGAAGAGATAAATATTTTTCCCAGAATGATCTTGAACATGGTATTATCATTTGAGGGTAAAAATTGAAGAGATACCCAATACATGGGTATAGTTAGAAGAGATATAACTAGAATACATGGGTATTATTATGTAATATTTCTTCATAATTCTCTTAAAATATAATCCTAAAATGTATGTGGGTATGTAAGTGATACCATATTTCTATTTGATGTTATATTATTTGGAGTATTAAATTTAGGTCATATTTATCATTATCAAAGTCACCAATGTAAAAATTATTTTTCTAACATCAGATTCAGGAATGTAGGTTAGTGTATGTTATAGTTGGTGTTAGAGTAGAGTTGAGAAAAAATTAGATGTTATGTTTTTTTAAGTGAGGATACCATAAGAGTTATTTATACCATCATGGGTTTATAAGTTTATATATGATCATATGTTCAAAGTAATAGACACCCATTTTGAGGTTTTAAGTGATTTTATTTTGAGGTGATTAATGATATTTTGGGCGATTTTTTATTCGGTTGAGTTATATGTAACACTTATGTTTAACATTAAGTATTATTTTGTAAAAAAATACTATTACATTTTTGTGGATGTAGGATGAAATGTATGAGACAAAATTTGGGGTTAAATCATAATTTAATGTCGAGATTATTATGTTTAATTAGGATATTGGGTTATTTATTTATAGAATTATATATGTTAAAACTTTGTATTTTTTGTTTAATTTTTTATATTAACGTATTATTGCTTCATAGGAAGTACTATTCAATTTTTTTAATTTTTTCTCACGTTCTATCCATTTTGGTTTTATAAAATAAAGGAAGAATATATTATTATCCATTTATAAAACTCATGGTTAATTATAATTTTATTATAGTGAATTAGTAATTAAATATTCGTACATATAATTTTTATTACAAGTTGAGATAATGGTGGAAACTAATTGAAACATACAACCAATGTATGAAATTTCATTTATGGGTTTGGAAAAAATCATATAAGAATATTTACCCCTATTATTAGTCTATATGGTAAAATAATTAATCAAATATAGGAAAATTATATTGGTACAAAAATTTTATCCCATTACCTTCCTTTTCGATTAAATGATGGTTTTCACACACCCCTAGTTTATAGTTTTTTGTTCATTGATTTACTCATAAACATTCATATTGTTTTGATCATTCTTTTGTTTCACTCCCCATAATTATTTGGACAATAATTATTTCCTCCATGCCCATATTTTACCGTCCCATTAATGTTATCATATTTTTAATCCTATTTAATTTTTATCCCTAATGACCTTCATATTTCTTCAACCCTCTTCTCAAAAAGAAGTGTTATTAACCCTTTTTATGATGTGGGTTTTCAATAACGATATTTCCAAATGTTAAAACCTTAATTACCAAGATAAATTTGAAATTTTGAAGAAATAATTTATGTCACGACTTGCCTTCAGCAAGACAATGGATGGGGCAGCAAAGGTCCCCGCCCTTCCTTCCTCAAGTCGAAGACAAGATAATGACCCCTGAGTCCCTCCTCCAGTAGGCCCCAGAGTGGCAACTAGCACCAAGGGTATGACATTTTCACAATATGGGAGGCATTACACTTTTTAGTTAACCAGGATTATGAGAAATAATGAGTCAACACCAAACACCCCCATATAAAGAAAACCCAAAAAAGAAACCAAACTACATGCATGTTTTAATAATAAAAATGAACAAAGTACAAGAACTCGAGAGTACCATACCAAACAGGAAGGGAGAAAAAAAAATCTAAGCAAAATAAAAATGCAACCAACAGCAACTCCAACGTCCAGACTAGTAAGGTCCCGCATGGCCTCCAAAGTCCTCCTGAATACCTGAAAGTAAACATAGGGTGATCATACAAAGTATACTCCGTAGGAAAAACCTATAGCTCTCCTGCACAAGTGGGGAGACGTGATAAAGTCCCGTGAGAAGCAAAGAAACCAACATCTATCAAGGATTCTATCCATCCCACCTCATGGTTTTTCATTTAAGGAGGGAACCTCACCAATCATTTAATTAAACGCCATTAATGGGCTTTAAAACAGGCTTAAAGGGGTCAAAACATGGTTTAAAAACCAATTTGCACAAAAAGGAGGCGCTACTGGAAGACCCGTGGGGGTAGGCGAGAGCTACCGGTAGCTCTCAGCTACCGGTAGTCGGGAGCTACCGGTAGGCGAGAGATTCCGGTAGGCTAGAGCTATCGGTAGGCGAGCGCTACCGATAGCCGAGATCTA
Source organism: Viscum album (assembly GCA_963277665.1). NCBI lineage: Eukaryota > Viridiplantae > Streptophyta > Magnoliopsida > Santalales > Viscaceae > Viscum > Viscum album. Next base: position 516,089,536 of record OY728153.1, on the reverse strand, counting down.
CCGGTACCCCAAGGTCACCGGTAGGCTAGGTCTACCGGTAGGCCGAGGCTATCGGTAGGTCGGGGATAGCGGTAGGCCGAGGCTACCGGTAGTCCAAGGCTACCGCTAGGAGTCACCGAGAAGCTGGAATGGCCTTCCAGACCACCCAAAACATCTCAAAAATTAGATTTTTACCAAGTAATGGACCCTAAAACCCCAGGCCATTACATTAGATACTTCTCAAACTATTCTCGTCCCCAAGAATTTAAGAACAAACTAGAATGGATAAAAGAGGGGTCCAAACAACCACCCTCTAAAGATACTTCTCAGGGGAAAACCCCTGAGTTGTTTGAAAGCTGGAACAGAACCCCCCCCCCCCCCTACAACAAAGAATACTCCCACAAGAGTTAGTGACTCCAAACATCCACAACAAGCACAAGGATCACATTTTCCAACACATGAGTTAGGGAGTCCCCTCCTACATGTCAGGATATTATCCGCTTTGGGTGGAACTGACTCGCCTGCACGGGTTTAATCGCATCCACATTAATGCGCCCTGATTAGCAGTCAGCTTTTCCCATCATCACACATTCGGACACACACACACAGAGGACATGGAACAGATCATCTAATAGCTAAGAAAAACAATCATTTCATATATTAAATCACAAGGTAAAACATCTCAACAAGGGTCATAACAAAAACAACAAGGAAGTCAAAACAGATCTGGGTACTAAACGCGTAACTAGGCCTCCCACTCCCAAGTGCTCTCCTCGAGGCCACCATGCCTCCACAACACACAAACCAAGGGGAAGGTTTGTCCACGAAGCACTTTCTCTTTGCGATCCTTGATCTTGATCAGTAGTTCTATAAAGGTCGCATCGTTTTAGACATCTAACACTCCCTAATCGATGACATGGGAGTTGTCGTGTAGATATCGACAAAGCTAGGAGACGTGAAAGACGTTGTGAACTTTCCCCAACTGAGGTGGCAACACCAGTTGATACGCCACCTCACCAACTCGTCCCAACACCTCTAAAGGTCCGATGAACCTAGGGGAGAGCTTACTCCCCTTCCCAAACCTTCGCTGCCCACGTCTAGGTGAAACCATCAATAACACATGATTCCCAACCTCTAACTCCAAGGGCCTCCTCCTACGATCAGAATAAGACTTCTGTCAGTCCTGGGCTTCCTTCATCCTCTCACGCATGAGTTAAACCATCTCAGTGGTGCCCTGCACCACTTCTGGTCCAAGAACAGCTGCTTCCCCAATCTCTGTCCAGCAAACGGGTGAACGGCACAACCTTCCATACAAGGCCTCAAACTGTGTCATGCCGATAGTGGAGTGGAAGATATTGTTATAAGAAAACTCCACTAGAGGCAAGTGTCGTACCCATGATCCCCCAAAATCCATAACACATGCCCGCAGCATGTCTTCCAACGTCTGGATCGTCCGTTCTGTCTGCCCATCTGTCTGAGGGTGGAAAGCAGTGTTAAGGTGTAGTTGGGTGCCAAAGGCATGCTGTAATCCCCTCCAGACTTGTGAGGTAAACTACATGTCTCGGTCGGAGATAATAGATCTCAGAATCCCATGCAACTGCACAACCTCATCGACGTACCTCTGGTCTAAGGTACTCACCGGGCTCGATTCCTTAATCACTAAGAAGTGATCTGATTTTGTCAATTGATCCACCACTACCCAGATGGCATCATAGCCTCCCTGACCCCTAGGTAGCCCTGTGAAGAAATCCATCAAGATGTCATCCCACTTCCTCTCAGGAAGATCCAATGGTTGTAATAACCCTCCAGGAAAATGGTATTCAGCCTTCACTTGCTGACACATCAGGCACTTAGCCACAAACTCTGCCACCGCCCGCTTTACCCCGGGCCACCAAAACTGTCCCCTAAGGACTTGGTACATCTTTGAGACCCCATGATGTACCGCAAACACCGAGCCATGGAACTCATGGAGAACACCTTTATGCATCATCTCCGGAACAAAAATCCTTCCATAAAAAAGCACCTGATGCTGACCATCCTCCGACCATCCCTCGGGAGCATTTCCCTGATAAACAGGATCTCGCATCACTTCCACCTTCGAGTCCCCCCACTGAGACTCTTCCACCTGCACCACTAAAGAGGTAACTACAGTCATCTGAAACAGACAACCTCTTCCACCTTCCACCCGTGCATCCAAATGAAGGCCGCTAACTCTTCCATTTCTCTCCAAGCATCTGCAGATTCCCGAACTACTTCCTTCTGTGATTTCCTACTTAGGGAATCAGCCACAACATTTCCCTTGCCCTAATTATAAGAGATCTCGAAGTCATAATATTGGAGTAACTCAACCCATCTCTGTTGCCGCAAGTTCAGATCTCGCTGGGAAAAGACATAATGCAAACTCTTGTGATCTAAGAAGACCACAAAGCGCTCTCTGATGAGATAATGCCGCCACAACTTCAATACGAACACCACAGCTGCAAGCTCCAGATCTGTGGGCGGCATAGTTACGTTCATGATGACGTAACTGCCTAGACCCATAAGAGATCATTCCTCGATGATGCATCAGCACACATCCCAACCCAAGGCCAGAAGCATCACAGAATACTTCAAACAACACCCCTTCCACTGGTAATCTGAGTACCGGAGCACTAACCAGCTTCTCCTTTAGGTATCCAAAAGCTATCTGGCACTGGTCGCTCCACACGAAGGCCTGGTTCTTCCTAGTCAAAGATGTCAACAGAGCTACAACTTGAGAGAAGTCGGGCACAAACCTCCGGTAATATCCTACCAAACCCAAGAAACTACAAACTTCCGCAACATTCTTGGGTGCTGCCCAAGAAACGACTGCCTCGACCTTCGACGGGTCCACCGCCATTCCATTTTGAGACACTACGTGTCCAAGGAAATGTACTTCTCGCGTCAAGAACTTTCATTTAGACAGTTTCCCATAAATATGGTGGTGTCGAAGGACTCCCAAAACTACCCTAAGATGCTCAACATGCTCTTCCTCTAATCTTGAGTAGATAAGGATGTCGTCGATGAACACCACAATGAACTGGTCCACAAACTCTAGGAAGACTGAGTTCATGAGGTTCATGAACATAGATGGTGCGTTCGTAACGCCAAATGGCATGACCACAAACTCAAAGTGGCCATATCTGCACCTGAAATCCATCTTCGAAATATCATCTTTTTTCACTCTCAATTGGTGGTATCCAGACCTCAGATCGATCTTAGAAAACCAACCTGCTCCCCTCAGCTGGTCGAATAGATCGTCTATCCTCGGGAGGGGGTAACGATTCTTGACTATCACCTGATTCAACCTCCGTTAGTCTATGCACAGTCATAGACTACCATCTGCCTTCTTTACGAACAAAACTGGAGCACCCCACGGCGACACGTTGGGTCGAACAAAGCCCTTGTCCATTAGATCGTCAATCTGAATCTGCAACTCCCGCAACTTAGAAGGTTCCATCCGATAAGGATCCATCAAGATCGGGCAAGCACCAGGCTATAATTATATCCCAAACTCAACATCACGTTGAGGGGGTAGAGTCACAACCTCATCGGGAAAGACATCATGGAATTCTATTATGACCTCTGGGAAATCCATCATTCCTGCATCTGCTGACTCTCCTAACATCCCATTCAGCATAGAAAGGAGTGGCTCCACGTGTCGACTTCCCTCCTGATAACTCTACTCCCCAACAAAATCCACATGCCGTCCATCCTCATTGGATAATTAAATCCTTCTCTGATAGCAGTCGATGATGGCGTGCACGTAGAATAACCAGTCGATGCCTAAAATGACATCGTATTGCTGCATCTGCAGTGAAAGAAGTTATCCACTAGATAGATGCGGTCCAATCATCAGTATACATCCTCCGAAAAAGTAAGATACGCTGGTCTCACCCCCAACTGGTGTTCTAAACACTAGGGGCACAGAAAGTCTCTCGACATCCAGACCCAGAGCATGGGCTAACTCAGGCGTAACAAAGGAGTGCGAAGATCCTGAATCAAACAAGGCTGAAACAAGAGTGCTAAAAAAGCTGATCATACCTCGAATGACCTCTGGTCCTATCGGAGCTACTAACTCTACGGCGTGCAACTGTCCACGCCCATATCCCCTGCCTCACTGCTGTCGACCACCTCCCTGACCATGCCCTGGTCGAGGTCCCTGAGGGGCACCCTGGTGTCAGTCTCCTCCCGCAAAGTCATCCCTTAGAGGGCCAGGGGCCTGCTGCTGCTGTTGGAAGGGACTTGCCGAAAATGGATGTTGCTGAGGTGGGTGCTAAAACTACCCACTTCCATCATGTGGAGCTCGAGTCGGACACCTTCTATGGAAGTGTCTAAAAACTCCGCAAGAGAAACACTTTGACCCTGGACCTGTGAGAAACGGGTGAGGTCCAGAATCTCGGGACTGGAACTAATGAGGCCTAAACCCTGTTGTTCGAAACCTGAAAGGCCCTGTCACTAGAGACCTATTGTTGACCGCCTTCCCCTTTGATGAACTCATTTGTTTCCCTTCTCGTGGTGTGCCTCCCTTCGAGTGAATCCTCTCTACTATCTCAGCCTTCTTCTGCACTGCTATGTACGTCGGAATGGTGGAGGGAGTGACAGAATACTGAAGAGAAGGAAGGAGTGCCTTATCTAACCATCTTTCCCGAGACTCCTCATCTGGAAAGAGATCTGGGGCAAAGCACAAGAGATCTTTGAACTTTATCCCTAGCTCCCTCACTGACATGCTTCCCTGCTGAAGGGAGAGAAACTCCTGTCTCTTCTCATCCTTCACCGTATAGAAGAGGAACTCCTCATGAAATTCCTTCTCGAAACTGGCCCATGAAACCTCTGCCTTAGTCTTCTCTCCCAGGAAAAGAATCCACCATTGGCGCGCTGCTCCTCTCAGCTGACTGACGGCCAACGGAACCCGGTACTCCCTCAGAGCACGGATCAAAGAGAAGGTGATGGCTAGCTCCACAAGCCATCCCTCGGTAACTGAGTCAGAAACTCTGCCCTCATACTTCTCGAGGGTTTTTTACTAGAAGGAGCGCAGAGTCCTCTGCCACAAGTCATCATCCTCATCTCAGTTAACCTTCTACTAGTCAACTGCCTTGATCCGCTGGGCCTCAACCGCCCAAGTCGCTCATGGATAACATCTGGGTTCCATAGCTGCAAGGTAAACAAATAATTCTTAAGCCCGAGTAGCAAGGGAAATTCTTATTATTATTATTTTTTCTCAGTATTATTTTTAAATTTTTTTCTTCTCCCCAAGATTCCCCAAATCTAGTAAAAACGCAATCAGTATGATGCATGTACCTTCCCAAGGGTCTCTACCCTGCAATCAATGTAGTCTCACTTGGTCGTTTGATAGGCTCAGAGTCCTTGCATCGGATCACGGGGGGACCTAAAATCTCGTGTCCTAGCCAATCCTCCCTGGTCTATTTCATGAACCAAGATTACCTAACATTGTTGCCCTACCATCCCATGCAATCCTCATTGTGCCTAACTCCAGACTCCATCCTATCCCTCAAACCTCTGCCTCTGATACCATTTTGTCATGACCCGCCTTCAGCAAGACGATGGAATGGGCGGCAAAGGTCCATGCCCTTCCTTCCTCAAGTCGAAGACAAGATAATGACCCCCAAGTCCCACCTCTAGTAGGCCCCGGAGTAGCTACTAGCACCAAGGGTATGATATTTTCACAATATGGGAGGCATTACCCTTTTTAGTTAACCAAGATTGGGAGAAAAAATTAGTCAACACCAAACACCACCATGTAAAGAAAACCCAAAAAATAAACCAAACTACATGCATGTTTTAATAATAAAACTGAACAAAGTACAAGAACTCCAAAGTACAATACCAAATAGGAAAGGAGAAAAAAAAAAGTAAGCAAAATCCAAATGCGACCAATAACAACTCCAACGTCCAGACTAGTAAGGTCCCTCATGGCCTCCAAAGTCCTCCTGAATACCTGAAAGTAAACATAGGGTGAGCATACAAAGTATACTCAGTAGGAAAAACCTATAGCTCTCGTGCACAAGTGGGGATATGTGCTAAATTCCCATGAGAAGCAAAGAAACCAACATCTATCAAGGAGTCTATCCATCCCACCTCATGGTTTTTCATTTAAGGAGGGTACCTAACCAATCATTTAATTAAACTCCATTAATGGGATTTAAAAAAGGCTTAAAGGGGTCAAAACATGGTTTAAAAACCAATTTGCGCAAAAAGGAGGCACTACTGGAAGACTCGTGGGGGTAGGCGAGAGCTACCGGTTGGTGAAAGCTACCGGTAGGTGAGAGATACCAGTAGCCGAGAACTACCAGTAGGTGAGAGATACCAGTAGGTGAGAGCTACCGGTAGGTGAGAGCTATCGGTAGGCCAGAGCTACCGGTAGCCGAGAGCTACCGGTACCCCAAGGTCACCGGTAGGCTAGGTCTACCGGTAGGCCGAGGCTAACGGTAGGTCGGGGCTATTGGTAGGCCGAGGATACAGGTAGGCCAAGGCTACTGCTAGGAGTCACCGAGAAGCTAGGATGGCCTTCCAGACCACCCAGAACACCTCAAACATCATATTTTTACCAAGTAATGGATCCCAAAACCCCAGGACATTACAATTTATGAAAGGGAGGGAGAAATTAACATCCTAGGATATAAAAAGAACACTTTTTTCAAACCACATATGACACACAACCCTGAGCTAAAACAAACCATGAAATATTATTATTTAAATGTGACCATTAAAACATATCCATAGAATTGGTGGATATGAATAAGAGTAATTGAAATATTATATATATATATAATTTTCTAACTCAAGAAAAAATTCTTGACTAATTCTTAAGAAATAAGAACTAAATTTTCAGTAAAGTTTTTTATTCTTAAAAAATATGTTTTCTTGAAATATGGGTTTTATTTATTTTTCTGATCAAATATTACAATTAATTTTGGAAAATTTTAGAAACTCTGTTTTCTGAATAGGAAAATATTTTTGAATTCATCATATAAATGTTGTCTTAAGATCAAATTTTGGGATTTTAATGAAAAGATTGATTTTTTAGTGAATACTAAAAAATATTAACTTTGGTAAAAGCATCATTTCATTTCATTAAAAATTCCCATTATGATTTGAATTTGATATTAATTAATACAATTATTCTTTAATTTTATATAATATAATTAATTACATAGCAATACAAATTATAATTGAATTTGGTTTAATTTAAATTTTGGGCATAAAAATAAATTTTTATAAATGCCATTTATCATTGCAGTGTATGCATTTATATTAAAATTTAATTATGACAATTTCAAATTTTGAATCATGAAAAAGGGATTCCATATTTGAATCAGGGATTTCATATTTGGGAAATATTTCCCTTTTATTTTTTGTCATTATGAATAGTGAACATAGTAAATATTTATCACCTCAAAGGGTAAATCATGTAATTAAGGCTAAAAATAATGTGATAAGGTATAAAAATCAACATAATACTTGTATTTATTTTATTATATAAGTGTGTTTCAAAAATGAACATAAAATTTTCATAAATTTGGAAATTTATTACCACTATCCTTTGATAATGACATTAATATGGTTTTAAATGTAGAATAAAAATGAAATGTCACTCTCTTTATTTTAATAAATTTAATATTATGTGGTTAGGATAAAATTTGGTTATGTTAAGTTTTAAATTTTTAATTTAATGATGAATTATTTTTTTATTTGGGTAATTTATTTTAAATTTTTAGTGATGAAATAATCACCATAAATGCTTAGGCAACACATACACAATTCTTATGCAAGAAGTTCTATAATAAACTATATGATTAATAAAAACATTAAAATTAGATCAATTTTGATGAATTATTTTGTTAAATTAATTTTTTAGATAATTATAACATATATTTTATCTTTTAAATGTTTATAATATATTTTCATTAACATCTTATTATTAATAAAGTCAAACTATTTGAATAATCCTGAAAATGACTATAACGGTAGATTATGATAAAGAATATATTATTTAATGATTTAGAATTCATAAAAATCTTCAATTTGATGAAGTGAATTTAATATGGTAAATAATATCAAAAATGGCCCACTTTTGTGTCAGATGTCCTTCTATAGTATCTTTATTGATCTATAAAGATGAAAAAACTTTGATATCATGGTAATCATCAAAGTGTTAACAAAGGGTTAAAACTAATATATAAGGGTAAAAAACCACATAAACTTGCATAAATTTTATTATATGAGATTATTTTAACTCATTGTCATCCAAATTTTGAAATAAAACAATTGTGTTCCACTTTTCAATAAAAATTAATTTATATTAATTTAATACTTAAGAAATTTCAAGGGCTCCCCTACCCTCACATATAAAAGGGAACCTTATCTCCTCTATTCCTCACACATTTTGAAAAATAAAGTTCTTAAAATACCTACTCATATATCTCTATAACATCCCTTTACACATTCTAAGGGACACAATATCACTAAAAGTAAAATCCTAGGGGGCTTAAGGTGTAATCAAAAGTGGTTATCTGAGGAGAAAATATAATCCCTAAGCTATATAGATCAATTTTATCTCTTCTTATACCTTATTTAAATATTCCTAAAACATAATGATATAAGAGAATAAGAATCTAAAATATAATGAGATGTTATTATGACTTTAGTGTAACCCTTTTTCATCTTCATTTCCATTAAATAGGGAACAAAAACATCATTCGTGCATACGTGTGGATTGTCACATCCACAAAGCAATGTGTTTTATTTTCCAACACTACATCTCATGGATATTTATAATGAAATATTTAAGGTATATATATAATATTCATGAAATAAATATAATTATGGGTAGATAACATATAACATATATTTTTACCCTTACAACTATTGGAAAAATATGGTGTCAGCCATGTGTACATGTGGATTACCACCACCATGAAGTGATGTGATTTTTTTAATGTTTTCCATTCATGGATGGTTATAAAATAATATTAAATGTATAAAAATGATAATTATTTCATGATTATTATTTTTTATATGATAAAATAATTATCTATATTACCACAGTCAATATATTGAAGTCATTTTTTAACTATGAATTGAACTTCCTCAAAACACACGATGCATACAAAACCAGTTAAGTAATTAAATATGTCATTCAAATAAATGAAAAAATGTTTTAATGATATTGTAATAATAAAAAATCCCTAACTGACTAACTCTATGAACTGTATGTAAACCAGTTCACCACATGAACTTAGGTGTGCCTCCTCATTTTCATGAGGTTGATGATTAGTAGTGGTGGTCTAAGGTGGTTCTTTGAGTCTAAACTCACCCACATCACAATAAAAAACATAAATAAATAACAAAGTATCATACACAACAGAGTACATAGAAAGAATAAATAAACTAAACATGATATAATAATATAAAATTTTTTATATAGACATGATTTTTTATTCCATAAATATAACACTAATCATAGACTAGGCTGATCACGTATAAAAAAATAAACAACTAAAAATAATGTACAAGGTTCATCTTCCAACAGCGATCCATACTACATACCCAGTCTCTAAACACTCGAGATGCATCAACCTGATTACAAGACCCAAAATGAGCATCTCCTCTTGTTAATGAAATCTTGGTCCTATACCCTATCTATTGTGAATTCATGAAAAAACAAAAGGTATAGATGAGGTTTGAATGGACAATGAGGTGAATGTTCAATGGGTGAGAAATATTGTAACATCCTGGATCCGGGTGCCGCCCAAAGGTGACCTGAACCCAGTTGGTCACATAACCTCAAGAACATTCCCCCAAATTGAAGAGGTTGCCGACTAGTAGTGAGTTCCAAGGTGTGATAATGGGGAAACTATGTCCTCATTGGCAGAGTATTCATAGTGGAAACAAATAGTAAATAATAGCGGAAGTAGTAATACCATACAGAAGAAGTAAATAGAAGAAGACTAAAAGTAATAAAATAACTGGAGAATATATATATATATAATTCATGTCAGTGTGTCTAGGAAATCAGCCAAAAAAGTCACAATTCTAGAAATACAATACAGAAACAAAAGTACAGAAACCATAAACTCCAACTGCATCGCAAACCTCAACTCGGTCCCATGCTCTGTAGATCCCACAGTAATCAAGTCCCAGATGAAGAAGGGTGATTTACCAAATCTATACTGACAATCATATAATCTATTTGGGTCCAAAATCATGGCCCAAATAGGGTGTGAGACAAATCCCAATAAGCAACCACCAAAATATATGTTCCTAACTATCATTGAATATATATAGTAGGTAATATGTAGAAATGAAGCAATAAACTAGGAATCACTAAAAGGTAAAAAATCCTATAGTTTTCAATTACATTTATTTACATTTATTATTCATCCTTTGAATCATGTAATCTTAGGATCTATCCTAATATCTATATCCCCCTCTATAATAGTAACAAAACAGATGTCTCAGAAGACCATCTAAACAAAACAAGTAAGACTGAGTCCAAGCGTGTGCTTTGGCTTGGAAGACTCATCACGATCATTCAATAATTCATAAAAAACCCTCTGGGAAATATCTCATGGTCTAAACCCTTTAGTTTAACATAGTACAAGTTCATCAAATAATGATCCTTTGGGAAGCTCACTCGGTCAAACCCCTTTGGTCCCACATAGAACTAAATCAATTACAAATGACCACCTGGGTAGCTCTCATGGTCAAATACCCCTTGATCAACATATCATAAATAAATTATAAATTACCTCTTGGGTAGCTCTCACGATCAATACTCCTAGATAAAACATAAAATTAATCAATATAAATGACCTCCAGGGTAGCTCTCATGATCAATACCCATGGGTTAAACATCTACACCAAGACTCTCACGGTCCTGTGTAAATAAGTTGGAAGTTTCCTCAGTCTTCCTCGTCTAAGTATCTCATGGTCCATTGGAAAAATAGTGCGCACATAATATCAAGTATCTCATGCAATCTATATCCACTACACGGCTAAACATTCACAAATCACATCACATGCATTCATATAATCAAAAAAAGAAACCATAGGAGGTATTAAATAGGGTTAAATTCCCAATCAAGCAATACCCCAAACATGGGTATGTGGCACTTTAAGCATATATAATCCAAAGACGAACAAATAAAGGCACAAACCACCTACCTTGATGTTGTACAAACGATATACTTGAACATAATCCCTTGAATCAAACTAGGTCAGTGTAGATCTTTAAAAAGGTGAAAAACTCTCAACCTTGAATAACTCACGAGAGAGGAGGAATCAAGAATAAAGGATCTATAGAAATTTAGAACTCACCGTTGGGATTCTAATGCACCTTATGGCATCTCAATCAGAGGTCGGATAGAGAATTAGGGGTTTGATCTTCGATCATCATTCCTGAGCACTCCTGTACAAAACACGAGAAGAATTCGGTTCTAGACATGAGTTGCGACCCCACTCCGATATATCAAATAAAAAAGAAAACTATATGGCATGTTCATTAAATGTACATGTCATGTAGTATCCATTACCTGACCCTGCCTTAAGCGGTCTGACATGTCACCACATGGCCCTGTACTCGGCCATTACATGGCCAGTACACGGCTGTATGTGGAAAGCTAGTTACATGGTATGTACTCATAAGTACATGGAGTGTACTCAGAAAAACCTCATTTCTTCCTTTTTTTTCCTCAAAAAACCCCAAAATCAAGATCCATACCTAAAAATAATATCATGGTTCTTACAAACTTACCCCCTTAAATAAATTTATCCCCGAATTTCCCTTCCAAGGGTGGTGAAGGAGAAACTGCAAACAACTCTGGCCACTGTGATCATACGTCGACCTTCCTCTCCCAAGTCTCATCCTATACTTGTTCATACTACTATAGCACCCATACCAGAGGAACATACTGTCCATGGATAACCTTCATGCTGCGATCCATGATCTGAATAGGGTGCTCCTCGAACGATGCATCCACATCCAACTCAACCTCCTTGGGTTGAAAACTTGAGACGGGTCTGAAAAGTAACATCATAGCTAAGAAACATGAAATACGTTGTGCATATCCTAGTACCTATGAGGTAACTGAAACTGATTTTAAATCGGCTCGAATCTCTCCAAAACCTCAAACGACCTAACGTATCTTAGTGAAAGCTTCCCCTTTATCCTAATCCTCTCGTGTCCCAACTTCGATGTGACATGTAGGAAAACCTGATCTCCAACCTTGAACTCCATAGGTCGTCTCCATCGATCATCATAAGATTTATGCTAATATTGTGAAGTATCCATCATCTTTCAAATCAAATACACCATCTCCATGGTCTCCTAGACAAGACAAGGTCCCATTATAGCTATCTCTCCTACCTCCAGCCAGTATAGGGGTGATCAGCATGTCCTACCGTACAAAGCCTCATAATATGCCACCTGAATCATTTCCTGAAATCTGTAATTGTAGGAAAAATCCACTAGGGGTATTTGTATCTACCAAGATCCACTAAAATTCTAGATGCATGCTAGAAGCATGTCCTCCAAAACTGGAATCATGCGCTCGGACTAGCCATCTATCTGGGGATGGTAATCTGTACTCAGAAGTACCTATATACCCAAATCCCTCTATAGTCCCTTCCAGACACTAGAATTAAACTGATCATCCCTGTCTAAAACAATAGGGTGTGGAACCCCATGAAAACATACTATCTCTCAGATGTACAACCTTCCAATCTCATCAACATTTAAGGTTTCCTTAATCGGCATGAAATGTGAAACCTTCATGATCATATCTATAACAACCCAAACTACATCATTCCCTTGAGGAGACCTTAGTAAACATATCACAAAATTCATCACAACATCATTCCACTTCCACTCGGTAATGGGTAATTGCTGTAAAATCCCTTCCAGTCACTGATTCTCCACCTTCACCTGCTGAAGGGTGGAACATGTCATAAAAAAACTAGAAACATCCCTCTTTATACTTGTCCACCAATACTGATAGTGTAGATCTCGATACATCTTGGTGATACCAGGATTAACTGACCACATTGAGGAATGATAATCTCACATCAACTCCTCACGTATGTCTGCTGACACCCATACACACCCATTAAAATTCAAAACCTCATCCTCACCTATGGTCCACCCAAGAGTAGGGTCCACACATAACACACTCTCCCATAGGACTAGGCCTTCAAAATCTTATAGCTTCCTCATTCTCACTCGATCCAGTAGAGTATAGGTAACAACTATAGAAGAAATAAACGTTTTCCCATGTCTGTCATGCACCTCCAAATGCATCTTAGAGAATTGAACCATAATCTAGCACTCACTACTGGCCTCCTGAACTGCCTGTATCTGAGTTCTTTTGCTCAACACATCATCCACTGCATTTCCTTTTCCATGTGTGCAGGAAATCTCAAAGTCAAAAGACTGAAAGTACTCAACCCACCTTTTCTATCTCAAATTTAGATCACGATGAGTAAAGATATACATGAGGCTTTTGTGTTTAGTGTATACCACAAAATGCTCTCCCAAAATATAATATCTCCAACAGCACAAAGCATGAACAACTGCAGATAACTCGAGATTGTGCATCAGGTAATTCCTCTCATGTGGCCTCAACTACTGAGACCTGTATGAAATGAATCCTTCCCCATGTATAAGCACTACTCCCAGCCTGATACCTAATGCATCTCAGTAAACAGCATAACTCTTTCTCAGCTCTAGAAAAATTATTTTCGGTGCTGAAGTCAATCTCTCTTTCATCTCTTGAAAGGCTGAATCATTGGAATCTATCCATAAGTACTTCACACCCTTATTAGTAAGGCCATTCAGTGGTGCTTTTAAGCATGAAAAGTCCTTTATAAAGAGTCTATAGTAACCATCTAGCACTATAAAACTCTATACCTCAAATATGTTCTTCGGATACTCCATTGAAACCACCGCTCTCACTTTCTCTGGATCTACTGATACTCCTGTCTCTGAGATGAAAATACCCAAGAAGTGAATTTGGTCCATCCAAAATTGTGACTTTGATATATTAGCATATAAATGATTCTCTCTCAGTGTACTCAATACAATCTAAATATGGGTGGAATGGTTGTGTCAAGTGTGAGATTACACCAAGATATTATCCATGAAGACTACCACAAAAGAATCAAAGTAAGGATAGAACATTCGTTTCATCAGTCCTATCAAAATTTCTGGTGTGTTCATGATACCGAACGCCATAACCAAATACTTATATAGACCATACCTACTCTGAAAGGCTGTAAGAGGTATATCTAATGGTCTAATGCACAGCTGATGATAACTGGATCTCAATTCAATCTTCAAGAACACCCAAGCTCCTAGAATCTGATCAAAGAGATCATAAATAATTTTAAAGGGATATTCGTTCTTGACCATCAACTGGTTCAGCTTCCAATAATACACACAAAGTCTAAGGGTACCGTCTGCCTTCTTCACAAAAAGGATAGGAGAACCCCAAGGAGTAATACTGGGTCGGATGAAACCCTTTTCCTGCAACTCTTCTAACTGCTTCTTTAACTCCTTTAACTCTTGTTTATCCATACTATATGGAGGAATGGACACCAATACCACTCCTGGAACAAGATCAATAAAGAAATATACCTCTCTCTCTAGAGGTAAACCTGAAAATTCATCAGGAAAGACATCTCTGAAATGATCCACCACTGGAGGAAACTCCATCTGTGAAGTCCCCTAGTCATCCAGATATAAAATAGCAATATGGTCTTTAATTCCTCACATCACATAATTATTGAGTCTAGATCTTCTCTCCTGGACATCCCATTCTCCCTTGTGTGGAATAGACCCACCCTCTAGTGACGTAAAACTCACCCTACGGCGATAGTAGTCAACAAAGGCCTGAAAGGGGACCAACCAGTCCATTCCGAGAATGAAATCAAAGCCTATAATCTCTAAGACATAGAGGTACCACAAGAAGTGACACCCACCCACCTCAAGAGGGAAATCCTTGCACTAATGTACACTAGTCATCCTAATCCCCAACAGAGTGTCTAGCATCATAACATCATCATAAGTAAAGATACATAGCCCAAGGATCTCCACAATGGAAAAAAATATAAAACTATGGGTGTACCCTATATCAAAAAGAGCAGAAGATTAAACTGAGGCAACTAGAATCATACCCCTGACCATAGAGGGTCTAGGATCCTGCTCTTACTAGGTTTATTCCATTGCAAAAGTATAACATGTACCACGGACCTGCGGCCCTGCCTGGAAACCCTGAGCTGATCCACCCTGGTATCACTGAAAACATATCATCTGGATACTATGACCACGACCACCTCCTCAACATGAACAGCCTGACAAACTCTAGTTCCTTGTATGAGGAGAAACTGGTGGTCCTACCCCTTGATTTGGAGTCATAATAGATCCCCTCTCACTGGATTTTGGTGAGAAAAAACTGGAAACAATGCTAAAGATTTCCCATCTTTCCATAAGATCGACACTCAACAAGGTCTCTCGAGTACTGAGGTCTTGTGTTCCCACTCTTCTCACACTGCTAGCACCACACCTGGCTACCTAAAGATACATCCCTTCTACAAGAGTCACTATGAGAAGGCTCCCTTTGGTGCTTCCTGCTATCAAACGAAGGAGTACCAGCCCTGGATGTCGAACTGTCCCAGCTCACAGCTCACAAATCCATCATATTGTGCTCGGTAATCAGTGCCTAGTTTACTATAGAAGTTACCAAAGTTAAACTAAAAAAGTTCACCTGTGATTGGATGTCATACATGAGAACATCCTCAAATTTTTTAGTCAGTGATAACTCGTCACCTCCCAAAACAGGTGCAAATCACTAAATCTCTGTAAAGCAAGAAGATTAATCCATCACAGAAAGAGCTCCCTACTCCAAATTCATGAACTCTTAGTCTTGGTAATCCCTCAATGTCTCAGGGTAGATATAATCATAGAAGGTCCTATGAAACTCTTCCCAAGTCATATCCTGATGACATCCCGCCTACGAGATAACATCCCACCATCTCTTGGCAGATTCACATAGTATGTACATCATGAGCTTCACACTCCTATCAGGAGGCGTCTCTAGATGCTCAAAGATATAAATCATGGCCTCTAACCATGACCCTACATCCTATGGTTCTCCATCCCTTGAAAATTTTGGAGGATAATGATGGTAGAACACACACGTCAACTCTTCCATAGTCGGGGTAGGATTTGGTGGTCCCTAAAAATTCTGCATCACCCTTATAAATCCCTAACGGAACTATGCATCAACAGCTACGTTCGGAATAATAGTTGGTTCCATGACGGTCACGATGGTAGGATCTACCGGTAGTCCTTGATCTACTATTTTTGGTGTCTGATCATTGCCCTACATCTGGCATACAACCAGAGGACGTCTTGGTGGCACGACTCTATAAGGTCAAGCACACACCTAAGTTCAAGATTATCAAGAACATAAACTTAGAAGTTCTAGAACAAAATAGGAGAATGAAAGCATTCGAATTTTACAAAATAGGGTTACACAGCATGTAGAACCACTACACGGTGTGTTCCCTTTAAGCCTTAACATGGGTGTGTACTCCTATCAACCTATTCTTGTAACACCCCATATACATGGTGTGTTCCTCCTTAGACATGGCATGTACTTGAATATTCCCTCTTACCCAAATTCTTATACACAACTATAACTACATGGTTCTAACCTGGTGTAACACTACACAGTGTGTTCACCCTAGACACGGTGTGTACTCAAAAGTTTTATCCACCCATCTCATTAGTCACATGGTTAGATACACGGTCGATTACTACACATCATGTATAAGATAAACACGATGTGTACAACCCAAGTTTCATCCACCTGTGTTGTTAGTCACACGATCGGATGCATGGTCTTTTACAACATGGTGTGTACTCTCAGTACACGGCGTGTTTTACCAAACATTTACCAACCTTGTATCTCTGCTCACACAGTCAGTCACATGGTCAACAACTACATGGTGTGTACATATAGTACATGGTGCGTACTTTAGAAATGTTATTTCTTCAAGAACAGAAGAACACATGGCGTCTGTTCACAACTTCACACACCATGTTGTCTGGGTTTCCATATAGTAAGACTCTGAAGCTTCTCTAGAACCCCCAAAATCTTAAAAATTTAGCCAAGGCATGACATGTTCTGATCTGTAAGATCAAATACTCCCCACGAATCAAAGTTTGGAATCCTTATTCATTTCATAACTTAACAAAATTCAATTGAAGTTCAAAAATGATCCCCCAAATTCTGATCCAAGAGGGCCCATAACACCTTGGGGACCAAAGGTTTGCATCCATCCAAGTGAAAAATTACTTATACCAATGCCCTATCAAAATAGAAGGTATTTTATCATGGAATCTATCAAAAAATAATGTATATCTATCACAACATCTATCACAACAACATGCAATCAGTAATTCACCATAAATGGCATGACAAGAATGCATGACATTTGAGCTATATAAAGTGCCTATATAATGCATGAGATGGAATAACCTCATCTCATTGGGTTGAAATAGAAATAGAACCACAATGATATCAATCATAACAGCACAAAACAAGTGAATCATCCCATAGTGAAATCAAATCAACTGTAACAATTGCAAAACCAAAAGAATTACAATATTCAAGGTAACTTGGATTTTCCCTGTACATGGGTTAGCTACTCATGATCACATATTATTACCAACTACCTATTACTTCATATCCCAGTCTATTGGCTCAAAATAGTAAGGCAAATCATAAGATAAATCTGCCTATGATACCAATTTTTAACGTCCTAGATCCGGGTGCCGCCCAAAGGTTCCCTGAACCCGGTTGGTCACATAACCTCAAGTGCATTCCCCCAAAAACGAAAGGCTACCGACTTGAAGTGAGGGATAAGGTGTGATAATGGGTAAAATATGCCCTCATTGGAAGAGTATGCACAGCGGAAACAAATAGTAAAAAATAACGGAAGCAGTAATACCATAAAATAGAAGTAAACAGTGGAATACTGAAAGTAATAAAACAACTAGAGCATATATATATATATATATATATAAATGATTCATATCACATGTGTCTAGGAAATCATCCAAACAAGTCACAATTATGGATATACAATACAAAAACCAATGTATAGAAATTGTAAACTCCAACGGCATCGCAAGACTCAGCTTGGCCCCATTCTCTCGAGCTCCTACAGCAATCAATTACCTGATGAAGAAGGGTGTTTTCCCTTATCTATGCTTGCAACCATATAATCTGTTTGGGTCCAAAAGCATGACCCAAACAAGGTGTGAGATGAATACCAATAGGAAACTACCAAAAGATATGTGCCTAATATTAGTGAATATATATAGCAGGTAATATGTATAAATGAAGCAATAAACTAGAAATCACTTAAAGGTAAACAATCCTATAGTTTTCAATTACATTCATTTACATTTATTATTAATCCTTTGAATCATGTAATCTCTGGATTTAGCATAAGCTCTATATCCCACTATGTAATAGTAACAAAATAGATGTCTCAGCAGGCCATCTAAATAAAACAAGTAATACTGAGTCCAAGATTGTGTTTTGTCTTGGAAAACTCATCACAATCATTCAATAATTCATAAACAACCCTCTAGGAAAGCTCTCACGGTCCAACCCCATTGGTTTAACATAGCACCATCTCATGAAATAATGAACCTCTAGGAAGATCCATCAGTCTAACCCCTTCAGTCCCACATAGCACTAAATAAATTATAAATGACCACCTGGGTATCTTTCATGGTCAAATAGCCCTTGGTCAACATAGCATAAATAAATTATAAATGACCTCCTAGGTAGATCTCACACTCAACACCCCTGGGTCAAACATAGTATCAATCAATATAAATGACCTACTATGTAGATCTCATGATCAATACCTCTGGGTCAAACATCTACACCAAGGATCTCATGGCCCTGTGTAAATAAGTTGGAATTCCTCTCAGTCTTCTTGGTCCAAGGCTCTCACAGTCCATTGGAAAAATAGTGCGCACATAATATCAAGCATCTCATGCAATCTATATCCACTAAATGGATAAAAATTCACAAATCACATCACATGAATTCATATAATCAATAAAAAACCATTGAAGGTATTAAATAGGGTTAAATTCCCAATCAATAAATAACTCAAACATGGGTATGCGGTGATTTAAGCATATATAATATAAAGACAAACACTGAAAGGCACTAACCAACTACCTCTATGTATAAAAAATGATATACTTGAACATAGGCCCTTGAATCGTCCTAGGTTGGCATAGATCTACAAAAAGGTAAAAACAATCAACCTTGAATAACTCACGAGAGGGGAGGAATCAGGAAGAAAATATCTAGAGTAATTGAGAACTCACTGGTGGGATTCCAATGCACCTGACGGTGTCTTGGTCGAAGGTTGGATGGAGAATCGGGTTTGATCTTTGTTCTTCATTCCTAATCAATCATGTATGAAACACGAGAATAAGAAGTCGGTTTTGGACATGAGATGCGACCTTGATTTGATATATCAAATAAAAAACTACATGGAATCTTCATTAAATGTACATATTGTGTAGTATCCTTAATCAACCCCTCCTTAAGCGGCCTGCCAGATCACCACACGGCCATGTACTCCATCATTTCATAGCTAGTATACAACTATACACGGAAAGATAGGTACATGACGTGTACTCATAAGTACACGGTGTGTACTCATAAAAATCTCATTTCTTCCTTTTTCCTTAAAAACAACTCAAAATCAAGATCCATACCTGAAAAGAAGATTCAAGTCCTTAAAAATACAACTTAGTATTACACCACAAAGAGTGAACCTATAACCTTATATTATATGTGTATTATCATGAAATATGCCTATCCAAATAGAGAAATAACTAAGATAAAATAAATAAATAAAATAATCATAGATTGTTAGGCATGTGACCTTGATTGACCAAAACTTTCTTCGACCATCGATTGACCAAAACTTACTTCGACCATAATTGGAGTTCATATGAGCTTGTCATGTGGTCATTCTAACTAATACAAAACAACCACATGTAATGGGTATTTTTCACTAGAGTATCAAAAATCACCCACATTAGTGTTTCCTTTACAGTCACTACTGACATCCACTATTTGATTTTTCTCCAACAAAGTAATTTTCCTAAGTTTCATAGACCCAGTTCCATGATCACCATCATATTATTGAACACCCACACCTTGATAGATATCTGGCCCTTGGTAGATATAAAACTCTAAGACCCCACAATAAGGACCCACCTAGGATATCACATGGTGATCCATCTGAACATATTGGCTCCAATCCATGACATCCCAAATAGTATTATCACATTAATCTATTATTGGAGTAAGAAATAGTCATCACAGACCTCCTCTATGGGATTATAAAATAGTCATCATGATCCTAGAGGAATTATCAATAGAGCATACCATACAAGCCATTCCTCTTCAGATAAAAGGCCCTTATTAGATAGTAGGGTCCAAGCCCCAGTCGTAAGGACCCTTCCAAACTAGAATGTGATGGTATAGATGTACAACCTAGATTCAATCCAAGTTAGTCCCACCAGTAATATCAAATAACTCCCCTATAGTAGTTTTCTCATCCAATGAAAAATATCTATAATCATCTCAACCCTCCCATATTGGTGCATTATAATCTTGGCATAAGGACATAAGGATTGTATCCCTCCCCTATCATAGTATCCTCATATTAGAATAATCCCATAATAATCTCATCCCCCACTATGATTGTGTCGTTATATGGGAATAATATGATAAGATTATTATCCCTCCCCAATTAGAGTTTCATCATCTGAGTGTAAACCCATCACAAAAATCCTCATCCATCATTCCCGTCATTCAACCCATCCTTGGGTGTTACCTCTATCAAAAAGGGTATCCTCATGAGTCCCTTAGAATCATATAAACATCCACCTAATGACACCTATTTGTAACCATTATCCAATTACGTCAACCCATCCTGAAGTTTCAATCGATCTGATCCTTGAACACTAGATCTAAAACTCATGTAAGTTATCCATGACCCCCACTACTAAAATCTAAAGCAATAGAATTAAAATCCTCAATCCAATACATAACTTTTTCCCATATTAGGGAACTATATAAAGAACCTAAAAATATAATTAGTTTCTATATTAAATATAGGATATTCACCAGGATCAAAAATCACATTCGAACCTCATAGCTTAAAACCCATTCAGTTGTAGGATTCTGAATAAAAACCTCAATGAAATTATCCTACAACCCTCACACACGAAAATCGCCATCTATGCAGATTTAAAACCCTAAAAGGATCTCACCATCATGATAAATGATGAAAAATTATCATAGTTGACTCCTTAGAAGTCGAATTCTAAAAATAGGGTGAAAATATGAAAAATTAATGATGGAAGGTAAAGTACATGGTGTGAACCTTGGGAACACAACGTGTACCCACAAAATTCCTCCTTAGATGTGTTACATATCCCACTAAACATGTAATTCTCCTAATAAGATGATGTAAAATCACCCTAAGTGGCATTTATCCCCAAACTGATTACTACTCAAGAACCTATCCATTCACCATACATGAGGTCTATCCAATATTCATACATGATCACATGATATGTAAATTGAATAGGTTTTGACCATATATCCTAAATATTCAAGTTCCCCAACATGAAGGGTTTGGATAAGCACCTGTAGAAAACCTTAGTTGCCTCTAAAAGGTGTATCCCAAATACACTTGTAGTTTAACCTTTATCTTCAACTCATCACCAAAACTAATAACATATAACATGTGTTCCTAAAATACATGAAATGTGATCACGTTTTTCTAAATAAAAAACCCCCAAAATTGTCTTGAAATACCTGATTCACCCCAAAAAACACCATGGGGGATCTCATTGAACCCTAATAAATATATTGTAGTCTTTAAAAATTAATTGATTCTAATCAAAGGTGATATTGTCTTAAAAATAAATTAGCAACCTACCTTCATGTGGAATCCTTTGAAGCTTCTTCTATAACCTCACTCTGCAGCTTCCCCATGATGATCTGACTCCTCCCTAGCTCTACAGTGACACCTCCCTCTCCGTAAACCTATATATATATATATATATATATATATATATATATATATATATCCCTATCACTATTCTTAGTAATCCATGACGAAGGGAATACCCTAGGGATGTGCATGAAAATTTAATTCCATGATAATAAAAAAAAAGAAAAAAAAAAGAAAAAAAAGAAAAAAATAAAAGAAAAAGAGGCTTGACTCATCCCCTATTCCTAAAGTGAATATACACTTCACTTAGGAAAAATCCCAACTACGAACTCAACCATGTAGTTAGAATATTAATCTAATTCTTCGTTTAAAATAAATTACTAAACAAACATGCAAGAATAAATTAATATTTAATTTATTAAATAATAAATCATCTATGAAAAATAAAATGGAACATATTACCACCTAATTACATTCCTAATGTAAACACCTAATTTTGGGACCAAAAGAGTGGTTTCAAAAATTATTCAAGATCATCTGGAAGGATAAAATTCCTCTATAATATCTCATATGTTTTTTAAACCAAAAATTCAAATTCCCCTTGGATTTTGTAGTGTTAGAAAACAAAAGTATTTACTACATCCCATCCATAACCCTTATTATCCATGAGAAGTATTGATGATCAACTAGAATCCATACATCCACCCTATGAATCTATAAAACATCCATATATTTGGAATCCATGACTGGTCTTATAATTCTAACAACCGTCTAACTACACTAGGAAAATTAAACTTGGATTGATTTGATACTCCATGCTATAAAAGTATCCTTATCACTTCCATAAAAAAATCTAGCTCCACATCCTATGATCAATACATTACAAGACACAATGATTGGACATGGAAAAAACTCACTTATGATCACTAAAGTGAAAACATCAACCATATATCCTCAAATCACTATAAATGGAAATAACCATTCTATACATACCAATATAAATGAGGATCACATCCTCCAACAATATATGAAAAAAACCTCACCACAGGCCTTTCTTTATACCTCTCCTTGAGGATTTTCCTCAATAGGTCCACCATGGCAACACCACTCAAGTTTTCTCATTATCCAAATAGACATAATGGAACTAAACATGGTATAAATGGAAGTTTTCATAACCTGAACACACATTCCTTCATGAAAATATGACTTTACCCAAAAATCCATTCAAAACACCAATCTCTTCCTGAAGGAAGATTGAATCTAAAGAATCTATCATAATCTCTCACACTCGCACAAGCCACAAACCAAAAACCTTGGATAACATTTTTAAAACCACTGACCATAAAGGCCAGTTATAATAAGTTAGAGAACCCTCAACACTCCTCTACAAAATTAGGCACCTCACTTGTGCCACAATTCATCAATAAACCACCCTCCAATCATCTTTATTCCAAGACAATAACATCCATACATGATTTTTTTCATACTATGACTCCTACCAACAACAAGGTGAGGAACCCGACCAATCCTAACCTTAAAATATCACATTAATACTTAGGAAATCTCAGTTCCATTCATTATAATGAACTAGAAATCAAGGTTATTTTCATTGAATAGGTTATAAAGGAATCATCATGTCATCATAATACCCTAAATAGAACCTATTATGAATTTCTATCAATAACTAACATTTAACTATGCTTCTTTCTTAAATACACCAACAAAACATAACCAAAACCCTCTCACGAGTTTCCCTCGACCATAAAAATGGATTTGACTCACTTATCACTAAGTAAAATCTCATGGTATTTTAGTATCCCACCAATCCCAAAAGTCAAGTCTCACACCAAGACACAACTCAGGATGAAATCCTGGTCCCATATCAAAATCTATTGGTAAAAAATGCTTCAAACCACTCGCTCATCATTCTCCTATACATACAAAAAGTATATCATGGAGAAATCATCCACTGAAATGGAACTGATCATCACTAATCATCCACTTATAATATTCCCCATCATGAATTTAAATCTCATTAGTCATCACTTATACAACCAATTACATCATCCTGGATGATCCAAACCAAGGAAACCGCAACCAATGGCTCTATTAAGTAACATGTCGTTCCACACTATATGAAAAAAGATGGTATAGGTTTTTACTATCTCTTTAAATAAAAAAACTACATGGTACATTTAACTAGAATAACCTGATGGTGTTCCATATCCTATGAACTATTATCACATGGTTTGATTAAGTAGAGTACTATTCCATGCTATATGGGAAAAAACCATAAATTTTGTCAATGGAACATAAAATATATGAACCTGTGGAATAAAAAACCCAAGGGGTTTCCCACTAAGGAACCACATGCCTCACTAACCTACTATGGTCACCACAAGTCCCATTCATAGAAGGAGAACATAATTGTTATTGATCATCTGATAATAGACCCACATGAACTTCCATAAAAGGGAAATATATATACATGTTGGTCCAATTGAGAAGAAATAAAAAGATTAAATTTATGGGAAAACCATATAATAAGTTACTAAAACATTAAATGTATGAACCTCTTATCATTGAAAAAATCACACTAGCATACGCCTACATGTTATAGAATCCAATATTCCAAGAATGATGCATGGGACCCTTATTGAATCTATATTCCAAGATTCAAATCAATAACTAGTATCATTCCAATGATCCAAGATCCAAAAAATCAATCAAATCATAAATTTAAACACAATTTACATCACACGAGTTGAAAATAATAAACATTTGTAACATCAATATTATAGGACATCATTATCATCCTTGGAAAGATGAACTTCCTATTAGAAATGGTTTTCATGACACACCTTCCTAGTATACATCACAATCTTTGAAATATTCCTATATATCCTTTTTACCATATATCCAAATAGTAAGATAAAAGAAAAGGAATGCTCTGATATAACTTTGTAATATCCTGAATTGGCACACTATATGAACAATAACTAGACTAGTTAACCACATTACCTCAAGTGTGACTCCTCATATGGAAGAGGCTTCCGGCTAACAATGAGGTTTTATGGTGGTACTGTGAGAAGACTATACCCCATATGAGAGTAAAAACAATAAATAAATTACAAAAAATCATACATAATGAAGTATAAATAAATAAAAAATAAACTAAACAAGAAATATTAAAATGAATTTCTACATACATACATAAACAATCATACCACATATAAAAAATGATTATCCAAGGATATTATGACATATAAAAAATAAAAAACTGAAAATAATATACAGTTATCCTCTTCCAACATTGAACCATACAACTTACCTGGTCTTTAAACCATATAGATTCACCTACATGATCATAATACTCTACATGAACATCTTCCCTCGATCATGAAGTCACAAGGATCCTATTTATCCATCATTATTTGTTATGAACCCAAAATAATTAATGAGAGATCCATACACACCAAGATGCACATACATTTTGTAAAAAATAAATCTCAGTAGGCACCACCAATGGTGAACCTATAACCTACTATCATAAGTGCATGCTCCCATAATATGCCTAGCCTAGCTAGGAAATAATTGAGATAAATAAATTAATAAAATAATAATCAATCCTCAACTCAATGACATATATTGACTCATACACACTTTATACATCACCAGAGTTTCTCTTAACATGTCTCATGATTTTGATAACAAATACAATACAACCACCCATCATGTTCATTTTTCGCTAGAGTTTCATAGACCAATAACAAGGGTGATAACTTTATAGTAACCATGAACCTCTACTATGTGTTTTTTCTCAAACAAAATAAAATTTCTAAGTATCACACAACCAAAAGAAATCTCCCTCAATATAAAAAACTATCCATGAAATAGAATATAGAAGGCCCTTGGCTGATAGCAGGCTCCAATCCCCACCATATAGCCCCACCATGATAGCATGTAATGATACTTTTGAACATCCCAAATTAAATCCATTATATTCCATCAAGTATTACCACATACCTACACTATATTAGTACACAATAGTTATCATGATCCTGATGCTAAGCTCATCCTAGTATACTAGACCATCAATGCCTAGGCAGATACTAAGACCTCGGTAGATAGTAGGCTCTAAGCCCTAGCCATAAGGCCCCTAATAGGCTTGCATGTGATGGTCCATCAGAACATCCTTTCTCTAATCAATTATAGATCCACTATTAGTTTCACATACCTACCCTATGAAATTTTCTCATATAGGGAATAAGACCCATAGGAATATAAACCTTCCCATATATGAGTATTTTTATCTAGGAATATCCCTATAAGTATCTCATTCCACCCTTATGGGAGTATGCTCATCTGGGTAAAAGACCATAAGAATTTAAGACCTACCCTATAAGATTATTATAATATAGTTATAAGACCATAATAAGAATACTCAATCAGCCTTCCTAGAATATAAACCATCCCTATGTATTACCTATAATAAAACATAAATCATCATGAGTCCCTCAGAATTGTCTCAACACAATCTCAACAACAACTGGAAGTAACCACCATACCAAGGCATCAACCTACCCCAAAGGCTCAACTGATTAGATCCTCAAAAACTGGATCTAAAACCTCCATTGAGTGTTTTATACCATCAACCAATTAAACCTCATGTGACAAGGATAAAATCCTTGATCTAGGATATCAATGTCTCACATTTTTTGGAACTGCCTAAAGGATATGAAAATAGAACACCTAAGAAAAATCAATCTCGGATAGTCACCAAGCTCAAAACCATCATTCAAGCCACATAATTAAAAACTCAACCCGTTATAGGTTTCTAAATCTAAACATCTTACTACATTAATCTCCCAAAGAATAGAACCATCCATAATACAATTAAATGTCAAAAGGATATCATAATCATGATATGTGTAGAAAAATTCATCGAACCGACTCCTCAAAAATCCAATTTTGACTCCAAGGTGAAAAAATAGGAAAAATGAATCAAGGAAGGAAATTTAATGACACGCACCTTAGTAACATGACATGTTCCCCTGAAGGTCGTCCTTATAATTTTCCACATCCCATTCAGTGTGTATTTATCCTAAGTACATGGTGTGCACATTCCCTATATAGTGTACACCTCTATATGGGGTTGTTCCCAAAAAACCTTCCATGTACCCCACATGGGTTTCATCCAACTTTCTTACATGGCCACTAGCTGTTCACCTTACCTAGGGTTCGGATGTGTATCATATATTACCATGTTCCCCCAACACGAGGTGCCTAGTCTAGTACCCGATCACACCCTAAATCTTTTACACATAGAATTTCCCAAACACACATGTTGTAAAACCTTTATATTCAAAAATTTTACCAAATAAGGAATAATAGTTTGTTTTTGTGAACTATATACCATGTTATGGGGTTTTCCTAAATATAAAATCACCAAAATTACAATGAAATTCTTTATTAATCCAAAATAAACCCATGGGGGATCTCAGAGAACCCTAAAAAATATAGTAGGCATTAAAAATTAAAATCCTAAAATATAAGGTGAGATCATCTTAAAGATAAATAAAAAACCTACCAATATGTGAAATGTGTCAAAGCTTCACCCATAATAGAACTCTACATCTACTACATAGTGATCTCAATCATTCCAAGTCCCACAACTACACCACCCTCACCCTCTCTCTATATCTCTCTATCAATCTTCATATCCTCTATCATAAATGGTGAATGGATTTCCATAGAGGAATACATGACAATAAAAATGAAATAGGATAAAGGGAAAATGAAAAATAAGTGAAAATAAAGAAAAATAAAAGGGGCACGACCCCAACCTCGATGCTCGACATGAGTTTATACCCCACTTAGGAAAAACCCCATTCCTAAATCAACCATGGATTCATAATATCAATAAGCTACATCATTAAAATGATATCTATAAATGAATATATTTGAATAATTTAATATATATTTGATTAAATATTTAATAGTATGAAAAAATTCAAATGGATTTAATTTCCACCAAAATATTATCGTCGAGAGAAAATACTATTCTTGGACCAATGCAGTGGACAAAAAAAATTCCATGATCATATGGTAGGTTAAAATTCCCATTTTACCCCTCATGAGCATATGAAGCAAAAAAAAATCAAATTTCCTCCAAAATATCACTACCTAAAAAAAGGAATTTAAAAATAAACCTGGATAAAGTTCTTAAACAAGAAAATAATTGATATGTTTTTATTATATATGAGTTAAAAGACATAAATTTCATGTCTGGACTTGAGGTAAGGGGTTTCTTAAATCAGTTTCCTTTTATTAGGTTATATCACTTCTTTATTGATCATATTATTCCATGATTATGTGATAAATGAAATTTCTTTTATTTATATTGTATTAAAACTTTTTCTATGTGGAATTATATTTTGTTACATAGAATCACTCCATTGATTAGTTCTCAATTCAATTATATTATCTCTGTAAGGGTTATTCAACTCAAATTTTCTAACATTGGGATTATGTTTATGTTATGAACTTATCTTATTATATAAGATATATATACTACCCCTTGAAAAGTTATATCATGGTTATACTTATTTTATATATATATACAATTTCATTTAAAGTAATTTATTTCACATGCTTAATATCCAATTTTTACAAAAATGGAAATGATTTTTATGATACAAACTCATCTTATTTCATAATTAGTTATGTTAAAAGTTACTTTAAGAGGGTTCATATGGTATTATTTTAATAAATGAAATATATTTCTTCTCCTATGTTTATTAATGTTCTTTATATTTTAAATTTCTATTTCCTCCTTTATTGATTAAAGAAATGTCAAGAATGTTGTTTGTAAGTGATATCGATATTTTATCTTCTATTAGATTGGGAATCCTTCTCTTTCATATCCATGTTTTCTAAAATGTTTTCAATAATGTTATTATATAAAATTTAATTATTTCTTAAGACAATTTCCAATTGTATTTGAATTTATTTACAATGGGTCTGAAAATGAATATTTTCAACATTTCTCATATGATATAATTTGAATTTCATTATAAATTAGTGAAAGAAATGTTTTATTTTAACATATATGAATTAACAATATTTTTTCATCATCATGAATATTATTTTATTGAAACTTATAATAATGTTTATAAGGTTATTTTCAAAGAAAATTTTCCCCTAAACATTCTAGAAATATTTATTTTGGAAAATTTGTTTTCAAAGAGGATAGGGAATTTTCCTTAAGGGTCATGACCCAACCCAGTAGGGATCGAGCCGCAATTACCCCAATCCCACCTCCATAGGCCAGGGGATAGTGATAAGAACATAAATGCATATAAAACAAGGGAGGTATTTTTATAATGTACCTATATGCACATACATGACCATATCAATACATAAGTAAAGAGGAATAATAATAAAAAGATGCAATATCAAAATGACAACATTCATATGAAAAACCTATAGGGTGTACAAGAGTACTATAGTGAAAACTGAAATTAAAGAGAAGAAATACAAACCTAACCAGAAAGACGTCCCATCCTGACAAAATAAAAAAATAAAAAAGTACTAAGAGATCCCATCTCAGGATCTGCAAGCTCTAACCACCGTATATGGTCCAATGCACCAGATATCCCTAAGCTCCTCTGTATCCACTGTCAACCTTTTTTCCTTCTATATAAGACATGACATGTGTGTGAAAATCCCATATAGAGGTGAGTATATACATACCCAATAGGGAAAGCCAAAATCTAATGGGGGTCTATAAGAGACATGATATGATAGATAGATAGTAGATATTTCAACCCAAATAAAGAGAGTAAATAGAATAAAAAAACATGGATATATATATATATATATGATCAAACCAAAGAAAACCAAATGGGAGAGAAGGGGATATCCATCTCACAGCCCAGCCCAGGAAATAGTTCCATCAGTTCCAAGAGTCTATTAATAAATCCCAGCATCTGGTGCGTCTGCCCCGGAAAAATATCCAAGTCAAGACACACCTCACCACTCTTCCACATAGTAGAGGGGAACAATATCAATGTAGAGGACACATTACCTGGAAAAATAAGAGGGTTCCACCCAATAGTCAGTATAGGACCCATGACATTCCTAGTACGGGGGTACTACTCTAATAGTTTAGGACCCAATCCTTGACTCCGTAGGAGAGTTCCACTCAAATAGTCAGTATAAGATCCATGCCTAGCACATCTGGAAGGTGAACTCTAATGGTCAGTAGAGGATACATTCCTATCCAAGCTGAAGGGTTCCATTATAATAGTTTATAACAAAAACCTTATACCATAGGAGGGTTCCACTCAGATATTATATAAAGGATCCATTCCCTACCCAACAGGAGGATGCCACTCTTGTAGTCGAGGACCCACACCCCAACTCCACAGGAGGGTTCCGCTTGGTGGATAGGTAGGGGACCCATTTCATATCCCAGTAAGAGGGTGACACTCCAAAAGTAGATAGAGGACCCATGAAATATGTTTAATGAGGGTGACAATATATAGATATGTATAGAATCCATTCCATATCCCAACAGGAGGGTTCCACTCTAAATGTAGATAGAGGCCCCATGCCCTATCATGAAGGAGGGTGCCACTCTAAAGTTCTTGTTGATCATGCCTTATCACTACCATCATCAAGCATCTCCAATATAATAATCCACTTGTAAAATCTCTCATCATATCCCAAAATCCACTATGAAGGCCACCATAAATTTCTATATGGGGAAAAACTTAGAATAGTCTATTCGTAAGAAAAAATCTAACTCTAAATGAAGGAGATATGAGATATTGTTGTTTCCTAAAAAGGAAGGTTAGTTTACATGACATGTTGGGGACCCACACATTTTGTTGTCCTACTCTTTATATTGACCATGTCCTCACCAGAACATGTATCCATATTCATTTAAAATTAAAAGACATGTAGGTTGACTACATGACATTTCTAAGCTACTCGGGGTCAATCCGTGTTCTCCTGGTCGTGTCCCTCATGCCATGTTTGTGTACCTTAGCCATATTCTAGATCCTGCATGTGCCCGTGTAATTATGGATTATATTCTGGGTACCCAGAATCATTCCACATGATGTGTGGGGACCCTATATGTAATTTTATAATTAAATCATCTTAAAACCCTAACCTCTATATCCGGGTCCTGACAAACTTTATGGTCTTGAGACTACATGATGTGTTGTTAGGGTTTTTGTAGAATTCCAAGATCTTATCTAGTGTTCTAGATACAGCCTTTGTACCTCAGATATTTCCCCCAAGACTCCCAAAATTGTAGGGTAAGTCACATTTTCATCATTTTCATCCACCTAGTGGCAGGAAAATGGTATATGCTGATCCACAGTAAAGTGTCACATAGCCTTCTCATATCCCACCATTCGTCATTCGATCCTAAATCTCAAATCCATGGTATTCATCACCCAAATCCCAAGAAATATCTCATCCATCCCCAAATCATTGTTCTATTCATTATATAGGAATCTACTATGAATCTGAAGGTCTGATCACACTCGATCCTACCTGGAAATGTTGAACCACGGCCCCATTTCCCAGCTACAAAGAATTCAAAGAATGGGAGGGGAAAAGTAGAAGAAACTAGGGCACAATGATCACTAACCAAGAATTCATGGCCAATGAATTCGAATTGGGTAAACTTGGGGGATGAGACATGGAAAATGATAATAAATTGAATTATAAAATTAAATTCAATGTGTGGGATAATGAAAAGGCTTGAACATGACACATATCAATGAAAGGAGTGATATTTCTCAATCAATTTAATCAATAATGGATAATACATGAATTGAAGAGTCCTAACTAATTTTTTATTACTCATCATAGAAGAATGTGATCATAAATAAAGAGGAGGAATCATTGTGTTCACATTGTGTTGATCTACCTTGATCTAGAGCCTCATAATTATTAGATCTTGATTCACCAACATAGATGGAAGAAGAAACCTCTCGATGGTCTGAGGATTATACAGCTAACCCTGGGAAAATCACTATAATGGTTTATTTATAAAGAATCCAAAAATATTTTAATTAATAAATTAACTAAATTAGTTATTTAGTTATCCAACTGAATGCACCACCCATGGTCTTGATATTTGAATGCCCCGCACTGACTAGTTTAAGGTTTCATCTAGGGTAAACATAACATTCTAGACTCAATCATGGTAGCTAATTTCTGATCTGAGATTCTTTTTAAGATTTATCCCATTTTCATTAATATAATTCATGTGTGTAAAATAATATATATTTAATATTTTTATAAAATGAATTCTGGGCACACTGGGCCTTGGAATCACACAACGTCTTAACTCATGGCTCTATAAATATATATATAAATATTCTAAAGTAATATAAGGAAAAAAAGGTCCCCAAATAATTTCCTCCTTCAATATTTTCATCCCTAAAAAGAAAAACTAAATAAAAATATTAAATACTAAGCCTTCATATGACTCTCTAACTCCTAGGAGATCCCCTACATATTCCAGTGCTACCCCAACACGCGGACCAAAGGGATGATCCATCCATGCAAGGTACTCCCTTATTGATCCTCTATATCCACAAAGTGGTTCACAAAAGTGGATCCATCATTGATTTATAGATCTCCCTAGTCAATAATGTGTGTGGGGTCTTGCATGTATCTCCTCAACTGTTAAACATAGAATAATACATGCACTTTCTCAAATTGTAGGGGTAGGGAGAGGCCGATAAGAAACCTCACCAACCCTCTGAAAGATCTTGAATGGAATAATGATCCTCAAGGATAGGTTTCCTACCTATCCAAACCTCTTTTTGGCATAGAAATTTGTGACATGGGATTAGTCGAGTAAGACAAATCCATTTATTAGTGAATCCAATCTCAAACGACCTAAAAACACTCATAAAGGTCTTCTTTGAGAAGATATTTCATGAATCCCATCTCCCTACACTAACACTTGAGGCCCTGATAGAAATTTCCCATGAGTTTGATGGATCTTCATGACCATACTAAAGGGTTGACGTTGGGCTCCGCAAGTCTGATACACTCATGACCATTCATGAATCCCCCATATACTTCCCAAACTATTTCTCAACATCAATACTACTTTTTATTATAAATACTTGGATCATATTACATTAAATATATGTCTACCTAACCATTCAACTTCAAAATTGTTCCCAATTCACAAAGTACCTTATCATTGAGAACCAAACCTGGAATGGGTCCCCCAAGGTATTGGAGCTTCATGAAACCCGCCTTTTCCTTGTTTTTGAATGCCTCTATCTCTAATGTAGATGAATCTTGAAAAGGAATATACCTTTCACAAAGGAATAACCCCCCCCCCCCCCCGAGGTACTTGTGGATTATCAAAGCATTAAGCCTTTGTGAATCACTTCATTCCTAATCCAGGAATCCATCCTAAGGCTGGGTCACCAGTATTTGTGAATCATACCACCTTATAAAGCCCATGACCTCCGCAAATCAATTGAGCTTCATGAAGCACCACTTTACGAGGCCCAATCCTTTGTGAATCCCCTCTCTTGGGATTCTCCATGTTTCCTCCCTTACCCTGACACCTATTCGTGAAGGTTTAGTTCCCCAAGATTCCACATCCATTCAGGATCGGTCTAGCTAAACTCTAAATCCCTATATGACATAAAATACCTATTATTTTGGACCACTCCACTTCAAGTGTGGACCTAGATTCCCATTTACCATTTTCTTCTCATCATAGGAATGATAATCTCTTTTTATTCTCAGCATAGGGATGATAACATGAACCTCGTGAATGACCACTCATCCACACCATTACAACCTAGAATTGATATATCCATGCACATCCTAGAGTTTCATGAGTTGCAGTTATGTAACCTAAGGGGTGAGGAGTGAACCCTACACATTCAATCTATATGACATAAAACTTCTTAACACTAATGTCCTCAAAACATGACATTAAACTGTAAACTTACCCTATGATAAAGGAGCATAATATTCTGTGTATAAGTGAAATGGAATGAGATATTCCTCACATGGAATTAAATCCTCATCAGACGTATTCCATTTTTAATCTCTAATAACACTAAATGAGATCATCCTCATGAATATTTCATGCATAATCCCCTTACCATATCTCATCAACGCGTCTTTTGTGATACGAGCGCCAGGTCCACTAATTCCTCTTGTGTATCACACTAATCTTGAATCATGTGGGATTAGAGGTTAGCAGAAACCCTAAAACCCATCCATATTCTCTTCATAGGAATCCCTCTTAGATTAATCCATGTTTTCCACCCTGTAATGGGCCTCTCCCATGCGCATTCCCCAATCATGCTCCATTTCCATGGGCCACCTCTTTAGGTGTAATCCCTAATACTTCATACCGAACTACATGGACCTTGATTACCAATTAACTAGGATATATAGGAAGCCTAATTAAGTTTCAAGACCAACATTCATAATTAAACACTCCATCCATTCCATCTATTTCATCCCCTCTATCCACATCCAACATGATTTTCTCTAGGCTTCCACATCTCTGAAAGATCAAGCTATTGACCTAGTCCACTCCTAGAAGTAAGACCCATTCATATCATCACTTATTTTAGTAGTACCTAGGAAGCTATATTATTTATTACCCACACAATCCAACCAAGGTAAATGCTCATCCAAAGGGAATATTCCATGCATAATCCCCAAACCATCCCTCACTGATGCTCCTTTCACAGCGTGAGCATCCTTACTACATGATGTTAAACTGGAATGGACTGGTCCTATCACATGACTATAAACTGATACATCAAAATATCTGGTTTTTGATCCATATATTCTATGTAGGGAAAATAGAATGCCTCCCTGAGGTTGAATCCCAACCAATGGTAAACCTTGGTGTCCCATTTCTAGGGGTACACCTCTCTGATCAACCTCCCTATCTCTATGAGATACTAAATTCATGGAATATCTCATACTACCACCTCATAATAAGTATGGGATCCATGAGGTGAAAACATTAGAAGATATTCCATTGTATTCATATACCTCGTGATCGACATAGGGTTCCTAAGGTTCTGCACCCGAGATGCCTCCATGGGATTCCCTCCCATGGGGAAGAATACAAATGACCAATGTTCCCAGCATCCAGACATGTTAGTGATTCCTAACCTGACTATTATCCTAATAGAAGGTTTCATCCTAGTCAATAACCCTTGGAATGTCCAAATAGAAGCAATGTAATTAACTGACATATACAAAGATATGGCACATGGAATGAGTTCCATGAACATACTTAACTCTATGAGGGAGACCTGGAGTAAGAAATAAGTTTTAGGGAGGGATCCATGGAAGGGGGAACCAACATCCCATCATCATATTTTGATCAAGGAGTATACATCACCGATGAAAGTGATGAATATTTCCCGCCATTGGAAATATAGAATGTGGGGAAACAATGCACATCAGTGCACAATGACATGCAAGGAAGGGCACCCCAGTGAAATCATAAAAAACATAAATGGTGAACTTAATGTGAAACTCTTCTCCTTGACGTGGGGATTAGTAAAGTTAAAGACATCAATAGATTAGTATGTCACTAGATCCAGTTATCCAACACCATGACCCACCAGTCAAATAGTGGGACCCACATTGAACTCACCAAAAATTGGTGCAGTAAAACGTTGTCCATCCCGGACTGTGACATTGTTAGTGAAAATATCTCTATCCTACCATGTAAGATTAAAAGATGTTGGGTCATTGGGAATTACATTCCTTATATCCATACTTACAGTGGAATCTTCCTTCTTTGTAAGACCTCAGCTGTAAGAAATCAATCTCTAAACACCCATATATGTAGGGGTAGAAGAAATTTCATCATGAAAATCTCACACAACACCACCCCCACTACACCATTAGCTACCAAACACCCAAACCCTGTATCAACCTCATATATTTCTTAGAGGGTGATAGATGACCTCGTATGATGATACGAGGAGGAGGGGGTCATTACCATTAAAAATATGGACCGTTAGGACCTGGAGGCTTCTATGCCTCACTAACACCCCACCCCCAAGTTCTGTCATGTGAGCCTTTTCTTCCCAATCAATAAACAAACTGATTCAGGAGCCTCTCCCCAGAGTGATCCTATGACTCAATCCCCTACATCAGGGAGGTGGGAGATGACCGAGTCACCCAAGCTGGGACTACTTCATGGGATCCACCAAGGAGGGATCCCACTAGGCTCCATCAATGCCAAAAATGACCAGTTCTCTAGGGATAGTAATGAGTGGAATATACCTCCCTCTCTTCCAGCACCGGTCTGAATGACCCAATGCCAACATTAGGTGAAATCTCATAAGAATTCCTGACAATTGGCATCTCTTCCATAGCTCCAATGGCTCCTGGCACATATGAATCATTCTGAAAACTCCCAGGTACTACATAGCAGGGACCCAACAATACTCGGTTGGGATCGAGACATCGACCACCCTACAAGAAGGCTTTTCTGACTCTTTCAATCATTGGTGTAATGACCATCCATTATAAAATGGTCTTTGATGGTGATATTTAGTATGGATTCCCTCCTCGTATGATTTCAAATGGAGTGGAGGTCCTCCCCACCCTCACAATCAATATATAGGTCCTCCCCATGTTCTCTACATTTATCAAAGAAGAGGTCCTCCTCACTTTGTCAAGATCTAGTGTTGAGGTCCTCCTCATACTTATGGTTCCCAGTACGAAGGTACTCCCCATTCCACAGACCATCAGAGTGAAGGTTCTACTAGCACCATTCTCAACTCAAGGGAAGGCCCTCCCTACTTGAGTACTGGTCAAAGTGGAGGCCCTCTCAGTTCTATCAATAATTAGTACATAATTCATCCTCGTCCCATCACCACCATCCAACACAAATGCCCTTCCTATTCCATAACCAACCAGAGTGGTGGTCGTACACACTCTTTCACTGTCCAATAAGGAGGCCCTCCCCATGTTTTGACCAGCCACAACAGAGGTATTCCCCATGAAACTAGTAACCAGTATGGAGGTACTCCCCATAGTTCAGATCCTCAACATAAAGGTCCTATCCATGTCCATTTTGATCAATGTGAAGTCCCTCATTGCACTCCAACCCATCAAAGTAGAGGTCCTCCCCACTTTCACATTCCACATGGATATCCTACCAATGTTACCACTGACCAAAGAAGATGTCCTTCATTATATGTCAAGAGCCAAAGTGGATTTCATCCTTACTCCTAAATAATCTAAAGAGGAGGTCCTCCCCACTCTAATGACAATCGATACAGAGTCCCTCCCCGTATCTCAACCAACCAAAGTGGAGGTCATCCTCACGCCATCACCCTCTAGCACGGAGCTCATTACCATGAAAAATAATTTCATAGTCATGAAGAACCACCATGGTTAGAAGGGATAACTACCACCACAAAAGGAAAAATTCCAGGAAGTGTCATGTCATTATCAATATCTTTCTCTTCTTAGATTCTATGGAAGAATGTGACACAATGATGCGGTCTTCACCCCAGTCATTTGTGTCAAATTCTATTGAAGGATCCCAACATGTGATTTTTTTATCTTGGAAGGTGAGATCCACAATATTCTTGAATCCCTTTTCATTTACATGTAGGTCGAGGAATATTTGGCTCCATTATAGGATCTCACAGTGTGGTCCTCTCTATCATCGCTAGTTTTATTCTCTATCTCTACCCAAGATCACGAGGAGTTATTCTGGGATTTGATAGACAATGAGCATCCGGTAGACCCATATATGAGTGCCTCCTCCCATGAACATGATTCATTGGTAAACATCTATTCCTATAAGGATAAAAATATGTGGTCAGTGATACATTTGAGTGAAATCCTAGCGTGCAGCGAATAGTCCACTCATGCAGTGACTCCTCCATCGACCAGTCCACTACCACATTGATCCACATCAGTGTCGTTTCTAGTTACTTGGACAACACCAATTGAATCTTGGTCCAACCAAGAGCTTGGACTAGCCTCCAAAAAAGGAATCTTTTGGGACACTCTAGTGGTTGAACAATTGTCAGTAGTGTTATAGATAAATTTGGTTCCTGACTTCAACATCTCAGAGTCTCTCATTGAGGACCATGTCCCATGATTTCACCGGACTATCTAGGTAATGATTTTATGCCTCCATGACTATCAGTTGGTATATCCAGAAATTTGGGATCATTTTTAAAACATCGATTAGAAGTGCTACATAACTGAGCTGGAAACACTCCCGGTAGCCCAGAATTTTGCATCACCTGGATACCACTGGACCCTCCAACAAATATGAATTCATAGCTTCATAGTTCTCTATAGAATAATTGAAGAGGATTCCATGAATGTGGAGATTTTGGGTTGGGGATAGTATGGTTATCTTCAATTTAGTCCTATCATGTGACATCCAGATCTACCCAATGATATTGAGGATATGCCACTAGGTATTGTTACGGTGAAAATGATTTTACCCAATATATCCAACAAGTATGATGACACCGGTGTATAACCCAATAGATATAACCCTCCCCATGGGGTAGTGTAGTATTAAGTGGACCCCACAGGTGTTCTCACTCACCAGAAAAGGCAAGCGCTCAGCCTCATGGAACCCTCTACATCATTTACCATCAGTTGGAATCTCAATAAGGACAAGTCACCTCTCAAGCCCTCTGGTCCATCTAATGTTTCACAGAAAATGGAGGATGATCCCAAAATTTCTTCCTTACATCAAGAGATTGCAGCACATAATAAGATCCATGTGGAGCACCTCACTGAGTGGCATTAGGATTATGACACTCCATGGTAGGATCATATCCCCCCTCAATTGGGGTAATAGGGGGAACTATAAGTCATTCTTGGAAAAAAAATTCACTATTGATCCTGGTGATCCCACATAACCAAACAGAGTATAGGTAGGAGATTACATCAAATTTCCATGGTATGCATCACTGAATCTACTCGAGTAGTGTGATAATCCTCATCGGGACCCAGATCAAGTCACTCCACAAATCGCTCCGCAATCCACTCCACGAGTTTTTGAGCTGATATACCATGTTGATGAGACTTACAACACATTTTTGGTCAGGAATACCTGTTAATATAAGAACCCCCATCAAGAAAATATAATAAATACTCTCACTTCTCGACTCGAATCCCTCAAGACATGACAGGTGACAATCCCACCTAATGGAAAGAAATATCTGGAGTGGGTGGATGACATGTGAGCACCCCTGGACTTCAGGAACCCTATAATTTCCCCTTTCAATAGGTTGGGAGACCCAATGAATCATCCATCCCACTTCATATCAAGGTGCAGAACCATTATTGGGACCTTAGAGCAGCATGAGGCCACCAGGATATGATGTTTTGTTCAAACATTGGAAGGGATAGTATTTGTCTGGTACAACCAATTAACCATTAGGTACATCACTAGTTGGGAAGACATCTATAGATAGTTTCTCTACAAATTCTATTCTACCACACAAAATACAAGTATTACCAACCTCTTCAAGTGAAAGAAACTACCTGATGAAAAAGTCGCAGACTTTGTCTTCTGGTGGAAGTGAATTACACATCCACTCGACAATCCACTAACTCCAGAGTAGCTATTGAAAATTTATGTGGGGAACATCAAGATAGAGATGGTCCCCACCCTTATCACTCATAACTTCCCTAGTGGATTCTAGGAGTTCACTCACAAGGCCCAACACCTAGGGGAATCCTTGAAACAAGCCATGCAGGCATGTCTAATGCCTCTTTCAGCTCTAGAAATAAGAGTCACCATAGTAGAGACCTCCACCACTGTACAGGTAAAGGCCCCTAGACAACTAGAGTTTTTTCCAGTAGAGCCTTATCAAGTGAAGCCTCACTGAATGCAGCAACCTGAAAAATGTAGTTTTACCCAACATAGAATTGACATGAAAAAATTTTAAAACCATATCTTCTCAGGTGAGAGAATCAAGATCCAACCCCTCGTTAGGCTCCATCCCCTCGTCAGGTCTAGGCTCCCAAATTTCCCTTCCCGAATGAGAGAAAATGAAACTATTACTTTAATGAGGCCT
This sequence comes from Viscum album, assembly GCA_963277665.1. Classification (NCBI taxonomy): domain Eukaryota; kingdom Viridiplantae; phylum Streptophyta; class Magnoliopsida; order Santalales; family Viscaceae; genus Viscum; species Viscum album. Next base: position 516,049,337 of record OY728153.1, on the reverse strand, counting down.
AGGTCCCTGGTTATATCACAGAGCCTTGGGATAAGATATTTTGAAGCTACCAGAGTGAAAAAAACTATGAGGCTGAGCTCGCTAATCATTCTGACTATTTCATTTACCATAAGATCCTTGTACATACCATAAAGAAATGTTATGTGTTAAAATATTGGTTCTGAGAGGACCATTTTGGGATATACCTAACACTGAGAGGGGGATTGAATCAATGTTGAGGACTTTTGAAACTAATTCTAACTTTTTATCCCTATACCTCTTGACATGTTAGGATCTTGATTCTCTTATTCTATTTTCTCTGTCTCATGAAATAATATAAAGTAGTAAAAATATGCACAAAATATTTTTACAAGGTTCACCACTCAATAAGAGCAGCTACGTCCTTTCCATGCATGGGAATGACCAGTGCATGGATTATCTACTATAATGTGATATGATGTTATAGTGGATTGACTAGGAAAACAATAATCTAGTTAGTGTGGCTCCCTACACTTGGAGAAGGGAAGGAAATAATCACTTCCATGTGTTTCTCCCTACACTCTGAGAGGGGAAGGGGAAAATCCTCTTCCAAATTTCAACGAGTAGGATATACCCTTACATTCGCTGGTTCTTTATACTGCTAGTGTAGACAGTCTCTTGAAGCCTCTAGCTAGTTCTTTATACTACCTTTGAAGATAGTCTTCTCTCTGTTAAAAGAGTTTGAAACACAAAAAGAATCTTTCACCGTTGAGACCTGTTGGATGTCACAGTGCTAATTTGTTCTTACTATCTTCAATTATTACTTTCCTAGAATCATACAGGTAAACAACCACTTCTTTCTTTGTAGAAAACTTGAAAGCTACACAATCTTCTTCCCCTTTCTTCTTCATTACAAAACCAGCTGCACTAAGATCACTTCTGCTTCTAACTACTAGAATCAAAAACTCCCTTTGTGATTATAAGAACAATGAAGACCAGCTCATCTTAGAATCATCATAGTTTTTATGGAATGAATAACTAAATATAGATTATCCATTCTCTTCTTCTTCTTCTCTTCCTTCTGACTAACATAGAATATTATGTAATAGTGCAGCAGTGTCTCATACTCTTTATTCAATTCTCAATACCAACACAAGAGTGTGTCAGTATACTTCCTACTTTGTGCGGATATGAGTTTAGTTTCACATCTATCTCCTCATCACACAAGAAACTTCACCACTGCAAACAGTGTATATAAATCGAGCAATCAGATAGTGTTCACCTTCGTGCAAGCAGGGAGCTCCACGAGTCTTCTTCTTCACACAGAGGACGAATGATTCTTCTTCCTAGAACCAGGGATGGTTCATGGATCTATCTTTTCGAAGCACTACAAGGGTGATTATTCATCGGTTGTGTACTCACGGAATCTCCTTCACAAAACACAGCGAGGGTTTGAGAAAATCGTTCGCTTGTTTGTTGTTTCTTCTTCGCACAGAGGGGGAGGTTCACCTTCTTCATGAGACACTTCAAGAGTGCATAACACTTGTTAAAGTCCTACAGGACCCTCAAATTTTTTGCGCAACCTTTTGGGTGTCTTGCGCATAAAAATAAAACCTTGCGCGTAAAAACGCCTTTTGGTGCAAAAAAGGATTTTTCACACAATTCTCCTTTTTCGTGCAGCACTGGTTTTTCGCGCAGCACTTCACTTTTTCACACATCACCCTCTTTTTCACATAGCACTGAATTTTTTCGCATAGCACTGGATTTTTTCGCACAGCACTCTTTTTCGAGCAGCACTCTCTTTTTCACGCAGCACTTGTTTTTCCGTGCAGCACTTTCTTTTTCGCCCACCACTTCTTCTTTTCACGCAATACTCAATAATTGAATTTTTTCATGTGTCATAGCTCAGGATTTTTCTAAGTGTAGAGCCTTTTCAAATGATAGGGGGTCACCTCATATTTATAGGCCTTTTTAAGCCTACGAAAAAAACACTAATCCTTGTGTAAAACCCTCTTCATGCACGTAAAAAATCTTTCACGCATCATCATATTTCGCGCAGTGCTCCAATTTTTCACGCACCTCATGTCTTTGCCAATTTTTGAGCTTCTAATCTCGAACCACCACTTGAGCGAAAAAAATCATTCCTCTATTTCACACACCACTCTAATATTTCGTGAAACCTTTATTTTTTTCATGCACCATGAAAATATTTCGCGCACCACCTTACTTTTTCGCACACCTCCCTTTTCCAAAAACACATCTCTACCTTTTCCAATTTTCAGGCCCAAAAATGTGGAAAACACTGGAAAATGGTGCCTCCTTAAACGGTTCTTTTGTGCCACCACTAGATTGTTTGTTCCTTTATCATTGATCTCTTCACCGCTTCCCATAACCATTCTTCAGCTTTCATCATGAACTCCACTATCGTGATATATATCCTTTGATAGACTAGATTTAGCATCGTCATAGTTACAATGGGAAGTAATGAAACTTCCCTATCTTCTAGCAGCATCATTCCTTCCAATCAAAATTGTATATGACTAGGATCATCATTTCTCTCTCTTTCCTTCATTAATCTTGAATCACAAGTTCTTCTAACTTATGATATTTTTGAAATACATATCAGCAAATCATCATCTGTTTTATCACCATCCTTTATTGTTAGAGACAATGTATCACCTTTGATACATGTGATTTGAACTTAGGATCAGCTCAACAATCATCTGAATTTACTTCATGGAGAATTTCCCAAGCATGAAATTCAATGCTATGATTTCATAACAATTCTCCAGGTATCCTCATTTTAGTCGATCTCCATTAACTTTGGAGTCCTTCTTCATCTCCTTCTTCATTTTTACCAGCATTGACAAATGTTGACAACAAATACAATATTCATACACAAAGTGGTCACAATAAGTTTTATGACTAGGATTATAATGATGTGGTCATGTTGGGAGATTCCCTTTCATAGGTGAAACATTTATCTTCTAGGACTGACAGTTAAAACGAAGGTTCTGGTGAGTGGAAGCAAGTTTCCAACCATGGGACTCAGTAGTATGATGACAGTTTGGCGTGCAGAGAAGTCGACCATTCCCAAGGAATCATTCCCACCTACATTGGTTGGATAAAATCTATTGAAGTCTCCAAACCTTATCTAGATTATGATTTTGAGACCAATTTTCATCCTTCTATGTCTTAGAAGAATAGGTGCACATAGTGAAAGGAAAAATAGAGTCCCCCACCGGTGAAAAATCCATCATGAACACTTAGCAATTTAATGCCTTCGGAGTGGGGAATCACCCATAGTGTCAGCCATGTATTAGAAAAAACACTCTAATGAGGAACATGAGTATGAATTAGTAAATAAAATCAAGCTAGTGATCCCATTTGTGTCCCTCAATTATGAGGAGTACTCTATAGATTCTCCAAGCACCTATGGTCAATGCCATCGAAGAGGAAGCTGGGGACATGAAAACCATTGAAATGACCAGTCTAGTGATTCAAGTCCTTCCATGCATGATACTAATACTAGACATGAGGAATTTAATAGAGATTAGTAGTCATAGTACTCGCATCCTACCATGTCAAATGAACTGCCACTGTTTACCATGCTCATTGACCAGGAAGAACAATTGTTGTTGCATCACGATCGATTGTGCCCACCTAAAGCCTTGTCTCATTTATCCAAAAATCGATCAGTAGTGGTTTTATATGATGAAGTTGATAAGAAGAATGAAATTTCTTGCACCATCCATAATCCATTGATTTAACTAGTAGTTTATGTCATGCCTTCTACCAACGAACGATCCCCAGTGGTTATAAATTCATGTTTGGTAAGGAAGTAAGATGTGTTGAAGAACCTATATAGCATACCTATGAAGCTATAAATCCTAAATCCACTTTTTATTTCAAAAGATATGTTATAGGATCTCACATAATCCTTATGAATCCCCCTCTAGTTTGAAATAGTGGTAGCAGCAGTAGATACCTTCTATGCCATGGAGGTCAAGCAATAAGAATTATAAGATGTCATCCCATTATCAAGAGAAGATGAGATCTTCTTCATGCAGTTGAACCTTATCCCCATGTACATAATTGTCCATCGCAATAGCGTAGATGTATGACATTGTATAGTCAATAGTATTTTTGGGATCAATCTCATCCCAAACCATATGCTCCGTAAGTTAGGACTGCCTAAAGCAGATATGAGAACCTATGAACTAAAGATTAAGGTTTATGACATGACTAAGCAGAGACCATGTGTTAGAATCTAGTTGAATAACCATTTCGATGTATTTTTAGAAAATAACAAGTTCATGTTTGTGTCACAGGATATCACCTAAAAACATTAATGGGTACGCCATGGCTCCATCTGTATGCAAAAGTTTCTTCTCAGTATCACCAATGCCTCAAGTACTCCCTCAACAGTCAAGTAGGCATGTTTTAAGGTGATGCATATCCCATTGACCCATGTGAAGCCCGCTATCTAGATGCTAGATATTACCAGATAAAGGGTAAACAAGTTTACACCAATGATTTTGAGCACACAACCACTGCAAATGATCCATAGATAGACTTGTACAATGATTTCATCATCCTGATTCACCTATTGGAGGCCATGATATCTAAATTGGGAAACCACTTAATTATTTTTGAGAGGAAGGGGTGACATGTCCCTAGGTACAAGTAATGTTATAACATTACCTCATACTCTTATATAGGATAGGATATGGTAATACCAAAAACCCCTAACCTTGTAAAGTATCGAGATGTTCGGCCAATGGATACCATTCCATGGCACATCCATCTGTTGCACTGAGCTAGGTTGAGTCACCAAAAACCAACTCACCAACATTACTTTTACATCATACACAAACCTTGTAGTCAAAGGCCTGATATAATTGAATTGATAGTTTCTATTTCCATGGTTTTAGTAGAGTAGGAGTCCCCTAGTAATGATTACACATCAGTCTAAGCAGGCACTAGTTTTTCCCCTGAATCAATCATCCTAGATTAATCATCTCATCCCACTAATTCCCCTACCTCAAATGATGAAGATGATTTGGAATAAGCTCCTCCCTCTTTTGAATATGGTGTCTTTACCAACATTAATGAGATGGTACTGGTGAACCTTGGAACTAAGGTAGATATAAGGAAAATGTTAATCATTGCATTTATGCATCCAAAACAATAGCAGCAGTACAAAGTTTTCATGAAGCATCATCAAAATTTATTTTCATAAAACTATGAGGAAACTCCAGGACTAGACCTTGAGGTTTCCATACACTGTATGGGTCTCCCAGTGAATCGTCATGGGTTTATGAATCCTCCCAAAAAAATGCACCATTCTCATGGTTCCACGGTTAAGGTTGAAGTTTGATAAGATCATCAAATAAAACTTCATAAAGGAAGTTTAGTACCCCAAATGGCTATCGAATATTGTTCTCATTAGGAAGAGGAACTGACTGATTAGAGTTTGTATCGACTTCCATGACCTCAACCACCACTATATGAAGGATAATTTTCCCCTTTTAGTGATATAGCTATTTATAGATTCCACAGTCGAGTTCCTGACTCTCTACTTCCTAGATGGGTATTCCAGGTACAATCAAATCATGATGACCCCCAAAGATGAAGAGTCTACTACCTTCAGAGTTCTACAAGGAACCTTTTTCTTTCAGGTAATTACATTCTATCTAAAGAATGCAGGATCCACTTATCAATTATTCGTGCACTAAATATTCAAATTGATCTTTGGAATTCTAATATAATTATACATGGAGGGTTTATTGGTAAAATTCCACCAACATCAGGAACATATAAAAGATATTGAGAAATTGGTTGGATTCCTTCTCTCCCAACATGTTAAGATGAACCCCTTGATGTTTTCCTTCAGGTTTACCTCTGGTAAGCTTCTTAGTTTTTCCTTCAAATACAGAGGTATCAAGATTTACCCAGAGAAGATCAACTCCATCAACCATATGACTCCTCTGAGAAAACTCTAGGTTCTCTTAGGACATCAAGTCCACTTAGCCTATATACATCGATTCATCATGAATCTTGATGGAAAGTGTTACCACTTTTTAAGGATCATAAAGAAAGGTTCTATATACCGGTGGGATGAAGTGCTCTAGACCTCATTTGAGGAAATCATGAAGTATATTCTATAAACATTGGTTCTGATTCCACCTGTCTTAGAGAATCCTTTGGTACTTTATGTGATAACCCTAGAATAGTCTCTTGGTGCACTTCTCACCCATAATAAAAATGAAGGGACCAATAATAGTTTATACTATCTTAGTTACATACTCTTCGACATGGATACAAGATAGTCTCCCATCAAATAGAGCAACCTCGTGAAGTTTTTTACATTGCATAAGTTGTGGAACTACCTAAAAAATCATGAGATACAGATGGTATCCCACATAGACCCACTAATGTATATCATGAACCCCCCCCCCCCCATGATGATGGGATTACTAACACATTGGGAAGTGATTCTTCAGCATTCTAACATCATTTTAATTCCACATAAGTCCATAAAGGGTCAGGCATGGGCAGACTTCCTGGCCACCCATCCAGACCTCGTAGGGAAGTCCCTAGATATTGAATTCCTAGATGAGTCAATCATCTCAATGGACTAAGATATTCTATTTTGGAAGTTGAATTTTGATGGTGCCTCCTAGATCCCAACTAGTAGAAGGCACACCAATCCCAATCTCAATAGAGTAGGATTAGGGATCTTTTTCATCACCCCCAACATAGTTTTCTTTTCCATATTCATTCCAGTTTTTAGAATGTTTCACTAACAATGAGGCAGAGTGTCAGGATATTATTACTACACTCGAGATGGCTCTCGATATTGATTTTTCGCCTATTAAATGGGGAGGGGGAATCTGGATTAGTCATTAATAAAATCAATAGTGACTGTGTTGTTTGGAATCTAGAACTCGTGACCCTATTGAAGCGCACTAGCCAGCTAATGGACTGGTTCCCTTCTCACCCAGAAGTGACCTATGTCCCTTAGTTACAAAATGGTTGATCTGAAGCCTGGGAAAGTCTATAAACATCTCTAACATATCCTGAGTGGGATGAAATGTTCATTAATGTGTCACATAAATGAGTCATCTCTCTCGTTACCTCAGATGATGATGATAGCTCACAGGTAAACCAATTGAATGTTAGTGCTTCCACATTAGGACCACTAGATCCCCCTATGGTAGAATAAATCTCAGATTGGATGACCCCTTTCTTCGAGTATATCTAGTGCAGTGTTCTATGATATTATTGAGCCGAACGTTAGCAAATCTATCATTGAGAAGCACAATTCACCCTCCAAAATGTTCTCAAACTTGATCAGACTCTATATAGGCATGGTTTTGATGGAATCCTCCTCTGATGCATCCATGGAGATGATATTACTCGGGTTATTCTGGAAGTTCATGTCGGGACTTATGGTTCTCATCAGGTAGGGTTGAAACTTTCTCACCAGATTCATAGGGAGGGATACTTCTAGGCCACCATGGTTCATAACAATATCGAGTTTTCTAAGCGGTTAAACATGGGTTAGATCCATGACAACTATTTGAATCGACCACCAAAACCCCTCCATAAAACCAAGTATTATTTTCCTTTTTTAGTTTGGGGAATTGATGTCGTGGGAACCTATCCACCGACAATGGCTTGCCAATGCAGGTTCATTCTGACCATGACCAATTTCTTTTATAAGTGGGTAGAAGTGATTATCCTCAAGGAAGTAAAGGACCAATGAGTGGTATAATTTTTTTTCTCCCATATCATCCACTGGTTTGGATTTCCTCACACCATTCTCACCGAAAATGGAAACAACTTTCAGACTATTGAGTTAAACAAGTTTTATTCCAAGTAAAAAATCAAGTCCAACCATACTTCCTGATACCATGTGTAAGAAAATAGACATATTGAGGAATTCAAAACGACCCTCTCAATAATTTCCATAAGATGGTGGGCCAGGATAAGAAGAGTTGGATGGACAAGTCCCCAACACCCTCATGGCTTATCAAACAACGACTTGGAATTCTCCCAGGTTACTCCATATTCCATGGTGTGTGGAATGGATGCATTCCATCCCATCAAGATTTAGCTACCATGTCTCTGAAAAACTGTCTATGATCAGAAGATGTTAGAAAAAATAGTATAAATCCATCTAGTTGATCTAGAAGCCCTCATCAATAATAGTCTTTAGGTCTATCATAATCTAGAGAGGTGACAAAAAATATAGAAAGGGTATTCAAAAATATGGTTCGCCTATGATCTTTCCTCTAATTTGATACAGTATTGTCTCTCTGAACACTGATGATACCTGGCAGGAAGCCGTCGAAGTTGGATCCCAAGTGGGAGGGATCCTACAACATTCACAATGTCTATCCCAATGGTGCATACTCTTCTGTCACCTTGTATGGGGAGTGCATCACTCTGCCAACCAATTCCAAGTTCCTTAAGTGGTAATTCACATAAGGAGTTTATCCTCCCAGGAAAATTGCAATTAACTATGATCTTGTTCAAAACTCTATGACTATAAAATAGAAATTCAACTCTATACACCACATCTTTAAACTATATACAGGTCTTCCTTGGGATCATTTTTTACAAAATGGGCCTCCCTGGCCCTCATTCACCTCATGTTGTAGATGTTGTGTCATAAACAATCCTCTCAGAACACCTCTTACCCAAGAGTCCTAGTTTCATGACGATAAACCGTGTTACAAATATCATCCTAGGTGTATAAAGATAAATTGCATAAGAGATTGCATCATTACCGCATGATGTTAAACTACATTGATAGGTCCTGTAACATGACCTTAAATTATGACAATATCATTTTGTACGCATGATGATAAACAAAATAGAATGCACGTCCTAGTTTCAAAAAATTAAACTACATAACAACCAACCTCCAGGTTTTAAAACATTAAACTATGTAACAATTATCGTCCTGGCCGCATGAAGAAACATAGTGAAACACCATGATGTTCTCACTAGAGAGGATGTATTATCTGGTATCGATCATCTAACATGGAATATTAATGAATTACATATAGCTTGATTCCTATCTACATAGGATAGATAGTGGTGGATGGATTTTACATCCTGTTCTAACCACTGGAGAAAAACAAACACACACAAATCCCCCTCCCTCTATACGAGTTCGACCTATGCAGGAATATTTACTTCAAAAACTATGTGTGTCTTGATTCTCATCCTTATGTGATATGTAACAATGTTCAGACACGTTTTATTTGGGACCAGTTGAAAATTAATCACCTCTTCTATTTTTCTTCATTATGCCCAAATTATAGCATGTGAACTTCCCTTACTTCATTCACATCAGGTCTTTCTTCTATATGTTCCATATAGGTGTCCATGGGGTTAGCCTCTCATGATCTCCACAGAAATATGTAGTGAGATGTGAGACTTCTTGTAATCATTAACACCAGGTATGTAAATCCACCATGCTACATATATTCTTTCGAGGAGCCCATGGTCCAAATTCCACAACCTTAAACTGGGATCCCATAGTCCAAGCATCAAGACTTTAAACTATATGTGGGTTTTATTAGGAATATTTTATGTAATGTTGATCCTCCTTGGAACTCATTAACCTTAGGTTTTTTATAAGACTGCAATACACATACCCACTAGATACATTCCCATCTCATTGGTCTAGACTCTGTGACCTTAAAATGAGAGCCAACACCCTCGACACATGACTTAAAACTACAACCATATGCTGAACAAGTTCAGAATTCCCCACGATAACCATGAGGTGCCTCATTTTCCCTTATTAGATAAGATTTCCCCTATCATTGTTCATATCTTACAACACTATATTCAATAACTACATGTGGATTTATTATCATCCTTATGGGATACATAGTGACACCCAGACATTTTTTCTTCGGGCCCAACTGCAAATTTACCACAACTTTAGCCTCTTAGCATCAATTATTGTCCATGTACATGCCATTAAACTATAAAAAAATATATATCAAGGTATTTAAGTGTCATAAGAGCCTCTTTGGATCTATTCACAATGGAATATGCCTCTCCCATTCCACACAGATACACTGGAAGTTGGACCTTTCCAAATCCATACATAATTACATTAAACTGATTTCCCCTATGATCTAGACCGTATAACATTAAAACTATGTGCAACTGACATCAGATTCATATCACATGATGGAAGGCCTCCTTGACTCAATTAGGTATGGTATTAACTCTTGAACTTCATTCACATATTTGAACACCCATTTTGTTTATGGGTTACATAGTGACACATTATGTTCTAGAACTATGTTTTTCTTGATTCCCATAAGTATAAAAAGCCTCCATAATCTGAATCGGATATAGTTTAATTTCATTCACATTGTAATATTCCTCTCTCCACACTATGTTCTAGAACTATGTTTTTCTTGATTACCATCATTATGGGTTACATAGTGACACCCAAACATTTTTTATTTTGTCCCATCCTCAAATCAATTAACTCTCTGGCCCCTTGGCCTTGTATACAGTCCATGAATTATGAAATTAAACTATATGCGATTCAGATGAAGGTGTATATGTGGAATTCATTCCACCTTGACCTTATTCATTTCAGGTTTTACATCTTATGTGCCATATATATACCCTAGTAATTAACATTTCCCTCCATAGTTCAAGAAATAAAACTTGAAACTATTTTATATAGTCCAATAAACATGACATTTAACTGTTTTCCATGGTCTGAGAAAAACAACTTGAAGCTATTTTTACTACTCGGGTTTGGATCCCACACTCTGGAAAAAACTCTCATTACGTACTTTGAGTATTTATCAGTTCAGATTCCCATCATCTTTCAAATCCAAATGGATCCCCTAATAGTGACAGTCTCATTCCGTTTTTTTGGCTCACCTCTCATTCTAGGCCAATGCCCAAATAGATTCCTGGTAACAAACTACAAATCTTGTGTTTTCAAACTTTTTCAATAGTCAAATTTGTATTTTCTCACCCCATTATTTACTAAAATGGTCATGTTCCATGTGTTTCAAAAATGGTCAACAATTGATCCCTACCTATCAATCAGCCCTGATCCAGATCTGGGAGGCCTCGGTTTAATTCCTTCCAAGTTCCCATGAGAAGTGTGAATCAAAATGCACAAAATATGTAACACTAGGAAAGTGTCATGGAGATATAGGATAATTGTGAAGATGTTAAAAACACATTATCTATAATTTTAGTATATAATGGGGAAAAATAAATGAGCGTCGACCAATTTTTATGTTTGAAACATGGAAACTGCCTCAGGATGTTGTTTGAAGTCTTTTAATACTTCATCCCAGGATGGTAGGTGAGCCAATGTGGTATGAGACAATACTATTAGGGGGTCCCTTAATATGTGGAAGAGAATGAGGATCCAAATAAGGGTCATAAAAATCATGGTAATTGAGTTTTGGATTGTTCTAAAGGGTTCCATCACTATCGGAACCACGCCACCATGTCTTGGTGAACATTGGTGTAAGTGCATTGTCCTGAAAAAAAAATAAAACTTTTCTTACAAGGGAGAGTCTTCTCAAATGTCTAGTGACATCTAGGAATGTGAATGATGATGTAGATGGCCAGAAATGGAGGAGAGGGACTCTCAATCAAGGGCCTCGTATGACTTGTAGTTTTACATCATACAGTGAGGATGGTAGACACACAGTTTATCGTCATATGGTAAGAACGATGTATGGTATAGTTTAACGTCATGTGATCAGGATGTGTCCCATAGTTTCACATCATTCAACCAGGACGTCATGCATAGTTTAAGGTTGTACTAAGTAGACCATAGAAATACGTTTAATGTCACGATTCTTGGATATAGGTTCTAATCCTAGTTTAAGTTTAGAGAGTTTAGATAATGATGTATCTGTTGGACTCCTCCTGTTTTAATGCTCACAAATCCTATTTAACCTATCACAAATCATGTTTGGATATTGTTTCAATCATCATGTTTTAATGATCACAAATACTGTTTAACCTATAAAAAAATCATATTTTGGGATTGTTGGTTTCCTTATGTTTTAATGCTTACAACTCAGGGATTAAACTCTCACAAGATCCTAATTCAGAATATCACAAATCATGTTTGAATCATGTGGACTATGTTTGATCTTGTTCTATTATGATTCAGTGTGATAATGATTAAGTCTAATCCATTATGTGAGTATTAATTATTAAGATAGTTTATAGATATTTGGTTAAGTTTGTGACATCGTAAGTTTGCTACCAGTTTCAGATTTTCACAAAGTCTGTGACATCGTAAGTTTGCTACCTGTTCCAGATTTTCACAAAGTTTGTGACACCGTAAGCCTGCTACCAGTTCAAGATTTTTGCAAAGTCATTGAAATCATTTCCTTTCTCCATTTTCAAGACATCTTAATAAGAAATAGTTTAGAATTTTGACAAAGGACTAGACACCATTTACCCAACACTGTGAATGTGATATCTGTTTCAAATTTCACAAAGGATATGCTAACACAATATTTCTACCGGTTCCACAATTGAAAAAGGATCAGACACCCCTCCAGTGATACTACTCAAAGGCAAAGGAGAATCCACTATGACTGTCTCACCATGACTATCTCACCATGACTGTCTCACCGTGACTGTATCACTGTGACTATCTCACCATAATTGTCTCACCATGACTGTCTCACTGTGATTGTCTCACCATGACTGTCTCACCGTGACTGTGACACCATTCCATACTTAAACATTTTTCTATAGTTTTCAATTTAATTTAAAAGTTATTTCTAATGGTCATATTTGATTCATTTAATGACACTAACATAATTGATGATCTTTTAAAGACATGTCACTTAATAGTACAAGGTACGAGGAGTAGAAATCGTGATTCTTGTCGACTCCAACACATTCACTCAAAATAAAAAGAAAAGTGTGGTACCAGAGCATTATATTTAGAGAAGTTGATTGCATAAAAAAATATCAGAACACATATACTGAAGAATACATTATGAACTCTCGATTCTTGGTGGATGAACTACTGCACTTCAAAATCACAAACTTTATCGCAACATCAACTCTAAGAAGAATAAGAGCTACAAAGAACATTTCATCAAACTGAAAACTAGAATACAAGACTCAAGATAGTTTTTTTCCATAAGAGTACATTAAAATCATACCTTCCACAACCTACAAGTCCATATCTGCAAGAACAACACTCAGATAATTTTTAATCCTTTCTCATTATCTTTTCTTTGGTGTGTATTATTTTATTACTTTTTGAGCTATGTGTGTGTGTCTGTATTAAAACACACTCAATATCCTACATTAAATTTGAGGATATAGGATATCCTCACTCAAATATCTTTTACACTTTTTTACCCACGTATAACTATAGAAGAGGTCATGTGTGACTTAATTTTTTGTTTTCCCACATAGAACAGTGGAAGAGGTCTTGTGACCTGGACAGTCCTGTGTACTATTGTTAACCCTGACCCAGGGTGTGGATCAAAATCTATATATATATTTCTTGGTGGCAGATGATCACTAAGTGGAGTGGATTAGGTCTCATCTTGAGACTGAACCACTTGTTTTATCTGTTGTGTCTTTCAATTTAGTTTTTCTCTATTTTTAACTTAGATTTTAGAAAACTAAATTTTAATTTGATAATTAGTATTGGATAGTAGTTATAACTATTTTCCTTATTATAATAGTTTCAAAATTTGTATCAATATCTCATATTGATATTATTGAGAATCAATCAATCTTCTGAGAAGATATCTAAACAGTCAAACTATTATAATTTTATTACCTTGATTAACTAACATGTTTTATTTTAAACTGGTGGATATTTTAAATAAACTTTTTAACAAAAATTTTATAGGAAATCAATTCAACCCCCCCCCCCTTGAGTGTCCAACTCCAACCAACATTTGGTATCAAAGTAGTTTTTAATATCCCTATTTTCAAAATTTTAAATTTTAAATCTGTTTAAAATAATTTTAAATTGTGATTTTAGTTTTGTTTTAAAGATATTTATATTTCTATTAGTTCTAAATTTATAGTTCTTTAAAAGACTATTTCTTTATTATGGATAATAGATTTAAATTTTATGCTACCAACAGACCTCTGTTCTTTAATGGAACAAATTATGCACAATGGAAAATTAAAATGAAAATGCACTTAGAAAGTATGGGTTTTGAGATTTGGTCTTCCATTATAGATGGATATAAGATTCTTGATACTTAGATGCATAGTTGTTATGACCCAACTAAAGATTATTATAACAATAATTGCAAATCCATGAATGCCTTATACTATTCTTTAGGAGATGAAGAGTTTAACAGAATTTATACATGTAAAACAGCCTATGAAATTTGGGATACTTTATCTGTTTCACATGAAGGAACCTCTAGTGTTAAAGAAATGATACTTAAAACATATACTATTAAATGTGATAAATTTAAAATAAAGCCTAATAAGACTATTTCTAACATTTATCTTAGGTTCATTGAAATTGTGAACACTATGATCTCACTAGGAAGCGATGTTACAGCCAATGAGAAAATTATGTGAATACTTATATGATTACTAGATAGATGGCCCCCCACTGTAACGTCCCGGTTTCAGGTACCACTCAATGGGTGCCCTGAACCCGGTTCGCCACGTGACCTCAAGCGCATTTCCCCAAATGCCAGAGGCTGCCGACTAGCAGTGAGGGCCCAGGTCTGATAGTGGGGAAACTATGCCCTCATTTGTCCAAGTGTAGCACAGTGGAATACAAATAAAATATACAACGACAGTGGAAGAAATAAACCATACACAACTGAAATAAACAACTGCAGTAGATATAACCAACTCTATATAAATAATGATGCAACATGTCTCAAGTTCTAAGAAAATATCAAGAACATGTTATACATCAATATAGTAAAACAAAATGCAGAGTACAACAAAAAAATCAAAACAACTGGAAGAGGCATCGCGAACCTAGGCTCGGTCCCATGCCCTCCTACTCCTCAGCAACAGTCAAGTACTTGTATAGGGACTCTTTCCCCTATCCACACCTGCAGCAATGTAATCTATTTGGGCCAAAAAGCATGACCTAAATAGGGTGTGAGAAATATATCTCAGTAGGCACCCACCAAAGGCCCATGCTCAACTGTGTGTAAAACATGCAACAAGTGTGCAGTAGTAAAATGTAATAACTAATCAGTACTCAAAAGTATCTAACTTACCAGTTATATTTCCATTTAATTATTCATTTAATCCATTTAATATTTAGAAACCACCACGGTGAATTTCTATGTAAACAGTCAGCGTCCTCAGACAACCAAAATCTCACCCTCAGGTAATCAGAATCCAACCCACACGTATTTCCCTCAGGCGCAACAGAATCTCGCCCTTAGGCATATAAAGTGTCTTCTTTAGGCACAAAAGTCAAGCCCTTAGGCACAAAAGGTTTCCCTCAGGAGAAATAATATGTTTCCCTCAGGCTAATACAATCACGCCCTCAGGCTATAGAAAAACACCGCCCTCAAGCATAAGTAATCGGGACATTCCCAACATATAACATGCAATTCACATAAAATTCATCTCAAGGCAAAAGTAATGCATAATTTAATCATGGAATACCCTCATGTATCCTGGCCAAATGGCTAAACAGAGGAACACACCCCCGGGGTGGTCCTGGATCCAAGCACTGATCCCAAACAACAATTTCACAATTTTATTTAATTACCTATACAATTCTAGGTAGTTAAAATATCCACAGCCTCAGCCACAAGACACCCCATATATGGGTTCTTAGCTCAAAAACACACAAAATGCACAACAGTTGGAAAATAAACACCAGGCCACCTACCTTATACACCAACAAGTGCTATACATGAATGTTGATTCCAGAAATGCCCAATTACGACGTAGATCTGACGAAGAAGAAAATACGCTTAACATAAAATAAGTCCTATTAGGAGAATAATTGGTAAGCAACACACTAAGAGAAGAGAGGGATTACCTGCGCGGTTCCAATGTGATCGACAGAAGCGGGATCGGATTCCCGGTGCTCGATCGGCGGATCTCCCAAGGTTCAGCCTCCCTCTTCCACTCTTCTCGTCTGGTTCTAAGCCTTCCCTGTGAACAGGGGAGGCTACTTCCCATTTAAGAGAAAAAAACAAAGTACACGGAATGTACTTTAATCATTTAAATATTCCTCTGGCGGCACCGCCAAACTCTTCATCCGTTGATATGAGTACACGGCATGTACTCCTGAGTACATGGCGTGTACTGTCTCCCAGCTGGTGGCTGCTCCACTGCCTTACTGTTTCGGTCTTCCGACTGACTACATGGCGTGTAAAGGACCACTACATGGCGTGTAGTCGGTTCCTACACCCTTCTTCGCCTACATGGCTACACACCCTGTGTACCCATCCCACACGGCCAAAAGTACACGGAGTGGAAAAGTACACAGTGTGTAGTTCCAAAATTTAGGATTTTTTCCCATTTTCCATATTTTCTCAAAAACACTTAATGAAAAGAGAAAAGAAGAAGCTCGTACCTCAAAAATAAGAACCGGGTTCTTATAAACATCCCCCCTTATATCAATTCATCCCCGAATTTCCCTTCCAAGGGTGTCAATGATAATGCTCAGAACAGCTCTGGCCACTGAGTACGTACATCGGTATCCCGCTCCCAGGTTTCGTACTGCACTCGGTCATGCTTCCATAGCACCCGTACGAGAGGAACTGACCGGCCTCGGAGAACCTCTGTGCTCCTATCAACAATACGAATCGGATGCTCCTAAAAGGACTCATCCATCTGAAGATCAACCTCCTCAGGCTGAAATATGTGAGACGGGTCTGAATGATAGCGGTGAAACTGAGATACGTGGAAGACGTCGTGCATGGCTCAGTACCGCTACGATAACTGCAACTGATAGGCAACCTTCCCGACTCTCTCCATAATCTCAAATGGCCCCACATACCTCGGTGAAAGCTTACCCTATCTTCTGATCCGTTTGTGTCCCAGCCTCGGCGAAACACGCAAGAAAACCTTATCCCCGACAACGAACTCCAAAGGTCGTCTGCGGCGATCAGCATATCACTTCTGAAGAGACTGCGCGATAGCCATCCACTTCTGAATTAACTGGACCTGCTCAAAAGTCTCCTGCACGAGACGTGGTCCCAGTAAAGCTGCCTCACCTGCCTCTAACCAGCACAAAGGTGATCAACATGGCCTACCATATAAAGCCTCGTATGGTGCCATCTCGATAGTTGCCTGAAAACTATTGTTATAGGCAAAATCGACTAGGGGTATATGCTTCTCCAAAGATCCCCCAAAGTCTAGGACGCATACATGCAACATGTCCTCAAGCACCTGTATCGTACGCTCTGACTGGCCATCAGTATAAGGGTGGTATGTTGTGCTCAGAAGCGCCTGTGTGCCCAGTGCCCTCTAAAAACTCAGCCAGAAACGAGACATAAAGCGGGTGTCCCTATCAGAAACGATAGAACGAGGGACCCCATGAAGACGTATGATCTCTTGGATATATAGTCGCCCGATATCGTCAACACCGAAGGTATTATTGATTGGCAAAAAGGGAGCTACCTTTGTGATTCTATCCACAACAACTCA
Source organism: Viscum album (assembly GCA_963277665.1). Lineage (NCBI taxonomy): Eukaryota > Viridiplantae > Streptophyta > Magnoliopsida > Santalales > Viscaceae > Viscum > Viscum album. The sequence continues at coordinate 516,031,718 of OY728153.1, read as the reverse complement.
CACGGCATCATTGCCTCGAGGTGACCTCGGCAACCCTGTCACGAAGTCCATAGCGACATCATCCCATTTCCACTCCAGAATAGGTAACTACTGTAACAGTCCAGCTGGTCTCTAATGCTCCACCTTCACCTACTGACAGGTGGAACACCTCGTAACAAAACCAGTTATCTCTCTCTTCATACCCAGCCACTAGTACTGACATCTCAAGTCACGGTACATCTTGGTAACCTCGGGATGAACTACCCAAGCTGAATCATGAAACTCCCGCATCAGCTCCTCACATATATCCCCTGGAACCCACACTCATCCATGGAAACGCAGGACCTCGTCATCACCTATCATCCAACTAGGAGGAGGGTCCTCACTTGCCACCGACTCCCGTAGAACTAGGCCTTCTGAATCTGATAGTTGTCTCATCCTCAATCTGTCCAGGAGAGTAGAAGTCACAGCTAAAGATCAAAGATAAGTCTACCCCTGACTGTCATGAACCTCCAGATTAATCTCAGAGAACAAGGCCATGTGCTCCCACTCATCACTGGCCTCCTACACTGCCTGTATCTGAGTCTTCCTGCTCAGTGCATCAGCTACTGCATTACCTTTACCAGGTGTGTAGGCAAGCTCAAAATCGAAGGACTGTAGGTACTCAACCCACCTTCTCTGCCTCAGATTCAGGTCACGATGAGTAAAGATGTACTTGAGGATTTTGTGGTCGGTGAAGACCACAAAATGCTCTCCCAATAGATAATGTCTCCAACAGCGCAATGCATGAACAACTGCCGCCAACTCGAGATCATGCGTCGGGTAATTCTTCTCATGTGGAATCAACTGTTGAGACCCGTATGCAACCACTCGGTCTCCCTGCATCAACACTGCTCCCAGCCCAATACCTGATGCATCACAGTAAACTGTATATCTCTTTCCCTACTCTGGGAGTATCAGGATCAGTGTTGATGTCAACATTCCCTTCAGGTCCTGAAAAGCTTCCTCGCAAGCTTCTGACCAAACAAACTTCACACCCTTCTTAGTCAGACCTGTCATTGGTGCTGCTAAGTGGGAGAAGTCCTGTATAAAGCATCTGTAGTAACCAGCCATCCCTAAGGAACTCTGTATCTCAAACACGTTCTTAGGCTTCTCCTAGGAAACTACTTCTCTCACCTTATTTGGGTCTACTGCAACTCCTACCTCTGAGATGATATGACCCAGGAAGTGAATCTAGTCTATCCAAAAGTGGAACTTCGAGAGCTTAGCATATAGCCAATGCTCTCTCAGTGTACTCAATACGATCTCAAGATGGGTGGCATGGTCGTGTCGAGTGTGAGAGTACACCAAGATTTCGTCCATGAATAAAAACAAAAGAATAAAGATACAAATGGAATACACGATTCCTCAGATACATGAAAACTGTTGGCACGTTCGTGAGTCTGAACTGCACAACCAAGTACTCGTACAGACTATATCTGCTCCGAAAAGCCGTAAGAGGTATATCTGATGGTCTCACACACAGCTGATGATATCCTGACCTCAAGTCAATCTTCGAGAACACTCATGCTCCACGAAGCTGATCAAAAATATCGTCAATCCTAGGCAAGGGATATCGGTTCTTAACCTTCAACTGGTTCAGCTTCGGATAATCCACACAAAGTCTGAGGGTACTGTCTTCCTTCTTTGTGAAAAGGACAGGAGAACCCCAAGGAGAAGTACTGGGTCGGATGAAACCCTTCGCCTGTAACTCCTCTAATTGCCTCTTGAGATCCTACAGCTCGTGTGTGGCCATCCTATAAGGAGGAATGGACACCGACGCTGCTCCTGGCACGAGATCAATATAGAAATCCACCTCTCACTTTGGAGGTAGACCCGAAAAGTCGTCCGGGAAGATATCCCTAAAATGATCAACAACTGGAGGGAAATCTTTCTGACAATTCCCCTGATCATCCAGATATAAGCTCGCAATCTGGGATGTGATTCCACCTTGCCTATGATGCTCTGGTCCAGCTCGACTCACCTGAACATCCCATTCGCCCTTATATAGAAACTCTCCGCCCTCTGGTGACATGAAACACACCCTGCGACGATAGTAGTCTACAAAGGCTCGAAAGGGAACCAACCAGTACATTCTGAGAATGACATCATAACTTGTCATCTCCAAGACATAGAGGTCCCAAGGAAAGTGACACCCTCCAACCTTAATGGGGCACTCCTTACACTGACGCACACCAGCCGCTCTAGTCCCCAACGGAGTGTCTAGTGTTAGGATATCAGAATAAGTAGAAACACAGAGCCCAAGGATCTCCACAATGGGAACAGATATGAAACTATGTGTAGAACCCATATCGAAAAGTACAAAAGATAAGACAGAAGCTACTAGAATAGTACCTCTGACTGTAGAAGGTCTGAGATCCTGCACCTGTTGGGTCTTTTGCACTGCATATGTCTGCCCAGTGTCGCGGCCCTGCGACACAGCCTGGATACCCTGAGCTTTCCCGCCCTTTTGCCTCTGATATCCTGGTGTCTGGCTACCACAGCCACAACCACCATCTCTGCCTGCACGCCCTGACGTATTCCAGTTCCCTGACTGGTAAGAATCCACTGGTCCTGCTCCCGCATGCAAAGTCTGCCTAGAACCCCTCTCACTATCCACTGGTAGAAACGCCCTGCAAAAGCGCTGAAGATGACCCATCTTGCCGTAAACTCATCACTCTACTGGGTCACGTGGACACTACGGTCTCTTGTTCCCCTCTTTAACACACTGGTAGCACCTGATCGTGCCACCTGAAGAAACTTCCTGGCTGGTACTGCCACCCTAAGAGAAATCCATCTGTCTCTTCATCTTGCTGGTAAAAATAGTACCAGTAACTGGTGTTGAACCGCCCTGGCCCACACCACTAGCTTCCCGCAAGTTCCTCTATGTAATCAGCACCTGGTTCACAATAGCGTGTACTGAAGGCAACCTGAAAACATTCACCAGTGCTTGGATGTCATAACGAAGACCATCCTCAAAACGTCTGGCTCTCAACATCTCATCACCCACCAGCACGGGTTCAAAATGCTGAAGCTTGGTAAAGTGAGCAGAATAGTCCATCACTGACATAGAGCCCTGCTGCAGATTCATGAACTCTCGAGCTCTATCTGCCCTCAGCGTCTCTGGAAATAAGAATTCATAAAAGACTTCCTGAAAATCCTCCCACGCCAAGTCTCTTTGATGCTCTGATTGGGTGGTAACATCCCACCACCTCTTGGCGGAATCACGCAGCATATATGTTGTGAGCTTGACCCTCCGCCCTAGAGGAATCTCAAGATGCTCGAAAATAGTTTGCATCAACCCCAGCCAAGACTTTGCAGCCTGTGGTCCGCCATCCCCTGAAAACATAGGCGGATGCTGCTGCTGGAAGATATGTGTCAGCTCATCCATAGATGTGGCAGCCTATAGTTCTCCCTGAAAGGTCTGCATGAACCACATGAAGCCTTCACGGAACTGCGCCTCCGCACCTGTGTCCGGTATAACAGCTGGCACCGCATCTGGCTCTGCTGGAGGATCCACTTATATCCCATGGCCCACCATCTCCAGAGTATAATCGTCGCTGCTCTCCTGGCGAACAGCTCACGGACGTCTAGGCAGCATGACACTACAAGGTCAAAAACATGCCTTAGATTCAAGATTATTAAGACTGAAAATGAAGGAACCAAAAAGGGAACAAGAGGTAGTAGGAATTTCAAGATTTTCAAAACAAGACTACACGGCGTGTACTATTACTACATGGAGTGTACTTGACTTCCCTTCCCCTACCCGGGTCCTTCAACACGGCTAATCCACACGGCTCCCGTTCAACAAAAACTACATGGCGTGTATAATATCTACACGGCGTGTATGGTATTATTTTCCAACTGCCCGTATCATTTTTGACACGGCCGACTACCTGGATTGCAACTACACGGCGTGTTACACCCACACACAGCGTGTACACCACCCCGTTTTCCCACCACACGGCCAAGTCCACACGGTCTTTCTTCATACAAGACTACACGGCGTGTCCCACAGGTACACAGCGTGTTCAAGGAGAGGTGACACCGACCCGTGTTGTTAGTTACACGGCTGAGTCCCCAGGAAACACTACACGGCGTGTACATAATTGACATGGCATGTATGTCTTATAGTATACTATGTCCGTGTTGTTAGTTACATGGGAGGACTCCAGGTCAACACTACACGACGTGTATATCAAGTACACGGCATGTTTTACCCAATCACTTCCATTCCCCGTGTCGCCGCCTACACGGTTTGTGACACGGGAAGATACTAAACAGCGTGTACTCAAAAATTTTATTTTTATTCCCGAACAGAAGAACATACATGACATGTATGAGATATTACACGGCATGTATACTGGGTTTCTAGACAGTATGCCTCAAAAATTTCCCCGGAACCCAGAAAATACTGAAAAACAACACCTAAGTGTCAAATTCCGACCCACGAGGGCCCATACTCCCCACGAATCAAAGTTTGACATCTTATCTGTGTTATAACAAAATAAACAGCTAATGATCCACCAAATTCCAGTCAATGGGGGCCCATACTCCCCAAAAACAAAAGTTTGGCATCCATTCTATAAACAGGATCACATAAAATTACCCTATCAAATAGCATGTATTTTATCAGATCAGCTATCACAACAGCATGCTTTTCCAGCACAACAACTATCACAACAACATGAAATTTCTAATGCACCTACATGGCATGGAACTATGCATGGCATGTGATTTCTAGCATGTGCCTAAATGATGCATGAGACGGCATACCCTCATCTCATCGGGTTGAAACTAAATAGAACCCATAGATAAAATATAACCAGCACAATCTCAAGTGTGTCACCCAACAGTGAAAACATATCAACTGTAAAATTTGCAAAATCAAAAGAAGTGAAAAAATACGAGGTAGACTGGCTTTTCCCTATACACGGGTTAGCTATGCCCGGGCATAGTTTATTACCAACTACCGTTCGTCCTATCCCTGACTATGGCTCCAAATAGTAAGTCAAACAAAAGAACTCCTCTGATACCACTTTGTAACGTCCCGGTTCTGGGTGCCACTCAACGGGTGCCCTTAACCCGGTTCGCCACGTGACCTGAAGCGCATTTCCCCAAACACCATAGGTTTCCGACTAGCAGTGAGGGACCAGGTCTGATAGTGGGGAAACTATTCCCTCATTTGTCAAAAGTGTAGCACAGTGGAATACAAATAAAACATACAACGACAGCGGAAGCAATAAACCATACACAACTAAAATAAATAACTATAGTAGATATAACCAACTGTGTATAAATAATGATGCAACATGTCTCAAGTTCTAAGAAAATATCCAGAACATGTTATACGTCAATACAGTACAACAAAATGCAGAGTACAGCAAAACAAAGAAAAACAACTGGCAGCGACATCGCGAGCCTAGGCTCGGTCCCATGCCCTCCTACTCCTCAGCAACAGTAAAGTACCTGTATAGGGACTCTTTCCCCTATCCACACCTGCAGAAACGTAATCTTTTTGGGCCGAAAAGCATGACCCAAACAGGGTGTGAGAAATATATCTTAGTAGGCACCCACCAAAGGCTTGTGCTCAACTATGTGTAAAACATGAAACAAGTGTGCATTAGTAAAATGTAATAACTAAGAAGTACTCAAAAGTATCTAACTTACTAGTTATATTTCCATTTAATTATTCATTTAATCCATTTAATATTTAGAAACCACCATGGTGAATTTCTAAGTAAACAGTCAGTGTCCTCAGACAACCAAAATCTCACTGTCAGGTAATCAGAATCTAACCCGCAGGTATTTCCCTCAGGCGTAACAGAATCTCACCCTCAGGCATACGAAGTGTCGCCCTTAGGCACAGAATTGAAGCCCTCTGGCATGAAAGGTTTCCCTCAGGTGAAATAATACATTTCCCTCAGGCTAATACAATCATGCCCTCATGCTATAGTAAAACACTACCCTCAGGAATAAGTAATTGGGCCATGCCCAACATATAACATGCAATTCACATAAAATTCCTCTCAAGGAAAAAGTAATGCATAATTTAATCATGGAATACCCTCGGGTATCCTGTCCAAATGGCTAAACAGAGGAACGCACCCCCGGGGTGGTCCTGGATCCAAGCACTCATCCCAAACAATAATTTCACAATTTTATTTAATTACCTATACAATTCTAGGTAGTTAAAATAGCCACGGCCTCAGCCACACGACACCCCATATATGGGTTTGTATCTCAAAAACACACAAAACGCACAACAGTTGGAAAATAAACACCAAGCCACCTACCTTATACGCCAACAAGCGCTATACACGAACGTCAATTCCAGAAACTCCAAATTACGACGTAGATCTGACGAATAAGAAAAGCTGTTTAACCTCAAATAACTCCTGTTAAGAGAACAATTGGTAAGAAACACGCTAGGAGAAGAGAGGGATTACATGTGTGGTTCCAACGTGATCGACAGAAGCGGGATTGGATTCCCGGTGCTCGATCGGCAGATCTCCCAAGGTTTGGCCTCCCTCTTCCGCTCCTCTCATCCAGTTCTAAGCCTTCCCTGTGAACAGGGGAGGCTACTACCCATTTAAGCAAAAAAAAAGTACATGGCATGTACTTCCAAGTACACGGTGTGTACTTTCATCATTTAATTGTTCCTCTGGCGGCACCGCCAAACTGTTCATCCGTCGACATGAGTACACGGCATGTACTCCTGAGTACACAGCGTGTACTGTCGCCCAGCTAGAGGTTGCTCTACCGCCTTACTATTTTGGCCTGCTGACTGACTACACGGCGTTTAAAGGACCACTACACGGTGTGTAGTCGGTTCCTACACCCTTTTTTGCCGACATGGATACACACCCTGTGTACCCATCCCACACGGCCAAAAGTACACGGCGTGTGGAAAAGTACACGGCGTGTAGTTCCAAAATTTAGGATTTTTCCCCATTTTCCATATTTTCTCAAAAACACTTAATGAAAAGAGAAATGAAGAAGGTCGTACCTCAAAAATAAGAATCGGGTTCTTACACCCACTCTCTAGGTCCCCTCTCTCCTCTACACTTGGGCTTCTTCCCAGATCCACCACCGTCACTCCCTCCCTTTCCCCCCTTGTGGTGAAGGTCCTTCTCTGGTGCTCTTCCTCATCTCTCTTTCTTGTTACCCTACTCTCCTCATGACCTCGTTCTCTCTCTCTTGACGACTAGGGTTCCTCTTCCCATCACCTTAAGCTTCTACGCGTTTCTTCTTCTTTGGTCTTGTTTTCCAATTTCTCTCCAGTGAAGTCGCTTCAGCCTTCCTCGAATCGATGACGTATTCTTAAGTCTTCCTCAAATCAATGGAATCTTCTTCGGTCTCCCTCAAATCGACAACATCTTCTTCGGTCTTCTTCATATTGACGTCATCTTCTACATGGGTTGCCTCACATCTACTTTGATGGTCCCCAGTTTTTCTGCCTCGATGACAATTCCTTCATTCATATCCCTTAGTCACTTGAACCATTTATTTGAACCTACATTCCTCTACTCATATCCTGTTCATATCTAGAGTGGTGGTTACAATGGGGTTTTGGGATGTGTGGTTCGATGACCGTTAATGTTCCAGGCATGAGATCCTCGACATTGGCTATGGTTTTTACGGTTTTCTTCCTCAGCTATTAGTGAAGGTTTGTATGATTCTTCCCAGCAGTCGATCTATTTGATGCTTTTTCATTGGTGTTCCAATTTTTGGTTCAGGTTTGGTTTCCACCTCGACGACGTGTTTCTCTTAGCGGTGATGATGACGACTACTCCTCGACGATGATGGTCTTTGATGGTTTCTTTCAATGGTGATGATGGGGGGTCTGTCGTGGTACAGATATTTGGATTCAGAGTTAGTGTGTGCATCTCGATGTGACGGTGACAGTGGCATGATGATGGTTTACTTCTTTTTTATTTTCAAATTTTGAAATGGTTCTTTCAGTGGAGGTATTGATGAGACTACGCAGGTTTTTCATGTTGGTATTTTTAAATTTTGTAATAGGTTTCATATGATAGTAAAGTGTTGTGAATGTTTGTTTTTTATTTTGAAAGTTGTCTCTATAATGGGTGTTTTATGAGGTTTTGTCTCGATGATGGAGGTATGGTTCTCCACTTACCCTTTAAGTGGATTTTCAATAAAATAAAAAAATGTATTGTGGTGGTACTAGATAGATGGAGAGGGACATCTATCTCAATTAGAGAATCTTGTAATATTAGCAAGCTGCTAGTCAAGGAGCTGATAGGAAAGTTGATAATGTATAAGGAAGAATTAAAAGTCAATAAGAAAGAGGAAGATGAACTGAAGAGAATGTAAATGGCTTTCAAAACCACTAATTATAAGAATAAGGAAAAGGAAAGGATAAAATCTCATTCTAACAGTACAAGAAATGAAGATTCACCATCAGATAGTGATGAGGAAGTGGCTCAATTATCTAGATGATTTAAGAGGTTCTATAAATATAAGAAATTTTTTAGAAATCCCAACTTCAAAGGAAGGTATTATCACAAGGGAAACTAGAAGAAGGATTGTAATAGAAGTGAAAAATCTAATTAAATAATCTTCTATGAATGAAAGATAAAATTACATGTAAAGGTCGATTATCCCAAGCTAAAATATAAGAATAAGTATGAGGACAAAGATAAAAATTATAAAAAGGCCATGAAGGAAACATGGAGTTCTTCTAAGGACAGATCAAGTGACTCATAGTCTTTAAATGATGAAAACTATGACAAATCCAATATGTGTTTTATGAAAAACACATCTAAGGTAACCCTTGAGTCTCCTGTACATAACTTTTATTATTCTATAGATGAATCTGACAATAAAGAGAGTCTTACTAGTGAAGTATTATTTTAATACTATAATATGATTGAAGACACTTTTAATGAGATAAAATATAACTACAAATATTTAAAGAAACAACATGTATTGACTACTACTGTTAAATCTAAACTTTTTGTAGAAAAGAGAAAAAATTTGAATTACTCAAGGAGAAAAATGAACTTAAGTTATCTAATGAGAAATTGAAAAAGGGTCTAGAGAAATTTACCAATGGAAAAAAATAATCTTACACAAATTCTTGGAAAAAAAATTCCCCTAGGTATGCTACTGGTATAGGATACCAACATGGGAAAAGAAATCTCACCAAAAACAAGTTTGTAACTAAATCTAGAAAATCTGTTTTTCTACCTAAAAGTGAAAATTATGCTACTAGTTCCAGTTCTAGAAAATATTTTACTACCTCTAGTTTTTATTTACTAAATAGAGTCTATTTTTCAAATATGATACATAATTATTATAGGAAACCCATGAAGAATATGTGGGTTCCAAAAGCACATATTACTAATGTTACTAGACCCAAACAAATCTTGATACCAAAATCTGTTCTTACTTGATTATTTTCTAGGAAAGCTGTTTGAAAAGATCCTATAAAATCTTATGGTATTTAGACAGTGGATGTTCAAGATACATGACAGGATATTAATCATGATTTAATAATTTAATAAATATTGGTGGTGGGCATGTCACTTTTAGTGACAATGTTAAAGGAAAAATAATTGGCTTAGTCCAGATCAGTAACTCTAACTCAGTTTTAATTTCTAAAGTACTTTTTTTTGATGGATTGAAATATAATATACTTAGTATTTCACAACTATGTGATGATTTATTTCATGTTAAATTTTAAAATGATTCTTGTAATTTTTTTAACACTAAGAATGATTTAGTATTTTCTACATTTAGAAATGAAAATGTCTATGATATTAAATTAGATTCTTTAGTTTCTCAAAATGTTTCATTCATAAGTATTTTTCACAAAGAGTCTTGAATTTGGCATAGAATACTAGTACACTACAATATACACTCCTTTAAAAATATTACTAGAAGAGGTTTAGTCAAGGACCTACCCAAACTTGAGTTTCCAATTGATAAATTCTATAATCCTTGTCAAAAGGGTAAATATTAAAAAGTATCTTTCAAACCAAATAAATAAGTTTCAACTTCTCAACCTCTCAAGTTGGTTCACATGGATTTGTTCATACCGTCTAGAGTTTATAGTTTAAATGGGAATCACTATGTTTATTTTCTTATAGATGACTATTCTAGGTATACTTGTACTTATTTCTTGGCTCACAAAAGTGAAGTCTTCTCTCATTTCACCAAGTATGATAAAACTATAGAAAATATTAGTGGACTTGGGATAAAATATCTAAGAAGTGACCATGGATGTGAGTTTGAAAACCAAGAGTTTGAATCCTTTTTCTCATAAAATGGCTATATTCATAACTTCTCTGCCCCTAGGACACCTCAACAAAATGGTTTTATAGAAATAAGAAATAAAACCTTGTAAGAAATTTATAGAACAATTATTAGTGAGTATGACCTACCTATTTACTTTTGGGATGAAGCTATAAATACAACATGCTATATTATTAACAGAGTATTAATTAGACCAATTCTTAAAATAACTTCTTATGAGTTGTGGAACAATAGAAAACCCAAGTTTAACTACTTCAATGTTTTTGGTTTCAAAGTCTATATCCTTAATAGTAAGGATAATCGTGATAATTTTTTATCCAAGAGTGATAAAGGAATTTTTCTAGGATATTAAATCTTTAGTAAATCCTATAGCATCCAACAGCCCGAAGGCCTTCAAATTTTTATTTTGATAAAAACCCCTTTTAAGGGAAGAATGGGGGAAAACCCATGACATCAAGACTTAAACATCAAACCAATTCCCAACAGACCAAAACTAAATATCAAGAACAACCCTCCCTACAAGAGATTGTCTCCTCCTGGCAACAAAATACATTAAAAACCAGCTTCCATTGTCTCATCGCAACACGGCTAGCTGTCTCACGCCAAAATAATGGGCCCGGTACCGATGGAAAAAGCCATACCCTCTCAAATGTCCGATTCTGAGAAGCCATGAAACAATTTGAACTAATTTCCCTCAACCTCATCTGGAGAAGCTTCTTGTAGACAAATGGTTGCAGAATCACTTAATCCATGGACTACCAAACCCAAAACCTTTCCTCCTATCTAGCATATCCAAAGCAGAGGAAACTCATTATCCTCCTTGCCATCCAAAATCCGCACTTCAGTGCAACAAAAAAAACGAAGAACCAAACACACGGCCCACACCAAAGCCTCAATCATTCCCAAATTCAGTAACCCTTCTCACAAAAACATCATATCAAATTCATCCCAAGAAACCTAAATCCTGAAGAACAGATGAGTCTCATCCACACCGTTGCCTCAATCCCTCAAACCATCCACAACAACATCCAAATCAAAACCAAAGGGAAAAAAATCAATACAAAAATTGGAACTGCAAACGCAACCGTGAGGCCATGCAGCAAACAGAACCATATCCCATCGCCGACTTCTCATTCGAGCCCGGAGACCACCTCAACCTTCCACAAAACACCCATCTCAGCACAGAATCGTTGCGTCGATCTTCATCCAGAATGAGCGGGAGCAACGACTGTCGGAGCCACCGCACTGCCAAAAAATCCCTACCCAGCGAAGAGAGGGAGAGCAGAAGCAGGCCAGTAAACGGTGGGAAATACCATGACAGTCGCACCCGCGAAGAATGACGTCACCCCTGGAAGATGAACCGCTGTCACGAAGCACCGAGCTGGAGTGCTGAAGAGCATATTTGAATTCGATCCGCGGTGGAAGAGAGCTGGCGACAGGGAACCCTAACATGGCGTCGCCCCTTACGGGCTCATCAGAGAATCACGCTCAGACAAAAAATCTTTAGTAAATCCTATAGAGTCTTTAAAAAAAGAACCAAATGTGTGGAAGAATCTATGAATGTCAAATTTGATGAAACATATCCAAATGAACCAAAGACCTACCTATATAATCTTGAGAATGATATGTCAAATATGAACATCAATGACAAATCTCTTGAACATCTTATGAAGGAATCTGTTAAAACTTACAGTTCTGGAAATTCTCCAGATTCAAGCCATAATGAACCTGAACCTATTGAAGAACCTGGAATTACTGGTCCTTCTTTTTCTAGAGCTGTTAGAACTCTTAATAACCATCCTTTAGATGTTGTTGTTGGAGATTTAGTTAAAGGAATACAGACTAGGGATTCTCTTAGAAATCAGGTTGAACATCAAGCTTTCTTGTCACAGATTGAACCTAAAAACATCAATGATGCTATCAATGATGAATTTTGGGTGATGGATATACAAGAGGATATAAATTAGTTTTAAAGAAATAAAGTTTGGAAACTTGGGGATAGACCCAACGAATCCTTGACCATAGGCATTAAATGGGTGTTCATGAAAAATTAGATAAATATGGTAACATAGTTAGAAACAAATCTATATTGGTTTCCCAAGGTTATATTCAATAAGAAGGAATTGACTATAAATAAACTTTTTCACCAATTTCTAGAATTTAAGCCATTATAATCTTTCTTGCCTATGCAGAACATCTCAATTTCAAACTTTATCGAATGGATGTCAAGATTGCATTCCTAAATGAGTATATAGTTGAGGATGTTTTTTTGAACAACCCCCTAGTTTTACAAAACCTCAATTTCCAAATCATTTTTTTAAATTAACAAAATATTTATATGGTTTATAAAAATCTCCAAGAGCTTGGTATGATAGATTAAGTAGTTTTCTCATTTCCAAAGGTTTTACAAAAGGTATAGCTAATCCTACTCTTTTTATAAAACAAATTTCTAAATATGTTTTAGTTGTTCAAATCTATATAGATGACATTATTTTTGGATCTTCAAGAAATTATTTATGTACTTATTTTTCAAAGATGATGCAAAATGAATTTGAAATGAGTTTTATGGGTGAACTAAAATTCTTTCTTGGATTAAAAATTTTTCAAAACAAAGAAGGTATTATTTTAAATCAAAGAAAATATACAAAATATCTGATAAAAAATTTTCGATTGGATAGCACTAAAAGTAGTAATACTCCAATGAGTACTACCTGTAAGTTGGATCTTGATGAAAATGGAATTTTTTTTTATCAAACCACTTATAGAGGAATGATTGGAAGTTTACTCTACTTAACTAATATTTGTCCTGATATTATGTTTAGGGTTTTCATGTGTGTGTGTTTTCAAGAAAACCCCAAAGAGTCTCATTTAAATTTTGTTAAAAGAATTTTCAAATACCTTAAACATACAACCAAATTAGGATTGTTTTATCCTAGAGGACAATCATTCGATTTAGTTAGCTATTCTGATTCTGATTTTGGTGGTTGTAAGTTAGATATAAAGAGAACCTATGGAACATGTCACTTTTTAGGAAAGTCTCTAGTATCATGGTGTATTAAAAATTAAAATTATGTTTCATTATCTACTGTCGTGACTGAATGCATAGCTGGTGGTAGTTGTTGTGCACAAATTTTGTGAATGAAACACACCTTACTAGACTATGGATATCAATTCAGACATGTACCCATAAATTGTGACAATACAAGTGTTATTAACATTTCAAATAATCCTGTTTCGCATTCCAGGACTAAACATATTGATGTAAGACATAACTTTTTGAGAGATCATTATCAAAAAGGTGATATCACTTTGGAATTCATTGGCACCGAACATCATCTTTCTGATATCTTCACTTAGAAATTAAGTTATGAAAGGATGAATTACCTCATACATGAATTATGGATGATAAGTCTTAAGTGAACAGCTTATTATTTTACAATTTACAGTTTCATGATTCACGGTTTCACAAGTTACTATCTTATAGTGACTATCTCACATTTATGGTCTCACAGTTATTACCTCTTAGTTATGGTCTCACACTTGCTGTCTTAATGATATGGTTGCACCATTTGGAGTCATACCATAATGATGACATCGTGAAAACCTGTTCCGGTATAAGGCCCCAACCTTAAACCTTACTTAATCTTGAGTTATTACAAGATTACACATTGAGGATCTTTTCGGGTTTAGAGTTTTAGAGAATTAGATCATAAAACTTGCATTACATTCCACATATAAACAATGTGGTTACATAAAGATAGTATTCTTCATTCCCATCAATGGAAACATATTTAAAATAAAACATGGATTCTTTCTTGACACTTCCTTGACACTATCATCACATAATGTACCTTTCCCTTGACCTGTGAAAAACATTTCAAAAAAACTTGGGATGAGCATAAAAAGCTCAGTATGGGTTATAAAAACATGGAAAGGAAACATGGGTACATATATACATAAGAATGAAATCATACTTTACCCGTAAAACATAATCACTTTAACATACCTCATCAAATCATGAATAAATCATAGAAATCATAAGACATAAAGGTAACTTGAGGCATTCATAACATTCTTACATAGAGAGTAACCCTCTTGGTTATGTTTGGAATACCCATCACAGTATATTCCCTAAATCTCTTCGGAGAAACCTTAACGTTTCACTCCTTCGTGTTACCCAATGCATTGGAGAGCTATATCGGGCTCACCCGCCCTTAGTTTATCACAGAACCACCCGTCTTCATAATAATGCCCAAGAACCATAACATAATCGTATCACATAAAACATGCATAAAGGAAACATAAAACTTCCGCATTTCAATCACAAGATATCAATACAACACAAAAAAACTTTGTGAAAACCATTTTCAATACCAAAATAAAATAAAAGTAAAACATGGTATTTATTTTTCTTTTAAAAAGAAGGTATGGCTTGTAGAGGAAGCCGAAACTCAAATAACGGTCACGACGGTGGAGAAGTCGTTGTCGCCGCATACGTACGACAAAAACATTCCCTTTTGTCATTTAGTAAACACTTCGTATAAAAAAGATTCCTTTTGAATAAACGTAAAAGTAAAAGGGGTTTATACACCGTATAAAAGAAAGTTGTGTATAAAATAAAATATGCCTCAATGAAAGGAGATTGAGACGAAGTCCCATACCTCATATCCGACTTGACCCGATCGTTCTTTAATCTCCTGAATAATAAACTTGAGTTAATATCTACTTTCTTATGAACCTTTTTCAAGTTCATTATTCCTTTTATACCATGTTATGAACATCATGTAATCATTTAAGTTAATAATGTTCATTTTGTCGGTATTTGGTTCTTAAGTAAAAAATAGACTTCTTACACTTACATGTTGTTAATTTGGTCAAAGGTTCGTTATATCCAGAATGATATTAATGATTTGGATAACATATACATCATATATATTCATCATATACATGTATTTATAATATTACATCACATTTAGAGGTAAGAAATGAAATGCACCATTCATGGAGACGGTAAGTCGTACGTACGCATGAACGCTACTTCCATTTCTATTTCGTATTTTTTGGAATGGAATCATAATTATATAAGAGTATATTATAATTCCAGTATAATAACATATATAATATCATTAACTTTATCCTTTACACATCCCACATATGGTATTAATGAATCAAATCACTTTCAGGGGGCGGTAGTCCGCACTTCCTAAAATGAAGATATCGTGTTTACCCATAATGGAAATAATAATGGTATGCCATAAATGAAAAATACAGAAACTTAAGGAAAGAATAAACATATTATATATCATATATAAAAATAGTGACATCATAATGGCCACCTTTGAAGGTGTTAAATGAGTATTGAACAATCATCGTTTCGGGAGGCAGAATTTCGCCATCCACGGAAAACATATGTTCTTTAACCATTTGATGTAGTTGTGTGAGAGTGTAGCTCAAATAAATATTATAACAACATCCTAGTATATTGAATATACTTTTTGTGTTACAAAATAAGTAAATAAAAAGAGTTTATGGGGTTGTAGAAGCAAAATAAAACAAATGAACATGAGAGAATGAATTACCTTTAAAAGTGTAACTCCTTTTGATTTGAGCCTAAAGGCTTCCTTTGAAAGGATTCTTCCCAAAGGGAATCCTATAGGATGAGGATAGGGATGTGGAGAGAGTAAATGGGCAGGGTTTGGCCGAGCCAAAGGCTTGAGGAGTGTGTGAAATAAGGTAGAGGTGGGGGCCTTTTATAAGAGGAGAGGAGGGGCACTTTTGGAAAGTAAAGAAATATTACTTTATTTGAAAATGTGTTTCGGTTTAAAAGGTCCCACATTGATATAATTCGTGGATAAGGTGATAAGGCTTCGAAATCCACTCATCCAATTGGTTTTTTCCATGTGTAGGTTTTAGATTTTTCATTATCTTTCCATTTTATTTAAATCGTTAAATAATGAGGTCATCGCTGCATCATCATGATGTCATAAATAATTTAATTTATTTAAAGTCTAAAAATTATAAAAAAACTACTATGATGTAGGAAATCTTTTTAGATTTACAATGACTATTTATAATCAAAAATCTGATCTTTATAATTCCATGTAAAAATTGTTTTAGTAAAACATCTCTTGTTTGTGTCATTTTTACTTTAACATTTAATAAAAAGTTATTTATGTCATTTCCCAACCAAAGTGGATCCATGGGGTCCCCAAGTTTACCCATGGATTGTCTTGGTCGGCCATGACATAACCAATGAGGGTAGGACATGTGTCAAGCTCATCTCATTTTATTAAAGCATTATTTTTACCTTAAACTACACTAATTACCACTAATCGCGATTAAAAACTTAATAAGTTACTATTCACCAAAAAATTATTTTAATCCCATTGAACCACATTTTACTTCTTAATGACAACCATTTATGTCGGATTTTTGAAATTCAAAACACAAAAATGGCAAAGTTTCATTTAAAAGAAAAATCAGTTTCTTTAACTACCACTTAGTGGTTTCACTATTCACCAAAAATTGAAGTTTTTCAGAAAATTACCAAAAATTCACCCTAAGCTATATTTGATATTCTGAATTCAAAAATGAAGTCTATTTTACAAAATTCAATACATATAAGTCACATTAATTAATTTAATAATTAATTCCCGCTGTCAGAGCAAATAGCGTGTTTTTATGAAACAATAAGTATCAAAAGATTGACACCAGTTTAAGTCCAATTTCAAAGTGAAATTGATTCCAATGACCACCATTGGATTAAATGGTAAAAATATTTTCAGATTTCACTTCAAAACCAATTCAAAAGATAATATAATCATATAAATAAATTAGATTAAGAAGCAGTTTTGATGTAAAATGCAGTATTTTTCACTATTCATTAAAAAATGAACATTGTCAGAAAAATACCAAAAATTCACACAAGGTAAATTTTGATGTCCCAATCATAAAGAATAAGTTTATTTTTACAAAAATAGTTTATAAAATTTTCAAAAGATAGATTCAAAAATGGTTTGCCATCAAAAGGCAGTAAAACAATCTTTTAAGAATATTAGTGTATTCCATGCATAAGATTGTATTTATTTTCATTTTAAGCCTCTATAACACTATCTTAATCATTAATGGACATAGATAAAAATATCTATTGTTCATTACTTACTTGGGATGTTACATCCTTCCCCCCCTTTAGAAAATTGTGTCCCCGCAATTTATTTACTTATCAAATAAATGGGGGTACTTATCCCTCATTGCATTTTCAGATTCTCATGTTGCCTCTTCAATCATGTGGTTTTTCCACAAAACCTTTACCTGGTGAATCACCTTATTCTATAACACTTGCTCCCTATGGTCAAGAATCTGGACCGGTTGTTCCTTATAAGATAGGTTCTCTTCCAACTGAACTACCTATAGACTCCAAACATGAGATGGATCTAGCATATACTTTCTCAACATCGAAACGTGAAAAACATTGTGTACCTGAGATAAACTTGGAGGTAAAGTCATTCGGTATGCAACTGATCCAACTCTCTCCAGAATTTCGTATGGTCCAATGAACCTCAGACTCAACTTTCCTTTCTTACCAAATCTCATCACACTTTTCCAAGGAGAAACCTTGAGAAAAACATGATCACCTACCTCGAAAGATAGATCCTTCCTCCGGTTATCTGCATAACTCTTCTGCCTTCTCTGAGCTGTTCTCATGTGTTTCTGAATCAGCTGAACTTTTTCTGCCATCTCTTCTACCAATTCTGGTCCCATCAACTTCCTTTCACCCACTTCATCCCAGAAAGCTGGAGTTCGACACCACTTCCCATATAATGCCTGAAATGGTTCCATCTGTATACTAGAATGAAAACTGTTATTATATGAAAATTAAACCAAAGAAAGATGTTGGTCCCAACTTCCCTGATAATCCATAGAACAAGCTCGTAGCATATCCTCCAATGTCTGAATTGTTAGTTATAACTGCCCATCTAATTGAGGATGAAAAGCTGTACTAAAATTTAATTCAGTACCCAATGACTTCTGAAGGCCTTTCCAAAAGTTAGAAGTGAACATGGGATCACGATCAGATACAATGGAGAGAGGAACTCCATGTAACCTGACTATCTCTTTAAGATACAAACGGGAAAGTTGATCAAGAGAGAAAGTATCTCGTATAGCAAGGAAATGAGCAGATTTGGTCAAGCGATCAACAATAACCCAGATTGCATTATTACCTCGAGATGTCTTCGGTAATCCAACAACAAAGTCCATGGATATATTCTCCCATTTCCACTCTGGCACTGGTAAAGGCTGAAGCATCCCTTTCGGTAACTGCCGCTCTGCTTTAACCTGCTGACAATTCAAACACTTCACAGTAAAATCAGCAATATCTCTTTTCATTCCATCCCACTAGTAATACTCTCGCAGATCTCTATACATCTTAGTACTGCCCGGATGAACTGAAAATGGAGAACTGTGAGCTTCACATAACAACTCTCTCTTCAACTGTGAATCACAAGGCACACACAATCTCTTCTCAAATCTCAAAACACAATCATTATCAACGTTGAATTCAGGCAACTTACCTTTCTGAACCATCTCTACCTTTTTCTGCAACTCACTGTCTTGCTTCTGTGCTTGCTTGATTCTATCTGATAGAGATGATCTCACTGATACTTGAAACAAAACAGAAGGACTTCCTGCACCAATAACTTCTATGCCAAAGTTCATCAAATCCTTAACCAAAGGATCACGTTCCAAACGCAACATTGTTAATGAAGCATTACTTTTTCGACTCAAAGCATCAGCCACTTTATTTGCTTTTCCCGGATGGTAATGAATTGTACAATCATAATACTTGATTAATTCTAGCCATATCCTTTGTCTCATGTTCAATTCTTTCTGAGTGAATATATACTTTAAACTTTTGTGATCAGTATATATTTCACACTTTACTTCATACAAATGATGCCTCCAAATTTTTAAAGAAAAAACAACAGCAGCTAATTCCAAATCATGAGTAGGGTAATTTACCTCATGAGTTTACAACTGTCGTGAAGCATAAGCAATTACCTGATCATTCTGCATTAGGACGCAACCAAGTCCTTTCAATGAAGCATCACTGTATATAACAAACTCACCATTCCTGGAAGGTAGTGCCAAAACTAGAGCATTCACCAATCTTCTTTTCAATTCCTGAAAACAATCATCACATTCTTTTGTCCAGATAAACTTAACACCCTTCCGAGTTAGCTTAGTCATTGGACTAGATAACCGTGAAAAATTTCTAACAAACCTTCTGTAATAGCCCGCCAAACCAAGGAAGATACAAATCTCGGTAACATTTGTGGGTCTTGTCCATTCTTCCACAACTTTTGTTTTTGTAGGATCAACATTTATTCCATCTTTAGAAACAATGTGACCAAGGAAAGAAATTTGTTGCAACCAAAACTCACACTTGCTGAATTTCCCATACAATTTCTTTTCTTTTAAGGTTTGAAAGATAACCCTTAAATGTCTTTCATGCTCCTCTTTACTTTTAGAAAACACCAAAATATCATCAATGAAAACCACCACAAACTTATCCAAGAACTCATGGAAAATTCTATTCATTAAGTCCATGAATACAGCAGGTGAATTGGTTAGCCCAAAAGGCATTACTACAAATTCATAATGGCCATATCTCGTACGGAACGCGGTCTTCGGAATATCTGCCTCCTTTACCTTCAGCTGATGGTACCCTGATCTCAGGTCAATCTTTGAAAAAAACTGAGCTCCCTGGAGCTGATCAAACAGATCATCTATATGAGGCAAAGGATATTTGTTCTTAATAGTGATGTTATTCAAGGCTCTATAATCAATGCAAAGTCTCATAGAACCATCTTTCTTTTTAACAAATAAAACAGGAGCACCCCATGGTGATGTTCTAGGTCGAATGAAACCTTTCTCTAATAAATCTTGCAATTTCTCCTTCAACTCTAAAAGTTCAATTTGATCCATTCGATAAGGGGGTTTTGAAATTGGCTTAGCATCAGGAACTAAGTCAACAGTAAACTCAACTTCTCGATCTGGTATTATTCCAGGCAACTCGTCAGGAAAAACATCAGGATACTCATTTACCACTGGCACATCATTAATTTGAACAGTTCCTTTATTTTCAACGATGTGTGCAAGGTAACATTCATTTCTATATTTTACAAGTTTCTCGGCCTCTTGATATGTTATCAAAAGTAAGGATTCATTCATGTAAACAAACTGAAAGTCTTTCTGAAAAGAAACTTCTTTAGATCTACAGTCAATCTTAGCATGGTAAATAGAGAGCCAATCCATACCCAGGATAACATCAAACTCTACTAGAGGTAGAATAATAAGGTTTGCAAGTAGGTTCTTTCCACAGATAAGGATAGGAAGATTCTTATAAATTCTTTTTGCCTTAACATTTCCCCTAGGTGTTTTTACCAAAAGTTCAGGAGTCATTTCTTGAGATGGTATTCCCATTTTACTAGAAAAGGTTTCAGAGATGAAAGAATGTGTAGACCCCGAATCAAACAACACACTGGCATAATCTGAAAAAACAAACAAAGTACCTGATACAACTTCATTTGATGGCCCAACATCTGCTGAAGTAGTTGCAAAGGATTTCACCACCCCTTTCTGCTTGTAGTCTAACTACTTCCCATTACTCAAGCTCTTTGTCGGACACTCGTTTTCATAGTGACCCATCTCATTGCACTTATAACATTTCACTAACTGTAAATCAAATTTGTTCTTACCTTCACCTTGATCCTTTTCAGTGCAATCACGAGCCTTATGTCCCATCTTACCACATCGGTAGCACTTTCCAGAATTTAGAAGAAATTCCCCAGCATGCCTTTTGCCACATTTATCACAAACTGGAAACTTAGTTCTCTTACCATCAGACTTTTTTGAAGAATTCTTACCTTTCTCCTGCCACCTCGGTCTCTTCTTCTGCTGGTTTTTATAGAACACTTGGTCATCGGCAAACTCCATTTCCACCTTCTCAGCACATCGAACAAGCTTTTCATAACTTTTAAACTCACTGGAAGCTAATTCCCTTCGATATTTTGGATTTAATCCTGAGTAAAAACGATTGATTTTACTATCAAGGTCTCGGATAAAATTTGGAGCATACCTTGCCAATCGAGTGAACCTTTCTTCATAGGTAGCCACTGAGTCTTCCTCTTGCCTCAATTCCAAGAATTGTTTTTCCATCCTAAGTCGAACAGCCTTAGGAAAATACTTCTCAAGAAACATACCTCTGAATTCATCCCAGTCAAGAGCATCAATCTCATCGGCGTCCCTGATATTTTTAACCATAGACCACCACTGATCTGCCTCACCCTCCAAACGGTAAATAGCAAGACTAACCTTTTGATTGTCTGAACACCCCATGACATCAAAAATCTTCTCCAGTGCTTTAATCCACCCTTCAGCTAGCACAGGGTCAGATGATCCTCTGAATGATGGTGGATGTTGCCTCATGAAATTTTCCACCACTGACATGTTCCTCTGCAGTTGATCTGGCTGATCTTGTGCATGGATACCACCACCATTTATCGCTTGAGTCAACTGCTCCATTACTGCAACAAACTGTTCAGTTCCAATTCCGACCATTTCTGGATGCTAATTCGGAAGGTTATTTCCTTCTGTATGCCTTCCTAGCACTGCTTCCCTGTTTCCTCTACGGAAAACCATTCTGAACAAACATGTCTTAGATGAAGCAACATGGTAATCTTCAAATGCTATATCATTTCAATTTGACCATAAAAAAAATATTTTTGGATAATCATTTAATAGAATTCTAACTCCTAAAGTTATCTAAACCGACCTTTGATACCAACTATAAGGCCCCAGCCTTAAACCATACTTAATCTTGAGTTATTACAAGATTACACATTGAGGATCTTTTCGGGTTTAGAGTTTTAGAGAATTAGATCATAAAACTTGCATTACATTCCACATATAAACAATGTGGTTACATAAAGATAGTATTCTTCATTCCCATCAATGGAAACATATTTAAAATAAAACATGGATTCTTTCTTGACACTTCCTTGACACTATCATCATATCATGTACCTTTCCCTTGACCTGTGAAAAACATTTCAAAAAAAATTGTGATGAGCATAAAAAGCTCAGTATGGGTTATAAAAACATGGAAAGGAAACATGGGTACATATATACATAAGAATGAAATCATACTTTACCCATAAAACATAAGCACTTTAACATACCTCATCAAATCATGAATAAATCATAGAAATCATAAGACATAAAGGTAACTTGAGGCATTCATAACATTCTTACGTAGGGAGTAACCCTCTTGGTTACATTTGGAATACCCATCACAGTATATTCCCTAAATATCTTTAGAGAAACCTTAACGTTTCACTCCTTCGTGTTACCCAATGCATTGGAGAGCTATATCGGGCTCACCTGCCCTTAGTTTATCACAGAACCACCCGTCTTCATAATAATGCCCAAGAACCATAACATAATCGTATCACATAAAACATGCATAAAGGAAACATAACACTTCCACATTTCAATCACAAGATATCAATACAACACAAAAAAAACATTGTGAAAACCATTTTCAATACCAAAATAAAAGAAAAGTAAAACATGGTATTTATTTTTCTTTTAAAAAGAAGGTATGGCTTGTAGAGGAAGCTGAAACTCAAATAACGGTCACGACGGCGGAGAAGTCGTTGTCGCCGCATACGTACGACAAAAACATTCCCTTTTGTCGTTTAGTAAACGCTTCGTATAAAAAAGATTCCTTTTGAATAAACGTAAAAGTCAAAGGGTTTTATACACCATATAAAAGAAAGTTGTGTATAAAATAAAATATGCATCAATGAAAGGAGATTGAGACGAAGTCCCATACCTCGTATCCGACTTGACCCGACCGTTATTTAATCTCCTGAATAATAAACTTGAGTTAATATCTACTTTCTTATGAACCTTTTTCAAGTTCATTATTCCTTTTATACCATGTTATGAACATCATGTAATCATTTAACTTAATAATGTTCATTTTGTCGGTATTTGGTTCTCAAGTCAAAAATAGACTTCTTACACTTACATGTTGTTAATTTGGTCAAAGGTTCGTTATATCCAGAATTATATTAATGATTTGGATAACATATACATCATATATATTCAGAATATACATGTATTTATAATATTAAATCACATTTAGAGGTAAGAAATGAAATGCATCGTTCATGGAGACGGTAAGCCGTACGTACGCATGAACGCTACTTCCATTTCTATTTCGTATTTTTTGGAATGGAATCATAATTATATAAGATTATATTATAATTCCAGTATAATAACATATATAATATCATTAAATTTATCCTTTACACATCCCACATATGGTATTAACGAATCAAATCACTTTTAGGGGGCGGTAGTCCGCACTTCCTAAAATGAAGATATCGTGTTTACCCATAATGGAAATAATAATGGTATGCCATAAATAAAAAATACAGAAGCTTAAGGAAAGAATAAACATATTATATATAATATATAAAAATAGTAACATCATAATGGCCACCT
The DNA here is from genome assembly GCA_963277665.1 of Viscum album. Classification (NCBI taxonomy): domain Eukaryota; kingdom Viridiplantae; phylum Streptophyta; class Magnoliopsida; order Santalales; family Viscaceae; genus Viscum; species Viscum album. The sequence goes on along the minus strand of OY728153.1, from coordinate 516,007,844 downwards.
TTGAAGGTGTTAAATGAGTATTGAACAATCATCGTTTCGGGAGGCAGAATTTTGCCATCCACGGAAAACATATGTTCTTTAACCATTTGATGTAGTTGTGTGAGAGTGTAGCTCAAATAAATCTTATAAAAACATCCTAGTATATTGAAGATATTGTTTTTGTTACAAAATAAGTAAATAAAAAGAGTTTATGGGGTTGGAGAAGCAAAATAAAACAAATGAACATGAGAGAATGAATTACCTTTAAAAGTGTAACTCCTTTTGATTTGATCCTAAAGGCTTCCTTTGAAAGTATTATGCCCAAAAGGAATCCTCTAGGATGAGGATAGGGATGTGGAGATAGTAAATGGGCAGGGGTTGGCCGAGACAAAGGCTTGAGGAGTGTGTGAAATGAGGTAGAGGTGGGGGCCTTTTATAAGAGGAGAGGAGGGGCACTTTTGGAAAGTAAAGAAATATTACTTTATTTGAAAATGTTTTTCGGTTTTAAAAGGTCCCACATTGATATAATTCGTGTATAAGGTTATAAGGCTTCTAAATCCACTCATCCAATTGGTTTTGGCCATGTGTAGGTTTTAGATTTTTCATTATCTTTCCATTTTATTTAAATCGTTAAATAATGAGGTCATCGCTGCATCATCATGATGTCATAAATAATTTAATTTATTTAAAGTCTAAAAATTATAAAAAAAATACTATGATGTAGGAAATCTTTTTAGCTTTCCAATGATTATTTATAATCAAAAATATGATCCGTATAATCCCATGTAAAAATTGTTTTATTAAAACATCTCTTGTTTGTGTCATTTTTACTTTAACATTTAATAAAAAGTTATTTATGTCATTTCCCAACCAAAGTGGATTTATGGGGTCCCCAAGTTGACCCATGGATTGTCTTGGTTGGCCATGACACAACCAATGAGGGTAGGACATGTTTCAAGCTCATCTCATTTTATTAAAGCATTATTTTTACCTTAAACTACACTAATTACCACTAATCGCGATTAAAAACTTAATAAGTTACTATTCACCAAAAAATTATTTTAATCTCATTGAACCACATTTTACTTCTTAATGACAACCATGTATGTCGGATTTTTGAAATTCAAAACACAAAAGTGGCAAAGTTTCATTTAAACGAAAAATCAGTTTCTTTAACTACCACTTAGTGGTTTCACTATTCATTAAAAATTGAAGTTTTTCAGAAAATTACCAAAAATTCACCCTAAGCTATATTTGATATTACGAATTCAAAAATGAAGTCTATTTTACAAAATTCAATACATATAAGTCACATTAATTAATTTAATAATTAATTCCCGCTGTCAGAGCAAATAGCGTGTTTTTATGAAACAATAAGTATCAAAAGATTGACACCAGTTTAAGTCCAATTTCAAAGTGAAATTGATTCCAATGACCACCATTGGATTAAATGGTAAAAATATTTTCAGATTTCACTTCAAAACCAATTCAAAAGATAATCTAATCATATAAATAAATTATATTAAGAAGCAGTTTTGATGTAAAATGCATTATTTTTCACTATTCATTAAAAAATGAACATTGTCAGAAAAATACCAAAAATTAACACAAGGTAAATTTTGATGTCCCAATCATAAAGAATAAGTTTATTTTGACAAAAATAGTTTATAAAATTGTCAAAATATAGATTCAAAAATGGTTTGCCATCAAAAGGCAGTAAAACAATCTTTTAAGAATATTAGTGTATTCTATGCATAAGATTGTATTTATTTTAATTTTAAGCCTCTATAACACTATATTAATCATTAATAGACATAGATAAAAATATCTATTATTCATTACTTACTTGGGATGTTACATCCGGTATCACCGTAATGACTCATATTTCTATTTTTAGAATTTCCTTTCTCGTATCGTTGTATCGATTATTTTGTTGATTTTATACCACGTATTTGTGTTTGTGACATTTTTAATCCCTAAATGATAAAAACCCAATATTTTTTCACTTCTCTCTTCACTTGAGCTCTCTTCTCTTGAAACCAAAACCCTTCTCTCTCAAACTGTTATCCCTCTCTAAACCATTCATCTTTCTCGAACCCATATTGGATGCCCAGAATGAATCATCCATCTTCATCGACTCCTAAGAATTGAAGATCTTAGAAGAAATTGAAAACGAATCAGAGATTAATGGTTGAGAAACCGCTGAATCTAGGCCTTACTGGTAGAAAAATACTTCCAGAAAATAAAGTTTGTTTGAAGTGGTTGCGGATAAGTAAGTCACTTGTTTTGAAAGTATTGGAAGAATAGGGATGGTTAGACTAGTTTACAAAAGATAAAAGGCTGATTTTTCCAAGTCTAGTGTATGAGTTTTATCAGTATGTTCAATTTTCAGTCAATACTGAAGATGAATTTGTAGTAAGAAGCTGGGTTAATGGTCAAAAGTGTACCTTTAATTTGAGGCTATGGGCTGGATACCTCAGAATACCTCATGAAGAAATTTTTTAGGATTTACAAAGAGGTACTCCTCCACCTAGTGATGTGTTAGGCTTAAAAGAGTCCCTATGATGTTTGACTGAAAATAAGAAGAAGAGAAGGAAAATTGCTGTTGAGTTGGATGGTGAGACACTGTTGCTTTTCAAGTTTATCTAGTATATTATTTGTCCAAGGAAAAGGGATTTTTCTACCCTTAAGTATCAATATGTGTTCTTGATACATCTTAAAAATAATGGGCACAAGATAAATATATGTAAGTATATTATACTTTTCATGTGTGAAATGATCAAGACAACTTCAAAATAAACTTCTCTGTTTTATTCAAGGTTAATTTCTACAATGTTATTTTCTAAGGGATTAGTTGGTTTGAAGGAAGAAATAATTGAAGATTATGAGTTTTTTATCTCAAAGGATACAATCAGAAGGATGAAAATTATTTGGAACCCATGGAAAAAGTCTTGGGTGGAAGACAATGAAAGATTGTATGAGAATTTTAATCCAATTGAGAATCCTTTAAGACCTAAGAACAAATCTGACCCTGGTTTGGAACCAGATGAAGTTGTTGAATATTCAGATGAGGAGGAAGAAGATGTAGAAATTTCACCTGAGGAAGGAACTATCTTAGACAAAGAAGATAGTGGCCTACATGTTCCACAAGATTTAGTTTCAAAATATTTAGTTACTGTTAAAAGAAGTGTTAGCGTTAAATAAGAGCCTTTTATAGAAGAATATCTTGTTGTAGTGGAAGAACCTAATATTGAGAAATAGGCTTCTATTGTGGAATAGTCATAAAAACAAGATGAACCTGAAATAATCCTATCTGTTGAGGAAAGAATAGAATAGTCTTTTCAACTAGTTAGAAAAGAGATGGGTGAGCCTGATAGAGCTGAGAATTTGGGAATGGGTCAAGAGACTAAATCTCTTAGTCCTAGAAGAGCTGCACCTATTGAGGGGGATCAGCCCCCTAGTTTAGAAAGTGTTAAAGTTCCCAATCCTATTGACCAAATCTCTGTGGATACCTGGTATAAGTTTCCTATCTATTTTTATGTGGATAATATCCAACAGGCCTCAATAAAAGGAATGGATCTTCCCACTGTGTTTCAATTAAAATCGATTTATTCTATATAAGTAACCTCTACTAAGGAGTATAAACCTGTTTCAGTTCTTATTCCTGAACCTAATCAAGAATCTTCTGATTCTGTGAGTCAAATTGATCTGAAAATTTTTGGAGAAACTTTGTTATCTATATTTGAAAAGATCATAAAGTCACATCCTTCCCCAGTGACTAATCTTAGTGAAATATATGATGCCCTAGTTTTAGAGAAAATCATATGGAAAATTCAACTGAAGATACTAAATGAAATTCAAGAAGTTTGAATTGAGAAAAAATAGTTGAGTGATGAAGTGAAGTCTCTCATATCTATGGTTGAAGATATGCATAAAGTGTTTCAAACTTGACAAGCTCTTATAGCTCATCCTATTGAGGATGTCGATGATAAGATCCCACAGAAGGTTTTATCTATGATTCAACCAAACCTGGATACAGTATATGAAAAAGTGGCTAAGAGCAACACCAAGATAGTAAATGAGATGTGTGCCCTTTTTGTTGGACTTAATAAGCTAACTGATGTGTATAAGTGATGTTTACAAAAAGTTATGAATCAACTTAATTCTCTCAAATTAGCTGTTATAGCTTCAAATGCCTCTGGATAGCCATCTCTGCCTATGGATAGTGAACTGATCAGAATATTTTTCAAAGAAGAGCTTCAGTCGTGTTGAGTGGTATTGATAAGGAAGGTTTCTCTGATGTCATCTAAAATAGTGACTATGTTCTTGATTTTGTGATGATACATTCAAATATTTCCAATGATTATCAAGAATAAATCTCTAAGAAAGTGGACTTATACTTCAATAGAATTTATTCTATGCATGATCTGACCAATCACTTCAATTATCTTGTAGAAAATTTGAAAATTCCCCCTGCCACTCAAGCCTTTAAGAATCAAGTTCAAAAGCTGAAATACTTCACTCCTCTGTTGGACAAGTATTTTGAGAATAAAGATTACTTTGATAAGGCTATGAAGTATGGAGGTGATATCATCACTGATTTCATTAAGTTGTTGAAGCCTTATCTACATGTGCAAGTTACTTCCATTATGGCTCCTGCAACTGCCTCTTTGTGGCCTAGTTCAACCCTTTCCTCCTCCAATACCTTTTCTCCTGATACTATGTTTGTATCTTAGGCTCTGAGCTAGATCAGACATGTTATTTTTGAACAATTGTTGCCTCGGTCTTCAACCAAACCCACTCTTTCAACCTCTGTCTTTAAAGGAGTGCCTTTTTCTTCTCTCACCATTGGATCAATACCTTTTACCACTTCTAATTCTGCTCCTGTGGATCCTCCTGATGTCTCTTCCAATGTAAATTAAAATACTATTATCTCTAAAGAGAAGTGAAGGATGTGTTTTGATAGGTATGTATTGTATTTTGAATTATGATTGTAATGAACTCTATAATTCTACTCAGACCAATGTGCACTATTGTTGTTTATTCTCTTAATTACCTTAATTCATTGTTTATTTTATTTTTCTTATTATATTTTTGATAATACCAAAAGGGGGGAGAAATAAGACAAGTAATTTATGGAAGTATTTATAAAAAAAGGAAGTTATGGAAGCATTTATGGAAAAAGGATCTTCATGGGAGAAGAATAGTTTTTATACAACGTATCACATATATAATCACATATCAAGTCTTTACTAAAATATATGTCTTACAAATTCCATGATTTTTTATCATCAAAAAGGGGGAGATTGTTGGACTCCTCATGTTTTAATGCTCAATAATCCTATTTAACCTATTACAAATCATGTTTGGAGATTTTTGAACTCCTCGTGTTTTAATGATCACAAATCCTATTTAAACTATCACAAATCATGATTGTGTATTATTGATTTCCTTATGTTTTAATGCTTACAAATCATCGTTTAAACTCTCACAAGATCCTGATTCAGAATCTCACAAATCATGTTTGAATCTTGTAAATTATGTTTGATCTTGTTCTATTATGATTCAGTATGCTAATGATAAAGTCTAATCCATTTTGTGAGTATTACTTCTTAAGATAGTTTATAGATATTTGGATAATTCTATGACACTGTAACTTTTCTACTGGTTCCATATTTTTAAAAAGTCTGTGACACTGTAAGTTTGCTATCGGTTCTAGATTTTCACAAAGTCTGTGATGTCGTAATCCTACTACTGGTTCCATATTTTTTCAAAGGCATTGAAACTATTTCCTTGCTACTATTTCCAAGATATTGTAACAAGACATCATTCAGAATTTTGACAAAGGACTAGACACCATTTACCTAACACTGTGATCATGCTATCAGTTTCAAATTTCACAAAGGATCTGCTGTTGTAATCTTTCTACCGGTTCCACAATTGAAAAAGGATCAGACATCTCTCCAGTGATACTGATTAAAGGAAAAAGAGAATACATTGTGACTGTCTCACCATGACTGTCTCACCATGACTGTCTCACCATGAATGTCTCACCATGAATGTCTCACCATGACTGTCTCACCCTGACTGTCTCACCCTGACTGTCTCACCCTGACTGTCTCACCGTGACTATCTCACCGCAACTGTGACATTGTTCCATACTTAACCATTTTTCTTTCTTTTACAATTTAATTTAGAAGTTATTTATAATAGTAATATTTGATTCATTTAATGACACTGACATAATTAATGATTTTTTATATACATGTCACCTGACAGTACGAGGTACAAGGAGTAGAAATTGTGTTTCCTATCAGCTCCAACACATGCACCCAAAATAAAAAGGAAAGTGTGGTACTGGATCATTAGAGTTCAAGAAGTTTAATGCATGAAAAAAGAGAAAAACACATATAGTGAAGAACACATGATGAAATCTCGATTCTTGGTGGATGAACTGCTGTACTTCAGAGTCTCAAACCTTATCACAGTAGCAAATCTAAGAAGAACAAGAGCTACAAAGCACATCTCATCAAACTGGAAACCAGAACATGAGACTCATGATACTCTATTTCCACAAGAGGACTTGAAAATCACATATTTTACATACTAAAAGTATAGAGTTGCATAGAACAACACTAAAATCATTTCTAATCTTTTCTCATTATCTTTTCTCTATTGGGTATTGTTTTATTAATTTTTGAGCAGTGTGTGTATCTGTATTAAAACACACTTTGTCTCCTATATTAAACTAGATCATATAGGATATCCTCACTCAAATATATTTTACACTTTTTTTACCCATGTATAACTATGGAAGAGGTCATGTGTGACCTGATTGTTTGTTTTTTTCATGTAGAACAGTGGAATAGGTCTTATGATCTGAATAGTCCTATGTATTATTATTAACCCCAATCTATGGTGTGGATAAATATATATATATATATATATATATATATATATATATATATCTTGGTGGTTAGTGATCACCAAGTTGAGTGGATTAGGTCTGGGCTTGAGACTGAACCACTTGTTTTATCTGTTGTGTCTTTAAATTTATTATTTCTCTATTTTTAACTTATATTTCAGAAAACTAAATTTTGATTTTATAGTTATTCTTGGATAGTAGTTATAATTGTTTTTCCTTATTATAATAGTTTCAAAAGTTTTATAAATATATCATATTGATATTACTGAGAATTAATCAATCTTTTGAGAATCTATTTGAACAGTCAAACTATTATAATTTTATTACCTTGATTAACTGGACTATTTTATTTTAAATTGAAGGATATTTTAAATAAACTTTTTAATAGAATTTTTTATAGGAACTCAATTCAACCACCTCTTGAGTGTCCTACTCTGACCAACAATATCCCTATCAGATATATGTGATGTGGTGGGTTGAAAAACCAAAAGTGAATGAGGACCAATAAGGCCTAACATTACATCACACATTCCTATGAGACAACCCGCATATAGTTTATAATCATGATTATTGAACTTAAACCCCTAGTTTAAGGTCATATATTATGGACTATAGAGCTCCTTTGTGTGGGTTAACCATATTGGAACACACCCTACCATAAATCCTTATCCCATGTGAGTCATATTTAGTGTGGGAAACAATAAATGGTAATGTATTTTCATAATATTTGAAATCCAACATTGAGGACTACTCATTCCCCTTTGTTCTGATAGAATTCAACATCCCTAGCATTATCCTATTCTTACACTAGAGCACGTGGGAAAAGAAAGTCGGCTGCCCTAAGGGACTTTTTCTCCATCCACAACCTCCCTCAACCCGAATTCCCATGGTGTTTAGTTAATGATAGAAGACCCTGAGTGTTCAATGACTATCTATCTCTCTCATACAAATAAGAAATTAGGAATTTTTCCCTTGTTTCTCACACCCGTCACGGACCACATGAACTTAGGGATTGATTGTTAGTAATATGATCGATGTGTGGAAATTAAATCAGAAAAAAGAAATGTGTTAACTCACATAGAAAAATTTTAAAAACAAATAAAAAGGGTGTGATAGTAACTGGTTCATCCACATATTGGAGACTCCCGTGGATCTTGGCAATGGTTCCCCTATAACTCTTCTTCGGTGATTGAGTGTTGAAGCTCCTCCAGTATTTGGCATGTGGCCTCTAAGTTCTTTTTTTTTCTTCTAATCTCTCTTTCCTCATAATCTTCCACCAGGATAAGCTCATCAGTCCTGATATTTTCTCAGTCCTGCTCATCCCAGAGATCAGCCACTTGACGTACCACTTTTCTTATATGATCATGGGACTCTACCCACTGGTCCCTCAGTTTTATGATGAGTTTCTATTGAGTGGAGATGAATGAGGAATTCTCATATGATTGTTCTTCTGGGAATCAGATCTCTTTATTAGCTTCTTGGATCTTTTGAATGTTGTCAGATTTCTCCGGAGGTGATATACAGGTGTTGATTTCCTTCCTACATCTTTTTAGCAAGGTATTTGTGAATTGGCGCATGAAGACATTGAGAATCTACCCCACCGGTGCATATATTGCACAACTAGTGGAAAAGGGACACCATACGAACCACTAGTTGTAGATATAGGGTATTTTCAAGGATGAATTTGATGCACTTCTAGGACCTGCACTAGATGATGTGATTTTCATTAGTGACATCTAGATCAGAGTCATATAGATCTTCAGGATCTATGGGTTCATACTATGGGAAAGTAGTAAGGATTTCGGTAGTAGGTTCCTCTTCTGGAATCCTCTTAGAGGGTATGGGATCTAGGTCTAGTGGTTGGTCATCCTCAGTTAATCCCACCTCAACTAGGTTGTCTCTACTAACCTTGAGTTATGTCCAGCTAGTGGTGTTTCCCACTGTAATGCCCTAACCCGAGTTACCCAGAGTCGGTGCGTTATTACGTAACATTGGCATGATCACAATGATCAAGTTTCAAAAGACCGATTAGTTTAGTAGCCTTGAAAACACTAGATACATTCATAACTGTTACATTACATCATAAAGTGAAAAACTACAATAACATAGTCTCCATAGTCCACACCCATATCCCCTTCAGACTATCCCTGTAGGTCAGTCATAAAATATTTCTTCACATCTTGAGAAAAATAAAACATATAAAGGGGTGAGCTCAGATGCTCAGTAAGGATAACAATATAGCGGAAACTTTCATAAATAAATATAAACATTTAAGGCAATGTATAATTAAAACAAAAGCATTTTAAAATTGAACTTCAGCATAATATGGAAAAATTAAAATGAAATAATTCCATTTACTTACTCACATGGATATTCTACTAGTCAAATAATCACATGCAATATCAATAACTACTTTCATAATGATGGAATGCATAATGTCAGACTATCATAACCACGTATCCAAGGCCTCGTGCCAAGAATACAAATAATATTTTGTCAAGGCCTCATGCCAAGACACTAGTTTGTCTCATGAGACCTACTGATACATTGAGGAGCTATAGCGGGCTCCACTTGTTACTTATTAAGTCCAATGCATTCCTCATATGAACAGGTTTAAACATATCATAAACCATAACATAATTGTATCACATAAAACATGCATAAAGGAAACATAACATTTCCACATTTCAATCACAAGATATCTATACAACAAATTTATATAATAAAAACACTTCAAAACTATTTTCAATACCAAAATAAAAGAAAATTAAAACTTGGTATTTATTTTTCATTTAAAAAAAGTTATAGCTTGTACAGGAATCCGAAACTCAAATAATGGTCACGGTGGTGGAGAAGTCATTGTCACCGCATACGTATGACAAAAAAACATTCCCTTTTTTCATTTAGTAAAACTATTCATATAAAAAATATTCCTTTTTAATAAACGTAAAAGTCAAAGGGGTTTATACATCGTATAAAAGAAAGTTGTGTATAAAACAAAATATACCTCAATGAAAGGAGATTGAGACGAAGTCCCTTACAAAGATCATTTTGTAAATAAAATAGATCTATTATGAGTATTCAATATAAACACATATAAATCAAGTATAAATACATAAAAATTCATTTCTCGCATAATAAAGGAATTACATAAACAAGAAAGAGAAGATCAACCCAAATAACAGAAATTGGGTTAAGAAGTTCCCTTACCTCGTGTCCGACTTGACTCGATCGTTCTTTAACCTACTGAATAATAAATTAGATTTAATTTCTACTTGCTTAATAACCTTTTTCAAGTTCATTATTCCTTTTATATCACTTATTACCATGTTATGAACATTATGTAATTATTTAAGTTAATAATGGTCGTTTTGTTGATCTTCGGTACTTGAGTCAAAAATAAACTTCTTATAATTACAAGTTGTTCATGTGGTAAAATATCCATTATATCAAGAAATATATTCATGATGTAGATATCATATATATCATATATATCTAGTATATATATTCATTTATAATATTACATAACATTTAGAGGTAAGAAATGAAATGCACCATTCATGGAGACGGTAAGTCGTACGTACGCATGAACGCTACTTTCATTTCTATTTCGTATTTAATGGAATGAAATCATAATGATATAAAGTTGTATTATAATTCCAGTATAATATCATATATAATATCATTTACTCCATCCTTTACACTTCCCACATATGGCATTAACGATTCAAATCACTTTGAGGGGGCGGTAGTCCGCACTTCCTAAAACGAAATTATCGCGTTTACCCATAATGGAAATCATAAAGGTATGACATAAATGAAAATAAATAATCATAAGGTAAACATAAACATAATATATATCATATATAAATATAGTGACATCTTAATGGCCACCATGAGAGGTGTTAAAAGAAGATTGAACAATCATCGTTTCGTGAGGCAGTAATTCACCACCCACAAAAACAGTATGTTCTTTAACCATTAGATGAATGTGTGTGTAAGTATAAATCAAATAATTCTCATAAAAAATACTATTATATTGAATATACTGGTGTTGTTACAAAATAAAGGAATAAAAATAGTTTAAGGGGTTGGAGAAGCAAAATAAAACAAAAGAACATAAGAGAAGGTGTTACCTTAAAATCGGGTAACTCTTTTTCATTTGAGCCAAAGGCTTCCTTGGGAAGACTTATCCCCAAAGTGAGGCTTCTAGGAGTAATAGAGGGAATTTGAGAGAGTATTTGGGCAGATTTTGGCTGAGACAAATGGATTGAAGGTGTGAATAAGGTGGTAGAGGTGGGGGCCTTTTATAAGAGGAGAGGAGGGGCACTCTTGGAAAGTCATGAAATGTTACATTATTATATAATGAGTTTCAGATTTTAAAGGTCCCACAATTATATATTTCTAGGATAAGGTGATAAGGGTTCTAAATATACTCATCAAATAGGTTTTCGACAAGTGTATGTCTTAGAGTTTACATTATCTTTTCATTTTATTTAAATCGTTAATTAATGAGGTAATCGCTGCATCATCATCGTGTCATAAAACATCTAATTTATTTAATGTCTAAAAATTATAAAAAAAATATCATGATGTAGGAAATATTTTTATATTTCCAATGAATATTTATATTCGAAAATTTAACTTATATAACCCCATGTAATAAGTTTTTTAGTAAAACAACACATGTTTGTGACAATTTTATTTTTACTTTAAATAAAAAGTTATTAATGTCATTTTCTTACCCAAGTGGCTCCATGGGGTCCCCAATTTGACCCATGGATTGTCTTGGTAGTACATGACACATCAAATAAGGTTAGGACAAGTTTCAAGATATTTTTATATTTTTATAATATCATTTTTACCTTAAATTTCACTAATTACCTTTAATCGCGATTAATAAAACTTAAAAGTTACTATTCACCAAAAATTATTTTCATCTCATTGAACCAAATTTTGCTTCCTAATGACAACCATTTATGTCAAACTTTTGAAATTCAATTCACAGAAGTGGTAAAGTTTCATTTAAATGAAAAATTAGTTTTTTAACTACCCCTTAGTGGTTTCACTATTCATCAAAAATTGAAGTTTCTCGGAACAATACCAAAAATTCACCCTAAGCTATAATTGATATTCTGAATTCAAAAATGATTTCTATTTTAAAAAATTATAAACATATAAGTTTCATTAATTAATTTTATAATTAATTCTTGTTTTCATAACAAATAGCGTGTTTTTAAGAAACAATATCAATCAAAAGATTGACAATTGTTTATGTCCAATTTCAAAGTGAAATTAATTATAATGACCACCATTAGATAAAATGGTAAAATTATATTCTAATTATACTTTAAAACCACTCAATAGTATAATTTATCACTATAAATTATTTTGATTAAAAATGTTGTTTTTAAGTACTTTTTACTATTCATCGAAAATTGGAAGTTCTCGGAAAAATACCAAAAATTCAACATAGGATAATTTCGATATTCCGAATCCAAAAATGAAGTCCATTCTGAAATATAAAATTTATATAATTTCAAAAAGTGGGTATTACTATTCATAATGGATACTTTGATTGGTCGCGGTGTGTTAGAACCTCGAAGTTGGGTACAACACAGGCTGCTCTATTATTCAAAGAGAAGTGTACCATGGAAGAATGGGGTGTTACATTCTCCCCACCTTCAATAAATTGCATCCTTGAAATTTGAAATTGTTCTTCAAAAATAAAAGGTTGAAAGTAGAAAATACCTTTTGTGGAAAACCCACATCGGAAATAAGGTTAATAAAATTTAGCCTTAATAAGAGGGAAAGGGAAATGAAAAAGTCACCACCAAATTATGATCTCGATTAGGAGAACATTGGTGGAAATTAGAGACAAATAATTGGAGGACAAACGTAAATATTTGTAGGGTGTGATTGAGGTCATTAATTAAAAACAAGTGTAAAATTGAGGGCCTCAAATCCATCAATCTATGATGAAAATATCATCGGTTCAACAAAACATAAGGTATTAGGATAACACGATTTTTTTAATATACCTTTCATAAAGTTTAAGAATTAATTTATTCATAGAATAAGAGAGAGGTATATGTATATATATATACTTTACAAGTAGAGTTTCAACCCTCAACTAATTTCTACCACAAACTCATCTTTCACTGAAAAAGATAATATAACTCAAAAATATTTTATTTATCCTAATCGTACAAGGTTCCAAATATTAACACATACCATTTAGATTAGAAAAACTATTTTTTAATAACCAGGGACTTCATGTAGGCTAGTGGTAGGTAATAAAGGCCTGTCGCACTATGGTTGTGGGTTCGATTCCTACAGCTTTGTCCGACGCGACGGGTTATCCCCCAACCTGCAGGATGTCCTTTTCCTAAAACTATAGTATTATAATATTCCAAAAATAATACTCAGAAATGTTTTAACCTTAAACAATACTATCCAAAGTTAAACTTAATCCATTACAACCATTATAGTTATCCAAAATACCTCTGTCCTTACTTTCTCTAAAATGTCTCTAAATTCCAAAATCAATTCATCAGATTACCCAAACAAAGTAAAGTTTCTCTTATTGTCATATACTAAAAATATGATTACCTTCATCATATTAAAACCTTAATGAAAACAACAAGTACTACAGTACAATCCTTATATATATCACATTATTCTTATAACCATAATATAGTTCTTGAGCCAAAAATACAATAATTATTGCACTTCAACTGTAGTAACATCATAAGATTGGCCTTGATCCCTTGGCCTTTTCTGAGGTAATTTTCTCTGACGCTTAGGAAATTCATTTTCATAATGCCCCATTTCCCTAAAATTGTATCATTCAACGTTGATAGCCTCTTTCTTTCCCTTGCAATCATGAGCCTGGTGACCTTTTTCTCCATATTTAAAACAAACTCTCATTTCTTTTAGGCAAGTACTGGGGTGATTCTTCCCACAATTATCTCATAATGGAAAATCCTTCTTTCCCTTTTTCCCTTTATCTATCTCTTGTTCCATCGTTCTCTTCTTCTCTTGCTTTACTTTATTATCATAAGATTTAGAGAATTCCTTTTCTGTCTTGATAGCACACGAGACTATATCTTCATACGTTGAGAAATATTATGATACTAAACCTCGACGGAGAAATGATTTTAACCCATAAAAGAAACGATCAATCTTACTTCTTGGGTTATGTATATAATCTGCTGCATGCCTCACTAACCTTTTAAAGTTAGCCTCATACTTTGCGACATTATCATCCTCCTTCTGCCTCAGACTCATAAATTGCCTTTCCATAACTTCTCGATGGTCACGAGGAAAGTATTTTTCTAAGAAAATCTCTTTTAACTCCCTCCATTCCACATTTTATACTTCATCATATTCCTTTGTGTTTTTAATCAATGACTACCATTGATCAGCATCTCTAGTGAGGCGGTAAACTGCCATGATAAACTTTTTCCCTTTCACTACTCCCCAAGGCATGGAATATTTTCTCTAAGGAATTTATCCATTACTCAGCTACTAAGGGATTTGTACTCCCATTGAATGTTGGTGGTTGTTTCCTCATGAAGAGGCCTAACATTGATCCTCCATGTTGCAGATTAGGGTGCTCCATACGAGTAAGGTTATTATTCATAACCTGAGTGAGTTGTCCCAGTATGGTGATAAGCTGATCAGCACCAATTGTATCACCAGCTCCACTATAATTATCTTGAGCAGGAGGGAAATCCCTACATGGATTGCGTGCATTGATATGGTTTCCATTCCTTCCACTAGGCTCCATTTCTAAACATTATCATAAACTAGATTAGTTTATGAATCGAAATACATAATAACAAACTTGAAAAACACTTAACATAAATTGAACTATTTATGGATATAATCCATAATCATAAAAATGTTTTCTTTGAGGAAGTATATACTCATAAACCCTTCATAGTTTTTTGTAAAGAAAATGAGAATTATCCTAAGCATATCCCCCAGGAGTGTCGTAACCAAGAGTGCATCAAGGCCCGTTGTTGTGCACCAGTTCTCGTTCGAGTCTATCTCAAAGCGGTGTTGTCGATTTTTACCCCTAGGTACATCTGTGCCAGAGCCGCCTCTACCTGCTCGTATCCAGACAGGGATGTATTGCTTGGAAAACTCACAAAATATCTACAATATCAAAATTCTAGGAAGTTCTTATATACTAATCCAAAAATTCTATCTTAGGGTTATGTGCTCTAATCAGAGTTTATCTAAATCTAGCTTCCAAGGTTAGCACTAAACTTCCTTTGATACCAACAGTAATGCCCCGACCCTAGTTACCCAGAGTCAGTGCATTATTACATAACATTGGAAAGATCACAATGATTAAGTCTCGAAAGACCGATTAGTTTAGTATCCTTGGAAACACTAGATACATTCATAATTGTTACATTACATCATAAATTGAAAAACTACAATAACATAGTCTCCATAGTCCACACCCATATCCCCTTCAGACTATCCCTGCAGGTCAGTCATAAAATATTTCTTCACATCCTGGGAAAAATAAAACATATAAAGGGCTGAGCTCATATGCTCAGTAAGGATAAAAATATAGCGGAAACTTTCATAAATAAACATAAACATTTAAGGCAATGTATAATTAAAACAAAAGCCTTTTAAACATGAACTTCATAATAATATGGAAAAAGTAAAATTAAATAATTCCATTTACTTACTCACATGTATATTCTACTAGTTGAATAATCACATGCAATATCAATAACCACTTTCATAATGATGGAATGCATAATGTCAGACTATCATAACCACGTAGCCAAGGCCTCGTGCCAAGACTACAAATAAGATTTTGTCAAGGCCTCATGCCAAAACACTAGTTTGTCTCATGATACCTACCGATGCATCGAGGAGCTATAGCGGGCTCCACCCGTCACTTATTAAGTCCAATGCATTCCTCATATGAACAGGTTTAAACATATCATAAACCATAACATAATCGTATCACATAAAACATGCATAAAGGAAACATAACATTTCCACATTTCAATCACAAGATATCAATACAACACATTGATATAATAAAAACACTTTCAAAACCATTTTCAATACCAAAATAAAATAAAATTAAAACTTGGTATTTATTTTTCATTTAAAAAAAGTTATAGCTTGTAGAGGAAGCCAAAACTCAAATAATGGTCACGACGGCGAAGAAGTCATTTTCGCCACATACGTATGACAAAAAACATTCCTTTTTTTCATTTAGTAAAATGATTCATATAAAAAAGATTCCTTTTGAATAAACATAAAATTCAAAGTGGTTTATACATCGTATAAAAGAAAGTTGTGTATAAAACAAAATATGCCTTAATGAAAGGAGATTGATTCGAAGTCCCTTAAAAAGATCATTTTGTAAATAAAATAGATATATTATGTGTATTAAATATAAACACACATAAATTAATTATAAATACATAAAAATTCATTTCTCACATAATAAAGGAATGACATAAACAAGAAAGAGAGGATCAGCCCAAAGAACAGAAATTGGGTTAAGAAGTTCCCTTACCTCGTGTCTGACTTGACTCGATCGTTCTTTAACCTCATGAATAATAAACTAGAGTTAGTTTATAATTTCTTAATAACATTTTTCAAGTTCATTATTCCTTTTATATCACTTATTACCATGTTATGAACATTATTTAATTATTTAAGTTAATAACGGTCGTTTTGTCAATCTTCGGTACTTGAGTCAAAAATAAACTTCTTATAATTACAAGTTGTTCATGTGGTAAAATATCCATTATATCCATAAATATATTCATGATTTAGATATCATATATATCATATATATCCAGTATATATATCATTTATAATATTACATAACATTTATAGGTAAGAAATGAAATGCACCGTTCATGGAGACGGTAAGTCGTACGTATGCATGAACGCTACTTTCATTTCTATTTCGTATTTAATGGAATGAAATCATAATGATATAAAGGTGTATTATAATTCCAGTATAATATCATATATAATATCATTTAATCCATCCTTTACATGTCCCACATATGGCATTAACGATTCAAATCACTTTGAGGGGGCGGTAGTCCGCACTTCCTAAAATGAAATTATCGTGTTTACCCATAATGGAAATCATAAAGGTATGCCATAAATGAGAAATACAGAATCATAAGAAAAACATAAACATAATTTATATCATATATAAATATAGTGACATCTTAATGTCCACCATGATAGGTGTTAAAAGAATATTGAACAATCATCGTTTCGTGAGGCAGTAATTCGCCACCCACAGAAACAGTATGTTATTTAACCATTAGACGAAGGTGTGTGTAAGTTTAAATCAAATCCTTATCATAAAAAAATCATAGTATATTTAATATACTGGTTTTTTTACAAAATAAAGGAATAAAAAGAGTTTAAGGGGTTGGATAAGAAAAATAAAACAAAAGAACATAAGAGAAGGAATTACCTTAAAATCGGGTAACTATTTTTGATTTGAGACAAAGGCTTCCTTGGGAAGACTTCTTCCCAAAGTGAGGATTCTAGGAGTAAGAGAGGGAAGTTGAGAGAGTATTTGGGCAGAGTTTGGCTGAGCCAAATGGCTTGAAGGTGTGAATAAGGTGGTAGAGGTGGGGGCCTTTTATAAGAGGAGAGGAGGGGCACTCTTGGAAAGTCATGAAATGTTACATTATTATATAATGAGTTTCGGATTTTAAAAGTCCCAAAATTATATATTTCGAGGATAAGGTGATAAGGGTTAGAAATATACTCATCCAATAGGTTTTTTACAAGTTTATGTCTTATATTTTACATTATCTTTTCATTTTATTTAAATCGTTAATTAATGAGGTAATTGATGCATCATCATCGTGTCATAAAACATTTAATTTATTTAATGTCTAAAAATTATAAAAAAATATCATGATGTAGGAAATATTTTTATCTTTACAATGAATATTTATAGTCGAAAATTTAACTTATATAACCCCATCTAATAATTGTTTTAGTAAAACAACACATGTTTGTGACAATTTTATTTTTACTTTAAATAAAAAGTTATTAATGTCATTTTCTTACCCAAGTGGCTACATGGGGTCCCCAAGTTGACCCATGGATTGTCTTAGTCAGACATGACACATCAAATAAGGGTAGGACAAGTTTCAAGATATTTTCATATTTTTATAATATCTTTTTTACCTTAAATTTCACTAATTAACTTTAATCGCGATTAATAAAACTTAAAAGTTACTATTCACCAAAAATTATTTTCATCTCATTGAACCAAATTTTTCTTCCTAATGACAACCATGTATGTCATACTTTTGAAATTCAATTCACAGAAGTGGTAAAGTTTCATTTAAAAGAAAAATTAGTTTTTTAACTACCCCTTAGTGGTTTCACTATTCATCAAAAATTGAAGTTTCTCAGAACAATACCAAAAATTCACCCTAAGCTATAATTGATATTCTAAATTAAAAAATGATGTTTATTTTAAAAAATTCTAAACATATAAGTTTCATTAATTAATTTTATAATTAATTCTTGTTTTCATAACAAATAGCATGTTTTTAAGAAACAATATCAATCAAAAGATTGACAATTGTTTATGTCCAATTTCAAAGTGAAATTAATTCTAATGACCACCATTGGATAAAATGGTAAGATTATATTCTAATTATACTTTAAAACCACTCAATATTATAATTTATCACTATAAATTATTTTGATTAAAAATGTTTTTTTAAGTACTTTTCACTATTCATTGAAAATTGGAAGTTCTCGGAAAAATACCAAAAATTCAACAGAGGATAATTTCGATATTCCGAATCCAAAAATAAAGTCCATTCTGAAATATAAAATTTATATAATTTCAAAAGGTGGGTATTACTATTCATAACGGCTACTTTGATTGGTCGCGGTGTGTTAGAACCTCGAAGTTGCGTACAACACATGCTACTCTGTTATTTAAAGAGAAGCATACCATGGAAGCTTGGGGTGTTACACCCACAACCACAATCAAATTTTCACTTTGGACCATGGACTGATCATCTTGGACAACCATCTCCACATGAACTAGATTAGATAACAGATAAGGAACCCCAGATTCCCCAACCTCTTCTGATAGTAGATCATGTAGTAATTCTAAAACTATTTAGAAAGGGAACTTATCAGTTAGTATGATCCATAAAGGAAAAGTATGCCTTTGTGGAGACAATGGACTTAAAAAGTTTAGTAGTGATATATCGGTCTCTTGGATCACTTACATCATAACTATAGGGAATGCCCCCCCAAAAATTACTAGGAGTTATGAACATTCAGTAGTAGTATCCTTAACCTCCTAAACTCCAGTCTCCCAACCAGACACTTCTGTCTCGGCCATAGGCCCTGAAGTGTGCTCTTATGCACCTGTTGGTGCACCTTAATCCCTACTAGTAAGGGTACCTTGTTCAATATTCTCTCACACAAAAAAAATTAGTTAAGAATCTAGATAATAATATAGGAAAGGTGCAACATGGGATGGTGAGTTAGGGATTACCATGAAGAGTTCATCTAGTTCTCTTATTGAGGTTGTGATCTCGCCACTCTCTAAGGGGATACCTTAATTATCATTGTCTCCCCAATATTCATTCGGTTCCTCGAGAAAGGGAGGCACATATCCATCACAGCTACTGACAGTTGGGGAGGAGAAATCATGTTTAGTATCACCCTCACCTGGTCTATCATTGGATGCATAGTTCCTCAAGAGTGCATTAGGTCCACCATCTCTATCACGTACCACTCTCCCTCTTTATGATACATAATGAATCTAGCCTTAGTTTAACCAATCCCAACAAGTTGCATCCCATACATGTTGAGGTGGACCCAAATCCTACCAAAATCGAGGAACAACCTATAGAAATACTATTTCTTCCAAACCTAAAGGAATACATCATCGTCGAGAATTTCCACATGACGTAACTACTTTTCGAGATCTTGGAAAAAAATTTGTAGGAACCCCCTAGATATCTCCCATTGCTCCTAGGTCCTCCTTCCCGGGACTATTGGTTCAGATGGTTCTACTCTTCTTCCTTCTTCTCTCGCTTATTTGGGGCCATGAACCACTAGTACCACTGCTGCTTATCTTCCCACCTGGCCATCTCTACCCACTGGGACAACTCTTCCACCAATACATGCTCTAACTGTCAATATACCTTGGCCTTGTGGTGGAGAGATCACCCCTTCATTGGTCTAGATGGTCAGTTACCTCATCTTTTTCCCTAGGTAGGTGACCAACCCACTCTTTGAATAGTTATGGGTTAGCCCATACATAGTAGTGGGCAGAAAAAAATCATTCCACATCTTTCTATCTTCCCATGTGAACATGATACAAATCATCCCCATCAGCGATGGGTTAAACTCGTGGTGAACCTCTGAGTAAACATTTGAATTCAACCTTTTCGTTCACCTGATCTTCCCCATAAATTGGTGTGGGTTATATGGCTCACATACTATATAACAATCAACTCTTTACACCAACACCCCACTATGAAAGGACGGGAGATATTATCTTTGTTACTCAATCCATGTGTCATCATTAGTCACCACCCTCGACGCCATGGAAAATGGGTAAAATGTGAAATAATTTTCTAGTCTGACCTTATTCAAAACATCTATCTAGGCCTTCTTGAAAGGGAAACTTCCCATGATGTTTAGAACTACCATATAGAAGTTTGTTTTGGGAGGTGAAATTGGGTTTCGATATTCGAATCCCCCCATGTGTTCGACCACCTAGCTATACAAACAATGGAAGGTCCCACACACGTGCAGTGGCCTCTTCCCCTCGATAATGTGCCTAAGTAATTTATATAGATTCACCAACATGATAATTATAAGATTGAAAAAATACCATGTTTCCAACATCAATGCCATTATAAAGGTGCTTGGACACACCCCCCTTGTTCCCATCCCTCACTAGGAAAATCCATCCATGAATAAGAACCATAATTAATCCCTCTAACCGGACTATGGGTTGAGGCTCTTTCTTGATCTTGTATCCCCACAGCTTCCTTTGGATTGCTTCCATAATTCTATAGTAGGGACCTTCCTTTCCCCATTGGGGAACCCTGGGGAATGTACATGGCCTCGTTGGTAATTTCCTTGTCATATCCTCCCCTTCTACCTCCTCACTCTCAACAGGATCCTCTACCTGGCAGTTCAAGAAATAGTCAAAACCACTACTTGAAGTGGAAGTCCTTTTTCCCCAACATCACCTTAACAGTTCCCTACACTAGATAAAACACCACCTTCACCAAATATGGTATCTACTCCTAATATTCCCATGCATTATCCATAGAAATAAACTCATCATAAATCACCCCCATAATTAAGAATCTAGAGATCTAATGGCAGCCTTAAAGGCTGATGCCAACCTCCCCATGGTGTAGGTGGGATGTGTTAGTCCCTAGAGACCACATACTCAACATCTCTACCATGATTTCCTAGGGTCAATAAACATGGAACTGAGAATCTCATGCCTCTTCATAGAGGCCTACCCACATAAGTTTTTTCCCAAATTCAGTGCATTATGTGCATGTCCAGAAGGCCCAAACCCCTTCCTTATTGAAGTTTCCACCATGGAATAGGTTCCAACCTCCAGTCCACCATTTATTTGGGTTCCCAAATACCTCATTGATGATCATTTAGTACTGTAGAAGAGACTCCTCATCCTAAAAATTCTCCCCATTAATATTTTTTATGTGATTGTAGAGACAGTCGTCCACAATGGGTGCGTGATCCTTCCAGATAAGTCCCACAGCAGACATGTGCCACTGGTATTGCCCTTGTATGACCTTGAACTAGTAGGATGGTTCATCACTACTCACCTATGGGATAAAGATGTATTCTATCAGAATTAAGACATATAAAAAATCCTCTTGTGCGGAGGATACTCCTTCTAAGCCTCTGAAAACAGCCCCCATAATAATTTGTTGTTCGAAGCACTACTAGTGTATTCCCCGATCATGTTGTTGTTATCCATTTTCTCTCTTTGACCAGAATCCTCAAGGACTTATTGAGAAGATTCTTGATTGGTAATTGAATATAGGACTTATATTTCTTTTAATAATGATTCATAGAGTTTGTTTGAGAATCTCATTCACGGGGCCCGATTCACAAAGATCGGGGTTGCGGTACTTTCTTCGCAAAACTATGGTTTACAATGACTAGTTTGATAATCAACATTCATGGAGAAAAGTTGAAGAAGTCAAGTTCACAATGATGAATTCATGGAGAAATAGGCGCGAAGGTTGGTAACATCATGAAAAGAGAGTGTTGCGGATTTTCTTTACACGAATACAGGTTCCTTTGACCCCCCCCCCCCCCGTGCTATTTATAGGTGTACAATAACCCATGGTTCATGATTCCCTTAATTCCAGAAATATATGCATGCCAACATTGCAAAAACACACCAGGAATTATCTTCATGAAAGGGAGAAGATTTTCAAAACTGTTCAGTGGTTGTCCCTCAGAATCTGACCCTCCTTTTCCCATCTTCTCCCATTCTGAGGGGGGGAATTTTTTGGCACCAAAATTCATTATATAGGATTATTCAAGGTAACGAAAACTATTCATGTGGCCCACATCAGTTCAAGTGTTTCCCAAGATTCCCATTTACCTTTTTCTTCTCAACAAAGGTACATTAATCCCCTTTTTCTATCAGTATAGGGATGCTAACATGGACCTCATGACTAACCACTCATCCACACTGTTCCTACCAAGAAATAATGAAGACATGCCCCTGCCAAAGTTTCATGAGTTATATTTATGTAAGCCCAAGTGGTGAGTAGTGATCCCTCCACATCTGATCTGTATGATGTAAGATTTCCTAACACCGACATCCACAACACATGATGTTAAATTGTGAACTTACCTAGTGAAAATGTCATAGGATGCTCCATTTACAAGTGAAGGGAAATGAGATCTCCCTCAAATTTAATGAGATAATACAATTACATATTCCGTGTACAAGACCTACTCACACAGAATGAGATCATCCTCAGGTAGCTTTTATGCATAAGCCCCACTCCATCTATCGTCAATGCATTTTTTACAACACAAGCATTAGGTCTGCCGCTTCCTCTTGTTTCTCACACCGATCATGACTCATGTGGTATTAGAGATTAGTAGTGACCATGAAACCCATACATCTCCTCATCATGGTTATCCCTCTTGTAGTAATCCCCAATCTCCACCCTCCAATGGGCCACTCCCATGCGCAATCCCCAATCATGATCCATTTCCATGGGCCTCCTATTCATTTGTATACCATAATTCTCCAGCTTGAACTACAAGGAATTTGATTCCCAACTAACTGGTATATGTAATAAGCCTCCTTGGGTTTCAATCCCAACATTAAAAATCCGACACTAAATCTATTCCACCCATTTCATCCCCTCCATCCACATCCACCCAGATTTTATCCGGGCCACCACATCTCAAAAATATCATGCCACCCACCCAGGATACTCCTACACATATTCCCCATCATCTCTACTTTTAGTAGAACCTAGGATGCTCCCATGCATAAGACTCAGACAATAAAACCAAGAGCAGTACTCTTAAAAAAGGAAGCTTCCATGCTTAATCCCCACACCATTTCTCACTAATGCTCCTTTCATGGAGAGAGAGTCCTTACCATGTGATTTTAACCTGTATGGACTAGTCCTGTTACATGACCTTAAACTAAGACATAAAACTATGTGAATTTTGATCCCTTACTTCTAAAAAGGATATATAGGTAACCTACCCGAGGTTCAATCCTAATCAACAGTAACCTTGGTGTACCCTTTCAAGGAGTACACTACTTTGATCATCCTCTCTATCTTTGTAAGAAATTAAATTCATGACATATATTATACTTCCACCTCATGACTAATGTAGGATGCCTATGGTGAAATCCATAGAAGATATTCCATTAGAATTAGATGCCTCATGATTGACACTTTATGCCTTGAGTTACACAACTAAGATGCCTCCATGACATTCCCTCCCATGAGGAAGAATACAGGTGACCAATGTTCCCAATTTCCAAACATATTAGTGATGCCTAACATGACTATTATCCTGACCAAAGGTTTCTTCCCTGTCAATAACCATCATAATGTCTAGAAAAAAGAATCAAAATTAGCTGGAATCTATAAATATATGGCACTGTGAATGAGTTCCATGTACATAATTAACTATATTAGGGAGACCCAGACTAAGAAATAAGTTCCAAAGAGGAATCTTTGGAAGGAAGAACTGACATCCCATCATCCCATTTTGATCAAGGATCAAATATATCTAATTAAAGTGATGAATTCCACCCAAATTTGGAAAGTGGGAATGTAAGGAAAAAATGCACACCCTCGAACAATAACACGCAAGGATGGGTGCCTCGATGAAAGCATCGAAAATAGCTCTGAAATCCTCGTCATGGGGAAACCCTCAGGAAAACATGTTTTCCGTGATCAAACTCCAAGGGTAGAAAATGTCAATTTGGCATAATATTTATTCCTTATATGGGATTTCCTCTTCTTCTCCTAGATGACCTTGACCTTCTCCGATATCACTTACACTATCTCTATACCCACAAGATATTCCACATTAATCTCTATCTAGAATAGGGGTGACCTTCGTGGTCTCTAGTATAGTGCCTCAAAAGGTTCCATGCTGATAGTAGAGTGGTATATATTATTGTAAGAAAACCATACCAAGGGAAATTGATCTTCCCAGCTCTAGCCAAAGTCTAACATGCTATCACTCTGTCTATCCTCCAACATCTAGATAGTGTGCTCAATCTTATAATCCTTCTGGGAGTGTAAGGAAATACTCATCCTCATCTGGGTATTTAATTCCTCTTGAAGGGATCTTCACAACCATGATGTAAACCACACATCATGGTAGGAGAAAATAGTCTAGGGAACCCCATTAAGTAGAATAATCTCCCATATATTCATCTTCTATAAAATCTTCACTGAACTCTACTCCCAGATAGCAAGGAAGTGTGCCTACTTTATTAGTCGGTCAGCTATCACCTAGATGGATTCATGTCCCTTCACTGTCTATGGAAGTTGTTTCATAATTTCTATGGATATTCCATCCCATTTCTACTCTAGGATCTCAAGGGGATACACCAAACCTATTGGAACCTGGTGCTCACCCATCACCTACTGACCGGTGAGGAACCATGAGATGAACTCAGCTACACTTCATCTCATTCCATCCCACCAAAACTTCCACTGAGGTACTCTTTACATCTTTCCCACACTGGGATGTACAACCAAAGGAGATTTGTTTAACTCTAACATCACATATTCCTAAATCAAAATTGGGATCACCATCCATCCCTAGATAAGGATGACATGATTCCCTCCCTTTGAAAATCCATCAGGTGAATCTCTTAAGGATATCTGGGCATGAAATACCTCACAATCAATGTCTCTAAACTATGAATCTCTCACACACTAAAGGAGTAGAGTAAACACCATCAACTAAAGAAAAATTCCACCCTCCTGATCAACCAGGTTTAGCTGCAAGAATCCCACTAAACCAAATGATCCCGGGACATCCTACTAAGGGAATTAACTACAAAATTTACCTTCCCTTGATTATTGACTATATCAAAGTTAAATTTCTATAGGAACTCCAATTAGATCTACTATATCAGGTTTAAGTCCCTCTGCGTGAAGACATACCTTAGACTCTTATGGTTTGAGTAAACCAAGAAGTGATCTCCCAGAAGATAGTGCATCCACATCCTAAGATCAAAGACTACCACTACTAGCTCTAGGTTATGATTCACATAGTTTTAATCATGGGGTATCAACTTCCTCAACCCATATGAAATAACTGAATGTATCTTCATCAACATGTAGCTAATACTAGTTCTAAAGGCATCACAATACATTATATACTCCACACCCTCCTCTGATATTCTAAAAATAGGAGTTCTCTTTATCCCCAACCTTAAATCCTTGAAGGACCTTTGTAACATCTCATTCTAGGAAAATGAATTCCATTTGTGAATTAGGGTGGTTAAAGGGGATACAATCCTAGATAATTCTTCCACAAACCTATTATAGTACCTCTCCATGC
Organism: Viscum album; assembly: GCA_963277665.1. Taxonomy (NCBI): domain Eukaryota; kingdom Viridiplantae; phylum Streptophyta; class Magnoliopsida; order Santalales; family Viscaceae; genus Viscum; species Viscum album. Next base: position 515,981,806 of record OY728153.1, on the reverse strand, counting down.
CATGAAAAATCCATACATCTAACAAGGTCTTTAGTTTCTCCAAAGAGAATACCGCATCGATCATCACAGGGTCCATAGATAAACCTTGCTCAAAAATGAAATTCCTTGGAAAGTGAACCTCATGAATCCAGAACTGTCCCTTCAAGAGCCTACCAAAAATCTATTTCTCATGAAGAAAATATAGGACCAACCTCAAGTTCATTGCATCTTCCTCCTCTGATATAGTGTATATGAGTATGTTTTTGATGAAGAGATCCTCAAAATGGTCCATGTATTACTATAAAATCCAATTCATCAAATTCATAAACATATAAGGGTAATTTTTCACACCAAAGGGCATCAATAGGAACTTATAATGTCCTTAGGGACTTCAGAATGCCATATTTGGAATATCAGCCTCATGAACTATCAACTAGTGGTAGTTGGACTAAAGATCAATCTTCAATAACCATCTTGCACCTCACAACTAGTCACTGAGGTTGTCAATCCTCAAAAAGGGGTACTTTTTCTTTATCATGGACTAGTAAAGGTGATGATAATATATATAAATCCATAATATCCCATTCTTATTTTTCACAAAAAAACATCAGATCTGCCGAGTGGGACACACTGGGCCTGATAAAACCATTTTCTCGAAGGTCCTCTAACTGCAGCCTAAACCCCCAAAGATTTATAATGGCCATAAAATTTTCTGCAGAAAATTTTGATACAGTACCAAGATGAATGTTAATGTAAAACTCCATATCCCACCTCCAAAGTAGTCTTGAAACATCCTTGGGGAAGAAATTCATAAAATCCTCCATTAATGAACGAATAAAAATGCGTGAAGATCTTGTTGCACCAAGGGATACACTCACAAACTAATGGGTGATGGGATACAACCTCCTTATCAAAAAACCCTCTCACCCCTCCATGAAATATATCTCTCCCACAAAGGAGAATCTCATCCCATTAACGTGAAGGCATATGAATCATCTATAGTGATATCCAATCTAGGCTTAAACCATGGAAAACCAATCTATACCCATGATTATATCCTAGGGTTACATTATGATAACCAAAAGGTACCATGTGAACCTCCCTCCACCAAGAAATAGCTTGCACTACTGGAATATAAAAGATATAAATGATGCATTCCCCATAGGAACCTCAAGAAAAATATGTTGGTATAACGCCTAACCTAGGATCTCAAAATCTCATACCAGGAGTAAAGAGATAAATAAATGACTCACATCTATGTCTAATAATATTGAGGGAATATTATAATAAACATATATTATACCTCTAATCATATCATGTTCTATTGGGTTGTATGGATCCATAGCCTACAGTTGTCCATGGCTCTGACTATTAGCTTCCTGAGTCAGATGTGGGCCACCTGGTGGTGGTGGTGGAAGGATATAATATCATTTTCCACCACCCATATCTCTTCCAATTAGATATATACCAATTTATATTCTATATATGCCTCCTTGGGGGCCTCCCTACCCTCTCCTAGGAGATCCCTGATCATGATGTTATGTCTGCTATGACAATCCATCAGTTATATGTCTATGCTCCTTGGTACATTTAGTTAGGAAGTCATTCACCATGTGACCTTTCCCATCACAAGAATAGAACTAACCCAGTCCATACATCCTTGGTATAATTTTAATTTCCCTAAACATGTGCTCAAGATTAATCCTAGGAAGATATCCTACACTGAGATCCCGTCGATTGGAATCTACTAGTTGATGTAGATGACTCAACCCTGTGATACCCACTACTAGGTCCAGCCGCCTAGAGTTCCTATGATATAAATATCTATGTAAAAAATTCCCACTAAAACACTCAGGTATAGGTGGGAATTCATAAGGGAACCACACTGGTATGGATATCTCTATGGATACCCTACTAAAACATCAGTGCTCTGAAGTATCCATCCTGGATCTTTTTCGAGGAGTACCATGTGAGGTCTGTGAAACTCTCTATGCATGCATCCAATTTTATCCCTCCCTAATGAAACTATAAAACCTCATAAATATGAACCAATAATAATAAAGAGGGTCAGTGATCATAAAAATACACCATCTAGATGTCAGACCATGAGAGTGTCGACTCATTGTGCATATAGGTAACAAGACTCCACTAGTGGCCAACTGCTCCATGGAAAACACTAGTTTCCATCACAACAACCAGATTCATTGGTGTTTGGATAAACCTGAATACATAGAACACTGACTCTAGAAAATCCTATTTTTCCTAGGGATCTAGATCACCATGGAACCTCAGCGATCTCTGGTGTGGGAACTTGTGGAGTGCACTAAGCCTACACTCATCCTCACCCTACCCTACTAGTATAATCTGTTGCTCGAAAGGTTGGGGTGCTACTACCTATCCACCTAGAAGAAGAATATCATGGGATAGACTTAGAACTAAGGCCTCATCACTCATCTGGTCATTATAACGATTATTTACCATTAACCAAGATGGTTGTCGTCATGGAGGAATCCTAAAAATTTAATCAAGATAGAAAATGGTCATATGAGAATATATATATATATATATATATATATATAATGGGGAGCTGACTCAGGAATGATATTAAAAGGACTCTATCCTATATGATTCATGTACCATTTATCCCTTCTACCAATGTCTCATTATGTTGAGTCTACAAGAAGTTAGTCACTTTCCTAGTGAATGGATATGCCATCCTCCACACCAATATTGGATTCCCTAGATAGAAATCCACACTCGAAGAACTTTAACACTATTACCCTAAATCACAACCAAATCATCATAATGGGGATACTATAAATATTGTCCCGAGGATCAAACCACCTTTGATACCAATTTTTCATGACCCATCCTAACGGGTCTTGAGACCAAACTCCCCCAAGCCAGCCTCCATAGGCTAATGAATGATGGCAAGCGCCAAAAAAATTATCTAACATTAGTGGACTCTTCCTAATGTACCTGTACACATACACACCTAGACATATCAAGGAAAAGATCAAAGCAATAATAATAATAAATAGATGAAATATATATAATGTAAACATACATTTGAAAAAATAGTAGGTTGTACAAGAGTATGATAGTAAAAACGGAAAGTAAAGGGAAAAAATAAACAACCAACCGGAATTATTCCGCAACTTGAAAAACTAGAAAGTAAAAAGTGCTAAGAGAGACTAGCTCTTGATATCCATGCTCTTACCATCATACATGGTACAATTCACTAGGTATCCCTAAGCTCATCTGTAGTCACTTTCGACATGTATGTCATCTACATAAGACACAAAACTTATAGGCCAAGCTAATACAGGGGTGAGTACATAAATACCCAGTAGGACTCTTTGAAAGATAAAGGGAAGATGTAAGAGATATGATAGAAATAGATAGATTATATAAGTCTCAACCCAAATAAAGAGAGTAAAAAAATCCAACCATATAGATACAATATATATATATATATATATATTAAAACCAAAGAAACCCAAATGAGAGAGAAGGGGATCTCTATCTCACAGCCCAGCCCAAGAAATATTGCCATTAGTTCCAAGATCCCATCAATGATTCCCAACATCTCATGCATCTGCCCATAAAAAATATCCAAGTTAACTCACATGTCGCCATTGTGCCAAATAGTTTAGGGGCACAATTTTTGAGGAAAAATTCCCCTGTACAATAGGAGGGTTCCAATTAATAATTGATAGAGGAATCATGCCCTTCCTAGCATGAGGGTTCCACTTTAATGGATGAAGTCCCATGCCATGACTCTATAGGAGGGTGCCACTCAAGTATTTGGGGAGTACCAATGCCCAGCCTAGTTGTAGGGTGCCACTCTAATGTTTGGTGAAGGACCAATGCCCATCCTAGCTGGAGGGTTCCACTATAATAGTCAAGGACCCATACCATGATATCGCATTAGGGTGCCACTAAGATTGTAGATAGAGGACCCATGCCCTTTTCATAATGAGGGTGAAAATCTCATTTCCAAGGACCTATTTCCAAACTCCGTAGGTGGGTGCCACTCGATCGATAGGTAGAGGACCCACACCCTATCTTAGTAGGATGGTGGCACTATGACTGTTGATAGAGGAACCATTCCCTATCCCACGGGAGGGTTACACTATATAGATAGGTAGAGAACCCATGCCCTATTAGAGTATGAGGGTTACACTCTAAATGTAGATAGAGGAACCATGCCCTGTCCCATAGGAGGGTTCCACTCTGAAGTCCCTAGAGATCCAACCTGATCACTACCATCATTGAGCATCTCCTAAAGAATAATCCCACTCGGAACATCTCACATAGTATCTCAAAATCCACTATGGAGGCCACCATCAAGTTCTATGTGAAATAAAACTTAGTATTGGATACTCGTAATCCAAAATATGAGACCAAATGAAGGATATACGAAATACTGAAGTTTCCTAAAAAGGAAGGTAGGGGTACACGGCATTTAGGGGACCCACATAGCATGTGGTCCTACTCTTTCACCTGGTTTTGTCCTCATTATCGCATGAATCCATGCTCATGTAGAAGTACGTGAAATTATAGTATAATAAATTGTATGTCCAAGCTACTCAACATCAATTTGTGTTCTCCCCTTTGTGTCCCTTAGGAAGTGTCTATATACCTTTTTCATGTGTCTGGCCATGCATGTTCCCTTGTAATCCTAGAGTACATGTTTGTTCTCTAGCTTCATACCACATGGTGTGTGGGGATACCACACCATGTGTTATTCATAACTCATCCTAAAACCCTAGAATCCATAGTGAGTTCCTGATATTTCGTGTGTTCTTCAGACTATAAGGCTTATAGTTGATTTTTTCTCAAAATTCCTAAATCTACTCCAGCATTCCAGATATGGCCTCACTACCTTAGATATTTCACCCAAGCCTCTCTAAATCCAATGAGAAGACCCTTGTTCCTCATTTTCATCCATCTATTGGCTGGAAAAAGAAACATGTTGATCCATGGTAAAGTGTCTCATGACACATGTGTCCTGCCATTTTCTATTCGGTATTGGATCTCAAATACACAGTATTCATCACTTGTATCCCAAAACACATCCTGATCTATTCTCAAATCATTATTTCATTCATCACATGTTAATACTCCATGAATCTGAGTGTCTGATCACACTCGATCCCGCCCATAAATTTCAAACCATGACCTCATTTCCCAATGGAGAATAATATGAAGAAAGGGTGGGGGAAAATCACATAAAACAAGGTTACAACAATAGTTGTAAAATATTTCATGGCCAAAAAATCTAAATTGGGGTAACCGGGTTGAGAAAATTTGGAAAATGAGAATTAATCAAATTAAAAAATTAAATTTGGTACATGGGTGTATGTAAAGGATTCAACATGAGATAAATAAAAGAAATGAGTGATCTTTCCCAATAAATTTACTCAATAAGGTCATAATACATGAAATAAATATTTCTACCTGGTTTTGGATCATTCATGTCACAACCCGTCCTTGGAACCCATGTTGTGACTACCCCAAGACCGCCTCCCATAGACCAGGGGCTGGTGACTAGCACCAAGGCATAAATCCAGAAAAAAGGGAAGGAATTGCCTTTATAAAGTAAACAAACACCATAGAGTAAGCAAGCAGAAGTAAACACTAAGTAAAACTGGGTACAATAGTAAGTGCGGAAAAGTAAGTGGGCCAGAATACAAACCCAAACTGAAAGTAAAGTACAACTGGAAAGAAATTACAGCAACTGAAAGTAAAGCAGCAACGTTGAGTCGTCCACTGGAAGTCCCACCTAAAGGGTGGGTACAGATAGCCTCCTCAGCTCCTCGGGTCTAGCCGTCCGCTCCGTGTACGTCTTGCCCAGTGGTCCACCTCCAGGTACCGACTTGCTCCACAAGCCTCAACCACGATCAGCGTTGTCTGTCGTCTGCATCCAACACAACGTAGTGCAGGCATAGCCCATGCAGGGGTGAGTATACGCTACTCAGTAGGGACCCCGAGACCCCCGAAGGTCTCCCAGAATCCACAAAGGATAATCCATAAAGGAAAGATACAAATCACGAAGTAACATCCAACACTACTTAGGTATATGCCCATAAATATACCTAAGTCATCAATTCCATTTCGGCTCCAATCATCCGAGCCCAAGTTCGATCACGTCCACACAGGATAGTACAGCCCAATCCACACAGGAAAGCACAACCCAATACACATAGGAAAGAAAGTAAATCATATCAAAGATAATGATTGAAAGTCAAGACTCATCTCACACAGGTATACTTCTTCGTAAGGTGATAGAGATGATCAGATGTAGCCACTGATTCACCTAAGCTGGGACCCACGTAGGATACAAGTATTGTAGTCGTCAACACCGAACCCATGGAGGATTCCAGTACGATAGTCTTCACCGTCGAACCCACGGAGTATTCCAGTACGTTTTTCATCGTCGTCGAACCCACGGAGGATTCCAGTACGTTTTCCATCATCGTCGAACCCACGGAGGATTCCAGTACGTTTGCCATCACCGTCGAACCCAAAGCTGCTGGGGAACTCCTCCTCTATCGAGTACAGTGGGCCTGCCTCTACAACCAAGCATTTTCCACTAACCTTGGACTGCTGTAGTACTCCACCTGTCGAGTACTGTGGGCCTACTGCTACAACCAAGCGCTTCCCACCATGGGTCTGCCGCTACAACCAAGCGCTCCCCCTCATAGCCTACAGAGGTACTCCTTCTGTTTAATACCGCGGGTCTGCCACTACAACCAAGTGCTCCTCCACCATGGGTCTGCCGCTACAACCAAGCGCTCCCCACTGGTCTATCGAAACACTCCGAGTCGATCGATCAGCAGTCGTCAAGTCTCAGCCAGCTCTAGAGTTTCTGCAAATAGCACGCTCGTTCTGGGAGGGTCCGCTCTACGATCCAAGAGGTTGATACATCAACTGTCACGTAGACCAGAATTTATGTATCGCAAAGTTCTGTCTCATCGATAAGAACTCAATGTGACAGACGGCACGTCAATCGGACACCTGGTCTGAGAGTTAATGGTTTTTTCGTTCCAGGGGCCCGGTTGGTTTTTAAGTCAAAAACAACCCTACCATACTCCAACTACATCCAAAACTAGAGAGGATTAATCCAAAATGTCCATCTCACTAAGAGGAATCCAACAAAGTCGACGGCACGTCAATCGGACGTCCGAAGCTCAAGTTATAAGCGTTTCCGCTCCGAGGGCCCGGTTGGTTTCGTGTGCGAACCAACCCGGCCGTACCCAAAGTTATTCGAAACCTTGAGTGTGGTATACTGAAATGACCGTCTCGATCCAAGGATAGCATCTCAACTAACGGTGCATCGATCGGAGGTCCGTACCCCAAGATACGGGCGTTTGAACAGAACTGTCCGAAAATAGGGGTTTTGGTCCCGGACCGACCCGGCCCAAGATCCCCTAGGTCGGCCCGAACCGGTTCGACCCAAAACGGGTTCGGGTCTGGCCCTTTAGGGCGCGGCCCGGCCCAACCGGCACGGCCCGGCCCATCCAGCGCGGCCTGAGCGGCCGGTTGGCCTACCGCGGGCGCAGCCCGCGTGGCCAGACAGCTCGGCCACCCGAGTTGTCGCGGAAAGGGGGGGTGCGCTGCCCCCCTGTTTTGAAACCGCGGCCCCCACGTGGGGGCCTCTCCTTTTCCAGCCGGAGGTTACGACCCTCGGCTCCTCCGATCGGCCGGCCAGGCTGGCCGGCCAGTGCCGCGGGACCCCGCGGTCCCGCTCCTCCGAGGCGCCGGTGGCCGACGGTTCCGGCCACCGCTCCCTGCTCCGCCGCGGCCAAAGGTCGTGGCCTTGGTCCGACCGGCTCGGCGCAACGGCGTCGCGCCCCTCTGCCGCGGGCCCGCTCCGGCCGCGGTCTCTTCTTGGTTCTCCGGCGCGGCGCGACGGCGCCGTGCCCCTTCGCCACGGCCCGACTCCGGTCACGGCTTCGTTCGGCCTCGATGGCGCGGCGCGACGGTGCCGCGCTTCTTCACCGTATTCTTCCTTGATTCCGCGTGGTGCCATTGCACCGCGCCGCCTTCGTTCGAGCCGCAATGAATTCAAAAACAAAGGGGGAGGAGGGTTGTCCATGTTCATGCGGTCTGACCTCCTCCCGTTATATCGATAACAGGCGGCCCAAAAAAATATCTTCGTCAAGCAAACGCAAATTTAATCCAATAAATTTGAACTCAAACCCCTACCTTGATTGAAGTTTCGTTCGTTGTTGGTGCGGAAATCGGCATCATGGAAGACGATCTCGTTCCATCAATGACAAGGGAAAAAGAATGCTGTCATTGGCGACAATCACCGCGGTCGGCATCTTCTATCTTGACGTGTAGGAAGATAAGAGAAAATGGGTGTTCTTCGTGGGTGTCGTTGTTCTTTGTCGAGAGATGTTCTTCGTTGGAAGAGGATTATTCCTTCAAGAATTCTTCTCCTCTCCTTTGTTCGCCCAACTCAAGCTATGCCCCCCCCAAACATAATAATATAACTCTTATTATTATTCTTACCTAATGAATTCAAATTAATTCAAAATAGATGTGCCAACTAATTAAATGCCTTAACTCAAGTGTGTTGGCATATTAATAGAGAGAGAGTAAAATGGGAAGGTTAATGGTTTAAGGAGTTTAAGGGGGGGTTTCAAGGAGTTAAAGAGAAGATGAAAGGTTGGGCTCGTGTGGGCCCCACCTCACAAATATCCTATCATGGGAGGTTATGTGGGTGTGGGCCCCACCAACAACCTCCCCCTTGTAGGATATAACCAACTCAAAATAAAAATGTGTGCAACACAATTTTTATTTAATTTAAGGTTAAACTCCAAAATATAACTTCAAACTCGCATAAAACGCAACTGCGGAAAAGGCCCCCTTAAGCAAAAACCGGTGTTGTGAGTTCATCGGTGCCCTCGAATTTCAATTCCGAGCACCGGTTCAAAAGATAGAAAAACCCGCTCATTCGTTCACTGAACGTACCCGAGCTAATCTTCGGAAATTGATTCCGGGCACACCGGGCCTCGGAATCAGGTGCTGTCAGAAGCTACAGACTCGTAAAATTCCAAAGAAATTTAGAAAAAAATTCCCTTGAAATTTCCGTGTCTTTACAATTCACCGTTGAATAATGCACTCAACAACTAAGAGGAGGAATCATTGTGTTTACATAATCTCAATATTCCTCGATTTGGAGCCTCATCATCATTGGATCTCGATTCACCAACGAAGGAGGAAGAAGAAACCTCTTAATAGTCCAAATATTATATGACTAACCTTGGGAAAAATTAAATAATGATTTATTTATAGATAATATAGAATTATGTTAATTAATAAATTAACTAAATTAATTATTTAATTAACCAACTAAATGCTCCACTCGTGGTAGTGATATCCAAACACTCCACACCGACCAGTTTTAGGTCACGCCTAGGGTAAACATCACATTCTAGACTCAAATATGGTATCATATTTCTAATTGAAGATTATATGTAAGATTCATCCCATTTTATTTAATAAAATTCACATTTGTAATGTAAAATATATTTAATATTTTTATAAAATCATTTATGGGAACACCAGGACTCGAAATCGCACACCATCTCATCTCTTAGATTTGAAAATATATATTGAGATATTCCTAAATATTAAAATGAAAAAATGGTCACTACATTAAGAATGTTTTTAAAGATATTTTATTAGTGTTTCTATTCATCAACAATAAAAACCCTTGATGTTACTTATGCCTTACTATGTATGTATTGTAATGATATAATCCTTATTCCTTAAATATATGAATTTTGATTTTTCAAAAGATATTTTAATGGAACCTATTTTATTTCCATGGGTAAATCAAGATTTGAATGAACTATGGTTATTGTTATGTTGAAAAGTTCAATCTTCTAAATGTTTTTCTCATTTTATGCTACATACTGATATGTATGAATTATTGGTGGGTAGTTCCATTATAAACCAAGTGAAGGTTGTTATATTATAAACCATATAAGGGATGTTAAGTTATAAACCAAGGTTGGTTGGGTCCTTTATATCTCTCCAATGCATTGGGTAAAGTGATAGAGTTAACTAGTTATTTCTTTATCATATGAGATTATTGGAATTTACCAAGCAGGTTATCCAATTTTTAAGAGGGGTTTTATGAGTTATATGGTAAGGATATTCCAAGATACCAACATGTTTTATTTATGCATTCTATTATTTATTAAATATCCTTTTGATCAATATTGACATCACATGGCTCATGATAATTGATTAATAGGAATCTAGTTTTTTAAAATATTTATTTCATTTCACATGTTTAGTGATCAACATTTTTATGGCTATGAATTATCTTAGGCTATGCTCTTTGACTTTTATTATGTTATCATACCCATATGTGAATATTATGATCACAGGGGACATTCAATTGTTAATGATTATGTTTAGACTTACTAATAATTTGAGTTCACCATTCATATATTTATTTCACCTATATTATTAAGAATGGTGTTAAATGAAAATATTTATAGAAAGTATTCATGTGGGAAGAATTTTATGAGAGATTTTGAATACTTTTTGTGAAATAAGAAAAACTAGGTAAGTTGGAAAAGTGATCACTGAATGGCATGGGTATTATTATGTAATAGTTTTTTCTAATTCTATAATACTAAAAAACTAATATGTTCGCGGGTATGTAAGTGATCAAATATTTTTTCATGTTTGAGGTTTTGAATGGTGAAATTTGGGTCATGTTTATTGGTAAAAAACCAAAAATTTAAAGATAATGTTTTTCGCACAAGATTTGAGAGTGTGGGTTCAGGACTATTATAAAAAAGTTGAAAGAAAAGGGTTATCAAATAATTATAGTAACATTTTTGTATATGTAAAATACTTATGTTTTTATATCATCATGTCTACAGAATATTTGAAGGAGGTGTAAGAAGAAATAAACCTAAAAAAAATTGTTAAGTGTTATAACACTTACTTGGAAAACCTTTTTTGGATTACACCTTAAGACTTCTAGGATTGGTCATTAGGAGAGACAAAGACATCTAGGAACTAGGTATGGATTTTTAGAGTGGGATTTTGGTATGTTTTTTATATAAAATAGATCATGGGTTATTTTTTGAAAAGGTTGAAGTGATTCCATGTTTATCGTAAAAAATCAATGTCATTTTCAAACTGTTTCAATATTCATCGACCGTGAAAAGAACATTAAAAAATTAAAAGTGGGTCATAAATGATACTTGAATTATATAATCAAATAATTTACATAAAATTGAGTAAATATAATATTTTATAATTCTCTATTTATTATAAAATAATTTTTAACCATTAAAAACCATTAAATTCATTTTCATGATTGTTGACCTATTTTGTCTTTAAGGGCATCAAGATAACAAATAAATTCAAATATTGATACTTTCAGCAAAAAATTTATATTATAATTATAAAATAAATTCATTTAAAAACATTATTCACCTAACACATATTACATTTAATGTTTTTAAAATAATTTTCTTGAGTTTTATTCTACATGAAAAAGAATTGTGTCGGTGTTTCATTAATGTTATTGGTAATTATACCATAAATAAAAATTAAAAATAAATTATAATCAAAGAAATAATTTATTCATATTAGAAATAAATATTTATAACCATTAATTAATTCTTTTTATCTATATGACAACATAATAGATATATTAAATCAAAGAGAGTGCATTTGGTAATTATTCTTCACTTACAATAATATAAAGGTCATAATTTAAGGAAAGTGGCACAAAATTGAAATATTTATGAATATAAGGTTATAATGGTAATGAAAATATCATTCAATAAATTTTAATATGATATTTTATAACATTATCACAAATCTTTAACCCTAATTTACTAGTTTTACCCCTTACCATGGTGGTAAACTTTTACCGTTGTTATTATTCATTGTGGAAAAAATAAAAATTGAACTATAAATAAAATTAAAAAAAACTGATCACAAATATGGAAAAAAATTACTGAATTTTATTTTCTATAAATCATAAAATTACTTTTAATATATGTTTAAAAAACACAATGATAAACAATTTTTATAAAAAAATCCTATTTGAAGTATGAAAATGATTTTTTCCCAAAATCATTTGTAATATTGATTCCTATGAAATTAATTGCTTTATGTTTAATTAAATTAAATTTATATGACTTTAAAATAAATCCAAATCCTTAATTAACATTCAAATTAATTTTATTGTAATTAAATAAACACTATATTTTGTAGAATTGATATTTTAACTATTCAACCAATAATCAACCATTTTAATAAAATACCAAATATTTATCTTAAGGTTATTTATAATTTTTGTTTCAAAAATTATTTCCATTTTATCATTTAAAATTTATAAATTTGGAAGATATCAATCATACATTCACCATATAAAATGAAATAATAACCAATTTTGATTAAAATGTATTTATGAAGTATAAAATGAATTTATAGTCAATTTATATCTATTAACCACAATTAGATGAATATTAATTAATTTTTACTAGATATATGATGTATTAATTTAATTTAAATTATTAATATATATTTATTAACTTGATTTGATTTTATAAAAATAAATTTCACACATAAATGAGTTTTTGAAAAATATATCCTTTAATATTATTTGACTTTATTTAAAAATGATTTATAAATTACTAGTAATTAACAAATAATTTTTTATTAGGAAAACTTTTTTATATATATTTCATAATTTTGTTTCTCAAATTCATACTCTCTAATTTAAAAACTATGGTATATTGGTCATATTCAAATAATAAAATTCTAAAAGTATATCACAATTCGTTTTAAGATCTGTTTTCCAGGTGGTACATACAGTCAAAAATATTACTCTTTTTAAACTATAATATCAGGGTATTACAATGTCCCTCGCATAATGAAATTTTATCATTGGTATATTATCTCCTATCCAATAAAAGGGTATAAAAATATTTTCGAATCAATTCCACAGAGTATAAGAGGGCTTCGAGAAACATTAGTTTCAAAAGGATCCCTAGTAATGGAACTCTAAAACAAAGGAAAAGAGATGAAATTTGAAGTGGTTAATAAATATACGTAAGTGGAATAAAATAAATTTTGGCCCATATAAATGGTTTTAATGAAACCAAATTGATATCATTAACTTTTTAGAAGAACTTTAATGTCTATGTTAATACTGGGAAAAATATCATCTCCTAAATATTTTTTAAACCATGTATGTATCCTAAAAAGACTCATAATTTTGAATAGGTTTCCTAAAATATACCCTGATATATGTGTTATATATTCCATATAAGACACATTATATTTATTTTCCTCATACTTGAGTTTGATAATTAATTTAAATTTGAGATAGTGAATGTGAGAGAATATTATTACCTGATTTCTTTCTATAATTTCATCCTTCGATTTTGTTTTGAGTAGTTTTCAAACTCTACTTCATTCCTAACCACGATGTATTTTTCATGCCTTAAGAACCAAAAATAACTATAAATGGATAACAATATCCATAAAATGATAAAAAATAATTTCTTCTATCTTGATACATTAACCAAAAGAAATGTGGTTAGTATATATTAAGATAATATCCAATATAAATATACCTTCATACATCAATCTTCAAAACCTGAATAATAATTCCCAAATTTGAACACAAATCCTTCAATAAATAAATAAACTTAAAACACTTCAAATATGTCATTCCAAAAATGAATTTGAATGATTAGAATGATTTCATAACATATTCTTCCAATATCAAAAATTTATTTAACTCCAAATAGCCTCAATCAATCAAAAATTCACATACCAAAATTGAATATTTCCTAACCATTTAGTATCCCAAAATATTTTAATATTCCAAAAAAATGTATAATCTCTATAAAACAAAAAAAACATTTTTTATTACAAAATATGACTTAAAATTTATTCCATAAATAAAATAACATCTTTGATAACAATATTATATCTACCTTAATCATATAATGTTCCCAATATAGTGAAGCTTTAAAAATATAACCTTAATCACTTAGCCTCCAAATAAATTTTTAATCACAAAGTTATCTATATAGTTAAACATATGTTCCCAAAATATAATAACCATTTTATCACAATTAACCATAATTAACTCAACAACAAATATCATCTTAACCATAAATATTATCAATATTTTTCCTCTTATTTATACAAAATATAAAATAATTATTTCCCAAATAATTTTTTCACTAAAATACATCTTACACCTAAGGGTTACATATACCTGAATCATTTATTAAAAATAAATAAATTTATCCCAATGTAATTTAATCACATGAAAAATTAAAAGGTTACCAATGCCTTTAAACTTGTAATAATCCTTAAATATTATTAATACTTAAATAAAATTACACTATATCATAAGTATTGAAACCGTATATATAGACAATTGAATCATTAAACTTTCTTCATAATATTTTAACAAAACATTTCCTTATTATTATTTAACACGTAATTTTATTTTATACTCACGATTTCTTCTTATTCAACATATAAATTTTCCAAAACTTTATTTATACAATATTTCTAAAATAATTCATGATATTTACTCCTAGGAAATTGATTTATGTAATGAATGTACTATATAATTTTGAAACATCTTCTTGTTTCTTTGAGATATTTATCTGGGTAGTTATTCCCAAAATATTGACATATAAGAAGTAATATATTTTTACCTTTATGAACTTTATCACCTCAACTTCCTTGAAAATCCATTTTTCAAAAAATTTGTGCGTTAAAAACACTCCTTAGTTCATTTTGTTAATTATAACTTGAGATAGTTGATTAAAAAACCAAAAGAGTTTTATATCCAGATACTCTCTAGTTTGGTTTCTTGTTAATATAATGGATTCATTATCATTTACATACATTTTTAACCTGGTTCCTAATAGTTTTATCTATTTAATTAAACAAAAAAATTGTTAGTGTGAGTATATCATAACAAATCATATTATAAGGAGGATATACAATAAGATATCCTTATTCAAGTTAGATTTTACTTAACACGATAGATTACATTAGAAAAATAACTATAATTATCAATAACATACTACCCTTTGAGGTCATATAATACTTTTAACATATGACCAAATAATACCCCAACCTCTAATGTTTTATAAATCCTTCATCTTTTACAAACTATAACGTCTCATATCATAATAAACTAATAATTAAATTATTTATAAAAAGGGTTTCACTTTCTTACATTTTCAGGATCATTTAGGTTTATAGTTTTAGAGAATTAGGAAAATCATTACAAATAATAGTGGATATTTCTATAGGATGTACTATTTTTTCCACAAAAAAATGGATTATCTATAATTTAATTCATGAAACTTTTCCCTATTTTTAGGTTGTTTCACCATTGATTTTTATATAATCTATAAACGTCCTTAAGACCTATGAAAAACATTAGAACAATTTGGATGAAAAAAATAAATCTTAGTAAATGATATAAAATTAATGGAAACTGGTTAGTCCTTTTAAAAAGTAATGAAAACCCTAAAAGAAATTTGATTTTTACATAATAAATATGGAGCTCAAAATAATTATAAATTAATCATGAATTCAACTCCATTGACAAATTTTTTCATAAAAAATTTTGTATGAATGAAAAAAATTAAAATTAATAATCATTAATGTTACTTCAGAAAACATGGTAACTCATGGAAAAACCATTCCACGTTAGAATATCATATCATTCCTTTAATCATGAGTTTATAATATTACCTTATGAAATAAAAAAACTTATTTTAAAACCCTAAAAATTTTGAAAAACATTATAGGTATCATGGTTCATTATACTTACATAAAACATTACATTCACCCTTAAAAGGGAATAAAAAGCGTGGTTCATTATAACATATTCCTTAGGAGTAACTTAATTCCCATTAATTCTGTTACTTTTCCCAAATCATTGGAGGGATATATTGATGTAACCTATTATTAATGCTATAATGGGATCACCCCTTATTATATAAAATTTATAAAAATCATATCATGATAAAAACACAATGAATATTTCATTTCCATTATATAATCTCATAAAATATTCTTTTAAACACATATGAGGAATCACTTCCGGGCTTTATGTAAAAATAAGGATAAAAAAATTCTTCTTTGAAATATCTTTAAAAATCCTAAAAAAGTGGGAATTAGGATATTGATTAAAATTTAATAAAAAATTATATAGGAATGTTGATAATAAATAATTTATTTGACTTTTTGAAAATTAGATCAAGTATTAAATGTTAAAAAATGTTCTTTTTCACGTTTATAAAGAGTCACAAGTGTCCTGTATGGAAACTATTTAAATAATTAGGATCTAAAAAATTGTAAAAGGTAAAGGATAGTTAAAAGTGACTTTAAAATATCATTATAGTATAGATAATTACATTAATGAAACACTTTCAAGAACATCAATATGGAATAGATGAATACTAAAACATTTAAAACAATGTTTTGATGAAAAATACCACAACTCACTTCCTGATTCGTCACACACAAATTTTACTATCCTAAGTAATAAAATTTTATATCATTGATACATTATTAAAAACCTTATTAAACATTATTTTATTTTTATTATTAACTTTATATCATTTACTACCATGTTTCATTTAGTTACTAAATATGTTAAGTCCATATCAGAAGTTTTGGGGTCATTTAGTTTATAACAAAAAAATAACATCATTGTGTTGAGTATGGACAATTTTTTCATGCTTTAAACATATTTAAGATCATAAAAATGTTATAATTATCATTTTTAAACATTTAATATAATTTTATAATAAATAATATATGGTGGTAATGAAAAATGAATCACATTATTTCATTAAGATAGTAGTCCATAGATATATATAAATGATATTTTTATTTTTCTACTCGGTGGAAAATAAATAAATTAGATCATATTTTAATTTTGAAAAATCATAAATATGTTATAAATCTAATTTATATTTATTATTTTCATCATTATTACCATAAATTTATTGTGGAAATTAAAAAATGAATCACATCTCAACAATGAAGTGGATGTTCACATGTACACGCGAGATACATTATAATTTTCTAATAAATGAATAGGGAAATAATATAAGTAATATGTTATCTTTATAGATACAAATTAATGTAATAAAAATCATATATATTCAAAATTAACATCTTTATAATCACCCACGTGATGCGATGATGGAGAAATAAATACACTTTTTCATTGATACATCAATCCTAACGTATGCACAAGTGAAGTGTTCATCTTACATTGGAAGGAAAAGGTAATGGAATATGGATTTTCCTTAAAAATAATTAATTTTCAGTACATGATATATTCTAATGTTATTATATCATCTTGGTTAGAGATAATTTTATGGATCCATAATAATAAATAAATAAATAAACAATTGGTTAAAAATTATACATCTTCTTTGAAAAACATCTTATATCTTACATGTTATTCCTTCTAGGATCATTCCATTGGTTAGACTAGGATATATAGGATGAAGGGATAAATTTTTAGAGAGGTATGTGGGTATATTATGGAGGGAAATAAGAACATGATTTTGTTTTTAAAGGGATGAAATTGAGTCCCTTTATATGAGAAAAAATAAATTGAATATTCACAATTTTCCAATTTAAGGGGTATGAAAGTAATTTTAAAAATAAAAAGTGTATAATAATGAGAAATTCATTATAGGGAAAAAAATTGTCATCAACCAGTGTAATGATAGTCTTTTTAATTTTTTCTAATGATTTAAATTTTTTTAAATATTAAATATAATTTAATGTAATTTTTAGGACTATTTATATATTTTGACTTTAAAGGCATCATGATAAGAATGGAATTAAGATATAAATACTTCCACGAGAACTTGAATATTATAATTATCTATGAAATTATTAAAAAATCATAGTTCATCATAAAAATATTGATTTTAATGTTTTTAGAATAATTTTTGTGATTTTTCAACCTGTTTCACGAGCATTGATTGGTGTTGCATAAAATTTCTAGGTAATTAAAATATAAATAAATATTATATATAAATTACATTCAGGAAAAAAATTAATATTTATGCTGAATATTTATAACCTATCATATTTTTTTATCCCTATGAAAACTTATTCGAGATATTAAAATAAAGAGATTGATATTTTCTAATTATTATTTACATAAATTAATATAAGGATTATAATCAATGGAAACTGGCACTAAATTTCTATATTTATAAGATAAGATGATAAGTATTGATATAATTTCATCAAATGAGATTTAATATTTGATTATGACCTTATCACAAATGTTTAACCCTAATTAACTCGTTTTACTAATTACCGCAATGGTAAACTTTTACCATGGTCACTATACATTATGATAAAAATTAAAATAACCTTATAAAAAATTAATATGTTGATACAAAAATATTGAATCAATTTTCTAGTGTTCAATTTATAGAAGTGGTAACAATTAATTTTAATATAACTTCAAAAAACATAAAAATCCTTTTTTTAGAAAAATGCTTGTTTTAATCATAAAAATGATTTTATACAAAAATAAAGTATACTGATGATTCCCAAGGAAGTAATTATTTTAATATTAATAAAATGAATCTTATGTGATAGTAAAATAAATCTATATTGAAATGTAATAGTGGAGTTACTTTGATTAAATTTGTAAATGATAGTTTTTGTGAAATCTATTTTTTTCATTTTCACCTAAAAATCAACCTTTGGAGAAAAATCACAAAAAATATATCTTATAACAAAATTATCCTTATTATTTAAAAATATAATTCTAATTTATGAATTAAAATTTATATAATTTTAAGAAATTAATAATAATATTCACCCACAGAATGCAAAAAACCAATTTTTGTAGTAAATATATTTTTGATGTATAAAATTAATTTATAATCATTACTTATATAGTGACCCCAATTAGATGAATGATATTTAATTTTATTATTTATTTATCCATAAAATTTATTAAAATCATTTATATATAGTGATTAACATTATTTTCTTTGATAAAAATACATTACGCCAAAATTTAGTTTTTTTGAAAAGTGTCTCATTTAATATTATATGATTTTATTTAAAATTTAGTCTTTTTTCATAAGAACTAAAAGGTGAATTTTTATTAGAATAATTTTTTTACATATATTTCAAAATTCAGTTACTTCTATTCAGGCCAACCAATCTAATGACTAGGTTATAACCATTTTATTTGAATAATAATATTTTTATAGTATATTGTAATGCCTCAAATTTTCCATGCATTATTTTTAAATATTATATGGAATTAATTAGACACCATGTGCTAAGACGACGTTCGATTCTGAGGCCTGGGGTGCCCGGAATAAATGTTTGAAATAAATTAAAATATTAAATAGCACATGCGAGTAGTTTTCTTGAAAAAGTGGAATAACTCCTAAATGGGTGTCTGGATCAGAAATATGAGGGCATCGTTACATTCAGAGTAGCGTCTTTACCCTAGGTGGGGCCTAACATCGGATGAGTTGGGTCGGTTGTGAAAATTAGTTTGTGACATTTTAAAGAATAAAATAAATTAAGGATTTATTTTATTTGTCAGTTTCACGGCAACGCAACAACACTGTTTATTTTAAATAAATAGATAGGTAGGGACCCAGGGTTAGACTCCTAACCCTTGAAGTTCCCTGGAGGCTCTGGAGAGAATCCTTGAAGAATTCTATCAATTACGAACGATGATGAAACCTTGGATCAATGATCGGTGGACGTTGTTCTTGATGGATCTCTCCAACAACGATAACGCAGAAACTGATCTTCTTCAGCGAATGATCCAATATCCATTTAGGGTATGTTGTTTTGATATTCTTTTCCCTGATCTTAGATTGAACAATAGACATGGACCAACCAACGAACAAGTTGATCCGCGGTTCAATTGTTCTTTTGGGATGGGTTTTAACTGCGGGAAATTATCAGGGTTGATTATTATATTGAATAATCTTTGTTTATCATTATTACAGGAATGTATCAAGGCTAGAATGAACAACGATCAAGGTTCGTTCCTCGGGTTTCTTCTTTGTGAGTCTTTTCTCCCATGTTTTCTTCTACGCGTTCTTTGTTCTTCATGGGGTTATGAACGAATGATCATTACACCTTCATTTCTTGGCGCAATGATCCAAAATTTATGATCCGATATTGGGATGTCCTAAATGAGGTGTGATGACAACGGCGATGGACGAATTAGATCAAATTGGATGAAACCATTCTTTGAATGATTTACGTTGAAACGGATCAAAATAGATTTTTGAGCCGATTGAAGACCCGAGACACCTCGATTCGATGTTTGGGTGATGAGGCGATCTTCGATCCAAAGTTTCGAGGTGAATGGATCATAAAAATAGGATACAAGAGATCGATTGAGGCACACGAAGGAACAACACCAGATTCTAGAAAATCTAGAAGAACACGACATATAATCTAGGATTACACAGCGTGTGGCCCCTACTGAACTATATCTAGGGTTTTGGGAGATATTAAATTGTCACACAGCATGTGAACCCCATCACACAATGTGTGGGCCCTTCCCAAAGACTTTGTGTGTATCTCAGAAGATTCACGAACATGTGGCGGAGTACATGGGTTTCCAGCACGGTGTGTACTCCCCCACACGGTTTGGCCTGAACCAGTTAGACGGACTACCCTGTGTACTAGAACACGACCAGAGACACACAGGTTGAAGCTGTGTATTGGAACATGACCAATGTACAAAGGTGGAACCCAAATGGAAGGACACAGTATGTGAATCATTCTACACACCATGTGTAAAGACCCGGAAATTTCAAGGAAATTTTTTCTTAATTTTCTTTGGAATTTTACAAGAACGCAGTTTCTGACGACGCCTGATTCCGAGGCCCGGTGTGCCCGGAATTAATTTCCAAAGTTTGGCTCGGGTACGTTCAGTGAACGAGCGAGCGGGAATTTCTATCTTTTGAACCGGTGCCCGAAATCGAATTCCGAGGGCACCGATGGAACCGCAGCGCCGGTAATTACTTAGTAACTCATGTACCGGAGTTGCGTTTACACGAGTGTTGATAATAAAAATTGTGGAAGTTTATTTTATAACTACACTACAATTTTTATTAACTTACTCTAAGTGTTAGCTCATGGTGGAAGTTGGGTAACCACCCAACCTCCCTTGGGAGGTTATGAGGGTGGTGGGGCCCACACGAAACCCACCTCTTCATATCCTCTAAAACCCCTCAACTACCACTTAAATGATTTTAACTTAGTTATAACTTATGTCTTAAATGAGTTGATTTTAATGTGGTGAGTTGTGTGAGTCTTTTGAATTTCAAACACTTGAATTTCAAAAGCCATGTGAAGTTAATTAAATAAGTGGAGAACTTATTTCTTTTGGTTGGGTTGTGTTGTTTGAGAGCTTTTGGAAAGAAGGCTTAGAAGTCTTGAAGTTTCTTCATCCTCTTGGCAAAGAACGCGAAGAACAATCGGACATCGACGAAGAACACCACGTTCTCAGGAACCGTCTTCCGCGACGTCATACCCGCAATACCGACGACGTCTTCTTCCGTGAAATCTCTTTTCACGACGCCGAATCTCGTCACCTCTTAAATCAAGGTAGGGGTTTTAACTTTTTAAAGTTATGTAGATCTCTCCTTCGAACTTGAAGGTTTATATTTGTCGGGCCTTGATTCCAAATCTTTTTATTTAATTTAAAAGATTGTGAAAGTTTATCATTCATTAAAGGCGGATTGTTAGCAAATAACGCGAGGGGGCCGGACCACACGAACACGGCCGACCCTCCTCCTATTCATGTTGATTTTGTTGTGGATTGAAACGGGTGTGGCGCGGTGTCGTCACACTGCGCAGGATCATGCGGCAAGAAACGCGTGGCGCCGTCGTGCCGCGTCGTTATATAATGCAAGGACGTGACACCGTCGCGCCGTGTCAAAGAAAGTTGAAGGCGCCGCGGCCGGAGCGGGGCCGCGGTGGAGGGGCGCGGTGTCGTCGCACCGCGCCGAACAACGAAGGCCGCGGCCGGTTCCGGGCCGCGGCGGAACGAGAAGACCGGCGGCCAGCCGAGCCGCCGGTGTCGGAAGCCGGAAGGGGGACCGGCCTTGCCGGTCCCGTTGAGGAAGAACCGGCCGGCCGGAAGGGAGAAAACTGGGGGAAATAATTTCCCCCGTCCAGCCTTAATGCCCCCCCCCATTATGAGGGGGGCCGGTTTCACAAAGGGGGGGCAGGCGGCCCCCCATTTTCTCGAAGGCAGACCCCCACGTGAGGGGGGCCGTTTTTCTTTAGGCGCGGCAGGTTGCCGCGCCGCCAGCTGAGGAAAAGCGGGGGCTTTTCCCCCCGTGCGCGGCACACGAACGGCGCCCAGGCCGCGCCGCCGTGCCGGCCCGCGCCGCCGCGCCGGACCGCGCCGCCGCGCCAGGCCGGGTTTTCCGAGCCGGGCCGGGTCGTCGGGCCGGGTCGCCGCCTGGGGCGGGTCGACCCGGTTCGGCCGACCCAGGGGGGGTCGGGCCGGGTCGGCCCGGGCCCAGACCCCCAGTTTCGGACCACTTTCAGTCAAATGCCTGTATCTTGGGCTACGGGCCTCCAAACGACTCACCGTCAGCGGCAACGCGATCCTTGGATCGAGACGGTCGTTTCGGTATACTATACTCAAGGTGCACCTTCTTTTTCGGGAGCCTACGTGGTTAAAACTTCATAGTTAAGCGTGCTTGGCCTAGAGTAGTGATCAGGATGGGTGACCTCCTAGGAAGTTTCCCAGGGTGGGTGTGAGACGGAAAGGCCAATAACTAACAGACCGGGTGTCCGATTGACGCGCCGTCTGTTTCGTTGAATTCTTCTAAGTGATACGGATCTTTTGGAATACTCCGCCCGAGGTTTGGACGCAGGTGGAGTATGGTCGGGTTGGTTTTTCCTTAAAAACCAACAGGGCCCCTGGAACGAAAAAAGCCAATAACTCTCAGACCGGGCGCCCGATTGACGCGCCGTCTGTTGCGTTGAGTTCCTGATGACGATACGGAACTTTTGGAATCCTCCACCCGAGTTTTGGATGCAGAGGGACAGTGGCCGGGTTGGATCACACCGAAATCCAACCGGGCCCCTGGAACGGAAAAGCTGATATCTTTCTGACAGAACGTCCGTTTGACGAACCGTCAGCGGCGTTGGTGATCTCATTGAGAAACGGTCCCTATGAGTATACCCTATGAGAGTTCGGGGTACAGTTGAGATACGGCCGGGTTTGGTTCGCTCACGAAACCAACCGGGCCCCTGGGACGAAAAGGCTAATAACTCACAGACCAGGCGTCCGATTGACGCGCCGTCTGTTGTGTTGAGACCCCTATGACGAGGAGGTCCTTTGAGATACTTCTTCGTGGGACTTTGAGATACTTGGAGTATCGACCTGTAGCTCGTGGAGCGGACCCTCCTAGTGACGAGCGTGCGGAGTACGGAGACCGTGTAACTAGCTGAGACCTGACGACTACTTGACCGACTCGACTTGGAGTGAGTCGACTAGCCCAGTGGACGGAGCACTACTTTCTGAGGTGCAGACCCATGGAGGACGGAGCACTACCTGTGTGACAGTGTAGACCCACGGTACTCGTCCGGAGAGTACCTCAGCAGGCTACTAGGGGGTGTGCACTACTGTGTTTGGGTGACATACCTCGGCGGGAAGCACTACTGTGTCTGGGTGGCTGACCCGCGGTACTCGATAGGAGGAGTACTTCAACAATCTTCGGTTAGTGAGAAGTACCTCAGAGTCGTGACAGGACCACTGTACACTCCAGAGACGGAGCTCTTCAGTAGTTACGGTTTCGATAATGAAAATCCTAGTTTGAGCTGAGACTTTTGACCTTGTGTTTACCTCATGATTGAGATGGGTCACTTTCTAACTTAGGTATATGTATGGGCATATACCCGGGTAGTGGTTATCCGTTGATTTCACAATCCTTGTGTTTCCTCATGATTGAGATGGGTTACTTGATAACTTAGGTATATGTATGGGCATATACCTAAGTAGAGGTTATCTATTGAGATCTTCTTTGTAGTTATCCTTGTTGGTTTAGTGAGACCTTGAGGGTCTCGGGGTCCCTACTGAGTATCGTTATACTCACCCCTGCACGGGCTATGCCCGCACCTCGTTGTGTTGGTTGCAGACGACGGGCAGTGCTGACAGAGGCCGAGTGTTCGAGGACTGGACGGTACCTGGAGGTGGACTATACGACGAGATGGTACCCGGAGGAGGACCTCACGACGAGACGGTACCCAGAGGTGGACGTGACGACGAGGCGGTACCCAGAGGTGGACCACTGGGCAGGACATACTCGGAGCGGAAGACGGGACCCGAGGAGCAGAGGAGCTATCTGTACCCACCCTTTAGGTGGGATTTCCAGTGGACAGCTCGGCGTAGCAGCTTTACTTTTCAGTTGCTGTTTTCCCTTTCAAGTTGTACTTTACAGTTGGGCTTGTATTTCCGGCCCCTTTTTACTTTCCGCACTTACTGTTGTACTCAGTTTTTACTTAGTGTTTACTTCTTCCGCTTGTACTCTGTGTGATTGTTTACTTTACAAAGGCAATGCCTTCCCTTTTTACCGGGATTTACGCCTTGGTGCTAGTCGCCAGCCCCTGGCCTATGGAAGGCGGGCTTGGGGTAGTCACGGCACGGGCCCCAAGGACGGGTCGTGACAAATTGGTATCAGAGGAGTTTGGTTCTACCGCAGAACTTATGACTCTGACTTTTTTCTTTCTGTGAAGAAATAGTGTTAAGAGTACCGAGTGTGGATTTCAGTTCAGGGAGTCCAGTGTTGGTGCGGGCGGCCGACGTATCCATACACCAGGACCCTGACAACTGATTTCCGACTTTGTGCATGAAAACACTGATTGCGTGTGTGTTTTCAAAGGTTTTCCTTTAAAACAGCTCAAATCAGGTCAACTCACCAGGTATAAACGTTTGACCGTGTCACGATGTTTCTTTCAGAATGCCTTTTCACGGACAACCTGCTAGAGCCCCGAGAATGGTACGTACTGATAGCCCGCCGAGCGACGAGGCCTCAGTACAGGGCCCTATCCCAGTTGAGGCACCAGCGGAGGCACCAGCGGTACTGCTACCCGTTGGGCCACCGATGCCACCAACCCCAGCAGTAGGCAATGCACGACGCTTGAGCGCGCTGCACGAGTTCCAGCGCCAGAGGCCACCCAGGTTTCGGGGAGAGACGGACCCGCAGGCGGCTGAGGTATGGCTAGAGGCTGTGGTGAGAGTCTTCAAGCTAGTGGGGACGCCGGAAGACTTCATGGTGATCTTTGCTGCCAGCCTCCTTCAGGCAGCAGCAGGCAGGTGGTGGAGCCACTTGTTTCAGTTTTGCGATGGGATGACCTTCGCATGGGAAGACTTCGAGACCTTCTTCAGGGTGGAGTTTGTGCCAGTATCTCTACACCCCGAGCATGTACAGGAGCTTCTGCCTTTGCCGCATGCTTTTCGATCAGTAGCTGAGTCATCTGTGGGCAGTAGACAGATGATGCAGAGGTCCAGGAGGACCAGACTAGCAGTTAGACGATCTCGGGTTTTAGGACCGGTGGTGCGGGGCACCCGAGGTGCGGTTAGATCCAGGAGTGCCAGAAATGGACAATGTTACTCATGCGGAGGAAAGGGTCACATGGAACGTGACTGTCCGAATCCTCGTACGGTTGATCAGCGGGTGTTGGAGGAGCCACCGAGACAGAAGCAGCGACTAGTGCTTGAGCAACAGCCGAGCAGTGGACAAGGCAGTAGAGCTCCGGGAACAAGTGGACAGGAGAGGAACTAGTGGATACGTCCCTTGTACTTCTAGTTCCATTTTTCTGTTGTATTCGTGTCTTGTACTATAAGCTGCAATAATAAAAAGACACTTATCTTTGAGATGTTTTCTTTCCTGTCCTTTTGTTTGGTTGATACTGAGTGGTCCCGATTAAACTGTTGACTTGACCCTCACCTTCGAGATTTCTACTGGAGGGGACCCAGTGACCTCACACTGATGCCGACAGTGTGACTCGACCCTTGGAGGCGAGAGTGGCAGTTGGATCTCTTAGTAGTTACGTCGAGGCCTTACGACGTCATCCATGGCATGAATGCATCATTCATGTCAGGATTGACTGTATTAGGCAACGATTGTGGTTCATCCAGGGGATGAGACCGGGTTTCTCTTATCGGCAAAGAAGAAATCATAGCAGCTCTTGTGAGACTAAAGGAGGTGCAGTTCATCCAGGAGCGGATGAAGACTGCATAGTGCAATAAAAAACAGGGAACCGGTGCCAGTCTTAGAGACTTGGACGTGTTAAATGTTTCAATAAGAGGAAGCTTTAAATAGAGATGAGTCTACGAAGCAGCAGACGTGGAGGCAGAGCTAGGAGAGCAGCATGAGGTGGTGTACATCCTAACAATGTACAACCACCCGCCTTAGTTATTCCTGCCAGGCTCAGGGAGCTGGAGGGCGGAGGAAGAGTGCGGCTGCATGCGGTCAAGGAGTGCGACCCAATGGCTCTAGAAATGATTCAAGGGACAGTCTATCTCCACTACTAGCTGTTGTAGTAACGGACGTCGATGTGAATCATTTCTCGCTTTCACAAATCTTGTTCCAGACCTAGAGTTTCCGGTAAGCCGTGGACTTGACCCTCACGTCTGGAGATACCTTGGGAGGAGACTCGATAATCACACTTACGCCGACGGTGTGGTCAGACCCTCAAGGCGAGAGTTCTAGTTGGAATCTCTTGGTGACAACGTCGAGGCCTTACGACGTTAGTTTGAGTATGGAATGGGCAATAACTGTTCATACTCAAATTGACGGTTTTAGGCAAACGTCGGGATGGGTTTCCCTTGGTCGGTAGAAAAGGAAACCCCAGGCAGCGCAGGGTAACTCTTGCACAGGAGGGTGCGACCGATCACTCTTGAGTCGGTCAACCTTACCCTCGTGGTAGCAGCCTTTCGAGTTCCAGTTCTAATAGAAAATGGAGACCTCTGGAGTTCGAGGTTGATGATCACGTCCTTATACGGTTCTCACCTTGACGAGGTTTACGGAGATGTGGCCAAGGAGGCAAGTTATCTCCGGGGTTTAGCGGACCTTCTTAGGTCCTTAGCTAGGTAGGCGGGGTGGTTTACCGCTTGACCCATTCACCGCAGTTGCACCAGGTGCACGACGACTTCCATGTATCTCAACTGAGGAGATACGTGCTCGACCCTTCGCATACCATCGACCATGAGGAGCTGGACGATGGCGATGGGGTGTCTTTCACAGAGATTCCAGTGGGGATCGAGGATCGACAGGAGAAGATCCTACGAGGAAGATCGATTCCTCGGGTGCACTTTCTTTGGCAGTACGGAAACCTCCAGGTGAGCACATAGGAGCGGAAAGCTCAGATGCGTGCTCTGTACCGCTTTTGTGACCCTAGTTTGTGTTGAAGCTTTACGGGGATGTAAAGCCCTGAGGTGGGAGTAATGTAAAGACCCGGAAATTTAAAGGAAAATTTTTTCTTAATTTTCTTTGGAATTTTACAAGAACGCAGTTTCTAACGGCGCCTGATTCCGAGGCCCGGTGTGCCCGGAATTAATTTCTGAAGTTTGGCTCGGGTACGTTTAGTGAACGAGCGAGCGGGAATTTCTATCTTTTGAACCGGTGCCCGGAATCGAATTCTGAGGGCACCAATGGAACCGCAGTTCCGGTAATTACTTAGGAACTCCTGTACCGGAGTTGCGTTTACACGAGTGTTGATAATAAAAATTGTGGAAGTTTATTTTATAACTACACTACAATTTTTATTAACTTACTCTAAGTGTTAGCTCATGGTGGAAGTTGGGTAACCACCCAACCTCCCTTGGGAGGTTATGAGGGTGGTGGGGCCCACACGAACCCCACCTCTTCATATCCTCTAAAACCCCTCAACTCCCACTTAAATGATTTTAACTTAGTTATAACTTATGTCTTAAATGAATTGATTTTAATGTGGTGAGTTGTGTGAGTCTTTTGAATTTCAAACACTTGAATTTCAAAAGTCATGTGAAGTTAATTAAATAAGTGGAGAACTTATTTCTTTTGGTTGGGTTGTGTTGTTTGAGAGATTTTGGAAAGAAGGCTTAGAAGTCTTGAAGTTTCTTCATCCTCTTGGCAAAGAACGCGAAGAACAATCGGACATCGACGAAGAACGTCACGTTCTCGGGAACCGTCTTCCGCGACGCCATACCCGCAATACCGACGACGTCTTCTTCCGCGACATCTCTTTTCACGATGCCGAATCTCGTCACCTCTTAAATCAAGGTAGGGGTTTTAACTTTTTAAAGTTATGTGGATCTCTCCTTCGAACTTGAAGGTTTATATTTGTCGGGCCTTGACTCCAAATCTTTTTATTTAATTTAAAAGATTGTGAAAGTTTATCATTCATTAAAGGCCGATTGTTAGCAAATAACGCGACGGGGCCGGACCGCACGAACACGGCCGACCCTCCTCCTATTCATGTTGATTTTGTTGTGGATTGAAACGGGTGTGGCGCGGTGCCGTCGCACTGCGCAGGATCATGCGGCAAGAAACGCGCGGCGCCGTCGCGCCGCGTCGTTATATAATGCAAGGACGCGACGCCGTCGCACCGCGTCAAAGACAGTTGAAGGCGCCGCGGCCGGAGCGGGGCCGCGGTGGAGGGGCGCGGTGTCGTCGCACCGCGCCGGACAACGAAGGTCGCGGCCGGTTCCGGGCCACGGCGGAACGAGAAGACCGGCGGCCAGCCGGGCCGCCGGTGTCGGAAGCCGGAAGGGGGACCGGCCTTGCCGGTCCCGTTGAGGAAGAACCGGCCGGCCAGGTCGGGCCGGCCGGAAGGGAGAAAACCGGGGGAAATAATTTCCCCCAGCCAGCCTTAATGCCCCCCCCCCATTATGAGGGGGGGCGGTTTCACAAAGGGGGGGCAGGCGGCCCCCCGTTTTCTCGAAGGCAGGCCCCCACGTGAGGGGGGCCGTTTTTCTTTAGGCGCAGCAGGTTGCCGCGCCGCCAGCTGAGGAAAGGCGGGGGCTTTGCCCCCCCGTGCGTGGCACACGAACGGCGCCCGCGCCGCCGCGCCGGACCGGGTTTTCCGAGCCGGGCCGGGTCGTCGGGCCTGGTCGCCGCCCGGGGCGGGTCAACCCGGTTCGGCCGACCCAGGGGGGGGGTCGGGCCGGGTCGGCCCGGGCCCAGACCCCCAGTTTCGGACCACTTTCGGTCAAATGCCCGTATCTTGGGCTACGGGCCTCCAAACGACTCGCCGTCAGCGGCAACGCGATCCTTGGATCGAGACGGTCGTTTCGGTATACTATACTCAAGGTGCACCTTCCTTTTCGGGAGCCTACGTGGTTAAAACTTCATAGTTAAGCGTGCTTGGCCTAGATTAGTGATCAGGATGGGTGACCTCCTGGGAAGTTTCTCAGGGCGGGTGTGAGACGGAAAGGCCAATAACTAACAGACCGGGCGTCCGATTGACGCGCCGTCTGTTTCGTTGAATTCCTCTGAGTGAGACGGATCTTTTGGCATACTCCGCCCGAGGTTTGGACGCAGGTGGAGTACGGTCGGGTTGGTTTTTCCTTAAAAACCAACAGGGCCCCTGGAACGAAAAGGCCAATATCTCTCAGACCGGGCGTCCGATTGACGCGCTGTCTATTGCGTTGAGTTCCTGATGACGATACGGAACTTTTGGCATCCTCCGCCCGAGTTTTGGATGCAGATGGATAGTGGCCGGGTTGGATCGCACCGAAATCCAACCGGGCCCCTGGAACGGAAAAGCTGATATCTTTCTGACAGAACGTCCGTTTGACGAACCGTCAGCGGCGTTGGTGATCTCATTGAGAAACGGTCCCTATGAGTATACCCTATGAGAGTTTGGGGTACAGTTGAGATACGTCCAGGTTTGGTTCGCTCACGAAACCAACCGGGCCCCTGGGACGAAAAGGCTAATAACTCACAGACCGGGCGTCCGATTGACGCGCCGTCTGTTGTGTTGAGACCCCTATGACGAGGCGGTCCTTTGAGATACTTCTTCGTGGGAGTTTGAGATACTTGGAGTATCGACCTGTAGCTCATGGAGCGGACCCTCCCAGTGACGAGCGTGCGGAGTACGGAGACCGTGTAACTGGCTGAGACCTGACGACTGCTTGACCGACTCGACTTGGAGTGAGTCGACTAGCCCAGTGGAAGGAGCACTACTTTCTGAGGTGCAGACCCATGGCGGACAGAGCACTACCTGTGTGACAGTGCAGACCCGCGGTACTCGTCCAGAGAGTACCTCAGCAGGCTACTAGGGGGTGTGCACTACTGTGTTTGGGTGACATACCTCGGCGGGAAGCACTACTGTGTCTGGGTGGCTGACCCGCGGTACTCGACAGGAGGAGTACTTCAGCAGTCTTCGGTTAGTGAGCAGTACCTCAGAGTCGTGATAGGACCACTGTACACTCCAGAGACGGAGCTCTTCAGCAGTTACGGTTTCGATAATGAAAATCCCGGTTTGAGCTGAGACTTTTGACCTTGTGTTTACCTCGTGATTGAGATGGGTCACTTGCTAACTTAGGTATATGTATGGGCATATACCCGGGTATTGGTTATCCGTTGATTTCACAATCCGTGTGTTTCCTCATGATTGAGATGGGTTACTTGATAACTTAGGTATATGTATGGTCATATACCTAAGTAGAGGTTATCTGTTGAGATCTTCTTTGTGGTTATCCTTGTTGGTTTAGTGAGACCTTGAGGGTCTCGGGGTCCCTACTGAGTATCGTTATACTCACCTCTGCACGGGCTATGCCCGCACCTCGTTGTGTTGGTTGCAGACGACGGGCAGTGCTGACAGAGGCTGAGTGTTCGAGGACTGGACGGTACCTGGAGGTGGGCTATACGACGAGATGGTACCCATAGGAGGACCTCACGACGAGACGGTACCCAGAGGTGGACGTGACGACGAGGCGGTACCCGGAGGTGGACCACTGGGCGGGACATACTCGGAGCGGACGGCGGGACCCGAGGAGCAGAGGAGCTATCTGTACCCACCCTTCAGGTGGGATTTCCAGTGGAAAGCTCAGCGTAGCAGCTTTACTTTTCAGTTTTTGTTTTCCCTTTCAAGTTGTACTTTACAGTTGGGCTTGTATTTCCGGCCCCTTTTTTACTTTCCGCACTTACTGTTGTACTCAGTTTTTACTTAGTTTTTACTTCTTCCGCTTGTACTCTGTGTGATTGTTTACTTTACAAAGGCAATGTCTTCCCTTTTTATCGGGATTTACGCCTTGGTGTTAGTCGTTAGCCCCTGGCCTATGGAAGGCGGGCTTGGGGTAGTCACGGCACGGGCCCCGAGGACGGGTCGTGACACCATGTACTCCTTTTCAACACAACATGTTCTGAAGACATGGGTCGTTGTATACTAGTAGTACCCAGGGTCAAGGGTTACAGCATGTTACCCTAATACACGCCATGTTTCCCCATCTATATGGCTTGAATATCTTGTCCATCGTATCTCAAACAAGTTTCATTAGGGTTCGGGCCCTTGATCATTTCCCTAAAGATTGGTGCATATTTTTTCCTACTCATATGAGTATGATCCCTTCAGCAGGAATTCCTGGATAGAGTTGTTGGAATCTCCCGAGAGGCCTGTTGAGGGATCCTCTATTCATCTTTGTGCCCTGGAGATATTCCTTGGTATTAACATGACCAATCCTACCAGACGTCGATCCTCTACTTAGTGGGTTAATCCAGATGTAGTTGTTGGTATCTCTCCATGTCCCTGGTTGTGATCCTCATCTGATGTATCGTATCTCTCTCTTCATATCTATCAACGTATCTCTCTCATGACGGTTCCTGATGAGCATCACTTCTTAGATGGACATCATCAGTGTTATCAAACTGAGGGGTTTTTTCTAATAGATAAGTGATTCATGGAAGATTCGAACTGAATCCTTGTTGGTGGTATGCGGTAGTTATGGCTGACCTTTATGTTGTGTGTCTTGGATGGAGTATATCTGGATATTCTTGTTATATGTGTTGTAGACATATATTGTGTAGAGATGACTGTACCTTTCCTTTGTGTATTGATTTGTGGTTTTGGGGTGTCCTACTAAATATTTTTATACTCACCCCTTCATAGGATTTTCCAGCACATGTCGTGTCTTGTGTAGAGGATCAACCTTTTGATAGGGTCCTAGGTGGACCAGGACCATGACCAAGACCCGATGGTGTTTTGTGAGTTCAGACAGGAAGAGGTGTTCCTACGGCTTCAGATAATAGTCTTGCTACCTCTTTTTTATAGGTTGGGCTTTGTAGTGTACAAACTATTTTTGGTGGGCTTGTATTCTACCCCGATTTACTTTACTATACTTTACTCTCCTATCGTACTTTGCTTGGAATATAGTGGTATGCATGCATTTGTTTCTTAGTGGATTTTACATTTCAGCATTTGTGGGCTTGGAGATGTTTGCATGTGTACAGGTACATAGAAAATGCCTCCCATGTTAGTGATATGTCTACTCGGTGCTAGTCACCAGCCCCTAACCTATTGAAGGTGGGTTTGGGGAGTCACGGAGCATGCCCCATTGGGACGGGTCGTGACATATATCAAAATTCATATTAAGCTCAATATTATGTGTTGTACATGCAATCAATAATTTAACTCTTTTTAAACAATAATCATTGAATGTTATGAAGGTCCCGGGAGAAATAGAATCATGTGATGGGTTATTCCCAAAATTGATGTTTTCCATGATCGATGATCAATGCGATATTTACACGATGATAAACGACATGATCAACAGATTTGAATCAAATAATATCGAAAAATGGATAAACGCTGGATCTAAAGAGAATGGTCATCACATATTATTTATAATTAATTTAATCAAATAAAGAATTACATTGTGAGAAATTATTTATTCATTAATGGATCTAAAAAAATATCTACAGTTTGACCATCACTGCATTGTAGGAATCAAGGGAAGATTCCCACTAGCAGTGATCCACACGTGTTCCATAAATATCTAAACGTCACCGTAGGAATCCCTGGGTGATAGATTAATAGACCATGACACTTACTTCACTCATCTTTGATCATCACATGAATTTTTTACAAACTATTCTTCTTTATCTATCAAGAATCAAGAGTGGAATGTGGTGGAGGAACCCTCTTCTTTCTTGAGAGTGTTCTTGGAGAAAGGACCTCTATAGGGATTCAAGAGAATTATTTGTATTCGTTGTGCATAAGAAAAACAAATGAATTAGATCACTTGAAAAATAATATAATTGTGTTCATATACCTCTAGGGTTAAAAATTAATAATTGCAGAAGTTCCCTTTAATATTTATTTAATCTCTACAGAACCCCATGTCAATAATAATATTATTATTATTATTTCTTGACATGCACTTAACTTTTGAATTAAATTGAATTTTATTTAATCTAATAATACTAAATATATATTATTTCTCACCGGACCTATAAACTCAGTCCTCCATTCCTCCACAAATTTAATAAGGTCTTCAATATTTATTATTTATTTTATAAATAAATGTCATTTCATTATTCACCAATAAGTAAATAAATATTATATTTATTAAATTGAAAATAAATATTTATTCAATATCATGCTCACATAATATTCTCTCAAATAACTGATGGAGAAATATATATGGCCAATAAAAAAATGAATAATTATTAAACCATGTGTGAGAAGAATATTTATTTAATTTATTAAATAATAAATAATAATATATTATTTAACTGAGATTATGGATATACTTATTGTGTGACCCTCTAGGCTTTTTTCTCATTGTCATTAAGAGAAGAAGACTAAAGTCAAAGGTTAGTGTCTAACAACATTCCATGGCACCAATAGAGAATGAAGATAATGATGCAATTACATAATACCTCATACAGATGCTGATTGTACATTTTAATCCCTTCATCATGATATCTCTAACTAAGCAGGTTGCACGTCGGTGCCATAAATCTATGTGCTCGATGCCTATTTCTTTTAATTTCCATAAATAAAACTTGCATATAGAACACCATGGACATTGATTTATTTAGGCTATATATTTTTCATTAAAGGACCTAAGATATCAACTTTTTTTAAAGAATAGAAGGGACAAATCCTTTCTCACATTATTCATTAATGCAATATTATTCATGACGCACCCAACGTATCCTACCTCACTATGAACATATGTCATCATGGTTTTCACCAATACATCAAACTACATGACTTATAATACTCATTAATAATAATCTTAATGTCCAAGGATAAATAAAAATGATTAAATATAGTAACATCCAATGACATATATAAATGTGGATGACCTAATGATGGGTCTCATTCTCATAATATCCTACGATGGATATTACCAATGGTTTACACCATGGGAAGATTCCTCAAAGTTCCATGAGTGTCCACCCCTGATAGTCTGAATCATTTGTGTCCCTCAAATGATTTTATCTGACTATTAAACATATATTTAAGAATACTACCGTGACACTTTTGGGTTCTCATTATAGAGGGGAACTGCTATGACCGTTTAGTGTGACAGCTAATCTTAGGACATTATCACATACCATGATAAGAAGAAGAACAATCATGATGTGATAAGAAGTTTAGTAATATTAAAAACTATAACTAAAGGTTATCATAATGTACATAGATGTTGGTTCTTGGGAACCAACTCCATCATGTTACATACATGAGCCAATATGGGGATTATGGTTCTCAAATGAAATTTCTATCGATAAATGGGACCAACATCCAATCTCTTAAGGACATCGCATTTGGCCTATGTTTGATACTACCTTGTTATTAATCCTTTATTTATCTAGATATAGTGATGAAAGGGTTGAAGATGAACGGATATTGTGATCTAATTCTAGTGACCAGTCTAGTCCTATTAATTTTTAGGGGGCTTATCCTAGAAAGTTTGAGTATTGTCAGCAAAAAGATGATCTCCTAGGGGTGATATGACTTAGATACTCATTCCACCAGAAGTGAATGATGACCCACCCATAAGAAAAATTCAATGGGAAACAGAGGCACATAGGCATGTACCACTATCAGACATTCCCCAACAATTCATATGGACTTTTGAACAATCGTAATAGGGATTGACCAACAGTATATGTGCCAAAAGTCTCTCCATGATGAACCTTCATAAATTCACACCCATGAGGGTATCCCTAATTGGAAGTATCTATTTACTCACGAATGCTTCCCAAAATTCCATCAACCTCATCTTTGGAGTGAACCATGGATTCATGTTGAAGCCAAACTCTCTTTGATGGCACTATTGCAATGTGTTCTAGTATGGCCCATGATTTATTAATGTCTATACCCTAGGGAATTGTTTTGGGCTCCCTGATAATTGCTCTTGAGTCATGATGAGGAATATCAAACCATGTCCTTAAAGGGATGTCAAAGTGAATATGAGGTTCCATACCCTACGTGATCTACAATGTTCCCATCATCACATTCATCTACTCCACAAACTCCAAATCATTTCATTCTAGAAGGAACTCATCATGTACCATAGAAATAATGTGGATCCCTTCAATCATGTGGATGTCCTTTGAACTGATCCCAACCTCACTGTGATGGAGGAAAAAGGTGTTCATGTGTTGCAACCATCAGCTTAGTAACTCTAACATGAGGTCTACATAGAGGTAGATATGGAGATATGAGTTCCATGTATTCTTGAACAACACAATCATATTGAAGAGATCCCAAAACACATCATATGTGTGGAACACCAAATTTTTCCATTCCCACTAATCGGTAAAATAAAGCCAGGGTATAGGTCTCAATCGTCAATCCAACCATGGATACTTTCTATGATATGGACCTGAAAGATATTGGAGTAGTGTGGGGATACATTTTAGTAGCTGGAAAATTGTCTTTGATTATCTAGGTCTAATTCAAGACTATAAAGGCTATCAATGGGTTTTGATTTTTATAGGGTGGCCGGTAGCAGCAATGGTCCATTGATTGAGTTCCTCTCAACATGTGAACAAGTAAACAGGAATTCTAATGTTAGAATTTGGGATGTTGACATCATTATGTAGACCGAACCAATATAGGGATAGTCAATTTCATAGTGGGTGTTATCTATGTTCTTATGTCAGCATATTTTCTAGCACCTGACACCAAGGATGGATATATTTTATGGATTGGAATATGGGGTTCTCCACCATCACTCTTCTCATTCAATGATTGCTTCACCATCATGGATATCCATCTGGCAAGTTCAAGAATAATTTCTATTTCTAGTTTGAAAAATATTACTTTTTTCAAGTGGTCCTTGAGGAACTGAAGATGATGCACTCAAAAGGTGTTTAGCATAAAATATATGGATTTATGTCACAGAACATACATGAAAGTCGTATATTTGATGAAAAAAGGGGAAGCACTTAATTTTCATGAAGATTTCAAAGTCCCCTATGGGGCCTCCATCCCTATTTATTTGGATGGGGGGCGAAGATACATGAATATGGAGGAGAAAATCCATAAAATTTTTTAATTTCCTCAGAATGTGTTCC
This sequence comes from Viscum album, assembly GCA_963277665.1. Taxonomy (NCBI): domain Eukaryota; kingdom Viridiplantae; phylum Streptophyta; class Magnoliopsida; order Santalales; family Viscaceae; genus Viscum; species Viscum album. The sequence continues at coordinate 515,945,216 of OY728153.1, read as the reverse complement.
TCTTCTTACCTATTGGACCCAATGCTAAGGGGGATAATTTGTTGGAATTAAAATGAACATCAAAGAAGGATTTAGGAGGGAACATAGATAAAAGAATCAACATCAATAAAAATGGAAGATTCTGACGCAACTCAATATTGCAAGAGTCTATAACTAGTGGTCCATCACAATGGACCTATTGTGCAACCGTGTAACACTGCCATGAGTCATCGATTTATGAAATATTATGGCCTATAATGGCACCTAAGTTCTATATTTAAATTTTTAGAGGTTAAATGTTTAGATTTCTGATATTTTTTATGAAAAAGTTCTCCATATGTTAAACCTCAACCACGATACATTTTACAAACCCAACAAGCACCATTAAATCAAATAATTGAGGGTATTACTTGAATTACCTCATGCATGTTCTTCAATGTATTGGATTTTATTTTATATGTTTTCACACAACTGACTTCTATGAAACAAACATCATGAATAAGGTTTAAGCCTCACAAAACTCATGATTTTTCACAATAAAAAGCATTCATGGAACCCATATCATGGAATCTAGATCAATGCATCCTACGTGAAGCATACATCAAACAAATTTGGGGGATCATGGGATCAAAAAATGCATGATCTAGGATCAGTCATGAAAACTCCACATGCACAATCAATTTTTTGGTTTCTCACACCCAAACCCTTTGAACCATGTATATGCTGAGCAGTATCCATGTCTATTACTCATGTGCATGGGTTAAATAATATAGATAATTTTCACCCCATGCCATAAATTGGGAATAACTCCTGTATGAATTGCACATATCCTTGCCACTCTTAAATAGAACCCCAGGCCTACTTTGTGGTACAATCCTTGAAAAAGATCTTATTGTTGATGAAATCATAGATCTACTAACTGTGTCATGCCTCTAAGTGAGCCTCCAAACAGGTGCAAGCTCCCAACTCTTCTTTATTTCACTTGAGTCACCAACCATTTAGGGTACCTCTGTGCATCACCTATGTAAGCCTTACACATGTCCTTACTCCACTAAAGAATCACCCTGGTGATGGTACTGTGTGTAGTGGAAATGGGAAAACATGGTAAATTAAAAAATTTAACACCATTTCAAAATAGGTTCATCTTCTATGAAAAATCATAACATAGTATGGAACCCGATGACCCCGTAGGGTCAAGAATTAGCAAAAAAACAAAATATACACATTACTTTCTTCAATTCTGAAGACACAGGCGTGTTCCACTCATTACGACAATCCTTTATTAAAGGATACAAGTTTATATCTATCTAGATTGTACATCTCACTCAAGATGATTGAAAACACATCGATAATCAATTTGTTAGTATTAGCTCATAGAACAAACAAACCTCTCGTTATTCCAATGATCTTCACAACACCGTTACTTCAATCTAGGAAGATGAACTCAAATCAAGTTACATATATGGAATAATTCTCAAATTAGGATATAAGAGTGATGAAAGTGGAGACCCAAAACATGAGTGGATGAATATTTACTAAATAGTGAGGTCCTCCATGGTTATATAGTTTGGTTTAATTTATGAAAATTTCACTTCGTCCTTTTAATAAATGAGACCTTAAATATTAAACTAAATGTTCCATATAAGACTTAATGAACATGATGCAAACATCATAAATATTTTATAACATAATTTTAACATCTAAACTATGTTATGTGATCAAATGTGATTTATTATCTCGACCCATCTCTCTCAAAAATATTTAAGGAACCTTGAATAAAATATTCAAGCATAAAATATTATTCCTCATATTCACTTGACACTTGAGAATATCACCATCATCAACATATTTATTTAATTTTCCACATGAGTCCAAAAGGAAAACAAATACAATGAGAAAAAAAACTGAAGAAAACAAAAAAAAAATAGGGAGGAGGGTCTGAAATAATGGAGACTAAGTGCGTCCCCTCTCACAAGGGTAATGCCCTCAGATTGAAAGTCATTCGTGTTGTTAAAGCATGCAATCTTAGTTCTTTGATCTTCCATTGAAGCAAGAAAATCGGCTACTTTATTACCCTCTCGCCAGGTATGAAGGATGCTCATCTGATTATTACCCTCTGCTGTGTGAGGGAACCGTAAGCTGCGAGTGGTCAGGGGGAGGGAGAATCCACCCAGTTTTTGAAGAGATGGACCGAATCAATCAAGAGATTGTGGGTTCTGGTAATAAGTGTCCTCTTAGTGCAAGAAATTCCTTCAAATCGGGCTTTGCTCTGCACCTTCCAGATGCACCAATAGCCTGCTGAAAGAACCACTGCTCTAGCTTTCTTCTCCGGCCCTGCATACCTAGCACCATGGAACCATCTATTGAGGAAATCGACCCCCTGCATCTCCCGAGATGAGAAACCAGTGAATTCCCCAAACACTTTCCAAAACTCATGAGCCCAGCCTCCATCGAAGTATAGGTGCACCAAGATTTTCTCCTAGTGATCTTCACAGCACGAACACCTGGACACCAGATTAATACCTGAGCGTTTAATAATATCATTCGTAGGCAGCACTCTGTTTCTGATTCTCTAGAAAAGGAAGTTGTGCTTTACAGGGAGCTCCTTACACCACACAATCTTACCCCAATTATCAACATGTTCAGATGAAGGCATACTTCTACGGAAATCCCTCACAGAGAAGTTTCTCGATGTTGACCCAACAGAAACACATTTATCTGGATCGCTATTTAGTTCAATGAGATCAAAAACAACACATTGATGCTTATCTAGAACAAAATTGATTAAACCCGGATGCTTGCATGCTTGGTTGAAGGAGATATCTTGAACGGGACAACCAGGGAATCTGAGACATGTTCCCACCCAATTATGGTGACAGAAATAGATCTCATCACCGCCCACAATCCAGCAGGAATTACTTTGAAAGGTGGGGAGATGAGGTTGGATGACATGCCATAATGAATAGTAGCTGCCTCTTGCCAAGGCCGAATTTACAGTGATGTTTTTGGCCATGAATCCACCCCAAAGAGTCCCCTCCTCTACCTCCCACGCCAATTTTCCTGCATACACTGAATGTGAATCAAGTTTTTTTCTTAATTGGTTTTTCATATTAAATTTGTTTAATATGTTTTCCTGTTTTTTTTTAAATTTTTTCCACGCTGGATATTTTTTTACCGTGTTTTTTTTTTTTAGCCGTTGTCCATTGTGGTGATCCGGGTGTCTTATTGCCTTCATTCCTGGCCGTTGATGAGCATGGCCGCCCAAATCATCCCAGCCCTCCATCCATTTGTGTTGCTTGGTGTTCTGTTCAGTTTTGTTGGGCAAGCCGTTCAGCCTTGGTCTCGTAGCGCCTGCGGATAGGGCATGCAGTTACGGGGCTAGGTCGTTCGCAGGGGGTTTCATCACCCCTGTTGCGCCTCTTCCCGAAGCAGCGAATGGTTTCACCCTCCGACTTCCCGGCTTTCTCACGGCGGTGCCTCTTGCTCTTCCTTGGCGAACCTCTGTTAGGGTTTTCTCGGTTCTGTGCTCAACCTCCTGTTGGAGAAGATCGTCGCCCGTTGTTCTCCTTCGACGCGTACCCCGTGGCCGGATCCAAGTGGAGACAACACCCCTTCCAGGCAGAAGAAGTGTGGCCTTGATTGACGATTTTCAGAACCTCTATGGAGGCAAACGACCGTCGGTGATTCGGATCCGAACCCCAGCTCCAAAGACGATGACGCAACCTTCCACAGCTTGAAGAGAACAGGACCGCTGGACAATTTTGTTGTCCAGCATTGTAAGTTTAGATTACAGTTTTCAATTTTCATTCGAAATCTGTAATTCTTACTTGTTTTTTTGTTCTGTTTTTCTTGCTGGTTTGATTGTGTTGTATTGTTCTGGGTTTTCTTTTGAGATTAATAAACACGTGTGTGGGTGTGGTGTTCTTGCCGTGCAGTAGGTCCCCTAAGGGACCGAACCACGTTAAATCCTTGCGTTATTTTACTATTTCAGCACTTTCTGTTTTGTTTCGGTTCATGCGATATCAAAATCACAGCTCCAGGCCGGTCGTTATTTATTTTGTGGTTGTTTGGCTTGATTGTACTGCTGGTTTTTGTTCCGCTGCCCCAACATACCGCAACAAGTGGTATCAGAGCCTTCCTGGCTGCTGTGCTATTTTGATTTCGATATTTGCTTGATCTGCTTTAGGTCCTTTGTGCTTTCTATAATCTGCTATTGTCGTTTATTGCTTATTGCCACTGCTATTGTCGTTTCTTGCTTGCTGTCACTGTTTACAACCTTGTTGTATTCTGTTTACAGTTTATTGCAGTCTATGTACAGCTTATTAATTTGGGTTTTCCTGCATTTTATTTGCATCTGCATCTGTCTGTTTAATTCTGCTTGTATAAATTGATTTCTATTTGTTAATAGAAACCATTGTATTCATTGAAATCCTCTGATTTTTGTATCTCACGGTACACGTTTACCCAATGAGATTGGTCGGTTCTTGGGGGCGTACGACTAACGTTGTCCCCAACCACTCGACATCCACTTATCTGGATAAACATGACTACAATACGATACGAAATTGAGAAATTCGATGGACACAACGATTTCAATTTGTGGAGAATTAAAATGAGAGCCCTCCTCGTACAGCAAGGTTTAATTGATGCCCTATGTGGGCCCAAGAAACCCATTACGTCTGTTAATCAAGCTGGTCAGACTGTTGTAGAATACCAAGATGTACCCCTTGATGTGCTAGTTAAGGTCCATAGCTCCATTTTACTTTCCCTAGGAGGTAAGGTCCTTAGAGAAGTTGCTTTCGAGTCCACTGTTGCCGACATTTGGTTGAAATTAGAGAAATTGTATATGACTGCTTCATTAGTTGATAGATTGTATAAAAAACATCGCATGTTTACTTTTAAGATGAAACCTGGTAGTTCTATCAAATCTCATCTTAATGAGTTTAATAAAATCATGCTAGATCTTACCAATATAAATGTAGCGGTCGATGACGAGGATCAGGCAATGATTCTCTTAATTTCTCTTGACAACAGTTATAATTCTTTGGTAGAGACTATGATGTATGGTAGGGACTCGCTGACTCTGGAAGAGGTTAAGTCCGCTCTTCTTTCAAAAGAATTGCAGTCAAAGAATGTGTTAGGATCAGTGGGAGAGGGGCTTAATGTTGTGGGTAGAACAAATGATAGGGGACAAGGGAAAAGCAGTGATAAGGGTAAAAAGAAAGGTGCAGGTCAGTTTAGAACATTCAAGTGTTATCAGTGTGGGAAACCAGGACACTTTAAAAGGGATTGTCCTGAAAGGAATGGTTCGAGAGGTGATGGAGCTCAATCTAATGTAGTTGAGCCCGATTTCGACGATGTCGTCATTCTGTAGTGTGTCTAGTGTGCTGCAGGGGAGCAGAGTTGTGGGTCCAACTCTGGGTTTGTTTCCTTCTTTGTGTCCTAGGTGTGTTAGGCCTCTCGGGAGGTAACCTGGTGTGAGGACAGTGAAGCATTGGGCAGTGGTTAAGAGAAACAGATCATGGGAGGTGTCTGGCTGATCACCAGACTTCATGATGGGGGTGATGCTGGTATCTCTTTGTTGACATTGGATGGATACCTGGGAATAAGGTGCTTGATGTCGCAGGTGGGCTAGACTAGGATGGTTTTTCCCTAAATCGGTAGCGGGCTACCCTTGTTGGGTGTGTTTCCTTGTGGTTACGAGTTGGCTCTAGGATTGGGGTTGTATGGGTTTTACAGCGGTTGAGGTTAGGAGGTGTCTTCCCCTGTTGCACAGCTCTAGGCAGTGTCTTCTCCTTAGGTGGAGAGTCCTCTGAGTCTGTCGTAGATCTAGGTGGAGTGTTTTCTTTGCTCTGAGTCTTATGTTGTGTTTGCTTATTTGCTTTCTTTTGCATGAGTTGTTTTCTTTGCTGCTGCTACTTGCATATAAACTGTTGAGTTTATGTTCATACTTTGTATTGTTATTATACTTTGAGGATTGGTACTGTTATGTTTGATGCTTGTGTGCAGGTACTAGTTTTGCAATATGGGACTTCCTTGACAACATGATCTTAGCAGTCGGCTCAGGTAAGTGCAGGTATGCATTTTGTTTATGTTTAGAGAGTTTACTTCTAAGCATGTTTAAGTAGTAGTTTAGATGGAATTGATGAGGGCAAATGTGTATCACATTGATACACATGTTGGACATAAGCAGTGAATAGTTTGACTAGCACTGGTTATGGTCTCCTATGTTTTGCTTAGGTTGTTTAGCTTAATTGCCCAATTCAATTCATAGGTTAGGTGCAAGAACATCACAAATTTAATTGAAAAGGTGGAGATTCGTGAATTAAGTTTTTTTCTTAATTGGTTTTTCATATTAAATTTGTTTAATATGTTTTCCTGTTTTTTTTAATTTTTTCCACACTGGATATTTTTTGACCGTGTTTTTTTTTAGACGTTGTCCATTGTGGTGATCCGGGTGTCTTATTGCCTTCATTCCTGGCCGTTGATGAGCATGGCCGCCCAAATCATCCCAGCCCTCCATCCATTTGTGCTGCTTGGTGTTCTGTTCGGGTTTGTTGGGCAGGCCGTTCAGCCTTGGTCTCGTGGCGCCTGCGGATAGGGCATGCGGTTACGGGGCTAGGTCGTTCGCAGGGGGTTTCATCACCCCTGTTGCGCTTCTTCCCGAAGCAGCGAATGGTTTCACCCTCCGGCTTCTCGGCTTTCTCACGGCGGTGCCTCTCGCTCTTCCTTGGCGAACCTCTATTAGGGTTTTCTCGATTATGTGCTCAACTTCCTGTTGGAGAAGATCGTCGCCTATTGTTCTCCTTCGGCACCTACCCCGTGGCCGAATCTAAGTGGAGACAACACCCCTTCCAGGCGGAAGAAGTGTGGCCTTGATTGACGATTTTCAGAACCTCTATGGAGGCAAACGACCGTCGGTGATTCGGATCCGAACCCCAGCTCCAAAGACAATGACGCAACCTTCCAGCTTGAAGAGAACAGGACCACTGGACAATTTTGTTGTCCAACATTGTAAGTTTAGATTACAGTTTTCAATTTTCATTCGAAATCTGTAATTCTTACTTGTTTTTTTGTTCTGTTTTTCTTGCTCGTTTGATTGCGTTGTATTGTTCTGGGTTTTCTTTTGAGATTAATAAACGCGTGCATGGGTGTGGTGTTCTTGCCGTGCAGTAGGTCCCTTAAGGGACCGAAGCACGTTAAATCCTTGCGTTCTTTTATTATTTCAGCACTTTCTGTTTTGTTTCGGTTCATGCGATATCAAAATCACAGCTCCAGGCCAGTCCTTGTTTATTTTGTGGTTGTTTGGCTTGATTGTACTGCTGGTTTTTGTTCCGCTGCCCCAACATACCGCAACACTAAAGAGTGTCCGAAATATTTTTGACATTAATTCCTCCCTCTGCCGGGTAGGCCATTGTATCCCAAGATGGCCAATGATGCTTTCCTTCCAGATTAGCAACCCAGATGAATGAGGCCACGATCTTATCAATATAGAAAAGCACCCCTTTCGGCACCCTAGTAGCTGAATGAGCATGCACTGGAATAGAGGACAAGACACTATTTACCAGAGTGATTCTGCCACCGATGGATAAAAACTGGTTCTTCCAGTTCAGGATCATCCCTGTGATTCCACACAGAATTTTATTTAAGTGTCAAATGCAGGGCCTTGTAGGAGATATGGAGGCACCAATATATTCCATAGGAAAAGTTATTCTTTTCATGGCAAGATTAATAGCCATGGAGGATACACTCCTGTCCGAGCATCTGTTAGGTATCTAGAAACAAATTTTCACCGAGTTGATGATCTGTCCACTCCATTTGGAATAATCTTCAATAACTTTATTGATACCTGAGAATGATCTTTTGCTGATATTCATAAATGCAATGGTATCATCACCAAATATAAGGTGAGAGATAGTACAGGAGTGCCTCTTACATTTAAAAGGAAGCACATTCCCACGCAAGATACTCCTATTAATGAGGAGGCGAAGCACATCCTGAATAATAATGAAAATGGGTAGGGATAATAGATCTCATTATCTGAGCCCACGGGTCACCTTGAAAAAACCACAATTTTTACCCATAAAAGAGATGGAAATCTACGAAAGGATAAACCCATATTTCCAAAAACTTTGATAATAAAGTTCCACACCACAAGGTTGTAGGATTTATCCATATCCAATTTGAAAGTCATGTTAGAACCTGTGACCTTTTGATTAATATCACTGCTCACTTATTGGGATAGAGCAATCACCCCTTAGATTTTCCTTTAACAAATCAGAGTTGCTCATTCGAGATACAGATGGGGAGGTAGGAGGAAAATCTTTTATTAAACACACGAACGAGCACCTTGTATGGATAGTTACACATGCTGATCGGACGATAATTCTGAAGGGACGAAGGATCTTTAATTTTGGAGATTAACACCAAGGTAGCTGCACTAGCCACACGGGGAAGACCACCACCCCTAAAGAAGTCTTGGATCGAACCCACCAGATCATGCTTGATAGTGTCCCAAGAGGCCCTATAGAAAGCCCCTGGAAATCCTTCAAGACCTGAGGTACTCCCCGGGTTAAGACCACAAAGCACCCTGTAAATCTCCTGCTTATCATGTAAGGCTTCAAACAGATCATTTTAAGAGGATGAAACTGCATGAGGGACTGCATCGAGGAGGTCCTCGAAGCCACTCAGGTAGCCAACTTACATATTGGGATTATGACCAGAAAGAATTGATTTAATGTAATATTCAACCATACCTCTGAGCACCTCCCTATCATCAAAATAGGTCCCGTTCTCCAGCAAAATGTCGGGTCTGGTATACCGTCTTCTTTATTTAATACAAGCAAGAAAAAATGAAAAATTCCGATCACCCTCATGAAGCCACTTTATTCTTGCTTGTTCACACAACAACCGCTCCTGTCTCAGTAAAATGTCACCCAGCTCGTTCATCTTGTGAGTGAGAGCATAGAACATGGATTCATTCTAGTCATTCTCAAGGCTAATTTCAATCCATTTGATGTCCTCCTTCATTGCTTCAACATCCTAAGGGTAAGGAGGATGGTTTTTGACCCATGCTTGCAGGTCACATTTAAGCTTGCACAATTTCTAGTGAAGATTGATCCATGCATTCCCATGAGAAGGTTTATTCCATGAATCCCTGACCACATCATGATATCCCGGTGTATTAATCCACAACTGAGAGAAAGCAAAACGTCTGCCTCACCACCAGAAGCGGGGAGTGATTGGAGAGGCTTCTCACCAAGTGGTTCACCTTCACGTTAGGGAAGGCAGAGATAGCGTGGTAATTGGCCAGACATCTGTCAAGACAGAACTAAGAAAGAAGACCTCCCTTCTGATTATTACACCATGTAAATGGGTCACTGGAGTAGCCCAAATCCATCAGCCCGGAACATGCCATGAACTCCACAATGTCCTGACTGGCCTTCGAGGAAAAAACTCCTCTCCCCTTCTTCTCATTCAGGTCAGCGACAATATTGAAGTCGCCTCCTACAATCCACGACGACTCCCCTGATCGAAGGAACTCAGTGCATGCCACAAGGCACCCCTTGTTTGCACATAGCAGCTTCTGTAGAAAATAAAGAGAAAGAAGCGCTGAGAACCTATAGTAATTTTTTGGGCGACCTGCTGGTCAGAAGCCTTGACCTGGTCCACTGAGAAATTACATCTCCAGAAAATCCATATGTGATGGTTTTGGGGGATGGCGTGAAAGAAGTCAAGAATTTTCATTCTATGCGCATACTCAGCAATTTTGGAGGAACACTGCTTGGGCTCAAACGCTGCAACTAAGGAAGCACCGCTGCTTTGAAGTTTGTTGGCAATGTAGTCTATCTTTACCCAGTCACCCAGGCCTCAGGCATTCCAAATAATGAAAGAGATAATTGGAACGGAATATGTATGGCTTTGGCCCCAGACGACTTGGCACTTTTATCCTGAGTAGACAATCGATGCAAAAGATTCTGGGATTGTGAACAGGTGCATATTCCGTTGGACAAGAATGAGGGGGAAATTGAAGCAGAATAATCCAAATCTGGATTACCTGAATGGGCCCTCTTCATCACCCTCGAAGGAGATGGGAAAGGACAGGATGAATCAAGCTTGGATAGGGACCTCGAGCATCTGTTGTTAGGCGTAGATAACATGAGATCCTTCAGTTGGGGGAGAACCACTTGCATCTTCTTAGATGATTATCTCAATGGAGACACCTCTTGCATGGAGTCATTGGATACACTATCTGATGGGACTGCAGAAACCTGAGCTGGACGGATCTTCGATCCAGAAGGCCTTGGAACAGAGGGAGGAAACACTGAGATCCCTCCGATAAAGGCCTTCCCTTTAATATGCCGAAGAAGATTAACAGGAGTATAGAAGAACCCCGATGATACAGATAAGGGAATCGGCTCCATGAAGGGAACCAGGGCTAGGCACGGGTCCTCTGCTCTGGAAAACTCACTGATACCAAGCTCTCCTGCATTTTGAGGCCTTGAGTCTCCTGGAGAAGATAATAAGGCAGGATCTGAAGAAAGGGGAGCTTGGGTCTTCCTCTTATAACTAGGTTGAACGGGCCAAGACTAAGTGAAGATGGATCTGAACGCCGGTTCTAAGACTCCCAGAAATGAACTCCCGGCTCATCCTATTTAGACATCCTGAAAACTAGCAAAGTGTGGACCTGAAGATGATAGTAGGATCAATACCTGGGAACCACAGGATACACAAGAGATTGACTCAATTCCTGAACTTCATGCACACAAAGGCTGATACGATCTGGAAGAGGGAGCGAAATGTCCATCTCCACACAGATTCTGGCAACCAAAGACTCTTCCATATTCCTAGTTCGATCATCCGCACAGAGAAAGCACCCCAGGGAGTCACCAATCGCCTGTAGAAAGGAACCATTCATAAACGGTAAGGGGAGGCTCGGTAGATTAACCCAGATCTCCGCACGCGAAGGATCCCTCCCCTGGTGAATATCCATCTCCCACCTAAAGATATTGAACCACCATCGCGCCATGGATCTTGGAGACTTACACCAAGCCTGGATGAAATCCTCCTCCGACTCCAAGACAACACAAAAATATTTGCGATTCAAGGAGGAAACCCGCACCGACGCTGACAACCCCCATGAATCGACAAAGCTTAGAAACATCAGAAGGGGCTGACGTTCAACGCTGAACCTTTCCATAAGAGTCCAATTGAGGTGTTCCGAAGCTTCTTAAAAGGAATCTGAAGGAAAAACCACAGACGGAATGGGTCCTCCCCATGCCGCAACCGAAAGATCAAGAGGCACCTCCAGGAAACAGGGGGCATGAGATCCCAAAGGATGAAACCGAAGTGCATCCTTGAAAGAGGCTCCAGAGCACAGGGCTGAGCCAAGAGGCCTTTCCGCACCTCTACACACCGAGACCTACATAGCTTCCGGTGAGGGACCGGGAGAAACGATCAGAAACGATCAGAAAAGAAAAGCCTACCGCAGCGGGAGAAACGATCAGAAAATTTTGAATCTGCGGCTGCACGTGAGGCGCTTACTTAGAGCCATGTATTTTCGGGTTCCACATAGTCTAGAAAACAAAATAAATTCACTTCCTTTTATTATATACTCTAATAATACATCATTTATTTAATTATCATAATATTTTAAACTTGAACATATCCCAGCCCTTGGGGTACACTATGTACTAAACTCCAATTTATTAAAAATAGATAATCATTTTGTTGGGACCACTTTGTGTATAAGGTTGTATTTCAATGAAATGGAGGAATGGAAATTCAGACGATTGTTGAACTTCATAAGTTCTTTGACACATTGTTTACAACAATGAAAAATAGTGGGGTATCATCCATCTAAGGATGATTGAAGAAGAATGAGGATTTGAAGAAGACCATACAATTCTTCATGATTGCATGAGAACCATGCAAGAGCTTACTTGAAGAATAGAATCATATGATTTGCATGAAGTAGAGAATGATGGTTGAAGAAGAAGAGAGAGTGTGGAAGAGCTTGACATTCTGAGATGGCTATGCATTTCACATTGTATCTAAATCTGATGATGCTTTGCTAATTTGTATTTCCAAAATATCATAAGTTTGGATAACTTATGATGCAAGCGTTATGAAGGAAAGAGGGAGTAATGATACTGTTAGTCATATTCTGGTTTTGATTGGAAAGATTGTTGCTGCTGAAAGATAGAGAAAGGATGCGACTTTGATAAAAGATATTACGCACAAGGTACAAAATTGCCTAATATTTTGAGTGTAAGTGGATTTTTAAGATCAGCACTTCAATATTTGGCAAAGGAAAGAGGTGCGTGAAAAACCAGAGTTGTGCGCGAAAAAAATGGGAATGTGCGCGGAATAGCTGGTTGAGTTTTTTTCACGCAAGCAGTGCCTCAGATCAGAAATACTGAAAATTGGCAAAGACAAGAGGCGCGCGAAAAATCTGAGATGTTCGCACGATGTGCGCAAAAAAATCAGACCTCTGCGCGAAAAATTGGTTGTGCGCAAAATGTGGGTTTGAGGTTTTAAGCGCAAGGGGTACCTCGAGATCATAAAGCAAAAAAATGGCAAAGTCATGAGGTGTGTGAAAAATCAAAGCGGTGCGGGAAAATAAAGGAAGGTGCGTGTAATATAAAGAAGTGAAAGATAGTTTTACACGTAAGAAAGGGGTTTTACACACAGGGTCCAAAACGCTTATAAATAGGAGGTGAACCTCTCTCATTTAAAAAGAGGCTCGACTCTTAGACAAATCTCGAGCTCTGACATGCGAAAAAATTGAAGTATAGAGTGGTGCGTGAAAAGAAGAAGTGATGCGCCAAAAAGAAAGTGTTGCTCGAAAAGGGAAGTTTTGCGTGAAAAAGAAGAGTTGCGCGAAAAGGATTTTCACGCCAAGAAGTGTTTTTGCGTGCAAAGTTTAAATTTTACACGCAAGACACTTAGAAGGGTGTGCGAAAAATTTGGGGATCCTGCAGGCCTTTGACAGGTGCTTAGCACTCTCGAAGCGGCTTCGCGAAGAAGGAAGTACCGCAGACCATTTGGTTTTACGAAGAGATGTAGTACCGCACACACACGACTAGTATTTAGCACCATTGTTGTGCTTTGCGAAGAGAAGAAGAACAATACATGCAACTAAACTTAGATCTGCCTAGAAAGAAGGAAGTATACCGATACACTTAGGTGTTGGTATTGAGAATTAAAGGAAGAGAAGAAGAACAATAACAAAGTGTGCCCAACTGAAGATTGTGAATTATTCAGGGCAATACAATTGTGATGATGTTTTTCTGAGATGATCTTCATTACTTGAACAATCACATAGGATTTTTTGATTCTGTCCAAGAAGAGAAGAATGATATTTAATGCATTCAATTATTGCACTAAAGGAGAAGATTGAATACAAAAGAGCATCAATTCAGGACTCTGAAGCAAGCAATGTCTCATGATGAATAGGAGACAAAGACTTCCAAGATTATCTGTTAAAGAGACCTTCACGTCTATAAACTGGGTGGGACTTCACCCAAGGTAGTGAGCCACGGGGAGTCAACAGGAGTGACTCGAGGGAAGTTGTGAGCTATTCTTGAACATTTAGGCAGTGATCCTAGGATAGAGTGAATGTGCCCGAACCTATGTAATCCACAACTAGTGAAGAATAGTGGAATTAGGTATGACCGTCAACCTGTCGGCGTATGCTCCTTGGATGTAGCCCTTAGTGGTAAACCAAGTAAAAAGTGTTGTGCTGACCTTCTACATGTGAATGTTTTAATTACTGCACATATACATCATACAGGTTTAAACAAGTTCCTACCAACATGAGAACAAGATCCTATAAAGTAGAGAAAAATTTGACACCTTGATTCACCCCCCCTCTCAGGGTGGTCTAGAGTCCTTCACATTTGAATACAGTTAGTGTCTGACCCATGTCATTATCTCCAAAGCAGTCAGAAAAAACCATATACCAAGAGTGTTATCTAGAAAAACATCATAGTTCATAAGGACATGAGGTTTAGTCGTAGCAATAAAATCCTCTCCCGTGAACATAGTGTAATATAATAACTCCACATCCTGATATCACAAAACTCAGGTAGAGAAACCTATTTCACCATCCTTTTCATACTTTATTTATTATCAATATAACATCATTGGATTTACATAACTTCTTCTACCATGTCCATAGATTTAGTAAATATTCTATCATCCTAGTCAGCTGGGCTTGAGATAACTCTTCCTCTACTTGGATGCAAAAACAAATTCTTGATCATTCAACCATTGTCACATCACCAACAAAAAACTCAAACAAAATTACATATAAACAACATAAATTACATGGTTTTCTTACTTCATCGATGTAGTTTCTCAAATGGATCACATTAATTATGATCTCAAGTTAAGAGACCAGTAAATATGCTCATAGATAGAAATAACTAGTGAAACATATAACATGTGGTTCCTATCAGCGAATGAGTCTTCATGATCTCATCTAATTGAGATCACAATGTGAAAACATCATGAAGAGAAGTCCAAATTCTTATATGCCCCCAGTACTTGATAGTTATAAATAATCTATGTCCACTCAAGATTATGTATCTAGACCATATTGTTATAACCCGCCTTCACCAAGATGAGGGAAGAGATAGAAAACTCTCAGACCCTTCCTTCTTCATGTTGAAGGAGAGATAATGACCCCTAAGTCCCACCTTCAGTAGACCCTGGAGTAGAGACTAGCACCAAGTTTATGAAATATCACATAATATGGAAGGCATTACCCTTTTTATAGAACATGATCGGGAGATATGATGCTAAATACCAAACAACTCCAAAGACTGAAGTAAAAGTAAAGCCAAAAAAATACATTCCCATATGCGTGTTCAAAAATAAACAGATACAAGGTACAAGAAAAAATATGACGAAATGTACCAAATGAAAGAAAAGAAGCAGCGAAAACTCTCGAAGCCTGAGCTAATAAGGTCCGACACGGTCCTCAAAGTCTTCCTGGAAACATGAAAGCAGTTTTATATACGTAGGGTGAGTATATAGGTATACTCAATAGGGAAAACCAAAAGCTCTTATGCACAAGTGGGGAGCCATTCTAATGCCCCAAGATAAATAGAGATAACCAAAACACCTAGCGACGAAACTATCCACCCAGTCTCACCATAACACACTCCCCAAATAATGTAAGTCCGATAAAGTAATAGTAACAACACATCGATATTTGGGTACCCCTCACCACTTTCCTATTGGTTATTTAGAACATCCTATGCGTCAGACCTCCCCCACAAATCCTACGACAGTTCCACTACCGCCCCCAACAACAACCATATGGGCCATCCCAACTGTACGTTCATCCCACCCGCAAACACCTGAGCCACTACAACTATACATAACCACGCCTGCAGACACTTGGGCCACAACAACCACCACCAAGAACAAAGACACCTGGGCTAGAATGACCACTGCCACACCCAAAAACACCTGGGCATTATTCCGAAGACACTTGAGAAAACAACATGCCCGCACACACTTGGGCTAACAACCACAACACCACCATGCCCGAAGAGTATTGGGCCATAATAATCCTTAGGTCGTCACAACCTACCTGAAGAATCTTGGGATACCTGGGAGAGTGAGAAGAAAGGAGCCTATAACCATCCACTCATAAGAATGTTGGAAAAAACACCCTACTCCATGAAATGAGGGTGTTCGACATGAAGTGATCAACATGGGTGGGGTGTGTATAAGAAACACAAGAACTGAATATTATACTTATAGGTAATCAAGCAGTCATCCAAACCTAAGGGTTCTGAAACAGACAACCAACCCATACACCACCACTCTCACAGTTATCCCTACATGCACTAATATGCAACAACCACAACCAGAACACAACCCATTTCTGGAAAACAAATCCCCCATTGCACCCGTTCTCATTATCATGTTCAATTGATTCCATTTTTAAACATTACTCCATTATCGGGCTACTAATAGGAATAGCCACAAGCCAAAAAAACAACTGAAGGAAAAATGACCAAGTGCGATTTTAAGCATTCACACCCAGTTCTCTTGTAAAGTCACAACAACAAAAGGGATCTGTGAGATCTCTCAAAGTACTGGAACCAAACCAAGCCCCAACATACCAGCTCCACACGACCTCTAATTCACAAACCAACAATTGGATAACTAGAGGTCACATCCCCATTCACATCACCCCACAAAGTATCAGACATAGCAACCATGCATATTACCATAACGAAGCAAGAAGTTTCTAAAATTAGCCAACACCATTCATTAAGTACCTTCTTTCTGTTTGGTTAACTGGGGTGATCACATAAGGGATATTGTCCAATGAGAATCCATTTAATCAACCAATTTTATGTGATTAACTAGTTTCCATGTTACAACCATTTATACACGAGATCATCTGGAAAATAGAGTTTCATTAGTGCACAAGAAAGGACCACCAATGGCCACAAATTTCAGTGGACATAAGCCCATAAAATTCACAACATAAAAAAAGGTAACACAACAATGTCAACATCATCTTTCCCACCCCTTTATTCTTTAAAAATGTCAGTTCATTATCTCTATTAAAGTTGGTTTCATCTACATCCTAAAGGATCATCATCATACTCACCCTGCATGATGCACAGTTAAAGAGAGATGAAGGAAAAACCTCAACTTGGATGATCAAGGATTAAAGTTTTCTCCTTACACCAAGAACTTGGGATGATGCTGCAGGAAACTCCAAGAAGAACCAAATATGAGGGCTCTCATGCAGTCACGACCCGTCTCCGGAAGAGGGACTCCAAGGGCACCAAGGAAAAGAAAGAGACCAAGGAAGAAGAAGATCTCTGTGTGTAAAAAGGACCGATCCTAGAGTTACGGGATGCGAAATCTCTAAGTTCTTAAAAAGAGGATTGTGGCTTGACCATGCGACTCGGAGGATTAACCCGTTGGGATTAATTGAGATTTAATAATTCTCCTCAGAGATGGTGGAGATAGACCATCAGATGACTATGAGTTAATAAATTCCCTTTAAATGGAGAAAAACGTGTAACAGAGGAAAAACTGGAAAACACAGGAGGCTGGAAAATGCGGAAAAAAGGGTGTGATGGGCCACACATTTTGGTAATATAGGGTCAGCCCACTCTCAGGGGATTTGAGATATCATTTATGGGCATTAAAATGGACTTAAACCACTTTAAAATAGGAAATAAATATTAAAAGAGATGTTATGGGAAAACTGGGGAAAGAACCCTGACACCCCTCTAGGGCACCATTTGGGTGCAGCACCAATTGGTGAGACCGATCGGTGATACCGATGGGTTGCACCAATCAGTGACACCATGGTGACACCCTACCACCGACACTGACGCCCTCCAGACTCCCCGATGGTGTCCAAGACACCCCAAAAACTAGAATTTGGAAAAGTGATGGACCAGGAAGGTCTAAAACATTACATCAGATGCCTCTCAAACCATTCTTATCCTTGAGAATTAAGAGTAAACCCGAAGAGAAGAGAGGGGTCTGAACAACCACCTCGTAAGATACCACTCAAGGACAAACCACAACGAGTTATTCCAAGGCTGGAACAAAACCTCGACATCCAGGAACACCTACCCATAGCTACCACCCCAAAAATCCATACAAACCCCAAGGATCACATTTTCCTAACACATAGATTTGGGAGTTCTTTCCTTCATGTCAAGATACTATCTTCTTTGGGTGGAACTAACTCGCCTACACAGGATTAATCACATATGCGCTGATGTGTATTGATTAGGAATCAGGTTCTCCCTTCCCTGCACATCAGGACTTTTAATACACACTCACAAAGTAAAGTAAACAACTCATATTATAACCAAACAAGGTCAGAATTACATCACAACAAGTCACAAAAATAATAACATCAAGGAAGTCTCAGAGTAGCAACTCAAAACAGCTTTGGGTACTAGGTGCGCATATAAGATTCTCACTCCCAAGTACTCTCCTCGAGGCCACTATGCCTCCACAACACACAAACCAAAGGGATGACCCATCCACGAAGAAACTTCTCCTTTCAATCCTTTATCCTTACTAGTCACTCCATGAATGTAGCATCCTCCCCTATATCCAACTCTCCTTTGTTAATGAAATGGGAGTCATCGTGTAGATATCAACGAAGCTGGGAGACGTGGAAAACGTCATGGATCCTTTCCAACTGAGGTGGAAATGCCAGCTGATATGACACCTCACCGACTTGCCCTAACACTTTGAAAGGCCCGATGAACCTAGGAGAGAGCTTTCTCCCCTTACTGAACCTTCACTGCTCACGTTAAGGGGAAACCTCCAAGAACACATGGTCTCTAACCTCAAACTCCAAGGCCTCCTCCTACGGTCGACATACGACTTCTGCTGGTCCTGAGCTACCTCCATCCTCTGACGCACAAGATGAACCTTCTCTTTTGTTCTCTGCACTTCCTCTGGGCCAAGAACACCTGCCTCCCAAACCACGGTCCAACACACGAGTGAACAACACAACCTCCTGTACAAGGCTTCAAATGGTTCCATGCCAATATTAGAGTGATAAATACTATTGTAAGAAAACTCTGATAAGGGAAAATGTCATACCCATGGTCCCCCGAATTCCAAAACACATTCCCATAGAATACCCTTCAACGTTTGGATAGTCCGCTCTATCTTCCCATATTTTTTGGGGTGGAAAGTGGTGCTAAGGCGTAGTTGGGTTCTAAAAGCATGCTGCAATCCCCTCCAGACTCGTGAGGTAAACCATGCATTCTGATCTGAGACTATAGACCTTGGAACTCAATGAAATCACACCATCTCATCCACATATATCCGTTCTAATTCATCCACCACACTCGACTCCTTGATCACCAAGAAGTGAGATGATTTCGTCAGCCGGTCTACCACTACCCAGATAACATCACAACCTACTTGAACCTTGGTTAGTCCTGTGACAAAGTCCATCGAGATGTCATCCCACTTCCAATTAGGGACATCTATAGGCTGCAAAAAACCTCATGGGACGTGGTGTTCATCCTTCAACTGCTGACACACTAGGCACCTGACCACAAACTCTGCCACTGCCCGTTTTACCTCGGGCCACCAAAACTATTCCCCTAGGCCTCAGTACATCTTGGAAACTCTTGGGTGTACCTCTATGGGCGAGTTATGGAACTCAATAAGAAATCTATCATGCATCGTCTATAGGAGAAACAACTTCCCATGAAAAAAAGCATCTGATTCTGACCATCCTCCGACCACCCATTCAGAACATTTCCCCAGTCAACCTGATCATGCATCACTTCACTCTCTAAGTCTCCCCACTGGGACTCATCCACCTGCCACAATAGAGAGGAATGCACTGCTATCTGAAACATGAAGCCTATACCACCATCCACCTTTGCATCTAAGTGTAAGGTAGTCAACTCCTCCATCTCCTTCCAAGCATCCACAGATTCCCGAACAGCTTCCCTCTGTGACTTCCTACTCAAGGCATCAGCCAAAACATTTCCCTTAACTTTAGTGTAAGAGATATCAAAGTCATAGCCCTGAAGAAACTCTACCCACATTCTTTGTCACGAGTTCAGGTCCTGTTGGGTAAAAATATGCCTCAAACTCTTTTTGATCTGTGAAACACACAAAGTGCTCCCCAATGAGGTAATTCCACCAAAACTTCAGTGCGAGCACCACTACTGCAAGCTCCAGGTTGTGGGTGAGGTCACTATCATCTGGGTGGACCTTGAGAGCCTTTTCAGAGCAGAGTTCATCCAAGGGACCTTATGCTCAGTGCGTATACAGGAGATTCTCCACTTGCATCAGGGCAGCATGGTCGTGGCTCAGTATTCAGCGAGGTTCACGGACCTATCGTGCTACTCCACTAACACGGTGTGTGACTATTTCTTTTGGTCATGGACCTTCAGCAGGGGATTATATGGGAGATTAGATCTTTGATGATTTCCCTCAGCACCCCGACGCAGGCAGGGGTGTTAGAGTGAGCACTCTTAGTAGAGAGTTTCCCTACTGAGCAGTCACCAGCAGCGAGACCCACCATCGGACGTCAAGTAGCAGAGTCATCTGCAGCTGGAAGTAGACAGATGATGTAGAGGTCCAAGAGGACCATACCTATAGTTGGATGACCACATGATATAGGGTTGGTTGTGCGAGGCTCTCGAGAAAGAGCAGGACAGGCGAGGAGCAGACAGTGTTACTTGTGCGGTGGGTAGGGTCACATGGCTCACGACTACCCAACCTGCCATATGGATGACCAATAGATGGTCTAAGGACCACCCGGGTAGAGGTGAATATTCGATCAAGGAGGTCCGCAAGAAGGAGGTGGATGTGGCAGAGGAGCTGGCCGTGCAATAGGCGGTGGGCGGAGATACGAGGTCCTACCGCCACCACCTCTAGGTGGTCCACCCTAACCACAGGGAGCAAGTGGACAGGGACAAGCTCATCTCTAGGCAGTTGAGGCCTACGAACATGATTCTATAGATATGATATGAGGTAAGATATGTATCTACTCCACCATAGCTGTAGTACTTATAGACACAGGTTCCAGTCACTCTTTCATTGCCACAGCCCTCGTTCAGAGCTCAAAGATTCCAGTGGAGCTTTTGGCTCAATCCTTATGGCTAGAGACTCCTACGGGAGTGGATTCGATGATTAAAAACTGGTGCCGACAATGTGAGATTACTCTAGGAGGTGAGAGATTCAGCTGAGATCTTCTAGTAGCGGCATCTAGGCCTTAAGACATCATCTTGAGTATGGATTGGTTATCTACATTTCATGCTCAGATTGACTATATTAGGCGCAAAGTGCGGTGTGTCCACATGGATGGGACAAGTTTTTCCTCCATCAGCTTGAAGGGAACCTTTGCAGCACATGATAGACTTACCCGAAGGAGGGTTCAGCCGATCACACATCAGTTGGATAGCCTTACCCTCAGAGTGGTTGATGTTGAGAGTCCGAGCTATCCTGTAGTGGTGGACCAGTATGCCGATGTTTTCCCTAACGATCTTCCAGGTCTACCTCCTCACAGAGAGGTGGACTTTTTTATATCGACTTGCACCCCGGGGAGACATCAATATCTACACCAGCATATCGGATGGCTCCTGTGGAGCTTTGAGAGTTGCGAGTACAGCTAGAGGACTTGCAGAGCAAGAGGTTCATTAGGCCCAGTGTTTCTCCTTAGGAAGCCCCAATTTTGTTCTCCAAGAAGGAGGATGGGAGTTTGAGACTCTGTGTGGACTATTAGTGCATAAACTCGGTGATCGTGAAGAACAAGTACCCACTCCTAAGGATTGATGATCTCTTTGATCAGCTAAAGGGAGCACGGTGGTTTTTGATGATAGACCTCAGATCAGGATATCACCAGCTCAGGATATGAGATGAGGATGTGCATAAGATAGCCTTCAAATGTCGGTATGTCCATTATGAGTTCTTGGTTATGCCATTCAGCATGACCAATGCCCCAATAGTGGTTATGGGACTCATAAACATGATCTTCCAGCCATATCTCAATCGCTTTGTGGTATTCTTTATCGATGACATTCTGATATACTCAGCTACAACGAAGGAGCATGCCTATCATCTGTAGATAGTTCTAGACACAATCCAAGAGCACCAGCTTTATGGTAAAATCTCGAAGTTCTAGTTCTAGATATGAGAGGTTCACTTACTGGGACACGTTATCTTGGAGGTTGTAGTTGCGGTGGATCTAGAGAAGATTGAGGTTGTACTTTCTTGGGAGCCACCCAAGAGTGTGACGAAAGTGAAAAGTTTCCTAGGTTTTCGCTGGTTACTACTGGAGTTTTGTTCCTGACTTTTCCAGAGTTGCGGTACCCTTATTAGTGTTTGCAAAGAAGGGACAACCCTTCGTGTGTTCAGAGAGATGCCAATGGAGTTTCTAGGAGCCTAGGTAGAGACTAACGAGTGCCCCCATCTTGAGGCTGTTGTAGGAGGGCATTGGGTATGTAGTTTACTATGACGAATTAGGGACCGGTCTTGGATGTGTCCTAATGTAGGAGCGAGTAGTGATCGCGTATGGTTCTCGACAGCTAAGAAAACATGAGTAGAACTACTCTACCCATGACCTGGAGTTGGTAGCAGTGGTCTTTGTCTTGAAGATGTGGTGACAATACTTGATGGTTGAACATTTTATAGTCTACTATGATCACAAGAGTATCAGGTATATCTTCTCTTAGAAGGACTTGAACTTGAGACAACGGCGTTGGCTTGAGTTCCTCCAGGACTATGACTTTGAGATAGTCTATACTTCTGGGAAGGAGAATGTAGTAGTAGATGCACTCAGCAGGAGATCTGATATACAGTTGCTGAGTGAGGCGACAAAGTTGCTAGCCACTTTGCGGATATCTTACATGGATCGAGATGGAGTAGATTATCTTTAGTCACTGACAGTCACTTCCCCACTCCTTCAGCGAGTCAGGGAGGTGTAACTTGGGGACACTGACTGTGAGGCTCGATGTGATCATATATACACAGGACATACACCTAATGGATTTTCTGAAGGTAGGGAGCACGTCATCCTCTTCAGAGGACATACTATGGTACCAGTGGCACTTAGGGATGAAGTGTTAAGGGAGTTCCATACATCCCCTCTAGCGGTACATCCAGGAGTGGAGAAGATGTACCTGGACCTCTGGCGTCAACACTGGTGGTCGGTAATGAAGAAATATGTAGCAGAGTTTGTCTCTCGGTGCCTCACATGTCAGCAAGTGAAGGCAGAGCATCAGGTTCCAGTGGGCTTAGTTCAGCCACTAGAGGTGACAGAGTGGAAGTGGGATGGAATTTACATAGACTTTGTGACAGGACTTCCATGCATTTCCAAGGGGCATGATTCTATCTGGGTGATCGTTGACTAACTCACCATGTTGGACCACTTCCTACCTATCAGAGAGAAGGGATCAGTAGAGGGCTTGGGACGCCTCTACGTGTAGGAGATTGTGTGGCTTCATGGGGTGCCATCTACGATTGTATCCGATCGTGATGAATGTTTTACTTCCAGGCTATGAAAGGGGTTGCAAGAGGTGTTTGGGACACAACTTCGACTAAGCACCGCCTTCCATCCTCGGATGGATGTTCAGACAGAGCAGACCATTAAGACCCTTGAGGACATGCTGCGTTCTTGCGTCCTAGATTTCGGCTGTAGTTAGGAGAATCACTTGCCTTTGGTGTAGTTCACGTACAACTGCAACTATCACTCCACCATTAGTATGGAACCATTTGAGGCATTGTACAATCGACCTTGCAGATCACCTCTATGATGGACTGACCCCAGGGAGTCAACACTCATGGGACTGGAGATGGTATGGGCTACCACAGAGAAGGTGCAGATCATCCAGGAGCGGATGAAGACTACACAGAGCAGGATGAAGTCTTATGCTGACAGGAGATAAAGACCTCTTGAGTTTGAGGATGGTGACCATGTCTTTCTACGGGTCTCACCTCAATGAGGTTTGTGGAGATTTGGACAGGGTGACAAGTTATCTCTGAGGTTCATTGGACCCTTTCAGGTCCTCAACAGAGTTGGTGAGGTGACATACCGCTTAGCTCTTCCCCCTCAATTACACCAGGTGCACGACATTTTCCATGTATCCTAGTTGAGGAGATATGTATATGATCCTTTTCACATCATTGACTGGGGTGAGCAGGACATCGTCGATGGGGCGACATTTTCGGAGGTTCTAGTGGAGATTGAGGATCGACAGGAGCAGGTCCTTCATGGGTGGTCAATACCTCTGTTGCGCGTTCGTTGGCAGCATGTGATCCTCTAGGAGAGCACATGGGAGCGTGAGGCTCAGATTCATGCACAGTACCCCCACTTGTTTCCCTAGTTTGTGATGTGTCTTTCGAGGACGCAAATTCCAGAGGTGAGGATAATGTAAAGACCCAGATTTTTCCATGTTTTTTTATTATATGGAATTATTATGAGTCTGTGAAAATTGACAGCGTGTGATTCCAAGTCCTGGTGTGTCCGGAATGAATTTTTGAACTTTTTTTCGGGTACGTTCAGTAAACGCGTGAGCGGTGTTTTGTAACTTTTGAACCGGTGCTCAGAATTGAAATCAGAGGACACCATTGAACTCGCAGCGCTGATATTCACTTAAAGATACCTTCACCCCGACCGCAAAAGGTCGAGGGTGGAAGTTAGTTTTTCATATTTTCGTGGGAGAATTGAAAAAAATAAAAAAAATAACTTTTATTTTATTTTTCTTGAAACCACCATTTTGACTATTTAGTGGTGGGGACCACCCAAACTCCCCTTTAATGTGAGAAAACACTTGGAATTATACCAATCAATGAGCCAACAATTAATTGATCTATTAATTAAATAAGTTGGCTCCTCACCTTTTTTTGAGGTTGGGGGAAATGTTGGAAAATGAGAACTTTTGGTAGAGAGGAGAACTTGGTGGGAGAACCTCCTCCAATGAAGAACATCTCCAATGATGAACGAACCGACATTTGAGGAAATGATGATGTCACCATCATCATCTTCCTACCCACGACACATCCAACGGATGATCGAGGTAGGGGCCTGTTTATGTTGTTCTTCATGGTTTTATGTCAAAACTTTCTCCTCAAATTCTCATGCTATCGGTCAAACGTGGAGGGTGCAGACCAAACAAACATGACCTGATATCTCCTCATATTTAATGTTGACGTGTTATTCATGGGCCGCGATGGTGGTGGCGGCACAACCACACCGACAAAGGAAACCGCGACCCATTGGCGCGATGGAGAAAGGTGGCGGTCAGCACCCGACTAGCTGCATGGAACCGGGGCGGTGTGTCCATGCCGCTGGTAATGAGGGAGGCTGCGGTCCATCGGCCGTGATGGTGGGAAGTCAGCGGCTGACACGTCGACCGACCACGTGGAGGTAGGACGGCGCATGTACGCACTTCCGGTTGAGCAGGAGGCCGCGACCCGTTAGCCGTGGCGGAGTAGGGTGGCTGCTGACACACTGGCTGGCCGTGTGGCGAAGCGACGACATGTGTCTGTGCCACTGAAGTTGGAGATCGTGACCACTTGGCCGTGACAGAGTTTGGAGGGTGGTCGATATCCAGCTGGCCGCGGAAGATCAGAGGCGCACGTTCGTGCCGCTAGAAAGGGGGCTGACCATTTCAGCCGTCAGTGTCATGCCGAGTGGGACCCATCCGGTGGGTCCCATGTGCCAACCGGTGGCGCCACATGGCGCCGCCTGGTTGGCCAAAACCGAATGGCCAATGGGCCGTTCGGGTGACCTGGGGGGAGTGCCTCCCCTCCCAGGTGGCGGCTAGGGTGGACCCCACCACAAGGGGCTACCCCAACCGTGAGCTGGGTCGGGCCGCCCCCTTCGTGGGCCGGGCCGGACTAGGTCCTAGTGGGCTGGGCCCGCCGTGGCCTAGGCCAACTGGGCCGGACCGGACCCAGGCCCATCTAGACCAAGATATGCCTTTTTGGCCATATATTGAGAACCAAGAATCCGTTTGAAGAACTGTCTACAGTGCCGAAATCCTTGGATCGAGACGATACTTTTGGTATACTCTATTTGAGTTTTGGATAAAGTTGGAGTATGGTCAGGTTTGATCGAACCTGAATCCAACCGGGACCTCAGGACTAAAAGGATAATAACTTACAGACCGGGCATCTGATTAATGCACCATACATTGTGTTGGGTCCCTTATGACGTGAAAAACCTTCTTGATACTTCTTCATGGGACTTAGTGACAGTTGAAGTATCGACCGATGGCTTAAGGAGCAGAACCTCCTAGAATCAAGCGTGCTTAGTGAGAAAACCCTATGGATGGCTATACTTGAGGAGACTTCAGATCCTGTGTGGGACATATTTGGATCCTGTGTGGGTCTGTATCTCCATATCCTATGTGGTTCATCTTCATATCTTGTGTGGGTCATCTCTAGATCCTGTGTGGGTCATCTTCAGATCCTGTGTGGGTCATCTTCGATCCTGTGTGGGTCATTAGTAGAGCTTCTAGACAAAGTAAGATGATCTAGCAATACAGATAATCATATATACTATCATACTTAAGTTATACCTGGTGTGAGCTGAGTCTTTACCCTTGTGGTACGCTTCTGTGTGGTGATACCTTGGTGGTAATCTTCTGTGTGGTGATACCTTTGTGGTAATCTTCTATGTGGCATTACCTTTGTGGTAATTACCTTCGTGGTGATACCTGTGTGGTATTCTTCTGTGTGGCGTTACCTTTTTGGTAATTACCTTTGTGGTGTTACCTTCATGGTATTCATTCCTTCATGGAACAATTGTGATTTTGGTTAAAGAATTGGGACTTGTTTTCCTCATGAAAGTGATGGGTATACTTGACAACTTAGGTATATGTATGGGCATATACCTAAGTAGGGTTGACTGTTGTTTTTGTTCTTTGTAGTTTATCTTTTGTGGATTCTAAGAGACCTTAGGGGGTCTCAGGGTCCCTACTGAGTATCGTTATACTCACCCCCGCACGGGCTACACCCGCACCTTGTTGTGTCTTTTGCAGATGAAAAAAATCACTGATTGAGGTCGAGGGTACCAGGACTAGAGGCTGCTCAGAGGTGGGAATTAGACGAGACAATCCATAGAGATTACCATTCGAGATCTGTACCTACCCTTCAGGTAGGATCCTTGGCGGGTGTTCATAGGAGCTGTTTTCAGTTTTACTTGTACTTTCTAGTTGGGCCTGTATTCTGGCCCCTTTACTTACTGTACACACTCTTTTTACTATACAGTTTACTTTGTGCTCATATATTGCTATGTGCTTGGTTGTGTGAGTTTATAAGTTATAAAGGCAATACCTTCCCGGTTTTTGGGATATTCCTTTCCAGTGCTAGTTGCCAGCCCATGCCCTTTGGAAGACAAGTTTGTGGTAGTCACAACACGAGCCCCGAGGGATGGGTCGTGACACTATGCGATTTAAAAAAATTACATTTCTTTTGTTACCAATGTTGAAAATCAATTCCCCTTAAGAAATATTTATTACAACTCCACATGTGGAAAGTAAAGGACTACCCAGAAATATTGGAACGTCCTTGTCCCACTCTATAACAATGATGAGAAAATCAATGGGTAAAAACTAAATACATAAACCCACAATCTGATTATCTACACAAACTATTTGGTGTGTGATGTAATGATCATCCAGTTGTATGAAAATAGTGATATATTGTTGTTCTCCTAATATTAGATTTTAAAATAGAGAGTAAGAAATTAAATTGATACTTATACCAAGGCCACATAATCGATTGGATTTAATATTATTCATTAATGTAAAAGGACTAACATTTCTCCTTAGATCCAAGGGTTTTGGTCGGATTTTATTTTTGAGGACATCACTACACTATTGGGCGAGGCTTTAACTGGAAAATTCTTAAAGTGAATTCTTAATTGAAATAAAAATTTTAAGTGCTTTTATATTTTAAATAACATGGATTAAGGTTGGAATGAATGGAATGTTTACTTTAATTCGGTTGAAGAGACCAATGATCTTATGAAGTTTTAGTTATCAACTATTTTGTTTTAATTTTTAATAGAATGGTATGGGTGGTGCATAATTTTTTTAATAGTGGGAAATTACATCAATTAATCTATGTATATTTTCCTTCCCATTTATATTTATAATTTTATAATATTTTTCTTATTTTTTTGAAGTGGAATAGGTGGATTTATTCCAATTTTCTTGGTTTTTTCACTATACAAAATTTGGTGATAATATTATTCTAGAATTTCATTAAAAACATTCCCATGATCAATTATAAGTTCCTCTTGAGTTTTCAGACTACTCATTGTCATTACTTTCACGAAATTATCTCTTTGGTTAACCATAGTTGTATTAGGTATCTATCATTTTTTAATTCACCTACTAATCTATCCATATGACTTATTTTATTTTATATATTATTCATGTCATTTGTGAATGAATTTCTTTGAGATTACATTTCATATTTGGGTCTTTCATCTTGAACATACATTCTATATGGGACCCTCTAAATTTGTTTTTGAATAATAATATTATTCCCTATTTTGATGTTAATATTATTCATTAGGCAGTAATTTTAAACCATGGGAAAAAATTATTTAACCACTCACTGCTCTCTTTAAGGGTAGTTTGGTTGATTCCTATTGAATTGGTTTTATGAATTTGAAGAAGGATCATCCAAGGAATAAATCCTAGGTCTCTACCTAGTAAAATTTTCATTCTTAATTTTTTTGGAGATATATAAATTTTAGGAAAAAAATATTTTGAGTGAACAAAAAAACGAAATTCTTAGAATTTATCCCTAAGTGAGTTTTAATTGGAAATTATAGAACCCTAAGAATGGATTTCTTGAGAAAAATTTTGTGTCTCTTTCATGGATGTTTTTCATTCTAGAAAATTTGTGTTTTTAATTTTGAATAAGTGTATTAAAAATTTTATTTTTTGATTATCAGTTTTATCCAAATGATCACTTCTAGAAAATTAATCAACAGTTGTTGGATTATTAGGGGTGAGAGAATTAATTTTTTTTCCATGATGAAATGTTTTAAAAAATGTGGGTTAAGATATTTTCTATGAATTCCCTAAAAATATTTCTTGGTTTTCATGTAACAACTTATCCTCATTCTGAATAAAACTAGTGATTTTATGTCTAATTTAATATTTCATCATCTTAAGGTGAAATTTCACCACAAAAGTTTTAGAGACCCAATCCCAATTGTGAATCATATTCTTCTCTAAATATTGAAACAAGGTTCTAGTATTACCCATGAAATATAATGAAAAAAATTTCATCCCAACCTCGCAAATCCATAACATTGAAAGTTTCTTCAATACACTGTAGAAGTCCCTAATAATGTCAAAGGATTATTTATTTAGAATTTTATTTATGTATGAAATCATATAAAATAGTGATTATTTAATATCATAGTTTCTAGACAATGGTTCCAATATAATGCATGGAGGATTATTTGAAACCATTTAAAATGGAAACTCTCTAATCCTATGTATATTAATGACCTATTTTCAAGGTTGATGTGGAATTTAATTTTCATTTTGGCAATTCAAAATATCCATATAATCTCTTATTTTGGAAAAAATTTCAATATTACACATGTTTTTTTATATTTAAATCAATAATTGGCTCTATGTTTTTAGATGTGGTTTTTTTATTCATATACACAATTGTTTTTATAAAATATTTTTAAATATTTTTGGAAATATTCTTGACTTGGTCACTCATTCCTTTCTTGAAAATGTAACAAAAAATTTGGTAAAGGGTGGAAAGTTCATTAAACCACCAAAATTAAATTATTTATATTCCTACTTAAAACTAGTATGGTGTTATGTAGGGTCAATCCACAAGGAAGGAATTACAATATGATTGAGTGAAAAAGTGTAAAAAATAGAAAAAAAAGAATAATTTTAAAAAATCTATAATCATGTGAAAATATTATGTATAAATAAGTGAGTGAGAAAGTTATGAATCAACATGAAGAAATAGTTAAAAAATGAGTAGGTAGGGGATGTGGATTTTGATTGACATCAAAAAATAAAGGGTAATTTTGATTGACCGTTAACTCTAAAATATCCTTGATCGTGTGAACAGTTCAATATCAACATCCATTGAATGATTTATAACTCACTTTTTAAATGATAATGGAAGAAATTTTTTGTCTATATAACTTGAAAACTATAAAAAAACACTAACATAAGAAATGAGTTGATTAAATGACCTATACTGAACTATCACTCTACATTGGTGTGAATTTATTCCTTTTATTTCAAAATATGATGTTAGAAGTTTTTAAAATTGATACGTTCTTATTATTTTACAAAATAAAGTAAAATATCCACTCTTAGTGATACATGAATATTTGTAGAAGTTACTTACAAGAAGAATTATAATAAGGTATGGTATTTATCATAAGAAGTGATGAAATGATTGAAGATTAATTAGAGAAAGAGAACAATATAATTATACATGAAATGCATATCCAACTATTAAGTTAGAAACAATAATTTTCAAAAGAGATATTATTCCATAATTAGTACAAGATTATGTGAAAATAATTGAAATAATAATATTATTTGGGAAATAAATCAAATATTGTATGTTGAGATTATTATTATCCACTCAATATTTATCTTAATAGCTCTTATCCACCTCGTTAATCACCCAAAATTCTCAAGTCTCTATATGTTTAATGTGTATCCCCCTCCTTAGTCTCCTATTTTCTCCCATGCTTATGATCCATTTTGTAATATTTTTCTAGGGAACTTTAGTTTCATGATCATAGTCCATTTATCCACACAGATATCTTGGGATTCCATTTGGAGTACCCAGAATTACTCATCCTCCATTTTATTTAAGTCAAGATGAACCCAAAAATGAATTTGATCCATATTAAAAATGGGTATGATTCACCTCAACATGGAATGGTATCATCAGATCATCTATTCTTTAAATAATTATAAGATTCTTGTGCAACTTCGTATCTTCAAGATTCACTCTCCCTTACTTTCAATTATTAATATATTTTCATTTTTCAATTTTAATTTGCTGGGTTCACAACTTTAAAATTAAATGATTAAGAAAATAATGTTAGGAAAAAATAAAAATGAATTCATTTTAAAATTATATCCATGTATGTTAGAATTTCATAATTTATAGATTAATTCACTAATTTATTTTTAAAATTAAATAATGGAATTGGGAAATAAAATTTTTCATGATATGAACTATTTAAAAATTACTTCAAAAAGTTATTAAAATTATAAATGTATTAGGAATAAAAAAATATAGGTTCTAGAAATATATAAAATTCACACTACTGGAATTTAGTCTTTTCCCAACGGCAGTATACCAACAGTTTTCTTAAACCGTTGGTATAGTGAGCCTTTGCCAACGGTTTAAGAAAACCGTTGGCAAAGACAATTTCGGTGGACCCTTTCCCAACGGTTCACTGGAACCGTTGGGAAAGGGTGCTAAAATCACACATTTCCCAACGGTTCCGCTGAACCGTTGGGAAAAACTCACACCTTTCCCAACGGTTCACTGGAACCGTTGGAAAACCGTTGGGAAATGTGTGACTTTGCAAACGGTTTTTATAAACCGTTGGCAAAGGTTTCCCCCAAATTGCAGATCGCGATCTCCTCTCCCCATTCGGACAGAGCCCTAATCTATTCGCTCCGGTGCTCTCGCGAACCCCATCCGACTCCACTGCTCTCGTGAATCTGAACACCATCACCCCCCATCCCAACAGGTACACCCCCATACGAATAGGTAAAATTTGATCTCAACCATATTGTTGTAGTTGTTTTAATGAATAGATTTTTTCCAGGTGTTGGTGGTTTAATTGATTATTGAAATTAATATCTAAATAGGATATTGTTTGTGTTTGTGAAGACTTCTTTAATGTTTTTGTATTCTATGTTTGGAAGGAGAGTGTTCAAAACATGTAAATCAGAGTTGGGACGTTTACATGTTTTGGATAATGGATTGTGGGAATTATGGATTGTGTTCAAACCAATTTGATATGTTTTGGATAATGGATTGTGGGGGAAGGGGGTGTCCACGGGGGTGGGTGGGTTGTCCACGGGGGTGGGCGGGGGTGTCCACGGGGGTGGGAAAGGCTGTCCAAGGGGTGGGCGGTGCTGTCTAGGGGGTGTGGGCTGTCCTTGGGGTCTGGGTGGGGTGTCCTGGTGGGGGAGGGGTGTGTGGGGTGTCCAGGGGGGGTGGTATGTCTAGGTGGTGGTGGTGGGGTTGCAGGGGAGGGGGGTGTGGGCTGTTTGGGAGGGTGGGCGGGGCTATCCAGGGGGGTACGGGGTGTCCAGGGGGGTACGGGGGTGGGCGGGTTGTCCACAAGGGTGGACGGGCTATCCACGGGGGTGGCCGGGCTGTCAAGGAGGGGTGGGCGGGCTGTCCAGGGGGGGTGGGTGGGCTGGCCACGGGGGGTAGGGGTGTCTAGGGGGGTGGGCGGGCTATCCAAGGGGGTGGGGGGCTGTCCATAGGGAGAAGGGGTGTCGAGGGGGCGGGTGGGCTGTCCACGGGGGTGGTTGGGCTGTCTAGGGGGTAGGGGGTGTCCACGGGGGTGGGCGGGGCTGTCCAGGGGGTGTGGGCTGTCCTGGGGGTCTGGGTGGGGTGTCCTGGTGGGGGAGGGGTGTGTGGGGTGTCCAGGTGGGGTGGTATGTCTAGGTGGTGGTGGTGGGGTTGCAGGGAAGGGGGGTGTGGGGTGTTTGGGAGGGTGGGAGGGGCTATCCAGGGGGGGTACGGGGGTGGGCGGGCTGTCCACAAGGGTGGACGGGCTGTCCACGGGGGTGGTCGGGCTGTCAAGGAGGCGTGGGCGGGCTGTCCAGGGGGGGGTGGGTGGGCTGGACACAGGGGGTAGGGGTGTCCAGGGGGGTGGGCGGGCTATCCAAGGGGGTGGGGGGCTGTCCATAGGGATAAGGGGTGTCGAGGGGGGTGGGTGGGCTGTCCACGGGGGTGGTTGGGCTGTCTAGGGGGTAGGGGGGCGTCCACGGGGGTGGGTGAGTTGTCCACGGGGGGTGGGCGGGGCTGTCCACGGGGGTGGGAAAGGCTGTCCACGGGGGTGGGCGGGGCTGTCCAGGGGGTGTGGGCTGTCTTGGGGGTCTGGGTGGGGTGTCCTGGTGGGGGAGGGGTGTGTGGGGTGTCCAGGGGGGTTGGTATGTCTAGGTGGGGGGTGGTGGGGTTGCAGGGGAGGGGGTGTGGGCTGTTTGGGATGGTGGGCGGGGCTATCCCGGGGGGGTACGGGCTGTCTGGGGGGGGGTAGGGGGGGTGGGTGGGCTGGCCACAGGGGGTGGCTGTGCTCTCACGAACCCCCCGTCCGAACATCATCGACCCCCGTGGACAACCCACCTTTTATCCCAAATTCCATAGATTTATACATTATTTTATTATATTATGTCTCAAATTATCTAAAATATGTGTTTGATGTTCTTCACGTGACCTATCATAATTCCTTCTCATAATCTATAGTGATCATGGGAAGATCCCATGCATGATTCATGATCACTCAAATTATTTTGTAGATCATACATAATGGAAGCCTTACAGGATGTGTGATGATTATATCTATGAAATCTACTCAGGTACCTGGTGAGGAAGTGCATATTAATTCAAAAAGGTAAATCACATATGAGGATACCCTACTAATATGGTTATGGGATGAGGCATGCTCTGATGTGATAACACATTAAGTTCTTGTTGGTTTTACATTTTTTCAATAACACATTAGTATGTTTTTTTCACATGTGTAGTTGATACCATGATTATTTTCTTCCTTTATCGTTTACTTAAATGTATTTTCTATTAAAGTTCAATCCTATTGAATTGTTTATGACAAAATGACTTATATGAATTCTTTTTACAGAATGGACAGAAGTTGGATGTATGAAACCGATCGTATCTCAAGCGATTTTCAAAACAATTTGGAGAGCTTTATAGATTTTGCATTTCACAATGCTTCAGATAGTGGTCGCATACACTGCCCATGTTCCAATTGTGTTGGTAGACCTTGGTTGAGTCGTGAAGAAGTCAGCTACCACATAACCAAAAATGGTTTTCAAGAAAACTACTTTGTGTGGTATCACAATGGGGAGAAAATGAAATCTCAAATTGGTGATGATCAAAATGAAAGGACTGGAATGGAGAATTTGTTAGATGATCGGTTTCCGTTTATTCGTCATCATGAAAAAGAAAGGATTTCGACTCAAGAAGACGTCGATATGAGGACAACTGATGCATCTAGTGAAAATGATGATATTGATAGGGTGAAAAAATTGAATGATACTGCCACGACTCCAGTATATCGACAATTCGATAAAATGAAAAAGCTGGAATTTTTAATCCGATTGTTTCATGGAAAAACTATGTATGAGATTTCTAATACAGCAATCGATTACATTCTTACCCTCTTGAAGGATTTACTTCCAGATGATGCAGATATTCCCTCAAACCACTATATGGCATGGAAGTTAGTTGAAGAACTTGGATTTTCCAGAAACAAAATTCATGCTTGCCCGAAAGATTGCAGTTTATTCTGGGAATAAACCGCTGAACGAAATGAATGTATAAAATGTGGCACATCCCGCTGGAAGTCAAAATCTGATGGAACACCATCCCGTGTTCCACAGAAAGTAATGTGGCACTTTCCATTGATCCCCAGACTCCAGAATCTTTTTATGTCTGATGACATATCAATAAAAATGAGATGACATGATACCAAGAGAAAGAAGACTAATGATGAGTTGGTTCATCCTGCCGATGGATTTGCATGGCAGAGATTTGATGCTCGACATCCTGATTTTGCAGCTGACGTGTGTAATGTGAGGTTGGGTCTTTCATGTGATGGTTTTAATCCGTTTGGGCAGATGCTTACTTCGCACAGCACATGGCCAGTTTTTATACACATTTATAATCTTCCCCCATGGTTGTGTATGAAAAAATCTTTCACTTTCATGAGTATACTCATATCTGGTCCTTCTGATCCCGGCATTGATATTGATGTATACATTCAACCTTTAATAAAATAGTTGAAACTTCTTTGGGATGTGGGTGTGCGCACATACGATGCATGTTCGAAAGACATATTTCAGATGCGTGCTGCGCTTATGTGGACGATCAATGATTTTCCGGCTTATGCAATGATGTCTGGATGGAGCATGAAGGGAAAACTGTCATGTCCAGTTTGTATGAAGAATACACGATCCAGAAGACTGAAACATCGTTGTAGTTTCAGTTTTATGGGACATCGACGATTTTTTCCAAAGGATCATCCATATAGAATGA
Organism: Viscum album; assembly: GCA_963277665.1. Taxonomy (NCBI): domain Eukaryota; kingdom Viridiplantae; phylum Streptophyta; class Magnoliopsida; order Santalales; family Viscaceae; genus Viscum; species Viscum album. The sequence goes on along the minus strand of OY728153.1, from coordinate 515,910,428 downwards.
ATCGTCGAAGATTTGATAATACTATAGAGACCGATGATCCACCTCAGCGTATGTCTGGAACTGATGTGCTTAATGAATTGAAAGATTTCAGTTTTTCGTTCGGGAATGGTCAAATGAAATCTGAAAAGAGAAAGAATGTTTCCACAGAAACCTGTTACAATTGGAGGAAGAGGAGTATCTTTTTTGATTTGCCTTATTGGTCAACCAATTTTCTACGTCATTGCTTAGACGTAATGCATATTGAAAATAATATATGTGAAATGTTGCTTTCAGTTCTTCTAAATGTCAAGGGGAAGACAAAAGATGATTTACGATCTCGACGTGACTTAGTGGATTGGGGAATCAGACCAAAATTGCATCCTGTGCGTATCAGTGAAAATAAATGGCAACTTCCATGTGCTTCTTATGTGATGACACCTACTGAAAAAAACAATTTTTGGAAGTATTAGAGACTATTAGAGTTCCTGATGGCTATTCAAGCAACATATCTAAACGGGGTCAACAGAAGAGAGTTGAAGCTAAAATCTTTGAAGACTCATGATTATCACGTTCTACTACATGAGTTGCTTCCAATAGCAATCCGTCATCTTTTGTCCAATAATGTAAGGGTGGGTGTTATTCGGTTGTGCCATTTGTTTAGAGATCTTTGTGCTAAGAAGTTGTCCAAGTCTTTCTTGCAAAAAATGTTGACAGATGCCCCATTAATTTTGTGTGAGTTGGAGAAAATATTTCCCCCATCATTTTTCACATGCATGCTGCATCTGACTGTCCATATTCCAACTGAAATACTTCTCGGAGGACCTGTTTCTTTTCGTTGGATGTATCCAACTGAAAGAAATATGTTCACATTAAAGTCTTATGTTCGAAACAAGAATCATCCCGAAGGTTCTATCGTGAATGGTTACTTAGCTCAAGAATGTATGGATTTCTGTTCAATGTATTTGTCTGATCTTACTACAAGAATGAACAGACCAATGAGAAATGAAGAAGAACAATATGAGCAAATTGAACCCAGTTTTCCATCACTTCCTCAAACAGGAGGAATTCCTGGATCATATACATTGAAGACATTAAGCCTTGAAGAGCGGGAGATGGCACATCGCACAGTTTTGTTCAACTGTGATTTGTTCGATGACTATATCAGGTAACAAAATTGAATATGTATATCTTACATATATATCTGTTAAACTATTCATATTTTTTTATCTACAGGGAACATAAAACAATGATAAATAGGAAGCATCGTTCTTTATCTTTGATAAGGAGAGAGACTTTGCATAGCAAAGAGTTTTCTGCTTGGTTAAAATTGAAGGTAAAAATATTACTGTTTAAATTAATTATTTCAATATCTACTTAAGTTTAACTGTCATTTATATTGCAGGTATTGAGTTTGTCTGCTGACTCTGTCTCTGAGGAAATAAGAGCTTTGGCTTTTGGTCCTAATACCGTGGTTCGTGACTGTAAATCAATTGTTATCAATGGGTACAGATTTATTGTCACTGAACGAGCCAAAAACATGAGAACACAACATGATGGTATTATGGTTACTGCCACAATAGATTGTTATGCCAGTGCATCAGATAGTAGACCGCGACTTGAAAATGTGGGTTATTATGGAGTCGTTGAGAAAATAATAATATTGGATTATTACTCTCATGGACGAGTCACAATGATGAAATTCCATTGGTTTGATTCGATGAAGAGACATGACACATTTATTGATGATTGTGGATTTCGAGTAATTAATATGACCCGCACTCTTGCAACCGAAGAACCATATGTGTTGGAATCAATGGCTAAACAAGTTTTTTATGTCAAAGATCAACTTCAACCTGAATTTGGTGTCATAGTTGAAGTAATTCCAAGACATATTTTTGATGATGCTGATGATGGAGACACTGTCCCTATTTCCATTGGAACCAATCCATTTATTTCTTTTGATGACTCCAATAGCTCAATTGTCAGAGTTGATTGTGAACCTGAAGTTGTGGTTGGAAATATATAGAATCATTCATCCATGTTCTCAATTATTTTGGTTTACCTCGAGTTGGGTTGTTAAGGTTGGAAATATTCATATTTATTTAGTATTGATCACAAATATGTTTTAGCTGACTTGACCGTTATGTGAATTTTCAATGTTTATTGGTTGCTGTTTTATTTGAATTGCATTTTCTAATTTGGAATTGAACTGTATTCAAACCAAATCAAACAATATTTCTAACTTGGTGAACATTACAACTTGTATGTTTTATTAAATTCATTCAAGATCTTCTAAACCAATTGATAGCTAAATTACCAATAAATCCCCTCATTCCCTCATATATTTAGTTTTTTGGTTTACACATTAATTTTCTTTTTCTAATTAATTACATATTTGTTTTCAAATGCAGGAAATGCAGCCAATTGAAGAGAGACGGAGAAAAAAAATGGCGGAGAACAATCGTCGGATGGAGGAGATGGGCATTCCACCATTAGTGCCTACAGTGAGTACTTTATTTCAAATATATATATATATATATATATATATATTTACAGAATATATAATGTCATGTGATTAATTTTTTTTGTAAACTTTTTTGTAGGATCCACCATTACGTCGACAGTTATTCGACGAGGAGCCTAGTACTGGTCCTAGTACTCAGGCCGGTGGTACGATGAGGGTTCGTACCAGAGGTGGACGTAGAGCTGCGCGTGCCCGACTAGACCCTGCCCCTCCCACTGACATTTCAGCCATCCCACATTCTGATCCCGGTGTGTCGTTAGGGACACACAGGGTATTTAGGCCTCCCATGTTTTCGCTACCTTCTGCATCTTCTACCCCATCATTTTCACATCCCATGATGATTCCCACTCCCCAGTCAGCATCAGGTCATACAGCTGTTCCATCTTCTTTTCCTTCTACTTCTGTCTCTCCGAGCTTTTATATTCCATCGTCTTCGACTCCTGTTCCACCAGAGGGTGTTCCATCAGGTTCTGTGGATCCGGCGCCACTCATTGATCAGACTAGCGCAGGTACATTTATAAAACCCTAACAAATTTTTATAGCAATATTTATTTTCATTATAACATGTTTTGATAAAATATTTGTTTTTCTTTCATGACAGATACATCTACTGACAGGAGGTGGGGGCGGGGCCGTACACGCATGCGTTCGGTGTGGAACCGTCGCACACAGGTTATGGTGGAATATAATGAAGACAATCAGATGGTTGAGAAAACAGGGCAGTAATGTCGGAGTTTTCTGGCGACGCTTGCCAAATACTCCGACATCATTCCCGTCAGCCCGCTATCATGGAGACATTTGCCACATGAGGTCAAAGATAGAGCTTGGGTAGAGATATGGGTAAAAAAATCTGTTGTATTTAATGCCATGAATTATTTTTGTATTTATATGAATTAATATTTTGATTTCAGCTTCGATTTAATTTTCCTGATGGTGAGGGTGCATGACTGGAACGTCTAAAGGATTTAGGCGATCTTTGGAGAGCCTACAAGCATGAGCTGTATATTGGCTGGCGTGCTAGAGTTGGCACTGAGTTAGAGGCGGTACCAGTCGTGGATGATTTTCCTATAGAGCAGTATCGTCAGATGATTACTCATTGGACGAGTACCCAGTTTAAGGTATGAATTACATTTGAGGTATTTAAATAATAACTTTCAAGTTTTTCATTAATATCATCCTTTGCATTATCGAATTTTATTTAGGAATCATCTGGAAAAAATAAAAAAAACATTGATGCAAAAAAATACCTCCATACACTAGGACGCACGACGATGCCGGATCATGAGAGGCAGCAGGTATGACAATTGTTTATAAGTTTTCTTTATGACTTACATTTTCTTTTGTTTCCTCAATTATTTAATCATTTTATAAAGTTTTTATATAACTTTTGTTTTCAATGTCATTGTAGAGGCAAGTACAAAATATTGAAGGACGTGTGCCTCGAGCAAAACTGTTTTGCTCGAGTAGACGAAAAAAGGATGGAAGTTCTGTCAACGAAGCGACTCAGCAGCAGATTGTAAGTTTTAATCTGTTGATTTTATATTTTAATATCGATTTCATAACTTAATAATATATTTATATTTTTAACAGGATGCTTTAGAGGCCCTCGATGCCCAAGAAGCAGACAATTTTGGGCCATCTGATCACTTACATCAGGTGTTGGGAGAGGATCATTCTGCCAGAGTACGCTGCCAACCTAGGATAGCCCCGACGAGGTATTGGCCTACCTCAGGTATGAGTTGTAGTGCCACTGAGCTGCATTAAGTTAGGGCACAGACAGAACAGGCTGAGAAAAGGGCCACAGAGACGGCAGAACAGTCTTCTAGGGCAAACAGTGCATTTATGAAATTTATTGAAGTTCTACGTCCAACACTTCCAGCAGAGGTCAGCCCAGCGATTGATGAATACATGTCATCGATACATTCTATATATGGTGCACCAGGTGGCAGTTCCAGTGGTGGTCAGGCCGATGTCCAGCTTGAAGATGATGATGGCGAGGAGTCTGATGCGGAAGAGGAGGGAGATGAGGAGGGCGAGGAGGAGGGCGAAGGCGAGGAGGAAGGCGCTGTGGAGGGTGAGGACGATGAGGAGGACGATGACGAGGGTGATGATGATGATGATGATGGTGACGGTGATGCTGATGTGGGACATATTGATCCGTTACATTTTTGACTTATATTACTGAGATTTGATGTTTAATCTATTCTAGTTGTTGGTTTTATCTAGACTCGTAATATAGTATTGGAGTTGAGTTATTTTTATATATTGTCTGTTTTTATGGATGTTGTTGTCTTTTAGTGGTTGTGTGTTTGTGAACTCCTTGGAAAACCCCCCTCATTCTTGGACCCTGGACAACCCCCCTCCCCCTTGGACCCCGAACACCCCCCAAACACCCCCCGGATAGCCCCGCGGACAGCCCCCCGGACAGCCCCCCGTACAGCCCCCAACCCTCCACCCTGGACCCCGGATAGCCCCCCAGACATCCCCTCGGACAACCCCCCCACCCTCCCCCTTGGACCCCAGACAACCCCCCAAACACCCCCCGGACAGCCCCCCGGACAACCCCCTGAACAACCCCCTGAACAACCCCTGAACAACCCCTGAACAACCCCTGAACAACCCCCTGAACAACCCCCGGACAGCCCCCTGAACAACCCCGGACAACCCCCTGAAGAACCCCCAAACACCCCTCGGACAGACCCCGCACAGCCCCCCCCGCCCTCCTCCTTGGTCCCCGGACAGCCCCTCGGACACCCACCGGACAGCCCCCCCGGACAGCCCCCGCGGACAGCCCCCTGGACAGCCCCCCATACAGCCCCCAACCCTCCACCCTGGACCCCATATAGCCCCCCGGAGAGCCCCTCAGACAACCCCCCGGACAACCCCCCCACCCTCCCCCTTGGACCTCGGACAACCCCCCAAACACCCCCCAGACAGCCCCCTGAACAACCCCGGACAACCCCCTGAACAACCCCTGAACAACCCCTGAACAACCCCTGAACAACCCCTGAACAACCCCCTGAACAACCCCCAGATAGCCCCCTGAACAACCCCGGACAACCTCCTGAACAACCCCCAAACACCCCCCAGACAGACCCTGCACAGCCCCCCCCACCCTCCTCCTTGGTCCCCGGACAGCCCCCCGGACACCCACCGGACAGCCCCCCCCGGACAGCCCCCCGGACAAACCCCTCCACCTTCCTTAATTTCATTAGCTCTGAAATGTTTCATAGCACGATCAACTAAAATCTAATCCATACTAAATATGATATAAAAATATTCTATATGAATTTCCATAAGATTTTAAGTGAAAACAAAAAGTGAAATACGAAAAACTGACCAAACGCATTCGAAATGTGTTGGACGCCCGTTTTGGCCGTTTATGACACCAGAACTGCGTTGTCGGTCACCACGGGCACACGGCACGTCCGATTGACGTGCCGTCTTCTCTACCACTTCATAAATCACTCACCCGTATTTGTCGTCTGATTTCAGGCCATTCTGAAATCGTTCGGCCCGTTTGGACCCCCCTCACGCGCGTTTACGAAGCGCGCGCATCACTTAAAACATGAATATTGAGCCGTACCGCGCAAACCGCACGTCCGATTGGTGTGCCGTCTACGCGTACATGTCACGAATAATAATTAGAATGTTTCACGGTGTTTTCAGGTCAATCCGAGGTCGTCCGCTATGAATTTGACCGTTGGACGCCCGTTTTGGCCGTTTATGACACCAGAACTGCGTTGTCGGTCACCGCGGGCACACGACACGTCCGATTGATGTGCCGTCTGCTCGAACACTTCAGAAATCACTCACCCGTATTTTTCGTCTGATTTCAGGCCATTCCGACTTCGTTCGGCCCGTTTGGACCCCCCTCACGCGCGTTTACGAAGCGCGCGCATCACTTAAAACACAAATATTGAGTCGTACCGCGCAAACCGCACGTCCGATTGGTGTTCCATCTGTGAGTACACGTCAAGAATAATAATTAGAATGTTTCACGGTGTTTTCAGGTCAATCTGAGGTCGTCCTCTATGAATTTGACCGTTTGACGCCTGTTTTGGCCATTTATGACACCAGAACTGCGTTGTCGGTCACCGCGGGCACACGGCACGTCCGATTGACGTGCCCTCTGCTCGACCACTTCATAAATCACTGTCCCGTATTTTTCGTCTGATTTCAGGCAATTCCGACTTCGTTCGGCCCGTTTGGAACCCCCTCACGTGCGTTTACGAAGCGCACGCATCACTTAAAACATGAATATTGAGCTGTACCGCGCAAACCGCATGTCCGATTGACGTGCCGTTTGCACGTACACGTCACGAATAATAGTTAGAATGTTGCACGGTGGTTTCAGGTCAATCCGAGGTCATCCGCTATGAATTTGACCATTGGACGCCCGTTTTGGCCGTTTATGACACCAGAACTGCGTTGTCGGTCACCGCTGGCCCACAACACGTCCGATTGACGTGCCGTCTGCTCGACCACTTCATAAATCACTCACCCGTATTTTTCGTCTGATTTCAGGCCATTCCGAAATCGTTCGGCCCGTTTGGACCACCCTCACGCGCGTTTACGAAGCGCGCGCATCACTTAAAACACGAATATTGAGCCGTACCGCGCAAACCGCACGTCTGATTGATGTGACGTCTGCTCGTACACGTCAAGAATAATAATTAGAATGTTTCACGTTGGTTTCAGCTCAATCCGAGGTCGTCTGCTATGAATTTGACCGTTTGACGCCCGTTTTGGCCGTTTATGACACCACAACTGCGTTTTCAGTCACCGCGGGCACATGGAATATCCAATTGACATGCCGTCTACTCGACCACTTCATAAATCACTCACCCGTATTTTTCGTCTGATTTCAGGTCATTCCGACTTCGTTTGGCCCGTTTGGACCCCCCTCACGTGCGTTTACGAAGCGCGTGCATCACTTAAAATACGAATATTGAGCCGTATCGCGCAAACCGCACGTCCGATTGACGTGCCGTCTACGCGTACACGTCACGAATAATAATTAGAATGTTTCACGGTGGTTTCAACTCAATCTGAGTTCGTCTGCTATGAATTTGACCGTTGGACGCCCGTTTTGGCCGTTTATGACACCAGAACTGCGTTGTCGGTCACCGCGGGCACACGGCACGTCCGATTGACGTGCCGTCTGCTCGACCACTTCAGAAATCACTCACCCGTATTTTTCGTCTGATTTCAGGCCATTACGACTTCGTTTGGCCCATTTGGACCCCCTCACGCGCGTTTACGAAGCGCGCGCATCACTTAAAACACGAATATTGAGCCGTACCGCGCAAACCGCACGTCCGATTGGCGTTCCGTCTATGCGTACGCGTCACGAATAATAATTAGAATGTTGCACGGTGTTTTCAGGTCAATCCGAGGTCGTCCGCTATGAATTTGACCGTTGGACGCCCGTTTTGGCCGTTTATGACACCATAACTGCGTTGTCGGTCACCGCGGGCACACGGCACGTCCGATTGACGTTCCGTATGCTCGACCACTTCAGAAATCACTCACCCATATTTTTCGTCTGATTTTTAGGCCATTCCGACTTCGTTCGGCCCGTTTGGACCCCCCTCACGCGCGTTTACGAAGCGCGCGCATCACTTAAAACACGAATATTGAGCCGTACTGCGCAAACCGCACATCCAATTGGCGTACCGTCTACGCGTACATGTCACGAATAATAATTAGAATGTTGCACGGTGTTTTCAGGTCAATCCGAGGTCGTCCGCTATGAATTTGACCGTTTGACGCCCGTTTTGGCCGTTTATGACACCAGAACTGCGTTGTCGGTCACCGCGGGCACACGACACGTCCGATTGACGTGCCGTCTACTCGACCACTTCATAAATCACTCACATGTATTTGTCGTCTGATTTCAGGCCATTCCAAAATCGTTCGGCCCGTTTGGACCACCCTCACGCGCGTTTACGAAGCGCGCACATCACTTAAAACACGAATATTGAGCCGTACCGCGCAAACCGCACGTCCGATTGATGTGCCGTCTACGCGTACATGTCACGAATAATAATGAGAATGTTTCACGGTGGTTTCAGCTCAATCCGAGGTCGTCCGCAATGAATTTGACCATTTGACGCCCGTTTTGGCCGTTTATGACACCAGAACTGCGTTGTCGGTCACCGCGGGCACAGGGCTCGTCCAATTGATGTGCCGTCTGCTCGGACACTTCAAAAATCACTCACCCGTATTTTTCGTCTGATTTCAGGCCATTCCGACTTCGTTTGGCCCATTTGGACCCCCCTCACGCGCGTTTACGAAGCGCACACATCACTTAAAATACGAATATTGAGCCGTACCGCGCAAACCGCACGTCCGATTGACGTTCCGTGTGCGCGTACACATCACGAATAATAATTAGAATGTTACACGGTGGTTTCAGCTCAATATGAGGTTGTCCACTATGAATTTGACCGTTGGATGCCCGTTTTGGCCGTTTATGACACCAGAACTGCGTTGTCGGTCACCGCGGGCACACGGCACGTCCGATTGACGTTCCGTCTGGTCGACCACTTCATAAATCACTTTCCCGTATTTGTCGTCTGATTTCAGGCCATTCCGACTTTGTTCGGCCCGTTTGGACCCCCCTCATGCGCGTTTACGAAGCGCGCACATCACTTAAAACCCGAATATTGAGTCGTACCGCGCAAACTGCACGTCCGATTGACGTGTCATCTGCGCGTACACGTCACGAATAATAATTAGAATGTTTAACAGTGGTTTCATCTCAATCCGGAGACGTGGTGTGGCCGGCACCACTCAAAGTGTCCGTCTTTTGTTTCAAAAGGACGTCATTTTAAGTGAAAAGCATCAACTGACATACGGAAAACCGACCAAACGCATTCCGAATCTGTTGATAATTTATCCCAACAATCCATGGGTCATATGTGACGTGTACGAGCCAACCCGGGATGAATCTGAGTCGCGGTGTGGCTAGGATAAGTCTAAGTGACTCTCTTTTGTTTAAAATGGACACCATTTTAAGTACATACGGAAAAACAACCAAACGGATTCGGTTTCCGTTGAAACTTTAGGAGAACGATCCATGGGTCTTATGTGACATGTACGAATCATCCCCGCTTCAATCCAACATGCGGTGCGGCTGACACCACTCAAAGTGTCCGTCTTTTGTTTCAAAAGGACGTCATTTTAAGTGAAAGGCATCAACTGACATACGGAAGAATGACCAAACGCATTCGGATTCTATCGATAATTTAGCACAACGATCCATGAGTCATATGTGATGTGTACAAGTCAACCCCGTCTTAATCCGAGACGCGGTGTGGCCGACACCGCTCTAACTCTGTCTCTTTTGTTTAAAATGGACATGATTATAAATGAAAAGAACAAATGGCATACGCAAAACCGACCAAACGCATTCGTAATCTTTTGATAATTTATCACAACGATCCATGGGTCATATGTGACATGTAAGATCCAACCCGGGATGAATCTGAGTCGCGGTGTGGTTAGTATTAGTCTAAGTGTCACTCTTTTGTTTAAAATGGACAACATTTTAAGTACATACGGAAAACCGACCAAACGCATTCAGTTTCCATTTAAAATTTAGGAGAACGATCCATGGGTCATATGTGACGTGTACGAATCAACCCCGCCTCAATTGGAGACGCGGTGTGGTCGGCACCACTCATAGTGTCCGTCTTTTGTTTCAAAAGGACGTCATTTTAAGTGAAAAACATCAACTGGCATACGGAAAACCGACCAAACGTATTCGGATTGTGTCGATACTTTAGCACAATGATCCATGGGTCAAATGTGACGTGTACGAGTCAACCCCACCTCAATCTGAGGTGCGGTGTGGCCGGTATCACTTCAAGTGTATGTATTTTGTTTAAAATGGACATCATTTGAGGTAAAAATATATGGTATAGAAAAAACCGATCAAATTATGAATTGAATTTCGGATTCCACATATAATTGTCATCTAAATTTTAAAATGAATTCTAAATGAATTATGTATGTTTATAATTATGTTATGAATTATACTTTAATTATGGATGTGTATATTTTCAGGATGCATTATATGTGTTGGTTGGTTGGTTTTCATTATTTGTATGTGTTGGTTTGTTCTCTATATGTATGCATTATATGTGTTACAGGTACAATAATTGGATTGAAAAATGAATTGAAAACGAGGGCATAATTGGATTGAAAATTGAATTGAAAATGCCCAAAAACCAGACCTGCTGTGCAAATTGCAGGATGCTGTGCAATTTGCACAGCAAAGCCTATGCCAACGGTTTTCAAACCGTTGGCATAGTCTCTATGTAGCTGTTTTTACCAACGGTTACTTGAACCGTTGGTAAAAACACCCTATCCCAACGGTTTGAAACCATTGGGATACCCTGTTGCATGGTTGTTTTTACCAACGGTTTTATGAACCGTTGGTAAAAACCTTTCCCAACGGTTTGTAAACCATTGGGAAAGAAAATTATCTGTTGATTTACCAACAGGCCAAACCGTTGGGAAAGGCCTTTCCCAACAGTTTGGCAGAACCGTTGGGATAGGTTGATTTTTTCTGACCTATCCCAATGGTTCTGTGTAAACCGTTGGGAAAATCCTTTCCCAACGGCTTACTTCCCCACGGTTTGCAGAACCGTTGGTATAACATATACCAACGGTTCTGCAGCCTTTCCCAACGGTTCTAAACTGTTGGGAAATGCTAGATTTCCAGTAGTGTTAAGATAATGGACCTTTTGACATTCATAAAAAATAAAATACTCATTATCATTAAAATATTTCATGAATTTCAAATCTAGCATTAGATTAAAAATTTCATCCAAAACTCCCATAATTCAACACAATTGGATATAAAACCTTCATTAAATTCTTCCAATGTTTTGGAAATGTTCATGAAAAGGGCCATATTAGACGGTTTTTGAGGTAGTGTGTTACCTATGTAAATTAGCCAAGCCAAAATGAAAATTGTTAGTTCTAAAATAGGTGGTGGTCATGACTATGGCTTACATGAGAAATTTTAAAATCCAAAATTCTCTTTCAATACATTTTATATATGATGGTATTAGAATTTTAATGTCACAAACTGAAACATCATACATGATTTCACCACACTGCACTGAATTCTATGGTCATTGCCTATTTTTTATGGTTACATAACTACAATTGATGGCCACATAAGTTCAATTCATGGTTACACAAAATATATATGATGGTTTCATAGATAGTTAATGATTTATATATAGAAATGATATCTATCAATATCAAAAATTATTCTTATGAACCTTTAAATTTAGGGATACACAAATTTCCATTGATGTTTATTTAGATATATAATGTACCTCAAAAATTGATTCCTTTGTCCTTTTAAGATAAATTTGAAACTCTATTTTACTAATATTGTAATATATTGATTTTATTCAAGTTTATATATTTTAGTTTAACTTTTAACTTTTATTTTTTATGATACGTATATATTCTAATGATGGTATTCACTTTTTTATGTATTATTTGATTTAAGTAACATAGGGGGATATATCAAGATAGAGGTAAAAAATTATATTCTAATTTATATTATTGTCTAAATATAGTAGCCTACGATTTCCTACCAACCATCACCTGTGTTCTCTAGAATATTGTAGAGTTGATAAAGATTGAATTTTATATTGGAATGTGATTCTAGAAATTTGATTAAAATGATTGACTAACATCATTCGAGCACCATTGAAAAAAATAAATACCATCATATTTAGTAAGTGTGAAAAATATTTTCCATAAAGGATATTTCATTACTCTGTGTTCTTGAATGAACTTAAATGTTCATTATATTTCTAAAATGATTAAGGTGCTATATAAAAATTATATTTTCCATCACACTTCTATCATCTTAGTTTAAAAATTATTTTAATCATTGTATGTATTATATTTTTTTTGGTTCTTTTTATTAAATTTATGATTTTACCTTTCAAAAGAAATGTTTGTTCAATTATAACTCTTAATCAAATGTTAGTTCCCTAGTTTGTAAATACTGAACAAAAGTGAGGTATTAGGTTGGGATTTTTTTCATTTAAAGGAACAAGTTTTTGGGTTATAACTCAATGTGATAAAAATTTAGGATTATTTATAATTTTATCATAGATTTAAAAATTTAGGGTTTATAGTGAGTTCCAATCATTTTGAGGAAAATATGTTAGTGAATAGTAGAGTAGATTCACATTGAACTAGACTACTATAAAAATATGATTTTCATATTTTTTCCACTACATTTTATCTTTCAACATTACACTGCATTAAATTGTATTTTCATGCAATAATAACTTTGATTGACATTTTTCTAAATGATTTTTTAACAAGAAGTTTTAAACTATGAAAAGTTGGATTTTATCCACCTCTAGAATAGCGTTTCAAAAGTAACTAGGATAACCATGTATCCAATACTCCCTTACATTTGAAAGAACATTTAGACACTTTATATTATAAAAATCATTGCATATATATAGGGGTTTTAACTCAATAGATTCTTTACAACTTGCTTGATACAATTTATGTAAATGATTCTCATTTAAATTACTAAGCCTAAAGTTACAAAGGCTTGTCATAGATAATTCATTATCACTATATTTTTCATTGATTTCAAAATCCAGTCTACCTAGTTAATGTTAATATAATCCATTGTTAATATGCATCATACCATAATAAATGATATTCTTATACAATTGTCTAAATTTATTTCTACTAATTTATTTAAATCATATAGTGTTTAAAATCAACATAGAGATTATGTTTTTGGTAATGTTTAGTACATAATAATAATAATTAAACAGAATAACCAAACCACTAGAAAAAGTAATATGACCATCTCAAATTTCTAATGCGGTTTACCATATATTATTGTCTCCTTAGAGACCTACCTCACCCTTTGACTATGGTTCATATAATTGAACACAAATGTGTGAGGAAAAATCCATTTCCAATACCTATCTTCTTGATATAGAAAAATTATATTAAATAAATAGTATGCTTGAATACAAAGCATCACATTTATTTCTATTATCAACAATGAAATTATTCTTCCATTATCCATTCTTTCCAAAAAAAAGTAGAATGCTTCATTCTCATTGATATAGCTCTTGAAATTTGTCAACATGGATAGGAGGTGCATTGATGTCTTTGGATTAATCATTGCATGTTACCCATTATATTTTCCTTTATTCCACATGTTCACCATAATGATAGAATAATTGATGTTATTTATATAAGTACATTCTTACGAGACTAATTAAAATAGGATGGGGATATAATTTTTTTATTTTCTTATATAATAATTAACAATAAAAGTTGAGAATCATTCATGCATAAGGCATGAATGATATCGATCATTAGTTATTAGTTCAACATAAACCCAAGGGACACTAGTTTCTCATTATAAACAATCATTAAGAGTACATGAGGTCATTTATAAATGACTTATACAAGCTTTCACCTATATAGTGAACTGGATATTCCATATGATTCTTATCATGATCTCTCTTGGTATAACTCTTGGAGATGAGAAAACATTTTTTAGGAATCTTTATCCTCAATCTGTTTTTGCAGATCACTGGATAGAGAGGTCAACATAATTCACTAAACATATAGTGAATCATCTATATGATTGTTATATTTATATTTATCCACCTTGATCACTCTGAGAAGGGGACCATCATGAAGTTGGGATTCCAACACATATAACTTCCACTCTTTCCATTTTATAATGTGAAAGTTCTTATACCACTCCACAAGGTTATTCTCAATTAGGATATTGTCATTAACCAATAATTATCATAGTGAAATTGAAATAGTTATGTCTTCGATTTGAAAAACTAAAAATAAATATAGATGACTGTCACCAACATTATTACTAAATTATTGACATTAAAAATTAAGTAATCATTAAATGTATCTTACTATTTTATCAAATCCTAGTAGTCGTCAACAATATGATAATGAATAATATGTATCTTTAGTATTTTAGTGGAAATGTTCCTAAAAAACTATCCACATAGTCCAAGATATTTCTACACCACCACTCAGAGTGTTTTATATATTATTTTTCGCCAAACAAACACATTAACACATGGATCCGTGATGTGTTTTGTGATTTCTCTGCTTCTAGAAATCATAACCTTGATTTAAAATATTTTCCTCTAGAGATGTAATAATATAGTTGTGGATAATTATTTCTGAAAATATTTGTTAATTTAACCCAACACTTTCATAAGTATTCCCCATTAGTAATAGGCCTCCCCCCAACTAGGGATGATGAGAAAAAAAAATAAATGGTTTTTTTTTCAAAATCATTTGATCGAAGGAGTTTGAATTAATAATTAATTATGGGATTCCAATTTTTCTAAGAGAATAAAATCATTTTTCTATTTAACATTATTCTTCTCTATGATATCACTCACAACATAACCATACATAATTGAAAAATATTCAACACCTATTCAATTAATTTATATAAGGATGATTGTTTATTAATATACATAATTGGATAAACATTCACATGCCTAAAATAACAATTAACCATACATAAATAGGTAAATAAATAATGTAAATTATCATGATGGTATACTATTGGTTTATCTATTGAGAAAATAATGGATAATTGAGACAATGGGAATTACTCCATGTGTCAGGTCTGAATCGAGACACAGAGACCACCCCCATGTAATTTATCTATGCCACATCTAGTACATGTCCCTTTTTTCACAATAAACCTCTTATTTCATAATCATCATTATACAAAAATAATCATATGCATTTGATAGGTCTTGGGAATTTAAAATATTTTATAATACAATGGATCATGAACACTCATGAATTTAGAAAAATAACTAGAGGGGGAGAGAGATGATGTGTGGAAAATTAATTATTTTATAATTATTGTAAAATTTTAACACATTTCAATAATATTATATAGAAAAAATTTACAATATATACACTAGCTGGATACACTAATGATCAGTAATCACATAATAAACTATCTAAATAAAACTAAATGTTAAATTAATTATATTTGAAGGAAATAATTATAAATTAAAATTAATTAAAATAATTTTAATTCATAAAATAATTGGCACATGGTCAAAGAATATTTTTTACCATTCTAATATTTTTAATATGTTTTGTAAATTTTTAGTAATTTTTCAGGCCCCCAGTTGATTTAGAAACCCACTGGCATGGTGCAGGCCCATATAGGGTCGAGCGAGTCAGGTTGAGCCTACCCTAGACTGGTATGAGTTAGTTGGAAGATAGCACACCATGTGAGGACATAGGTCTATAGTACTCTTAAACATGTACAAATCTCACCATTAAAAAATTATAACATTGTTCACCCTCACCAACTCAATCTTTTTTCCAACTAAATTAGCGGGGGATTAAACCATGGAAGGATTTCATAATTCCTATATATGTTTATTTTATTTTATCTTGAAATTAATAAGTTTGGATTTAATATTTTAATTTAATTCTTCTTACTCATGTATATATTATGAGATAACCCTCCCCCTTTTAGTTTTGTTTTGGCTGATCAACTGTCGACATTTATCTCATACCCACAATTTATATATATATATATGTGTGTGTGTGTATTGATCAATTTTACAAAAAAATCATTATTTTATTTATGAATGGACACAAATTAACCACACAACCTTATATTAAATAATATTTCATAGTGATAAGTGAAATATGATTCCCTCAACTAAATTTTTGAAAAATTAATTTTAATTTCGTAGTAATATTAACATAAAAACTCTGGTAACACTTGATGGTACAAAGCACATAGTGGAAATAGAAGAATATGATAAATTAATACTTTTATAAACAATTTATTGTTTTTAAATAATATCTGGTGAATAACAACTTACTAAATAACATGGGGATCTGATGTGATCAAGAATAATCACAAAAATAAATTTGACCTATCACCTTATTTAATTTTGAAGACATAGTTGAGTTACACTCATCAAAATATATCACTTCTTAAATGAATTGAGTTTGGATCCCTCAATATTATCCATAAGTAGTCTAGATTTAGTTGGATTCATCTATCATTGACTATTGGGTTCTTAAATAGATAATTGATGAACTTATCAATGTTTTAATGATAATTACAACATCGCTTATTCAATATGAGAATATGAACAAGAATGATGGTTTCTAGATGTCCGGATTCTAACTATATGATTCTAGATTGATTTGAGAAGACATCCCTATTTTGAGTGTATGAATAGTCATTGAATAGTGATCTCCTCCCTTATAATATAGGTGGGTTTTATTTTGGATCATTAATAAATTGAACCTTCTAAATTTAGACACATGCACCTTATATGACATAGTGAATAGGTCATAATATTAATAAATATATTATTACTTACTCATACCATATAAAATATATTATTTGATAAAATAAAATCCATTATCCCGACCCACCTCTCCTATAAATTTTTAACAAAACTTGAATAAAATATTTATTCATAAAATATTATTTCCCAGATTCACTTTACATTTATTAATACACTGAGAAAATAAACCCATTTCCAATTATTATTAGCTAAAACAAGAGTGAATTAATTTAATTCTCACTATCATTCAAAATCAATAATTTCCCAGGGTAGAACATGGGTCCCACCATATCCTAAAACCCAATTCACTAAAAATAGACAAGCATCTGATTACAGTCAATTTTTAATCCTCAAGGATATTCTATCGATAATATTGAGTACTTTTCACAAACCAAGAGTGGTATTTAGTGACAAATCAAGACCCCTAAGGTCATAAGGTTTACTCATAGTCATGAAAACCTATCATGGTAATATAAAATATGTAATACAATCTCTTTATCTCAATATATCACATAAATAAGGATGAAAAAATGGTCTCAACATCATTTTCATTCTCTATTTATTATTTAAATTACCTTAATGGATGTATTTTACTTCATCAATCATGTCCATGGATTTAGTTAAGGTACCACCATCTTGGTAAAATTTTCCTATGATATATCTTCCTTTACTTTAATGTAACATGTCTCATCTGGATCATCCAACCAGGTAGCAACATGAAGGAAAAACTCAACACAAAGTAACCTCCCAAAAATTTAAATTTATTGGTTTTTATCTTGCATAAATGCATGTGATCAAATGGTAGAAAATAATAATTATCTCAATCCAATATTCTAATATATGTTCTCATATAAAAGAACAAAAAATGACCCATGTAGCTTTTGGAGTTCCTATTTTTGGGATATTCCCCTGGATATCATCTACCTGAGTTCACCATGTTTGAACATCACAAGGAGAAGTCTTAATAATGATAATCCCTCTTCACTTGATAGTCAGACATAATATGTGTATTGTAAATATTATGCATCTAGACCATAGGATATATATTTAAGATTAATATCATAGTATTCCAAACTTCTCATTATAATTGGGAGATTCTATAAACTGTTGACATGATATATAATCTAAGGAAATTACCATGATAATAGTATATCTAGAATAAATGTTACAATGATGGTAAGAGAAAAACACATTCCTATAACAAATTGTATTCAAACAAATTTAATAAAAATTTATACATGAGTTTAGTATGTGGAAACCTCTCACAAAAACCATTTCTTCTATCAGATATATTCTATATCTATGTGCTTATTGATTATGAAATAAAGGATCAACTCAATGAGTTGTGCCTCTAAGTGAGACTCTTAATATGTGTAGTACACTAACTTCACCCATAAAACCAACTAATTCCACCATGTTTAGGAAGCCTAGCACAAAATACCCCACTCTATCCTTATATTTCACCCCTTTAATGACATATGAATCTTTACCTTGTGATGTTAAACTCTATGGAATTTTCCTCTTAGATGACCTTAAATTTTATATCTCAAACTACATTGTTTCTAATTCTTATTCATGTTAGATATATATGATTCCACATTGAGAATTAATCCTAACATCATTTCCATTTCACCCCCTCGAGTAGTAGTATCTATGAAGCCAAATCATATTCTAGGAGTACACTAAACCTCCCATCATTAGTCCCTATTTGATTCCAAACCATGCCTACCAATATATGATGAGCTTAAGTTGATCAGTACCAATTAAGTATCAACCAGAACCAAACTTATGTTATGATTATAAGTGGACCAGTCCCCACTTGATTTTCCCTTGTTCTTTCCCTTACATGATGAGAATAAGTATATTTTACCCCCTATACATTAACCTATGCCCTCCCATGTGTGAATAGTGTAAGGGGATTCATCCCCACTAGACCTTAACCTTTGAATGAAATTACATGATGTTTGTAATAAGGTTAGTCCCCACTATATATTAACCATTTTATACCCTTATATGATGGGAATAAGTGTATTTTTCCCAATAAGATGTTAAACCATTCCTAAACCAATATAAAGAGGGTTAATAGATAAGTCCCTACAGGATATTAAAATATGTTTTTCCTCATGTGATGATGAAAATTTGATACCATTATTCCTTTGATTATAATAATAATATCACCCATGTGATAGGAATGGGATTACCCACTTATTAATGCATCCAAAACCCATCATAGGTGTCGTGCATATGATTCCCTCTGTTATGATCATAAGAAATCATTTATGATGCTTTCACTAGGGCATGATCGCCTATGACGTCGCTTTTGTTTTAATGGGTGATAGTTGCATTGTACCCTACATTATCACTTTCCAAAGGTGGGTGACATCTTTTGCGTCTTCGGTGATGTATGATCCTTGATCAAAACAAGATGGTCAGATGTCGACCCCTCCTTATATGGATTCCTCCTGGTAATTCATTTCCTAGTCCGGGTCTCCCTTTTAGATTAAGAAATTTTTTTTAATCACATTCCCGATGCCATATTTTTGTGGATGTCGGTTAATTACACTGATTTTTCCAGGACATTCCAAATATTCATGTCAGGGTAGCAACCTTTGATTAGGAGAGTAGTCAAACTGAGGCATATGTGGGATGTCTTAATGCTTAAACACTAGAGCACCTTCATTCTTCCTTATCAGAGGGATTCTCTAGGACAGGGAAACCCTAGAATTCCCATGTCTATCATGGGATATCTTATTCTAAAGGCATATACCAATGGTTTTTCTTGGAATCCCATGTTTTAATAAGGGGTATTCTATGAGATTCACATCTAACAAAGATGGATCATAATGACCAAAACACTGAAAATATTGGATTAGATAGGTACGTCCCAAGGAGGGAGTACTTGGAGGGTTTACCAGATGGATGGATCAGAACGCTCAATGGAGGCAGACCCTGGATGGCATGTCCCAAAAAGGGACAGTTTCACATCGTGAAGGCTAATTTGGACACCACAAAGGGCAGATCAGGGAGGTGAACCTCCAAAAGGGGGACACCAAGGTTTACCATTGACTAGAATTCAACCTTAGGGAGGCATCCTATATACCATGTTTAGAATTCAGGGATCTAAACCCACGTAGATCAGAGGGTTGATTATGGCCTTACACATGGTTAAGGTCCCTTTGATAGAGGGCCACTATTGGTTGGATGGATATGATTGCGGGACTTAAGCATGGTTAACTACCTATATGATGGAGTGATCCCACCAGGACGTTGTGGACCATGTAAGAATCAGGATGGGTGATAGTGGGTTGAGTGAAGTGGCTGGAAAGAATGAGGTGGAATCGATATGAAGATGACAATTCTGTTGGGATTAAACCTCAGGGAGGCTTCCTATGTATCCCGGTGTCTAGGAATCAAAGTCCATGTAGTTCAGTGGGGTGATGGGAGACCTAAGGAGGTTACTCGTGACAATGGAGCATATAGTTGGGGAACCCAAGCAGAACCTTCAGGTTGGTGCATGATCTTCACAAGACACGAAGGCTCAAAGGAAAGTCCAGGATGGGAAATGTGTGATGGGTTTGAACCTTAGGGAGGATTCCTATGTATCCTAGTGACTAGGAATCAAATTCCACATAGTTTAGGATGGGGTATAGAATCAGGGAATACACAAATGAGGAAAACCTAGAGACACACTGGGGATTATGCATGGTTAGATTCCCATCACAAGAGGGGCACTCTTGGTTGGAGGAGTATGGATAAAGTTCTGGGTCTGGGCATGATAAGATTCCCATAGGGATCAAAACACCCCAGGGAGACGGATCGGGGAGATTCATCCCAAAAACGGAAAGTATAGAATTAGGATGGTACATACCTAGAAGGGATCACCAATGTTTACCATTGGTTGGGATTAAACCTCAGAGAGGCTTCCTACATACCCAAAAGGGATCAAAACCCACATAGTTCAGTGCGTGTAGTTTAATGTAACACAAGACGAGAGTGAACTGACACGAACTAGTTGGAATAGATGGATTTTGGGGAATTATGGGCTTGAACCTCAGAGATTATTCCAATATACCATACTTAGAAGGTAGGGATCAAATTCCACTTAGTCTAGTTGAGTGAGGGGAATGGGGATTACGCATGGTTAGCTGACCAAAGATGATGCCATGATCACTGTTACACTCTAGAACCACATGAGTCATGCCCGGTATGGGAAATATAAGGTAGTAGCATACCTGACAATAATTTTGCAAAAGGTGAGGCCATGAGGTATGGTGTGGGGATTATGCATGGTTAAAGGACTAAGGGGATGAAGATTGGGACATACTCCAGGATGGGAGCCCAAGGAGGGTGACCCAATATATGGGGAGGATATGGATTGTATAGGGAACACCCTATCAAGGTGGGTTTTGAGTCTTACATAGAGACTTCACAAGGAGAACATGGAGACAAAGCCCAAAGGGAAAGAGATTGAGAATATCTCTAATGCTCATTCTCCATCAATTCCTCTAAGGCCTACCATGTATGTGGAAACTCACAGTTTAACATCATGTGTTGGGGACGTAGATACTCGATAGTTTACCATACTATATCTCAGATGATGAGAACTCGCTCCTCATCCCTTGGACTTATATAACTTTTACCAACCCACACATGGGGGAGGGAAGGAACAAGAAATTATAGGAAACAATAAGGTGGAGGAGTGGTCAATCGAGGGGTCCATGTTAGTGTGACTATGTGAAGAAAAAATACCTATTAGCATTCCTATCCAAAAAAGTATAAATCATGGAAACACAACATGGAAAACAACTTGGGGAACCAGGAAATTACAACACACAACCTGGAGGGCCTTTTAGAGGAGGTGCATGTAAGATGGGGATGCTATGTGCAAAAGGAGGCTGAACATGAAGCTTTGAAATAAGGGCATCAGATGGAGTATATATAAGAAGGGGTGCACCCAAGATTGAAGGCTAGTGTGAAGAATCAAAGGTTGTACACAATATTGGGGCCTAACACACAAAGGGAAGTGGTCCCAACCATAAGATGTACTGCACAAGGGTATGTATTGTGTGAAAGATGGTTCTTTTGTGCACACTTGAGTTGGAAAAAATGAAATGGGTGAGGGTGAAGACTTAGTGGGTCTACCCAAGGGGGGACACATGGGATACCTATCACACAAGATCGAGTACCTTGAATTCAAAACATTCATAAAGTCATGGAAGGGGTTGTATTATGTGAATGGGAGAGAGGGTTCGACTTCTGGAGCATTACTCTGAAGGGAGGGGGGGGACCTTCTATTTATAGTAGAAAATATTAGTGGGAGAGTAAAAGGAGGCTGTTATGGAAGAGGTCGTTTGATGTCACATTTGGCGTGTAAGAGCCTTGTGCACGGAATTTATTCTGGCATGCTGATCTGGCTTCCTTTGCACATCTGGCATGGATATTTATTCAGAAGATAGAGTGAAAGATGGGTTTTGATGTCACATTTATCACATAAGAACCTTGTGTGCGGATTTTATTCTTGCACGCACGATTAAAATCTTATACGTGGATTCCTTGGGGTTTTTGAGATCACTTGTAGAATCAAAATATGTATCAAAGGTGCTTAGATATTCCTAACAATGGATTCAAGTGTAATTAGGTGCCAAACATTCCCCCCCTCAGAATCTGAGCTGAAAGGGGACCAGAAGGTTGGGTTTCGATGGAAGTTCCCAAGTGATCAATGTTTTAACGACGGTGCACTCATGATGGTGCATCTGGCACATAATACGCCTTGCATGCATGTAGAAGATGTGTTCCACACCTATAAATATGATTATGGGCCCAAGGCATAGTACCTTGACATTTTGTATGATAGGCGATTCTCTCTCATGTGCATAAGTTTCTCTTTTCAGTGAAAAAGACGTCGAATTTAGACAGTACCTTACGTGCACCCACTAGATCTTCCACACTTAGGACTTGTCCATTTTCACAACTATGTTACAATCTTGCACACAACCATTCATCTTGCACACCCAACTTCTATCTTTCACACCAATCCCTTTGTACATTTGTGATCTAACTAAGATGGACAATGAACAAACTGATGCTAACAGGGTGGCTGCCTATGCGGAACGGAGGGCCAAGATGTTAAAAAACCCTCAACTTATTCATGTGAGTAGAGTACTATCTGAAAATAATATGATCCTAGGAATACTGACTCGGGATAAAAAGGAATATGTCCTGAGTGATATCCTTCACTATGGAACTTTGGTATTCTAGAGGAGGTGTTGATGCCAGGCTTCAAGTCTGATGCACCACAGTCATGGGTGATGCATGAGGATAGACTTTCATAATTTAGAATCACAAACAATGGACACCCTTTTAGGGAGAATCGTGATATAGTTGTTTATATCCTACAACCAAAGACTAGGATAGTCATAGGGAGTGACCTGATTGCTGAAGAATTTCCAACGCACTACACAATCACTTTCCAGAGTAGCATCACAGACAAGATCAAGGGTTGGCAAGAGGATTGGGACCCATGGCCTGAAGGAAATTTCATGAGTGAGTTGTCATATTTGTACTGGGTACACCAAACATGTGAGGATTTTGGAGTGGATCTTCGACACATTGGGCTATTTGAAGTTGTGTGGACATCACAATTTCATTTCTACCACCAGAATGACCTTATGTTGGAGCAGTTCAACTGATGTTATCCTAACACCAACACATTCTATATCCACCATGGTGAGGTCAGTATTAGCCTTTGGGACATTCAATTCATTAGAGGCATCCCTCTAGAAGGGTTCTAATATGATGAATTCTTACCAATGGAAAATGTTTGGGGTGACAGGGTGTGAACCCCCATCCTAATGTAGAATATGCTGAATATAGAAAAGGAGAGGCTGAAGATCAAGTACATCTTGAAGGACATATCCTATCTAGCATGGTTTAGTCTATTTATCAAAAGGTATGATAGTGTGAAGATGCAAGGATGATGGAAACAGTTCCCAAATGCGTCGTGGAGGGGAAAGGCTGAGTTGTACTGGGTGGTCCTAGAAGCAGGCCAGAACCAATCATGGGGGTTCAATATGAATGAAATATGGGACCCAAATTTGAGATATTCTAGTTTATTTAATTCCTTTTGGATCAAATTGTTACTTCTTGTAAGAGATACGAGGATGGGGATCCATCTAGGTACATTGGTGATGGTCGGGATCATGGAAGCCCATCAGAAGGTCAATCTTGGGGTGCCTGTGTTAGCTAGGATGTACATCATTTAGAGGAACATCTCAAGAGGAAGTATGCCTAAGAGAATATTTGGTCCATTTCAGATTCTTCATGGCTAGGTCATAGCTCACTATGGAGGGTGTTATTTCCCAAATTCTATCCGTCCTCTAGGAGATGGCCAATGACCATCACTGATGAACATGGGGTTTGGCTGCTGACACTTAATAAGGAGGGGATTAAGATTAGGATCTAAAATCATGAAAAATTAAAATTCCACCCACTTTCAAACCTTAGTTGGTCAGATGGTACATGACCTACGGGGACTGCTGGAGTAGTGTGAGTATCTGCAGAGTATCAATGGTGGTGTGCTGGTAGTTTGAATTAATGGGAAGATATTTTGTGAACATTATGTGCCATCATGGTTCGATAAGTAGTTTGGGAGTCTATAGAATATTCCAAAAAAAAAGTGTATATAGAGGTTTGGGAATAGAATAATCCCAACATCCATCTCCAATTATAGGTCACGTTCACAACTTCTATCTTTGGTGAAGTAATTACATTCCACACACTAATGTCGATGCCAACCAATCAACAAAATATGATAACCACTAGGTGGAGGTGTATCTGAAGGCAATCCAACAAAAATGCATTTGGAAGATCAAGATAACGAGTATAGAGTTAGATGACAAGAGATTAGGTGAGGTGCTACTGAGGAAGTAAGACCAAAGGTGATCCAGGTGGATAGGGCGACACATGCGGGAACATCGGCGACAGGAGCGTCATAAGGTGTGGTCGCGCCCCTACCTTCTAAAGAGGGGTGGTCCCACAGGAAACCTCATGGGACATCTAGGGAATACCTAGGTAAGAAAATGACATTTATCCTACAACCAACTATTGATTCCATTTTTCCATACCTATGGTCTTCTTAGAGAACATTATGATAAATTCTATGTCTAGAAGCCCAGTGGAAAAAACTATTGCACACTAGGCTTGATCAGCTGGACATAGGGCTTATTTAGGTGGTGGACATGGTTCAATTTAATCACTGACATGCATACTGAACAACCATGGATGTCTATTCATGACAACAAGGGCAGTATGAAGTACCAAATCTCTTGGTTAGAGTAATGCTCAGTAAAGAGCACAACCCGAAGAAATGCCACCTGAGGATGATGACGACGATGAAGAAGAATAAGAAGAGTAGGCAGATGAAGAATAGGAAGTGGAAGGTGAATAAGAGGATGATGAGGTCAAGAGGCCTGAAGGAAAAGGATCTCAAGGAACAACTGCCTGTCAGAGAATCCCATGTGAGAGTGGTGAAATTGTAGGCTCTAATGAGGAACTGGCCAGACATCTCCAAGTAAGTTTCAACTCCTATCTCTCTTGGTAACTTCTCTTTCCATAGCTCGAATCCACTGATCATAATTTTTTTAATCTAGGAACACATTGGTGATGATGATCAGGGAGCTCCCACTACAGGGAGGGAAAATGTGCTGATGGTCATGGGAAGAAATCTCATTGAACCCACATTTGGGGATGAGCAAGGCAGAGTACCAATCATGGATGAAGTAATGAAAGGGGCCAGAGTGAAGACCACTGGATATTAGGATATTTCCACTTCTTAGAAGGAGTCGATGACAATTATATAATTAACTATAACTAAGGGTTCCCCTATGGTGGATGCTCCAATAATGACTCTAGCATTGGATCCAACCACGCTAAGTTCTTGTACGTCACTATATTTACAGACTCACATCTTTCATCTAAAAACTCAGCCAACCAAAGTTTCTGATATCTATACAGTGATCAAAATGATAGAATCCTGATGAACTGAAGAGTCTAGGACATCCAAAGGAGATCTCATGACGACTACACCTATTCATGAGGAGCCACCCATTCAAACTGATCTGGCCCTGGCACCCAATGAGAAGGAAATAGAGGCTATGAGTGACGCCACTACCTGGGCAGAGACTAAAACTGGTGATGGAGGAGAGTAAGAAGAAATGAGAAAAGAGGGTCACCCTCATATCATAGAGCCCAATACTTTAGAAAGGATGCTGGAGGAAGACCCTGCTGTATAATTCTAGCCATATTTCTTAAATACCGACCTACAGATCTTAATGAGATGGACGATTCTGATTATGACACTACTGAGGAGATCCGTATGACACGACACAAGGCATAAAAGTGTATCAAGCGCTTCCTCAATCACATAGAGGAAGAATGAATAAGTTAGATTGTGTCAATTCACACCTTTCTATGTTTCCTCTATACTGGAGGGTTGGATGCTCACCATCTCCATATAAAGATCTGTGACTATCTTACTGAGAAGATGCAGGAGAGCAGCCAACGCTTAGATGCTGCCTAGTTTTAGAAAAAACATGAGAAAATCCAGAAGTTCCATGAGGATGAGCATGAAATATGACAGCTTGATGAGCATATGGGTGAACATGTCACATTTTTCATGAATCATTCTAGTATATTTGAACGACTGAGAGCCCAGATGGAGGAAACCCAAGAGTAGCTAGTACAGGTGAACTGTCAAATAGATGAACTTCAAGCCAAGTGAGAACTAATCTAGGCCGGGGTCAATGAGCATCACTGTGTGGCTATTGATGAGGAATGATAGCTCAAGGATCATGAATAAATCTAGGAAGTTACACGCCAGAGGGTGGCGGAACCAAAGCAGTTCATCAAAGGGGCTGATCCATAAGAGACATGTTTTGGATGAACCCATGAAACATATCTTCCATTTTATTTTCTTATCCTAAATTGTGTGCATGGATATATATTGTAACGCCCCAACCCCAGTTACCCAGAGTCAGTGCATTATTACATAATATTGGCATGATCACAAAAGATCAAGTCTCGAAAGACTGATTAGTTTAGTAGCCTTGGAAACACTAGATATATTCATAAGTCTTACATTACATCATAAAGTGAAAAAAAAACTACAACAACATCTTGTATTCATATCCCCTCATGCTATCCCTGTAGGTCATTCATAAAATACTTCTTCACATCCTGGGAAAAATAAAACATTGAAAGGAGTGATATTAGATGCTCAGTAAGGATAACAATATAGCGGAAACTTTCATAAATAAACATAAACATTTAAGGAAATGTATAACTAAAACAAAAGCCTTTTAAACTTGAACTTTAGCATAATATGGTAAAGATAAAATGAAATAATTCCATTTACTTATTCACATGGATATTCTACTAGTCGAATAATCACATACAATATCAATAACCACTTTCATAATGATGGAATCCATAATGCCAGATTATCATAACCACAAAGTCAAGGCCTTGTGCCAAGACTGCAAATAAGATTTTTCCAAGGCCTTGTGCCAAGACACTAGTTTGTCTCATGAGACCTACTGATGCATCGAGTAGCTATAGAGGGCTCCACCCATCACTTACTAAGTCCAATGCATTCCTCATATGAACAGGTTTAAACATAACATAAACATTCGTATTAAAACTAGCATACGAAATGTCAATACTTTATCCATAAACCATGAATGGTATAAAAATAAAACATCCACAGTCAAACATATCAAAAAACCTTTAATAAAATATGGAAGTTTTTTATAATAATAAATCAACTTCAAATAAGCTTAAAATCCATCAAAGGATGTTGACATAGATGAAATCAAAACTATTTGAGAGAAATATCTATTTTTTTGAAATCATTTAAAAGTCACATAATTATAAAAGAAAACATTTATTTTGAAAATATTCTTATAAGCTTGTAAGGGAAGCTTCGACAATTTTATAACGGCGTAAAATAGCTGCACCCGCCGTATAAGTTAAAAAAGACATTCTTACCTTAATTCTGTCGAAAAGGTTAAAAAGACCTTGTTTGGAAAACGACGGAAAGATTCTTTTATAAACATCTTATAAAATTAAAACAAGGGTATAAATTAATTTAACCCATAGTCTATAAAATAGTAAGAATGTTTTGAAATAATGTTTTAAGAAACATGGATGTGGATGAAAAAGGGGTCCCAGTAGATAATTACGTATAAACAACCTCGAATAATGTAGAGATTGTAGAAATAAACCCTTACCTTGTACTTTTCCTTGGTCGAGGGTAGTTTAACCTCCTGTATAATAGTTAAATAATTGTTATTAAATTATAAAATAATCATATACATAAATATGATATCATATATTATCTTTTAATATTGCTTTGTTAATAATATTTTAGTATTATCATCGTTTCGGGTGTTCACTTACTCATTTTATTTTATATGTTTTGTTACATAAGCCATGTTTTTTATCCATAGGTTGTATATTATTCATATCCAGAATTATATCAAGTACTTAAACATTATTTTTAATCATCAAATGAAAATTATTCTTGAATGGATACGATGGGGAATGAATCTCATCACGCTCGTGGAGACGGTAGTCCGTACGTACGCACGAGTGACAATATAATTCTTTTGATATTAAAATAATATATAATTGGATGGTGTCTCATATATACAGAATAATTATAATGTTATATTTATTATTTACATGAATTAAACATCATTATTATACCTATACAAATAATAATGTATTTAATAACAATTACACCACGACGTGGAGACGGTAAGCCGCACGTACGCACATATGGTGACATGTCATACAAGGGATGGATAGAATAATGAATTTGGTTGTACCATATTTATAATAACATCACCGTATATATAATATATTGGAGTTATTATTTTATAATGGAAACAACAAATAAAAAGGAAGTGGAAGAAGAAAGGAACTTGAAAGAGGGTGGTGAAATTATTACCTCTTCTTCGGGTTCTTCCTTTTGATTTGATCACAAGGGATCCTTAAGTTGGATTTATGACTAAATTAATGCATATAGGATAAAGTGAGGGAAGTTTATAGGATATTTGGGTAGGTTTTGGCCGAACCAAAAGGCTTTTAAGGTATGAATTTGAGAGATGGGGGAGTTCCCTTTTATAAGAGGGGTGAGGGGCACCTTAGGAAAATATAGAAATATTATTTTATAATAAATTCATATTCGGTTTATAATGGATCCAAAGTGACTTATTTATAGGATAAGGTAGGGATGAGTCTAAAACCACCCAAACAATAGGTTTTAGACAGGTTTGGGTCACTATATTAACCTTATCTTTTTGTTTTAACTCTTAGTTAATTAGTTTTACATTTACCACGTCTCTTTGTATTTTTATATTACATGGTTAATAAACTTACTATAAACTTCCAAGAGAACCCAAAGTGGTTCATTAATGATACAAATACCATTATAAAAGTCTCTTGGAAGAAACTTAGATTTTTAGGAATTGAATATCAATTAATAATATAATATTTGTTTTAAAAACTCTTTTTTGTCAATTTTGACACTATTTGGTATTTTGTTTTTTCTAAATTTATAACAACATTATTACTTCGAACCTAATTCATTTAATCAACCCTAACATGTCATATTAACAAATAAAATTCGTGGAATTCATTAAAAGTTTCAAATTATATTTATTTGGGTATTTATAATATCAATTATTTTAATATTTCACTAATAAGGTAATTACTGCATCATCATTGTGTCATAAATAAATTAAATTATTTAATGTATAAAAATTATAAATAAAATACCATTATGTAGGAAATATTTTTATATTTCTAATGAATATTTATAATCGAATTTATCTTATGTATTACCCTATATTAATTTTTTTTAGTTATTAAACTTTGATTTTAACTCTTTTAACTCTTCTTTGAATTAAATAATAATAAATGTCCTAATCTAATAAAAGTGGACCAAATAGGTTTATATTTTATTTCTAAGGTTGTTTTTGGTAGAATTATACTTATGCAATAGAATTAAGACATGTGTTAGGGTAATAATAATATCATTTTTACCCTTAATTACCCTATTTACATTTAACCGTGGTAAATAAAAGTAAAAAGTTACTATTCACCAAAAATTATTTTATCTTATTGAACCAAATTTTACTCCTTGATATTAACCGTGTCACTCATATTTTTGAAATTCCACTCACAGAAGCGGTAAAATTAAGTTTTATGTGAATTTGTAAATTCTTTTAGGAGATGGGTAAAAGACAGTGAAAAGTTCAATAAAATTTTTATATATCTAAAATTATTATAAAATAAATCCAATGAATTACATTGATCTTATATATGTATTATGTATATATTTTTACCTAAAATAAATTTAAATAAAATAAATAATTATTTAAATAAAAATTGGGTTTTAAACTATAACCGAGTGTTTTTCACTATTCATCAAAAATTGAAAGTTTTCAGAAAAATACAAAAAATTAAACCTAAGATAATTTCGATATTCCGAATCCAAAAATGAAGTGAATTTTGAAATATAATATTTATAAAATTTTAAAAAGTGGGTATTACCATTCATAACGGTTAGTTTGATTGGTTGTGGTGCGTGTTAGAACTCAAAGTTGCGTACAAGACACGCTACTGTATTATTCAAAGAGAAGCGTACCATGGAAGCTTGGGGTGTTACATTCTCTCCTCTTTAAAATAATTTCATCCTCGAAATTTCTAGAATATTACTGCATAAAAAGACTCGGGTGGTTCTTCATCATAAGTTCCTCAGGTTCCCATGTTTCCTCTTCCATCTTATGGTTTCTCCATAGAACTTTTACCAGACGAGTCGTCCGGTTTCTCAACACTTATTCTCTGGTATCAAGAATCCTGACGGGCTCTTCGTAATAAGATAGATCGGGTTCCAGTTCTACTTCCTCATAGGTGAGTACATGCGTTGGGTCAGGCATGTATTTTTTCAACAGTGATACGTGTAACACATCATGAACTTTGGAGAGACTTCGCGGTATTGCCAAATGGTAAGCTACAACCCCAATTCGTTTTAGAATTTTGAAAGGTCTAATGTACCTGGGAATCAAATTACCTTTCTTACCGAAATGTATAACACCCTTCCATGGATATACATTCAAGAAAACATGATCTCCTACTTGAAATTCCAAATCCTTCCTTCGGTTATCAACATAGCTCTTCTGCTTACTTTGAGTTGCTTTGATGTGATTTTGGATTACCTTCACCTTTTCCATCGTTTCCTCCACCAGTTCTAGGCCTACAAGTTTTCTTTCACCAACGTCATCCCAACAGGTTGGTGTGCAACATCTCTTTTCATACAACACTTTATATGGTGCCATCCGAATACTTGAATGGAAGCTATTGTTATAGGAAAATTCCACCAGAGGTAAATATTGATCCCACATACCTTGAAAGTCAAGTGAGAAAGATCTCAACATGTCTTCTAAGGTTTGAATAGTCCATTCTGATTGTCCATCAGTTTGGGGGTGGTAATTAGTGCTCAAACGAAGTTCAGTATCCAAGGCCTTTTGAAGACTCTTCTAGAATCTTGATGTAAAATGTGGATCACGATCAGAAACAATTGATAGGGGTACTCCATGAAGTCTCACAACTTCATTAATATATAGCCTTGCTAGACGTTCAAGTGGTATATATTCTCTTATAGTAATAAAATGTGCTGATTTGGTAAGATGATCAAAAATGATCCATATTACATCGTTCCTTCTAGGAGTCTTTGGTAGTCCCATGACAAAGTCCATTGTGATATTATCCCATTTCCACTCAGGTATGGGAAGAGGTTGCATGACTCCTCTAGGCTGTTGCCTTCCAGATTTCACTTGTTGACAAACCATACATCTTGACACAAAATCAAAAATCTCCCTCTTCATGTTGTCCCACAAAAAATGTTCCTTCAAATCTCTATACATCTTGGTGCTCCCAGGGTGTATAGAGAAATTGTAACTATGAGCATCGCCCAACAACTCCCTTTTTAGATCAGGTATATCGGGAACACAAAGACTCTTCCCAAATTTCAAAATTCCATCTTAATATACATATTCACTCAATCTCCCATCATTCACAGCTTTAATCTTCTTTTGAAACTCTTCATCATTGGTCTCAAAACTCTTTATCCTTTCTAGTAAAGATAGTTTGGAAACCATTTGAAAAATCATTGATGTTTCACCTTCCACGGTGATTCTTATATCAATATTTACTAGATCCATGAAAATAGGATCCCTATCAACTCTCATCTTGTTCAAAACTCCATGATATTTTCTACTGAAAGCATCTGCAACTTTATTTTCCTTCCCCAGGTGGTAGTGTATCATGAAATCATAATCCTTGAGTAGTTCAAGCCATCTCCTTTGCCTCATGTTGAGTTCTTTCTATGAGAAAATATACTTCAAACTCTTGTGATTAGTATAAATCTCACATTTCTCACCATAGAGATAGTGTCTCCAAATATTCAAACCAAATATTACAGCTACTAACTCAAGATCACGAGTAGGATAGTTCTGCTCATGAATTTTCACCAGTCGTGATGCATATGCAATAACCTTATCATTATGCATAAGGACACAACCAAGTCCTTTCTTCGATGCATCACTATAAATAACAAACCCATAATTCCCCGATGGTAGAGTCAATATAAGAGCATTGACTAATATTTTCTTCAGTTCTTCGAAACATTCTTCACACTCTTTTGTCCAAACAAATTTAACCCTTTTACGTGTGAGCTTTGTTAATGGGTTAGCCAACCGGGAAAAATTCTGGACGAAATGTCGATAATAACCTACTAAACCAATAAAACTACATACCTCAGTTATACTCGTCGGTGCTGGCCATTATTAGATTTCTCTTGTCTTAGAAGGATCAACAGAGATTCTATCCTTAGAGACAATATGGCCAAGAAAAGAAATCTCCTGAAGCCAGAATTCACACTTGCTAAACTTCCCATATAATTCATGTCTTCTCAGAGTCTTCAATATAATGTGCAAGTGATTTTCATGATCTTCATAGCTTTTGGAGTATACCAAGATATCATCAATAAATACCACTAAAAATTCATCAAGATATTCCTTGAAAACTCTATTCATTAGATCCATGAAAACAGAGGGTGCATTAGTCAGCCCAAAAGGAATTACTGTAAACTCGTAATGCCCGTACCTGGTTTGAAATGCTATCTTTAGAATGTATTCCTTCTTCACACACAATTGATGGTATCCATATCGAAGGTCAATCTTTGAAAATTATTGAGCTCCATGTAGTTGTTCAAATAAATCATCAATGCGAGGTAGGGGATACTTGTTCTTTATTGTAATAGAATTGATCTCCTTGTAGTCGATACATAACCTCATAGATCCATCTTTCTTCTTAACAAAAAGGATAGGGGATCCCCATGGAGAAACACTAGGGTGAATAAATCCCTTATTACTCAATTCCTCTAGTTGTTTCTTTAGTTCCACTAATTCCACAATGGCCATTCTATAAGGGGTCTTTGATATGGGCCTTGATTCAGGAATTAAATCAATGGAAAACTCAATTTATCGTTCTGGAGGATGTCTATGTAAATCATCTGGAAACACATCAACATATTCTCTCACAATAGGTACATCCTCTATTTGAACATTCCTTTCCTCACCCACAGTCATTTCATTATCTTCCTCCCCAATAATTGAATTTAGTTGAGCTACTGGAGGTGGATCTAGATAAGAATTAGTTGGTGACAATTCTGCTCTAAAGATAAGGTGTTCCTTATCATCATCATCAAAAATAGTAACCTCCTTCTTCTTAAAATAATTATTCACATCATGGTCTGAAATCTAATCCATACCGAGGATTATATCAAACTCAATCATAGGTATGACCATGAGATCAGCAGATAAAGAACATTTATATGCTCTAATGGAAATAGATTCAAAAAACTTTGTTGCAATGATAATTCCCTTAGGAGTTTTAACTGACAACTCCCTTGTTAAATAAAATTGGAAATATCTAATTTTCTTAGCAAACTAGGAAGATATGAAACAATGCGATGATCCAAAATCAAATAAAGCATTTGCTAAACTTGAGGAAACCATTAAATTACCTTCCACCACATCTTTCGGAGCTTCTACCTCAGCAGTAGTGATAGCATAAGCTTGGCCTTGATCCCTTGGCCTTTTCTGAGGTAAGTCCCTCTAACGCTTAGGACATTCATTTTCATAATGTCCACCTTCCGTGCAATTATATCATTGAACATCAGTAGCTTCTTTCTTCCCCTTGCAATCACGAGCTTGGTGGCCTTTTTCACCACACTTGTAACAGACTCCCATTCCTTTTAAGCAAGTATCAGGGTGTTTCTTCCCAAATTTACTGCAGGATGGATATTTAACTTTTCCTCACTTCCCCTTATTTACATTTCCAGAGTGATCAGTAGATCTCTTCTTCTCTTTCTTTGCTTTAAATTTATAAGACTTAGAGAATTATTTTTCTGTCTTGATAGCACATGAGACAATATCTTCGTATGACGAGAAGGATTATGAGACTAATGCTTCAAGGGGAAATGGTTTTAACCCATCAAAGAAATGATAAATCTTACTTCTTGGGTTATGTATATAATCTGCAGCATTCCTTGCTAACCTTGTAAAGTTAGACTCATACTTTGCAACATTCTCATCCTCCTTTTGCCTCAGACTCAGAAATTGTCTTTCCATATCCACTCGATGGTCATGAGGAAAGTATTTTTCTAATAAAATATCTTTAAACTCCCTCCATTCCATATTTGATACTTCATCAACTTCCTTTGTGTTTTGAATCAATGACCACCATTGATCAGCATCTCTAGTGAGGCGGTAAACGGCCATGACAACTTTTTCCCTTTCGCTACTTCCCAAGGCATGGAATATTTTTTCTAAGGAATTTATCCATTGCTCAGCTACTAGTGGATTTGTACCCCCATTGAATTTTGGTGCTTGTTACCTCATGAAGTGATCTAACATTGATCCTCCATGCTGTGAATCAGGGTGCTCCATACGGGTAAGGTTATTATTCATAACCTAAGTGAGTTGTCCTAGTATAGTGATAAGATGACCAACACCAGTTTTATCACCAGATCCAATATAATTATCTTTAGTAGGAGGTTAATCCCTACACGGAGTGCGTGCATTTATATGATTTCCATTCCTTCCACTAGGCACCATTTCTAAACAATGGAATACACTAGATTAGTTTATGAATCATAATACATAAATCCAAACTTGTAAAACACTTAACATAAATTGAACATTTTATGGATATAATCCATAATCATAAAAATGTTTTCTTTGAGGAAGTATATACTCATAAAACCTTCATAATGGTTTGTAAATAAAATGAGAATTATCCTAAGCATATCCCCCAGGAGTGTCGTACCCAAGAGTGCAGCAAGGCCCGTTGTCGTGCACCAGTTCCCGTTCGAGTCTATCTCAAAGCGGTGTTTTCGGGTTTTACCCCTAGGTACATCTATGCCAGATCCGCCTCTACCTACTCATATCTATACAGGGATTTATTGTTCGTAAAACTCACAAAATCTCTACAATACCAAAATTCTAGGAAGTTCTTCTATACTAATCCTCAAAGTCTATCTTAGGGCTATGTGCTCTAATCAGAGTTTATCTAAATCTAGCTTCCAAGGTTTGTACTAAAATTCCTCTAATACCAAATGTAATGCCCTGACCCCAGTTACCCAGAGTCGGTGCATTATTATATAATATTGGCATGATCACAAAATATCAAGTCTCAAAAGACCGATTAGTTTAGTAGCCTTAGAAACACTAGATATATTCATAAGTCTTACATTATATCATAAAGTGAAAAAAACTACAACAACATATTATCTTCATATCCCCTCATACTATCCCTGCAGGTCATTCATAAAATACTTCTTCACATCTTGGAAAAAATAAAACATTGAAAGGGGTGAGCTCAGATGTTCAGTAAGGATAACAATATAGCAGAAACTTTCATAAATAAAAATAAACATTTAAGGCAATATATAACTAAAAAAAACCCTTTTAAACTTGAACTTCAACATAATATGGAAAAGATAAAATTAAATAATTCCATTTAATTATTCACATGGATATTCTACTATTCGAATAATCACATGTAATATCAATAACCACTTTTATAATGATGGAATGCATAATGCCAGACTATCATAACCACATAGTCAAGGCCTTGTGCCAAGACTACAAATAAGATTTTGAAAAGGCCTTGTGCCAAGACACTAGTTTGTCTCATGAGACCTACCGATGCATCTAGGAGCTATAGTGGGCCCCACCCGTCACTTACTAAGTCCAATGCATTCCTCATATGAACAGGTTTAAACATAACATAAACATTCGTATTAAAACTAGCATACGAAATGTCAATACTTTCTCTATAAAACATGAAAGGTATAAAAATAACATATCCAAAGTCAAACATATCAAAAAACCTTCAATACTATATGGAAGTTTTTTATAATAATAAATCAACTTCAAATAAGCTTAAAATCCATCAAATTATGTTGACATAGATGAAATCAAAACTATTTGAGAGAAATATCTCTTTTTTTGAAATAATTTAAAAGTCACATAATTATAAAAGAAAACATTTATTTTGAAAATATTCTTATAATCTTGTAAGGGAAGCTTCGATGATTTTATAATGGCATAAAATAGCCGCACCCGCCATATAAGTTAAAAAAGACATTCTTACCTTAATTCTGTCGAAAAGGTTAAAAGGAACTTGTTTGGAAAACGACAGAAAGATTCCTTTATAAACATCTTATAAAAGTCAAACAAGGGTATAAATGAATTTAAACCATAGTCTATAAAATAGTAATAATTTTTTGAAATACATTTTTAAGAAACATGGATGTGGATGAAAAAGGGTTCCCAGTAGATAATTACATATAAACAACCTCAGATAATGTAGAGATTGTAGAAATAAACCCTTACCTTGTACTTTACCTTGGTTTAGGGTAGGTTAAACTCCTATATAATAGTTAAATAATTGTTATTAAATTAAACAAGAATCATATACATAAATATTATATCATATATGATCTTTTAATATTGCTTTGTTAATAATATTTTAGTATTATCATCGTTTCGAGTGTTCACTTATTCGTTTTATTTTATTTGTTTTGTTACATAAACCATGTTTTTTATCCATAGGTTGTATCTTATTCATATAAATAATGATATCAAGTCTTTAAACATTATTTTTAATCATCAAATAAAAATTAGTCTTGAATTGATACGATAGGGAATGAATCTCATCGCGCTCGTGGAGACGGTAGTCCGTACGTACACACGAGCGACAATATCATTCTTTTGATATTAAAATAATATATAATTGGATGGTGTATAATATATACAGAATAATTATCATGTTATATTTATTATTTACATGAATTAAACATCATTATTATACCCATCCAAATAATAATGTATTGAATAACAATTACACCACGACATGGAGACGGTAAGCCGTATGTACGCACATATGGTGACATGTCATCCAAGGGATAGATAGAATAATGAATTTGGTTGTACCATATTTATAATAACATCACCGTATATATAATATACTGGATTTATTATTTTATAATGGAAATAACAAATAAAAATGAAGTGGAAGAAGAAAGGAACTTGAAAGAGGGTGGTGAAATTATTACCTCTTCTTTGGGTTCTTCTTATTGATTTGATCACAAGGGCTCCTTAAGTTGGATTTCTGACTAAAGTAAGGCCTATGGGATTAATTTAGATAAGTTTAGAGGATATTTGGGTAGGGTTTGGCCGAAGAAAAAGGCTTTGAAGGTATGAATTTGAGATATGGGGGAGTGCCCTTTTATAAGAGGGGTGAGGGGCACCTTAGGAAAAGCTAAAAATATTATTTTATAATGAATTTATATTCAGTTTCTAATGGCTCAAAAGTAACTTATTTCTAGGATAAGGTAGGTATGGGTCGAAAAACACCCAACCAATAGGTTTTAGACAGTTTTGGGTCACTATATTAACCTTATCTTTTAGTTTTAACTCTTAGTTAATTAGTTTCACATTTACCATGTCTCTTTGTATTTTTATATTATATGGTTAATAAAATTACTATAAAATTACAAGAGAAACCGAAGTGGTTCATTAATGATACACCTATCATTATATAAGTCTCTTGGCCTGACCTTAGATTTTTAAGAATTGAATATCAATTAATAATATAATATTTTTTTAAAAACTCTTTTATGTCAATTTTGACATTATTTGGTATTTTGTTTTTTTCTAAATTTATAACAACATTATTACTTAGAAACTAATTCATTTAATCAACCCTAACATGTCCTATTAATCTATAAAATTTTTGGAATTCATTAAAAGTCTCAAATTATATTTATTTGGGTATTTATAATATTAATTATTTTAATATTTCATTAATAAGGTAATTACTGCATCATCATTGTGTCATAAATAAATTAAATTATTTAATGTATAAAAATTATAAATAAAATACCATTATGTAGGAAATATTTTTATATTTCTAATTAATATTTATAATCTAATTTATCTTATGTATAACCCTATATTAAATTTTTTTTAGTTATTAAACTTTGATTTTAACTCTTTTAACTCTTCTTTGAATTAAATAATAATAAATGTTCTAATCTAATCCAAGTGGACCAAATAGGTTCATATTTTATTCCTAAGGTTGTTTTTGGCCGAATTATACTTATCCAATAGAATTAGGACATGTGATAGGGTAATAATAATATCATTTTTACCCTTAATTACCCTATTTACATTTAACCGTGGTAAATAAAAGTAAAAAGGTGCTATTCACCAAAAATTATTTTTATCTTATTGAACCACATTTTACTCCTTGATATTAACCGTGTCTCTTGGATTTTCGAAATTCCACTCACAGAGGTGGTAAAATTAAGTTTTATGTGAATTTAAAAATTCTCATAGGAGATGGGTAAAAGACGGTGAAAAGTTCAATAAATTTTTTATATATCTAAAATTATTATAAACTGACTCCAATGAATTACATTGAACTTATATAGGTATTATGTATTTATCTTGACCTAAAATAAATTTAAATAAAATAAATAATTATTTAAATAAAAATTCAGTTTTAAACTATAACTAAGTGTTTTTCACTATTCATCAAAAATTGAAAGTTTTTAGAAAAATAACAAAAATTCACCCTAATATAATTTCAATATTCTGAATCCAAAAATGAAGTCCATTTTTAAAGATAATATTTATAAAATTTCAAAAAGTAGGTATTACTATTCATAACAACTAGTTTGATTGGTTGTGGTGTGTGTTAGAACTCAAAGTTGCGTATAACACATGCTACTATATTATTCAAAGAGAAGCATACCGTGGAAGATTGGGGTGTTACATATATTTTTTATTATTTTAATGCATCTTGATAATAATTTTGAAACAACTAATGATCAGTCTCTAAGCTCACGTGGGTCATACCTGGGGTGAGAAACAAAGGATGATCACATAATTATCCACTTTGTATTTGAGAGTGACACCTAAGCATCAAATATTTGAGGTCTTTAATTACTAACCAAACACCTGTAGTATTCTAAATAAGAGAGAAGGGTTGTTACTGGAGAATAAGGATCTCATAACAACCAACTTTCCTTTCTTAATGCTCTAGTACATGAGCGGGATAACTCTAAGGGAATTGGAATCAATCCGTACAAAGGGGAATGAGAAGTGTGAATCATGTTACCCAAAATTCAGAACACGGTGATAGTGGCATGATGATGGGGAATAACTATTGACCATATTTGAAAAACAAAATCTACATCATGTTAGCCTGAAATGGGGACAAACAAATGAGGGTCGGCTGCTGACCATATTAGAAATGCGGGACCTGACTCAAAATGTCTTTCGAAAGTGTTTGGGGGAATTGGCCCAAGACGGTAGGATATCCATATGTCTGAACGTAAATACTATTAGGGGGACCCTTTATAAATGAAATAGTATGAGAATCTAAATAAAGGGCATGCCAAGCATGGATATGGAGTGACGAAATGATTGAATACCTCCCAACACTCTCTAAGTTATGCCACTATGGCTTAGAGCACATTGGGTGAGTGAATTATCCCAAATCAAGATCAAACCTACTTTTAGATAAAACCTCCATTGTGAGGACCATGATGGTATTATA
Organism: Viscum album; assembly: GCA_963277665.1. Taxonomy (NCBI): domain Eukaryota; kingdom Viridiplantae; phylum Streptophyta; class Magnoliopsida; order Santalales; family Viscaceae; genus Viscum; species Viscum album. The sequence continues at coordinate 515,870,264 of OY728153.1, read as the reverse complement.
TATTAATATGATAGACACATATTTTAGCATCATGTGGTTAGGACGATGCATGAAATAGTTTAACATCATATGACAAGGACACTGCACATAGTTTAAGGTTATACTTCTTAGACCATAGCCAATAGTTTAAATCCATATTAAATGGACTATGAAGCCTATTAACATGATGTTTTCATGGTACTAATAAGATAAACCTGATAGGAATGATCCAAAATAGGGATTATTATCCAAAAAAATACTAAGTAACCGATATAAAGGAGGCATATGTGATGCGACGAGTGAATAATCCTGACATAAATGAAGGCCAAAGAGACCTACTACCACTCCACATATCCTCACAAAGATCACAGTTTAGGGTCATAGATTTTGGACCACAATTGGGGATAGAGGTATAGAAAGGTTAATGAACCTAGGGTTGGACACATAGACAAAGTCTCCGGTCTTCACTATATATTCCATAAAAATGGGAATCAATCCAAAAGTAGTTTTGATATTTCGTGTAGTTTAACATCATACAATAAGGACATAGATGATTTTACATTAAAAGGGAAATAATGTTGTGGTTAAACCCAATATTTCTGATTCAGGCATCACTACGTATCCCACAATAATGGGAATCAAGCCACATGTAGTTCTTGAATGTCGTGTAGTTTAACATCATGTAGTAAGGATGAAAAAGGGGCAATAATGCTAAGTCTAGACCCAATATTGATGATTCTGGAATCAATTTGTATCCTATGAGGGCAGGAATCAAGCCAAACATAGTTCTTCAAGGGCGTGGAGGTCTGACCCTTTTACAAAAAGGAAGATACATTTGATATTTCTTGTTTTTCCTTTGGTTGTATTGTTTTTTTTGAAAGGAAATACCCAAAGAAAATCCTGGTGTTTCTATGGGAATCAAGACATATAAAGGTCTTAACAAGTGGCATGGAGGATGACTAGTACCAAGGGAGATTCCCTTTCAAGTGAGAACACTACAATGTGGTTCTATTTTTTCATCATATGGATATAATGATAACATTGTAGTTTAAGGTCATATGATAGGAACAACCCATGATTTTTAGCATCATACAGTAAGGGCACAATAATTTAATATCATGAGGGATGATGCAACATAGTTTAACATCATATTTATTGGACTAAAGAGATCTTAGTTTAAGGTCATCAAACTCAGACCATATTGTTTTACAACTTCTATACGGGTTTGACCATACCAAAACTCCTAATCACTTATGAGCTATGCTCGTTGTGGGAAACAAGAAATGATGTTAGGCTTTCCCCATCATATGAGAGAGCACAAAAACAGAAAGGAAATACCAGGTGGAAAAGATCCCAACCAAACCAACATTTTTACTCAACGTACACATATGTATGGAGGAATAACACCAGGGGTGTCATAGACCTATAAGAACATATAAGGGCAAGAAAATATTAATCACAACATAAAAAATTTGGGATGAAATGGGGGTGGCATAATGACGGGGGATAATTGTTTACCGTATTCGAAACAAAACATCCATATCATGTATCCTAAAGTGGGAATATAAAAATGAGGGTTGACCGCTGAACAAATTCAAAACACAGAACTTGTCTCAAATTGTTTTTCAAAATACTCCAGGATTTTGGCCCAAAATGGTAGCGATCCATAAGGATGAGAATCTATACCACTTGGGGGTCCTTTTGGATGTGAAATATGATGGAAACAAAAATACAGGGACATGTGAAGTGTGTATGCACCCATGTAGTTTAACGTCATGTGGTAAGGACACATGCAATGAGGATTACTCTCATGGGAGGTACATTAAATGACTATTATAAACCCGAAATGAATTAGGACAAAATAATTCCACTCCACACCATGTACTTCTGGGAGAAACCTAAACCAAATATCAAAAAGATGAAAGGCTTGGCAGCTGGATCGTGGAAGAAAGGTTCAAGTGTTCCTACGTATCCCATAAGGATTGGAATCAAGTCATACATAGTTCTTAAGGATGGAATGAAATATGGTCGATACCAAAGGGAGTGATATTCCCTCAAACAAGAACATCGAGGTGTTACATAGTTTACTAGTATACGAACTTGGAATCAAATAATCTTAGTTTAAGGTCATAGAGTTTGGACCGTTCTAAAGAGTAAATATATAGTGGTGGTGATATAAGGCAACTTAGCGTGAGTGAAAACCAAAGAGGTCTAAACAACATCACACATTCCTGGGATGTAATCTCCTAGTTTATGGTTGTAGTGTTCATATTATGAGGTAGATGAAACTCTTCCATACGAGTACAAACTTCATCAAAACCCCTATTCCCATGTGAACCATGATCGGTGTGGAAAAAAGGGGCATATAAGATCTTTAAAACACATAGAAACACATGAAAAAGGGATAAAAGGTGATAAGTTTAGGATGAACCAAAATTTCGACCCTCCCACTCAACACAAAAAGGTGCACAAAGGGATGATATTAGGGAAATTTAAATTCTTCCTGAACATAAGGATGTGAAAAGGGATTTAAATCATGGTGTCTAGTATTTTGGACACAATGGGGGTGGCGTAACAATGTTGGATAACTATTGACCGTATTCTAAACACAACATCTATATTGTGTATCCCAAGATGGGAACATGAAAATGAGGGTTGACCACTGACCATATTTGAAATATGGTACCTGAATCAAATTTTCGTTCAAAATCCTCCGGGATGTTGGCCCAAAATGGTAGGTGATCCATAATGCCGAGCATCCATACCTCTTGGGGGTCCTTTTGGATGTGAAAGATGACAATAACCCAAATAAAGGGGCATATAAAGCATAGAGATGAAATATGGGAATTCCCATGTAGAATCCAACACTCGAAGTGTCATACCACAGCGCATCTAATCACATTAAGAAGGTAGGACAGAGGTCGAGGGATCTGACTAGGGGTAGGTGACTCAAGTGAACAAGTGAATGAAAGAAAAAAATAGGTCTGGAGACCTGGGGATGGAATCAAAAACAAAATATCTGGTCATTTCTATGTATCATGCAAGGGAAAAAATCAAGCCACACATAGTTCTTGAATGTCGTACAGTTTAACATCATGTGGTAAGGATGAAGGTTATGATGTAGTTTATTATCATATGGCTAGGACATTGGGGGGGGGGGAATATCCCAATAGATATGACAATGTCCTGGAAAATTAAACCTAATGTGAATAAGGACAATAGAATTCCACTCCACACCACATACCTTTAAGAGGGGACTTAGGCCGAATGACCAGAAAACTGAAGTCATGACTGATTCACATGTAGTTTAGTGTCATGTGGTGAGGATGATGTTGTGTAGTGTAATTTCATATGGGATAAAGGGGTACTTTCCTTTTAATTTCATTCATAAAGGACCATAAACACTACGCTATTTAATGTATCACATACATGACACATCAGTTTATCATCATGTGGGATGGTAGGGATATTAGTTTAAATGTCATAGAACTTGGACCATAAGGTTAGGACCATGGGGGTCAGATAGGATAATGAACCTAGGTTTGGAACCAAAGACAAATTGCCCAGGAGTTCTTATATACCATGTGAGGGCAGGAATCAAGCCATACATAGTTCTTCAATATAGTGCAGTTTAACTTAATGTGGTAAGGATGAAGGTGGAGGGCTAGTGCTCTCAAAAATAGGGGACATGGAACATTTGTTGTAAACCTGATGTGAATGAGGACCAAGAAGGTCTCAAACACACCACATAAATCTGAAAGGAACATGAGAAAAGAGGATATAAAGGTGATTCCCAATCAGATGAATACAATAAGGAACTGTGTAGTTTATCATCACGCGGTCAGGACAAAATGAAAGTTTTTACATCATGTAGGATGGGGCTATTTAACTTCATACAGGAAAAAGGTGATGTGAAGTTTTATATAATACAACTCAGATAAGATTCTACAGTTTAACATCATGTGGGATAGAAGAGATCTTAGTTTATGGTTGTAGAGCTCAGACCATAAGGTACTGTAATTATAGTTTGTAGTTTATCATCATGTAGGATGAAAGAAATCACTCATGATAAGTACTTATTAAGGAACTTGACATTGGTGGGAGGAGTTATTTTCTCACCATCCATGGTGACCAAAGAGTATACACCATTAGGGTAAACCTTGTGAATGATCTAATCCCCCTCCCATTTGGGTTCCAGCTTTGGTGGATTCCTACAAGGTATCATCATCATATTCAGAACCAATACCGTGTCACCTTGAAGGAAGGATAAGAGGCGGAACTTCTTGTCAAAATATCACAATATATTATTTTAGTGCCTCTCTAGATTGTGACATTCCAGAATCCTATTCTCATCGAGGGCTTTTAGTTCATCTATATGGACTTATGCCACTTTTTTTGATGTCTTCTGATCATATATAGCTGCACGGAGTGTCGACAACTGAATATCGATGGCCAGGACCACCTCTGTTCCATACACTAGGGAATATGGGGTCACTTGGGTGGAATTACGAGTTGTTTTCTGATAATACCAATGATCATTGGGGATATTTTCTGTCCAACTATGCTTGTACTAACCAACCATCTTATGAAAAATGATGTAGAGGGTTTTGTTGTACTCCTTGATCTATCCATTTGCTTGTGCATGGTAACGAGAAGTGTGGTTGAACTAGATGTCATATCTAGCATACAATCTCTTCAGCTAGGCTAATCATAAGTTGGTACTGTTTGAGGTGAGGAAATCTTGAGGGACTCTGAATTTACGGATGATGTTGGAGAACAAGAAATCAATGATATAACGGTCCTTGACTTCCTTGAGTGGAATCCCTTATGCACACTTGGATAAGAAATATGTGGTGGTGAGAATGAACCTATACTAGCGAGATGTCACTAGTGGATATGGCCCCACAACATCAAGTCCCCAGACCGTAATGGTCCATAATTACTTGGTAGTATGGAGAGGATATGGTGGTTGATGAACAAAATTGGCATGGATTTGACACGTGTTGCACCTCTTGAAGAACTCAATATAGTCATAAACCATGGTGGTAAAAAAGTATACCAACCTATGAATTGGATGGGAGAGCTTTTACTAGGATATATGAGCTCCACAAAACTTTCCTGAACTTCCTACATAACCTAGGGAATATACCCTCTCTGAATATAACATAGGATAATCCCATTGAACCCGCACATTTAGGGGATATTCTCGAGTCTAGTACCACTATTGAGGGTGAACTTCACTGCAAGACGATGGATCAGCTCATGTTCAGATTTGTATATCGAGTTACTTCCATGTTGGAGGTACCCAAAAAAAGGATTCATCCAATCAGGGGTCTATTCTACTGTAGTGGGGGGGATCTAGGGGTCACAATGTGGAGGCATTTAAGACAAGGTGACTTACCTGCTAGATATCATCATTATCCATGGAGGCAAGAGAGATGACCCTTTGATGTTTCACATGAATAAATAGGCCACCCTGGTCATCCTCTGCAAGAGATGTAGTGAGACTGGCCAAGGCATCAGCTCGAACATTCTTTGACTGAGGCACATGAGTGACTTTTGGCAGAGAAGAGAACTAATCCAACAATTGGTGAGTGTGCTCTAGTAAGGGAACGAGCTCTAGCTTTCTGACGACATAATCATTGTTGACTTTTTTGATTACTAGCTCGAATTCCCCCTTTATATGTAGGTGGGGAACATCAATCTAAAGGGAAAACTCAAGAATAGTGATATGAGATTGATACTCCACCTCATTGTTAGTCAAGCCTTTTGACAATAAGATTGAGTAGGGAAGGACAATCTGTGTATGTGCGATGAAGACAATGCCCAAGCCTACTCTATTGAGCCTAGGATCATTGATCCTTATACCAGTGGGACTCTGAGAGTCACCATAAAAATGCATGTACCAACATGGAATAGTATGATCTATTGAGAGGATGGCCTCATATGAAAAGTCAAGATCCAAGGAATGCTCTACAGGGGTTGGATGAGCGGTAAGAAAATCCACTAGATCCTAACCCTTGATAGCCTTCTATGGAACAAACTTAATTTCTAACTACTGAAGGATCACTTCCCACTGAGCCAGACAACCTACCAATATAGGTTAGTTCAAAATGTACATTAGTGGATCCACACATGATATTAGGTGTATATCATGGTGCTGTAAATAATATCACAACTTCTATACTGAAAAATCCATTGCGAGGTAGCTCTTCTTGATGGAGGAATATCTAGTCTCAGTGTCAAGGAGCATGTGACTAAGATAGTAAAAACTATTCTCTATCTCTTCATTGTTCCTCTGTGTGAGAAGTGTGTTGAGGGATCATTCTAGGGTGGTCACATAAAACACCAGCAGCTTGCTGGAGATGGGTGGCATCAAAACTGGAGGCTGGAGAAGATACTACTTGATTTCCTCAAAATAGGTCTAGAACCCTTCATCCCATTGGTAGATGAAACCTTTCTTCCTGATTTGGGAAAAGGGATTACACTTTCCATCTAGATTCGCAATGAATCAATGTATATAGGCCAAGTAGCCAAGAAAACCTTGGAGCTCTTGAAAGATTATCGAAGGAGGCATAGAACTGATGGCCTTGATATTCTCTAGGTCGATATCAATGCCTCTGTATCTAATGAAAAAGACAAGAAACATCCCAGAGGTAACCCTAAAGGAACACTTAATGGGGTTCATCTTCAGATGGAAGGAGCAGAGGAAGTCGAACACTTTCTCAAGATCTCTGAGATGGTCCTAATACTGATGATATTTGACCACCAGATCATCCACATATAATTCCACCAATGTACCAAGGGTCGGTTTGAATATGCAGTGCATAGAACACTTATAGGTGGCTCCCACATTCTTCAGATCGAAAGGAACCACCTAATAGTAGAATGTCCCTTGAGGTGCTCTAAAGGCTATGGAATCTTCCTCATAAAGTGGAATCAGATCTGATTATATCTGAAATAACCATACAAAAAGGAGGGGATTGAAATTCAACAGCGGCATTGATCAACATCTCTATCATTGGAAGGGTAAAATCATCCTTTAGACAGTGTCAATTGAGATCCCGGAAGTTGATATTGACTATGATCTCTCCATTATTATTCCTAATGGTGATGATGTTCACCAACCATCTGGGGTACTATAATTCCTTGATGAAGTTTCATTTAATGATCTTATCAACCTCATCCTCGACCATAGCACCGTGATACGAGTTTATCTTTCTAGGAGGCTGTTTGAAACCATGGTGACTTACTGGAAGAAAAAGGTTGTGGATGATGACCTAAGGACCTAGTCCTGACATCTCATCATAACCCCAAGAAAATAAATATTGATGATGCTTCAAAAAATCCACATACTTCTATTATTCCTTAGTGGACATAGCTATGATGATCAGTGTGGGCCTCGGGTCTACCTCAATACCAAGATTCAACTACACCAAATCATCGATGGTGGTGGAGACTCCTTCAAATGAGAGAGGAGCATATTAAAAATCCTCCACATAATCTGAAGTGAGAGGATCACTGGTGGGAGGAAACCCTTCTGAGTTAACTACTCCTGAAGGAATTCTAGTGCTGATTTGAGAGGTAGTGAAATATTCACCTAAAGAGTTCTTCACTTTTGAAACAATAGAAAAAAAACTGTTGAACTGATTCCATAAGGCCTTCGATCGAGGGAACCATGCTTGATGATATCAAATCAGTGGTGGTGGGTTAGTCATTGTAGACTTATACTAGTACATAAAAGCAAGCAAGTGTGACATACTACTGTGGCCATGGGGAAAACATCTCAATATTTAACAGGGGTGAGAGGCTCTGGTATCACTCTATCCCATCCCATTTAGGAATACGAGGTAATATTCCAGCATTTATTGTATATGTGAATATGTCTTCCCCTTATCCTGGACACCAAAAAGCAATGTCCCATGTGTGGGGGTTGTATCCTGCAACTGATGAATCAGTAGAATGAAGGAATCATCAGGTCCATCATGGGGTAATCCATAATAGCAATGTGCTCAAACTCATTGGTCAGAACCTTATTGTCCTTGATCCTATAATAGTAGACGTTTATATGGTGGGATTTACAAGTAGAAGAAGGAGATTCATCACCATGGAGCATGCATACTCGACCATTAAGAGAGTACTTGAGGCATTGGTGATATGATGAGAGAAATTCTGCTTGTAGATGGAGATAGGGTCTACCCATCAATGCATTGTAGGCAGTGTCCTATGAGATGATCACGAATTTAGTGTTGGAAACTAGGCCATAGAATTGGGTCTTCAGGTGAATATTTATACATGGCCTCTGTTCAATCCAATAATAACCTTGAATCTTTAGGTCAGAGCGACGTAGATCTTCTTCAGATAGTCCTAGTTTATAGAGTGTTCGGGTTGGGATGAGATTGATCCCAAAACCTATGTCGACAAGGCAACGTCAAACTTCCATGCCATTGAGATGACATGTGATGAAAAATAGGAAGATATTTCCCTATACTGGAGAACCTTAATCTTCTCTTGAGAACGATATGGTGACTTAACATTCTTCTCACTCGACCTGTAACGTCCCAAAGTTTCATTAATGGAAATACCTCTTGATCTAATTAAATGTATCTTTATGTAAAATGTTTACATAAAATGTCAACTTCTTTGGTTTTATGTTAATAATTGTGATAGTTGCTTTTATAGCCGTTGAACAGTGATCACATGATTAGTATAAATATAGGGCTTTAACAAACCCAATTTACTCAGAAAAAGGAAGAGATGGCCTCATCCAATAGAATTCCTCCATACAAATCCCATTTTCCAGAGCTTGGAAAAGAGGTGGCATCTTTGGGCTTCGCTCTTGACCAAGCCCAAGATGATCTTCATCATGTCAAGCTCGAACGGGACCGTCTACGGGAAAAGTGAAAGTTGATAGAGATTACCACTCGAGCGATGTTATCTGAGCCACCCCAAGAGTCTGTCACCATTGCACACCTTACCCTTAGGTCTTATGCGACTGTTTTAAGGGGTTATGTAAAAAATCTCTAGTACTATGTTCATGTACATTATTATTTTTGTATATAATGATGAATATACTTTCTTGTCATTATTGATACATTGTAAATAGTTTTTAAAGTACAAATAGTGTGTTTAGTTATTATTTAATTAAGAATTATATTTTATTAAATTAAGGGATTTTTGAATTAAATAATATTTTAATAAAATATTATTATTATTAAATTAATTTTTATTAAATATAAACGATCTTATAATTTTATGAATGCAATTGTAATTTTTATTAAGGTTTGAAATCCATTTTTGTCAAAACCCGTGAATTTTCGATAAATGTCGGTTTTCATTTTAAAAGTGAAAATTAACATATTTAGAAAATTATTTAGATAAAATAAATGTTATTTCTAGAATCAGGAAATCGAAATTATCCAACGTTGAATTTTTCATAATTTTCTGAGACAGTCAAATTTTTGGGTAAAAATTAAAAACCGTTTAAATATATAATGTGTCTTATGACATCATAATGACCCAATAGTGATGTAATAAAATAATATAAGCTCTATGTTCGGCCAATATATGTTTTAACATTAAAATAATGTGATTTTGGGTTTGTTTGACTTACTTTTCAAAGTATTAATGGACCCCTCAAGACTTATTAAACATCTTGGATTTTTAAATTATTTTCCATGGGAGTGTGACTCACCTCCACATAAGAAACCCCATTATTTTAAGAAGTTCGGACTTTGGCCTTATAAAATATTGTTTTCCACTTCCCTTTTCCAAAAACCATGGGCAAAAACCATGGGCTGGTTTGTGGTTTGGATTAGTTTAATGTAAGGGGTCCCAAACCTAAATAATAAAGAATTCCTTCACCTTTCCTATATAAACCCACCCAAGCTCCCACTTCATCCTCACTCAAAGCCTTTGGAGTTCATCCAAACTCTGCCCTACTCTCTCTATAATCCTACCAAGGTGCCACAAGCTCCCAAGAAGCGTCTCTCAAGCCTATCTCAAGCCTTTGGAAGCACACTTCCATGTAAGGGTTTTTTCTTCCTTTCTCATTTTTATCCAATTTTCTTAATGTTGTTATTCCATTTGAATTTCAATTATAAATATTGGGGTATGGTTTATCACCTCCCCCATACTGCCCTATTATTGTTTTAATGATGGGAGACCCCTTTGTCTCTCATTAAATGCCTCCCATGTATACCCATTACTATGCTGAAATTCCGAAAGGAACTTCTCTCTCCTCATTTATATTCAAGCAATAATTTTGTATCATGAATATAAATTTCATTAAAATTGTTGGGACATGTGTCTATATGACCCCCTTACTGTCCATTTCATGTAGATATGATGAGACACCCCTTTATCTCTCATCAACCATTTTTATGAATTCTTATATCATGCCGTTACGCTGCCGAAATTACACCGATTTTCTAAGCCAATGCCATTGTGTAGTGAATACCATGCCCATTTCTCCATCAAGGGTATTCACCTTCATGAAAATTTAATTATTGATTATAAAGTTTCATTCCACATTCCTTTGTCAGGGAATACATGATTATTTTTTATGAATCCATGTTTTATGATCCATGTGGGACACTTATGTATGAAATGAAATGTTTAAGAAGGGTGCGCCCTTATAGCGCTCCAATGCATTGGGTAAAGTATAGTATCATGATACGTCACGTGCAATGATTGTTGACTCATTATAATTCAAGTTCAATGAGGGTTTACTTGTGCTTCATGTTCAATGAGGATTTACTCATGCTCTATGTGCAATGAGACTTGGCTCATGCTAATTTCATGTTAAGTGTTGTTGCCACATTTCCATGTTATGATTATCATGCTTTATCATGCCTTTATGTTCATGTTTCTATTATTCTCTATTGATATTCCTATTGTCTAACATGTATTGTACTCCTCATGTATTCCATGTTTATTCCCTTACCGGGCTTTATAGCTCACCCCTTTTCTTATGCATGTCCTCAGGTTATCCCATGCAATGCTAAGTATGAGGTAATATAGTGGTCATGTAAAGGAAGTTTTCAATAAAGATGTTGTATTTAATGTTTTAAGTTGTTATGTAATGATCCTAATCCCCAAAGACACTATACCTCTCGATCTTCCTTGTTGTATAAAGTGAATAGTTTTTGTAATAAATCATGTTTAAGTTTGTAATAAAAGTAGGGTTGTCACCATTGGTATCAGAGGATAAGTTTAGTTATTTTTGGGATTAGGATTAGAAAACCATAGTAAAGACTTAGAGACAAGACTATGTATAATAAAAACATCCCTAAGTTTTGGTAAGTACTGAGTAAGTGGTTTATCAAAAAAATACATCCCTGTCTGGATACGAGCAGGTAGAGGCGACTCTGGCACAAATTTGTCCTAGGGGTAAAACCCGAAAACACCGCTTTGAGCTAGACTCGAATGGAAACTGGTGCCCAACAACGGGCCTTGCTGCACTCTTGGTTACGACACTCCCGGGGGATATGTTTTGATAAATTCACATGCTTAGTATGAACCATTATTAAGGGAATTAAAAAAATTCCCCTAAGAATATATGTTAGAAAGTATATCATGAAAAACCTAGGTTGAAGCCTATAGACTCATGAGTTAAAGAAATAAAAGTTTATTTTTAATTCATCAACTTTTGTATTTGGATTAACCTTTATGTGTTACCCCCTAAATTTCCTTTTATTCCAACCAATGGCCAGTAATAGGAGGACTCGGGCTAACAACCAGTGTGAAGATCAGTGTGATGACTGTACTAATGAGATGCCAAATCCAATGGGAGCGGGAATCGTGAATTTTGTCACACTTCTCTCTCTACTAACTCAAGCTTTGAATAGAAACACAGTTCAGGAGGAACGTCCAAACCCCCCTAAGAAGGAACAAGTCACTATCGAGAGCTTCATGAGACAAAGGCCTCCTACTTTTAGTGGATCATCCGATCCCACGATCACTGAACAATGGATCAACTCCATTGAAAAGATATTCTCCATCCTTCAATGTTCTGAACAAGAGATGGTTCTCCTGATGAATTATCATATGGAGGGTGAAGCTAATCAATGGTGGACGTTGATCAAAAATAATAAACCTGAGGAGGAGATCGAGGCATTGGAATAGAAGGATTTCCAGAAGATTTTTTTTGATAAATATTTTCCGTGCACCCTCCGGCTTAAGATGGAAGGGGACTTCCTTTCCCTCAAGAAAAAAGAATAAGAATATATTGGAGTGTATGAGGAAAACTTCACAAGGATTTCACGATACGCTTCCGGCTTTGTCATTACCCCCAAATGCAAGGTTGACCGCTTCTTTGGTGGGCTGAAGCCTAGCCTGCGGAAAGCATTAGCGATCCGTGACTTCGACAACTATGAGGAAATTGTCCGATGTGCCCTCAAGGTCGAAATGGATATCGGGGAATCATAGGGGTATCATGGGGACAAGAAGCGTAAGGTGGAATTCAATGCTAGCGGTCCGATGGATAAATCCAACGGTGCTAAGAAGATCCAGCACCCCACTTGCCGAAAGTGCGGAAAGAAGCAGCCTGGAAATTTCCTCAAGGGGACGAGGAAATGATTTAGGTGTGAAAGAGAATGGAACCTAGCTGTTAAATGCCAGCAAGAAAGACCCTCAGCTACGACAAAGGAGAGGAACGCTTCGTTCTAACCTCAACACGTTGTTCATTGATACAAGTGAAAAGAACCAGGGCATTTTGCAAATTAGTGCCCTAATCCAAGGGTTTTTGGAGGCAACCAACAACCTCCAAGGTAGCAAGAGATTTTTCCATCACTTCTGCCGAAGTGAACCCCGACAACGAAGTGGTGAGAGATACGCTAGTTATTCATTCAAGAATAGCGAATGTACTTTTTGATTCAGGTTCTACTCATTCTTTTATATCTCAAAAGTTTAGTAGAACAATCCAAACACCACCACAAATCATGGAAGTGAAGATGTTAGTGAGTGCAACAAATGGGGAAATAATTGCATCCCATGAATATAAGTCCTCCCCTGTTATAATCTATGGATTGAATTTCCCGGAGAACCTCATCATACTCCCTCTGGTGGAATTTGATGCAATTCTTGGCATGGATTGACTTTCCTTATATAGAGCCAACATAAATTTTCGGGAGAGGGAAATCACACTCCATATGGAGAATTGACCCCTGATTCCTTTAAAGTGTAAGGAGGAAGATGAATCTCCTTTAGCTCCATCATCTCAAGCATGGATATTACTGCCCTATGAGCACGCGTATCTGGCTCAGATGATTGAGTCCAAGGAAGAAACCATCCTTGAAGAAATGCCTATTGTGAGGGAATTCACTGAAGTGTTTCCCGAGGAACTGCCTGGTCTTCCTCCTAAAAGAGATGTTGAATTATCAATTGAAATTATACCTGGGGCACTACCAATATCCAAGACTCCATATAGAATGGCTGTCGTGATGCTTAAAGAGCTGAAGAAACAACTACAGGAGAATCTGGATAAAGGGTTTATACACCCAAGTGCTTCACCATGGGGTGCACCAGTCCTCTTCATCAAGAAGAAGGATGGGTCAATGCGGCTTTGCATCGATTATCATGAACTTAACAAAATCACGATAAAGAACAAGTATATTCTGCCACAGATCAATGACTTGTTCGATTAGCTGCATGGAGCACAATACTTCTCCAAGGTAGATTTACGGTTGAGATATTATCAAGTAAGGGTGAAGAAGGAAGATGTTCCCAAGACTGCTTTTTGTACAAGATACGAGCACTATGAATTCATAGTAATGCCTTTTGGACTCACCAATGATCCAAAAATCTTCATGGACTTGATGAATTGAGTCTTTAGAGATTACCTAGACAAATTTGTGGTAGTCTTTATAGATGATATTCTAATATACTCCAAAAACAAGGAGGATCATGAGGAGCATTTAAGAACTGTACTAGAGACTTTGTGCAAGGAGAAGCTCTATGAAAAGTACAGAAATTATGAGTTCTGGTTGAATGAGGTATCATTCTTGGTATATATCATCACAAGAAATGGGATATCTGTGGATCCCTCCAAAATAGATGCAATTGAGGGATGGATGAGGACAACATCGGTAACAGATATCCATAGCTTCTTGGGGTTAGCTGGATATTATCGGTGATTTGTGAGAAATTTCTCATGATTGTCCAACCCTCTTACCCAGCTAAATCGAAAGGGAGTAATGTTTTCTCAGAGTGATGAATGCGAAGAAAGCTTCAAGGAGTTGAAAAGGAGGCTTATCACTACGCCCGTTCTCACTTTACCCACAAGTGGGGAAATTTTTGTGGTATTCAGTGATGCTTCGAAGAAGGGATTAGGCAGTGTGCTGATGCAGAATGATAAAGTGATATCCTATGCCTGAAGGCAGTTGAAAATCCATGAGTGAAACTATCCAATGCATGATATGGAGTTGGCAGTGGTGATCTTTGCCTTGAAAATCTGGCGGCATTATCTCTATGGGTAGAAATGTGAGATATATACTAACCACAAGAGTCTTAAATATATATTCACACAGAAAGAGCTTAATATACGCCAGAGAAGATGGATAGAGCTCATCAAGGATTATGACTGTTCAATACATTACCACCCTGGGAAAGCGAACAAGGTGGCAGATGCCCTAAGTAGAAAGGACCCAGCGATTCTATCAATGATGAGAATTGAGAAGGATCCAATCTTCTTAGACTTGATGAAGATGGACATGATAATCATAAAGAAGGGAACATCATTAATCCTTTCATAAATGATTGCTCAACCATCTCTTTTGGAAAGGTTAAAGGATGATCAAAAGGATGATGTGGGAATTCCAGAAAAAGTGGAAGCTATCGAAAAAGGTAAATCCTCAGAGTTTAATGTTAATGAATAAGGAATTGTGTGATTTGGGAAAAGAATATGTGTTCCATCAAGTCCGGAGCTGAAGAAGGAACTTTTGGATGATGCACATAGTTAAAATTTCTCTATTCACCCAGGGAGTACAAAGATGTATCGAGATCTCTGAGAAAATTTTTGGTGGGATAATATGAAGAAGGAAATCGCTAAATATACATCAAAGTACCTGGTGTGCCAGCAAGTGAAGGCAGAGAGGCAGAAGTCTAAGGGGATTATGCAACCATTTCCCATACTATAATGGAAATGGGAGAACATCACCATGAACTTTGTCACTGAACTTCTGAGGAAATCCGAAGGCAACAATGCAATCTAGGTTGTGGTGGATCGTCTTACAAATACTGCACACTTCATTGCTATTAGGGAGGATTTATCATTGGATAAACTGGCATGGATATATATCCGAGAAGTGGTAAGGCTGCATGGAGTACCACTATCTATTGTGTCTGACCGAGATCCAAGATTCACCTCTATGTTTTGGAAGTGTCTTCAACATGCTCTGGATATTGAACTGAACTTCAGTATGACCTATCATCCTCAAACTGATGGCCAATCCGAGCGGACTATCCAAACACTTGAGGACATGTTGAGAGCGAGCTCAATGGACTTTAAAGGAGGATGGGATTAACATCTTCCTCTGGTTGAGTTCTCTTATAATAATAGTTTCCACTCGAGCATCCAAATGGCACCATATGAAGCCCTTTATGGGAAAAGGTGCAGAACACTGGCGTGTTGGGATGAGGTTGGTGAACTTAAGCTGCTTGGACCGGAAATGGTCGAGGAAATGGTGGAGAAGGTGAAAACCATTCAGCAACATATCAAGGTAGCCCAGAGTTGACAGAAGAGTTATGAAGATAATCATCGATGAGACCTTGAGTTTAAAGTTGGAGACATGGTTTTTCTATGCATATCTATGTGGAAGAAGGTCATGTGGTTTGGAAAGAAAGGGAAGTTAAGTCCAAGGTACATCGACCCCTTCAAGATTCTTGATCGTGTCAGGGCTGTGGCCTATCGACTAGCACTTCCACCTACTATGGCCAACGTATATGATGTCTTTCATGTATCCCTCTTAAGGAAGTACATACTGGACCCTTCACATGTAATCTCTTCTGAGGTGGTACAATTGGAGGATGATCTTTCTTATGAGGAGAAACCAGTAAAGATATTAGATCGTAGAGAAAAAGTTCTACGAAATAAGACAATTCCCCTCATCAAGGTGTTGTGGAAAAACCACAAGTTTGAAGAAGTGACTTCGGAATTGGAGGAAATGATGATGCTGAGTTACCCACTTCTGTTTTAGTGTGGGAAAAGAACATTTCAAGGGAGAAATTTCTTAAGGGGGGAATATTGTAACGACCCAAAGTTTCATTAATGGAAATCCCTCTTTATCTAATTAAATGTATCTTTATGTAAAATGTTTATATAAAATGTCAACTTCTTTGGTTTTATGTTAAGAATTGTGACCGTTGCTTTTATAGCCGTTGAACAGTGATCACATGATTAGTATAAATATAGGGATTTAACAAACCCAATTTACTTAGACAAAGGAAGCGATGGCCTCATCCAGTACAATTGATCCATACGAAGCCCATTTTTCAGAGCTCAGAAAAGAGGTGGCATCTTTGGGCTTCTCTCTTGACCAAGTCCAATATGAGCTTCATCATGTCAAGATCAAACGAGACTGTCTATGGGAAAAGTGGAAGTTGATAGAGATTACCACTTGAGCGATGTTATCTGAGCCACCCCAAGATTCTGTCACCATCGCACACCTTACCCTTAGGTCTTATGCGGTTGTTTTAAGGGGTTATGTAACAAATTTCTAGTACTATGTTCATGTACATTATTTTTTTTGTATATAATGATGAATATACTTTCTTGTCATTATTGATACATTGTAAATAGTTTTTAAAGTTCAAATAGTGTTTTTAGTTATTATTTAATTAAGAATTATATTTTATTAAATTAAGGTATTTTTGAATCAAATAATATTTTAATATAATAATAATATTATTATTAAATTAATTTTTATTAAATATAAATGATATTATAATTTTATGAATTTAATTTTAATTTTTATTAAGGTTTGAAAGCCATTTTTGTCAAAACCCGTGAATTTTAGATAAATGTCAGTTTTTATTTTAAAAGTGAAAATTAACATATTTAGAAAATTATTTAGATAAAATAATTGTTATTTCTGGAATCAGGATGTCTAAATTATCCAATGGTGAATTTTTCATAATTTTCTGAGACAGTCAAATTTTTGGGTAAAAATTAAATACCGTTTAAATATATAATGTGTTTTATGATATCATAATGACCCAATAGTGATGTAATAAAATACTATAAGCTTTATGTTCGGCCAATATATGTTTTACCATTAAAATAATGTGATTTTGGGTTTGTTTGACTTACTTTTTAAAGCATTAATGGACCCCTCAAGACTTATAAAACATCTTGTCTTTTTAAATTATTTTCCATGGGAGTGTGACTCACCTCCATATAAGAAACCCCATTATTTTAAGAAGTTCTAACTTTGGCCTTATAAAATATTGTTTTCCTCTTCCCTTTTCCGGAAACCATGGGCAAAAACCATGGGCTGGTTTGTGGTTCAGATTAGTTTAATGTAAGGGGTCCCAAACCTAAATAATAAAGAATTCCTTCACCTTTCCTATATAAACCCACACAAGATCCCACTTCCACCTCACTCAAAGCCTTTGTAGTTCTTCCGAACTCTTCCCTACTCTCTCTATAATCCTCCCAAGGTTCCCCAAGCTCCCAAGAACCCTCTCTCAAGCCTCTCTCAAGCCTTTGGAAGCACACTTCCAAGTAAGGGTTTTTTCTTCCTTTCTCATTTTGTCCAATTTTCTTAATGTTGTTATGCCCTTTTAATTTCAATTATAAATGTTGGGTTATGGTTTCTAACCTCCCCCATACTTCCCTATTATTGTTTGAATGATGGGAGACCCCTTTCTCTCTCATTAAATGCCTCCCATGTACACCCGTTACTATGCCGAAATTCCGAAAGGAACTTCTCTCTCCTCATTTATATTCAAGAAATACATTTGTATCATGAATCTAAATTCCATTACAATTATTGGTACATATGTCTATATGACCCCCTTATTTTCCATTTATTGTAAATATTATGAGACACCCCTTTATCTCTCATCAACCATTTTTATGAATTCTTATATCACACCGTTACACTGCCGAAATTGCACCGATTTTCTAAGCCAATGCCATTGTGTAGTGAATACCATGCCCATTTCTCCATTAAGGATATTCACCTTCATGAAAATTTACTTATTGATTATAAAGTTTCATTCCACATTCCTTTGTTGTGGAATAAATTATTACGTTTTATGAATCCATGTTTTATGATCCATGTGTCACACTTATGCATGAAATGAAATGTTTAAGAAGGGTGTGCCCTTATAGCGCTCCAATGCATTGGGTAAAGTATAGTATCATGATATTTCATGTGCAATGAGTGTTTACTCATTCTAATTCAAGTGAAATTAGGGTTTAATCGTGCTTCATGTGCAATGAGGATTTACTCATGCTCTATGTGCAATGAGCCTTGGATCATGCTAATTCCATGTTAAGTGTTGTTTCCACATTTCCATGTTATGATTATCATGCTTTATCATGCCTTTATGTTCATGTTTCTCTTATGATCTATTGATATGCCTATTGTCTAAAATGTATTGTACTCCTCATGTATTCCATGTTTATTCCCTTACTGGGCTATATAATTCACCCCGTTTCTTATGCATGTCCTCAGGTTATCCCATGCAATGCTAAGTATGAGGAAATGTAGTGGTCATGTAAAGGAAGTTTTCCATAAAGATGTTGTATTTCATGTTTTAAGTTGTTATGTAATGATCCTAAGACCCAAAGACACTAGACCTCTAGATCTTCCTTATTGTATCAAGTGAATAGTTTATGTAATAAATCATGTTTAAGTTTTTAATAAAAGTAGGGTTGTCACACTCCCCCCTCAATATGGAAGGCATATGCAGCTGCTACCTCTGTTTTGAACTGGTGGGGGATTTTTAAAGCATCTATGAGTGCTTCACACATATCTTCTGATAGGTGGATGTCTTCAAGGACTGAGAGCTTTTCAGGAATTCTATCAAGGTTCTTAAGCACATCATACTTCTACACTAGGTGCATGTTCATGATGAGAAAAGGTTGATCAATGATATATGGCATGATGGGCACTACTGGTTGAACCGAAATATTCAGGTTGGTGTTGGGGATGTTCCTCTATTAACTAGCTGGATCACTCAAAATGACTACTGGATGACTGAGGTCTAGCTATGCATGACTGATCATAGTGTAAACACAACAAATCTTCTATATCAAGTAGCACAATTGGAGGTTGGAATGAATTTGATGAGACAAGAGGAGAGGACTGTGCATGATATGCTCTGTGCTGAGCCTAATGTATAGTCTTTCTGGTGAGCACAACTTAGCTGAAATCGCTCGCCAATGCATTCTAACAATTCATGTATCCAAGGCTTCATCGATGATGGCATCAATTGGGGACATTAATAGAATCTTCTAGGTGCTCCTCATTGTCGGGAACCATGTAAGGGTCCACCAGCTCGACCGTATTCCTTGAGGCATAATTTTAATCCTCACTTGATGAATCCTATAATTTTGGGAATATCCTGTGGGTTTATTCCCATCTCTAGGGGAATGAAATCACCCAATGTGTGAGATGTATTTGAAACCACTGGGGAGATTTGCTTTCCCTTGTGCTGTCAACACCTATTTTTCTGAGAAGCAGAAGGATGAGGTGTGGATGTAGACACAGAAGTAGGAGGAGGCACATCAGCCTTAGAAGGATGGGGCTGATTCAAATATGCATGGATAATACCATGATCATGAGCGACTACCTTGCGATCCATCTAGTCATCATACTTTTAAGATCCACAGTTGGAGACTTGCTACCATTCACCCTCGCTATCGCTATCAAGCCTCACATAAACACATACCACCTGAGATGGGCCAGGACTCAACCTGACTATATTATTGTCAACTTAGTACTGAATATAGTCCTTGAAAACGTAGCACTTCTTGAGAGTATTCCCATGGAACTGGTGATAGGGCCAGTAGTTGGGGCGATCAGTGAGACCAGCCTCCTCAGGCTTCATGCATTCTGAAAAATTTAGGATCCCTTGACCCAAAGTGCTATGGAAATAACCAAAACCCAATCCTCATCAAATGAGTAGGTTCAGTTTCTTCTGTCAAGGAAATGGACCCTAGGATCCTAGAAAAGATTAGGGGATGGGGCTTGAGATGGGCCAGAACCTAATTTTCTCACCTAGGTGGTGGTGGTTGACGGGGTGGTGCCGACCGATTCTGTAACAGGTGATGGTGGCCCTGAGGCTGAGCATGAGGCTGTGGAACTTGACAAGGTTGCAGAGGAGGCTCTACCATTATTAACTCCAGTGTCCTAGGGCCTTACACCTATGAAATGATAGAGGTATTGACCCTAACATCCATCCTTACAAGATCTATGGGAGGTTATAGACGTGGCTGCTTGGATTACTTCAAGGGTTCCTCTAGGTGCTGATCCTTGTCATAGAAATCCTAGAACTCAGCTAGGAAATTTTGAGTGATGAGGGAGGGGACCTATTTGGTCTTTACATTCCCCATGCACATCATTAGAAGCTATTACTGTGAAAGTGAAATGTCGAGGGTGTATGTGAGGCCCTTACACCTAGAGAAAAAGTATGTGACTTGCTTATCTAGATTTTTCTTAAATTTGAAGAGTTCGACAATACTAGTCTCCCATGTGGTGGAGCTGAACTGATATAATAACTACCTGCGGAGGTCCTCCCAACCTGCTACAGACCTATTGGGTAACTGTATGTACCAGAAGAATGTGGGCTCTTCCAGTGTTTTCACAAAGAACCAGATATTGGCAGCATACTACTATGCAGGAGTTCCCAAAATGGGTCCACATCTAGAGTTGAAGTTACCCAAATTCTATAGTGGGTCACCCATACCATTGAAATGGGAGAAAGTAGGGATCCTAAAATCTGAGGGTGTTGGAATATCATCCACCCATTCTAGATACAAATTTCTATTAGGTGGTATCGCCACCTATCTTGTCTCAAGGGACTCAAGGTGGGGAATGAGAGAGACCATTAGATCAACCGAACGAGGGATCCTATCCTGACGAGAAACCTTGATTTCCAACACGTTGGTGGGATCTTCAACATAGTAAGAAGGCCTAATGGATCATGGAAAAATGTAGGATTTGATCAAGGATATACTAGAGGAATGGACTATGGAGAATCTGTGGAATAACCTAAAGAGAGACTTGAGGATCTACTAGGGGAACAACTTGTCGAGGTGGATCTCAAAGAAAATTCTCACGCAACTCAGGAAGATTTAGTGCTACATATATCAGTCGCTTTCTATAGGCTCCTCCCTCTACCCTATTTGGATGTGCAGGGTTTTTAGGATCAATGAGAGGAAATTCACTAAGAAAAACCTATGATTTCCCCTACCTCCCCGATGGATGAGGGATGATATCATATCGAGGATCACCATAATTCATGTGTCGCTCTGCAGCGCGCACGACAAGGAGGTCACCAATAATCCTCTTATGTTCTGCGAGCTGTTAGAGCAACCCAGCCTTCTTAGGGTCATCTTCCATCTTTGGCATCAATCAAGATGGTTCAGGGGGATTTATATTCCTAGGGCGTTCCTTACCCTTTTTGGGGTCTTGACCATGAGGCAATGAATCATTAGGTGTTGCAAGGCTGAGTACCAATCTTTGTGAATGAGTGATGACATATAGGGGATCCAATAGATGTATCACCACCATAGGGGGTAAGTTTCCTTCAATTATCCCTATCTTGGAATACTTATCTGTGAGTTTAGCCATGTTTACCATGAATTCACTCAGAGGCATATCCTCAATATCACCTGGAAAATCATGTTGGCGTAAAATCGTGCTGAAATAAAGAGCTATATACTATCCCAAACCACAGACCTGAACATGTGGGGATGCCTCAACAATAATAATATGAAGCCCAATAAAGATCTGAACACAACATTGTTGGAGGTTCTAGTGATATCCAGATGATGCAGGGTGTTGAGCGATGGGAAATGCAATTAACTTGACTAGGTGGCATTGCTGGATGATGTCATAAAAATTCACTTGGATCTTTGGATAAACCAACTAATAGTAACATAGGTGAAAATACATCACCAAAATGGTCCAGGGAGAACAAGTGACTTCATCCTGCGTAAGCGATTCCAGAATGTCAAAATATGAAGTCGCAATCGGTCAGAATATCTCAGACAACTGATCCACCATGAGAATATCCCACAAACTTCTTCATTTGGAAGTAGGATCTGGCTCTCTCATTACACACTCTTCGATTAGGGTAGCTAAGGAACCAGCAATGACACTGATATAGATCACTGTGATAGAGAACTGTCCGACAAAGAGAACAGTGTATGGGCTGACATGCCACTGCATACTAGGTCATCTCTTGGGGATAGTATGAACTACAACATTCCTATAGAATTAAGTGTTTAATACTTATTCCTATATGAGGATGATGACTGTTGGTGGTGGATTGAGCTGGTGGCCATCATCTACCAAACACCAGAACAAATCCCTATGATCTCGTGTTGAGTTAGAGAGAGAATGTGGTGATAGTAGAGAAGAGTGAACAATGAGACCTTTGAAGGGAGCCAAATATGCCTCCTTTTTCATGTACCTGTAGAGGGATTCGAGGATATATTGTATCTTAATTTTTGGGATAACGAAGCTGATGCACCAAGTTCCTACCCCAGAACCTGATACAAAGGATCGGGATGAAGGCTCAATCATCAGATCAAAATCTGCTTCAGGATCTGAGAAGAAGATCGGATGGACCATGATCTAGTGCTTTGAAAGATTCTTCTTTTGGCGGTGAAAGTTCACCCTCCTACCCCAAGATGGTCTTTCTAGGTAAGGGATATTTTTGACATCAAGAGGACCTCCATGTAGGATGATGCTGGAGCAGGGAGGACCCCCACTAGATCTAGTTGTGACATGAGGAGGACCATCACATATATTTTTGTTGAAGAAGTGAGGATATATGCTTTAGTGAGCTGGGGTAAAAGGAGAACTCAGGAATATCTCAAAAAAATTTGGGGAGGGCCTTCATGTTCGCTGATAGATGCATAGGGAGGACCTCTGTGTTATGGAGTGATGGAGCAGGGAGGGCCTCCGCTGGAGCTGGTGAGAACATGGGGAGTACCTCCATGATAGTTTTATGTGGTAGCATGAGGAGAGAATTCACGATGATTTAACTAAACATGGGGAGTAACTCCTCACTGACCATCGATAAATCAGGGATGAACTCCACTTGGATGGATACCGATGTAGGGAGGGCCTCCGCTGGAGCTAGTGAGGACATGAGGAGGACCTTTGCATTGATAACCTGAAATATGGGGAAAATCACCATACCTAGAATCATGGGCATAAAGAGGACCTCCATGTTGGGTGTCAATGATATGGGGTGGACCTTTGCTTTGGCAGGTGAAGGTATGAAGAGAATCTCTATACTAGATCTCATCACCACAAGATGGTTCGTGATGGATGGTTGTGCCGATGACTAGAAGAGTTGGCCCAAACTTCTTGTGAGGTGGATGGAGTCTAGATCCCAATTGGGCATGGAAGTTACCCTCATATGTAGTGATAGGGAATTGATATTATTTTTTAGTGTTGTAAAGGGACAAAGAAGATGTAGAAGATGACGCCTACCAATGGGTGTCTTCCTGAGCCTACGCCTGACATTGATGTCAGGTCAGCCGGATTGGAGCCAGTGGTGCAGCGGTATAAAACATCTAATCCTCAGCCCGGAGGACTGGTAACTGGTGGCGCTTAAGAGGCTAGGTGGTATCCCTCCTTGGAAGATCCTGGACAGTAGTCATTTCCGGGTTGACCCTAACATCCATCACCTCATCTTCATAGGGGAATGAGTCAAAAGAGCATTCTATGGAGAGACTCCTGAAACATTTGGAAATCAGAGTGGGGAGAAGCGGCTCCCTGTGTGGCCCTTGGGGGAGGTAGTGATGGTGTTGAATTGAAGCCCTCAGATTTTGGTGGTCCATGTACCTTGTTGGGATAAACCCCTCCTATTCCTACCATCAGACAAGAGTGTCAATCACCCTTATCAAGATAAACTCTGAGGGTGAGATATGGTGTTGGAACCTAGTAGCTGTGGTTGTGTAAGCTATTGTGGTGCAGGCAAAGCCATGCGAACTGGCATCATTGTCATTTCCCCCACCCCTACATCTATGGGCTGGAGGTGGATGATTTCCTATAGATATATCTTGGGTCCTGCAAATTAGGAATATTTATCCATCAATATAGATATTAGGAAAACAATTCCGAATTCCCTGACATTGTTCTATCTTCCATTATCAGAGAGAGAGATACACGATGACAGTGCCATAGACCAGTATGTACAATGATCAACTGCCCCAAATTATGGTGAGTTTCATTCCAGGTCCACTATTTTCTTGGTGAGACCTATCATTGGATATCTGATTCCAGTGAAATTCCCATCTACAGATTTCTCAAATTCTACTAATCCCCATGGTTGAAGGAGAAAATATTCACGTCAGGTTCACCATTTTCCATTTCTAATGCTTTCACCAGGGTGTGCCCACCCATGCCATCACTAGTGTATCATTGGGTGATAGTCGCATTTTACCCCATATTCCCTCTTTCCAAAGGCTAGATACTTTCTTCATATCTTCAGAGATGTCTAATCCTTGATCGAAACAGGATGATGGGATGTCAACCCCTCTTTTTGAGGATTCCTCCTCAGAATTTGTCACCTAGTTCGGGTCTCCCTTATAGATTAATACATTGTTCATGAGCCTTATTCCCAGTTCCATATCTGTTTGGATGCTGTTTAATTACGCTGCTTCCACTAGGACATTCCAAAGGGTCATGTCTGGTCAGCAACCTTCAGTTAGGAGAGTAGTCACGCTGAGGCATCTGTGGAATGTATTAACACTAAAACACTGGAAAACCTTCATTATTCCTCTTCATAGGGATTCTCAAGGGTGTGAAAACTAAAGGATTCCCATGTCAATCGTGGGGTATCTGATTATAGATGAAGGTCCCCAAGGTTTTACTTGGTTTCCCATGATTTAACACGGGGTATTCTATGAGTTTAACGTCTTGCAGTTACAGATTAGACTGATCATAACACTAATAAGAATAGATAAGATAGGTACATACCTAATAGGGAGTACCTAGAGGGTTTACTAGATGGATGTATCAGAACACTCAATAAAGGTGGAACCAGAATGGCATGTCCCAAAAGGGAAGGTTTCACACCATGAAGGGTGCTCTGGACACCACAATAGGCAGATCAGGGAGGTGTACCTAAAAAAGGTGAACAATGAGGTTTACAATTGGATGGGATTGAACCTCAGGTAGGATTCCAATGTACCTTGATTATAATATAGGGATCAAAACCCATATAGTTTAGAGGGGTGATTAGAGGATTACACCTAGTTAGCAGCCCTTCGTAAGAGGGGAACTCTTTTTGGATGGATATGTTGTGCAAGGATTACACATGGTCAATTTCTCATATGAATGGTATGATCCCACCAATATGTGGTGTCATGGGTATGAATCAGGATGGTTGATGGAAGGTTGAGTGATGTGGGTTGAATGAATGAGGTGTAACTGACACGATGATGATAGTTGTGTTGGGATTTAACCTCAGGGAGGCTTCCTATGTATCCTGGTGGCTGGTAATCAAAGCCTACATAGTTTGGTGGGGCAATGGGACGCCTAAGTAGGTGACCCGTGAGAATGGACCACATGGATGGGTACCCGAAGTAAAACCTCTAAGTAGGGGCATGATCTTCCCAAGACACAAAGGATTGAATGAAAGGATATGATAGGAAATGGGTGATGGGATAGAACCTCAGGGAAGCTTCTCATGCATCCTAGTGATTGGGAATCAACATCCATATAGTTTAGGATGGGGCATAGAATTAGGATGTACACAAAGTATGAAAACTTGGAGACACACTGGGGCTTACTCATGGTTATAATCTCATCACAAGAGGGGCACTCTTGCTTGGAGGAGTATGGATGAAGTTCAGGTCTTACATATGGTTAGCTTCCTAGAAGGATCATAAAACCTCATGGAGTTGGATCCAGGAGATGCATCCCAAAAAAGTGAAAGTATCGTATCAGTAGGGTACATACCTAGAAGGGAGCACCAGAGTTTACCATTGGTTGGGATTGAACCTCATAGAGGCTTACTATATACCTAAAAGGGATTGAAACCTATATAGTTCGGTGAGTGTAGTTTAAAATCATGAAGGAAGAGAGAAAAATGATGTGAACTAGTCAGAATAAAGGGATTGTGGTGAATGATGGGATTGAACCTCATAGAGGATTCCTACATACCCTAATTAGAAGGCATGAATAAAAGTCTACATAGTTCCGTTGAGATGGGGAATAGGTCTTACACATGGTTAGGGCCCAAAGATGATGTCATGGTCACCGTTATACTCTAATACCACATGAGTCATACTTGGTATGGGAAACAAGAGGTAACAATAGACCAGATGGTCATTTTATGAAAGGTGTAGCCATGAGGTATGGTGTGGAGTTTACGCATGGATAGCGGCCTGAGTAGATAAATATTGGGACTTACACTAGGAGGGGACCCTAAGGATGATGAACCCATGTATGAGGAGGATATGGATCATATAGAGAACTACCTATTAAGGTGAGTGTAGGATCTTATGTGGAGACTGCATAAGGCCCACATAGAGACAAATCCCAAAGGGAAAGAGAAGGTGAAGAGTTCTAATTCTCATTCTCCATTGAATCCTCTAAGGCCTAAAATGCATGTGAAAAATCATAGTTTAACGTCATGTTTTGGGGATGTGGATGCTCAATAGTTTAACATCCTATAGCTCAAACGATGAGGACTCACTCTTCAACCCTTAGACTTACATAACTTGAACCAACCCACAATTGGGGGTAAGAGGGCACAAGAAACGCCCAAAAACAATGAGGTGGAGGAGTGGTCAATTGAGGGGTCCACTTTAGCGTGGCTTGACGCACGCCTGTCGTAGGGCGTGGCAAAACAATTATTTCCTAAGTTAAAATGTAGTAATGTGGTTGACCTAGGATGTCTCCCGAAGAGGAGTGCACACAAAACGGGTTGTCACTTTAAAACGGGGGAAAAAATGTTGTGAAAGGAAATTTGAAATTCAAATGATTGAAAAACAATGAAATTAAAAGGGTGATTAGGTCGGGGTCAGTTTCCTAATTATAATGCTATCCTTGTTCAATTTAATTCAAACCACTTCTTCTTAGTTGATTAAAGTGAGTTTCCACAATCGTTTCCTCTCACTTCCTTGGTGAAATTGTTATTGTGAGAGAAAACCTTACCAAGATCTCGGTTTGGTCAACTCTCCTTCCATGTGCAAAATAGTTGTATTGAATATCCTTAATTGAAATGGGCAATACCCGATCGGGTTTTGTTTATCCCAAACAATCAAGAACATTCACTACAACTTTTACACGTACTGACGATCGTCGAGTACTTCACCACTAATTCCTGGTTTATTCCATCGTATATAAACCAGAAATTAGTGGAGGGAGATATTGATTATTTTACCAAGGCAAAAATCAATAACGGAATTAATATTCAAGAACGATCACACTTGATTATAAAATCCGCTATACGAAATTGAAAACAACTTTGAAGAAGAAAGAAATTTATTCAATTGCGTCCAAGAACTCAAGCATTACAATGTAGAAAACCAACCCTTCCCCAATCACTCCAAAAGTTTACCCCACCATGGTAAGAGTAATCGAGTTGAATGGGGAAGAAGAAGACATTAACAAACTATGAAAAAGAAAATAAATAAAAGAGAAAGCCGAAAAGTTCTCCTTCTTGGTGTCCCGGAAGGAATGGGATGGAGAATGGATGGAGAATGGATGGAGAATGGATGGAGAATGGATGGAGAATGGATGGAGAATGGATGGAGAATGGATTCCTTGAGAGGGTGGAGCTCTCCTCCTTTTATAGCCAGAATGTTTCCCCCGAATGTCGACGCGTTTTATCCCCATTAAATGACATCTTCACGCGTTGAGCCCTTCATGAATGTTGTTCATAATTCCCTTGTACGTGTCTCCTCAAAATTCTAGCAGATTTTGACATGTATTCCGAGAGTTATGACCGTTTTCTATGAGCATTTATTCAGTCCAATCAGACTCTCCAAAACGAAATCCTCCGGATTAGAGTGCTTTAGTGACCCAATAAACGGCCAATTCACTCGGTTCTTCCTTCATAAAAGATTCTCCAGAACTCCTTGTGCGTCCACCCAACGAATTTTAATAGCTTTGGGCCCACAGTGGATGAGTTATGGATCCCACATCAAAACTAGGCAGAACTGAAAACAGTTTTCTTGAGCCAACTTGTGAGCTTCTTTTGAGCTTTCATATGGCCGATTCAGATTTTGGTCCAAATATATTAAATGAATCCCTGGATGTGTAGAATCTGGAAAAGAAAGAAATTTGAAATTTGGATCAGTGTAGATAATGTTATGGCCAAACTACTGAAATAAGTTAAAACTGTTAAAAATCCAAAATGGCCAATTTTTACTATTCAGCTCAAAATAACACCATTATCATAAAAATGAAACAATTCATCTTAGAGGAACAATTTTGTGGGTTTAAAACAATGATATTAAATATAAAATAATTGAAAATATTTTCTCTATCAATTCCCCCACACTTATCACTTGGACTCCTGGACAAGTAAAAATCAAATCAAATCAAAATCAAAACACATATCAATGAGATCAATCAAATCAATTTCAAGAAACAAAAAGATATCATGCCTCATAAAAAACTGTTATTTCAAGTTCTACATTTAATACTTTAATATATTTCCACTTCATTTCTTATCCCATGCACACAAAACACCTACCTCACATGAATTTTCTCTCATCTCACAAATGTAAAGGCTGAACAAGGCTTTTCTTATCCAAACTCACACAAGAGTCACCATAGGTTTGATAAATTCCTACTTCTCCACCCGATGTGAGTCAAGGACATGTGTTTCTCATGAGGACTTTTTAGGGTTGTTCTCTGGCTTCTGGTTGGTAGGATTTAGATGTTAAAAGTTCTGAGGCCGAAAAAGGAAGGCTTGGCTCTTATTGAAGCAGAATTGCAAGATTCTAGTTTTCACTCAAATATGGTCTCCTTCACTTCCCCTTTGTTGAAAATAGGATTCATCATCATTCAATCAGCTCAGCAGCAAACATTTCAATTTTTTTTAAAGCTCCAGATAGGCACAGCTTTCTTTTTATATTGGAAGCTCCAGAAAGGCACAACTTCTCTTTTCATAAAAGCTCCAGAAAAGGCACAGCTTTCAACAGAATTATTTTTCAGCATCACACACATCTCTTCCACAATTTATTTTCCAGCCAAAGTATAACCAAATGAGGTATTACACCACAAGACATCATCCCCCACACTTAAGTTCAACAAGATCATGCAATTTTACTTCAAGAGAAGGTATGATAGGGAAAATTGGCTTGTAATGTGGCTAACCTAACAGGAAATTCATGGCTACTAGGGGCTACAATGAAGGATAAATGTAAAGGTGGGCCATAATGAAAAGGATTATTTTGAAAAGGGGGCTTCAAACAAAATAAATGCCTCAATCATTTAAAACACACGTACCCCAAACCCTCAAGTTTTGAAAGGAATAAATCAAATTCTGGTTAAAGCAAGCATGGTCTAGTTCTCTCAATAAATGAGGTGAATGAAAAGAATATGACAAAAATGGTTCATAAGCCTCACAGGAAAGTTATTTCAATGATATAGACAGTGAAATATGGCATGAGATTCAAAAATCAGTGTACTTTTCATGAAATTCTAAAATATTTGAACTTGAAAAGAAGTCATTTCAGCATTCATTGAAGCTCGGTTTCATGAAATAGATTGGTTCACTCATTGACATGGGTTTCAAAAATGGTATTGATAATCTTTTAAGCTCAAAAGTTTCAGAAACACACCAAAAATTGAAAAATAAACACACAAAAATTTGAAAACACACAATTTTTTTATTTTTTTTATTTTTTGAAAACAAACATCAAATAAAAATCCTATACTACAAAGGTTCCCTCCCCCATACTTAAATTATGCAGTGTCCTCGATGCATTTAAGTGGATTTAAAATGTAAGGAAATTTTCAAATTAATCACAACATCAAGAAAGTGTGAAAGAGAGGTACAACCTGATTTATTCGTAGTGCAATATTGAGTTAAGATTCCAAGTGTTGCACTCTGAAAACCTACAAATAAAAGAACAAAAGTAAACATAAGATATTTATTAAAAGAAATGAAAATAGAAATAGGATGATAATAGAAGGATAAATCTTGGTTTAATCCCCCAAGTGGGCCCTGGGTTTTGACTGCCTCCAGAGGGGCAGTTCTAATAATTTATCCCCAATCTTAGGTGGGTGAGGTTTCTTTGATTTGAACCACCACATGTGGCTCTTCCCAGCTTTCATTTCATTGTTATTGTTGAGGAGTACTCCATAGATAGAGTACACCAGATCCACCCCCTTATCAATGTGGTACACCATGCATGGTGGGGGTAGGATGAAGTACAAAGCATCCTCCTTCTTGGGTTCCGCATGAACAACATCATCTTTATTATCTAGTGTTTAATGAAGGTATGATACATCTGGGGAAAAATCAAAGGGAATGTCAGAGTTTAATTCTATTTGAAAAAAATTAAAGAATGAAGAATCAATATCAAATTCTTCCCTTTCAAAGTAAGTATCTTGTGTCTCATTTTCCACCAGAAAATCCACTTTGATATTCTCTTGTACTCCTTCCATTAAATGTTCAACAGGTTTGGGGATCTCTAGATGTTCCTCTTTAGATCCATATTTTCCCTCCAAGGAAATACAAGTGTTGGATGAATCTGACAAATTAAAACAAGGGGAGGTAATACTCAATTTAGTTTCAAAAAAATCAAAAGATAATGAGTTTATAAAAAGATTAACTCCCTGAGCTTGTTTGGATTAAATTTCTTCTTCAAAAGGAGGTGGCTCTTGGAGTTGAATTTCCATAGATATAGGTATGTAGTCAGACTCCTCTATCTTCTCTTCAAATTCCACTGCTTGGTTGGTTTCTTCCTTCAATGTTGCTGAATCATTTACATTATTAGGAATACTTGGATCAAGAAGTTCCTCACACTCATTCCAGAAGTTATCCAGATCTTTTTGATCTCCCGTATTAATTTCAATAGCTAAATCTTCTTCATCAATATTCTCCAACATTGATTGAGATGGGCTCAATGGATCTTCTTTTAATTTCATCAAGGCCTCCATGGGTTCTTCAACTTGAAGGATTTGTGAGGATACTTCTTCCATCAATTTTTCAGGTTCTGGTTCTTGTTCTGGATCTAGTTGTGGATCTTGGGATGCATGTACTTGTTCCACAATCCACTGTATTGAGGTCTCGAGGTTTTGAACTGTTTGACTAATTCTTTCAAATTGGGATTCAATATCCTTGTGAACTTCTTCTTCTTGGTGTTGTACATTGATCATGTCTTGATAAAATTCCGGAAAATACTCCTGAAGTTCAATTAATTCTATGGCCAATCCCTCCAACACTGGGTATTCGAGGTTCTCTTTAAGGTTTTCAATGAGATCCATGAATTCTTCCTCTATGATGATTTTGATTCGAGCTCCTCGAATTTGTCTAGCCAAGAAAGAAACTTTATACTCTATAGACCAAGGTGATTCAATAATTGGTTCTCGCACTGGTGGGTAATTATTCCATGAATTAAAAAAATAATCATTTGAAAACAACATGGTAAAAGATTTTTTTTAATTGAAAAAGTCAAATATTTACAATTAGTTTGTGGCACTACCTCCCCGGCAACGGCGCCAAGTTTAACGCACGACTGTCGTAGGGCGTGGAAAAACAATTATTTCCTAAGTTAAAATGTAGTAATGTGGTTGACCTAGGATGTCTCTCGAAGAGGAGTGCACACAAAACGGGTTGTCACTTTAAAACGGGGGAAAAATGTTGTGAAAGTAAATTTGAAATTCAAATGATTGAAAAACAATGAAATTAAAAGGGTGATTAGGTCGGGGTCGGTTTCCTAATTATAATGCTATCCTTGTTCAATTTAATTCAAACCTCTTCTTCTTAGTTGATTAAAGTGAGTTTCCACAATCGTTTCCTCTCACTTCCTTGGTGAAATTGTTATTGTGAGAGAAAACCTTACCAAGATCTCGGTTTGGTCAACTCTCCTTCCATGTGCAAAATAGTTGTATTGAATATCCTTAATTGAAATGGGCAATACCCGATCGGGTTTTGTTTATCCCAAACAATCAAGAACATTAACTACACCTTTTACACGTACTGACGATCGTCGAGTACTTCACCACTAATTCCTGGTTTATTCCATCGTATATAAACCAGAAATTAGTGGAGGGAGATATTGATTATTTTACCAAGGCAAAAATCAATAACGGAATTAATATTCAAGAACGATCGCACTTGATTATAAAATCCGCTATAAGAAATTGAAAACAACTTTGAAGAAGAAAGAAATTTATTCAATTGCGTCCAAGAACTCAAGCATTACAATGTAGAAAACCAACCCTTCCCCAATCACTCCAAAAGTTTACCCTACCATGGTAAGGGTAATCGAGTTGAATGGGGAAGAAGAAGACATTAAAAAACTATGAAAAAGAAAATAAATAAAAGAGAAAGCCGAAAAGTTCTCCTTCTTGGTGTCCCAGAAGGAATGGTATAGAGAATGGATGGAGAATGGATGGAGAATGGATGGATAATGGATGGAGAATGGATGGAGAATGGATGCCTTGAGAGGGTGGAGCTCTCCTCCTTTTATAGCCAGAATGTTTCTCCCGAATGTCGACGCGTTTTATCCCCATTAAATGACATCTTCACGCATTGAGCCCTTCATGAATGTTGTTCATAATTACCTTTTCCGTGTCTCCTCAAAATTCCAGAAGATTTTGACATGTATTCCGAGAGTTATGACCGTTTTTCTATGAGAATTTATTCTGTCCAGTCAGACTCTCCAAAACGAAATCCTCCGGATTAGAGTGCTTTAGTGACCCAATAAATGGCCAATTCACTCGGTGCTTCCTTCATTAAAGATTCTCCAGAACTCCTTGCGCGTCCACCCACCGAATTTTACTAGATTTGGGCCCACAGTGGATGAGTTATGGATCCCACATCAAAACTAGGCAGAACTGAAAACAGTTTTCTTGATCCAAATTGTGAGCTTCTTTTGAGCTTCCATATGACCGATTCAGATTTTGGTCCAAATATATTAAATGCAGCCCTGGATGTGTAGAATCTGGAAAATAAAGAAATTTGCAATTTGGATCAGTGTAGATAATGGTATGGCCAAACTACCGAAATAAGTTAAAACTGTTAAAAATCCAAAATGGCCAATTTTTACTATTCAGCTCAAAATAACACCATTATCATAAAAATGAAACAATTCATCTTAGAGGAACAATTTTGTGGGTTTAAAACAATGATATTAAATATAAAATAATTTAAAATATTTTCTCTATCAATTCCCCCACACTTAGAACTTGGACTCCTGGACAAGTAAAAATCAAATCAAATCAAAATCAAAACACATATCAATGAGATCAATCAAATCAATTTCAAGAAACAAAAAGATATCATGCCTCATAAAAAACTGTTATTTAAAGTTCTACATTTAATATTTTAATATATTTCCACTTCATTTCTTATCCCATGCACACAAAACACCAACCTCACATGAATTTTCTCTCATCTCACAAATGTAAAGGCTGAACAAGGATTTTCTCATCCAAACTCACACAAGAGTCACCATAGGTTTGATAAATTCCTACTTCTCCACCCGATGTGAGTCAAGGACATGTGTTTCTCATGAGGACTTTTTAGGGTTGTTCTGTGGCTTCTGGTTGGTAGGATTTAGATGTTAAAAGTTTTGAGGCCGAAAAAGGAAGGCTTGGCTCTTATTGAAGCAGAATTGCAAGATTCTAGTTTTCACTCAAATATGGTCTCCTTCACTTCCCCTTTGTTGAAAATAGGATTAATCATCATTCAATCAGCTCAGCAGGAAACATTTCAATTTTTTTTAAAGCTCCAGATAGGCACAACTTTCTTTTTATATTGGAAGCTCCAGAAAGGCACAACTTCTCTTTTCATAAAAGCTCCAGAAAAGGCACATCTTTCAACAGAATTATTTTTCAGCATCACACACATCTCTTCCACAATTTATTTTCCACCCAAAGTATAACCAAATGAGGTAGTACACCACAAGACATCATCCCCCACACTTAAGTTCAACAAGATCATGCAATTTTACTTCAAGAGCAGGTATGATAGGGAAAATTGGCTTGTAATGTGGCTAACCTAACAGGAAATTCATGGCTACTAGGGGCTACAATGAAGGATAAATGTAAAGGTGGGCCATAATGAAAAGGATTATTTTGAAAAGGGGGCTTCAAACAAAATAAATGCCTCAATCATTTAAAACACACGTACCCCAAACCCTCAAGTTTTGAAAGGAATAAATCAAATTCTGGTTAAAGAAAGCATGGTCTAGTTCTCTCAAGAAATGAGGTGAATGAAAAGAATATGACAAAAATGGTTCAGAAGCCTCACAGGAAAGTTATTTCAATGATATAGACAGTGAAATATGGAATGAGATTCAAAAATCAGTGTACTTTTCATGAAATTATAAACTATTTGAACTTGAAAAGAAGTCATTTCAGCATTCATTGAAGCTCAGTTTCATGAAATAGATTGGTTCACTCATTGACATGGGTTTCAAAAATGGTATTGATAATATTTTCAGCTCAAAAGTTTCAGAAACACACCAAAAATTGAAAAATAAACACACAAAAATTTGAAAACACACAATTTTTTTATTTTTTTTATTTTTTGAAAACAAACATCAAATAAAAATCCTATACTACAAAGGTTCCCTCCCCCATACTTAAATGATGCAGTGTCCTCGATGCATTTAAGTGGATTTAACATGTAAGGAAATTTTCAAATTAATCACAACATCAAGAAAGTTTGAAAGAGAGGTACAACCTGATTTATTCGTAGTGCAATATTGAGTTAAGATTCCAAGTGTTGCACTCTGAAAACCTAAAAATAAAAGAACAAAAGTAAACATAAGATATTTATTAAAAGAAATGAAAATAGAAATAGGATGAGAATAAAAGGATAAATCTTGGTTTAATCCCCCAAGTGGGCCCTGGGTTTTGACTGCCTCCAGAGGGGCAGTTCTAATAATTTATCCCCAATCTGATGGTGGGTGAGGTTTCTTTGATTTGAACCACCACATGTGGCTCTTCCCAGCTTTCATTTTATTGTTCTTGTTGAGGAGGACTCCATAGATAGAGTACACCAGATCCACCCCCTTATCAATGTGGTACACCGTGCATGGTGGGGGTAGGATGAAGTACAAAGCCTCCTCCTTCTTGGGTTCCGCATGAACAACATCATCTTTATTATCTAGTGGTTGATGAAGGTATGATATATCTGGGGAAAAATCAAAGGGAATGTCAGAGTTTAATTCTATTTGAAAAAAATAAAAGCATGAAGAATCAATATCAAATTCTTCCCTTTCAAAGTAAGTATCTTGTGTCTCATTTTCCACCAGAAAATCCACTTTGATATTCTCTTGTACTCCCTCCATTAAATGTTCAACAGGTTTGGGGATCTCTAGATGTTCCTCTTTAGATCCATATTCTCCCTCCAAGGAAATACAAGTGTTGGATGAATCTGACAAATTAAAACAAGGGGAGTTAATACTCAATTTAGTTTCAAAAAAATCAAAAGATAATGAGTTTATAAAAAGATTAACTCCCTGATCTTGTTTGGATTCAATTTCTTCTTCAAAAGGAGGTGGCTCTTGGAGTTGAATTTCCGTAGATATAGGTAGGTAGTCAGACTCCTCTATCTTCTCTTCAAATTCCACTGCTTGGTTGGTTTCTTCCTTCAATGTTGCTGAATCATTTACATTATTAGGAATACTTGGATCAAGAAGTTCCTCACACTCATTCCAGAAGTTATCCAGATCTTTTTGATCTCCCGTATGAATTTCAATAGCTAAATCTTCTTCATCAATCTTCTCCAACATTGATTGAGATGAGCTCAATGGATCTTCTTTTAATTTCATCAAGGCCTCCATGGGTTCTTCAACTTGAAGGATTTGTGAGGATACTTCTTCCATCAATTTTTCAGGTTCTGGTTCTTGTTCTGGCTCCAGTTTTGGATCTTGGGATGCATGTACTTGTTCCACAATCCACTGTATTGAGGTCTCGAGGTTTTGAACTGTTTGACTAATTCTTTCAAATTGGGATTCAATATCCTTGTGAACTTCTTCTTCTTGGTGTTGTACATTGATCATGTCTTGATAAAATTCCGGAAAATACTCCTGAAGTTCAATTAATTCTCTGGCCAATCCCTCCAACACTGGGTATTCGAGGTTCTCTTTAAGGTTTTCAATGAGATCCTTGAATTCTTCCTCTATGATGATTTTGATTCGAGCTCCTCGAATTTGTCTAGCCAAGAAAGAAAATTTATACTCTATAGACCAAGGTGATTCAATAATTGGTTCTCGCACTGGTGGGTAATTATTCCATGAATTAAAAAAATAATCATTTTAAAACAACATGGTAAAAGATTTTTTTTAATTGAAAAAGTCAAATATTTACAATTAGTTTGTGGCACTACCTCCCCGGCAACGACGCCAAGTTTGACGCACGCCTGTCATAGGGCGTGGCAAAACAATTATTTCCTAAGTTAAAATATAGTAATGTGGTTGACCTAGGATGTCTCCCGAAGAGGAGTGCACACAAAATGGGTTGTCACTTTAAAACGGGGGAAAAAATGTTGTGAAAGGAAATTTGAAATTCAAATGATTGAAAAACAATGAAATTAAAAGGGTGATTAGGCCGGGGTCGGTTTCCTAATTATAATGCTATCCTTGTTCAATTTAATTCAAACCTCTTCTTCTTAGTTGATTAAAGTGAGTTTTCCACAATCGTTTCCTCTCACTTCCTTGGTGAAATTGTTATTGTGAGAGAAAACCTTACCAAGATCTCGGTTTGGTCAACTCTCCTTCCATGTACAAAATAGTTGTATTGAATATCCTTAATTGAAATGGGCAATACCCGATCAGGTTTTGTTTATCCCAAACAATCAAGAACATTCACTACACCTTTTACACGTACTGACGATCGTCGAGTACTTCACCACTAATTCCTGGTTTATTCCATCGTATATAGACCAGAAATTAGTGGAGTGAGATATTGATTATTTTACCAAGGCAAAAATCAATAACGGAATTAATATTCAAGAACGATCGCACTTGATTATAAAATCCGCTATAAGAAATTGAAAACAACTTTGAAGAAGAAAGAAATTTATTCAATTGCGTCCAAGAGCTCAAGCATTACAATGTAGAAAACCAACCCTTCCCCAATCACTCCAAAAGTTTACCCCACCATGGTAAGGGTAATCGAGTTGAATGGGGAAGAAGAAGACATTAACAAACTATGAAAAAGAAAATAAATAAAAGAGAAAGCCGAAAAGTTCTTCTTCTTGGTGTCCCGGAAGGAATGGGATGGAGAATGGATGGAGAATGGATGGAGAATGGATGGAGAATGGATGGAGAATGGATGGAGAATGGATGGAGAATGGATGCCTTGAGAGGGTGGAGCTCTCCTCCTTTTATAGCCAGAATGTTTCCCCCGAATGTCGACGCGTTTTATCCCAATTAAATGACATCTTAACGCGTTGATCCCTTCATGAATGTTGTTCATAATTACCTTGTCCGTGTCTCCTCAAAATTCCAGCAGATTTTGACATGTATTCCGAGAGTTATGACCGTTTTTCTATGAGAATTTATTCTGTCCAGTCAGACTCTCCAAAACGAAATCCTCCGGATTAGAGTGCCTTAGTGACCCAATAAACGGCCAATTCACTCGGTTATTCCTTCATAAAAGATGCTCCATAACTACTTGTGCGTCCACCCAACGAAGTTTACTAGCTTTGGGCCCACAGTGGATGAGTTATGGATCCCACATCAAAACTAGGAAGAACTGAAAACAGTTTTCTTGAGCCAAATTGTGAGCTTATTTTGAGCTTCCATATGGCCGATTCAGATTTTGGTCCAAATATATTAAATGAATCCCTGGATGTGTAGAATCTGGAAAAGAAAGAAATTTGCAATTTGGATCAGTTTAGATAATGTTATGGCCAAACTACCGAAATAAGTTAAAACTGTTAAAAATCCAAAATGGCCAATTTTTACTATTCAGCTCAAAATAACACCATTATCATAAAAATGAAACAATTCATCTTAGAGGAACAATTTTGTGGGTTTAAAACAATGATATTAAATATAAAATAATTGAAAATATTTTCTCTATCAATTCCCCCACACTTAGCACTTGGACTCCTGGACAAGTAAAAATCAAATCAAATCAAAATCAAAACACATATCAATGAGATCAATCAAATCAATTTCAAGAAACAAAAAGATATCATGCCTCATTAAAAACTGTTATTTCAAGTTCTACATTTAATATTTTAATATATTTCCACTTCATTTCTTATCCCATGCACACAAAACACCTACCTCACATGAATTTTCTCTCATCTCACAAATGTAAAGGCTGAACAAGGCTTTTCTCATCCAAACTCACACAAGAGTCACCATAGGTTTGATAAATTCCTACTTCTCCACCCGATGTGAGTCAAGGACATGTGTTTCTCATGAGGACTTTTTAGGGTTGTTCTGTGGCTTCTGGTTGGTAGGATTTAGATGTTAAAAGTTCGGAGGCCGAAAAAGGAAGGCTTGACTCTTATTGAAGAAGAATTGCAAGATTCTAGTTTTCACTCAAATATGGTCTCCTTCATTTCCCCTTTGTTGAAAATAGGATTCATCATCATTCAATCATCTCAGCAGAAAACATTTCAATTTTTTTTAAAGCTCCAGATAGGCACAACATTCTTTTTATATTGGAAGCTCCAGAAAGGCACAACTTCTCTTTTCATAAAAGCTCCAGAAAAGGCACATCTTTCAAAAGAATTATTTTTCAGCATCACACGCATCTCTTCCACAATTTATTTTCCACCCAAAGTATAACCAAATGAGGTAGTACACCACAAGACATCATCCCCCACACTTAAGTTCAACAAGATCATGCAATTTTACTTCAAGAGCAGGTATGATAGGGAAAATTGGCTTGTAATGTGGCTAACCTAACAGGCAATTCATGGCTACTAGGGGCTACAATGAAGGATAAATGTAAAGGTGGGCCATAATGAAAAGGATTATTTTGAAAAGGGGGATTCAAACAAAATAAATGCCTCAATCATTTAAAACACACGTACCCCAAACCCTCAAGTTTTGAAAGGAATAAATCAAATTCTGGTTAAAGCAAGCATGGTCTAGTTCTCTCAAGAAATGAGGTGAATGAAAAGAATATGACAAAAATGGTTCAGAAGCCTCACAGGAAAGTTATTTCAATGATATAGACAGTGAAATGTGGCATGAGATTCAAAAATCAGTGTACTTTTCATGAAATTCTAAAATATTTGAACTTGAAAAGAAGTCATTTCAGCATTCATTGAATCTCGGTTTCATGAAATAGAGTGGTTCACTCATTGACATGGGTTTCAAAAATGGTATTGATAATCTTTTCAGCTCAAAAGTTTCAGAAACACACCAAAAATTGAAAAATAAACACACAAAAATTTGAAAACACACAATTTTTTTATTTTTTTTATTTTTTGAAAACAAACATCAAATAAAAATCCTATACTACAAAGGTTCCCTCCCCCATACTTAAATGATGCAGTGTCCTCGATGCATTTAAGTGGATTTAACATGTAAGGAAATTTTCAAATTAATCACAACATCAAGAAAGTGTGAAAGAGAGGTACAACCTGATTTATTCGTAGTGCAATATTGAGTTAAGATTCCAAGTGTTGCACTCTGAAAACCTACAAATAAAAGAACAAAAGTAAACATAAGATATTTATTAAAAGAAATGAAAATAGAAATAGGATGAGAATAAAAGGATAAATCTTGGTTTAATCCCCCAAGTGGGCCCTGGGTTTTGACTGCCTCCAGAGGGGCAGTTCTAATAATTTATCCCCAATCTGATGGTAGGTGAGGTTTCTTTTATTTGAACCACCACATGTGGCTCTTCCTAGCTTTCATTTCATTGTTCTTGTTGAGGAGGACTCCATAGATAGAGTACACCAGATCCACCCCCTTATCAATGTGGTCACCGTGCATGGTGGGGGTAGGATGAAGTACAAAGCCTCCTCCTTCTTGGGTTCCGCATGAACAACATCATCTTTATTATATAGTGGTTGATGAAGGTATGATACATCTGGGGAAAAATCAAAGGGAATGTCAGAGTTTAATTCTATTTGAAAAAAATTAAACCATGAAGAATCAATATCAAATTCTTCCCTTTCAAAGTAAGTATCTTCTGTCTCATTTTCCACCAGAAAATCCACTTTGATATTCTCTTTTACTCCCTCCATTAAATGTTCAACAGGTTTGGGGATCTCTATATGTTCCTCTTTAGATCCATATTCTCCCTCCAAGGAAATACAAGTGTTGTATGAATCTGAAAAATTAAAACAAGGGGAGGTAATACTCAATTTAGTTTCAAAAAAATCAAAAGATAATGAGTTTATAAAAAGATTAACTCCCTGAGCTTGTTTGGATTCAATTTCTTCTTCAAAAGGAGGTGGCTCTTGGAGTTGAATTTCCGTAGATATAGGTAGGTAGTCAGACTCCTCTATCTTCTCTTCAAATTCCACTGCTTGGTTGGTTTCTTCCTTCAATGTTGCTGAATCATTTACATTATTAGGAATACTTGGATCAAGAAGTTCCTCACACTCATTCCAGAAGTTATCCAGATCTTTTTGATCTCCCGTATGAATTTCAATAGCTAAATCTTCTTCATCAATCTTCTCCAACATTGATTGAGATGGGCTCAATGGATCTTCTTTTAATTTCATCAAGGCCTCCATGGGTTCTTCAACTTGAAGGATTTGTGAGGATACTTCTTCCATCAATTTTTCAGGTTCTGGTTCTTGTTCTGGCACTAGTTGTGGATCTTGGGATGCATGTACTTGTTCCAAAATCCACTGTATTGAGGTCTCGAGGTTTTGAACTGTTTGACTAATTCTTTCAAATTGGGATTCAATATCCTTGTGAACTTCTTCTTCTTGGTGTTGTACATTGATCATGTCTTGATAAAATTCCAGAAAATACTCCTGAAGTTCAATTAATTCTCTGGCCAATCCCTCCAACACTGGGTATTCGAGGTTCTCTTTAAGGTTTTCAATGAGATCCTTGAATTCTTCCTCTATGATGATTTTGATTCGAGCTCCTCGAATTTGTCTAGCCAAGAAAGAAACTTTATACTCTATAGACCAAGGTGATTCAATAATTGGTTCTCGCACTGGTGGGTAATTATTCCATGAATTAAAAAAATAATCATTTGAAAACAACATGGTAAAAGATTTTTTTTAATTGAAAAAGTCAAATATTTACAATTAGTTTGTGGCACTACCTCCCCGGCAACGGCGCCAAGTTTGACGCACGCCTGTCGTAGGGCGTGGAAAAACAATTATTTCCTAAGTTAAAATGTAGTAATGTGGTTGACCTAGGATGTCTCCCGAAGAGGAGTGCACACAAAATGGGTTGTCACTTTAAAATGGGGAAAAATGTTGTGAAAGGAAATTTGAAATTCAAATGATTGAAAAACAATGAAATTAAAAGGGTGATTAGGTCGGGGTCGGTTTCCTAATTATAATGCTATCCTTGTTCAATTTAATTCAAACCTCTTCTTCTTAGTTGATTAAAGTGAGTTTCCAAAATCGTTTCCTCTCACTTACTTGGTGAAATTGTTATTGTGAGAGAAAACCTTACCAAGATCTCGGTTTGGTCAACTCTCCTTCCATGTGCAAAATAGTTGTATTGAATATCCTTAATTGAAATGGGCAATACCCGATCGGGTTTTGTTTATCCCAAACAATCAAGAACATTCACTACACCTTTTACACGTACTGACGATCGTCGAGTACTTCACCACTAATTCCTGGTTTATTCCATCGTATATAAACCAGAAATTAGTGGAGTGAGATATTGATTATTTTACCAAGGCAAAAATCAATAACGGAATTAATATTCAAGAACGATCGCACTTGATTATAAAATCCGCTATAAGAAATTGAAAAAAACTTTGAAGAAGAAATAAATTTATTCAATTGCATCCAAGAACTCAAGCATTACAATGTAGAAAACCAACCCTTCCCCAATCACTCCAAAAGTTTACCCCACCATGGTAAGGGTAATCGAGTTGAATGGGGAAGAAGAAGACATTAACAAACTATGAAAAAGAAAATAAATAAAAGAGAAAGCCGAAAAGTTCTCCTTCTTGGTGTCCCAGAAGGAATGGGATGGAGAATGGATGGAGAATGGATGGAGAATGGATGGAGAATGGATGGAGAACGGATGGAGAATGGATGGAGAATGGATGCCTTGAGAGGGTGGAGCTCTCCTCCTTTTATAGCCAGAATGTTTCCCCCGAATGTAGACGCGTTTTATCCCCATTAAATGACATCTTCACGCGTTGAGCCCTTTATGAATGTTGTTCATAATTCCCTTTTCCGTGTCTCCTAAAAATTCCAGCAGATTTTGACATGTATTCCGAGAGTTATGACCGTTTTTCTATGAGCATTTATTCTGTCCAGTCAGACTCTCCAAAACGCAATCCTCCGGATTAGAGTGCTTTAGTGACCCAATAAACGGCCAATTCACTCGGTTCTTCCTTCATAAAAGATTCTCCAGAACTCCTTGCGCGTCCACCCACCGAATTTTACTAGCTTCTGGCCCACAATGGATGAGTTATGGATCCCACATCAAAACTAGGCAGAACTGAAAACAGTTTTCTTGAGCCAATTTGTGAGATTCTTTTGAGCTTCCATATGGCCGATTCAGATTTTGGTCCAAATATATTAAATGAATCCCTGGATGTGTAGAATCTGGAAAAGAAATAAATTTGCAATTTGGATCAGTGTAGATAATGTTATGGCCAAACTACCGAAATAAGTTAAAACTGTTAAAAATCCAAAATGGCCAATTTTTACTATTCAGCTCAAAATAACACCATTATCATAAAAATGAAACAATTCATCTTAGAGGAACAATTTTGTGGGTTTAAAACAATGATATTAAATATAAAATAATTGAACATATTTTTTCTATCAATTCCCCCACACTTAGCACTTGGACTCCTGGACAAGTAAAAATCAAATCAAATCAAAATCAAAACACATATCAATGAGATCAATCAAATCAATTTCAAGAAACAAAAAGATATCATGCCTCATCAAAAACTGTTATTTCAAGTTCTAAATTTAATATTTTAATATATTTCCACTTCATTTATTATCCCATGCACACAAAACACCTACCTCACATGAATTTTCTCTCATCTCACAAATGTAAAGGCTGAACAAGGCTTTTCTCATCCAAACTCACACAAGAGTCACCATAGGTTTGATAAATTCCTACTTCTCCACCCGATGTGAGTCAAGGAAATGTGTTTCTCATGAGGACTTTTTAGGGTTGTTCTGTGGCTTCTGGTCGGTAGGATTTAGATGTTAAAAGTTCTGAGGCCGAAAAAGGAAGGCTTGGCTCTTATTGAAGCAGAATTGCAAGATTCTAGTTTTCACTCAAATATGGTCTCCTTCACTTCCCCTTTGTTGAAAATAGGATTCATCATCATTCAATCAGCTCAGCAGCAAACATTTCAAATTTTTTTAAAGCTCCAGATAGGCACAACATTCTTTTTATATTGGAAGCTCCAGAAAGGCACAACTTCTCTTTTCATAAAAGCTCCAGAAAAGGCACATCTTTCAACAGAATTATTTTTCAGCATCACACACATCTCTTCCACAATTTATTTTCCACCCAAAGTATAACCAAATGAGGTAGTACACCACAAGACATCATCCCCCACACTTAACTTCAACAAGATCATGCAATTTTACTTCAAGAGCAGGTATGATAGGGAAAATTGGCTTGTAATGTGGCTAACCTAACAGGCAATTCATGGCTACTAGGGGCTACAATAAAGGATACATGTAAAGGTGGGCCATAATGAAAAGGATTATTTTGAAAAGGGGGATTCAAACAAAATAAATGCCTCAATCATTTAAAACACACGTACCCCAAACCCTCAAGTTTTGAAAGGAATAAATCAAATTCTGGTTAAAGCAAGCATGGTCTAGTTCTCTCAAGAAATGAGGTGAATGAAAAGAATATGACAAAAATGGTTCAGAAGACTCACAAGAAAGTTATTTCAATGATATAGACAGTGAAATATGGCATGAGATTCAAAAATCAGTGTACTTTTCATGAAATTCTAAAATATTTGAACTTGAAAAGAAGTCATTTCAGCATTCATTGAAGCTCGGTTTCATGAAATAGATTGGTTCACTCATTGAAATGGGTTTCAAAAATGGTATTGATAATCTTTTCAGCTCAAAAGTTTCAGAAACACACCAAAAATTGAAAAATAAACACACAAAAATTTGAAAACACACAATTTTTTTATTTTTTTTATTTTTTGAAAACAAACATCAAATAAAAATCCAATACTACAAAGGTTACCTCCCCCATACTTAAATGATGCATTGTCCTCGATGCATTTATGTGGATTTAACATGTAAGGAAATTTTCAAATTAATCACAACATCAAGAAAGTGTGAAAGAGAGGTACAACCTGATTTATTCGTAGTGCAATATTGAGTTAAG
Source organism: Viscum album (assembly GCA_963277665.1). Taxonomy (NCBI): domain Eukaryota; kingdom Viridiplantae; phylum Streptophyta; class Magnoliopsida; order Santalales; family Viscaceae; genus Viscum; species Viscum album. The sequence goes on along the minus strand of OY728153.1, from coordinate 515,825,443 downwards.
ATTCCAAGTGTTGCACTCTGAAAACCTACAAATAAAAGAACAAAAGTAAACATAAGATATTTATTAAAAGAAATGAAAATAGAAATAGGATGAGAATAGAAGGATAAATCTTGGTTTAATCCCCCAAGTGGGCCCTGGGTTTTGACTGCCTCCAGAGGGGCAGTTCTAATAATTTATCCCCAATCTGATGGTGGGTGAGGTTTCTTTGATTTCAACCACCACATGTGGCTCTTCCCAGCTTTCATTTCATTGTTCTTGTTGAGGAGGACTCCATAGATAGAGTACACCAGATCCACCCCCTTATCAATGTGGTACACCGTGCATGGTGGGGGTAGGATGAAGTACAAAGCCTCCTCCTTCTTGGGTTCCTCATGAACAACATCATCTTTATTATCTAGTGGTTGATGAAGGTATGATACATCTGGGCAAAAATCAAAGGGAATGTCAGAGTTTAATTCTATTTGAAAAAAATTAAATCATGAAGAATCAATATCAAATTCTTCCCTTTCAAAGTAAGTATCTTGTGTCTCATTTTCCACCAGAAAATCCACTTTGATATTCTCTTTTACTCCCTCCATTAAATGTTCAACAGGTTTTGGGATCTCTAGATGTTCCTCTTTAGATCCATATTCTCCCTCCAAGGAAATACAAGTGTTGGATGAATCTGACAAATTAAAACAAGGGGAGGTAATACTCAATTTAGTTTCAAAAAAATAAAAAGATAATGAGTTTATAAAAAGATTAACTCCCTGAGCTTGTTTGGATTCAATTTCTTCTTCAAAAGGAGGTGGCTCTTGGAGTTGAATTTCCGTAGATATAGGTAGGTAGTCAGACTCCTCTATCTTCTCTTCAAATTCCACTGCTTGGTTGGTTTGTTCCTTCAATGTTGCTGAATCATTTACATTATTAGGAATACTTGGATCAAGAAGTTCCTCACACTCATTCTAGAAGTTATCCAGATCTTTTTGATCTCCCGTATGAATTTCAATAGCTAAATCTTCTTCATCAATCTTCTCCAACATTGATTGAGATGGGATCAATGGATCTTCTTTTAATTTCATCAAGGCCTCCATGGGTTCTTCAACTTGAAGGATTTGTGAGGATACTTCTTCCATCAATTTTTCAGGTTCTGGTTCTTGTTCTGGCTCCAGTTGTGGATCTTGGGATGCATGTACTTGTTCCAAAATCCACTGTATTGAGGTATCGAGGTTTTGAACTGTTTGACTAATTCTTTCAAATTGGGATTCAATATCCTTGTGAACTTCTTCTTCTTGGTGTTGTACATTGATCATGTCTTGATAAAATTCCGGAAAATACTCCTGAAGTTCAATTAATTCTCTGGCCAATCCCTCCAACACTGGGTATTCGAGGTTCTCTTTAAGGTTTTCAATGAGATCCTTGAATTCTTCCTCTATGATGATTTTGATTCGAGCTCCTCGAATTTGTCTAGCCAAGAAAGAAACTTTATACTCTATAGACCAAGGTGATTCAATAATTGGTTCTCGCACTGGTGGGTAATTATTCCATGAATTAAAAAAATAATCATTTGAAAACAACATGGTAAAAGATTTTTTTTAATTGAAAAAGTCAAATATTTACAATTAGTTTGTGGCACTACCTCCCCGGCAACGGCGCCAAGTTTGACGCACGCCTGTCGTAGGGCGTGGCAAAAAAATTATTTCCTAAGTTAAAATGTAGTAATGTGGTTGACCTAGGATGTCTCCCGAAGAGGAGTGCACACAAAACGGGTTGTCACTTTAAAACGGGGGAAAAATGTTGTGAAAGGAAATTTGAAATTCAAATGATTGAAAAACAATGAAATTAAAAGGGTGATTAGGTCAGGGTCGGTTTCCTAATTATAATGCTATCCTTGTTCAATTTAATTCAAACCTCTTCTTCTTAGTTGATTAAAGTGAGTTTCCACAATCGTTTCCTCTCACTTCCTTGGTGAAATTGTTATTGTGAGAGAAAACCTTACCAAGATCTCGGTTTGGTCAACTCTCCTTCCATGTGCAAAATAGTTGTATTGAATATCCTTAATTGAAATGGGCAATACCCGATCGGGTTTTGTTTATCCCAAACAATCAAGAACATTCACTACACCTTTTACACGTACTGACGATCGTCGAGTACTTCACCACTAATTCCTGGTTTATTCCATCGTATATAAACCAGAAATTAGTGGAGGGAGATATTGATTATTTTACCAAGGCAAAAATCAATAACGGAATTAATATTCAAGAACGATCGCACTTGATTATAAAATCCGCTATAAGAAATTGAAAACAACTTTGAAGAAGAAAGAAATTTATTCAATTGCGTCCAAGAACTCAATCATTACAATGTATAAAACCAACCCTTCCCCAATCACTCCAAAAGTTTACCCCACCATGGTAAGGGTAATCGAGTTGAATGAGGAAGAAGAAGACATTAACAAACTATGAAAAAGAAAATAAATAAAAGAGAAAGCCGAAAAGTTCTCTTTCTTAGTGTCCCGGAAGGAATGGGATGGAGAATGGATGGAGAATGGATGGAGAATGGATGGAGAATGGATGGAGAATGGATGGAGAATGGATGGAGAATGGATGCCTTGAGAGGGTGGAGCTCTCCTCCTTTTATAGCCAGAATGTTTCCCCCGAATGTCGACGCGTTTTATCCCCATCAAATGACATCTTCACGCGTTGAGCCCTTCATTAATGTTGTTCATAATTCCCTTGTCCGTGTCTCCTAAAAATTCCAGCATATTTTGACATGTATTCCGAGAGTTATGACCGTTTTTCTATGAGCATTTATTCTGTCCAGTCAGACTCTCCAAAACGCAATCCTCCGGATTAGAGTGCTTTAGTGACCCCATAAACGGCCAATTCACTCGGTGCTTCCTTCATAAAAGATGCTCCATAACTCCTTTCGCGTCCACCCACCGAATTTTACTAGCTTTGGGCCCACAGTGGATGAGTTATGGATCCCACATCAAAACAAGGCAGAACTGAAAACAGTTTTCTTGAGCCAATTTGTGAGCTTCTTTTGAGCTTCCATATGACCGATTCAGATTTTGGTCCAAATATATTAAATGAATCCCTGTATGTGTAGAATCTGGAAAAGAAAGAAATTTGCAATTTGGATCAGTGTAGATAATGTTATGTCTAAACTACCGAAATAAGTTAAAACTGTTAAAAATCCAAAATGGCCAATTTTTACTATTCAGCTCAAAATAACACCATTACCATAAAAATGAAACAATTCATATTAGAGGAACAATTTTGTGGGTTTAAAACAATGATATTAAATATAAAATAATTGAAAATATTTTTTCTATCAATTCCCCCACACTTAGCACTTGGACTCCTGGACAAGTAAAAATCAAATCAAATCAAAATCAAAACACATATCAATGAGATCAATCAAATCAATTTCAAGAAACAAAAAGATATCATGCCTCATCAAAAACTGTTATTTCAAGTTATACATTTAATATTTTAATATATTTCCACTTCATTTCTTATCCCATGCACACAAAACACCTACCTCACATGAATTTTCTCTCATCTCACAAATGTAAAGGCTGAACAAGGCTTTTCTCATCCAAACTCACACAAGAGTCACCATAGGTTTGATAAATTCCTACTTCTCCACCCGATGTGAGTCAAGTACATGTGTTTCTCATGAGGACTTTTTAGGGTTGTTATGTGGCTTCTGGTTGGTAGGATTTAGATGTTAAAAGTTCTGAGGCCGAAAAAGGAAGGCTTGGCTCTTATTGAAGCAGAATTGCAAGATTCTAGTTTTCACTCAAATATGGTCTCCTTCACTTCCCCTTTGTTGAAAATAGGATTCATCATCATTCAATCAGCTCAGCAGCAAACATTTCAATTTTTTTTAAAGCTCCAGATAGGCACAGATTTCTTTTTATATTGGAAGCTCCAGAAAGGCACAGCTTCTCTTTTCATAAAAGCTCCAGAAAAGGCACATCTTTCAACAGAATTATTTTTCAGCATCACACACATCTCTTCCACAATTTATTTTCCACCCAAAGTATAACCAAATGAGGTATTACACCACAAGACATCATCCCCCACACTTAAGTTCAACAAGATCATGCAATTTTACTTCAAGAGCAGGTATGATAGGGAAAATTGGCTTGTAATGTGGCTAACCTAACAGGAAATTCATGGCTACTAGGGGCTACAATGAAGGATAAATGTAAAGGTGGAACATAATGAAAAGGATTATTTTGAAAAGTGTGCTTCAAAAAAAATAAATGCCTCAATCATTTAAAACACACGTACCCCAAACCCTCAAGTTTTGAAAGGAATAAATCAAATTCTGGTTAAAGCAAGCATGGTCTAGTTCTCTCAAGAAATGAGGTGAATGAAAAGAATATGACAAAAATGGTTCAGAAGCCTCACAGGAAAGTTATTTCAATGATATAGACAGTGAAATATGGCATGAGATTCAAAAATCAGTGTACTTTTCATGAAATTCTAAAATATTTGAACTTGAAAAGAAGTCATTTTAGCATTCATTGAATCTCGGTTTCATGAAATAGATTGGTTCACTCATTGACATGGGTTTCAAAAATGGTATTGATAATCTTTTCAGCTCAAAAGTTTCAGAAACACACCAAAAATTGAAAAATAAACACACAAAAATTTGAAAACACACAATTTTTTTTATTTTTTGAAAACAAACATCAAATAAAAATCCTATACTACAAAGGTTCCCTCCCCCATACTTAAATGATGCATTTTCCTCGATGCATTTAAGTGTATTTAACATGTAAGGAAATTTTCAAATTAATCACAACATCAAGAAAGTGTGAAAGAGAGGTACAACCTGATTTATTCGTAGTGCAATATTGAGTTAAGATTCCAAGTGTTGCACTCTGAAAACCTACAAATAAAAGAACAAAAGTAAACATAAGATATTTATTAAAAGAAATGAAAATAGAAATAGGATGAGAATATAAGGATAAATCTTGGTTTAATCCCCCAAGTGGGCCCTGGGTTTTGACTACCTCCAGAGGGGCAGTTCTAATAATTTATCCCCAATCTGATGGTGGGTGAGGTTTCTTTGATTTGAACCACCACATGTGGCTCTTCCGAGCTTTAATTTCATTGTTCTTGTTGAGGAGGACTCCATAGATAGAGTACACCAGATCCACCCCCTTATCAATGTGGTACACCGTGCATGGTGGGGGTAGGATGAAGTACAAAGCCTCCTCCTTCTTGGGTTCCGCATGAACAACATCATCTTTATTATCTAGTGGTTGATGAAGGTATGATACATCTAGGGAAAAATCAAAGGGAATGTCAGAGTTTAATTCTATTTGAAAAAAATTAAAGCATGAAGAATCAATATCAAATTCTTCCCTTTCAAAGTAAGTATCTTGTGTCTCATTTTCCACCAGAAAATCCACTTTGATATTCTCTTGTACTCCCTCCATTAAATGTTCAACAGGTTTGGGGATCTCTAGATGTTCCTCTTTAGATCCATATTCTCCCTCCAAGGAAATACAAGTGTTGGATGAATCTGAAAAATTAAAACAAGGGGAGGTAATACTCAATTTAGTTTCAAAAAAATCAAAAGATAATGAGTTTGTAAAAATATTAACTCCCTGAGCTTGTTTGGATTCAATTTCTTCTTCAAAAGGAGGTGGCTCTTGGAGTTGAATTTCCGTAGATATAGGTAGGTAGTCAGACTCCTCTATCTTCTCTTCAAATTCCACTACTTGGTTGGTTTCTTCCTTCAATGTTGCTGAATCATTTACATTATTAGGAATACTTGGATCAAGAAGTTCCTCACACTCATTCCAGAAGTTATCCAGATCTTTTTGATCTCCCGTATGAATTTCAATAGCTAAATCTTCTTCATCAATCTTCTCCAACATTGATTGAGATGGGCTCAATGGATCTTCTTTTAATTTCATCAAGGCCTCCATGGGTTCTTCAACTTGAAGGATTTGTGAGGATACTTCTTCCATAAATTTTTCAGGTTCTGGTTCTTGTTCTGGCTCCAGTTGTGGATCTTGGGATGCATGTACTTGTTCCACAATCCACTGTATTGAGGTCTCGAGGTTTTGAACTGTTTGACTAATTCTTTCAAATTGGGATTCAATATCCTTGTGAACTTCTTCTTCTTGGTGTTGTACATTGATCATGTCTTGATAAAATTCCGGAAAATACTCCTGAAGTTCAATTAATTCTCTGGCCAATCCCTCCAAAACTGGGTATTCGAGGTTCTATTTAAGGTTTTCAATGAGATCCTTGAATTCTTCCTCTATGATGATTTTGATTCGAGCTCCTCGAATTTGTCTAGCCAAGAGAGAAACTTTATACTCTATAGACCAAGGTGATTCAATAATTGGTTCTCGCACTGGTGGGTAATTATTCCATGAATTAAAAAAATAATCATTTGAAAACAACATGGTAAAAGATTTTTTTTAATTGAAAAAGTCAAATATTTACAATTAGTTTGTGGCACTACCTCCCCGGCAACGGCGCCAAGTTTGACGCACGCCTGTCGTAGGGCGTGGAAAAACAATTATTTTCTAAGTTAAAATGTAGTAATTTGGTTGACCTAGGATGTCTCCCGAAGAGGAGTGCACACAAAACGGGTTGTCACTTTAAAACGGGGGAAAAAATGTTGTGAAAGGAAATTTGAAATTCAAATGATTGAAAAACAATGAAATTAAAAGGGTGATTAGGTCGGGGTCGGTTTCATAATTATAATGCTATCCTTGTTCAATTTAATTCAAACCTCTTATTCTTAGTTGATTAAAGTGAGTTTCCACAATCGTTTCCTCTCACTTCCTTGGTGAAATTGTTATTGTGAGAGAAAACCTTACCAAGATCTCGGTTTGGTCAACTCTCATTCCATGTGCAAAATAGTTGTATTGAATATCCTTAATTGAAATGGGCAATACCCGATCGGGTTTTGTTTATCCCAAACAATCAAGAACATTCACTACACCTTTTACACGTACTGACGATCGTCGAGTACTTCACCACTAATTCCTGGTTTATTCCATCGTATATAAACCAGAAATTAGTGGAGGGAGATATTGATTATTTTACCAAGGCAAAAATCAATAACGGAATTAATATTCAAGAACGATCGCACTTGATTATAAAATCCGCTATAAGAAATTGAAAAAAACTTTGAAGAAGAAAGAAATTTATTCAATTGAGTCCAAGAACTCAAGCATTACAATGTAGAAAACCAACCCTTCCCCAATCACTCCAAAAGTTTACCCCACCATGGTAAGGGTAATCGAGTTGAATAGGGAAGAAGAAGACATTAACAAACTATGAAAAAGAAAATAAATAAAAGAGAAATCCGAAAAGTTCTCCTTCTTGGTGTCCCGGAAGGAATGGGATGGAGAATGGATGGATAATGGATGGAGAATGGATGGATAATGGATGGAGAATGGATGGAGAATGGATGGAGAATGGATGCCTTGAGAGGGTGGAGCTCTCCTCCTTTTATAGCCAGAATGTTTTCCCCGAATGTCGACGCGTTTTATCCCCATTAAATGACATCTTCACACGTTGAGCCCTTCATGAATGTTGTTCATAATTCCCTTGTCCGTGTCTCATCAAAATTACAGCAGATTTTGACATGTATTCCGAGAGTTATGACCGTTTTTATATGAGAATTTATTCTGTCCATTCAGACTCTCCAAAACGAAATCCTCCGGATTAGAGTGCTTTAGTGACCCAATAAACGGCAAATTCACTCGGTGCTTCCTTCATAAAAGATTCTCCAGAACTCCTTGTGCGTCCACCCACCGAATTTTACTAGCTTTGGGCCTACAGTGGATGAGTTATGGATCCCACATCAATACTAGGCAGAACTGAAAACAGTTTTCTTGAGCCAACTTGTGAGCTTCTTTTGAGCTTCCATATGGCCGATTCAGATTTTGGTCCAAATATATTAAATGAATCTATGGATGTGTAGAATCTGGAAAAGAAAAAAATTTGCAATTTTTATCAGTGTAGATAATGTTATGGCCAAACTACCGAAATAAGTTAAAACTGTTAAAAATCCAAAATGGCCAATTTTTACTATTCAGCTCAAAATAACACCATTATCATAAAAATGAAACAATTCATCTTAGAGGAACAATTTTGTGGGTTTAAAAAAATGATATTAAATATAAAATAATTGAAAATATTTTCTCTATCAGGGCTATGTGAAGAATTAGTAGCTATTAGCATGCCTATTTGAAAAATCAAAAGGTAGGGCAACATGACATGGAACACTACTCGGGGAACTGAGAAGTCACTGTGCACAAGCCTGGAGGGCCGCACGGAGGAGGTGTGCACAATATAGGGACGTTACATGAAAAAGGAGATCGAACATGATACCTTGAAATAAGATAAATACATGGAGTATATAATAAGGGGTGCACACAATATTGAAGGCTTGCATATAGAATCAAAGGCCATGCACAATATTAGAGCCTAGTGTGCAAAGGGAAGGGGTACCGAGTGCAAGATGTACTATAAAAGTATAAGTCTTGTGCGCAAGAGGGTTGTTTTTCACACACTTGACTAGGGAAAAAATTAAATGGTTGAGGGTCAAGCCCTAGTGGGCCCACGCAAGGGGGGACCCATGGGAGACATGTCGTGCAAGATCTAATACCTTGGTATCATGACATTCACACGGTTGCGGAAGGGGTCTTCGTACATTCACATGAGTGAAAATTCCACTTTTGGAGTATTACCCCAAAGGGAGGGGGCCACCCTTTTATTTATATGTGAAAATATGGATAGGAGCATGAAAGGATGTTGATGCGGAATATATCGTTTAACATCACATTTGGCATGTAAGAGCCTTGTGTATAGAATTTATTCCTGCATGTCGATCCGACTTCCTTCGTACATATGACTTGGCCATTTTTCCGGAATCTAGAACAGACGATGGGTTTTGATGTCACATTTGGCAAATAGGAACCTTTCACATGGATTTAATTCTTGCATTCATGCTTACAATCTTGTTCATGGATTCCTTGGGATTTTCGGGATCATTTGTGGGTGCTTAGATACACCCACCGATGGATTCAAGCAGAATTTGGCGCCAACAGATTTATCATGTGATGATTATGAAATTCCTTAAGTGATAATACAAAGATAACTTATGTGAAGTTCCTATAATTCCCTACTTATAGAGAATATATGACCTCGGGTGATGAGAATTGGATTACTCTTGATAGTCCAAACATTCAATTGGTGGATAGAATTGGATTCACAAGGTGTAGAGACAAGGATTCCTTATATAATGAGTGTAAGATTCCCCTTGGAATTAAACTAAGAAGAAAAATTTCCTTCCTATTTAGACCTAGATCATATATCTATCCTTTTAAATTTTATAGCGATCATTGATGTTACTAACTAATTCCCATTTTAAGATGGAATCAATAACATGATTCATGAGCAAGTATTAAATCTATTAAGGTATCTCATAATGGAAAATATTCTTTATAGAGATACATGTTCTAAACTACCATATCCCCTTTTGATATGGGTTCTTCATCATCACTAAGTTGGTGATAGTCCTCTTTCATTTGAAAATAGGGATTGTGAGGCACAAATTGAGATAATACTAAAGAAATTTGACATAATGGTCATGGAAAAATTATTATAATGACAAAAAATTGAGATTATATCTTTGATAAAGCCCAAAATGATGCCAAATCCTCATCTATAGATGAATTTCATCAAATAATTGATTTTCAACCATCAATAAAAAGAAAAATAAAGTTAAAAATATCCACTCACAAGCTCCCTCCATTTGGTTTATCACTAACCTATGGGTATCCACACCAATGTGACTCTCATAATTTTCCATCACCTGGTGGTCCCTCCCCATGACTTGATATATGTTTCCAAACCTGAATAATTCTTCTATGAACCTAATTTTGGAACTTTCGATTATCCAAAATGAGATTGCTGAATCATTATCCTTTTCAATGGCCAATAGTGAACACCCGATGAATTTGGGAGGTAAAACCATGGAAAATTCGAAGAGTGGAATTAATGGTAGAAATTGTGAAGCCCAATCACTGATAGTTGGTGTGAATGGCATATAATATGTATAAGGATATCAAGAAACATATATTTTATTTTTTGGAATAGAAGTAGGTATTTTTACATGTCCATATGGCAGGGAAAGAAGATTACAAATATATAATTCATGCTCAAAATCATGAATAATATATTATCATTGAAACAAAAAATCCATACCATATGCTTGTATTGATCACTACTGAATAAAACATCCATTTTTGAGAATGACATTGATCATTAATTTATTTATCTTTTGATTTCTCCATGATCTCCCAAACCTCCTCATTTCTTCTCTTATCTAAATTTGTTTTATGTAACACAATAATTACAATCAATAGATATAATTTTATAATTGAGGCATAGGGTTTTTAGCAATTAATCCATTAATTAATTAATTAATTCCACCCACTGTGACATGACCAATGTAACTCTAATGTGAATGAATATTATATTGTACCTTGGATAATACCCCCATTTTAGACACAACTATGATATTAGATTTCAATTATAAGGCTCCATATTGAAGGGACACTATTATTACTATGAATTAATACATGTGTGTTGTGAATAATATATAATTTTTAAAATATTATTATCAAGACACATCAATGACCACAAATACACACTTCCATAGAAACTCATCATAAAATTGTTATTCAAAATATTGTGAAGGTTCAAATAGAAAAACAAGTGTCTCTACATCCTGTCATCCTTCAAATATTTTCACCACTAAAAGTATAACCTACCCTAAGTAGTGATATAATTGATAAAAAATTTCATTATAACACTCATAAAATATATCTTGAAGGTTCCCGTGCTTATAAATGATGCACACCAATGAAATAACTGACCCATATAGATTCTACTCTTATTGGTCCTTGATCAACAATAGGTACTCTAACATGTTTACTCTTTCATAGATGTCCAAATCACCCTAGTCAATGATGTGTAATGTTACATTCCTGTATATCCTCAACTATGACATGTGGATGCATTTGTTCCCCCAATCTAACTCTAGGGAAAAAATTTAGTGGAATGAAAACTCTATCACATTTCATTAGACCTGAAAGGGACTAATGAATCTTAGATAAACCATTCCACCCTGACTAAATCTCCAAAAAATAGAAAATTGAGAGACTTTAAAGAACATGGGCCAACCACATAATATTCCAACGGACTCTATAATCAATTAATTGGGGAATTTTGACCTATATGATCAGTCTTTATGCACATTTTGATCACCCTCATCTTATATTCCATCACCCACGCCAACTCTATCCCCATTAGTGATGGATCTTCCAACTCCATCCATCATGAGGATGACCTGAATGGTCACCCATATAAGGATAAAAATGTACCTTTCCAATGGTGGGGTGGTTTTTTTGTTGTACTTGAATACTACTATAGGTCAAAAATCATCTTAATTTTTTTCCAAAATATAACAATCAATCTCTCCACTTATACTCAATAACCTGAATTATTTTCTTAGTATTTTCATAATTCTATGGGTGGAATAATTTACTCATATATAAATGAGTGTATAATACCTCATAAAATCTCCTCTATAACACATACATGATTTGTGGATCTCATTTGGAAATTATTTTTAAGGGTACCCAACATAGTTTGATCACATACAGCATGTATAAATATCCAAATTTATTTAATGAATTATACTACCAAATGGAAAGGATGTTATGAAACATGGTTAGTCAATTGATGAGAAATTAGATAGAATAGTAAGACCTAAATAATAAGTGAAGCCATGTTATGAAATCCATTGATTTTATATCCTAATTATACAACAAAACCTCAAGGGTTTTGGTAAAACTTTCTAGGAAATTATGGTCTACCTTTACTTAATAACGGAAGATGCACTACAAGATAAGTTCAACTACTCTCTTCTTCATAAATTCCTACCAAAATTGATTATTTATGTGATAGTAAATATTCATAAATAGAGGTAGTAACCCAAAATATAATGTACTGAACTAGCTTAGTAACTCCTCTAGTAGTGAAACTGAAGACAACTTCCATACTTTAAATCTAATAATGTGATCCCCACCATAAAAATATATATCTTGTGTATCACTTTATATTATCTAGTTGTGAAAAACTTTTAAATTGGTCTCCCCTAGTTGGGAATCCCACATATTATGAATAAGAAAATGGGAAACCCCCACCAGTTAATGATAATAAACTTATTCCTTATATACAATGGATAATTTAAATTAGGAAAAATGCATTTATTACACTCCCAAAAACTGATAACAAGACTTCATTATATGGGAATAGACCTCCATGTTTTTCATTCCCAGTATATTGGGTATATTGAAGTCACAATACTACATGAACTACAATGAATTCCTATTACTTAGGTTAATATATATTTGAGTAAAGGTATACCTTATAATATTATCATATGTAAACATAATTAATCACTTAACATGAAGGTATTGCCTTAAATTATACATGGTTAACACTACAAATGCTAATTACGAATCAAGGGTTATGTAGTTCTTGTCATGAGTACTCAAATATATATAACCATAACTAATTAGCACCTATATACTCATTAGTACTAAACCATTATCAATCTCTAAGGAATACCAAAACAACAGGTACTCGACTCACTCATCCAATAATATCAAGAAAGTATCATTTTTTAATTTCCTCTTTAGCTTATTAAATGAAATATATCATTGTTCAAACCAAAAAAATTATTTCCCCTGTCAAGTAAGTGTAGTCATAGGGTCTACAATCATAGAGAAATCATCTTGAATCTATAGTAATAACCCTCAAAATCAAAGAAACTATACACCTTGAACACACTCTTTGGTTGTTCCCAATGTATCACTACCTTGAATTTATATATATAAACAAATAATCCACTCGTTGATATGGAATTATCCAAGAATAAAACCTCTTAAATAAAAAACTAACACTTAGATATCTTTTTATAGAGCTTGTTCTCTTAGAGGTAACCCAAAATGATCTTTATATGCTTTACATTTTGGCCATATAATTTTGAAAAGAAGAGGATGACACTGATGAGTAAAATCACAAAACAACCTAAGAAAATATGAATAATCTAGTTAACAAATCCAAATAACGCCATTAGTGAATTATTAATACCGAAGGCTATCACTAAAAACACATAATGTACACAGTGGAATTAGATTGAAATTTTTAGGATGCTCTCCTCATAAACTCATTGCAGGGGATAACCATACCTAATAATGATCTTCAAAAACATCATTGTTACCTTATACTAGTTGAAATCCTAAATTTCACTTGATTAAGGAATCTATAGTCAATAAAAAGACTCAATATCTCATTCTCCTCCTTGGTGAACAATATTAGAGCTTACTCATGGGATAGAATGAGTCAGATGAAACCTTTCTTTCATATCCATTCAACCATGCCTTTAACTCCCTATGATTAGTTAGGGATATCCTATAAGATATAAAAGATATTAGAGTGGCCCTACAATGCACATGGAAAAAGAATATAACAAAATGATTAGGCTAAAATCCTAGAATATCTTTATGTAAGAAAAACTTACACTCTACCATTAGTGTAAGATAATCATCTATGGTTTCCACAACACATAGATCCAAACTCAACAACTGGTGGGTAATCATCTTAAAAATCCCATGCATAAGGCCTACTTATCTATGTTGAATTTATCACTCACACATAAAGGGAATATAGATCCATTATTTAGGAAGAACATCAATCTCCTATTATAGTAGTTTATCTAGGAATTTTAACGTAGAAAGCTAATCCATAGCATGGATAAAGTTATAGGTATTTATCATAATAAAAAGTATGAATCAAAAAAACTTATATCAATTATGAAAAATCATGTACCATTGGGGGATGTTAGTGAGTTTGGAATTTCATCAAGTAAGATTCTGTAGTCTCATGGGTTGGGATATGGGATCTAACATTATCTCTACCCATTAAACTAGGGTTTATGTAAAAAATGAATGAAATAATCCAGTTTCTATGTATTGGTTCCAGTGTAGAGAATAAAAAAAATCATATATTAAGTTTTTTCAGGTGTATCTGGGTTGTAAACCTTCTTCACATACATATTCCCACACCCTTGATATCCATCCCTCTTTACATGATGTGGATTTCATGGTAGTCGGAAGTGGTGGGATATTATCTTAGTGTCCTCCTCCTCAAGTTTGTAATCATGGTTCCCCACCAACTTCTATGATAAATACATGACCTAAGAGACCAACTTGACTACCTTAGGGAGTCCCCTACTAACATCACTAACTCATTCATAGAGTTCCACACATCTCTTAGCTACTTCTTGTTAATGAATGGTTAGTTAGTCTCATTATAGATTACTTTACTCTTGAAAAGTATAACAATACATGTTCCCTGCTAACTAGAACCTATATGAAACCACTGAGATTTCAATCATGTGGTCTAAGACTATTCATAAACCCGTCTCTTATAAAATGGCCTAGATGCATGGTTTCATATAGTTGCTGATGATGAATCTAGTCCTAAATGATTTCCTCCGACAACTACTTCCTACTTTACCTATACCAAGAATCAATCCATCACCAAGGTTTGGTATATAATCTCAACATAAGTGGGAATATAGAGAGGGATTGGTTATTTTTTGGATGTCTCTATGGATTCCATTCTCAAACTTCCATTATCAACATGGTCCATTATAAATATTTTTGAGGGAATACCTTGTGAGATTAGTGAATATTGAAAAATACTTAACAACAAACATAATTCTCTACTACAACTCAGACAACTCTTGAGTGTGAAAAAACATTAAATTTTCAAGTAAGTAATACTCATGGAAAATTCACTCAATCATGATCCATGAAACATTCTCCAAATCATGGTTATTGATTATCATGTTCTACTAGAGACCCACCACACCTTGGAGATAATAGGATTTAAACAGTACTATCTAATTAGAATTTACTTGAACAAGGTGGGGGACTCAAAACATTATCTTAAGCTACTCCCCTACCTCTAGACTATCAGGGTTTCCTTATGATGTAGGCATTCCCTGTCATTACTATTCATGAAATGAACTAGAAATAAAAATATACTCATTATACCTAATAGAATAACCAGTTTCAAAGTAGGTGGAATAATGTCGACGCATACTGTGGTAGGTACAACCACATTCCACTAGATGAGTGGAGACAATGTATGGAACACGCCTGGTGGAAATGAGTCATGATCCATACCCTATTTGGTAGCATAATCCCTCATTATAATATTGAAATGAAGCTCAATCTCTAGTAATGGGATGTCAAAACACTACCTTGAAATTTAAACTAGTTTTATGTGTGAAAAAAATCCTACTATTTAAATAGATGTACCATAATAATAAATAATATCTTATGAGATAACCGTAAATGGACATGAAAATCGATAACGATTTAAAATATGATTCATGTACCATTTATTATCCCACAAAACTAGTTTATTAGTGTAATGGGTCAAAAAAAAGGACATCAGAGTCCTTTTTAGTTGATACGTTAACCACTTCACCAATAATGGGTTCCCAAGTCCAAATACAGAACCTACTAATCTTTAATACTATTTCCATAAATCATCCAACCAAGTATGATAATAACTATTTCTCTAATATATTCCCTGAGGAAAAAAAATATTTGATATATCTATGACATGAACCAACACACCAAGACTCCTCCCAGGAAATGGTGAGTCAAGTGTTCTACCCCAATCTTTCTTATAATAACCCAAGGGATAGTGAATACCACTGACAAGGCATGTCACATATAATAAGAGGACTTATCCTAATGAAATTGTATATAAAACACACCTCTACATAGGGATTCCTAATATAGAGTAAGGATAATCGGTACTAGGTACTATATATATATATATATATAATACATGTGACCACTGGGATGCCCTAAACACATACTCCCTAATCTAGTGCTCCTAAATAGATTCATCATATTATAGATTTGAAATGAACTAATGGAACCAAATTTTGACCACCAAAAATTACATTATCTATGAAAAATATTTACTAACATACATTGGATGAAAATTTTAGGGTTAACATCTTAGAGGGTTAGGATGTAAATTTAACTAAAAAAATCCCTGTATTTCTCATCAAATTGAAATTTTTACCACTGTATAAGAAACTAATTAATCTATAATATATATTAAACATATCTCACAAATTCTACATGCATTTAATTTTCTTATAAGCATACTATGTGTAACACACTTTGTTATAACCTAGGGAAAGGGAAACATAAGAGGTGTAGTTCTTAACAATTTGTTTTGGTTTAAATTATTCTTCTGTAATATTAAAATATAATTAAATCATCATTATATAATAAAATATACTGAGATTTTATTATTTTTATACAATAACCTATTTCCATATCCTTTTCCATTTAATGGGAAATGAAACCTTCAAATGTGTGCACGATAGACTACCACCATGAAAACATATGTAAATCATTTTCCACAAATGAATCTAAAATCTAGATATAATGAATGATATAATGTTTATTTATGATATTAATGACATAATAATTCTAATTTTATAATAATAGTACATCTAGATTCTTACAATCCAATCTAATGTAAAATGTCGCTCGGTCGTACGTGTGGACTACTGCCTCCACGAAGTGATGCAATTTATTTTTATTTTTATTTTTACATGGATTTTAATAAGAGTGGATTTAATAAATAAATATCACATATATTATATAATAATTATTCTATAATGGTGAATTATAATTTTAATTTTTTCATTCCAACTGTCTAAAAAATTGGATCATCGTTCATTTGTACGTACGACCAACCATTTCCATGAGCGATGCAATTTTTCAATATCTAATTTTATGGATGACATTAAGTATGTATATAATAAATAAATATATAAATATATATATATATTATTTCTAAAATTATTAACATTTTTTATGTGATTAAATAATGATAAATTTATAAGGACTAAAATACCGAATTGAAACATGAATGGAAAAACAAAACAGTTATCACATGGGGAAGTGATTTTAGAAAAGAATTGTTAATAAATTAGTTACAAAAGTTTATAAGTAAATAATATATTGTATTATATATATGATTATTCTTATTTAATATATTAATAATAAATATATATTTATTATATATGAGGTTCATACATGTACAAAGTAAATCATTCCTAAGGTAATGATTTATTTAACCATTTCATCATTATTAAATATTTTTTATAATTAAGTATCTATTGAAGTATTATTTTATATTGTAATCACAAAATCCATATATTTTATTATAATATATTTATAAATTACATGTATTACTTTTAATTTCATCCCTTTATATACTCATGGAATTGAATTTTTTTTAAGTAAAATCAACCTTCTATTTTCAACCCAGTCAGGAATATTCCTCTTCCATTTTAATGTTTTCATTAAAATGACTAAAACAATTTTTTTTTAAATTCTATAATTATTTATTATATTAATTTTTACCCATGATTTAATTTTTAAAAAATGGTTTAAAATGATTCATCTTATCATTTTCTAAATGATGAAATATTTGACCTTTTTAAAAAAGTCTGAAAGGAATGTTTTTTAACATATAAGGCATGAATGTAATTTACCTCTATCTTGAATGATCAATTATTTGAAGATTAATGTATGATTTTATAAGTTTATTTCAAAATAAAACATTTTCCTTAATATTTTTAAAGTTTTTTATATTTAAAAAATGTGATTTCAAAGTGATAAAGTTTATTTTTAGAATGAATTTTTATAGTAAGCTTTTAAAAGTAATTTCATCTATATCTACAAAATTTGTTTAATATTAGGATTTACTATGGTTATAATCTAATGATACCATAATATATGTTTTCGTGGAATTTTTATAGTCATATATATTGGGGAAATTATTTATATTCCATATTCTATATCTTTCATTATAGATAGATGTTTATTTTATGGCATATTGATTATGTTGGGTTTCTTATTCCTATGATGAATGAATTGGATATATTAAGTGATTGGTGGTGATATAAATTACATAGTCCCTTTATTAATCAATAGGTCTTAATATACAAACTATATTGGGTATTTGGTTGAGGCCTTAACAATTTATGTTATATTTCATATCACAAGGCTTCGATAGTATGTTTCAGATGTCCAAAATTATGCTTTCCATCATTATGAACTTAGTTAATAATTACCATGCGAATATTTGGTTTTTTATGATATCCATGGATATGTTTCTATATCATGTGATTATTTATATGGAATTATTTGATCATAATTTATTCTTTCTATGTTATTCATTCATTATTATCTTCTATTGTATGCATACCCTTTTCGTAAATATGATCTCACCCCTTTCTTTGTTTTATTTCCCTAGGATTCCATGAAGTGTATTATAATTGATATTTAAGGTTATATTGAATTGAATAATAGTGTTCTCAATGAAAACACTATGTTGTATTTTATTTTTTCAAATTTAATTTAGGATTAATGTATGTATCTAGTCTACTAATACTTCTAAACTATCAAGTCCTTTGAGATTTCATCTCTTGTATATTATGTTAATGCAATAAAGAAACCACTGATTCAGTGATTCTAGATTGGGGGTATTTATAGTTTTAATAATATAATTTTTAGTTAAAACCTTATGATATGGATTTAGGGAAACATATATTTGGGAATATAACCCTATTATTGTATTTTAGGATATATATATAGGATAACATTATAAATTTTTAGTAATGATCATGGATGACCTAGGTTAAATCTAATGTGTTGTAGATATAAAAGGAGCTATAAATATTTAGAAATACTATGAATTATTTTTAATAATTAAGAACATTGATTAATGGTTCATGATTATCTAGAAAACCATTTGTTTTTATTACATAATTGAAGGTATAATAATGATGCTGAGGTGGTAATAGGAAATATCAAATATTGAAGTTCCTGATTTGAGATTAGTTAATAAAATTACTTATATCATAAAATTTATTTTGTAATGTTAATTACTATCCTCAACAATTATATATTGAGTTGGTGGTGAATATTATTAATGGTAGAAAGACTATATATCATGTCTATAACTCTTCTCTAATAGATGTTTTTAGAAATTTTCAACCTCTGAATCTTGTTATAATTTATCTTGGTGAATTTATTTTGATTTTTTATTTGTATTGCCTCTCTCAATATAGAGAACATATTAAATGTCGAGGTAGAGAATTTATATTTTATATTATAAATAAACCTTTATTTATTTAGTAGTTTAAGGAAAAACTTGGACAACCAATGTAAATTACTTCCATCACATGGGTTTTTCTAACTATATAAAGGGATATTTATATCAAATGATTAGGCAAAAATCAACATTGAAAATGTACATATTATTTCAGAATATGATGATGTATTTTGGAATGACTTCCTTATTATTCCCCTGAATCATGACATTGATTTTTCAAAAGAACTCAGACCTATTCTTATTTATATTTTAAATGATCCATATAAAATGGAACAGATTGAGTTATTATAATTTAATTAAAAACATTAAGAGAATATAGATAATGGATCCATTCATCTTAGTTCTTCACTATAGGGTGAACCTATTGTTTTTGCGATGATAAATTACTGATCAATTTGTCTTTTCATTGATTATTGAGAACTTAACAAGATTAATATTAAGGGAATGTATCCTTTACCCCTTATTTGTGATCTATTTGATCAATTACAAGGAGATATATATTTTTCATGATTGATATTTTATTTGGGTAGCATAAAATAAGGATAAATGGGGAGGTTATACAAAAAACAACATTATATCCGAGGGATGTTCAATTTGAATTTATATTAATTCCATTTGTATTTTCCACTGATTATGCTATCTTAATATATTTAATGAAAAGTGTCTTGGGAGATTACCATGATCATTTTGTGGTAGTATTTTTAGATTATTTTATTTTATATTTAAATGGAAAGTATGAGAATTAAAAAAATAAGAATTTTGTTGAAGACCCAGAGGAAGGATAATTTTTATGATAAATCTACCAAGTGTGAATTTTGGCCCGACAAAGATTAATTCATGCGTAATATAATCTCATGTGAGGGTATATTAGTGGATCCTTAAAAAAAGTTGTTATTAAATTTACAATACCAACCAAGATAACCAAAATCTATATTTTTCTTTGGTTTCTAGGAAATTATTGATGATTTATTGTATATTTCTCATGACTGTCAAATCCAATCACCTAGATAACTTATAACGGGGACAAGTTATTTTGGATAAATGAATGTGAGGAAAATATCAAAGAACTAAATGTATTTATAGTAAATGAACCTATAATTACACTAACCAATAATGTATAAGGTTTTTTAATATATAATTATGCTTTGAAGAAGGAACCAAGACACACCCTCATGAAAAATTATATGGTGATAGAATATACCTCTTGAAAATTAAAAATTCATGAAAAAGATTTCATGACTCATGATTTGGATTTGGTAGAGGTAATTTTTTTGCATTAAAGATATAGAGGAATTATCTTTATGTAAAAATATGTGATATATATACTAAATATAAAATATTTAATAACATGTTTACATTGAAGAAGTTTTATATGATCAAAATAATATGATTCGAGTTGAACAAATATTATGATTTCTCAACACATTTCCACCCTAAGAAGTAAAAAAGGTGGAATGATGCTCTATTTTGGAAAAAAATTCTATATTTTATAAGATTATGATCTCAAAATAAAAATTAATTATGTATTCAAAAATATTATATCTTGAAACCTTGAAGTATGAGGAGAAATATTATCTTTCTCAAAAGAGTTCTCAACTATCTATCCATGTGAAGATTAATGAGATACCAAAGGAAGATATAGAGATGAGAAGGAAGGAAATAAATGTTCATGAATTAAAACTTGATTATGATGGGATGATATGATTTAGGAACCATATACGTGTTCCATCCATACCACATTTTAATTAGGAGTTATTGGATGAGGCTCATAGTCTATCATTCTCTATTCATCATAGTAGGATGAAGAGGTATACTGATCTGAAAAAGTATTTCTAGTGGGATGAAATTAAGGGAGATATTACTAAGTATGTTTATTGATTCATGGTATATAAGTAAGTGATGGTTGAGAGATTAAAATATATGGTGTTATTACAACCATTACCCATAGTAGAATGAAAATGGGAAACATAACCAGGGATTTTATTGTCAGACTCCCCCAAAACTCAAAATGATATAATACTATATGGGTTGTAGTTGATAAACATATAAGTTATAAAAAATAATTTCAATCAATGAGTATACATATCTTGATCATCATGGATTAATATATACTAAGTAATTGCAAAGGTTTCATGGAGCACCACATTTTGTTATATCTGTTCAGGATTTAGGGTTTACATCAATGTTATGGAGAAGTATTCAACCAGATCTCGATAAAGAGTTATGTTTACATTCTTCTTATCACTATAATATATATGTTTAATCCTAGGGGACCATTAAAACCCTATAGAATATATTTATACTTTTTTCAATGTATTTCAATGGATTTTTGGTTAAAAACCATCCTATAGTCATGATTTTTTACAATAATATATTACCCTCAAGAATTTAGATGGATCTTTATGAATCCATATATAGATATCAGTGTAGAACTATAATTTTATGGGATGAATTTTGAAAATAAAATCAAATAGGACCTTATTTAGCTAAGGAAATAGAAGATAAAGTTAGAACCATTGAATAAGATATCAAGGTAGCTCATATTTGGCAGAAAAGTTATGCTGATAAACATCAATAATATATAAATTTTGATTTTGGTGGGATGGGGTTTATAAATATTTCACCCAGTAATAATTTTATAGGATTCATAATTATGGGAAAATTGGGACCTAGGTATATTTTCTCCATTCTGATACATGATCGAGTATAAGAATTTTTTTGGCTTGGTGTTTAATTTGATCCACTCTCAGGTTCCTGATGTGTTCCATGTATCTCTCCCAAGGATGTACATACATGATTCATCTAGTGTACTGAACTCAAATATCATACCACTAGATTATGATCTTTCCTTTTAATAAAAACAAGTATAAATATTGGATCATAGAGATAAATTTCTACAGAACAAGACTACTCACCTAATTAATGTTTCTGGGAGGTATTAGAATTTTGAAGAAGCTATGTAGGAACTCGAGGATGTGATAAGGCATAAATATTCTTATATTATTTATTTTAGAGTAATTTAATTTCAAGGTAGAAATTAAATTTAATGTTTTTTGAATGTAACAACTTCACATTTTATGCAATTTTTAAATAAATTTAATCTCTTTGACAGCTTGTGTTACACGAAACCCTAAGTCTAAAGAAACCATAATATAGTGTACCATTATAACTGAACTATTAGGTTTTAGGGTATGAATAGGAAACAATAAATTATAAAATTCACATGGTTTACACATGTATAAAATAAATTCAATGGTTATCAATTTATTAGAAATTAAATTAGAAATCAACTTAAAGTGAAAGAAATGTTTTTTCTGAAAAACTATTTTTATGCAAGAAGTGTTTTTTTATCATTATAAATTATATTTATGACTATTTGATAATGATTTTAATTTTTTTTTATAAATTATGAATTCAATACAATTATTTATCATTCATATAATATTTTTTCATGCCATGGGTTAAGAAAAAATCTATTTTTTTACCTAAAAACTATATATTTTTAAAAAAACTGGATTTTTTCTTTTTTCGCAGTTTTTTTTAAAATTAATTTTTTAAAATGTAGAAAATTTATTCAATAAAATGAAATTAAATTTTTAAATCCACCAGTTAATATTATTCTATATTTTATTGAAAAGATTAATTTTTTTATGAATAGTGAAAATACTGATTTTTACTAAATAGTTTTATTTCGTTTAACAAACATAAAAAGTTACATTGTGTTGTAAAATGGTATTAAAATTAGAATTAGTTCAATAATATGATTAATAATCCAATTGAATTAATTTGAATAAATTTTATTTTGAATATTTATATAATAACTTTGTAGACTTAAGAAAACATTTTCCTTGGAAACCAACTTTTTAATGTGTTTGTAGGTTTAATTTTAAATTAAATTATACCAATTATATGAATTAAATTTGATATTATGGATTATATATTTATATACTAAATAATTCATATTATTTAACATGTAAATATAAATTTATGTTCATAATGAATTGTAAAAACACTACAAATATGTTAACACTTTTACAGTTAAAATGGGTTGGCGGGGGGGGGGGGGGGGGGTTAAAGAAAAAGATAATGGAATGTTTTACAATTAAACATGTATAAATCATATTTTATAGATATATTTTGATATTATTGTATCTAAAATTTTAATATATGTCTATTTTGATTCATTATTATTGGGAATGAATTTTTCATTTTGTATTCTTTTAAGAAATTTCCAAGTGGGCCCCCTCACCAACTTATAGAAGGACACCTCATATCCAATCCTATCTCAAATTCAAGAGACTGTTATATTGGCCAATAATTTCACAAATAATTCACTTACATTCATACCCAGGACCTAGATTAATTGTTTTTATTTTAAAAATATA
Organism: Viscum album; assembly: GCA_963277665.1. Taxonomy (NCBI): domain Eukaryota; kingdom Viridiplantae; phylum Streptophyta; class Magnoliopsida; order Santalales; family Viscaceae; genus Viscum; species Viscum album. Next base: position 515,801,724 of record OY728153.1, on the reverse strand, counting down.
CTAGGAAGGCATTAGGTATGAACCAAAATAGGTTGTCCGAAGAAGAGGTATAGTTTTTAACCTTGCATTTTTTGATTTATTTCTTCTTCTACCACATAAAACTCATATTAAAATATTATAATACAATAAATCATTATATTAAATATATATATATGTTATAATTTATATGTAATAACCTATTTATATATCATCTTCCATCAAATGGGAAATGAAATTGTCGATCGAGTGTATAGAGGATTACTACCTCGCGTGCCGTTATAATTTATTTTCCCTAACCACCTATCATGATTGGATATAATGATGAATTTAATATTTATATATGATATTTATGACTCAAGTATAATTATTTAAATATAATATAACATCTACCTTCTAACCTTTCATACTATTGGAAAATGATAACATTGCTCATGGGTATGGGTGGAATACGACCTCCATGAAGCCACATGTCTCAATTTTCATTTTATTTTTACATGGATAGTAATAAGGATATATTTAATAAATATGTATTATATATGTGATATATTAATTATTATGGTAATGTGAATTTTTATTTACCTTTATTTTATTTCATCCATAGAAAAAATTAAAACAACATTCAAACATACGTTCTACCTACCTTCTCTAAGAGTGTTCTAATTCATTTTTCAATATCTACTTCTATGAATGACTATAAATATTTATAAAATTAATAAATATGATATTTATATCATGATTAAAATTATGGTGGTGTTTTAACCATGATCAAATATAAGGATAGTAACTATCAAACCAAATCTTACATGTTAAAAATGGAGCACTAATGACATAGAATAATGATTTTAAGAAAGTGTTGTCAATAAAAAGGTGATAAAAGATTATAATTACATAATAAATGGTATGATAAATATCTTTATATTTATATAATATATTTATATTAAATATATATTTATTATACAGGAGGTTCTGACATGTACGAAGGAAATTGTATCTGAGGTAAGGGTTTATTTTGCAATCTCATCATTATTATGGATTGTTTATATTTAAGTGTCTGATAGAGTATTATTTTATCTTCTTATGATAAAATAATTATACTTTTTTATAATTTGGTTATTTATATATATTAAAATTATTCATTTCAATTTCCACTCTTTATTTACTCAAGATACTGAAAAAGGGTTTTAAGGAAAAATGACTTTGTATTTTCTACTCGTTCGGGAATCATTCACTTTCAACTCCATATTTTCATTAATATCTATAAAATTATTTTATAAAATTATAAAATTATTTATTCATGAAATATTTACCCATTTTTTACTTTTTAAAAAATGTTTTAAAAGAAATCTTCATATCTTTTTTTGAACAAGGTTTTTTTGACCTTTTTACAAAAGTGTTAAAGGAATGTTTTTTGACATATATTAAATGTAAAAAATTTTATATCATCATGAATGATCATTTATTTTAAGTGTACATTACATATTTAATTGTTTATTTTTTAAATAATTTATTTCCATTGTATTCTAATTTTTTTCTTTTTAATTAAGTTATTTTTTAGTGAAAAAGGGTATTTTCCTCGAGAAATGTTTCAGTGAGATATTGAAAGTATTTTCGTAAATATAAACATACATTATTCAATATAATTATTTAATGAGGTCATAATCTTATGATACCATAAAACATGTTTCTTTTTATGGTTTATTATTTTTTTGGACAAGAAAATTATTGATATTCCATATACTATTTCTTCCAATACAGATAGTTATTGTTTTTAAGGCATGCTGATTATGTTGTTTTGTTTATTCATATGATAAATTAATTATACATATTAAGTGAATGGTGGATCATATAATTAAATATCCCCTTAATGCATTGACAGGTATCATGAGACAAACTAGATTGGGTATTTGGAAAAGTCCATACCCATTTATGTAATATATCTTATCATACATCCTAAATGAAAAACATATGGTGTCCGAAATTATGCATCCCATCATTATAAAAACTATTATTGATGTATTTTTTTATTATTTTATTTTTTATGATATCCATGGATAAGATTATAGATCATTTGACTATTTATATTGAATTATTTGATCATCTTTGATTCCTTCCATGTTATTAATTCCTTATTATCTTCCATTTTATGCATACCCTTACTGAGCATATTATATCACCCATTTATTATGTTTCCATTCCCTAGGAAGCCAAGAAGTGTATTGTGATTTGTATATAGGAATATTATATTGGGAATAATGGTTTTATCAAAGAAAATACTCTGCTTAATTTTAATTTTTTAAATTTAATTTGGGATGCAAGTATGTATCTAGATTACCATGATCGTTAAACTATTTGATCTTATGGGATGTGATAGATTGTATCATATTACAATTTAATAATTTATCTACTGATTCTAAGATAATAGAGTTGGGGTGATTACACTGTAAAATCATTTCTTCATGCCCATATGTATCATTTTTCTAATTATTATGATGTTATCATGGTTTTTGCCTCAAATTGATCCCTAAACTCCCCCAAAATCCTAATACTTGTATTATTTACTAATAGGTATTGGTTTTTAGTGATAAAACATAGGAAAATGGTTTTATAATAATGAAAAATGAACCCCCAAAATTGGGTTCATTACTTCCCATTAGGTATCTAGATCGATTCACTTCTCACAATATACCTTCACTTGATGAAATCTTTATATCCATTAATCTATACTTGTTGGACTGAATAAATCTACCATATTTTCATATTTCAAACTTGTGATTATATGGACCATGATTTTTAAACTAATATCATTTGAAAATGGAAACGACAAGGTACTAAAGGATAACTGTATAAAATTATCAAAAGATAATTTATGGAAAAAATTTATCAAAGTATAATTTTTGGAAAAACCTTTTTCATTAAGTAAGTGAGAATGGATAATTTTTACAAGAATAAATTAGAATATAATTATAAAAATTATCTTAGGATAATTATAAGGTAATTATCAAGTGAAAATGATATAAAAATATAATATAATAATTATGGAAATTACCAATGATAATTATATGGTTTTACCAAGAATAATTATAAGTAATAACCATGAGTGATCTAGGAATAATATTTTGAGATATCTATATTATAATGTGTATTTTGATAATTATTCTTGAGGAGAAAATTTATAGTGCATAATTGTCCCAAAATGATATTTTGGAAATTATCAAGTAGATAGAAAATGACATTGCATATTACATTTTATTGATAATTTTTAAGTCATACATGAGAGAAAAAGTATCATCATATGTGATATTTTATTTCCATTTGAAAAAAATAGATGGTTTTGGTTCTAGGAGCATGTGAAGAACCTATAGAAATTATGTGTCTACAAATAAGATAACAAGGCCTACAAGGAAGTTTTTTTGATCATTGATGTTCCCTCTATAACTTTTGAACCACACATTGGCTATTTATCCTTTCCACTAACATCGAAAACCTTGAGGTTAGATGTTATTTACCTTTTAGGAATATCGATACACATTTATCAATGATAAGATGATTATGTTAGCATATTGATATTCATGCTTGACTTGTGATCACCTATGGGTGTGTTTATAGCCCATGATACCATATGTTTTTATTACATGAGATTGTTGAGGTATCTAGATTCCATGATGATGTTTGATTCACATGTTTGATATATGATGATGTAGTATTTCTCATTATATTTGTTGCATATATTATCATGTTATTCCATGTCATGTTTTCCTTTGTAGGATTGGTATGTTGTATAAGTTATAGGTGGAAATTGTGGTATGATTACTCCTTGAGGGGAGCACACATAGAGATTGGTGGTGAAGATAGTGGTGCATTATAGCCTTAATACCTGGTATCTACTTGATGACTAATGGATTATAAGTAGATCACCGACTATAAGGCCCCAGCCTTAAACCTTACTTAATCTTGAGTTATTAAAAGATTCAACATTAAGGATATTTTCAGGTTTAGAAATTTAGAGAATTAGATCATAAAACTTGCATTACATTCCACATTTAAACAAAGTGGTTACATAAAGATAGTATTCATTTTTTCCCATCAACAGAAACATATTTAAAATAAAACATGTATTATTTCTTGACACTTCCTTGACACTATCATCATATCATGTACCTTTCCCTTGACCTGTGAAAAACATTTCAAAAAAACTTGGGATGAGCATAAAAAGCTCAGTAAGGGTTATAAAAAAAATGGAAAGGAAACATGAGTTCATATATACATAAGAATGAAACCATACTTTACCGATAAAACATAGGCACTTTAACATACCTCATCAAATCATGAATAAATCATAGAAATTATAAGACATAATAGGTAACTTGAGGCATTCATAACATCCTTACGTAGGGAGTAACCCTCTTGGTTACGTTTGGAATACCCACCACAATATATTCCCTAAATCTCTTCGGAGAAACCTTAATGTTTCACTCCTTCATGTTACCCAATGCATTGGAGAGCTATATAGGGCTCACCCGCCCTTAGTTTATTACAGAACCACCCATCTTCATAATAATTCCCAAGAACCTCAACATAATCGTATCACATAAAACATGCATAAAGGAAACATAACATTTACACATTTCAATCACAAGATATCAATAAAACACATTGATATAAAAAAACTTATGAAAACCATTTTCAATACCAAAATAAAATAAAAGTAAAACATGGTATTTATTTTTCTTTTAAAAAGAAGGTATGGCTTGTAGAGGAAGCCGAAACTCAAATAATGGTCACGACGGCGGAGAAGTCGTTGTCACCGCATACGTACGACAAAAACATTCCCTTTTTTCATTTAGTAAACGATTCGTATAAAAAGATTCATTTTGAATAAACGTAAAAGTCAAAGGGGTTTATACACCGTATAAAATAAAGTTGTGTATAAAACAAAATATTCCTCAATGAATGGAGATTGAGACGAAGTCCCATACAAAGATGGTATCCTTGGATTAAGGATAAATCAATTACATAATTATGTGTGACAAAAGAATACACGAAATATAAGTGGATATTAAGTGTAAAACAATCAGAGGTTATTCACACATATTCATAGAACGACATATTCAAGGAGTACAAGTTTATCCCAAAGAATCAAATTTGGGTTAAGACGTTCCCTTGCAAAAATTTGACAGCCTAACGGCGTCACTACAAAATTCAGAGAATGAGTTGATGAGAGATAAAAAGGGTATCTCATCACATGGACATAAAATTTAAATCAATAAGGATATATAAGAACATATCCCAACATAATAGTATGTGAATTAAAAGACATAACAAAAGAAGTCTTTTAAAAATAGGAGGGTGAAAGGTTCCCTTACCGACATGGGTATCTTTCGAAACATACACCCCGTGAAAGAGGGACAATACAAAATTGATGTAAATACTCATAAATGAAATTATATTACACAATGAGTAAAATAATGGGAAGTAAATACACCACTCAAAGGAAATTTTGGCAAATGTAGCATAAATCTCACGGGAATAAAAGTGAGATGAAAAATCCCTTACGAAAACTCAGCAGCCTAACGACACCACTTAAAACTTACAAAATGGATTGATGAGATCAAATAGGGTCTCTCATCATATTAAAATAAAGTTTACAGAAAGAGGAATATAAAAGAACATCCCCCCAACATAACAAAGAGGAGCTTAAAAGAAGTGACATAAATGAGAGTACTTAAAAAAAAGAGAGAGAGGTTAGATCTCTTACGAAAATTCGGCAGCCTAACGGCGCCACTCAAAACTTCCAAAATGGATTGATGAGAGAGAATAGGGTCTCTCATCATATGAAAATAAAAATTATAGTAAGATTAATATAAAATAATATCCCAATAACAAGAAATATGAGCTTTAAAAGGAATGACATAAAAGAGTGTACTTTAAAAGAAAGAGAGGAGTCAGATCCCTTACCTCAAGTCCAACTTGTCTTGTTCATTTCTTTATATTATTGAATAATAAACTTTGGTCAATTTATAATTTCTTAAGGAAATCCTATAAAGATTATTATTCAGTTCATATCACATATTTTAATGTTATAATAATTGGTTAATAATATGAGTTCATATCAGACGTTTTTGTCGATGTTTGGTACATGAGTCAAAAATTGAACTTGTTGGAAAATAGTTTTCCATGTAGTTATAGGTACATCATATCCAGAATATTATTGATGTTTTAAATATCATATATATCTAGTATATATTCATTTTATACTATTCCATATCATTTGGAGATAAAAATTAAAAGCACCGTTCATGGAGACGGTAGACCGTACGTACGCATGAACGCTACTTCCATTTATATTTCATATTTAATGGAAATAAAACATAATGATACATAATAGTATTTTAATTCAAGTATGGTATCATATATAATATCATTAAATATATCCTTTATACGTACCACATATGGTATTAACGAATCAAATCACTTTGAGGGGGCGGTAGTCCGCACTTCCTTAAATGAAGATATCACGTTTACCCATAATGGAAACCATAAAGGTATGCCATAAATGAAAAAATACAGAAGCTTAAGTAAAAAATAAACATATTATATATCATATATAAATATAGTGTCATCTTAACGGCCACCTTTGAAGGTGTTAGAAGAATGTTGAACAATCATCGTTTCGTGAGGCAGAAATTCGCCATCCATAGAAACAGTATGTTCTTTAACCATTAGATGTAGGTGTGTGTAATTATAGATCGAATACTTCTTATAACAACATCCTATTATATTGGAGATACTGTATTTGTTACAAAATAAATGAATAAAAAGAGTTTGGGGGGTTGGAGAAGCAAAATAAAACAAAAGGACACAAGTGAAGACATTACCTTAAAATCAGGTAACTCCCTTTGGTTTGAGCTCAAAGGATTCCTTGGGAAGCCTTCTGCCCAAAGTGAGGCTTCAAGGAGTTAGAGAGGGATGTGGAGAGACAAAATGGGCAGGGTTTAGCCGAGCCAAAGGCTTTGGATGTGTGGGTAAGGAGGTAGAGGTGGGGGCCTTTTATAAGAGGAGAGGAGGGGCACTCTTGGAAAGTAAGGAAATGTTACATTATTTTAGAATGATTTTCGGATATTAATGGTCCCAAATTGATTTCTTTCGAGGATAATGTTATAAAAGTTCTAAATCCACCCATACAATAGGTTTTTTACATGTGTAGGTCTTATATTTTACATTATCTTTCCATTTTATTTAAATCCTTTATTAATGAGGTAATTACTGCATCATTATGATGTCATAAATAATTTTATTTATTTAATGTCTAAAAATTATAAAAAAAATATCATGATTTAGGAAATCTTTTTAGATTTCCAATGAATATTTATATTAAAAAATATGACTTGTATAACCCCATGTAAAAATTATTTTAGTAAAACAACTCATGTTTGTGTCATTTTTACTTTTACATTAAATAAAAAGTTATTTTTGTCATTTCCCAACCAAAGTGGCTCCATGGGGTCCCCAAGTTGACCCATGGATTTTCTTGGTCGGCCATGACACATAAAATAAGGTTAGGACATGTTTCAAGCTCATCTTATATTATTAAAACATTATTTTCACCTTAAATTTCACTAATTACCTCTAATCGCGATTAAAAACTTATAAGTTACTATTCACCAAAAAAATTATTTTTATCCCATTGAACCACATTTTACTTCTTAATGACAACCATGTATGTCAGATTTTTGAAATTCAAAACACAGAGGTGGTAAAATTTCATTTAAACGAAAAATCAGTTTTTATAAGTACCACTTAGTGGTTTCACTATTCATCAAAAATTGGAGTTTTTTGGAAAAATACCAAAACTTCACCCTAAGATATATTTGATATTATGAATTCAAAAATGAAGTCCTTTTTACAAAATTAAAAACATATAATTTTCATTAATTAATTTAATAATTAATTCCTGCTGTCAGAGTAAATAGCGTGTTTTTATGAAACAATAAGTATTAAAAGATTGACACTAGTTTAAGTCCGATTTCAAAGTGAAATTAATTCCAACGACCACTATTGGATTTAATGGTAAAAATATATTCTAATTTAACTTTAAAACCAATTAAAAAGATAATATAATCATATAAATAAATTAGATTAAAAAGTGGTTTTGAATTAAAATACAACATTTTACACTATTCATTAAAAAAATGAACTTTATTGGAAAAATACCAAAAATTTACACAAAGTAAATTTTGATTTCCCGATTCTAAAGAAGAATTTTATTTTGTCAAATATAACACATAAAATTGTCAAAAATTGGATTTAAAAGTGGTTCTTCATCAAAAGGCAGTTAATCGACCTTTTAAAGAATATTAGAATGTTTACGCTTAAAATTGGATTCATTCGCATTTTTAATCCTCTAACATTTATTGTAAAAAGTAAAAATATTTGGCAAACATATATAATCATTTTTTAGTTAGTTCTGTTCATTCCCGCCATTAAAACGACTAGGCATTAACTACAATTTAAAATAATATTATTTTATTATTAGAGTGCAACGTAAGATTTTGAAGGAACTTGTTGTTGCGTATTGGGTAAGCCATCAAGCATAGCGTTCCCTTTAAATTAATATTAAAATTTTATTCACAATAGGGATAAATATAAAAATGTAATATTCTTTATTTACCGTGGGTGTTACATCCTTCCCCCCTTTTGGTAATTGCGTCCTCGCAATTTTAAAATTGGGCTCAGAAACTTCATTGAAAGTCCCACATCGGAACAAGAGTCGGTAAAACAATCACTTTAAAAGAAAGAAAGAGGAGTACAGAGGTCACCCGAGTTAACCCATACTAGGATTACATGTAATAAAATATGTAATGGATGAAAAAAAACAAAGGGTCATGTTCTGATGGAGAGTGATAGTAAACATGTCTAGAAGAAAGTTAACCATAAGAAAATCACAAACTTGTGATGGGTTAAACGGTATTCGATTCCCCAGTAGGAAAAGTTAACAGACAATATTTTTTTAAGTTACTTTTTATTGAGGAATTTATTCATAAGGAAACATAATTACTTATCATGTTGACTTTCAACTTTTATTAGATTTCTTACACAAACTCATACTTTCCCCAAAAGACGAGTATTTAGGAAGACTTATTCACATTAAAAGTACTATAATAAACTTCTAGAGGATCACCTAATCCAAAAAATAGAACTATATACTTCCCATATCTTTAGACCTTAACAAAAACCAAAACCAAAAAGGTTAGTACAAGATCAGATAATACCCAAAAAGGATAATCCTTAAAAAAAAACCTAGTCTTAATCTCCAAAATTTATCAAACAATACCCAAAGTTCAACAAAGACCATTAAATAAAAAAATTGTCCATAAAATACTTCAAAGTAAACTAAACTAAGATTGAAACCCAAATATTTGAAGGATTTATTCACATAGTCTTCCAAGGTAAAAATTAACTTTTATCTCCAAATAACATCAGTTGCTCTTAAATTCTCATATTGAAAAGTAATTAACCTAATCACATATCCTCAATGATAGGTTTATCATTTCCATAGATAACCCAAAATAAGCTTACTCTTGATTCCTAAAATAATCTAACTAAAAAGAATTAGTCAAACTAACCAGGGACTTCACGTAGTCCAGTGGTAGGTGATAAATACCAGTCGCACTTTGGTTGTGGGTTCGATTCCCGCAGCTTTGTCCGACGCGATGGGTTGTCACACGGTCTGCGTGTTGTCCTTTTTCCAAAACTATATAATTTTTAAAACATTCCCCAAAACGAGATAAAATCTTCAAAAATGATCATAACATATTTTAACCTCAAGTTTATCTCATGCCTTTCATTTTACATCATATCATAGAGTAACCCATAATTTCCTAAAAAGTAAGGATCATATAAACCCTAATGGTTACCTTAATAATTATTACCTGAACTTCCACATTGAGTTGGAAATCTCATACATGATGCATTACAGAACATACCAAGGTACAAGTGGTTGATCATTACTCCTTGATAGTTGGTTTAGAACAACCGCGAGTTTCTTTATTGAAAACCCCATTTCATCCAGTCTCTTAATCAAAGAACCACCACAGTTTCCTTCAAACCTATTGTCACTTTGGTGCCTGATAGATCTATCCATTCACTAAAAACAAAAATGTCAGTGTGAGTATATCAACAAAACCATCATGTACTAATGAGGAAGATAAGCACTAAGATATACTTACTCATTCACTTTATCTAAAACTAGGACTCTTTCTGAAATCCTAACCATTATGATAATGTCACTTATGCTTAGAGGATACCCTAACCTCTAAAGTTATCTAAACTGACCTTTGATACCAAATATAAGGCCCCAGATTTAAACCTTACTTAATCTTGAGTCATTACAAGATTATACATTGAGGATCTTTTTAGGTTTAGAGTTTTAGAGAATTAGATCATAAAACTTGCATTACATTCCATATTTAAACAAAGTGGTTACATAAAGATAGTATTCATTTTTTTCCCATCAACGGAAACATATTTAAAATAAAACATGTATTCTTTATTGAAACTTCCTTGACAGTATCATCATATCATGTACCTTTCCCTTGAACTGTGAAAAACATTTCAAAAAAACTCGGGATGAGCATAAAAAGCTCAGTAAGGGTTATAAAAAAAATGGAAAGGAAACATGAGTTCATATATACATAAGAATGAAACCATACTTTACCCATAAAACATAGGAACTTTAACATACCTCATCAAATCATGAATAAATCATATAAATCATAAGACATAAAAGGTAACTTGAGGCATTCATAACATTCTTACGTAGGGAGTAACCCTCTTGGTTACATTTGGAATACCCACCACAATATATTCCCTAAATCTCTTCAGAGAAACCTTAATGTTTCACTCCTTCGCGTTACCCAATGCATTGGAGAGCTATATCGGGCTCACCCACCCTTAGTTTATTACGGAACCACCCGTCTTCATAATAATGCCCAAGAACCTCAACATAATCGTATCACATAAAACATGCATAAAGGAAACATAACATTTCCACATTTAAATCACAAGATATCAATAAAACACATTGATATAAAAAAACTTATGAAAACCATTTTCAATACCAAAATAAAAGAAAAGTAAAACATGGTATTTATGTTTCTCTTAAAAAGAAGGTATGGCTTGTAGAGGAAGCCGAAACTCAAATAATGGTCACGGCGGCGGAGAAGTCGTTGTCACCGCATACGCACGACAAAAGCATTAACTTTTTTCATTTAGTAAATGCTTCATATAAAAAGATTCCTTTTGAATAAATGTAAAAGTCAAAGGGGTTTATACACCGTATAAAATAAAGTTGTGTATAAAACAAAATATGCCTCAATGAATGGAGATTGAGACGAAGTCCCATACAAAGACAGTATCCTTGGATTAAGGATAAATCAATTACATAATTATGTGTGACAAAAGAATAAACGAAATATAAGTGGATATTAAGTGTAAAATAATCAGAGGTTATTCACACATATTCATAGAACGACATATTCAAGGAGTACAAGTTTATCCCAAAGAATCAAATTTGGGTTAAGAAGTTCCCTTGCAAAAATTTGACAGCCTAACAACGTCACTACAAAATTCAGAAAATGAGTTGATGAGAGATAAAAAGGGTATCTAATCACATGGACATAAAATTTAAATCAATAAGGATATATAATAAAATATCCCAACATAATAGTATGTGAATTAAAAGACATAACAAAAGAAGTCTTTTAAAAAGAGGAGGGTGAAAGGTTCCCTTACCGACATGGGTATCTTTTGAAACATACACCCCGTGAAAGAGGGACAATAAAAAATTGATTTAAATACTCATAAATGAAATTATATTACACAATGAGTAAAATAATGGGTAGTACATACACCACTCAAAGGAAATTTTGGAAAATGTAGCATAAATCTCACAGGAATAAAAGTGAGATGAAAAATCCCTTACGAAAACTCCGCAGCCTAACAGCGCCACTTAAAACTTCCAAAATGGATTGATGAGATCAAATAGGGTCTCTCATAATATTAACATAAATTTTACAGAAAGAGGAATATAAAAGAACATCCCCCCAACATAACAAAGAGGAGCTTAAAAGAAGTGACATAAATGAGAGTACTTAAAAAAAGAGAGGTTAGATCTCTTACGAAAATTCGGCAGCCTAACAGCGCCACTCAAAACTTTCAAAATGGATTGATGAGAGAGAATAGGGTCTCTCATCATATGAACATAAAAATTACAGTAAGAGTAATATAAAAGAATATCCCAATAACAAGAAAGATGATATTTAAAAGGAATAACATAAAAGAGTGTACTTTAAAAGAAAGAGAGGAGTCAGATCCCTTACCTCAAGTCCAAATTGTCTTGTTAGTTTCTTTATATTCCTTAATAATAAACTTTGGTCAATTTATAATTTCTTAAGGACCTCCTATAAATATTATTATTCAGTTAATATCACATATTTTAATGTTATAATAATTGGTTAATAATATGAGTTCATATCAGACGTTTTTGTCGATGTTTGGTACATGAGTCAAAAATTGAACTTGTTGGAAAATAATTTTCCATGTAGTTATAGGTACATCATATCCAGAATATTATTGATGTTTTAAATATCATATATATCCAGTATATATTCATTTTATACTATTCCATATCATTTGGAGATAAAATTTAAAAGCACCGTTCATGGAGACGGTAGGCCGTACGTACGCAAGAACGCTACTTCCATTTATATTTCATATTTAATGAAAATAAAACATAATGATACATAATAGTATTTTAATTCCAGTATGTTATCATATATAATATCATTAAATATATCCTTTATACGTACCACATATGGTATTAACGAATCAAATCACTTTGAGGGGGCGGTAGTCCGCACTTCCTTAAATGAAGATATCACGTTTACCCATAATGTAAACCATAAAGGTATGCCATAAATGAAAAAATACAGAAGCTTAAGTAAAAAATAAACATATTATATATCATATATAAATATAGTGTCATCTTAACGGCCACCTTTGAAGGTGTTAGAATAATGTTGAACAATCATCGTTTCGTGAGGCAGAAATTCGCCATCCAGAGAAACAGTATGTTCTTTAACCATTAGATGTAGGTGTGTGTAATTTTAGATCGAATAATTATTATAACAACATCATAGTATATTAGAGATACTTTATTTGTTACAAAATAAATGAATAAAAAAAGTTTGGAGGGTTGGAGAAGTAAAATAAAACAAAAGGACACAAGTGAATACATTACCTTAAAATTGGGTAACTCCCTTTGGTTTGAGCTCAAAGGCTTCCTTGGGAAGACTTATGCCCATAGTGAGGCTTCAAGGAGTTATATAGGGATGTGGAGAGACAAAATGGGCAGGGGTTGGCCGAGCCAAAGGCTTTGGAAGTGTGGGTAAGGAGGTAGAGGTGAGGGCCTTTTATAAGAGGAGAGGAGGGGCACTCTTGGAAAGTAAGAAAATGTTACATTATTTTAGAATGAGTTTCGGATATTAATGGTCCCACATTGATTTGTTTCGAGGATAAGGTTATAAGAGTTCGAAATCCACCCATCCAATGGGTTTTTTACATGTGTAGGTCTTAGATTTTACATTATATTTCCATTTTATTTAAATCCTTTATTAATGAGGTAGTCGCTGCATCATTATGATTTCATAAATAATTTTATTTTTTTATGTCTAAAAATTTTAAAAAAATATCATGATGTAGGAAATTGTTTTAGCTTTCCAATTAATATTTATATTCAAAAATCTGACTTGTATAAACCCATGTAAAAATTGGTTTAGTAAAACAACTCATGTTTGTGTCATTTTTACTTTTACATTAAATAAAAAGTTATTTATGTCATTTCCCAACCAAAGTGGATCCATGGGGTCCCCAAGTTGACCCATGGATTGTATTGGTCGGCCATGACACATCCAATAAGGGTAGGACATGTGTCAATCTCATCTCATATTATTAAAATATTATTTTCACCTTAAATTACACTAATTACCTCTAATCGCGATTAAAAACTTAAAAGTAACTATTCAACAAAAAATTATTTTAATCCCATTGAACTACATTTTACTTCTTAATGACAACCATGTATGTTGGATTTTTGAAATTCAAAACACAGAGGTGGTAAAATTTCATTTAAACGAAAAATCAGTTTTTATAAGTACCACTTAGTGGTTTCACTATTCATAAAAAATTGAAGTTTTTCAGAAAAATACCAAAACATCACCCTAAGCTATATTTGATATTCCAAATTCAAAAATGAAGTCCATTTTACAAAATTCAAAACATATAAGTTTCATTAATTAATTTAATAACTAATTCCCGCTGTCAGAGCAAATAGCGTGTTTTTATGAAACAATAAGTATCAAAAGATTGACACTAGTTTAAGTCCGATTTCAAAGTGAAATTAATTCCAATGACCACTATTGGATTTAATGGTAAAAATATATTCTAATTTAACTTTAAAACCAATTCAAAAGATAATATAATAATATAAATAAATTAGATTAAAAAGTGGTTTTGAATTAAAATACAACATTTTACACTATTCATTAAAAAAAATGAACTTTATCAGAAAATACCAAAAATTTACACAAAGTAAATTTTGATGTACCGATTCTAAAGAAGAATTTTATTTTTTCAAATATAACACATAAAATTTTCAAAAATTGGATTTAAAATAGGTTCGTCATCAAAAAGCAGTTAATCAACCTTTTAAAGAATATTAGATTGTTTACGCTTAAAATTGGATTCATTCGCATTTTTAATCCTCTAACATTTATTGTAAAAAGTAAAAATATTTGACAAACATATATAATCATTTTTTAGTTAGTTCTGTTCATTCCCGCCATTACAACGACTAGGCGTTAACTACAATTTAAAATAATATTATTTTATTATTATAGTGCAACGTAAGATTTTGAAGGAACTTGTTGTTGCGTATTGGGTAAGCCATCAAGAATAGCATTCCATTTAAATTAATATTAACATTTTATTCACAATAGGGATAAATATAAAAATGTAATATTCTTTATTTACCTGGGGTGTTACACCGACACTTTATGCCTTATGGACTCATAGTTTTATTCGATGACTTGTGGATTCTGAGTTGGTTGCAAATACTCGATGCCTTTTGGATTCTGATTATTTCATGATGAAATGTGTATTTTTGGTAGGTTAGTCACTCAAATACTTGTAGATTCAGAGTGATACACCCATATTCTTGTGTCTAGTTTTGGAATCATACTGATATAATGAAAATTTTCCACCATGGAGTCAAATCTAGTATGACTTGTGGGTTGCGACATCTTTGTTAGTTCATGAAATCATAGTTTTGTATTGTATGTTTATTCTTGTTATGAATTTATTATCATTATAGAACAAACTATTTTACTTTAGAACACTAGGTTGATGACACATTTGTGGTATCCTATTGATTCTTGTACTCACACCCTACTCGATCATTTTGGTGCACTTTTAGAATCCATGAGTAATCTTTAAGAGGGAAAGGTACCTATGGTGGATGGATGAGAAATGGATCATGGAGTTGATAGTGGACTAGGACATACATTAGAGGACTGTCCATGTATCTTTTTATGTATATACTAATTATTTCACTTGATATTCTTTCCACATTGGGAGTTTCTTTCTTTGTATGACATTTATTCCTTTTTCATATTTTTTCTTGTTTAATCAGATTATTTGTTATGTTGTTTAGATTTTATTATTGATCTTATGACATGATACTGGGGGATAGTCTCCCCACTAATAGAATTAGTACCTTACAACTAGTTATCAACCTCTCGGGTATAGGGAGAAATGCATGAAGACATGTGGCATTCTGTCTTAGACATAATGGTTAAGGTCAGGATGTTACAAATGGTATCAGAGTATCAGGATTCAATAAATTTTTATTCACTTTTATCATAGGATGGGATATGATAGAAATAATATAGTATAGATGGGACTTGGGTAGGGGAACTTTGACTGTGCCTATCCAGTACTATATGAAGGTCCTCCTTGTTTCCACAAAGTGGAGAATTTATTTTTTTCTTTCATTATTGATTAAACTCACCTTGGGTGATGCACATGATATTGATATGTGATTTTTGGGATTTCCAGTGCATTCATGAATCATGAATGGGAACATTGTTTCACATTCCATATACATAAATGATGACTTTAAGAATTGTAGTTCTTAATTAAATGCCTTGATTTGTGCTATCTATTTAGGATAGACTCTCATTGTGTGATATATCCATTTCAATGCTGTTGTGATATGTCTTTATTAGAATTGATTAGTTGAAATCAGCATACTGTTGTGTTAGTATATATATGATGACTGTGACTAACATGAAGGGACATAAAAAATGGTTGGTTTTATGATGGGTATACCATGGGTTAAGGGTATACTCATAGTGGAACCTTGTGTGATCCCATAGATTGATTAATGTACATCCTTACAACTCTATTTTTTTCAAAGTGTTTCGTTTGAGTTAGAGGATATTTCTTCTCATTATAGTATTATGGGACTACCTGGGAAGTAGGTTAGGATACATCCACAAGAGAGTATGCTTCTACATTACTAATATATGTGTAGGATAATGTAGTTGAGAATGCTCCCACACCTGCTCTATGGTTTAGGAAGTAGGGTCACTTCAACATAAAGTATTTCATTTAGTTTATGTCATAGGAGTAAGAGTCTAGAACAATGGTCATATATTAGCTAACTTTAACTCCAACTTTCTTCATCCTTCTAGTTAATTAGAGGGCCTATGGATGTAGATTAATGGATTGAAATTGTTGTGGATATTTAACATAGTATATACTCTAAATTTTTAGAATATTAAGATGAAAAGAGATTATGTTGGGTTTGCATCCCATTTTAATACCCCCTTATTATATGGTTCCAACCAAGTTGAAGGAGTATGAGGTGCAACTAGATGACATATAGAGGAAGGTTTTCAGAAGTTGGAGTACTTCACTATGGGGTCAACTATATTGTTCACTATGAAGAAAGAGAATAGTACTCAACTATGATTTTATTACTAGAAGCTAAACCAGGTGATGGTAAAGAACATATATCCCTTTAATAGGATCAATGATCTTTTTTATCATCTACAAGGAGATTGATGGTTTAACAAGATTGATATTTTATCTGGTTATCACTTGTTGTGCATTAGATAAGAGGACATTTTGAAGAAAATATTTCATAGTAGTTATGGACTATATGAGTAATTTATAATGACTTTTGGACTGATGAATGCAAAAAAAGTGTTCATTTCCCTAATAAAATAGATCATACATCCATATATGAAAAAATTCATTTTAATTTTCATCAATTATATCCTCATCTACTCACCAACACCATTGAAAACATGCTAGTCACCTAGATATAGTTGTGATTATGATTCAAGAAAACAAGATTTATACTAAGCTATCCAAATGTGACTTATGGATTCAATATGTGATGTTACTAGTACATGGGGTGTCTAAGACCGATGTAAATATAGACTCAAAGATAGTTGAGTCAGTCATGTCTTGTAAATGTCCCTAGAACATGTTTTATATTAGGTACTTTCTAGGTTTAGCAAGATATTACCAACAGTTTATCCATGGCTCCTCCTGACTATCAGCAACCATAAAAGAATTTAAAAATAATAGATTGAAGTTTGAATAGTCAAATCAATTTGAATAGGTGTTCATTTAGATAAATAAAATGTTTATGATATCTCCAGTAATGACACTCCATGATATTGTAATTTTTTATACATTGTACTATGATGCAATATGTGTTGGTTTGGGAGGGATGCTGATGTGGAGAGAGTAGGTAGTAGCCTATGGGTCTCTTCAGCTATGATCACATGTGAGGAACTACTCTACAAATTTTTTGGAGCTAGGAAATGTGGTCTAAGATCTAGCATGTTATAGGAACAATCAATTTAGTGAGATATTTATTATTATACAGTCCACGAAATCCTTCTCTATATCATCAAACATAGACCCGAATATGAAGATATGTGATGGTTGAGTATTTGAAAATAGTCTATTTTTATACGATGTATTCACCTAGAAAATTTAATGTGATGGTGTATTCTCTATGCTACAATCCAAAATATGAAAATTATTTGGACTCAAAGTGTGCTGTAATGTAAAAATTACTAACTGGTGGTGAATCAATCCCTGGATGATTGATGAATGAAGTTGACGTAATATTTGGTGAATTGGAGTGTATCAGTCCCTGATTCCATTAGAGATGTTTTAATGAGGGATTTCGATAACACTAGATGGGAAATACTTTATGGTGTGACTGAGACATATCATGATGTTAAGTGTCAATTCTGGTGGATAGGGATAAAGAGATACATTGTTGGTTTTTCCTCCTGATGCCTCACCTATCAGAGGGTGAAGGTCGAGAACTATCATCCTTGTGGATTTCTACATCAACTCCCAATACCTATGTGGAAGTGGGAGGAAATCACTATGGACTTTTTGATGGTTTTATACATCATGCCATGTTTTTAGACCAGATGAAATTCCAATTTGTTGTTTGGTGGATGGGTTGATTTGTAAACAAGTATCACATAATAATTTTGGGAGTTTTAATACTTAAATATGTTGTTTTTAGATTGGTTTAAAGGCCCATGGTGTTCCTTGGGTTCTCCAATTTGTTTTGGGAGCATGAGGCCCTAGAAAATAAAAAATAGAGAAGACTGATAGGGGCATACAGTTTGTATGAAATTGTATTACAATCTAGTAGTAACCATGTTACTTGTATAGGAGATCAAATGTGGTGTACAGGGGCTATGCACAATTTCCCAAACTATATTCCTATTCCACTCTCTTAGTTCCATTTCTGAAGTGTGTGTGAACTATTTATCGCATGGTTTCTACATGGTTTGGACAAACAATGCGGGAAAACCATGCGACCATCTCCTCTTAAGAAGTATCTTTGAAACAGTTCATGCATGGTTTGGCCAACCGTGAACCGCATTAAAGTGTTGGAATTATTCTTTTAAACCACATTCTTATTTCCTTATTCCTTTATCTTTTCATCTTCCCCCTCTACATGCATTACCTCCTTCATGGGTTCCTCTTCTCCTATCCTAAGGATGGAGAGATCTCCCTCATCCTTTGTCAGATTCTAGAACTTTCATTCCCTATGGATCACTCTTGGTAAGATTCTTATTCCTCTGGATTTCATTCTTCATTTATAATTCCTATATCTATTCTATTTTTTTGAAATATCATTTTTCCCTATTTTAAGGGTGGATGTCTATTTATTCATTTTCTCTTGAACTAGAAAAAATCTATGATTGATATTAGACTAGTGAGTCATCCATGGTTTAAGGTAGCTGGTCTATAGATTTTTTCCTTAAAGTTCCATTACTTTCTAAATTGTTCCTTTGTCCCTCACACTAGGTTTTTTGTGTGTGTTTCACAATACAATGTATTTATTCATTATAAATTGATATATGCACCATTCCATGATCCTGGTGATCAATGTTTATTAGTTAGAGGATGATGAACTCTATAATGGAATCCCATGGGGGGCCTGACATGATTTTCACCTTTATAATTTTATGATAAAATAACCTTAACACCTAAAAAGTGTTTGTCATGGGTTATAAATGTTTTTTCCCACTTTTATATATATGTTTAATGAAATCAAGAAATCTCTTACATGCTTGGATCGAGTTATAAATAGAATATCCTTCTTGGGCAGTTATCTCAGTGATCATGGAACCTTCTATGTTCCTCTTGATCCATAAATACAATATTTCAATGTTTGGTAGCTTTCTACGATGATTTTTCTTGGGAGAATTGAGTTATGACTCATTAATGTGATGTTTGTGTGAGAAAAATGAATTATTTTCTAAACACTGTCATGTTTTATAATAAAAACCCTCAATGAGGTGCACTATCTTCAATTTTAAATTGATATTTATGAAATTTATGGTTGACATGATGGCCTTCATATTTAATTTATTTGAGATGTGATGTGTCTTAATTATATATGTGGCCCCTTATTCTTCAAATGAAATAGAAAATGTGCATGGTCCTTTTTAATATATCAATGATTCATGATATGTAATGATTACAAAAATGGCCCATTGTATTGTTAATTTATTTATTAAAATAACTTACGAACATCTTGAGTGATACTAGGGTCTCCTTTCAATGAGTTCCATGTATGGGATCATCATTATTGGGGTATATCTCATTGATGGTTTGTGTATATGCTAGGGTGATACTGGTATTCCAGGATGGGGTCACCATACGTTCTTCTCGGCACATTACGAGTGATATTGGTACCCTATGAGAGACACCTTGGATTGGAACATTAGTGAGATGGTTGTCCCATGCTACGAGTAAGTCTCAGTCCCATAAGCGAGATACCATTTATGGGCTCAGAGGTCATTGTCTCACATTAGGCTATGAGTGATACGTCCGAGGCATTTTAGGGATCACATTGGAAGGACTCTAATGGAAGTGAACATTGTCATGCATCAGGTGCAATACATGGGTTCCTTATTATGGTTTTCCTTATATGGACCTAGGATACCGCTTACATAAAATTGGAGTTAATTTTATAGAAAAGGCTAACAATACATGTATAATTTTGGTCCATGGGACACATCCTCTAATCCAAAAAATGATTATGGTCAGCCCATATCATGATACCTATTCATACCAGTCTTCATTATCACCTTACCCTTATCTCAATGATAAAGGTTTCCTATAATTTAGATATTTCTAACATACAAGTAGGTATGGTCGGCTAGGTGCCCTTGAAGAACCAGATTCCAACTAATTTATTTATTTATTTTCATTGGGAAATTACCTTCGATATAATGGAACACTATTTATTTTATATTCACATACTATATTATTTTTTAGACATTGTTGGTGGTGGCCTAATGAGTATATCTTACACCCTGTTTGGGCCGCCATTTCACTCGGGTACATGAATAGACCTCCTTGGTTGTAGGATCAGGATGCTTGATAATTTCCTTATGCTGTCATGCTTGTACCTAGGAGTTAGGAGCACATAACCGACATGGTATTCATGATTCTCATGGATCCAACCTTTGGGATTTTATTCATTTATTATATCATACATTCCTATTGTATTTTATTATTCTTTTACTTGCAGCATCATATGACATGCATGCATATTTGTAGCATGTGGCTATAGAAACTTTTATTATGTTAATATATTTATCACTACACAAATTTCCATTTATTTATTATTTCTTCCTCTATTGGTTGTTACTAACACATAATATAACACTATCCTACTCGAATCATGAGGGTATATTCTCCCTACCATACCACTATTACACCCTCACTGCTAATCGACAACCTCAGGTGTATGAGGAGGTGTGCTTGAGGCTATGTGATGACCGGTCTGGCTACGGGTTTAGTAGTCAGTCATGGTGGGACGTTACATAGTGGTATCAAAGTTCCTTTTTCCCTTTTTATTACTATTATTGGTGAGTATATAGGAGACTTAGAATGTGTTGTCTCTTAGTAAATAGTCGTTCATGGGATTGATCAACCCACATATAGGGAAAAGTCTAATTAGCCATGGATGGGAATATTATTCATGTAATGTGCTATTACAGTTAATTTTATTTAAACTTGAGTGATTAGATTAATTTATTCTATTTACTAATTTTTGAGATTTATAAAATTTACCATTGGCCTGGCATGACATAGAAGTAGAATATTAGATATCAATACAAGCATATAAGAATCCACCTATCATGAATATACCATTATATGTAGGTTTCATTGTTAGAATATTTGAACTTGTTGATGTGAATTGTGTGTTAATATCATACTTATTAAATTCCATGCTAGGTGTTTTTGGTAACATGATTATATTTTAACTTCATATTCATTTCAATACATGTTTTTGTATGACATGCTAAATTTCTTAATTAAAATTATTACAGGGAGTTCTATTCCATGATTTCATAACATAGGATTTATGATTAGTATACCTCATAGATTCCATGTTAGAAAATCCAATAACATGTTTATTTTTCACTTTCTTAGATATTTGAATAAAATTTATCTATGATTTAAATTTTCTTGTCTTACATATATATCATGCTTGGGTTTTTCCCCTACTTGTATAGTAGCCTGTCATGTTAAATTATCTTCCTTTATTTTATAGTTGACATATTTCCTTATATTTACTAATATGTTAGATTTTTAAATTGGTTATCATGTATAGGTAATTGGGAAATTTGCTTCTTTATAATTTTCCATGCATCTATGTTTGTTTAATATGGGCCAAAAAAGTGCTAGTTATGGTTAAATGGGGGATAATATAGAAATTTTAAGGTGTATGAGCACCTTATAAATTAAATATTGAAGACCCATATAATCAAACCATTGTAGATGCCATTTATGTACTTAAATCCTATTATAAAAATAATATATCTATTTAATTTCTCTTTATTATTATAAAAAAATTGGTTTTGATTAAATGGGATACAACTTGTCCAATTCATAATATTTATGGGAACTTTATTATTTGGAATAGGGTGACCCATATAATTGAACCATTATAGATGCACTATACATATATAAAGGGTTTGAAAAAAATGTTAAGGATGTTGAAATTCTTCCTTTTATCATAGATAAATGGTTACAGTTAAATGGGAGTCCCCTAAACTTGTAAATAATATGGGTGCTTTAAAAATTTATGGTTTTAACCCATAAAACTGAACCATCTATTATGATCTATCTATCTAGGAACTACTATAAATATAAATGTTGTTAGGTTTTGAATTAAATGTTTTGGATTCATTATTAAGGCTTGTACACTTTTTTTGGGATTAACAAACTGTATGGTTAAAATTAAAAAATGCACAACTAAACCAAAGTAGGTCAGTTGGGGAATGTTGGTATTAAATGAACCTGATAAGGGTGTTTTGAAACTAAATGTTTAAAAATTTTGTGTCTCTTTTAGTGTAAATTTTTTTTCTTAATAGTACCATCTTAGGTCACTAGTTCTTTCTATATTACTTAGTTCCTAACCCCATGGGGGTATATAAATGCATTGTAGTGTCATAATTTTAATGTTTCATATTCACCTATATGGTTTTGAATGTAAATGTAAGGTGACATCCCTTATGACTAGACCCCTTGTTATGTAATGGAAGGCCTTTTAATATGCTTAATTTTTTTGTGTGAGAGGCATTAAAAGTAAATGAATGGTATTTAAAATGGGTTATGTGATAAAATGGTCTGTCACTTTATTAGGTCTTGAGATCTTACTTCTTCTTATTCCTCTTTAGTGATCAATGACTCGGTACATCATCAGTCTGGTTAATTATCATATTAGGAAATATGGCTTCAGGTTCAATATCTTACAGACCATCCAATACTTTAATTCATATGTTTGTTAATCCTATGGATATTATTGTGGATGTGTTGTCGATCAAGTGAGCTCTGTGAAGTATGTATCAGTATATTCGATAACTTCAAGTTGTTAATGTTTATAACTGACCATTTATGTTTAGTGATAGCCATTTAATCTTGGTCTCTTGTTCTTGAATCACATGTAATCTCCAAAGTATAGTGACTTGAGATTATGAAAAATTCAAACTCATCCCATTGCTTGGGATGAGGTCCTATGGAGGATCAGGTGTTGACACACCAATCAGTTCGGTAGGTATTGAATGAATAATGTCTCATTTTATGGAGAATGTGGGAAAAACTCCGGAGGATTTCTATGTGTATTCCTGGGGTAATTTTAGACTAGAGAAATTTTAATAAGGTTATATATATCACTTTTTATTTTAATGCTTGATAAAGAATTTTTTGAGTTTATTTTTTCAGTAAACGACAACCAGGACACTCTTAAGGTGGGAAGCCTTGTGTGGATCATGTTAAATGCATCCTTACAGGTAGAAGGGAAAACCAAGGACCATTTATTAATGGTCAGTCTCATTTGAAATTATTTTATGGCTAGAATATCTTGTCTTAAGATGGTGCTTTCATGATAGCACAATGATGTCATGGTTGGCAGTGTACGCAACTTTGGGAAGCACTATTATTCTAGGATAGACTCTGGTGGATGTGGTTGAGTAACCATGGGATTATTCAAGTGGTGAAGGTATTGTGGTTGGGTTGATGATGCATTGATAGGTGAAGCTATGATTTTTAAAAAAACAAGTTCACCATTAGTGGTTTGACTATTTCCCTTTTAAGATTTGGGTATAGTTGGGTGAAGATTGTATCAAGTAATTTATTTTGATGTAGTGGAAGTGTCTCGTGTCCTCTTTAGAAACTTTTCAAATACTCTTAGTTTAATCACACCCTAAATATTACCATTTTACATATATTTTTATCATCTTGGTAATTTTAGAGAGCATTAGTCTTATTCCATGATAGTTTTTAAAAAACTCTTGGGTTCGTTTTGGGTTGTTTGGATCAAAGTGTGCTCCAGAAGTGTGGTTTTCCTTAGAAGAATGGTTAGTCCTGAGTGATTCCTAGGTTCCCACATATGTATAAATTTTATGGACACATGGAAACTAGTTGTTCCCCTTTGACATCATCACTAATAAGACAAAACTTTGGGGTCAATCTGTTTTCTCATTATGTTCACATTTGTATTGTGATGATGTCTCACTCGTTATAACAGAATTTGAATTCCTATGGATGATCTCCTTGAGATTTTATGATGATTCCAAGCCAACTTTGGACCCAATTCAGGCTCAGATGTGATTTTTAAATGGAGAAATAGTCCAAGTGATGGATCTGTCTTGCACCCATGTTTATACTAAGGCATGACAGGTTAAATGGGTGTTTTGACTAGAAACACCATTAGAACACGATTTTAGTATTTTTAAGCATTATTGGTGAGACTATGAGGTTCCTTCTTCTATAGGCACCAAGATTATCTTTTAAAATGTGATAGCTATATAAGAAGATCATTTTAAAAATATTCGGCTGATAGTGGCTTGATCCGTCTTCCTATGGTTTCGTCAAATATGTTCAGATTGGGATCAACCCTTCAATTGAATTGTGTCTTATGTTGTGAGCATCATTGAATGATATATGCATGTTTTGATGTTAATTCCAATAGTATAGAGTTCATGTCTTGAAGATTCCCCTTTAATGCTAGAACCTATGGTGGATACACCAGAGTCTGGATGGTTAAAGAGATGATGTGAAGATCATATCTCTATTTCAAATGGAATGGGTAGGATCTATCTCAAGGTTGCAGTTTGGAAAAAGAAAATGTTGTCTTGAGGTTGTACAACTCTTGAATAATATGTTACGGTGATGCTCAGAGGTATATTGGGAGTTTGGAAACACAACACAACCATTTGAAAGAGGCTTCACGACCTGAGTAGGTTGAGTGATATTCTATTCATTTCCCAATTAATTCTTAGAGATGATAATTTCAAAGGTAGGGTGATTGTAGCATCTTGTGTTTTTGGACCAGATGAAATTCCATGGTAATTTTAATTTTTTTGTTTAGTGGGAGGTTTATTTTGTGAAACGAGTATGAGATCATACTTTTGAGAGTTTGAAAACATTAATGTGTTGTTTTTATAATGAGGTAAAGGTATAAGGGGCTCCTCGGGTTCTCTAAAACAGTTTCGAGAGTGTGGGACCCAAGAAAATAAAAACCAAAGAAGAATGATAGGAGCACATAGTTTGTATGAAACCTTGTGACCATCCAATATTAACCATGAAATTTTTGAAGGTGAGAATATGTGATACGCACTGGCTGAGCATTGTTTCCCAAATCATGCCTCTATTATGCATGCCTAGTTCCATTAAGGCAGTATTTGTGAACTGATCATTGCACGGTTGGTGCACGGTATGGAGAAACCATGCAGGAAAACTATTAAACCATCTCTTATTAAGAAGTATATTTCACATGGTTTGCACACTATTTGGATAAGTGTGTATCCAAATCGTATGCCTCATTAAAGTGGTGAAATTACTCTTTTTAACCTATTTCTTATTTTCTTATTTCTCTATCTTTGCTTCCTCCTCCTCCATGTGAAACAACTTCTTCGTGTGTTCCACTTCTACCCTCCTAGATATGGAGTGATCGCCCTCATCCATTGTTGAAATAGATAACCATCATTCTATACAAAAATTCTTCTCTATATGATTCTTATTCTTCTATATTTTTTTCATTGTTTATCATCCCTCTTGCTATACTATTTTGGTGCGAGGTCATTTCCCTATTTGCAGGGAGGATGTACGTTTCTTAATTTTCTCTCAAACTAGACCAAATAAATGCTTGATATTAGATGCGTGAGTCATCTGTGGTATAAGGTTGGTGGTATATATATTTTTCTTGAATGTTTTGTTTCTTCATAAAAGGTTCCATTGTGCTACCCACCATTTTTTCCATGCGTCACCTTAAAATGATTTTTTTTCTTTCTAAATTTATATACGCACCTTGTTATGCTACCAATAATTGATTTTTAGTAGTTAGAGGCTGTTAACCTTAATCATGGACACCCTTGGATGTGTAAATAAGATTTCCCAATTTATAATTTAATGATTGAATACCCCAAACACCTCCCAAATGTTCACCCTGGGTCATAAATGGGTTTTCCCTCTTTTATATAGATATTGAATAAAACCCAAGAACCTCCTAATTTCTTTTCTGTACCTATAAATGTAATTGAACTTTTGGGTAGTTTCCTTAGTGATAATGGCTCCTTCTAAGTGCCTCATAATCCATGAATTTATTCTTTACATGTTTGGTAGATTTCTAACATGCTTATTTTTGGTAGAATTGAGTTATTCCTATGAAATGTGATTTGTGTGTGAGATAAATGAATTTTTTTCTTAAAAATGTCATGTTTTCTAATAATAAACATTAATGAGGTTCATTTTCTTTAATTTGAAATTGATATTTATGTTATGTTTGGTTGTGTTTATGGAAATCATATTTAATTTCATTGAGATGTGATGTGTCTTACTTATGTATGTGGCCCCTTGTTCTTTTGAGAAAATAACAAATGGGTGTGGTTGTATTTAATGTTTCATTGAATCTTGATAAGGAATCAGTGTGGTCCCTTGTATGATGAATTTAATTAATTAAATGACTTGTTAACATCATGAGTGATACTTGGGTCTCCTTTCATGGAGTACCAAGGACATGCTTATTGTTCTTGTGGTATATTTGACTGATGGGTTGTGTTTATGTCAAGGGAAACACTGGTATTCCAAGATGGGATCACAATGTATTATTTATACCTCATTATGAGAGATAATAGTTCCCTAGGGGAGACACCTTTTATGGGATCATAAGAAATATAGTTATTCCAGGCCATTAGTGAGACTTGGTTCCATACTTTAGATACTAGGTACAGGATCATAGGTCATTATCTAACATTAGGACAAGATTGATACTTGCAAAGAATTTTAGGGATCTCATTTGACGAAATCTAATGGTAGTGATATTTGTCACACTCAAGGATGGATACAATGGTTCATTATTAAGGTTCTCATTGGATGGTCCCAAGATGCCACTTACTTTAAATTGGAGTTAATTTTATAGAAAAGTCTAATGAAATATGTATAATTTTTGTCTATAGGATGCGTCGACCAAGCCAAATCATATGCTTGTGGTCAACCCATCTCATGATACCTATTCATAATAGTCTTCATTACCACCTTCCCCATATCTCATTCATATATAGGACACCTGTGGTTCAAACATTTCAAGTTTCAGATGAAGCCGTTATGGTTGGGCTAGGTGTCCTTGAGGAACCTGAGCTCAACATAATTATTTATTCATTTTAATTTCTACCTACTTCTGATATACGAGTAAATTGATTTTTTATTTTCATGAAATGGATTATTATTTAGGCACCACTGTTGGTGGCCTAATGAGTATATCTCACATCATGTTTGGGAATCCATTGCATTGGGGAACCCAAATAGACCTCCATAGTTGTAGGATTAGGATCCATGGTTATTTTCTTGTGCTTTCATTCATGTACCAAGTATTTAAGAGCATATGACCAAGATGGTACTTAGGATGATCATGTACACAGGCTTTAGGATTTTATGTTTTTTATTTTATTTTACCTTAATATTGTATTTGTTTCTTATTTCACTTGTAGCATGATATGAAATACATGAATCATTGTACCTTATTGCCTATAACCACTTTTATTCAGCCATTATATTTATCTCTCCACTGGTTTCCATTTATTTATTACTGCTTCTAATGTTGGTTGTTAATTACCCCCAATATATAATTGTGATACTATTATCATGTGGGTATAGTATCCCCACCGTACCACCATTAGACCATCACTTCTAGTAGAAATACTATGGCATATGTGAAGGCATAATTAAGGCCATGTGATGACTGGTCTAGCTACCAGTTTAGTGGTAAGTCGTGGTGGGAAGTTATAGTTTACCTAGGACCCTAATGAGTCATGACAACGTTTAGGTTTTTGATTGGGTAAAAAATTAATCTCACTTATTATCAATCAAATAAACTCACAAAGTGGAGGAGTTGGGAACGATCTATGTCTTTGAGATCATACACTTACATGGAGTGCCTTTGATCACTATTTCAGACAAAGATGCATGCTTTACTTCGTAGTTTTAGAAGGTCTAGAAGAAACATAGAGTTACTTAGATGATATTGATCATGACATACCATACTTAAATCCAATAATAGTATAAGTGTACTATATATATATATATTGTAATATATTCATCAAGATTTATTACTAAGACTTAAAAGGAGCATGGGATAATCACTTATTCATGGTTGAGATTTCATAAACAAATTTTAGCAGGCTTCAATACAAATTATGCCTTATGAGGCTCTTTAAGGGAGGCCCTGTCACTCCATTCTTTGTGGAAATGAGGAAAGTGAAGATGTGGTTGTTGGTCCCAGAATGGTCTAGGAATCCTATGAGAGAGATAAACTGATACAAAATAGGTTAATCATTACTCAGAGTAGACATAGATCTTATGATGACAATATGAGGACACCTTTGGAGTTATCTATAGGAGATTATGTTTTCATGAGAGTGACTCCTAAATTAGGGTACATACATCTGGGGAAGAAGGTAATGATAAAACCTTATTTTATGGACCCTTTTATATCAACAAGCCGATATGTGTAGTGGGGTACCATCTATATATACCTTCTCACTATTGAGGTATGTACATCATGTTCCATGTTTCATAGATTTAGAGGAACATACTTGATTATGCACATGATTTTGTTGAGAGGAAATTGAGCTAAATACTGATGAATCTTATGAGGAGAATCTAGTGTGTATCATAAAAAAAATTAAGAAGGTTTTGTGAATAAAGAAGGCGCCACTAGTCTGGAATTTGTGGCAGGATGGACGGATCCTGGAGGAGATGTAGGAGCATGGGTATCACATTTGATCCCATTGGATTGAGTTATTCAAGTATGACTACTAAAGATACTTATTTGGAATGATAAATTGATAGAGGAGTATAATTATAATATCCTAAATTTTTACAGATAATAAAAATATTTTTGATAACAATTTATTGTTATTTTTATGTGAAAAATTAATTTTCTATAAAAATCACATCATAGATGATTTAAAGGATTTGTATAAGGAAAAAATACTGGTTAACACCTTAGAATATTTTATGAAATCTTTTCAAAGGTAGGTGATAAGATAGGATAGGATTTCAGGGCCCATAGAGCCATGGTTCTAAAAGAATAAAAATATCAGCACATGATTTTTCTAGAAGAAATGAATTATCTCCCAAATGGTGTGTCGTTTGATAAATCCAAGACTTAACTTAAGGCCGAGATGCAGATTTTACCATATAAACGATATAAAATTTCTATGTATTTGGTGTTTATATATATTTCACATGAGGATAACTCATTAAATATTTTCATTATATATATTTCTGAAAATAATTTATCATATCTGAAAAAGTGCACAATATGAGACATTTGAGATAATAATTAGGTCTGGGATGTGGGTATCACCTTAGGTGCAACAAAAACTTTGTATGTGTTAGGTGTTTAGTAGAATCACATTTTAAGGTAATATTTTTTAATATATTTTTTTTAAAAATTATGTTTCTCTTGAATGATGTATCGTATGGGAAATTCAAGAGCACCATTAGGTCCATAAAGTGGATTTAACCCTAGGAAGGATAACCATTTTTTGTGTCGGGTGTTTGGTAACATCATACAAAAGGTTTTTTACCCCTTTTATTATATTATTATCAATATTTTAATTTTTATTATTTTATCCATATTATTTCTCCTCCCATTCCACACATCATTTTTCCTCCATTCTTCACCATGAATTGAAACCAAAACATAAAAAACTAATAGTTTTTGACCATTTATGATTACTAACACCTTAATGGGTTGATTTTAATGACTCCACCATCAAGATTATATTGAAATGTTAATTTTTTTTTTGGTTTTTGATGAAGGGTTATGTGATTGGGGTATTGAGATACCCAAACAATTCAATTTATTCACTATTAGATGATCCTGTCATGTTGGGGAGATAAAAAAACTCTTTTTCATGCCTCTAATCAAGGTTCTAGTTCTAAAAATAGGTACAAATGGAATAAACTTCCTTGGATGTGTGTTGGAGGAAATGGTTTATTTTATTATTATTTATTATTATTATTATTCCATTATTCCTTTATTTTTTGTAAAATATATAATTAGAATATTTAATGTGTTATCCTCGCATGTGTTCTGAAAAAATGCACAATGCTAAAAAGTCTTACATCACACCTAAGGTTAGCCTCACATCTTAGACCTAATAGTGGTCTCAAATTTCTAATACAACACACTATTTGAGATATATTTCATTTTTTTGAAAAATAATGTCAGAGTAATAAAATATATTTAATTCTTTTATTTTTCAAGAACCAAAGATCTATGGGCCCTGAATTCCTATTCTATCTCATCATCTAACTATAAAAAATAATCCATATAATATAACAATCTATTAACATGGATTTTACCCTTACAAAAATACTGTAAATCATCTATTAATTTTTTTTTGAAACATTAAATTTTCAAATAAATATAATCATAAATTATTATCACTGATAGTTTTTGTTGTCATTAAATATTTTAGATATTAGAAAAATTAAATGAAACACTTTAAATTTCCTCAAACTAAAAATTCCATAAACACTTTTATGATATTGAGTGATAGCAACATCAAATTATAATAGAAATTATATTTTATTTATTAACTACAAACCACACTAAGTCCAAGAACACTCCACTAAATTATTTGAAACTACATTTTCATTATAATATCATGTTAATATATAATAAATCATTTTATTATGATATAATATTTATTTCTATTAGTGGGAATGTTATTAAATATACTATTTTATGCCTATATTATATATTATTCTATATATTTTGAGAAATTCTCTAAAAAGAAAACATTATTATTTAATATATTCCAATGACGAGAGGTTGAATCTAAAATCCCATTATTTTACAAAATGTATTGGATAAACTCATTTATACATGATAAAATTAATTTTATACATATATTCTTTCTATGAGTTTCATAGAATTAGAGATTCAAAAATAATATGTATTAAATTCCATCATCCCATATTGTTTATAAGAACTCTTTTTTAATAATTTTTTTATCATATATGATATATGATATAAAAATACTTTTTTATATCCATTTGGGAGTTACATTAATCATTTAATTTAAAAACAATATTTATAAACCATTTTCATCCTCATTTAAATGAAAACCAAGAGTTCGATCATGTTCTTATATGATTTTGAACTCCCACATACTCACACAATTTATTATGTTTACATTGGGTATCATATACACTTAAAAATCAATAAAAAATACACTAAAATATTAATACATAATACAGAATGTCACTCTGGTTTATTAAAACCTATTATAGTATCATGCACAATTAAACCACATGGAAATAATTTCATTTCTATATTAAAATACCTTTAAGTTTCAATTAATATGGATAACTATTGTAGAAATCATTTATTTTCTTATAACATAAACGATTACTCTCAAACATAGTCTACACAATACCTTATCCAAATAATCATATTCCTATACTGTAATCATAAATACATTTTTAATTTAGGGTAAAATATTATTAAACTCATTCATATTGTATTATCATTTTTAAAAAACATAAAAATAATGAATTACTTAGTTAGAATAAGACTTAATGTATATATATGCCAACACCAAGTCATTAACTTACTCAATCACACTATGTATATGAGAAAATACTAATTTTCCTTCAGTAATCTAGTGTCTAATGTATTTAAAACCATATATTAATCATATCATGATTCTCATAATCATCTAGATTCACCTTATTGAGAAACATTAGTAGTATGTTAATATGAAGGGATTTATTTTCCAAATATGTGGATATATTTTTTCACAACAAATCCCTATCACTCCATCAATGTTGGGAACCACCCCATGTTCAATGATGAATTTCTTGATTTAAATAGATTACATCATAAAATATTATATAGTGATGAACTCTTACTCTATTGTTTAGTCTATTATAGTGGCTTCATTTGAATGCTTTAAACTAATTGATTTAATATTTATGTAAAACATTAAAACAAACTTATATCTCTAATAATATTTATTTTATGGGGTACTAGTATTATTTAAAACCTTTATATTAAGAAAATAGTCACCTCTATAGACTAGGAAAAAATCCTTAATTATATTTTTCACTAATTCTTATTCTTGAGTGACTCTCTTCATGATTAGATTGGTATCTTCATTTTACACTAATAGAATTATAGACATCAGTTTGAGTACACAAAATGGAATACATGATAGATCATATGGATGATGCATAAGGAATCCCATCTATATTTTATAACACTTTAGATGAATTTTGACTCATTCATATATTCTAGAAATGTAATACTAATAAAGACACCACTATCAAGTTCTTCATGCTAAAAAAAATTATCACGTTAACATTTTTTATTTTTTATTTTATATAAATAACCTATTCAATATATCCTTATAGATAATCATAACCATTATGTTATTTTACACATCCATTCCTTTTATTGAAAAAAATTTCACTAATAGGATTTTTATTAAAAGTAATGTCGAGATATCATTTCTGATAAGTAGTATGTCATAAACATAGAATATTAAAAATACCATAATTATCACCATAATATTTTATATTCAAAAGAGTAATCGATGTTTTTTATGAAACTAAACCATTTTATTTATTCAACAACATGGATTTTCCAACTATGAGTGGCTTACATTAAACCATAAATGGATTGTTTTAAATTTCAAACCCTAGTTGACTCATTTTTAACAAAAAAAATATTATGTTGTATTATATAATTTTTTTTATTAAAATTAGTTAAGGAAAATGTTTCTAAATGTAATTTGATATATCTTATAATAATAATAATAATAATAATTTTTTATATTTAGTAATATCAGAATGGACATTATCATCTCAGTTAATGAAACAAACTCTTCATAGTCAATAACATAAACTTTTTTGTAACCTTTTTCTTCCAAAAAAATTTATATGTAGAATTTATACCACCGACGTTAGTTTTATTTTGGAAAACCCACTTTCACCCTAATGTGTCTCACTACATCTGGCATATTAACTAAGTTTAAACATTGTTAGTTCATAAAGAGTCCATTTCAAATTTCCCGGAATTTATCCATTTCTCTAAATTTTAAATTATAATATCCTATTGATAGGTATTAGGTTGAAATATAATTAACATTAATTCATTATCATTTTTCATATAAAACTATAACTCCCAGGCTCTTGAAGAATCCTCCCATAACCTATAGGTAGATGTGTAACTTGAGTTTGTCATTCATCCATAATATTTTTGGAACTAAGTCTACATCCATATCAAGAAAATTTCATGTTTATTAGTATTTCACTTATCAATGTTAAATATTAATCCCATTAAATAAAAAAAGATATATTATTTCAAATGTAATGTATCAAATTGGGCCACATACACTATTTTTATCAGTCAAACTATAAAATCATATCCCTTAGTTTCCTTTCAAAAACCAAAAAAATAAGCATTTATCTGAAATAAGTTTAATTTTATCTGATTCTAAATTTCATATTCTTTCTTCAAAACACTAAATCATTATAAAATACAAATTGGGAAATTCTCCTATCAATATATCATATGGTTTCTTTATGAATTATTTATATTCAATGAAATTATGTAGGAATGAAATAATTACAAGTGGATATCCTTAGAATTAAATAGGGTGATCAAACTAACTCATTATCTATCATACTGCGTCTAATGGGGTAAAATTATTCCTCTAAAATCCAACATCCCATAATGATTTTCAAAGATAATTTATCTGTGAAATAATTTTATATTTTCTCATAGGATTAATGAATTATTTTCTTATGTATTCAAAACCATGATCTAATCGAGAAATCGTAAAAATTCAACCCAATTGATTATTTAATTTGATATGAAAATAGTTTAACTTTTACAAAGATTGAATATTATGTGTCATTAAAAACACATAACTACCCTAGCCAAAGTAATCAATATAATTTTTAAAGTACTGAAAATAACCAACTAGTTACGTACTCATTGGACCATATAAATCACTATTTATAATATTATATAGTCTTATATCCCTTTAAATTATTACAGAAAAAGGATATTTGGTCACCTTACCTAATAAACAAGATTGAAAAATATCAAAATAGTCATAAAATCCATATATATAGAGTATTTAAATACATTTAACATTTTTAAGTCCAAGGAAATAATTCTAGAGTTATGTGGGTATAGATTCAAACATAAAAACATTATTTTAAATTTTATAGATTGAATTATCCATGTATATAATGTCTAATCCATTCATCATATTGACAATTCCATAAAACATTCATTTAAGTAAATATCACAACACTTTTTATTAAAAAAAATTAAAATCCAATCTTGTTCAAATAAGATACAAATTGTTTTTATGTAGTGAATGTTTTAATAATTTTATATATAAAAAACTAATCAATTATATAAAATTGGATGACAATTGCTAACTTCCAAATTGATAAATATTTCTCCATTTCTAACATGCAGTACATTACATTTATTCAATTCTCCCATATCACTGAGTGTTTTTTTATCAAACAAAATTTAGGATTCATATAAAAAATCTAATACCAATGATTCAAAGTTGTAGAAACTACATTCTATAACATTAAAATTAAAATTCTAAAAATTATTCACTTTGATAATACTCCTCAAACATAAATACCAAAATATTACTATTTTATTGGTTATACCTATAAGAAAACTAAAAATGATAATATGAATTCATGTTATAATCTATGATAAATATATATCTATTTGTTAGTATCTTGTTTTATGTTATTTCAAAAGGTACATTTAATGAATTTACTCCCATAATAAATTAGGACCCAAAAATCATTACCTTTAGTGGGTAAATATCTATATTTTTTAAAAATAATGAATCGTATTTAGAATTCCATTAACTACACAATTATTTAGGTAGGATATCATGTCACTCATATCACATATAACTAATGGATTGGTGTGAAGAAAAAATATTTTCCCAAATACTTCATAGAGATATGAACTAAAATCTATTCCTCAAGTATCCTAATTTGTAGGGTTTATCTTCTATGTTCCACCCAAATCACATAGATGTATTTTGTTATCTAACTCTTAGAGTTATCAATTTCCACCATTACAAACATAAGATAATATATGGTCACCATAGTCTAGAAGAACCTACCCATTTCAATTATTTAGATCTTAACATGTCAATTATTATGAAGGTATCTCATACTTATTATTTAATGGGATTGGTTCGTATGACTCAAAAATTTAATAAACATCACATGTATATAAATTTCATAATTATTTCATCACATGTAGTATTTATTTTCTAATGTTCTATTACATTGTGAATGAATTATTCTAAAGATTTAGTTTTGGAATCCGTGTTCTATCCAAATAATTATTATGTTCAATAATAATTAATGTGAATCTCTTTATGAAACTCACATTTTTGTTACTAACCAAAAATAGAGAAAAAAATATTTACACATATCAAAACCCATTGCATACATAATCAACATGAAACTCTTTTCATGTAATGGTTTATAAAAATATAAAATCAATGATACACACATGAGTGAGCTTTAATCCATAAATATTAAACCCCTAAATTTGAAGTCATTGAAAATCCCTCTAGGATAGTGGATAATTCAACAATATGACCATCTCTAAAGGGATAACTTAGTCAAGAGAGATTCAAATTCTATCTTAACTCTAATAACTAATACTAATAAACAATATCCCACCACTAAATTAAGTCACGTAACTTTAATAACCAACCAATGTCAAGGTAGATGAAGAAAAATTTATATTTTTGTACCTAACATGTAATTCATGGAATGAAAATTTTATTGAGATAAATTTATCACTTAAATTTATGTATGAACAATATTCAGATTATATAAATAATTTATATACTGGAATATGTTAATGGAATAAATAAATGAACATTTTATTTATTTATTCAAAAAGAGATATTAATTTGAGAATTTTAGATTTAATTTATGAATAAAATACTCTAGTTTAGATGACTAATGATTATCTTTTATAAAAAATATATAAATTATAATAATTTCAGAAAAAATAAAAATTTCCATTTTTTTGGATTATATTGTAATTTTTTGGAGATAATGTCCATTATATACTAAAAGAAAAAATTGAGATTAATTATTATGAATATGTCTATCAACACCTTCCTATCATATT
Source organism: Viscum album (assembly GCA_963277665.1). NCBI lineage: Eukaryota > Viridiplantae > Streptophyta > Magnoliopsida > Santalales > Viscaceae > Viscum > Viscum album. The sequence continues at coordinate 515,764,841 of OY728153.1, read as the reverse complement.
AAATAATGTCTACTATATTATTAATACAATTTGATATGATTTTTCTTTTTAGAATCCAGGTTTAAATGATAGACTATAATATTGAATATTATTGCTTACAATATAAAACAAAACATTTGGATTTTAATGTATCCTATGATATGATAAAAAAATTTGTACCCTATGGAAATGAAAAAATATATTTACTGATTATGACATCCAATACCATAAAGGAATGAATAGTGATTTGACAATTGATAGTTAAACACATTATATTGGATGATAAGATATCACCAAAAATTCATTACTATATACTTATTCTTTATGAAATTAGAATAAAAATATATTCATTCTAAAATAAAGGTGTCTTTGATACCACTTATGGATTTTATGGGACCATATCATGATCATAACTATGGAAGAAACCCATTTGAATGCTCAATCAATCATCACTGGATCGCCATGAATGCAGAACATAAAAAATTAAATTGAAAAAATTAATAATTGTTTTCTAAACCTCTATTGATCGTAATGGAATAAATTTGAGTCAGATGACAAAGTTAAATTCCTCATACTCTCTCCTCCAAAGGGATGTACACCAGCCAATAGAATCATATTATGCTATGAGAGGACCATATGAAAAGAAAAGGACTTCTAGAAACTTCCATGATGAAGATAATTAGAGAAAAAGGATGTAAGATACACTCAAATATAGATAGATTTATCCACTAAACCAAACTAACTATAGGATCCCATACTTTATAGATGCACCCTTCATTCACTGATGTGAGTCAAGGGTTAGCTGGCAATTTTTGGAAGGGAACATGTGTTTCACATAAGTCATGTTTACTAGGATATAATCATTTAAACATTTAAAACAATAAATATAGGTCTATGAAGACATAAGTGAATTATCTCGATGATCCATTTCCATATGAAACTGATTATAAGACATGAATATATCCATTCACCCTTATCATAATCCAATTTTATATTTTGAAATAGTAAATTACATGCCTTATATGATATACATAAATCATAGAACATGATATGAATGACATGAATATCTGGTTATATGATGTAGATCAATCATAATCTATAATTGACCTTTTTTTAGTTCACATCCATCAAAATTTCCCCTCTTAATTTTTTTGACACTTATTCTGAAAGGGCACGAAATTTTCTTTTTTAATCCCAAAAATCAGAAATTACCCGATCAAATATGTAGTCCAGATTATTCACAGATAGTAAATGGAGGTGGTCATTAGATAGTCCATGATAAAATCCATGAACCAGATAACACCCATTCAGTGAACTAGATTTAGCAACTACACATACCTCAGTGCAACCGACCAATCTATGGAAAAAATTCTTCTCTAACCACATCACACAGATGAAAAATGTGATGAGAAAAGTGTACAACTAAAGGTTTATATTATGTAATCTTGTTTCTATGTGTTCCCATATGATTATTCACTTTTACTTTATTATTTTAAATAATGTTAAAAGTACTACCCCAAAAAAAAAGACCTCACTTCATATCATTTAAAAATGTTGGATTCTAATAATTATTCCACTTATGGAAAAATAAATCTATTTTTTATATTTTTAAAATAAATTAAAATAAAACACCTAGGACTCTTGTTATTGGTCCCCCAATAGCCATGGTCCAAGATGACCATGGTCACATATCACCTACATCTATGGTTATAATTGAATGTGGTTATAAGTTTCAATTTTTTTATTTTAGAATTTAATAATAATAATGAAATGAAGAAATAATCTATATAAGGTAGAGGGTATTTCTAAGTTAAAATAAACATGCACACTAGGACCCTAGTGGCTAAGCCTCATCACTCCAAATAAGGAATTGTAGGAACCCAATGAAATAATTTTTTTACAATTAATATCTAGTTGGCCATGATTTTTCAGGGATTCCCAAAGTCTTAGATGGTGATAGCATAAATCCTAGTTTTCCAAGGCCATAAAATGTCAACATGCTTCCCCTAGATCCACACTCATGCCTGCATACACCACACTTTCCTCCACCACTTACATGTACCACATTTCTCATCTCATATTCGATGCTCCATGCACCTCCTTTTGGAAATAAATGGCATAAAATCCCCCCAATAGAGGTTACCCAGGTTTGAACTCTGGTCACACATATAATTACATAGTGACTTTATCACTAAGGAAATATCCTCAATAGAAAATAGTTAATTTATATATTGAGGATTTTAGTAGGCGCCACAAAATGCCTTTTTAGGGCCCAATCTATACCCTTACACATCATCTTCCCCAAAATAAATTCATGAGTGGGAGAACTCAAACATACACATGTTCCCAAAAAATTATCAATAATAACAATATGTTTGAAGTTATTAATTAAGATTTTAAAAATATTAATTATAGATAACATATATTTAATTTTTTTGTTATTTAATAATATATTTTTTTTGTTGAACATATTTTTTTGTTTACATATTTTTTATTAATTTTTATTTATTAATTATATATCATACAATAATAAGTAGTCATTTATTAAATGTTAAATAATTATTGATTATTAATTATTTTTAAATTATTTATTGCAAACAAATTATTATTTTTAGTTATTTATTTTAATTAAATACTAGTATTTATAATATGGTTAAAAAAATTTAATTACTAATTATTCAAAATTATTAGTAACTATCCATAATTAATAGTAATTATTAGTTATTATGTATTCTTTTTTTATTTATTTTAGTAAACATAAACTATTAGTTAGTTAAAATTCATATAAAATAATTAATAATTAATTTTATGATTTCATATTTTACTTAATAAGTATTAATTTTTTCAAAATTAAATACCATGGAAATTTTTTGTGTAATTATTTTAAATTAATTAAAAATTGATTATTCATAATTTTCAAAGATCTATCTATTTTTTATTATTGAATATAAAAAATATAAAATTTAAAACTAAAAAATAATTATTAATTAATGGTTATTCATTATTATTGAATAATGATTATTAATACTCAATTAATACATATTTATAAAAATATATTTAACTATAATTATCAATGATATATTATTTTAAATTTATTAAAAAGTTATCAAAAAATTATTAAATAGTATTAATTATTTCATGTTTTTAAAATAATTACACAATATTTATTTTTGAAAATATTTGTTTTAAAAAACCAATAATAAATAAGTAATCATTTTTTATTAATTAATAATTATTTTTAATTTATAGTTATTAGTAATTATTTTATTTATTTTTTTGTTATAAATTAAAAAATATTTTATATAATACTCAGAATAATAAATTTAAAATCATATATGAAATATCTATTTTTATCCATTTAAAATTCTGATTATAATTTATTGATTATTTATTAATAATAAATTATTATTAAATAAAAATTAATAATTAAAATTGCTAATTACTATTTATAAGGGATCCCAGTCAAACCAAAAGTTGGTCCATTTAGAAATTGATGTTATGGTTGAAGATTTATATATTTTAATTTGTTTTTAAAATATGTAAATTAACATTTATTAGCATATAATTACACAAAGAAATCATTTTTTGTAGTGGTATGTACTCAAAGAGTAAAATGTGATTGGGTGAGGGAAGTTTAAGGATAAGTGACCTCTGTGGAAGTTTTTGTGTAATATATTAAAAATATAAAATGAGAAGATAATGAATAATAGAATATATATAAATGAAAAAAATAATTTTAATAACTGATAAATGGGTTTTAACGGATGGTAATTAATTAAATATTTATAATTAATAAATTTAAATAATCAAATAATATATTAAAAATTATAATTTTTGTGCGCAATTATGTCCATGATTATCATCCATGGCTGTATAAATATTACCATGGTTGTGACACATTGCTGTAGGTATACTACTATGGGCACTGCCCATTGTAATAGGTGTATATGAACTCTATCATGGTGAAATCGTGGATACATACATATTTCAATGGTAATCTTAGTCATAGAAATCCTAACCATGACCTTATCCTTGGAAAATTGTGAAGGAGTCTATTTCCATGATTTTGACTGGTGGAAATATCCCTACGTTCTACTAGTAGAAAGGCAATCATGTATTTATATTTCCCTCTAATGTATTTCCTACAGATTATATCTTACGAGATGACATGTAAGGGACTTTGGAGGTTATCATAGTCTACTATGTTATATTACTTGGGATGTTATCCTAATACACTATGTTATGTGAAATGGTTGGAAATTATATTATACTATTATTGAGAAATGTTTGTCAATTATGTTTTAGTGGTGTCAGTAGAGAGCCTTGACATATGTTTTTTGTTTTATTATTCTTATATGTGTTTCAAATTTATATTTTATATAACCATTTTCATGTTAATTACATTAACATTCTTATACCATGGTAGATGGTATGTTATCATGCTTATCCTTTAATGAATATATGTTTCTAGGCTATAAAAAATGATTATATATCCATTCTTGAGGATAAATTCTTATTATTCCATGATCTTATTCCATTAATGATTCCATATAACTCATGTTCTAGTTTGAAGAATGTTTATTATCTATTCATAAATCCTTTATTACTCATTGAAATTTATGTACCCCATATTGATCATTTAATCATATCATTTTCTTATATTTCCCATTTTCCTAGTAAATGAAGAAAAATAATTTGTATGGTCTATCATGAAGGGATTAATGTATAATTAATGACATGAAAGAAATGTACAATATACTATGAAATAAGATGAATGTGTATATAATTTTTAAATACACTAAATATATGAATTCGAAGAGTGTGTTTGGATTTTTTATCAATTTATATATTCATGTAAAATAATGTTATGCTTGGGATATCTCTACTGGTATAAAACAATGTTTGTAAAGTATATATTTTTTTCATTAAATTAATAAGTTTGGAACCTTTTTCCTTCAGTCTGTATAAGATCAGGATATAGTTATTTTTGGTGATTATGTTAAGAATAATACCATAAATAAATCAACATTGGTTTAACTAAAAGTGTCATATGTTGAAATATTTGATTTAAAGTTTCAACTAAGTATATATTTGTTTAGGACATCATAAGATTAGTTTATTATATTCATATAATATTTTTCTTTGAAATTTTAACCATTTAATGAGAACACTTTTTTTATTCAATGGTCTAAACTTTGTTTAATCAAGTGTAAAAAAATTGATGAACAATGAAAGAGATGTCCCTATGAAAGAAGTGGCATAATCGAGGATAGTTTTTAAAATATTACAGCCATAATTACTCAGTTATCTCATGTTTTTAATAATAAATTAAACTATTCCATAATCTAAATGAGATAATGGAGAAGAAACTCACTATTGTACTATTCAAATAATGACACACGCCATCCTTTTGTTGATCGTTGAATTTATCATCGATTAAGAAATGGATCAACATGATATAAAACACATTATTTTAGTGATTTATGTATTCCAATTTATTCTCATCCATCTATAATTTTAAATGAAATGATGATAAATGGTCATCATAGATATTGATAATTGAATGTTGATTAATTAATGAAATCAATGAGGTAATCTTCTCTAATTATTATTTTTCTAATGATATGTTATATAAATATGGTCATTTTCTTTTGTGATAGAATTCAATATTTTGGGAATGGATTGCATTTATCAACATATAAATTATCCACAATAATGGAATAAATATATTTAATCATCATTGATAATTTATAGACAAGTAATTCATAAGGGAAGATTAGAATTCCTACCACAAAAAATTATTCCCCAACCATTTATCCAAGTTAAAGGGAAGGGAGAATTAATGGATGATATGAATCTACAAAAGAATGAGGTAATTATTCTAGGGATGAACCATAAAATTGATGAAATGTACCCTATAGTATGGGAGTATTTCATGAAATGATTTTTTCTCATTCTTATCAGCAATTTTTTTTGATAAAATTTATAATACTCATAAAAAATATGAATAATTTATTTTCCCTTATATGGAAAACATCATAATAATTTTAATGGAACACTCTAGTATAATTATTATTAACTAAAAAATAAGTATACATGGTAAAAATGGTTAATAATAACGAATATATCAACATATAAGTATTATAATGGGATATGGAGAGCATCATGATTTTCTCAAATATAGTGATGTTGATTTCTCAATGTAACTTATATATGGAGTTATCTATTTTAAGGATATCCTCACTTGTATTTATCTAGTAGAGAAAAAATTAAAATTCTAGAACCAAATTTTATAAACTAGGTGTATAGGGGGGCGTTAGGGATGGGAGGAACATATATAATCCCCGTAAGGGTTCCCTTTTGGTGATGAAATGTTGCAAAACATCAGGAAATGAAAGAAATCCATATTCTTTTTGTCACACCCCCTAATATTGAAGACTGAAATTGGGATGATCAATCACACCAAACACCGCATTGATTCATACTCTCCATTTTTGTTTTGGTAACTTTATGATCCTCATTTATATGAGAATACAGAAGAATAAGTACATGAAAACTATAGAAGTGAATGAACAATTCCTAAATATAATAAAAACAGTGATTACATGCTTTAGATAATGTGTCAAACATCCATTAGAGCACAATGAAATATATTTTGATTACATCAGATACAAAATACATGAGATACAATGATAACAGGGTCTGAAGACCCTACTATGTTCTCCAAAAATGTATCACCGATACTATCTTCAAATCACCGCATATTCCATGTGCTCTGTCAGGTGATTTGATGATAGAATTTATAATTTTATACTTTCAACATCATGATTCACCCTACTATTCTCCTACTATTAGATCCTCCTCCATTTGACCCTCTTCTTAGTCCATTAACATTATTCATCTTGGGTATCACTATTTTTGAGCATCTTGTTTTAATAGTCTATCCCATTTTATATGGTGGTACACAACCATTCATCTAGACATAACTAAAATCTTTCAATTGTAAACTTCCTTTGATTGAAAATGGAAATTGAGGATCTCTAGTTTCATCAATTGTAGTAACTATGAAATCGAAGGGAATATGTGTAAATCATCTATACTTCACTCTAATGACTTTGATGAATCTCAATTTTCATTTTTTTTTCAGAAATACTTTCCCACCCATCATCAATGTTAATGAAACATATAAATGTCCACCCTGGTTTCCCCTTATCTAAACTTCTATTTAATAAAAAGAGGCTACTCCAACCTTTCAACTCACTCAAACTCTCTATAACCATGAAAAATTCCTAGAGTATATAAATTATATGTTTCACTTCAACATTACTATACTTATAATCCACTATGTTTCATCTAGTGGACTAAATCTAGTATGTTTCTTTAAAAACATCAGGTGAAATCACAAAATTAAACATGATTCCACTGACCCAAAATTCGGAGGCACCAGTCAAACATCCATTTAAATCTCATTTTATTATTTTATTGACCTAACCCGTTCACCTATTAAACCTCTAGAAAATTTATTTTTGGAACTTAAAAATAACCTCTATGGTTTTGGTTTATTTTTAATCATTTGTGATCTCCTAACTATTATATCGAGTGAATGAATTTTTGGATCTATAAAAATTGAACCAGAATATATCTCTCCCACCAAACCATAAATATCTTCAACTTGAGAATTATTTTCTTAGGATAAGTAAAATAATCTCCAACACAAAGAGTATTCTCAATCTTACTCTAATTTCCCACTGATCATATTTTAATCACCTTCCTTCCATAGTATCAATCTAGATCTACACTCCATGATTCTTCTAATCATCCATGATCCCACAAAAATAATTACCACTCAGATTCTCTAGAAAAATGATCTTACATCTACTACTTCCAAAAAACACATATTAATATTTATGGAAATTATATAAAACTAAAAATCATCGAGCTACCATCAATTTACTTTATTAAATCACTGTAAAAAATATGAAACTTTTACTATGTAAAAGACCATGTTTTATCCGTGTATAATATTATGAAAACTCTAAAACCAAGAATATATGATCCTGAGATATTTCTGGTATTGTGAACATCAATAACATCATTAGAACTAACCTTTCATCTATAATATAAACCATTTGATTTTTTTATGTCATTAGCATGAAAAAAACCCATTATATATTAATATCCACTGAAAAGGGAATTTATATTTCCTCCCACTTTTTCTCCTTGTGCCTAATGATTTTAGTGATCTTACCTATATTTGATAGAACTTTTCATTTTATTCAAAATTATCCTAAGATCATTTACATAGATTTTAAAGCCTTGCAATGAAATTATCCCCAAGACATGATGTTATCCACTGTCCAAATTTTGTGTGGTCTAAGTCTACATCATACATGGACACTGTAGATGTGGTAAGAAAGTCATCCTACTTACAAAATTCTAGATTATTATCCATTTTTTCTCTACAACCTCTCATATTAGGTGATTTTAAATATAGTCCACTTAATAATTGTTCTTTTTGTTTTGTCGAAGAAGGTATAATGATGTGAAATGTATTCTTATAAGAGAGATTATACCATAATAGGTGATGTTTAAATTACCATGATAACCTTCTTCTAAATATTGAATGAAATATGTTTCTATATATGATTATACATATTAACACTGAGTTTTATGAAGTCCTCACATGACTCTAGATCTAATCGATTTTTTTTCAATCCCATATGCTCATGAAAACCATGCCTCATATTCCATATTTAATTCATATTATCATTAACAAGACATCATGTACACTCATGTTATAACCATGAATCCCTCAAGGAATGAACCTCCCATGACCTTTTAAAATTCCTCCTATATTCTATCTAACCACGGCTAGAATAATTTGTAGCTGTACCACACATAATCTTATGTTTCATTTTTATGAAGGAACTATAAAATATGATAGATTCTCTATAAAAATACAACAAGTAGTAATAAATGGATATTGATCAACAAAAAACCAAAATCCAAAGTCATGATTCAATACTTGGGATTTGAGAATCATTTTAAATAACTTCAGTCACCTCCTCTCAGTAGTAGGATGGTGAAACATTAATAATTTCAACTATCCTAAAATATATCCTTCAATATTCTTATTACATCACCAATATATACATACATGAACATGAGTTATCTTTAAATTTTATTGAATCCCATGAATTATCCCCATGATTTATTTAATTTTCTTCTGGTTCACCATTATTATTCCAGTTGACTTATCAATCCATCAAAACATTGAGAACCTCTTGGATTAGAAAAATGAATATCCAACCATATATACAAATTCGACCATCATATTATCAAACCATGAAAAATCCATCCAATATATTCCAATATTATTGTGATATTCCACTAATTCTAATCAACAATATGGATAATTGGATTCCACATTAATTTTTAGTAGTCTTTCATTAGGAAAAAAATTATAACTAATGAACGAAACATATCTCATGGATTTTATGTCCATTTGGTCTTTTGATTTCCTAGAAACATCGATGGTACCTCAACCATAATAAATAAAAATTATTCAAACTATTTGATAGTCTACATGACAATTAGGAACCCAATATTATTATGCTAATCACCTTCTGGGTCCTTATAAATTACTTCACCCAAAACATCTACTACCAAAAACTTCTACTAAGCACTGTAACCACACATTGATACCACTTACTAGGGATGGGTGTTGAAAATATGATCACTGAAATATTCCCCTTTGGTAAGTAAAATACTGTGCAACATTTATTATTAAAAATAGGGAAATATACATTATTTAACACCCATGAACATGAAGAATAGAACAGGGAAGACCGATCACCCTATCCACCACATCGAGTTGTATTAATATTATTATTCTTGTAACTGTATAATCCTCATTCTGAAGAGTATAAAAGTGAAAAATAAAAATTCAAAAACACACCTGAAATTATAAAATATTAAAAAAATGTTAAAAAGGATTGCATGATTCAGACAATATATCCTACATGAATAATATAAAAATGACATATCTTTTTACTTCATCATAAATAGAGTACCTGAGTAACAAGGGATATCATCTTTTGATAATCCTATGTTGTTATAAAAATTATGTATCACTAGTTCCATCATTAAGTTTTTGTATCTTCCATTTAAAACTATAGGTTCATTAACCACATATTTCACTATTTAAAACTTTTGGTATGTGGATATTCCTTTCTTTTCTCCTCATACTAGTTCCACCTCCATTCGATGGTCTTCTGGGAGTGTCATCACCCTTCATCTCAAATATTTCTATTTTTTGAATTTTATATAAGTAATCATATCAACTATTTATGGCGGTATTTAACTAGTCATTCAATGAAAAATTCTATCCTTCAACCGTGTGTATCCTTTTAATGACATGAGAAACTACTGATGCCTAGTTTCATCCATTATAATGGTGAAAAACTCATAATGAACAAGTAAACAAAATATCCACTTAAATATAATAATTTTTATAAATTTTTAATTTTCACATGCTTGGAAATTCATTTATGTACCACTATTAGAGATCATTGAACTGATTAATATCCTCTTTTGCTTTACTTGGTCTATAATTTCATTCGACTATAGGAAGATTCCCCTTATGTTCGTTTCACTCCATCCTCTAAAATCATGGTAGACTCCCTAAGTAAATGAATTAGGTGTTCCTCTATATGATTTCCACACTCAAAATATTATGTTCTCTATGAGATGGTCTTAATCCATCTAGCTATTTTCAATGCTTCTAATGAAGTGAACAAATATTGTATGATTTCATTTATTTTTAGTTCTATGGAATCGATCAAACATTCATTAAACACAAAAATGATTCTTTAATGAACTATCCCATTCACATACTACACTTCTGGTGAACTAACTTCTATCTCATGATCCGAACATACATGGTGTTGGTGTAAAGTTATTCATTTAGGCTATCATGAGTGTTTATTTTAGTGAATGAACATCTGGTTCCTTAAAAGATGACATAGTGAATAGTTCTCATACCAAACCATTATTAGGAGGGGGGGGGGGTGAATATAAAACCAAATATATGAGAAATTTTTTTTCATAGTTATTTCTTATTTCCATTATATTTAGTATAACTTAGCTATAAAATAAATCATATGAATCAGTAAAGGAATGATATTTTTCATTTTTCATTAAAATATACAATTATAAATGAATGAATAATAAATTTGGTACAATTAATAAAAGTAAAATTAGATAATAAATATTTTTTTAAATGATGAAATAATATTCCCTATGGTATCCCATTATTATCATATCACCAATTATAATTTTTAAAAGAATTCAAATCATTATAAACCTGGTAAAAATTTTAAAGTATGTAATAAAATGAATGAATTTTAGAGATATATGAATGGTAATATATGGAAATGGAAATGGTTAATGTGACTATTTTATTGATGTTCTATATTAAATAATATATTTAGCGCCTCACTTCCATGCAAAGAAAAATATGAAATTTCATGCATGAGAAAACAAGTAAACCAAAATATCACAGTATCAACAAATACAAGATGCCCACAAAATAGTTACCATAGGAATACATAGAAGTTGTGCTTTGAAAAGGCAAGGATTTGAGATGACGTATGAAATATCCAAATGTTGATGGTGATATTTAAAGGGAAATGATGAAATACCAGAAACATGGGACCCCCACTACCAAGAGACTAAGCAGTTTCAGATACAAATATATTTATACATTATATAATATGTATATATTTTTATATATAAATAATATACATATATTTATATAAAAATTAATACACATATAATATATTGATATATTAATATATTCGATACATATACATACATACATAAATTAATTCATGCATGCATAGATACATACATACATATGTATAATTATATATATATACATATTTTTAAAAAATATTAGTCACACAAAATTATTAATTTGAATTATTATTATGTATATTTTTTAAAAATCCATCATGCAACCCACTTATATATATATTTTTGTTTTAAATAATTTCTGAGTGGCTAATCCATTACCATTTCATAAGTGGGTTTTTCCATAGTTAAACATAATTAGTTGATGATCTTCATAAAAAAAATCATGTGAAAATTTTCTAGTCTATTGTAGCATCATTTAATGATCTTTTTAATTAATCACATTTTATCAAATCTTATGAGGGTTGGGTGAATTTTATTCAAATTTTTACCAAAAAAAATTCTCAAAATATATTTGATAATATCCTTAGACTTTTAAATTAGTTAAAATTCAAAATATAAATAAAATAAAAGGAATTAATTATGGTATTTTTATTTTAGTTCAAAGAAATAAATCATTTCCCCTAATCCACTTTAAAATCAATCAATGCGAGGTTGTTGATTTTTAATAAACTAGTCATTTCCCTAGAGATCACCTAACTTAGTTATAGCTGCTATCATGTAGAGAGAAAAAGGATCCAATATATTTTTTTGGAATTTCCTCTTCATTGGAACTCACTATGGTCTTCACCCACACTCAATGAAAGGAGTTTTCACTTACACCAATAAGAAAAAATATACAAAAAACGTTTTCCATTATAACACATTATCATAATCAAAAACCAAAAAATATAAAACTTCATAAAATATAAACATTAATTTGATTAAACATTAAAAAAAATTTCATTTAATGTATATGGGTATTTAATTCACAAAAAATAGTATTATATCTTATTTTGGGAATAGAATGTGTTTTTAGCAGTGTACATGAAGAAAAAATTAATAATTAGGCCCTGAGTGATATTTGTCACTTTATCATCATTAGACATCATGTTTTTTTAAATCATAATGCTTTAACTACTTTTTTCAATGTTAATATAGAGGTTAGATCCTGTATCATATCAAACTATTGATTAGGTAAAATAATACCCCATATTCTAATGAAAACTAAAGTAGGTTAAAAAGTTTATTTCATTTTATTCTAAAAAATATAGAGATAATAAAATCAGATTAGTTTTTATTCCAATAAATTTTAGTATATATTTATATAAGTTCTTGATGTATTGATTATGATAATATTAAAATTGTTCCTGGACTTTCAAAACTAGTATCAATAGTAAAATTTAATAAAGTCATTAAGTTTCAAATAATTGTAAGGGTGATTTATTATGATCAATTAGGTTCAAACTCATATTTGTAAGGGTGAATTCCTATGAGAGTTTATGATTCTAAAATCCATAGAAATATTAATCCAAATTTTTTATGAATTATGTTCTCCATATAGATGAGTTGCATACGAATCTACATAGACTTGAGTCAACATCATTTTTCATATTTTATATGCATCATATTGTCCTTGGTATGAGTTATTTTGTTCTTTATTAGGAATATTCCCTCGACAAAATCAATAACCTATACTCCAAAAATATCAACCTGTATCTACAGTCCTCATTTTGATCTTTTCATAAAGATCATCATTCACTCAATAAACATCATGTAGCCTATATAAATATCATTACATGGGAGAATTTACACATATGTAAGTATATATTTAGACTTAGTAATTATAATTCTGGTTGTTGTAAACATTGACACATCAAAACATCTCATCAAGACAAAATATGACCATCATGACATAAGATATTAATTAATGAACCAACATCAATAAACAATAACTATTGACCAGAAAAGCAATTAAAATTAATCCATTATTTTAAAAAATAATGTTTATTGTAAAAAATAAAACATATAATTAGTTTTATTATTTTGAAAAAACATTAACATGTCTAAAAATCTCTCCCTTAATGATGATATATAAATTATAATCTCTAAGAAAATGTTTCTGATAATTTAAATGGAATATTTTTTTTTTAAAATTTCATAGATAAGCATTACAAATTTCATTCTACAGAATAATTATATTGACCAGACTTCATAATTAATTATTTATGTATTAAAATTTTATCTTAATTTTTATGTCATAAAAATGAAATTAAATGTTATCGGGGATAACAACTTTAATTTAGTACATAGAAATAATTAAACTATAACAAAAAAATTACTTAAAATTAATGTTATGAAACATAGACATGGATGCATTTATTAAAAATAAAAATACATTAACGAATTCAAAATCAATCAATCAAAAAAAAAAGATAATTTAATGAATAATTTTAGCAATATCATTAATTTTTAAAAGGATAAAAAATATCAAGACTAATAAAAAAAACCAAAATAAATCAATAATATGAACCATTATTTTTTTAGATTGAGGGTGGATGTTCATAGGTTGATTTTTTGGATGTTGATTTAGTTGTAGTATAGAAAATTATATACCCAAAATTTAAAGAAAGAGAAAATATATTGTTTTTGCTCCATATCATTTCAAAATATATTACTAGAGGACATGATCCCGGAAGATGGTTACCTATGATATTATATGATGATTTACCTCACTTCCACATTATATACTAAAATCCCATCTTTATAGAAATTAGGAATGACTATGAACCCCTTTACAAGAAAATAAACAAAATAGTATTATATTTTGGAAAATATCTACTTGATTTTCACAATCTATAAGTAAGTACATTAAATATTTCATCTAATAAGTAGGAAAAATATGATCATCCATAATAATATATTAAGGTTCTTTCCCATATAAATGAAAATATCATTTTCATTGGGGGAGTCTATTGGAACTTCAATATCTTCATGAAGAGACACATTAGTTAATTGTTATTTATAAGTATTTTTTTCCTATTATGTGGGATATGGATTCCATTATTTTCATTCGTATTTTTGAAATGTTCCATGCTTAGGTGGAACCTTGGTAGAGTCGATTGTCTTGTAAAATCTAAAATATGGGTTTTAGTTTTTTTGGTCCAAAATGGGTAACACCATGGCTATAGTATTGTCTGTGGTTTTCCATGTCATCTCTCATCATAAAAAATTTATGGAAATAAATTTCCAATTGTGTGGTCAAGGGTGTGGAATAAGGAAAGAATTTTCAAGGAAAAAAATTGTAATTTAAACAACTTGGACAAGAGAAGGAAAATACATGGTGCTCTAGTAAGGATCGTGCAATATAGGGATTGGAAAACCACACCACAATTATTTTGTAATGTATTTGGAGTTAAAAACCACATAAGAAATAGAATAATGCAATAATTATACCCATTTGTTCCTAGTGTTTTCAAGAACACAACTACCACGACCATGCCATGGTGTAAGTTGTTTCAGTATCAGGTTTTTTGAAATAGACTATTTTAGTAATACTTTATTCTTTAATACTGAAAAAACAAAAATGGAAATTCATAATTATTAATTTTGGGTTAATTAAAAAGATTATTAATTTATTTCTAATTCCTATTAATCGAATCGACATACTTAATGATTTATTCTTGGATACTTTTGGATTAAACTAGGAAAAACCAATGAAATGTTATGTTTGTTTATTGATTTTCCTTGGTTTCTTCCTCATTTATATTTATATTATATTATACTTAATATATATAAGGCCACATCTCATCCTTCTATGTCAATGATAGATGATTTGGGTAATTTAGTGAATTTCAATAGTGAGTCTTCTTATATAGATGGATTTTCTCTCTTCTTTATTTTTTGACCATGGGATGATGTTTTCATTTTTTATATGATGATTACTTATGACTTATAGTGTGGTAAATATTTCATTGAGGTATCAAAAAAATTCTTGATGATTGGTGGTGTTAAACAATGTCTCAATAGCACCTTCTTGGTGACTTCTCCTCTTATCACAATCCAAGATTCTATTTATTCTTCCTTCAACCATGCTAAGATTATACCATTTTTAGTATTCATCATATGTTATGTTTTGTTCTAACCCATGGGATATTCTTATTTTCATAATTCTATAGAAAATATATCATTATATTTGAAACCAATTTTAGGAGTTATTGGCAAGTAATATTTTTATGGTTGGTATAAAAACATGGTTTGGGAGATGAAAAAATTAATGGACTATGACGTTGACATTAAAAACCAAGAGGTATAAAGTTTCATACCATAAAGGGACTTGTATATGATGTTTTCATGATTTTTTTCTTATACATGATAACTCACATTTGATATGTGTTTTCATGACGGTGAAAGAGTGTCCCTTGAGACTATTCATGATGTGTTATAATATGATTTGTGCATAGAATCCCAAAAACTATTCTTGATATATGTTATTTTTAATTTATATGATATATATTTATTGTGGTATTTTATAGAATGTAGAACCATGATTCATGTACCTAGATGATCAATTTTATCAGTTTTGGTTAGATGACCCTTTGAGGGGGAGCGTGATGACATAACAATGGCTATGGACTATGGATCATCTGATTGTATATGTTAGATCATAAACATGTTTATTGATGTTGGAATAGACCCTAAATGATGATTTTGAATCCAAAATATACTAGGAAAAGTGGGAAAATTCAAATTTGGGGTGATGTGATTATACATATCCATCAGGAATGATAGGTGGGGGTTACAACCATCCAAGTATAATGATCACCATCAATATTGGGTGTGCGATGTTCGTGATAATGACTACCATCTGGGATGTGCATACCGTGCTCCTGGTAATGAACACCATCATAGCGGGGAATGCGATGTTCCTTATAACAACCAACATCATGGTGGGCTGTGTAGTGTTCCTCATAACAACCATCAATATGGTGGGGTGTGTGGGTAACTAAAAAGGTAGAACATGGGATGACATATATTGAAATACTTATTAGGATAATGAAAAAGTAGGTGGGGCCAGGATTCATGACATCTTAGTTAGAAAACAATGACTCTGCACATGTGTGGTTTTATTTTTAGTTGTGTATTTAATTATTTCATGACATAAATTATTATATATATATATATATATATATTATTTTCACTTATATTAAGGATGAAATGGTGGTTTCCAAAAATGTTTTTTACTCACACCCTCAATAAGAATCGCAATGCATGTTTAGATTTTATGATCAGGGGTCCAATAAAGGTAAAGGGATATATGACGGTGAGTTGAGGAAATAGAGGCTTTTACTTAGAGGATATTACAAGAAACACTTCATACTATTTGTACTATAATTATTTTTCTTATTTATATTTATTACTTTTGTTTGAATTTCCAAACCATGAGATCATTTGTTAATTGTATGAAATGCGTGTCGTATAATACTATTTTATTTATCTTTAACACTATGAGTTGATTATATTGTTTATATCTTTGGTTTAAGGATATGATTCATAGGGTATAGTACCCCTCTTGATGGGATTTAGACCCTCGCTTCTAGTCGGAAGCCGCTTGCATATTGGGAGGGACATATGAGCTCTTTTGGATCTCAGACACAGACCTAGTGGTTCAGGTCTGGGTGTTACAGAATGGTATCCAAGTATTTTTCGTATTTTATATTTTAATAACCTTTGACATGCTAGAAATGAGATAGTTATGTGGGACTTGGGTAGGGGAGTTGCAATGTTCATGGACAAATCATTTGTGACAAACCTCTGAGTTACAATTAATGGGTTTTTTACTATTTTATACGATTTTAGGTGTATTCATTCCTCATGAATTGGAAAGTGGGATCAAATTCCATATATATAACTTTTCCTTGATTCATAATAGTTCTTAAACTTAATGACCCAATTAGGCTAGTTTTTTTGAGAAAAAATGTATTTCCCATTGATAGATATGTTTAGTTTTCCTATAAATTGGGATAAATTTATTATAGAATTAACTAGTTATCTTGGGAATGCTATTGTGTTATATATATATTTATGTTACTATGACTAACAATATGTGATTTAGAAACATGGGTTGTTATAGGAGGGATATACTATGGGGTTAAGGTTAGCCTCCTTAGAGAACGTATGTGTGATATTATACACTACATACAATCTGTCTTGGTTTATCATATATTTATGTTTTAACATTTGTTTTGGAATTTTTGAAATTCCACATTAGATAAATTTGAGGGGACCTCCAATTATGGAATCCCAAGATTCTCATGTACCACCACCAGTGGTGTAGGAGGATGTATCCGAACACACTTCTATTCTGAAAATATATATTCATCCTGCAAATCTTCTTTAACTAAGAATTTTTCAAATTTTCCAAATTTGAGGAAGAAATATCCAGAATACCATGACTGATCATGGTTAGGATTTTCCACTCTAGCATCCTACAAACTTTTGAGGTACCAATGGTCTATAGGATTCATAGGTGTGTTTGGATGTTATCAAAGTCAATTTTGAGTAGGTATAAACTCCTGGTGATGATCGAGTGGTTTTGGAGACCTTTTTTATCCAAGGACCTTCATGGAGATGGGGTAAATCCATGAATAATGTTGGAATATGAGTGTTTCTCACTTGGTATACCTTTATGTAGATTTTTTGTGAGTAATATTTTCCTAAAATGATTTAGATGGACCTTACCATAGGATTAGAGGATGTGATATCCTAGATGCATCCCAAAAAAGTGTTACATATTAGGACATTTTTGTGATTAGGGGGATATTATCAATTATTTTTATCAAGGACTTATCCCATTTATTTGGACCCATGAATACACTGATGCTGAAAGTGGTGATGTTCTAGTGGCTAGACCAGTGTGAAGAAGAATTTCATGAGTTGAAGAGGAGGTTGATACAACTCTAGTATTGGTTCTTCCTGATCCTGATATTAGATATACACTATACTATGATGCATTGAGAGTTGTCTTTTTAGAAGTGTTGATGGAAAGGGAGTGAGTATTAATATATAGTTCATGTCAATTATAACATCATTATTGTAACTATCCCACACATGTCATGGAGTTATAGTCTATGGTATATTATTTAAAGTGTTGAATAAACTATCTCTTAGGTGAGAGATA
This sequence comes from Viscum album, assembly GCA_963277665.1. NCBI lineage: Eukaryota > Viridiplantae > Streptophyta > Magnoliopsida > Santalales > Viscaceae > Viscum > Viscum album. The sequence continues at coordinate 515,745,949 of OY728153.1, read as the reverse complement.
TGTCATATCTATATTCCACAAGATCATCCGATATATCATCACATTGTAGGACCTCAATCTAAGGTAGAGGTTATGGGTAGAGTACATGAATAAATTTTATATTAGATAGCCTTTGGACCATGTATGTTTAATGTTAGTAGAGATGCTCTTGGTCATAATATATTGGTATCTCGGGAGAAGGGTGAACAACATTCTAAGGGAAAGTGGTGTTTTATGGGATTGATAGAAGATGATGGATGAGTTATTTTGAGCACCATGTGTCAATTATGTTTGATCATTTTGTGGTCACACATTATTTGGTAGAACAGGTAAATTCTAGAAAATAGACTAACCTAGAGTTCATAATGATGTGAGAATATCTAGCAGGTGATGACCTAATACACGACTGATCATTATATGACGATGATGTGATACTTGTATAAGGTAGAGTTATATACCATTTATAATGATATATTATAAAGTCTTGCATAAAGCATTATCTTTGATTAAGTACAACATACCATCTCTCGATAGAGAAAAAATTAAAGTGAACAATTAGTATATCGAAGTATATTATTTTTGATTTTTCTATAGACTTAAGTAGAGCATTAAATGATCACTTGTATTTTATTGAGATTACATACAACAATATTTACTATTACTAAATACATATGGAACCTTATGAGGATATTTAGGGTAGAAAATATTGTTCACTACTTTGTTGGGATAAGTGAAGTGAGAAAATAGTTTGTCTTATTAGTAGTTTTTGTTCTTAGGGGTATAATATGTTAGGAATTTTTTGTTTAGAGAAACCTGGAAATATAGAAATATTGTTTTTCATATCCTTAAATATCACCAAATAGGATATGATAGTGGCATACCATCTAGATATTATTTTTCATCACTGAGGAATACATGATTTGTTTCATGAATCTTTGATTCAGAGGAGAATTCCTGATCCGAGACATGTTATAAACTAAGAGAACATTTATTTGGATCATGATTGTAATGTCCCGAGTCCAGAAGCCACACAACAGGTGCCCCAAACCCGGTTGGTCACATGACCTCAAGCGCATTTCCCCAAACGCCTGAGGCTGTCGACTAGCAGTGAGGACCCAGGCCTGATAGTGGGGAAACAATGCCCTCATTTGTGAAAGTGTAGTGCAACAGAAAAGAAATCTATCATACAATAGCGGAGGCAGTAAAAAATATTAACTAGAAATGAAAAACTGCAGTAAAAGATAACCAAAATTTATATATAAAAATGCAGCATGTCACTATTTCTATGAAATCATCCAAAACAGGATACACTGCAATACAATACAATACAACTCAAAGTATAGGGTACAACAACCAGAACAAAATAGAGTGAACATAATGCAGCAGAATCACAAGCCTAAGCTCGGTCCCATGCTCTCCTACTCCACTACTACAATCATGTACCTCTATAGGGACCCTTTCCCCAGTCGACACCTGCAACAATATAGTTTGTTTAGGCTGAAGACATGACCCAAACATGGTGTGATAAATAAATCCTAGTAGGCACCCACCAAAGGCCCGTGCCCAACTGTCAGTGAAAATTTGCAACAATAGTGTGAAAAAGTAAATGTAGTAAACTAGTAAGTACTCAAAAGTAACTATCACTACTAGTTTCATTTCCATTTTAATTATTACTTATCACCTCTAAGCTTGTGCTTCATCTTGGCAGGTACAACATATAAAATCACAACAGTGAATATTCTAAATAGCCATGTCCTCAGACATACTATCCTTACCATCAGGTAATAGAATCAAATAACTGCAGGTGATTTCCCTTAGGCATAATGATCATTTCCCTCAGGCATGCGTGATATTGCCCTCAGGCACAGAGACTACTGCCCACAGGGATAAACAAAAGTTACCCTCAGGCTAACCAAACACTGCCCACAGGCTAATAGAACACTGCCCTCAGGCTAATGGAACCGGGCCAAGACCAAAGAATAAACAACAATTTATATAAACTTTCTCTCAAGAAAATTAAATTCACAATATAATCATTGCATACCCTCGGGTATCCTGGCCAAACGGCTAAACAGAGGAACGCACCCCCGGGGTGGTCCTGGATCCAAGCAGTGATCCCAAACAACAGTTTAAACTTATCATTAGATTATCTACGCATTTCAAGATATCTTTTCAGAAAAGGACTCATCCATACGACACCCCAACCATGGGCACATAACACAATGGTACACAATTTCAACACAACAGTTGAAAATAAACATTAGACCACCTACCTCAATTGTCACTGATCGGTATACGTGAACGAAGCCTCCAGAATTGTCCAAGAACGATGTAGATCTGGGATAAACATTCACTCATTCAAACTCAAATAACTTTACCTCAGGAAAGAATTGGTAAGAAACACATAAGGAGAGGAAAGAACTCACCTGCGTTGTTCAATCGAGACCATCAGAGAAGGATTCAGATTCCCGGTGTGCGGTCAAGAGATCTCTGAAGCTCTGGCCTCCTCTCCTGGATCCAAAACGAACTCAAAGCCTCCTATGCTGAATGAGGAGGCTACTACCCATTTTAAGTGAAAAAAACAAACTAAATGGCGTGTACTTTTCATTTTTTAAACTGTTCCTCTGGCAGCTTCTTTCCACCGTGGCACTGTTCATCAGTCGACATGAGTACATGACCGCATTGTCATGACACGTCAAATTGATTATGTTGTTAAGGTTGATTTATAGTCTAGGGTAGACCCTATGTCATCTCTCAAGGAGTGTTGCTAGGTTTAGAGTGTGTATTTTTAATAAAAATAAATAAGAGAGGGGGTGGTTTTGAAAAGAGTTTAAAACAATGACTTAGTTGAAATAACTTAAAAGTTGAGTGACCTAGTGGATTTTGAAAAATATGAAATAAAAGGGTCGATGTGATTTCACTACACACATATCAAGTTCATTGTTTATAAAGATTCATCTTAGGTTTAGAGTAATTCTTTGGTTGGAGTTAATTGGAATCCCGATTAATTCCTAAGCTTTTATTTCAATTCTTTAAGGACCAAACCTTGACGTAACAATCGTATTGTCAAGGTCCAGTACTTATGCATGGAATAAAAGCTTCCAAAGCAGATTTAAATCTCAATAAGGTGGGTATGAAAAGGATTCTTGTGATGTCCAATCAGGCCAACACAAGTCACGCACTCAAAACCTCACATCGATCGGTTAGAAATTAAGAGCATAACACTTGAATGCATCAAATCAAGCATTCAAATATGAAATAAAATAAGATACATGGAATGAAATGTTTAAACACCCAAATTACTCCAAACCAGTAGCTAGTGTATGCATCGAAACTCCCTTGACATGTGTGTATCTCCCTCACAATGAACACCCAACTTTTATCTCGACATCGGGAGGAAGAGGAAGCTCGGGTGGAACTTCTTCTTCATCCTTGATTCCCCTATGAGGATAGGGGCCTCCAGAACCTCCAAGGTGATTAGGAGACTCCTCTAGGACTCCAAATTGGCAGAACTTCACTCCTTGGACGAACTTGCAAATGGGGAGCCCAAATTTCCATTTTATAGGAAAATTGGAAGGTGGTTTTAGGCACACAGATTTCATCAATCTAGTTGTACCCCACGTTTCGGCCTTCAGACAACCTTATCTCGCTTTGGAGAAAATAGAAAAGTTGTATCCCTACGTCTTGGATGTCTCTACCGAAAGTTTGGCATAGTTTGGAAAACTACAGCTCAAGATATTGATAAAATACAGAACACCGCATTTGACTTGGTCCAAATTCGGTGGATTGGACAGATCAGTTCGAATGGGCCCCATAGAAGCCGAATCAGAATTGGGTTCCTTAATATGAAATGTATCCTATTAAATTTTGGATATTAAAAAAACTTTCAGCCCATTTGGATGCAAGTATTGCGTGTACTATGCAAAACAATGGACATATGTCCATGGATCCATGCAATTTTGGCCCATTTTTCTTCCACTTCATCAAGGGCCCTCCAAATCACCTCCACCTACATTGAAATAATAAAAACAAGTAACATTTACCATTATAATTTTGATTAAAATTAATTAAATGATTGAAACATAAAGGTCAATTTATTATTATATTTGGAATATTCATTACAAAACTAATTTAAAACAGCGGTGTAAGGGTGGAATAAAACAGTGGATCGTGGTACGATCAATACACGACGTGTATTCCTGATTGCACAGCATGTACTGTCGCTCTGCTGGAGTTTGCCTCCACTGCCTTATTGTTCACCTGTGGACTGATTACACGGCATGTAAAGACTAAGTACACAATGTGTAGTCAGTTTTTAGATCCTTTGTCGCCGACAGGCCTACATGCCCTGTATACTCATCCCACATGGCCAAAGTACACGGTGTGTGGATAAGTACACGACGTGTACCCACAAAATTTGGGATTTTTCCCCATTTTCCTTATTTTCTCGAAAACACTTAAGGAAAAGGGAAAATAAGAAACCCGTACCTCAAAAATAAGAACATGGTTCTTACAAACTTCCCTCCATAAAGCAATTCGTCCCAGAATTTCCCTTCCAAGGATGGTGAAGATACAACTGTGAACAAATCTAGCTACTGAGCATGTACATCGGTCTCCCGCTCCTAGGTTTCATCCTACACTCGGCGATGCTGCCATAGCACCCGAACGAGAGGAACTGACCAACCTCATAGAACCTTCATGCTCCTATCAACAATACAAATCAGGTGCTCCTCAAAGGATGCATCGACCTGAAGCTCAATCTCCTCGGGCTGAAAAATGTGAGATGGGTCTGAGTGATAACGGTGTAGCTGAGATACATGGAAGACATCGTGCATGGCCCGGTACCGCTGTAGTAACTACAACCAGTAGGCAACTGACCTGACTCTCTCTAGAATCTCAAATGGCCCCACATACCTTGGTGAAAGTTTACCCTGTCTCCTGATCTGCCTGTGTCCCAACCTCGGCGAAACATACATGAAAACCTGATCCCCGACCACGAACTCCAAGGGTCATCTGTGACGATCAACATAAGATTTCTGATGAGACTGTGTAGTAGCCATCCACTTCTGAATCAACTGGACCTTCTTAGAAGTCTCCTGCATGAGATTTTGTCTCGGTAAAGATGCCTCACCTGCCTCTAACCAGTACAAGGGTGATCGGCATGGCCCACCATACAAATCCTCGTAAGGTTCCATCTCAATAGTTTCCTGAAAACTATTATTGTAGGAAAACTCGACTAGGGGTATATGTTTCTTCCAAGATCCCCCAAAGTCTAGGACACATGCACAGAACATGTCCTCTAACACCTGTATCGTACGCTCTGACTGGCCATCAGTCCGAGGGTGGTAAGCTATGCTCAGAAGCACCTATGTACCCAGTGCCCTCTGAAAAATTTTCCAGAAACAAGACGTAAAATAGGAATCCCTATCAGAAACGATAGAATGAGGGACCCCATGAAGATGTACAACCTCACAGACATACAATTTCCTGATCTCGTCAACACCGAAGGTCTCCTTGATTGGAAAAAAGTGAGCTACCTTCATGAGTCTATCCACAACAACCCACACAACATCATTTCCTCGAGGTGACCTAGGAAACCTGGTCATGAAGTCCATCGTGACATCCTCCCATTTCCATTCTGGAATGGGTAATAACTGTAACAGTTTGGATGGCCTCTGATTCTCCGCATTCACCTACTGACAGGTGGAACATCTTGTAACACAACCAGCTACCTCTCTCTTCATACATGACCACCAATACTGACGTCTCAAGTCACGGTACATTTTGGTATCTCCGGGATGCACTTCCCAAGCTAAAGTATGAAACTGCCGCATAATCTCCTCGCATATATCCCTTGGAACCCACACTCGTCCATGGAAACACAGTACCTCATCATCGCCTATTGTCCATCCAGAAAGAGGGTCCTCACTTGCCATCGAATCCCATAGAACTAGGCCTTCTTAATCCGATAACTGTCTCATCCTCACTCTATCCAGGAGGGTAGAAGTCACAGCTAATGAAGAGAGATAGGTTTTACCCTGTCTATCATTCACCTATAAATGCATCTCAGAGAAAAAATCCATAAGCTACCACTCACCTCTAGCCTCCTGCACTGCCTATGTCTGATTCCTCCTACTCGGTGCATCAGCAACTGCGTTACCCTTACCAGGTGTATAGGCAAGCTCAAATTTGAAGGACTTAAGGTATTTGACCCACCTTTGCTGTCTTAGGTTTAAGTCACGCTGAGTAAAGATGTATTTGAGACTTTTGTGGTCAGTAAAGACCACAAAGTGCTCTCCCAAGATATAATGTCTCTAACAGCACAACACATGAACAACTGTAGCCAAATCGAGATCATGAGTCGGGTAATTCCTCTCATGTGGACTCAACTGATGAGACCCATACGCAACAACTCGATTGCCCTGCATCAACACTACACCCAACCTAATACCTGATGCATCACAGTAGACTATATAGCTCTTCCCTTACTTTGGAAGTATTAGGATTGGTTATGATGTCAACCTACCCTTCATCTCCTGAAAGGTTATCTCGCAAGCTTTCGACCAAACGAACTTCACACCCTTCTTAGTCAAACTCGTCAACAGCGCTGCTAAGCAGGAGAAGTCCTGTATAAAATGCCTGTAGTAACCAGCCATCCCTAAGAAATGCCATATCTCAAACACGTTCTTAGGATTCTCCCAGGAAACTACTTCTCTAACTTTCTCTGAGTCCACCGCAACTCCTGCCTCTGAGATGATATGACCTAGGAAGTGTATCTGGTCCATCCAAAAGTCGCACTTTGAGAGCTTATTATATAGACGATGCTCTCTTAGTGTACTCAGTACGATCTCAAGATGGGTGTCATGGTCATGTTGATTTTGAGAGTACACCAAGATATCGTCCACGAAGACCACCACAAAAGAATCCAGATAAGGATGGAACACACGATTCATCAGATCCATGAAAACTGCTGGTGCGTTCGTGAGTCCAAACGGCATAACCAAGTACTCGTATAGACTATATCTACTCCGAAAAGCTATAAGAGGTATGTCTAATGGTCTAAAGTGTAAATGATGATATCTAGATCTCAAGTCAATCTTTGAGAACACTCGCGCTCCCCGAAGTTGATCAAAAATATCATCAATCCTTGGTAAGGGATATCGGTTCTTGACCGTCAGCTAGTTCAGCTTCCGATAATCCACATAGAGTCTGAGGGTACTGTCTGCCTTCTTCACAAAGAGGACTGGAGGACCCCATAGAGAAGTACTGGGTTGGATGAAACCCTTTTCCTGTAACTCCTCTACTACCTCTTGAGATCTTGCAACTCAGGTGTAGCTATCCTATAAGTAGGATTGGACACCAATGCAGCTCCTGGCACATGCTCAATAGAGAAATCCCCCTCACACTCTGGAGGAAGAACTGAAAAGTTTTCTGGGAAGAAATCCCTGAAATGATCAACTACTAGAGGGAAATTCTTCTAAAAAGTTCCCTGATCATCCAAATACAAACTTGAAATCTGGGCTGTAACTCCACCTCGCCCACGATGCTCGGGTCCATCTCGGCTCGCCTGGACATCCCATTTTCCCTTGTATAGGAACTCTCTACCCTCTAGTGAAGTGAAACTCACCCTGCGACGATAGCAGTCTACAAAGACTCTAAAGAGAACCAACCAGTCCATCCCTAGAATGAAATCATAAGCTGTAATCTCTAAGACATAGAGGTCCCATAGAATGTGACACCCACCAACCTCAAGGGTGCACTCCTTTCACTGACGCACAGTTGCCATTCTCACTCCCAATGGTGTGTCTAGCATCATGATATTTGAATAAAAAGAAACATAGAGCCCAAGGCTCTCCATAATGGGCACATATATAAAGCTATGCGTAGCACTAGTATTGAAAAGTGTAGAAGATAAGACAGAAGAAACTAGAATAGTACCTCTAATAGTGGAAGGTCTGAGATCCTACTCCTGTTGGGTCTATTGCACTTCATATGTCTGCCCAATGTCTCGGCCCTATGACACTGCCTGGCTACCCTGAGCTGACCCGCCCTGCTGCCTCTGAGATCCTGGTGTCTAGCTACCATGACCATGACCACCATCGTGGCCTACATGCCCTGACATATTCCAGTTTCCTGACTAGTAAGAAGTTGCTGGTCCTGCTCCCACATGAAGATTCTACACAGAACCCCTCTCACTAGCCACTAGTGGAAACACCTTGCAAAAACTATGGATATGACCCATCTTGCCACAAGCTCGGCACTCCATTGGGTCTCTTGGACACTGAGGTCTCTTGTGTCCCTCTTTACCACACTAGTAGCAAATGACCTGGCCACCTGAAGTATTCTTCTGGATAGTACTACCACTATGAGAGAAGTCCATTTTCCTCTTCCTCTTGCCGGTAGAAATAGCACCTGAAATTGGTGTCGAACCACCCTAGCCCACACCACTAGCTTCCCACAGGTTTCGCTCTGTAATCAGTGTCTAGTTCACAATAGCTTGCATGGTAGGAAACCTTAAAACATTCACTAGTGCTTGGATATCACACCGAAGACCATCCTCAAAGCATCTAGCCCTCAACGCCTCATCACCCACCAGAACAGGTGCAAAACGCTGAAGCTCGGTGAAGAGAGAAGAATAATCCATCACTAATATGGCGCCCTGCTGCAGATTCATGAACTCTCGAGCTCGATCTGTCCACAGTGTCTCTGGAAAGAAGAAGTCATAGAAAGATTCTTAAAAATATTCCCATGCCATGTCTCAGTGATGATCAGATTGGGTGGTAAAATCCCACCACATCTTCGAAGAATCACACAGCGTGTATGTAGCGAGCTTGACCCTCCTCCCTGGAGGCGTCTCTAAATGATCGAATATAGTCTACAATGAGTCCAACAATGAATCTTCATCCTGCGGTCCGACATCCCCAGAAAATGTAGGTGGATGATGCTACTAGAAGATATGAGTGAGATCTTCTATAGATGTGGAAACTAGTGGTGCTCCCTGGAAGGTCTGAATGAACCGCATGAAGCCTTCAAAAAAACGCGCATCCGCGCCTATGTCTGGTATAACAGTCGGCGCCGCATCTGGCACTACTGGAAGATCCACTGGTAGCCCATAGTCCACCATCTCAGGAGTATAATCGTCACCGCTTTCCTAGTGAACAACTGGTGGTTGTCTCAGTGGCATGACTCTACAAGGTCAAATGCACACCTTAGATCCAGATTTATCGAAGACTGAAAACAAGGAGACCAAGAAGGGAACAGAAGAAGAAAAGCATTCAAGTTTTACAAAACAAGACTACAAGGCGTGTATATTAACTACACGACGTGTTACCTTAAGTCTTTAACATGGGCGTGTACTTCTACCAGAACTGGTGGTGTATCACCTCAACTACACAACGTGTTGTCCTAACACACAACATGTACTTGAATCCTTCTTCTCTACCCGAGTCCTTCTACACGGCTTAAGCCACACAGCTCTCCTACAAAAAAACTACACGGTGTGTTCATAGGTATACACGGAGTGTAATCTACAAGCTTTCATCGGCCCGTGTTGTTCGTGACACGGTTGGGTACCTAGGTCAGACTACACGGCGTGTTCCAGGAAGACACAGTGTGTACGTCTTAAGGTTTTCTCCATCATTGTTGTTAGTTACACGGGCGGACACTGGGTCAACACTACACGACGTATACAACCGGTACACGGCGTGTTTCCCGAATCCATTCCCTACCCCGTGTCCCTGCCCACATGGCCTATGACACGGGAAGAGACTACACGGCGTTTACTAAGGGTACATGGAGTGTACTTAAAAATTTTCCATTTCTTCCCGATCAGAAGAACACACGGCGTGTGTCCCTAGAACTACACGACATGTATTCTAGGTTTTCCAGACACTAAGCCTCAGAAACTACTCCGAAACCCCGGAAAACATGAAACAAACACCTAAGTACCAAATTCCAATCTATGAGGGCCCATACTCCCCGTGAATCAAAGCTTGGAATCTTATACATGTTATAACAAGGAAAACACGTTAATGAGCCACTAAATTACAGTCATTGAGAGCCCATACCCCTCAAGAACCAAAGTTTGACATTAATTATATCAAAACCTCACACCACAATAACCTTACAAAAAGCAGGTATTTATCAAAGAAGCTATCACAACAACATGCTTTTCTAGCACATCAACTATAAAAACAACATGAAATTTCTAATGCACTTACATGGCATAGAAGGAATGCATGACAGGTGATTTCTAGCATGTGTCTAAATGATGCACGAGATGGCACACCCTCATCCCATCGAGTTGCAACTAAATAGAACCCAGTATAAACATATATAAAACACACCACAAGTGCGTCAGCCTATGGTGAAAATCACATCAATTGTAAAATTGAAAAACTAGTAATAATTGCAATAATGAGGTAGATTGGATTTTCCATGTACACGAGTTCTCTAATCCTAGGCACAACTTATTACCAACTACTATTTCCATCCTATCCCTGACTAAGGCTCCAAACATTAAGTCAAAGAAAAGAACCCCTTTGATACCCCTTTGTAACGTCTCGGGTCCAGAAGCCACACAACGGTGCCCCGAACCCGGTTGGTCACATGACCTCAAGCACATTTCCCTCAATTCCAGAGGCTACCAACTAGTATCAAGGGCCCAGGTCTGATAGTGGGGAAAGAATGCCCTCATTTGTCAAAGTGTAGCGCAGTGGAAAAGAAATATAACATACAATAGCAGAAGCAGTAAACAATATGAACCGGAAATTAACAACTGCAGTAAAAGATAACCAATAGTTATATATAAAAATGCATCATGTCACTATTTCTATGAAAGCAGCCAAAACAGGATACACTCCAATACAATACAATACAACTCAAAGTATAGGGTATAACAACCAGAACAAAACAGAGTGAACAGAACGCAACAAAATCGAAAGCCTAAGCTCGGTCCACATACTCTACTAATACTTTGATACAATCATATACTTGTATAAGAACCCTTTACCATGTCAACACCTGTAGCAATATAGTCTGCTGGGCCGAAAACATGACCCAAAAAGGGTGTGAGAAATAAATCCCAGTAGTCACCCACCAAAGGCCCATGCCCAAATTTCTGTGAAAATGTGCAACAACAGTGTGAAAAAGTAAATGCAGTAAACTAGTAAGTACTCAAAATTAACTATCACTACCAATTTAATTTCCATTTTAATTATTACTTATCACCTCCAAGATTGTGCTTCGTCTTGGCAGGTACAACATAGAAAATCACCACAGTGAATATTCTAAATAGTCGTTTCCTCAGACATACTATCCTTACCCTCATGTAATAGAATAAAATACCCATAGGTGATTTCCCTCATGCATAATGATCATTGCCCTCAGGAATATGTGATATTTCCCTTAGGTTTAGAGACTACTGCCCACAGGCATAAACAAAAGTTACCCTCAGGATAACCAAACACTACCCACAGGCTAATAGAATGCTGCCCTCAGGCTAAAGAAACCGGGCCGAGCCCAAAGAAAAAAAAAATTTATATAAACTTTCACTCAAGAAAATTCAATGCACAATATAATCATGGAATACCCTCGGGTATCCTGGCCAAACGACTAAACAGAGTAACACACTCCCGGGGTCGTCCTGGATCCAAGCAGTGATCCAAAATAGCAGTTTAAACATATCATTAGATTATCTACACATTTCAAGATATCTTTTCAGAAAAGGCCTCAGTCATATGACACCCCAACCATGGGTGCATAGAAAAACAATACACAATTTCAACACAAAAGTTGAAAATAAACATCAGACCACCTACCTCGATCGTCACTGATCGGTATATGTGAACAGAGCCTCCCAAATCATCCAAGAACTATGTAGATCTGGGAAAAATGTTCACTCATTAAAACTAATATAACTTTCCCTCATGAAATAATTGGTAAGAAACACACAAGGAGAGGGAATAACTCACCTGCGCGGTTCAATCGAGACCATCAGAGAAGGATTCAGATTCCCGATGTGCGGTCGAGAGATCTCCAAAGCTCTGGCCTCCTCTTCCAAATCCAAAATGGACTCAAAGCCCCCTCTACCGAATGAGAAGGATACTGCATGTTTTAAGTGAAAAAAACAAACTACACTGTGTGTACTCTCAATTACACAGTGTGTACTTTTCATTTTTTAAACCGTTCCTCTGGCGGTTTCTTTCCACCACGGCACTGTTCATCTGTCAACATGAGGACACGATGTGTATCCCTGATTACACGGCATGTACTATCGCTCTGCTGGTAGCTGCCTCCACCACCTTACTGTTCACCTTCCGACTGATTACACGACATGTAAATACTAAGTGCACGACATGTAGTAATTTTTTACACCCTTTGTCACTGATAGGCCTACACACCCTGTGTACTCATCCCACACGGCCAAAGAACACAGTGTGTGGATAAGTACACTACATGTACCCAATCAATTTGGTATTTTCCCCTATTTTCATTATTTTCTTGAAAACACTTAAGGAAAAGGGAAAAGAAGAAACCCGTACCTCAAAAATAAGAACCGGGTTCTTATAATGATGCATATTTCATGGAGAACCCAATAAAGAATATCGATCAATGTGATAAAGTTTTGAGGGGAGACAACATACTTTTTCCAGATCATATGGAATCATAGTATAATCCTAGATGATATGTGGGAGAGTGAGTTAGATGATTTATATCTGTGGCCTGAGTTGTTAAAGAAATAACTCTATAGATTCTTCTTTGGGATGAGATGTTATTAGAGTAGGATATTATAAAGTATCTGATCATTTATTTCTTCTATGTGTTTTCTTATTTCTATTCTTCTCATTATTGTTTGTATTTGATCCATTCTTAGGATAAACCATGGGAAATTTTAGTGGATTGGTAAATCATAAATGTGGGGTTTTATTGTTTTTGGTCCAAAAAGGGAAACACCATAGCCATAGTGCTAACTGTGGCTATTCTTGGAATGTATTGATGAAAAATCAGTAGTGAAAATGAATTTCCTAGAACATTGATTGGGTGTGGAGTAATTCATGGATTTTCTTGGTGTAATATAGAAAATTTAATGGATTGGACACTCCATGGTTCTTAGGTTAGGTTCCTTTTTTCCACAACATGAGAAAACATACCACACCCATTATAGAGGGTGTGGTGAGGGTAAACTAGACTATAGAATAACAACATGTTGTAGGGCTAATCGTTTTTTATACCGTGTTCAAGAACACTACAGAAATGTCTAAATTTTGGTTTAAGATATTATGGAATTATGATTTTGAAATAGAATAATTCAATTTTCCCACCCTTCCTAAATTTTGACCAAAAAAATGGAAACATGTATAGAACAATTATGGGGACATTATGGATGCTATTAAATTATTCTTAACCCTTATTAATCGAATCAAAAACCTTTCTTAATGATTTCTTCATTATGGGATTATTTTGGGTGAAACTTGTAAAACACCTTTAAATGTTGAAATTTTGATTGATTAGCCTTAGTTTCTTCCTTTTTTATGTTGAGGTTATCTTTTCCATGATCAATATAATGCTTCAGCTCGTCATGCTTCACTAGTGCTCCCAAATTTGGGTTATAAGATTAAGGAATTTGGTGAGTTGTCTTGATTGGCCAAATATTCACTCCTCTTAACCTATTGATCATAGAATTATTTTTAACTCTTTTATAATGATTCCTTTTATTATCTATCATGTTAATTCCAAGATTTCTATATAAAAACCTTCTTGAGGATTTTTGGTATTCTAGGACATCTTAGTAGAGTTATCGTGGTGATTTATCCCCATATCACTATCCACGAAAAACCATTTCTTCTTATTTCAATTGGTCACATATTCTAAAATATTCTATAGTCATCATTATCAACATTTTTTCTACCCCATTTCTTATTATTACTCATTTCATTATCTATAAAATCATTTATTATATGTGAAACTATTTTTAAAAGTTGTTAGGGGAGTGATAATGTTTTGGTTGGTGTTTAAACATGGTTCTAGAGATGAAAACCTTGAAAAAAATTTAAGTAAAAAGTTCCAAACCATATAGTTCCTTATACATGATATTGTAATGATTGTTTGATTTTTCTTGATAACACATGATTGATATATGTTTGTATATGGGTGAATGATTATCCCTTTAGATAATTTTTGTTATCTTATCATATGATTTGTATGTAGCCTCTTGGGAAATGATCTTCATATTCATCATTATTTTTTTTTGATATGTATTTCTTATAGTATTATATGGCCAATGTAACATTGATTTAGGTATCAGGATGATCGGTTTCCTCAGTTTTAGTTAGATGGATCTTATAGAGGGATAGTGGTGACATGATGATGAATAGAGGCTATGTCTCATTTGATGGTATGGGTCAGATCAGAGACTTGTCTATTGGTGTGGGAGTATACTGCCGTGAACCAGCTCGAGTCCACCCTGAATTGGTCAATTGATCCGGTCTGTGATATGTCCCGAGGGGTGTTCCCGATCCCCTAGGATGAAAAATAATACTAGGAATTAAAACTGACAAGTTGAAATGATTTTTCCTGTAAATTAAATAAAAATAAATAAATAAAACTGAACAATACATACAAACACTAACGGCGGAAAGAAGACAAGATGAATATACCTCCATGTGACCTTTTAGGTCACCGCACGACCACTAAACTAAACATGATCCACATAGAGCAACTACTAGGAATCCTAAACAAAAGTTAAACCTACAACTGGAATGATATAATAGGCATGAGCATAGAGATGCTCAGTAGGAATGCTGAAAGTCAACCACTGAATCAAATATCTCCTTTACCAAAACAATCCATTAATACAAGGATGAAATACAAATATAAAAGTTGGAGTTTTATATATTAAAATAAGAAAAATGATTTTACCAATTGAAAAATCCAACACATGCTACATATCATTTGCAAAACCATTTCCATTTAAAAAACCCCAAGACAAGAGATACCAAGGCTATGCTAAAAGGAACATATAACAATATAGGATGGAAAAATATATATCTAAAAGTAAACAGGAAAAGAAGATACAAAACATGGGTGATCCTAAACATCCCTAGAATACCCCTAGACATACTCGGTTCAGAACCACTTATCGGCGTATGGTGAATCCCCCAAGTCCATAACCAACTAGCTTCTCTAACCTAGCCCCACTAGTGGCACATCCCTCCTGGCCTATCTACAACTCCAGGGGTACTATCCCATCTAATAAGGGTTAGAAAGTAACCATCACTTGATCATATAAAATATTCTTAGGAATCCATGGTGGCAGTAATAATGTGTAAGGAGGAGGCCCTCACACACATGACCCACCTTACCTGCCACCCCCTCACTTGCCTACCCCAAACATGGACACTCTTTAAAATAAAACCTAAAGTATATCCCTCCTATAGTGGTTCCCAATATATATATATATATATATATATAGATATATAAACATATATACGTTTTATCATCCAAGGTGATAACAGGTCTGTCACGTCACATGTACTTTTAAACCATTTCATAAAGCACTTTAAGTTTTCAATCAGGCACTCACACATTCAAAGAGACATAAGGTGCCAACCAAATATTTAAAAGATATAACAATTTAAAACATTTTACAAAACATTAATTTTTTTAAATGGGAATACAATTTTTAAAACACAATCCTTTAAAAGAGTCAACATAAGAATTACACTATAGTTGGAAGTGCTCAATGGGCCTTTAAGTCGACATGTCTAAGGAATTTACTGAAAACATCTTGAAAACCATTCTTTTATATTCACCAAGACAAACAAGACCTTAAGTTCCAAATTACCTTTACCCCATTTAACTCCCACAAAAATAATCTTCAAGGCTAAATGGTCCAAACTTAAAGAACAACTTTAAAGATATTTTTAGAACCCAAATAAAAGACCCAACTTCTTTTTTAAAAATAAGAACCATTTATGAAACTATGTTTTCAAAGAAGAACCAATTTAAAGCACCACCTTCACTTGATGACACACCCATGTTTGCAACTAGTGCATCCATGGATGAGACAACATCCATCGGCACACAAAACATCTAATAAGACACTTTAAACAAATTTCAAAAATTACATAAAGCTTTAAATTGATACCAAACCTTTCACATCATTTATAAAACATGAAACAACCCCAACAAGACCGTAAAAATACATTTTAAAACATTCCTAAACAATCATAAATCCATAAAGTCAGCGAATCAAACACATCATGATAAGTTCACAAACCAACCTACACTATTACAACACCATAAAGCTAAACATTTCATAAAAGATCAAATTCCACTTGAATAGAAGAAACAAATTTCAAAATAAACACCCTTGGTTCCTTAAACATAGGAGATTCACACGAAAATCTTAGAAAACCTATTTTTAATTACTTAAATCAACAAGAAACCATAATTTTCATCTATCTAAGGGTATGATAGTGGTGAAAGTAACATTTAATAAGCAATTTAAAACATGCCAATTCCAAATGATCATTTTAGAAATGAAAAATTGGATTCACCTACCTCAAATCAAGTGCGGATGGAGTAAATATCCAAGGAGAGGGTGATCAAGACCCCATGGACCAACTACACAACCTATACAACAATGAAAACACGCGAATTACAAACTGAGGCATTATGGTTTGGTTAATTTGAGAAAAACACCAAAAAGAAAGAAATATAACAGATGAGGAGATGGTTGTCGGTAAAGGGAAACACATCCATGATAGAAGGTCTCCAGACATGTTGGGTCGTGAGGGATAGGTCACTATGGAAGGTGCACCGGAATGTAGGTCGGCCAGACAGGGTGTGCGTTGGGGGTTCTAGTTGCTAGAATAGTGGGTCTTCGGGAGCAGGGAGGAGGGGGTGTGGGCTATTGATGTAAGGGGGTGTGGTGGTTGGGTGCAGTGCGAGGAGGGGAGAAGGCTGGACTAGAAGGGGGGATGTGCATGGAAAACATGATGGGGGTGGTCACGGCCTGCTGGTGGGGGGGGGGGGGGTGCAGCGTGCTGTAGGATAAGGGGTGGGGGCGACACCCCATAGGGTTTCACTCTTTTTTTATTTACTTACAATAATAAAAATTATTATTAAAATTATAATAATGATAATACTGATTACAATAATAATAATAATAATAAATAAAATAAAATAAAATAATAATAATATTAAAAATCATAATAATAATAATAATTTTATTAATCTTTTTTTTCAAAAAAAAATATAATTTATTTAATTTAGCTTACTTTATTTTTTTACCATTTAATTAATATCTTTATTTTCTTTAAATACTAGGCAGTCACATAGTTCACCTGCAGGAAAATGCATGGTTGAGGAAACATCATTTGAACCATGCCACCAAAGCTTCCCACTTACAGAGATAGGTTGTGCGCTTGTCACATAGTTTTATAAACTCTATGCAAGTTGCGTTCCGTAACTCTGACCCACTCGGGCATTCGCGCAGGCACTTCAAAGTTACTCCTAACCATGCGGGTTGACCACAGAACTGTGAAAAATCATCGGAAAATCAGAATAATAATTAAATAAATTAAAAATAATAAATCAATTAGGTAGGGGTGTGACAATTCTCCCCACCACAAAAATTTCTTCCCCCAAAAAAGTCACCAAGACGAATGTTGTTTAATAATTTAGTCCATGCCTGAATAGAATTGGAATAACCAAGGAATTTCTATGGTGAATTTTTATTTTCCCCCAAGTCACACCCAACCAATCTAGAAGAAACTACAACCCAAGACAAGGGGAGAACACGAGGGGGTTCTACCCACCATAACGACTAACTAGCATTGGAGATTCAAAAACCTAATAAAACCACCACCACAACTGGTATCTAGGGAATTACCAACACAAAGTCATTTAATTTAACCACAAAACCAAACCATACCACCAAGATTTATACAAGAAACCCACCAAGAGGGAACCCAAAAAACTAGGACACCGAGACGAGAGAACCAACACAACCTTTTTCTTTTCACACTAACTAAAAACACCCCCAACAAGGCTGGGAAACTCATGAAAAGAAGTTTACCCAAACACTGAACCCAAGAAAAACTACAAGCATCGATTCTTATATGGGTACTTACGTATCCAGAAAAACATAGATAAACTGAGATCAACCCATACAAGGGACAAACACACTTTAAAAAAATTTCACAATTCAAAAAACCATAATAAAAAAATGGAATTGTTTAGATTAAAATAGAACAAGTCCATCATAACTTCACAATTCAACAATGAGCTTACAATGACTGTAAAACTTCAATAGTTGAGAAACAATAACGCAAAGACATCAAACATTTCCATCCTAATATAGGGAACAAACCCTAAACCAAGGCTTCAAAACCCTGGAAACTCTTGAATATACACGAGCTTCACCTCAAGACCTATGGCTAAGTCTCCAATGGATGAAGTTGCTCCTTCCTTATAGTGAGGCACTAGAATCCTCAAATCAGAACATCCTTTTCAGGAGATTATTTCTTAATAACTTCTTCAGATGACCCAGACAGTCTCAATGATGGAATGTATTTGATGGGTTGTGAAAATATGGATTTCAATGCCCTAAACGTCCACACTAATGGCACACCACTTATCGGGGGGATTGAGAACACCCCTCGGGACATGCTGTGGACCTGCTTGAGTGACTGGTTCAGGGTCAACTCATGCTAGTTCATGACAACATGTTATTAAATATAAAAAGTGAGAAAGATTTGGCCCATAAATGAAAGACAAATAAATAAATAAATAAAAATTGAACAATACAGATAACCACTAATGGTGGAAAGAAGACATGTTGCACATACCTCCATGTGAACTTTTAAGTCACTGCCCAACCATTAAACCAAACCGACTTTACATCAACCACATACCAGGAAACCTGAATAAAAGATGAACCTGCAACTGGAAATATATAATAGGAATGAGCATTGAGATGCTTAGTAGGAATTCCAAAAGTAAACCATTGAATCCAATGTCTCCTTTCCCAAAATAATCCATTAACACAAGGTTGAAATAAAAATAAAAAATTAGTGTTTTTACATATTAAAATAAGAAACATGCTTTTCCCATTTGAAAAATCCAACATAGGCTACATATAATTTCCAAAACCATTTTCCATTTTCTAAAAAAGACCAAAGAAAAGAGATACGAAGGCTGTGCTAAAAGGAATAGATAATAGTATAAGATGGAAAAATATATAGCTAAATATAAATTAGAGAAGAAAATACAAACCATGGGTGATCCTAAAAATCCCTAGAAGACCCCTGGACATACTCGTTTCAGAACCACCTACTAGTATATGGTGAATCCCCTAAGTACATAACCAACTAGCTGACCTAACCTTCCATCACTAGTGGCACATCCCTCTTGGCCTTTCTAAAACTCAAGGGGATACTAAACCATATAATTGTGGCTAGCAAGAAACTATCACTCGATCATATAAAAGACACCCAGGAACCCATGCTAGTATTAATACTATGTAAGTAGGAGGCCCTCGCATGCGTGACCCACCTTACCTACCACCACCACACCTGACTTCCCCAAACACGAACACTCTATACAATAACCCATAAAAGATATCCATCATATATATGATCCCAATATATATATATATATATAAACATGTATACATCATATCATCAAAGGTTCCAACTGGTCCGCCAAGTCACATGTACTTTTAAACCATTTCACAATGCACTTTAAGTTGTCAAATAGAAGCTCACACTTTTAAAGTGACATAATGCGCCTACCGATCCTTTATAACATATAACAATTTAAAAAATTTCAAAAAAATTAAGGTTTCCAAAGGGGAACACAATTTATGAAACACAATCCTTTCAAAGAGTTAACACAAAAATTATATGAGAGCTGGAAGTTCCAAATGATCCTTTAAGTCAACATTGCCAATGCATTTACCCAAAACATATTGTAAACACTTCTTGTATATTCACCAAGAAAAACATGCCCTTATGTTCCAAACGATCTCTACCCTATTTCACTCACACCAAAAGAAGATTCAAGGCTTAATAGTCTATTCTTGAGGAACACCTTTAAATCCATTTTTATAACCCACAAAATACCCAACTTTATTTAGAAAAATAAGAAACATTTAGGAAACTATGTTTTCAATGAAGCAAAAATTTAAAGCACCACCTTCACTTGATGACACATCTATGTGTGCACCTAGTGCAGCCATGGATGTTCCAACATTTAGTGGCACACCAAACTTCCATGAAGACACTTTAAACCACATTCAAAAAGTCACAAAAATATTTAAAACAATACCCAACCTTTCACATCATTTAGAAAACATGAAACAACCCCAACAAGATCCTAAAACCCCCTTTTAAAACACTCATATACAACCATAAAGGCCTAAAGTCACCGAATCAAACACATCAAGCTAAGTTCACAAACCAACCAACACTATTACATTACTATAAAGCTAAAAATTTCATAAAAGATCAAATTCCACCTAATAGAACAAAGAAATTTCAAAATAAACACCCTTGGTACCTCAAACTTAAGAGATTCACACAAATCACTTAGAAAACCTATTTTTAATTACATATATCAATAAGAAACCACCATTTCCATCTAGATATGGGTATTATAGTGGTGTAAATAACATTTAAGAAGAAATTGAAAACATGAAAGTGCCAACAGATCATTCTGGAAAGGGAAAATGGGATTCACCTACCTCAAATCAAGTGTGAATGGATTAAAACTCCAAGGAGAGGGAGATTGAGACCCCGCGGACCAATCGTACAACCTAGAAAATGAGGAAAATGCATGGATTACAAACAGAAAAATTAGGGTTTGGTTAATTTTAAAAAAACACCAAAATGAAAGAAATATACCGAAGGAGGAGATGGTTGTCAGTAAGGGGAAACACATATAGTTGTAAGGTCACCGGATAGGTCGGTTCGTGAGAGACAAGGCACTGTGGTTGGTGTGTCAGAATGCTGGCTGGTCGGACAGGGTGTGCATAGGGGGTTTGAGTAGCCGGAATAGGGGGTCTCCAGGAGCATGGGAGGAGGGGCTGTGCGCCACTGGTGGGGTTTGGTATTCAGGTGTAGTGGGAGGATGGGGGAAGGTCATACCTAGAGGGGGGCTACATAGGGAAAATATGGGGGGGGGGGTGCGACTTGCATGGGGGGGGGGGGGGTGCGCAATGCACTGTGGGAGAAGGGGAGGGGGGAAACTACCCCTAGTATTTCACCATTTATTTATTTTACATTAAATAATAATAATAATAGATATTACAATTATAATAATGATAATAATAATTACTATAATAAAAATAATAGTAATAATAACAAAAAACATAATAATAATAATAACATTAAAAAACATATTATTATAAACCATTTTTTTCTAAACCTCTATTTTATTTAATTTATCTTACTTTATTTTATTTTATTTACCATTTAATTAATCTATTTATTTTCTCTAAATACTGGTCAATCACATGGTTCACCTGCGGGTGGACGTGTGGTTGAGAAAACTATGCTCGAACCTTCCCACCCGGCACTACCCACTTATAGAGACACGCTACGCACTTGTCACATGGTTTTATAAACCACCCGCAAGTTGTGTACTATAACTCTGACCCACTCGGCCTTTCGCACGGGCACCTCACAGTTACTCTAAACTGTGTGGGTTGACCGCACAATAGTGAAAAAGCGTTCGAAACTCTGAATAATAATTAATTAAATTAAAAATAATTAATAAATCAGGTTGGGGTGTGACATATAACATGAATGGGAATTGAGAATTCACCAGATACATGATAAATTCTGATAATTCCATACATAGGTGACATGACTATCCATTTATGTCTGGAATATTAGGTAGGACTTACCATAATTCATGTATAACAACCACCATTAGCATGGTACATGTAGTGTTCTTGATAACAACTACCATTAGGGTGGTTCAAGTAGTGTTCCTGATAATGACCAACATATGGGTGGGGAATAAAATGTTTCTGATAATGGGAACTATCAAGGAGGGGTATTTGATGTTCCTGATAACGTGAAACATTAGGGTTAGGAATGAAATGGTTACTTAATAGTGGAAGTTGGGATGACAGAAATTGAAATCTATACCGATATCATGCCAAAGAAGGTGGGAACGAGGTTCATGGTGGGTTAGTTAAGACATGACAACATTGAACAAGTGTGGCTATATTTTATTTTATTATTTAATTATATAATGATATACACTATTATATATATTCTCAGCACTTATGTTAGGGACACATTTGTTGTATCCAACTGGGTTTATTACTCACACCCTGCACAGGTACCCCAATGCACTTGTATATTTCATGAAAAGGATACTTTGAAGGGAAATATCCCTATGATGGGGAGATGAGGTGATGGAGGATTGGTGTCAAAGGTTATTCTAGGACACACTCTAGACTATTACTTCTACAAAT
Organism: Viscum album; assembly: GCA_963277665.1. NCBI lineage: Eukaryota > Viridiplantae > Streptophyta > Magnoliopsida > Santalales > Viscaceae > Viscum > Viscum album. The sequence goes on along the minus strand of OY728153.1, from coordinate 515,723,478 downwards.
ATTTTTCTTTACCCTATTTATTACTCTTGTCTAGTTTTCCATACTACATGCCCATTTGTTTGTGTTCCATTTTATATAATTTTCTTATGATTCTCTACTCTATGTTATTTATATTATTTATATTGTTAGTATAAGGGTATCATACTGATGGTATAGTATCCACACTAATTGAATATATATCCTTACTACTAGTTAGCAACCTCTTGCATAAGGGGAGGTGAGCATGGGGTATTGTGGCTCTCCAGACCAGACCTAGAGTTTCAATTCTGGGATTTAAAATAATGGTCTAGATATTAAAACTACATGTTTTTAAAATATTTATTTACTCTTTTTTATTCATATTAAAAAAAATTATGCGGTCATTCATGGTGATTTCATATTCCTTTATCAATCAGAAACTTTTCATTCTTTCAACCCTAAAATCATTAACTTTAGAGACAATGTACCTTTACACTCATGAAGTCTATATAATGATACAAAATCATATCGTAAGAAAATAATTTTCTCATTTATAGGAGATAAATCACAATTAACATATTTTAACTCTCCATAAATTTTTTTTATTTGTAGACCAGAAGAAAAAAAATTGAGTTTGTCTGATACCTTGGATGAACAAAAACCAGGGTGTCATTTTCATCTACATTAGATAAAATTCTTTAATATTTATCATATAGTGACCCTATCCTATTTGAAAAATTATTTCATGATATTAAGAATAAAAAACCAAGGATCGAATATTCTAGTGTCTTTGGAATATGAGGTATATTATTAGAAAACATGAAACTATATTTAAAAACAGTTCCATATAATCTCTATTATGAGATCCTAACTACATTTGATCCCCTATAACTATATAGGATAGCCTTGGGAATATATAAACAAAAGTATGAGCTAAAAATCCTAGTAAGGGAATGAAATGGGAATAAAGAATATCACATGAGTTAAAAAGAATAAAATTATTAAATAAAAGTCATGACTCATGAATAAACACATGGAAGCATAAAATATAAAAATGGAGTCACATTATCATGGAAAAATTGGATTTTGGCAACATCATATAACATTACATAAACATGATTCAAAGCTAACTACCAAGACTATATCACATGGTGGGAAAAGTCCCATAATGGATTAGGTTCACTCCCTAATCCCATATATGATGTTTCATGAGACTAAAAATTACCCAATTCATTAGATCACTATTTTGGTTCACCCATAATAACATGTTTATGCATATGTGTTCTACATAATGAATCAAATATAAGAAATAAATATAAGGGTTACCCATGGAAAGAAAAGGGTATCATAATCATGTTATAAGGCATAACCAAAGGGTTTATAAGAATAGTTTCAATGATAGAAGGGATTTAAATAATTATTGGACTTTAAGAAAGAAATCATAATAATATATTAGGAATTATTAAGTCCAACTGAATTGAAAACATTAAATAGAGTGGTTATGTAACTTTAGAAATGAGCCTCTTAACCATGGTAACAAAGAAAATAATAAAGATTCCTTAAAGAGGATAAATGAATAATTATTACCATAAATATATAAAATAAATAAAATATATTTTCATGATAAATTGAGTGATCTTATAAAAATATACTTGGCATAAAATAGTTTATGGAGCTTACTTGGAAATGGGTAATAAATGGGGAAGTTACCTTTTCTTAGTCTTGCTTATCAGGATCAATTGAGAAGGGAACCTTTAAAAACATGTATTTAACCATGAAATAAAGTTGAATTGATTTATGTAAACATTTTTGGAAAATATAAAACAAATTTAAAATATTTATATAAGAATAATTAAGAAATAAATTGTTGGTAAAGAGAGAAAATCTAACCTAAAGGAAAAAATGGATGTTCAGAGAGATCCCTTTCCTGATGTCTAAATGCATTATGAAGTTGCACATAATGTATTGGATAATAAAATTAGAAAAATTAATTAATTAACTAAGAAAATATTATATATGTATTATATTTATTATAATTTTATTTAGTCAATTTGTTACCATTTAAATGAGATATAGAATTTAATTTCACCGTTTCGGGAGCTTTTTTTCATAGTTTTATGGTTGGTTCACTTGTGTAAAATTAAAAAAGTTCATGACAAATTGAAATAATTATATAGATGTAAAATTATATGGTATTAATGAACTTGAAGAATCCAAAATGATCTGATATATCATTTGGTTTTTTTGTTATGTGGATTATTGATTTGATAAAACATTATTGATGATTGATTAGTTTATTTTGGAGGTTTTCATGATCATTAAGAACTAGTTTATTTATATTTAACATTATAAATATATATTAGTTCAAGAATGTGAAAAAATTTACAATATGAATATAAAAATATGTTTTAACCAAAATAATTTTTTTGAACAACCTTGATGGTGGTAATGGAAAATAAAAACTCATCCCCTATGAAGGCTGAGAACCGACAAATCACAGACAATGTTTTCATTTTTAGAATAAAAGGAGAATATAAGAGATTTTATAATGGATATTACATTAAAAAAATAAAATTACAATGTATATATGTTATACTATAGTTATTATTCCACATAGTATAGGTGAGGTGAGGAGAGGATAGAAAAATAATAGAAATTAAAATAGAAGGATTGAGGGTTTTACCTCTTGAATGTGGTCTCCTTGAGAACCTTTTTAAGGCTGGTGGGTTTGGAATTTTGTTGAGACCAGTAGATCATGGATGTGAAAAGCTTATTGTGAAGGTAAATGGGTATAATATGGAAAATCTATAAGGTTAGATTGTATGAGTAGAAGGAGTGGTGAGGGGACGTATTTATAGGGGGAGGAGATTTGTTTTTTTGAATATTATATTCATTTTTTTATTTTTTTGGCTCAAGACTATCAATATTGTTTATTCATATGAATACATATAGTAAATTGTAAAGTTGGGTTTGAGAAAATGGGTTATCATATTATACATGACTCAAAAATTCAAGTATTTATCTTATAATGTTAAATACCAAATGTTACTGAGTTTCACTATTTACCAAAAATTCAACTATTATTGAGAAATCCCAAAAAATCACCTTTAACATTTTTTGATGTATAGATTTCAAATATGGTATCCATTTTATGAAAATAATTTTAAAAATATGAGAAATTTAATTTTTATATAAAATCAACTTTTATTCAAAAAACACTGATTTTAATATTATAATAGATTTTATAAGACTTTGAAATATTAATTAAGGTCTTAAAAAATTATTTTAAAATTATAATAAAATTTAATATTAATTTATGAATTTATTTTATTAAAATAAATTGTCTTTAAAATTATTATATTAATTATTAAATTAAAAATAAGTAATTACATTTTTCAAAATTACCAACCCATAATTTTTCATTTGTAAAACATTTATTTACTTATACCATGTTATAAATATATAAAAATTTTATTTATAAGATACCAAAATTTTATTTTATACTTTCACTTGAGAGGTTATTATTCTAACAGTTAGATTACTATTCATAAATGTCAGACTACAAATCCAAAAGTCAAATTTATAAAGGTCTTATAAGATCCTTAATTTCTATAAATACCACTTATTTCATTCATTATTCATTCACTTAACTTTATATTATGGTTTTATATATACATTAATCTTAAAAATTAATATTTTATTATTAAAATTATGTTTTATTTGTACAGTTTTGTTCATGAGTGCAGTTATTCTAGTGGATTGAGCATATCCGTATTTTCTAATTTTTGTTATCTTATTTTCTATTTATTGTCCCAGTCAAATATTTGAAATTATTATTGGTTAATTTACTAATGTATCATTATTAAATTATGAGAATAATGTTTTTATTGGGTTCTCTATGTGAATATTGTGTTTTATGACATAATAATAAGAATGAAATTATATTGATAAAATTATGGGTCATTATATTCTTCCCCCCTTAACAAATTTCACCCTTGAAATTTCATTTTAAATACTGAGGTGGAAACATGGGATAATATTTCTCTGTAATTTATTCCTATAGTTTCCATGTTGCCTCTTCATATTTATTGTTCCTCTATATTACATTGACCATGTGAGTAGTCTTATTGCGTAGATATTTAACTCTATAGTCCAAGATCTTCACCAGCTTCTCCTCACCAGAGAGATCATTTTATAGATGGACCACCTATGAATTTATTACATGTGAGGGATATGGAATGTACATAACCAAGAGGGTTACATGTAATAAATCATATACCTGAGACATGGTTGGTGGAAGTGCCAGTTGATAGGCTATAAATCCTATACGAACGAGAATACTGAAGGGGCCGATGTACCAGGGGCTTAGCTTTCCTTTGATCCCAAATACCATGACCCTCTTCCATAGAGACATGTAGAGAAATAGCTTGTTACCAAACTCAAAATCCTTGTCCTATCGATGATTATCTACATATCTCTTATGTCTACTTTGGCCAGCCTAGATATACTACTGAATGGTCTTAACCTTTTCTTCAATTTCTGCAGCCATTTCATGTCCCATAAGATTACATTCATCAGTATCATCCCAACATGCAGTTGTTCCACAAACTTTCCTGTAAAGGGATTTATATGAAGCAATTTGGATGCTTGAAAGAATATTATTTCTGTAAGAGAACCCAGCCAGTGGAAGATGTTTATCTCGTCCTACTTTGAAGCCCATTGAGAATATTCTCAATATTTCTTCCAATGTATGAACTGTTTGTTTAAATTGGCCATCGGTTTGGGCTGATAAGCTGTACTAAAGTTCAAATCTGTATTTATATCATGCTAGATATTTTTGCAGAACATGGTGGTAAATCTAGGATCATGATCATATATAATTGATAATGGTTCTCTATTTAGCCTTATCACTTCTATGATGTATATCCCTACAATTTTCCTAAGTTACATGTCCTCTCAAATCAAAATAAAGTGATATGTATCTGTATGATGATCCATAATAACCCATATAACAAGATTTTTATGAGATTTCACTATAAGTCTAGTGACAAATTCCATAGTGATGTTTTCCTATTTCTATGTAGGTATAGTTAATGGTTTTATAATTCTTTTATATTATTTATTTTAAGCCTTCATATGTTGACCTACCAGACACTTTGATATATATTTAGTGATGTCCTTTTTCATATTGTACGACCAATAGTGTTCTTATAGATTTCATTACATCTTTTTTCTCCCAGGGTGGATAGAGAAGTCCGATCTTTGTGCACCATTCAAAATATATATATTTATCTTAGGATTCAATAGTTCACATATTCCTAACCCAAATCATACAATCCTTCCTCATAAATTTTAAACTCTGAGGATTTCCTATTTCTAAAGGATTCCACATTCTTATAAATTTCAACACCATCTATTTGATCATCAATTATCTCTTCTAAAAGGGATTATTAAGATATCTTTTGTGAATGGAATGATGATATACCTTACTTAATGATTCTCATTTCCATACTATCAAAGTGTAAGAATGTTGGATCTTTTTAAATTATCTTTATTGATAAAGTTATAGGATCTTTTCTACTCAGTGCATCAGATACTTTATTTTTATCACCTGGATGGTAGTGGTTTGATAAATTATAATACATGATGAGTTATAACCATATTCACTAGAACATATTGATATCATTTGTAGTGAATATTCATTTGAGACTATTATAATTAGTATATGTCTCAATCATCTCCCCATAGAGATTATTCTGCCTGATTTTCAATTTAAAGATAACACCTACCAACTCTAGATCGAGCATGTGATATTTTTTTTCTCATGAAATTTTAGTTGCCTTAAGATATAGGCTTTTACATTATCATTTTTCATAAGTAAATATCCTAATCCATTCTTTATAGAATCACTATATACCAAAAAGAGTTCCCAAATTTTCAGTAGCGTAAGTAATGGTGAAATAATAAGCCTCTTTTTCATCTTATTGAAGCAATATTCAGATTTACTAGTTCATAAAAACTTTACTCCCTTCTAAGTAATCTTGTCTAGTGGGTTGGGAAATATTGATAAGTTATTAAAAAATCATTGGTAATAACCAAATATTCTAAAAAAACTACAGATCTTCATTATAGATGTTGTTATGGTCCACTCCTCATTACCCGTTTTTTAAGAGGGGTCAACAAATACTCCTTTTTTGGTGATAACATTATTCAAGAATGATACTTCCTCCATCCAGAACTCACATTTTTTGTACTTTGAATATATTTCCTCTTTTCATAAAGCCTTTTTCAAGGTCTTTAAATGATACTAATGTTTCTTCTTTCTATTAGATTATATCAGAATATAAACTATAAATAATTCCTTGAATATTACTAGGTAATCTCAAAATACTATATTCATTATGTCCATGAAAATTGATTGATCATTAGTGAGTATGAAGAGAATCACTATGAACTCATAGTATCCATACCTCTTTCAAAAGGATGTATTTAGAATGTCTTCATTCCTTAACATTATTTGGTGATATCCCAACTGAAGGTCCACCTTAGAGAAATTATTTCCCCATATATCCTATCAAAAAAGTAATGTATCCATGGTAGGGGACACTTTTTCTTTATCGTTATTTTGTTGATATCAGTATAATCCATGATGAGGCACATTGATTGATAATTTTTCTAGACAAAGAGGACTAGCACACCCCATGGTGAAGCACTCAGGCATATTAAACCCGTGTCAAGATTATATAGTAACTTCTTCTTTAGTTCCTCAAACTTAATGGTGGAAATTCTATAAGGAGTCTTTGATAGGGGTAGAGATCTAGTTATAAGTTAAATTTAGAACTAATCCTTTGGGTCAAGAGGAAGGCCGAACAATTTCTTGGGGAACACATCAGTGTAGTCCCTGACAATGGGTATGTCTTTGAGCATGATCCTCTCCATTAATAAAATCATGTAAGCTAGATATTATTGATAACATGACAATAATATCCATAATTGAAATGATTATTCTGAAGGAGATTCATTCTCATCCTTACCCTTGTAAAGAATTCGGGGATACCTCAAGATGTGAAGAATGATCTCCATTTCATGATATTTGATGTTGGATTTTTATAAGGATATCCAATCCACGCCAAATATAGCATCAAACTCCACAAAAGGAATTAAGACATGATTTTATATGAGGTTAAATAAAAGAACATTAATAAGGGAGGAGTAATTTACATTATATGCAATAATTTCCCCATTCTCAAAGATAACTCAACCTTAATATTTTGTGGTGCTGTTTGAATAGTTCTATTAAACATCCTAGATATAAGAGAATGAATAGAACTAGGATCAAATTGTGCATTCTCTATTATGGATTTAATATCCAACGTACCTTCCACCACATTATTTTTGAGATCCACATTACCATTAGGGCTAGTATATTCCCTTACCTACAACCCTGGTGGTTATTTTTGTTGTTGATTGTCTTTGAAACTTTTTACCATAGGGAATAATATCACATAATTTCCATGTTCCTTACAGTTGAAACAGTTCACACTGTAGGATGAGTGTTGACATAAACCTTTTTCTCTTCTTCCACATTAGTGGGCTTCTTTAAATCCCTTCAGAAATAATTAGCCTGATAACCCTCTCTTCCACATTTGAAGCATCTCCTGGTTCCATTTAGATAGTTCCCATGATGCTTCTTCCCATACATATGACATGTGGTATGCTGTGTTTCTTTCCCTAATGAGATTTATATGTTTATCATACCATATTAAAAAAACAATTTCATCTATTAATATCTATTCCCATGAGACCACTAAGAGTCACCAATCACCATCTCATCCTTTAGGGAACATCATAAAATCTCCTCATAGTATTCAAAGTATCGAACCACCAATGACTTTTATAGACTCAATATTAGTACACTAAGGAAGTAATCCAACTTTATTTCAGTCTTCCAGACCAAGATAGAGGTGTATCTAGAAAGTAATGTAAATATTTTCTTATACAACCCAATAGATTCATCTACCTTTTTCTCCAATCTCAGGAACTCCCTCTCTATATTAAGATAGATAGATTGGGGAAAAAATTTATTGAAATATAATTAATTGAATCCTTCCAAATCCATGGAATCAACTTCTTACTTTGACTTTTTTATCATTGTAAACTATTGAGCTGAAACAATAATAACATGTTCATTATTATGTGTTCCACATAAAGAATCACGAATAAGGAATAAACCTAAGCATTACAAATGAAAAGAAATGGATATGGTAATCATCTCATAACGCATAAACAAAGGGTGTATAACAATAGTATCAAAGAAATAATGGATTTAAATAATTAATGGACATTAATAAAAGAAATATAAAAATATATCAAGAGAAATTAAGTCCAAATGAATTGAAAAAATTAAATAGAGAGGTCAAGTATCTTTAGAAATGTTCCTTTATGTGTGTTTTAAAGGAAAAGATTGAAGGGTATTTAAAGAGGATAAAGGAATAATTATTAAAATAAAATTAGAAATAAATTAAAATAGTTTTTCATGATAAATTGAGTTATTTTGAAAAAATCTTGGAGGATTAAAATATTTTATGGAGTGTACTTAAAAATGGGTTAGAAATAGAGATGTTTCCTTTAATCAGGCTTGCTTATCGGAAATAATTGAGAAGGGAACCTTTTAAAAAAATTATTTACCCATAAAAAAGATTAATTGAGTTAAGTAAACATGTGTGTAAGATATAAATAGAATGTATGATAATTATATAATAATAATGAACAAATAAAATTGGGTAATGATAGAGAAAGTGTTTCCTAATGAAAAATTTATGTTCAGAATGATCCCTTACCTTATGTATGAACGCATTCCACAATTACACATAGTTTCCAAGATAATAAAATTAGATCTAATAATTAAATTATTTAGAATATATTATATATTTATTTTATTCATTATAACTTTATTAAATTTATTTATGTCAATCTCAATGAGCTATAAAGTTGAATTTCATCATTCTGGGAGCGTTTGTTTTGTAGTTTCATAGTAAGTTCACTAGTGTAAAATTATGGAAGTTCATTTCAAATGGAAGTAATATAATAGAAGTGAAATTATATGGTATTAATTCAATTTAATAAGTTTTATGGGTCACATATATCATTTGGTTTTCTGAATAGGATGATTCATTTAATAAAAGAATAATGGAAATTTTTTAGTTTATTTTGGCGGGTTTTATGATCTTCAGGAATGAGTTTCTTTTAAATGAAAAATATATCTATACATTAGATCCAGAACATGAAAAAATTTATTATGTAAATATTAAAATATTTTTTAACCATAATTATGGTTTTATGACCTTCCTTGAATACGGTAATGTAAAATGGAATCTCCTCATCCATGAAGGTGGTGAACTGACATATCACGAATGATGTTTTCATTTTTAGAAAAGAAATAGAAGAGAAGTGATTTCATAATGAATATTAGATTAAAAAAAATAGAATTATAGTATATATATAAGATAATGGATTTATAATGTTTCTTTTGATAGGGGAGGTTAGGAGATGATAAGAAATAAAAATAAATTAAAAGTGAACAATTAAGGGTTTTACAACTTAAATGTTGTCTCCTAGAGAACCTCTTTAAGGATCTTGTATTTTGTATTTTGTTGAGACAAAAAGAAAATTGATGTGGGGAAGAGGTTTGTTAAGGTAATTAGGTAGAATATTGACATGATACATTTCTTATAATGCGTGGGGAGAAGGGGTGGGGAGGGGTGATATTTATAGGGGGAGGAGAGGGGTGTTTTTGACTATATTATTAATTAGTTTATTATTTTGGGTCTTGAATATAAATAGTGTTGATTACTATGAATAAATACAGTAAATGGGATTGAGGGTTCATGATAATGGGTTTTTACATCATAAATGACTCAAACATTCATGTATTTAACTATAATGTTAAATACAAAAATTTATTGTATTTTACTATACACCAAAAAATTCAACTATTTTAGAAATATTGAAAACATTCACCCTAACCATTTATAGATGTTTAGATTTAAAAAATGGTTTCCATTTTAGGAAAATAAATTTTTAATTATGAGAAATTTAATTTTTAAATAGAATCATCATTTATTCTAAAATAACGATTCTAATATTATAATTGACTTTATAACCCTTTCAAAAATTAATTAAGGTCTCATAAAATTATCATCTAATTATAATACAACCTATTATTAATTTATGAATATATTTTAGGAAAATAAATTTTATTTTAAATCACTATGTTAATTAAAAAATTATAAATAAAAAATTATGTTTTACAAAAACACCAACACATAATTTATATTTTTTAAAACATTTATTTACTTATACCATGATATAACTATATCACTTTTTTATTTATAAGATACATATGATTTATTTTATAAATTCATAGGATAGTTTAATATTCTAATAGATATATTAATAATTCTAACAGTCAGATTACTATTCCAACAATTAGATTTATAACGGTCATATAAGTTTCCTAATTTCTAAAAAAACAAATTATTTCATTAATTAATCATTAAATTTTATTTTATATTTAGGTTATATATACATTAATATTTAAAATGAAAATTTTATTATTAACATTATGTGTTATTTCTATAGTTTTTTTATGAGTGTGGTTATTCTAGTGGATCGAGTAGATCCAAATTTTCCTATTTTTGTTATCTTTTTTTCTATTTATTATCCCACTATAATATTTGGAATTATTATTGTTTTATATATTTAATAATTTATCATTATTAATTTATGTGAATAATTTTTTATTGATTTCTCTATGATATGTTTGTGTTTTATGAAATAACTATAAGAAGGAAATTTTATTGATTAGATTCTGGGTCATTACAAATCAACTCTATTGTAACAACCTAGAAAAGTAGACTTCGACACAATTACAGAATAAAAATTAAAAAGACAATTATTTGAAAAGGAAATCTATTTATAGGCCTATATATACACTTCTATTCAATCAAAATAATACTTTATATCACCTCATATAGATACAATTTACTCTAAAACTAACGAGTAAATGAATTATTGAACGATTTGAAAATTATTTATGATTTCAGAATAATATTTTTTATTAACATGAGATCATAAGGATCATATCTAGAGATTGGATTTGATTATTAAACATTACTATGAAAATTATATTCCACACACTATGATATTAGATCAGTAATATTACCTTTTATATATTCAATTTCATTGAATATCTTTACTGAAAATGTATGATCATCCTCTTCAAAAATATATTGAGATTCATAATTATTAAACATGTTATAGCCTTATTCTTCTTTAGTATCAAATGTGGGAATTTTTTTATATAAAAAACTACTGATTTTAAAAAATGATCACTCTAACTTAGATGATGCTAAAATATAGTCTCCAAATGGAGTTATCCTACCATAACTTCTCCATCACGATTACTCTTTTTAAAACCTACATCATTATAATTTCTTGATCTATTTAAAGGTAATTAATGAAGAGAACAAATTACAACCCAGATCTTAGCCTCAATAGAATCAACCAAAACATTGAATATAGTAACATTACACTAAACATATGTAACAATATCTATTAGAGCCTAATTCATAGAATCTAAGTACCATCCTTCTAATGAGATGTCTCTACCATTATATGTTAGATAATATTATTATAACGACCCAAAGTTTCATTAATGGAAATCCCTATTGATCTAATTAAATGTATCTTTATGTAAAATGTTTATATAAAATGTCAACTTCATTGGTTTTATGTTAAGAATTGTGACCGTTGCTTTTATAGCTGTTGAACAGTGATCACATGATTAGTATAAATATATGGCTTTAACAAACCCAACTTACTCAGAAAAAGGAAGCGATGGAATCATCCTGTAGAACTACTCCATACGAAGCCCATTTACCAGAGCTCGGAAAAGAGGTGGCATATTTGGGGTTTTCTCTTGACCAAGCCCAATCTGAGCTTCAGTATGTCAAGCTCGAACATGACCGTCTACGGGAAAAGTGGAAGTTGATAGAGATTACCACTCGAGCGATGTTATCTGAGCCACCCAAGAGTCTGTCACCATCGCACACCTTACCCTTAGGTCTTATGTGGCTATTTTAAGGGGTTATGTAACAAATCACTAGAACTATGTTCATGTACATTATTTTTGTATATAATAATTAATATACTTTCTTGTCATCATTGATACATTGTAAATAGTTTTTAAAGTACAAATAGTGTTTTTAGTTATTATTTAATTAAAAATTATATTTTATTAAATTAAGGGATTTTTTGAATTAAATTATATTTTCATAAAATATTATTATTATTATTATTAAATCAATCTTTATTTAATATAAATGATCTTATAATTTTATGAATGCAGTTGTAATTTTTATTAAGGTTTGAAAGCCATTTTTATCAAAACCCGTGAATTTTCGATAAATGTCAGTTTTTATTTTAAAAGTGAAAATTAAAATATTTAGAAGATTATTTAGATAAAAGAAATGTTATTTTGGGAATCAGGATGTCGAAATTATCCAACGGTAAATTTTTCATAATTTTCTGAGACAGTCAAATTTTTGGGTAAAAATTAAATACCGTTTAAATATATAATGTGTTTTATGACATCATAATGACCCAATAGTGATGTAATAAAATACTATAAGCTTTATGTTCGGCCAATATATGTTTTTCCATTAAAATAATGTGATTTTGGGTTTGTTTGACTTATTTTACAAAGCACTAATGGACCCCTCAAGACTTATTAAACATCTTGTCTTTTTAAATTATTTTCCATGGGAGTGTGACTCACGTCCACATAAGCAACCCCATTATTTTAAGAAGTTCGGACCTTGGAATTATAAAATATTGTTTTCATATTACCTTTTCCAAAAACCATGGGCAAAAACTATGGGATGGTTTGTGGTTTGGATTAATTTAATATAAGGGGTCCCAAACCTAAATAATAAAGAATTCCCTCACCTTTCCCATATAAACCCACCCAAGATCCCACTTCCTCCTCACTCAAATCCTTTGGATTTAGTCCAACCTATTCCATAATCTATCTAGAATCCTCATAAGGTGCCCCATTCTCCAAATAAGCCTCTCTCAATCCTCTCTCAAGCCTTTGGAAGCACACTTCCAAGTAAGGGTTTTTCTTCCTTTCTCATTTTGTCCAACTTTCTTCATATTGTTATGCCCTTTTAATTTCAATTATAAATGTTGGGGTATGGTTTGGAACCTCCCCCATACTACCCCCTTATTTTTTGAATGATGGGAGACCCCTTTCTCTCTCATTAATTTCCTCCCATGTACACCCATTACTATGCCGAAATTCCGAAAGGAACTTCTCTCTCCTCTTTTACATTCAAGAAATACTTTTGTATCATGAATCTAAATTCCATTAAAATTGTTTGGACATGTATATATATGACCCCCTTACTGTCCAGTTCATGTAAATATGTTGAGACACCCCCTTTCACTCTCTTCAACCATTTTTATGAATTCCTATGTCACACCGTTATGCTGCCGAAATTGCACCGATTTTCTAAGCCAATGCCATTGTGTAGTGAATACCATGCCCAATTATCCATCAAGGGTATTCACCTTTATGCACATTTACTTATTGATTATAAAGTTTCATTTATGAATTCCACATTCCTTTATCGTGGAATAAATGATTATGTTTATTGAATCCATGTTTTATGATCCATGTGGCACACTTATGCATGAAATGAAATGTTTAAGAAGGGTGAACCCTTATAGCGCTCCAATGCATTGGGTAAAGTATAGTATAATGATACTTCATGTGCAATGAGTTTCGACTCATGGTAATTCAAGTGTAATGAGGGTTTACTCGTGCTTCATGTGCAATGAGGATTTAATCATTCTCTATGTGCAATGAGACTTGACTCATGCTAATTCCATGTTAAGTGTTTTTTCCACATTTCCATGTTATGATTATCATGATTTATCATGCCTTTATGTTCATGTTTATCTTGTGATATATTGATATTACTATTGTTTAACATGTATTGTACTCCTCATGTATTCCATGTTTATTCCCTTACTGGGCTTTATAGCTCACCCCTTTTCTTATGACTGTCCTCAGGTTATCCCATGCAATGCTAAGTACGAGGGAATGTAGTGGTCATGTAAAAGAAGTTTTCAATAAAGATGTTTTACTTCATGTTTTAAGTTGTTATGTAATGATCCTAAGCCCCAAAGACACTAGACCTCTCGATCATCCATGTTGTATCAATTGAATGGTTTATGTAATAAATCATGGTTAAGTTTGTAATAAAATTAGGGTTGTCATAGTTGGTATTAGAGGATAGGTTTAGTTATTTTTGGGATTAGGATTAGAAAACCATCGTAAAGCCTTAGATACAAGAATAAGTATAATAAAAACATCCCTAAGTTTTGTTAAGTACTGATTAAGTGGTTTATCAAACAAATACATCCCTATCTGGATACAAGCAGGTAGAGGCGGCTCTGGCACAGATGTATCCTAGGGGTAAAACCCAAAACACCTCTTTGAGGTAGACTCGAATAGGAACTGGTGCACGACAATAGGCCTTGCTTCACTCTTGGTTACGACACTCCCGGGGGATATGTTTTGATAAATTCACAAGCTTAGTATGAACCCTTATTAAGGGAATTAAAAAAATGCCCCTAAGAATATATGTTAGAAAGTAGATCATGAAAATCCTAGGTTGAAGCCTATATACTCATGAGTTAAGAAAATAAAAGTTTATTTTTTAAGTCATCAACCTTTTCCTTTGGATTATCCTTTATGTGTTACCCCCTAACTTTCCTTTTATTCCAGCAAATGGCCGACAATAGGAGGACTCAGGCTAACAACCGGTGTAAAGATCAGTGTGATGACTATACTATTGAGATGCCCAATCCAATGGGAGTGGGAATCGTGAACTTTGTCACGCTTCTCTATTATCTAACTCAAGATTTGAATAGAAACACGGGTCAAGAGGAACAAACAAACCCCCATTATAAGGAACAAGTTGATATCGAGAGCTTCATGAGACAAAGGCCCACTTTTAGTGGATCATCTGATCCCACAATCGCTGAACAATGGATCGAATCCATTGAAAAGATATTCTCCATACTTCAATGTTCTGAACAAGAGAAGGTTCTCCTGGAGGCTTATCATATGGAGGGTGAAGCTGATCAATGGTTGACATTGATCAAAAATACAAAACCTGAGGAGGAGATCGAGGCATTGGAATGGAAGGATTTCCAGAAGATGTTTTTCGTTAAATATTTTCTACGAACCCTACAACTTAAGATGGAAAGGGACTTCCTTTACCTCAAGAAAAAAGAAGAAGAATCTGTTGGAGCGTACGAGGAAAACTTTTCAAGGCTTGCACGATACGCTTCCGGCTTTGTCGTTACCCTCGAATGCAAGGTTTACCACTTCTTTGGTGGGCTAAAGCCTAGCCTACAGAAAGCATTAGTAATCCGTGACTTCGACAGCTATGAGGAAATTATCCGATGTGCCCTCAAGGTCGAAATAGAGATCGGGGAATCACAGGGGTATCACTGGGACAAGAAGCGTAAGGTGGACTTCAATGCGGGCGGTCCAATGGATAAATCCAATGGTTCTAAGAAGATCCAGCACCCCACTTACCAAAAGTGCGGAAAGAAGCACCCAAGAAATTGCCTCAAGGGGACGAGGAAATGATTTAGGTGTGGAAGAGAAGGGCACCTAGCTATTAACTGTCGGCAGGAAAGACCCTCGACTGTGATAGAGGAGAGGAACGCTCCATTCGAACCTCAATGTGTTGTTCATTGCTAAAATTGAAAAGAGCCGGGGCATCTTGCAAATCAGTTCCCTAATCCAAAGGTTTTTAGAGGCAACCAACAACCTCCAAGGCAGTAAGAAAGAGCTTTTGGCATCACTTCTGCCAAAGTGAACCCCACCAACAAAGTGGTGAAAGGTACGCTAGTTATTCATTCAAGAATAGTGAATGCACTTTTTGATTCAGGTTCTACGCATTCTTTTATATCTTGAAAGTTTAGTAGAACAATACCAACACCACCACAAACCATGGAAGTGAAGATGTCGGTGAGTACGGAAAATGGGGAAATCATTGCATCCCATGAATATAAGTCCTCCCCTGTTATAATCTACAGATTGAATTTCCTGGAGAACCTCGTCATACTCCCTCTGGTGAAATTTGATGCAATTCTTGGCATGGATTGGATTTCCTTATATAGAGCCAACATAAATTGTCGGGAGAGGGAAATCACACTCCATATGAAGAATCGACCCCTGATTATTTACAAGTGTAAGGAGGAAGATGAATCTTTTTTAGCTCCATCATCTCAAGCATGAATATTACTGCCCTATGAGAACGTGTATCTGGCTCAGATGATTGAGTCCAAGGAAGAAACCATCCTTGAAGAAATTCCTATTGTGAGGGAATTTTCTGAAGTGTTTCCCGAGGAACTACCTAGTCTTACTCCTAGAAGAGATGTTGAATTCTCAATTGAACTTATACCAGGGGCGCTACCAATATCCAAGACTCCATATAGAATGGCTGTCATGGAACTTGAAGAGCTAAAAAAACAACTATAGGAGAATCTGGATAAAGGGTCTATACACCCAAGTGCTTCACCATGGGGTGCACCAGTCCTCTTCGTCAAGAAGAAGGATGGGCCAATGCGACTTTGCATCAATTATCATGAACTTAACAAAATCACGATAAAGAACAAGTATCCTCTGCCACGGATCGATTACTTGTTCGGACAGCTACGTGGAGCACAATTCTTCTCCAAGGTAGATTTGCGGTCGGGATATTATCAAGTAAGGGTGAATAAGAAAGATGTCCCCAAGGCTGCTTTTCGTACAAGATACGGGCACTATGAATTCATAGTAATTCCTTTTGGACTCACCAATTCTCTAGAAATCTTCATGGACTTAATGAATAGAGTCTTTAGAGATTACCTAGACAAATTTGTGGTAGTCTTTATAGATGATATTCTAATATACTCTAAAACCAAGGAGGATCATGAGGAGCATTTAAGAAGTGTACTGGTGACTTTGAGCAAGGAGAAGCTCTAAGAAAAGTAAAAAAAGTGTGAGTTTTGGTTGGAGGAAATCTCATTCTTGGGCCGTATCATCACAAGCAGTGAGATATCTATGGATCCATCCAAAAGAGATGCAATTGAGGGATGACCGAGGCCAACACCGATAACGAATATCCATAGCTTCTTGGGGTTAGCTGGATATTATCGACGATTTGTGATAAATTTCTCACGATTTTCCAACCCTCTTACCAATATAACTCGAAAGGGAGTAAAGTTTGCTTGGAGTGATGAATGCGAAGAAAGCTTTAAGGAGTTGAAAATGAGTCTTATCACTGCGCCCGTGCTCACTTTACCCACAAGTGGGGAAATTTTTGTGGTATTCAGTGATGCTTTGAAGAAGGGATTAGGCTGTGTGCTGATGTAGAATGATAAAGTAATATCCTATGACTCAAGGCAGTTGAAAATCCATGAGTGAAACTATCCAACGCATGATCTGGAGTTAGTGTCAATGATCTTTTCCTTGAAAATATGGCGGCATTATCTCTATGGGGAGAAATGTGAGATATATACTGACCACAAGAGTCTTAAATATATATTAACACAGAAAGAGATTAATATGCACCAGAGAAGATGGATAGATCTCATCAAGGATTATGACTATTCAATACATTACCACCCTGGGAAAGTGAATAAGGTGGAAGATGCCCTAAGTAGAAAGGACCCAACGATTCTATCAGTGATGAGAATTGAGAAGGATACAATCTTCTTAGACTTTATGAATATGGAAATGGGAATCATAAAGAAAGTAACATCATAAATCCTTTCACAAATGATTGCTCAACCATCTCTTTTGGAAAGGTTAAAGGATGCTCAAAAGGATGATGTGGGAATTCAGGAAAAAGTGGAAGCTATCAAAAAAGGGAAATCCTCAGAGTTTAATGTTAATGAAGAAGGAATTGTGAGATTTGGGAAAAGGCTATGTGTTCCATCATGTCCGGAGCTAAATAATGAACTTTTGGATGATGCACACAGTTCAAATTTCTCTATTCACCCAGGGAGCACAAAGATGTATCGAGATCTCCGAGAAAAATTTTGGTGGGATAATATGAAAAAGGAGATTGCTGAATATATATCAAAGTGCCTAGTGTGCCGGAAAGTGAAGGCAGAGAGGTAGAAGTATAAGGGGATGATGTAACCATTTCCCATACCAGAATGGGAATGGGAGAACATCTCCATGGACTTTGTCACCGGACTTCCGAGGACATCCAAAGGCAACAATACAATCTGAGTTTTTATGGATCATCTTACAAAGACTACACACTTCATTGCTATTTGGGAGGATTTCTCATTGGATCAACTGGAATAGATATATATCAGGGAAGTGGTAAGGCTGCATGGAGTGCCACTATCTATCGTGTCTGACCGAGACCCAAGATTCACCTCTAAGTTTTGGAAGAGTATTCAAAAAGCTCTGAATACTAAACTGAACTTTAGTACAGCCTATCATCCTCAAACTGATGGACAATCCGAGCGGACTATCCAAACACTTGAGGACATGTTGAGAGCATGCTCAATGGACTTTAAAGGAGGATGGGAACAACATCTTACTCTGGTTGAGTTCTCTTATAATAACATTTTCCACTCGAGCATCCAAATGGCACCATATGAAGCCCTGTATGGGAAAAGGTGAAGAACACCGACATGTTGGGATGAGGTCGGTGAACGTAAGCTGCTTGGACTAGAAATGGTCAAGGAAATAGTGGAGAAGATGAAAACCATTCAACAACATATCACAGCAGCCCAGATTTGACAGAAGAGTTATGCAGATAATCGTCGACGAGACATTGAGTTTAAATTTGGAGACATGGTTTTTCTACGCATATCTCCGTGGAATAAGGTCATGAGGTTTGGAAAGAAATGGAAGTTAAGTCCAAGGTACATCAGCCCCTTCGAGATTCTTGATCGTGTCAGGGATGTGGCCTATCGACTAGCACTTCCACCTACCATGGCCAAAGTACATGATGTCTTTCAGGTATCCCTCTTAAGGAAGTACATACCGGACCCTTCACATGTACTCTCTTATGAGGTGGTACAGTTGGAGGATGATCTTTCTTATGAGGAGCAACCGGTGAAGATCTTAGATCGTAGAGAAAAAGTTCTATGAAATAAGACAACGCCCCTCGTTAAGGTGTTGTGGAGAAACCACAAGTTTGAAGAAGCGACTTGGGAATTAGAGGAAATGATGAAGCTGAGTTACCCACATCTGTTTTAGTGTGGGAAAAGGAAATTTCGAGGGTGAAATTTCTTAAGGGGGGAATATTATAACGACCCAAAGTTTCATTAATGGAAATCCCTCTTGATCTAATTAAATGTATCTTTATGTAAAATGTTTATATAAAATGTCAACTTCTTTGGTTTTATGTTAATAATTGTGACCGTTGCTTTTATAGCCGTTGAACAGTGATCACATGATTAGTATAAATATAGGGCTTTAACAAACCCAATTACATAGACAAAGGAAGAGATGAAGTCATACAGTTGAATTGCTCCATATAAATCCCATTTGTCGAAGCTCGGAAAAGAGGTGGCATCTTTGGGCTTCGCTCTTGACCAAGCCCAAGATGAGATTCATCATGTCAAGCTCGAACGGGACTGTCTACGGGAAAAGTGGAAGTTGATAGAGATTACCACTCGAGCGATGTTATCTGAGCCACCCAAGAGTCTGTCACCATCGCACACCTTACCTTTAGGTCTTATGCAGCTGTTTTAAGGGGTTATGTAAAAAATCACTAGTACTATGTTCATGTACATTATTTTTGTATATAAAAATGAATATAATTTCTTATCATCATTGATACATTGTAAATAGTTTTTAAAGTACAAATAGTGTTTTTAGTTATTATTTAATTAAGAATTCTATTTTATTAAATTAAGGGATTTTTTGAATTAAATAATATTTTAATAAAATATTATTATTATTATTTAATTAATTTTTATTAAATATAAATGATCTTATAATTTTATGAATGCAATTGTAATTTTTATTAAGGTTTGAAAGCCATTTTTCTCAAAACCCGTGAATTTTCGATAAATGTTGGTTTTTATTTTAAAAGTGAAAATTAAAATATTTAGAAAATTATTTAGCTAAAATAAATGTTATTTCTGGAATCAGGACGTCGATGTTATCCAATGGTGAATTTTTCATAATTTTCTGAGATAGTCAATTTTTTGGGTAAAAATTAAATACCGTTTAATTATATAATGTGTTTTATGACATCATAATGACCCCATAGTGATGTAATAAAATACTATAAGCTTTATGTTCGGACAATATATGTTTTTCCATTAAAATAATGTAATTTTGGGTTTTTTTGACTTATTTTACAAAGCATTAATGGACCCCTCAAGACTTATTAAACATCTTGTCTTTTTAAATTATTTTCCATGGGAGTGTGACTCACCTCCACATAAGCAACCCCATTATTTTAAGAAGTTAGGAACTTGGACTTATAAAATATTTTTTCCCCTTCCCTTTGCCAAAAACCATGGGCAAAAACCATGGGATGGTTTGTGGTTTGGATTAATTTAATATAAGGGGTCCCAAACCTAAATAATAAAGAATTACCTCACCTTTCCTATATAAACCCACCCAAGCTCTAACTTACTCCTCACTCAAAGACTTTGGAGTTCATCCAACATCTGACCTAATATCTCTAGAATCCTACCAAGGTTCCCCAATCTCCCAAGAAGCCTCTCTCAAGCATCTCTCAAGCCTTTGGAAGCACACTTCCAAGTAAGGTTTTTTCTTGCTTTCTCATTTTTGTCCAACTTTCTTCATATTGTTATGCCCTTTTAATTTCAATTATAAATGCTGGGGTATGGTTTTGAACCTCCCTCATACTGCCCTCTTATTTTTTGAATGACGGGAGACCCCTTTATCTCTCATTAATTGCCTCCCATTTACACTCGTTACTATGCCGAAATTCTGAAAGGAACTTCTCTTTCCTCTTTTACATTCAAGCAATAATTTTGTATCATGAATCTAAATTCCATTACAATTGCTTGGACATATATCTATATGAACCCCTTACTGTCCATTTCATGTAAATATGATGAGACACCCCCTTTCTCTCTCATCAACCATTTTTATGAATTCTTATGTAATGCCGTTACGCTGCCGAAATTGCACCGATTTTCTAAGACAATGCCATTGTGTAGTGAATACCATGCCCGTTTCTCCATTAAGGGTATTCACCTTTATGAACATTTACTTATTTGATTATAAAGTTTCATGTATGAATTCCACATTCCTTTATCGTGGAATAAATTATTATGTTTATTGAATCCATGTTTTATGATCCATGTGGCACACTTATGCATGAATTGAAATGTTTAAGAAGGGTGCGCCCTTATATCGCTCCAATGCATTGGATAAAGTATAGTATCATGATACATCATGTGCAATGAGTGTTGACTCATGATAATTCAAGTACAATGAGGGTTTACTAATGCTTCATTTTCAATGAGGATTTAATCATGCTCTATGTGCAATGATCCTTGTCTCATGCTAATTCCATGTTAAGTGTTGTTGCCACATTTCCATGTTATGATTATCACGCTTTATCATGCCTTTATGTTCATGTTTATCTTGTGCTATATTGATATGCCTATTGTTTAACATGTATTGTACTCCTCATGTATTCCATGTTTATTCCCTTAATGGGCTTTATAGCTCACCCCTTTTCTTATGCATGTCCTCAGGTTATCCCATGCAATGCTAAGTACGAGGGAATATAGTGGTCATGTAAAAGAAGTTTTCAATAAAGATGCTGTAATTCATGTTTTAAGTTGTTATGTAATGATCCTAAGCCCCAAAGACACTAGACCTCTCTATAATCCATGTTGTATCAAGTGAATGGTTTATGTAATAAATCATGTTTAAGTTTGTAATAAAAGCAGGGTTGTCATAATTATCCCAAGGACTAATAGGATTATCCATTTTTTCCAATTTCCTCTAAGTAATTACTATATTAGATTCCGCTATTACTTCAGGAATAGTAACTAAATATCAAATATTTTCTCTTAAATGTTCCCCATTAATATGAGTTTTGAACTAAGGATATTAATCTCAATATTTCCACCCATCAGTCAGAGAAAGGTTTTTATCCTCATCACCATTCAGTTATCTTTATTTTATTTGTCACCGAAATCTATATCAAATAGGTATTCCACTTGATATTGAAACTCCTCATCAAACCAGATGTACGAATACATTTGTTCTAACACTTAGTTCCTTCTTTATTATTGGAATCAATAATAAATTTATTATATAATATTTTCATAAATTTTCCACAGGGATATAAATATATATTTTTTACCCCTTAATGAAATGATACATATGCATCAATATTTATCTATATAGGATTTCAATTTATTATATCATTATATAATATAATAAGTACATATCTAGGAATATTACTTTTATAAACATGAAAACACATTTAACAATTCCAATACAAATGATTTTGGTTAGAACTAGTTTCTAATACTATAATTTTTTTCCAATATATTTAAAACATAGTGAGTTCCAAATATTTGGAATATTATATCCTATAGTAATAATGAATAACCACTCTCCATATTGGGATTAAAAATAAATCTCCACTTATAATGAACCTAGATATGGTTATCTAATTAAAAAATATATATTAATATGTATTTATCTTTCAGCATCAAGCTTACCACATCCTCATTTTATGTGAACTTGAGTTAATAATTCTTATAGGATTATCATATTTATTTCCCAATTAAGACCCATTTTTTCCTCTCATAAATTTAAAACCCCCTAAAAATAAAATCACACTATTAAATAGAATATTTGTATATTCCTAAAAACTTTAATAGATTTCCTTACCTAAAATCACTCAACACATAGAAATTGAATTTTTTTCCTATTTGAATTACCCAAGGTACATTAGAAAACATTCTTTTCCATCCCCATATTGGTTGATGATTGAATCTTTAAGTATGGTTTAAAGTATTTAGAAGAGGAGAAATAAATATTTGAAGATTATTAATTTAGATGGTTGCAATCCAAAATGGTTAATGATACTTTACCAAGCTAAGATCTAGTAATAGGGGTTTAAAAATTAACTACTAATATTCTCTCTAAAAAACATCTTAATTGGAAGATTTCATACACATGAGATGGGATAATAGAAACCAGAGAAAATATCATAAATTAAAATAATCCTCACTCAATTCCAATAAATAATATATTTCAATAATTATGGTCGTTGCAACACCCCACCCATACCTCATTGGCTTGAGGAGGCGGTGGGGGTTACTTGGCCTTAAGAAACATACCCAAGACACCAAGGGCTGGAAATAAATGCCGAAGGGTTTCAAATACAAGTGGGGGATGATTTACCCTTTAAGAAATAAACCAATAAACCTACAAACCATAACCAAACATTCACTATATGATGCATGAACGAATGAAAGACAACCCAACATCTTCATGTATCTAAAAACCATATTAGAGTATACAACATCAGAAGAATAACCAAGTATCAAAGTACACAATGGATAAAATATACAAGACTCTAAAAAGACCACAAGACTCTATGCTCCACAAGATTCAAGCTTCACAATCAGCGAACAGCCCAAACATCACAAGGTGGTGCTAAATATGTGTGAAACATTACCTTTTCCCCTGTCCTGGGTGAAAGCATCTGCAAAAGCACCAAAGTTCCAAAGTAGGGGTGAGTATAAAACTCTGTATGTTTTCCCCAATGACTTCCCTACTCACGCCACTAGGATAGAAAAGTTAGTCCCATTTATATAAAACAGTTTATATAAAACAATTTACCAAAATATTCTATAACCAAATATAAAAAAGTTTCCAAAACCATTTATAACCAAAAGCATACAAGTGAAATTGAAACCAATTTTTCCAACAAGTTATTTTTTTCAGAAAAATAACTAAATAATATTTAAAACCATTTATAACCAAAATAATACAAGTGCAATTGAAACCAATTTTTCCAACAAGTTATTTTTTTCAGAAAAATAACTAAACAAGCTTTAAAAACATTTCTCAATATTCCTTTGACATACCCAATTCATTCCATACATCCACATAACCAACCCTGCATGTAACCTGGATCTCCCTATACTCATGAGTGGTGAGTCATCCTTTCACTAAGTCGTTCCTAGTGATCCAATTGACGGGGGAGAGCCCTAACCCTTATCCACACCGTTAATGATGGGGGAGATCCCTAACCCTTATCCATCCCACATGCACCCTTTGATGGGGGAGATCCCTAACCCTTATCCATCTCGTTAATGATAGGGGAGACCCATAACCCTTATCCTCCCTACATTCCCAGGTACACACACAACCATCATGTCAAAAACCAAGTGTGTTCAACCAATTCAAACCATTTCAATAAAACTGTACTTTTATTGAAAACCAAAGAATAAACCAATTTCAAAACAGCCACTTCAATTCAATAAAACATTCCCTTTTATTTAAAACATCTAATCTAAACCATGTGTCACAAATCCAAAAAGTCCCCATTTTAAAATATCTATTTTAAATATTAAGAACCAAAGCACTCATTCAAAATCCCCAATTTTCCAGATTTCACAACCATCACTCAAGAAGGTCTCCAACAAGTCTTAAACAACCAAATCAAAATCAATTAAACACCAAACATTCAATTTTAAATCATTATAATTAGTTCTACTAAGTGGAGTCGAGAAAGAAGCCTCCCACCTCGAAGGTTTTGACGAAAACCACAACGAACGAAGAGCACACAAGAAAACTGGGTTGATTCTTGAAGAACCCACCTTAGATCTATTTTACTAGAAATAAAAAGACCAAAACTAATCATATTTGGCATAAAAACACTTAGATCTACCCATAATGGGTGTAGATCTAATAAACCAAGAGAAAAGGAGAAGTAAATCTAAGAAACCAATAAAGAACGATGATGAACGATCACATACCTCAAAAATACAGCTTTGATTCACCAAGGAAAGCCTTCTGATCACCTCCAAAATGCTTCAGAGAGGTTATCCTCCATTCATGGGAGAGTTATCTCGATTTATGGCCACTTTAGAAAAAAAACGATCCATTTAGATGGGAAAATGTGTGAGATCCATTTTTTAGGATCACATTTAAGTGACCACACAGTTAGTTTGCACGGTTTGACAAACCATGAACTAACCATGCTTTAGCCACTACCTCGACAGAACCTCACATGGACTCCTCGCATGGTCTCCCAAACCATGCTCCAACCATGCGGGATCCACTACCTCAAAATTGTCAACTACGTACGGTTTGGCCGCATGGTTAGAAAAACCGTGAACTGCCCGTGTGACTTCCCCTTTGCCACAAAACTTTTTCCAAGTTCTCCCGACTCTCTCATTCATCAACCTTAGCTTTATAAAAAATAAAAGCATTAAGTAAGGGTTACATACCAGAAACTGGAGGTACTACATTCCCCCCACCATTGGTCTTTCCATCCTTAGAAATTAGACAACCCTTGCTGGCCAAAAATAGTTCCGGCCACTTCTCTTTCATTTCCTTCTCACGTTCCCAAGTCTCTTCCTAAATCTGACCATGTTTCCATAAAATCTGAACTAGGCCGATGATTTTCCCATGAAAAAATTTCTCTTGTCTATCCATGATCTTCACTGGAATATGTACCAGTGATGCATCCAGTTCTAGCTCAATGTGATCCCATCTGATCACATGGTCAGGATCAGGGTGATACTTTTTCAACTGGGATACATGGAACACATTATGCACCAAACTAAAACATGGTGGTAATGAAAAATGATATTCCACCTCTCCAAACCATTATAGTATCTCAAAAGGGTCAATGTATCTAGGATATAACTTGCCCTGCTTCCCAAAATGACGATGTCTGAGCCTTGGAGAGATCCTCAAGAAGACATGATCACCCACAATGAACAACAATGGTCTTCGACAGTGATCTGCATAAGATTTCTGATGACTCTGAGCTATCTATATCCTCTTTCTAATCAACTATATCTTCTCTTTTGTTTCTTGGACAAGTCTTGTCCCGGATAGTGAAGCTTCACTTGTTTCCAACCGACATAGTGGAGAATGACAAGGACGCCCATACAATGCTTCAAACAAAGCCATGCATATCAAGGATTGATAGATGTTATTGTATGAGAACTACACTAAGGGTATATGCTCCTCCCATGAGCCACAAAAATCCATTACATAATCCTGCAACATGTATTCCAATGTTTGTATCATCTGCTCGTATTTACCATCCGTTTGAAGATGATACGTGGTGATCATAGTCAACCGAGTTCCAAGGGACTGCTGTAATGATTTCCAGGAATGAGATGTGAACCTCAAATCTCTATCTGAGACTATATACACTGGTACACCATGCCTTTTTACCACTTCTCGGATATATATTTTTGAAATACCCCCCACCGTATGAGTTTCACAAATAGGGATGAAATGGGCCGACTTAGTTAGACAATCCACCATCACCCAAATGGTATCGTGTTTCCGAAACATTCATGGAAGAACTGTAACAAAATAAATTGCTATTTGATCCCATTTCCACACTAGGATAAGAAAAGATTGCAATATACCAGCTGGTCTCTGATGCTCTGCTTTAACCTACTGACAAGTTAAGCACCACGAGATGAACTCAGCCACCTTCATTCTCATGTCGCTCCACCAAAACTGCGCCTTCAACGCCTTATACATCTTCTAGGTACCTAGATGTACAACCCATCTTGAATGGTGGTAATCATGAAGGAGTTGTTCCTAAAAACCATAGTTACAACCATCCGATCTATGAAACACAAAATTGAACCGCCATAAAGTTTCCATCCACCAATTGTCTCCCCACCATTGAGTTTTGAACTTACAACTAGAAATTCTGCATCAGATGTTTGTGCTTATTTGATCATCTTTACTAGATCAAGAACAAGCATAGATGAAAAGAAAACCGCAACATCACCTTGGTCTTCACATTCCATATGCATGTCAGCTAAGACCAACATCAACTACCATTCATCTGAATCTTATTTCGCCAATTGAGCATATGAATTTCTACTCAATGAATCCACCACCGAATTTACTTTCCCTAATGTGTACTTCATGTCAAAGTAAAACATTTGGAGATACTCCATCCACCTCCTTTTTCCTTAGATTCAAATCTCGTTGTGATAAAATGTGTTTCAAGCTTTTGTGATCCGTAAATACAGTAAATTTCTCACCAAAGAGATAATGTCTCCATGTTTTCAAAGCATAGATGACGGCAACTATCTAAAAATCATGTGTTGGGTAATTCTTCTCATGCACCATTAACTGCTTGGAACCATAAGAAACCACATGATCTCTTTGCATGATAACACAACCCAACCCTGATCCTGAAGCATCACAATACACCACATACCCCTGTCCTCATTCTGGAAATGTCAAGATAGGTGCCGATGTAAGCCTAACTTTTACTTCTTGGAATGACTTATGGCATTATTCTGTCCATTTAAATGGAGCATTATTTTTTGTCAGAGCTGTCATTGGTGAATATAGTCATGATAAATCACACAAAAAGCATCAGTAGTAACCCGCTAGACCAAGAAAACTTCGTATCTCGAACAAATTCTTAGGTGGTTTCTAAGAGATAATGACTTATATCTTTTCAGGATCAAAAGAAATGCCTTTCTGAGAAATGATGTGGCCAAGGAAATGTACTTCCTGTATCCAAAAATCACACATTGATAATTTGGAATACTAATGATAATCTCTCAAGATTTGTAACACTGTTTCCAGGTGCACCTCATGATCAAACCTTGTATTTGAATAGACCAAAATGTCATCCATAAACACCACAACAAAATAATCTAGATATTGTTGAAATATCTGATTCATCAATTCCATGAATACTGTTGGTGCATTTTCTAGACCGAAAGGAATGACTACATATTCATAGTGGCTATATCTACTTCTGAAAGATGTCTTTGGAATATCCTCTTTCCAAACTCTCAATTGGTGATATCCTGACCGTAAGTCAATCTTGGATAACCATTGAGCTCCCCTTAATTTATAGAATAGATCATCAATGCATGGAAGTGGATATCTATTATTTATCATAACTTGGTTAAGATTACGATAATCAACACACAGCCGAAGAGTTCCATCCACCTTCTTCAAGAAAAAACCAGTGCTGCCCATGAAGACATACTTGGTCAAATGAAACCCTTTCTTTCCAGCTCCTCTAACTGTGCTTTCAATTATCATAACTATGTTGGTTTCATCCTATAAGATGGAAGGTAAATAGGACTGGTCCCTAGAAGGAGATCAATCATAAAATCCACTTCCCTTAGAGGTGGTAACCCTGAGAAGTTCTTGGGAAAGACATCTGGAAATTGATCCACAACAGCTGGAAAACTATTTTCCTCGATCTCTTCCATTGATTCCAAATTCAACGCTACCAATTGGTAATATATCGTTCCCACCATTGGTGCCAAAAATCTCTTTTCACCTTTCTTTATAGTCCTCTCTCCTCTAAAGAGATGCTCGATACCATCCTCAGTCATGAAACTAACTGTTCTCCAATAATAGTCGATTTGAGCCTTGAACGTTGTCAACCAATCCATACCTAGGATTACATTGTAGACATCCATATCCAACATCGAGAAGTCCCATTTTAACTTAGCTCCCTAAACAGTTATAACACATGATCTAAACACAAAGGCTTGACATTCTCTTTCACCAAGAAGAGTTTGCAGTTTCAAAAAAGAAGGTAACATTTCTAGTTTTAAACATAGAAAGTGAACATCATGAGAAGCAATGAAGGAATGTGATGCACCAGTATCATACAACACTTGCACAAAGGTATAATTCAAAAAAATTGTACCTATTACTGTAGA
This sequence comes from Viscum album, assembly GCA_963277665.1. Classification (NCBI taxonomy): domain Eukaryota; kingdom Viridiplantae; phylum Streptophyta; class Magnoliopsida; order Santalales; family Viscaceae; genus Viscum; species Viscum album. The sequence continues at coordinate 515,694,507 of OY728153.1, read as the reverse complement.
TGGTCTAGCCTGATCATCGACAATCATCTGCTCAGCTCCATATAATTGATTCTTCACTATATTGTTCTTCTTGTTTCCTTTCCAAGGTTTCCCTAGTTAAGGAGTCATGGTATTTCTAGAATCACCATTTCTAGCTCTGCTCTACTGATGAGACTGATTCTACTGTCCTTGTCCAGTCGAAACATACGATGCTTGCGACAACTAAGAAGTGTCTCGAGCACCTGACCTTAGAGCACTGCAATAATAACATTAAAGATGTCCCATCCTGTTACAATTATGACATGATATGGGCTATGCCGTACAATCTCGCTTTATGTGGTCAAGCGGACCACATTGAAAACAACCTACTTTTCTCTGGGGTCATGGAGGAAGGTTTACTGATCTAGCTATTTGGTTCTGATTTCTACTTACACCGTGGAAATAGGTGTCCCTTTTCCTCTTGTTCCCAATGGATGAGTTCCCACCGTTTCCCTGTAGGTATCATCATTCCTCCTACTATCGATCCCGAGATATCATGTTTAGCAATAGTCTCTCTATTCACCATATCTGTATAATCCGTAATACATACCACCACAATCTTCTATCGAATCTCCTGCCTTCGCCCCAATTCAAAGATACATGCCTTTAAAGACACACTTGCCACAAACTCTAGTGAAAAATGGACTAAATTCATGAACTTAGCCGCATACTCTGTGACAGAGAGGATCTCCTGTTTTAGGCTGAAGAAATCCGTCGATTTTTGGATTTTGAACGTGTGAGGATAGAATTGTTTGTTGAAAAATTCTTCAAAATCCTCCCATGTAAGGCCTTCATCCAATTTATCCTAAACCGCTAAATCCCACCCCTGACGTGCAAGATCCTCAAGCATATATGTCGCCAACTTGACCTTGAGCTCTAATTATGACAACCCTGTTTTTTATTACAACTTATACATGATTTATTACATAAAACTTCACTTGATACAACAAAAAATATCGAGAGGTTTAGTGTCATTGGGGATTAGGATCATTACATAAAAACTTGAAACATGAAATACAATATCTTTATTGAAAACTTCCTTTACATGACCACTACATTCCCTCGTACTTAGCATTGCATGGGATAACTTGAGGACATGCATAAGAAAAGGGTGAGCTATAAAGCCCAGTAAGGGAGTACACATGAAATAACATTAGGAGTACAATACATGTTAGACAATAGGAATATCAATAAATCATAAGAGAAACATGAACATAAAGGCATGATAAAGCATGATAATCATAACATGGAAATGTGGCAACAACACTTAACATGGAATTTTCATGAGCCAAGGCTCATTGCACATGGAGCATGAGTAAATACTCATTGCACATAAAGCACGAGTAAACCCTCGTTGCACTTGAATTAGCATGAGTCAACACTAATTTCACATAACGTATCATGATACTATACTTTACCCAATGCATTGGAGCGCCATAAGGGAGCACCCTTCTTAAACATTTCATTTCATGCATAAGTGTGCCACATGGATCATAAAACATGGATTCATAAAACACAATCATTTATTCCACGATAAAGGAATGTGTAATTCATACATGAAACTTTGTAATAAATAAGTAAATGTGCATAAAGGTGAATACCCTTGATAGAGAAATGGGCATGGTATCCACTACACAATGGCATTGGCTTAGAAAATTAGTGCGATTTCAGCAGCGTAACGACATGACATAAGAAAAAATGGTTGATGAGAGAGAAAGGGATTACTCATCATATTTACATGTAATGGAAAGTAAGGAGGTCATATAGATACATGTCCCAACAATTGTAATGGAATTTAGATTCATGATACAAAAGTATTGCTTGAATGTAAATGAGGAGAGAGAAGTTCCTTTCGGAATTTCGGCATAGTAACGGGTGTAAATGAGAGGCATTTAATGAGAGAGAAAGGGGTTCCTCATCATATTTACATGTAATGGACAGTAAGGAGGTAATACAGATACATGTCCCAACAATTTTAATGGAATTTAGATTCATGATACAAAAGCATTGCTTGAATGTAAATGAGGAGAGAGAAGTTCCTTTCGAAATTTCGGCATAGTAACGAGTGTACATGGGAGGAATTTAATGAGAGAGAAAGGGGTATCCCATCATTCAAACATAAAGAGGGAAGTATGAGGGAGGTGTGAAACTATACCCCAACATTCATAATTGAAATTAAAAGGGCAAAACAACTTAAAGAAAATTGACAAAAATGAGAAAGGAAGAAAAAACCCTTACTTGGAAGTGTGATTCCAAAGGCTAGAGAGAGGCTTGAGAGAGGATTCTTGGGATCTTGGGGAACCTTGGGAGGATTATAGAGAGAGTAGGGAAGATTTTGGACGAACTACAAAGGCTTTTAGTGAGGAGGAAGTGGGAGCTTGGGTGGGTTTATATTGGAAAGGTGAGGAATTCTTTATTATTTAGGTTTGGGACCCCTTACATTAAATTAATCCAAAACACAAACCAACCAATGGTTTTTGCCCATGGTTTTTAGAAAAGGGAATATGAAAACAATATTTTATAATGCTATAGTCCGAACTTATTAAAATAATTGGGTTGCTTATGTGGAGGTGAGTCACACTCCCATGGAAAACAATTTAAAAAGACAAGGTGTTTAATAGTCTTGAAGGGTCCATTAATGCTTTGAAAAGTAAGTAAAACAAACCCAAAATCACATTATTTTTATTGTAAAACATATATTGGCCGAACATAACAATTATAGTATTTTATTACATCACTATTGGGTCATTATGATGTCATAAACACAATATATATTTAAACGGTATTTAATTTTTACCCAAAAAATTTGACTGTCTCAGAAAATTATGAAAAATTCACCATTGGATAATTTCGACATCCTGATTCCAAAAATAACATTTATTTTATCTAAATAATTTTCTAAATATGTTGATTTTCACTTTTAAAATAAAAACCTACATTTATCAAAAATTCACGGATTTTGACAAAAATGGCTTTCAAACCATAATAAAAATTATAATTTCATTCATATAAGTATATTATAATTTATATATAATAAAATTAATTGAAGAAGAATAATAATAATATTTTATTAAAATATTATTTAATTCAAAAATCCCTTAATTTAATAAAATAGATTTCTTAATTAAATAATAACTAAAAACACCATTTGTACTTTAAAAACTATTTACAATGTATCAATAATGATAAGAAATTATATTCATTATTATATACAAAAATAATGTACATGAACATAGTACTAGAGATTTGTTACATAACCCCTTAAAATAGCCGCATAAGACCTAAGGGTAAGGTGTGCGATGGTGATAGACTCTTGGGGGGGGGGGCTCGAATAACATCGATCGTGTGGTAATCTCTATAAACTTACACTTTTCCCGTAGACAGTCCCATTCGAGCTTGACATGATGAAGCTCAGCTTGGGCTTGGTCAAGAGCGAAGCCCAAAGACGCCACCTCTTTTCCAAGCTCCGAAAAATGGGCTTCGTACGAAGCAATTCTACTGGACGAGGCCATCACTTCTTTTGTCTGAGTAAATTGGATTTGTTAAAGCCCTATATTTATACTAATCATGTGATCACTAATCAATAACTATATTACCAATGGTCAAAATTCTTAACATAAAACCAAAGAAGTTGGAATTTTATATAAACATAAAGAGACATTTAATTAGATCAAGAGATATTTCCATTAATGAAACTTTGGGTCATTACACTGATGGTGTGCCAATGAAATCAAAGATACAATTCATAGTACTTATCCACACCTCCGCCTTCTCAGGTTCAGCATCACCTTGAAAGTTAGGTGTATTTTGCTTCATGAATTGGATGGTATGATCCACATGCCTTGGTTCATTACTCCGGTTCCCTGAATCCACAACAGGAAAATCCTGGACAATACTTTGAACCAGCTCTTGGTTCACACGTGGTTTAGGTGCAACCACATTCTTTGCAGGTTTAGGTGCAACCACATTCTTTGCAGTTTCTTCGGGTTGGATTCGATGACGCCTACCAGGTGCCATTTTCTAAACCAACAACAAACTACGTCAACATCACTCTCTAGCAACTGATGGATTAGCATTTCAAATTCTATCACATCAACTATCACAACATTGTTTTCCAAAACATCCTTTTCCCATGTTCAACTATTTTTGAAACCACTTCACATGCTTTTGAAAATCAAACCATTTTCAAAATATGATAATCATTTTCCTTTTCAAAATATTTCATTTGAAAACCAATTCCATACTTTTCAAAAATGAACACTTTTTTTCCACAACATGAATCATTTCTCGAAATGATGTATACACTCCTAGTGGGAACTCATTCCCCTATAATACATGTCATGATTTTCTCATTGGCTAAACCCATGACAATGGGATTTCAAAATCCTAGAAGTGTCTCCAAACACTTATTTACCCAACTCCCTGGTAACCTGAAGTTCAGCATAAAAGGGTTAGCTACATCCTTTTATCCTATATAGTTCAAGTTTCAACAATCCTACTCCTTTCTAATATTCCTACCCAAGGAATAGACAAGATGGTATTTCATCTCCAAAAATAGGAACATCAATGACTGCTTATTAGGTAGGGACTGAACAAGCTGATACCATTTGTAACACCCCGCCCCTACCTCATTGTCTTGAGGAGGTGGTGAGGGTTACTTGGCCTTAAGAGACATCCCCTAGATGCCAAAGGCTATCAATAAATGTTGAAGGGTTTAAAATAAAATTGGGGGACAATTTACCCTTTAATAAATAAACCAATAAACCTAAAAACCATAACCAAACATTCACTATGTAATGCATGAACGAATGAAAAACAACCCAACATCTTCATGTATCTCAAAACCATATCAAAGTATACAACATCGGAAGAATAACCAAGTATCAAAGTACACAGCGGATAAATGATACAAGACTCTCAAAAGACCATAAGAATCCATGCTCCACAAGCTTCAAGCTCCATAATCACTGAATATCCCAAACATCACGAGGTGGTGCTAAATACGTGTGAAACATTACCTTTGCCCCTGTCCCAGAAGAAAGCATCTGCAAAAGCACCAAAATGCCAAAGTAGTGGTGAGTATAAAACTTAGTAGGTTTTCCCCAAAGACTTCCCTACTCATGCCACTAGGATAGAAAAGTTAGTCACATTTATATAAAATAGTTTATATAAAACAATTTACCAAAAGAGTTTATAACCAAATATAAACAAGTTTCCAAAACCATTTATAACCAAAATCATACAAGTTAAATTGAAACCAATTTTTCCAAAAAGTTATTTTTTTTTTCAGAAAAATAACTAAACAAGCTTTAAAACCATTTATAACCAAAAACATACAAGTGCAATTGAAACCAATTTTTCCAACAAGTTATTTTTTTCAGAAAAATAACTAAACAAGCTTTAAAACCATTTCTCAATATACCTTTGACATACAAAATTCATTCTATACATCCACACAACCAACCCTGCATGTAACCAGGATCTCCCTATACTCGTGAGTGGTGAGTCATCCTTTCACTAAGTCGTCTCTAGTGAACCAATTGATGGGGGAGATCCCTAACCCTTATCCATCCCGTTAATGATGGGGGAGACCCCTAACCCTTATCCATCCCACATGCACCCTTTGACGGGGGAGATCCCTAACCCTTATCCATATCGTTAATGATGGCGGACACCCCTAAACCTTATCCATCCCAAATTCCCATGAACACACACACCCATCATGTCAAAAACCAAGTGTGTTCAACCAATTCAAACCATTTCAATAAAACTGTACTTTTATTGAAAACCAAAAAATAAACCAATTTCAAAACATCCACTTCACTTCAATAAAACATTCCAGTTTATTGAAAACATCTAATCCAAACCATGTGTCATAACTCCAGAAAATCCCCATTTTAAAATCCCTATTTTAAAAATTAAGAACCAAAGCACTCATTAAAAATCCCCAATTTTCCAGATTTCACAACCATCACTCAAGAAGGTTTCCAACAAGTGTTAAACAACCAAATCAAAATAAATTAAAAACCACACATTAAATTTTAAATCATTAAAATCAGTTATACTAAGTGGAGTTGAGAAAGAAGCCTCATACCTTGAAGGTTTTGACAAAAACCACAACGAATGAAGAACGGACAAGAAAACTAGGTTGATTCTTCAAGAACTCTCCTTAGATCTCTTTTCCTAGAAAGATAAAGACCAAAACTCATAATATTTTGTATCCAAACACTTAGATGTACCCATAATGGGAGTAGATCTAAGAAACCAAGAGAAAAGGAGAAGTAGATCTAAGAAATCGATCAAGAATGATGCCGAACAATCACATACCTCAAAAATCCAGCTTTGATTCGCCAAGGAAAGCCTTCAGATCGCCTCCAAAATGCTTAGGAGAGGTTCTACTACCTTCAAGGGAGAGTGATCCCAAGTTATGTCTATTTAATAGAAAAAACATGCCATTTAGATGCAAAAACATGTGAGATCCGTTTTTTTAGGATCTCATTTAAATGTCTGCACGGTTAGTTCACACAGTTTGACAAACCGTGCACTAACTGTGTGTTAGAAATTGCCTCGGCAGACCCTCATATGACCTCCTCGCATGGTCTGCCAAACCATTCTCCAACCGTGCAGGAGCCACTGCATCAAAAGTGTCAACTACATACGGTTTGGCCGCACGGTTAGACAAACCATGCACCCGCCGTGCGACTTCCCCTTTGCCTCAAAACCTCTTTTCCAAGTTCTCCTGACTCTCTCATTCATCACCCTTAACTATATAACCAATAAAAGCATTAAGTAAGGATTACATACCAGAAACCAGGGGTACTATAGTCATAGTGAATATATATATTAATTAATTCCTAGTACCAATAAATCTAAAAGAAATATCAACTTCTTTGTGTGATCTCTAAAGAATTAATAACTTAAATCATTATGCTTCATTCATGAATGGATTAAAAGATATTTAAAAATGTTAATAACACTTGTATTATAATATTAAATTGGAACATGATGGAAATTAAATCAAATTCCATCAATGTGTATTTAATCGACAACACTCACCCACAAAACTATGAGCTATAATGTATTTGACATCAGTAGTTGACAATGTAATGTAGTGTTCCTTCCTAAATAACCCTAAATCTAATGATTCAACTATTATGTGTAACTTTTCTCTTGTAATTTTACTTTTTAAATCTACACCAACTAAAATAAGAAATAGAATATGATATCAAATGAAATCCAAAATTATGAAGAAAATATATATAAAGGGAAAATTTTCAATTAAAATATGTTCAAATTATTTTTGAAGGTGCTAGAAATAATTCTTTAGGATTTTCTTGAAATATTGAACATAAATATTCAATAAACAAGATTTACTATCTACTATTAGTTGGACAACCAAAAATTATAGTAATTACTCTATATAAGATGATTTTATCTGTCTTACCAACTTTATCTAAACCATGTTTAATATTGGATGCCATGAGTGATTTATACAACATATGGGTTTCATGTCCAAACCATTTTCATTATATCATGGATGAATTTTATTTTCTTTAATATATTTCTATTTTCATAAATTTGATAACCATATAAAAATTTTAACTCACTAATATGGATTAGTTCAAATTTTATTTGCATGATGTTTGAACAACCATTAAAAAAAATTTACCCAAAAATCACATAATCCAAAAAAAATTGAGCTAAAAAAATATTTGAAGAATAGTTTTTACTAAATATTTCATAGTATGATAATCATAGAGTGATATCACCTAATAAAAGAAATGGAAATAGTCTTTAATAAAAATACCACGATGCTTGATTGTGATCATATATAGTTTTATTATATTTGAAAATTTTATTTTTAAATTAAGGATCATCAAAACTTGGTTGTTATTCAATATACACTTATTCAACAAAGAAATTTTTTTGAAATAATATTTAACCTCCATCATGAGAGCTTAAAATTTATATTATATGCATAATATAGAAGTGTTTTAGTAGATTATAATATATATTTGGGGGGAGTTTTTCAACATAATCTATTCCTTCCTCTTTATTAGATCCTTTTGCTAATAATCTATCCAATATTTTTAGTTATTATACTAGGATCAACCTTCTTATTTTTGAATACCCATATAGTTCCTATAACAGGATAATCCATGAGCCTAAAAAATAATTCCATAACATTGTTTTTCTTAAACTAGTGTAACTAATGTTATATATATATAACATCCAAATCACATCATACAAGACATCATGTAAATGTTTAGGTTAAATCTAAGATAAAAATATATCAATCTCAAATTTGTATCTGGTGCTTTTTTATTTTTTTAAATCCCAAAACTAAGATTCGAGAAAATGTCAATAAATTTTTTGTCTTGGTTCATTGGTTTTTAGGTATCAAAATTTTATTTTTTTAATATTCATTCATTACAATACTATATTTTTAATGATTTTTTCTAGATAATCATCCATTTATGTTTCAAAGAGAAGATAAAGTATATTGTAATGATTAGAATCACTTTGGTAAAACATTTGAGTATTTTTTTGGTTAATGAGATTAAATTTATTTAATTTAGTATGTTTAGATTCTAAAACTATCCTTTAACTTATGATAAAAAATACATAATATTTAGAAGTTATAGAGTAACCTAGGAATTTTCTATCCCCAGCTTTAGGATCGAACATACCAAGATTATCCTTTGTTTTTAAGACATATACCTTATATACGTACACCTTGATGTACCCATCCTTTGGTGTTTTTTTATTGTTTAAATAATTAGTTGTTTTCATTAAGATATACCCTTTTAAAAAAATATTAATGATGAAAAATGAAAGTATATAAGCTTTATAAAATAAATTAGTAGGCATGATATATTCTCAGAGAATAGTTTAAGAAATTTATTTCTAGGTCTTATCCCTCCATTAAATGATACAATTATTTTGATGTGTACTTTGAGATAAAAACATATTGTCAATAAAATGTGTTGAGAAAGAATAATCAAATTATATATTCTCAAACTCACCTCAATTATCACTTCTTAGGGAAATAAATTTACATTTATTTCATTATGAACTAGTTTTCGATTATTAATACAAATATACAATCATTCACTTTTATGTCTCTAAATAAAAAAACATGTAAATTTTAAAATTTTATCCAATAAAATATAATCAAAATACTCTCCACTGAGTATTTTTGTTGTGAGGGTCCAAAGAGATCTATTTAGATAATTTCCCATCTTAAAGAAATAACGACCTATTTGATTATATTAAAATATGATTTTGATTTCATGCCCATTTATCATATATCCCATGGGTTCTTTATATATGATTTATGATGAGTAAATATTTAAATAATATTTCTTTTATATAATTTTATGAAAGAATAAATCGATAAATGTAAGTATTCAATTATATATACATGGTCCATCAATTTATTAATTTAAAATGTTTATATTCTATTTATGTCGAGAATTTAGTTTTAAGGTGTAACTATTTTCATTTCCAGGCACCTTAAACTTAATAAAGTTATCTTTAAAAATAGTGAAAAAATTGTTAGAAAAATAAAATCAAAATATTTCATCATAGGGTTCAGAGATACTTATCAAATTATATTCCAATACCTCAATATAAAGTTTATTTTTGTTAATATTTGAATATAGATATCCAACTAAAAAAATTATTTTTTTCCAATGACATTGTCATAATATGTAACATGCTCTCCATCAACATTTTATAACGAGATGACATTTTAAAATTCTACACTCACATGACATGAATAATCATTATTCATTCATAACATTAAAATTCTATCTATATTAATGTTTATATGTAATATGAGATAAAATAGGAATATTTTTTGGTACAAAAATTCTCATTGTTCCAATAGTGTTAGTTGCAATCTAAGGATCTGGGGACATAGATTTTTTTAATGTATCTATAATTTTCACCCTATAATTTAGATAGTTTTTTAGAAATGAAATAATGTTAAACACCACAAAATTATGTTATTTTGAGACTATATTCATTAGTATAATGTAAATTTATTCCATAGTTAAAACAAACAATAATTGACAAATTTTTATTAATTTTATAGGAAAAAATTTCAATAGTGTTTTGTTTTTTCATCATTACATCCAATGGTTTGTTTTCCTTTATTTTCTTTTTTTCCAAGTATTTAGTTGAGAAAATAATTTCCAATAGTAAATATACTCCTAAAATATTTTTGGGGTATTACAACTTCCCAAAATTATTTAATTGTTTTTTAATGGACAACAAAGGTAGAATATTTATATAGTTCAGTTTTTAATTCTAAAATCAAATTGGATATATAATATTTTTAATTTTCTATAATATCACAATCCTTTTTAAATGAAATGTGTTTCTTTAAATTGATTCATATTTATCATATAGTATTGAAATATATATATTAAATTATTTAAAGGTTTAGTTTTTCAATTTAAAATCAGATTCATAACTAAATGATGATTATAACTCTCTAATTTCTTTGGTGAAGCACATGTTAGACTTCTAATTTATATAAAAATTTTTTGAATGAGAATGGGAGTCATCAATGATATCTTAAGAATAAATCCTCATGGATTTAGTATCCTTATTCTATTTCTACTTATAATCCAATTTTAAATGATTTTTTTCTAGTTTTCTAATTTTAATTTAGACAAGGGTAATTATTTTTTATATGTGTTAATTTATTCAATTAATAACATCTCAATTATTTTGAATATCCTAAAATACATTTTTACTTGTAAAAGGGTTTTTTAATTTTTTTTATCTTATAGATTTTTTATACTTCATAACTAATTGATATTGGTCATTATCATAATCATGAAAACATATGTCTGTAACACCCCGAGATTTTATGAGAAGTATTATTTTTAATTTATATAATTTCTTGTGTTTATGCTACACCAAGATTATCTTGTGCTATACACAACACCGTATTATCTTTCAGTATACACAACACTATTCTTGGATCGTGTTATACACAATTTCAAGTTCATTTGATAGAAGTTATTCTACGCAACATTGAGTGTATATATATATATATTGAATGTATAAATGAAATATGGTTGGATTCTTTTATACGCAACAACAAAGGAGTCTTGCACCACACGCAACCCTGACTTGGCTTTCATTACACGCAATCGCGACCTTCCTTGATATCTTGTGTTGTACGCAATATTAGGTTTCACTAAACAACGATATATGGTTATAATATTATTATAAACTAGCCTTTATGAACATTATTAACTAAATTTTGAATTTTATAACATTATTATTCATCTTACACATTTTCTAGAATATGGTATGAGAACAAAATAAAATTTTCGTGTAAAATATGTATTTTTCAAAAATTGCAGTTTTCCCGCCTTTTGATGGCGCAACCACTTTAAATCTTGTTTTTGACATGTATATAAGTTAAATTTGACAAAATAAAATTCTTCTTTGGAATCAGGATATAAAAATTTACTTTATAAAATTTTTTCATATTATTCTGATAAATTTCATATTTTAATGAATAGTAAAAACACGCTATATTTTAATTAAAAACAAATTTTTTCATCGCAATAATTTATATGGTTAGATTATATTTTTAATTTGTTTTAAAGTGTAATTAGAATATATTTTTACCATTTAATCCAATATTCGTCATTGTAATTAATTTCACTTTGAAATTGGACATAAACAAGTATCAATCTTTTGATAGTTATTGTTTCTTAAAAACACGCAATTTGTTTTGATAACAATAATTATTTTTAAAATTAATTAATGCCAATTCTATGTTTTGAATTTGAAAAAATGGAAATCATTTTTGAATTCTGAATATCAAATATAGCTTAGGCTGAATTTTTGGTATTTTTCTGAAAACTTTCAATTTTTGATGAATAGTGAAAACACTGGGTTACTATTTAAAAACCGACTTTTTATTTAAATAATTATTTATTTTTTTTAAATTTATTTTAGGCCAAAATTGATACATAATACCTATATATATTCAATGTAATTAATTGGAGTCATTTTATAATAATTTTAGATATATAAAAATTTTATTGAACTTTTCACCGTCTTTTACCCACCTCCTAGGAGAATTTGGAAATTCACATAAAACATAATTTTACCGCTTCTGTGAGTGTAATTTCAAAAATCCAAGATACACGGTTAATATCACGGACTAAAATGTGGTTCAATGAGATGAAAATAATTTTTGGTGAATAATAACTTTTTACTTTTATTTACTACGGTTAAAGGTAAATAGGGTAATTCAAGCTTAAAAGAATATTATAATAATTCAAATTGCCTTAACACTTGCCCAAACCTTATTGGATGAGTAATTTCCGACCATGGGCATCCTTGGGTCGATTTTGGGACCCCATGGAGCCACTTATGAAAGACAATGACACATTAGATTAATTAATTTAATGTAAAGACAAAATTGTCATTAACAAAAATCATTTAGTAATTAATTTTTATAAGGGGCTATATAAATTCTCTTTTCGACTATAAATATTAATTGGAAAGATAAAAAGATTTCCTAAAACATGGTATTTTTTATTATTTTTAGACATCAAATAAATTAAATTAATTGTGACACAATAATGATGCAGTATTTACCTCATTAATAAATGATTTAAATAAATAAGATTATAATGATTAAAATATTATCGAAAACATGTCCAATTTTGATTGGATGATTATATCTCGACCATGAGTCATATTATATTCGACTATACTGATTTTTGGACCATTAGAAACCAAATATCATTATATTATAAAATAATATTTTCACTCCTTCCTAAAGAGCCCTTCCTCTCCCTTATAAAAGGAGACCACTTCTATGCAATTCCTCACACCTCTCAAGCATTTTGGCTCGTCCAAACTCTACCCAAATAAGCTCCCTAAATTAATCTCCTCCCCCTTGAATCCTTACATTAGGCATAAAACACTTCAAGAAGTACTTTTGGTCCAAACCAAAGGAAGTTACCCAAATTAAAGGTAATAGTTTCTCTTAAGTTGTTTTCTTTTATTCTACTTCTCCAACCCCTAAACTCTTTTTAATACTTTATTTTGTAACAAAACCAGTATACTAAATATACTAGGATGTTTTTATGATAAGTATTATAACTACACTTACACAAACCTCCATCTAATGGATGAAGAACATAATGTTTCTGTGGATGGAAAACTAACGCCTCATGAAACGATGATTGTTCGATTTTCTCCTACCGCCACTCATGGTGGCCATTATGATGGAACTATATTCATATATGATATATATTATGTTTATGATTTCCTTATTCTTCTTTACTTCCCAATTATATCAAGCCTTTATGGTTTCCATAGTTGGTAAATATGATAATCTCATTTGAGGAAGTGCGGACTACCGCCCCCTCAAGGTGATGTGATTTGTTAATGCCTTATGTGGGATGTATAAAGGATGTAGTTAATGCTATTATATTTGATATTACACTGTAATTATAATATAATTATGTATAATTATGTTTTAATTCAATTAAAATAAGAAATATAAATGAAAGTAGCGTTCATGTGTACGTACGACTTACCGTCTCCATGAATGGTGCATTTCATTTCTTACCTCCATATGTTATGTAATATTATAAATACATGTATATTCTGGATATATATGATATATATGATTTATAAATCATGAATATCATTATGGATATAATGAACCTCTGACGACATGAACAACATGTAATTATAAGAAGTCCATTTTTGACTCAAGTACCAAATATCGACAAAACGAACATTATTAACTTAAATAGTTACATAATTTTTATAACATGGTAATAAGTGATAAAAAAGGAATAATAAATTTGAAAAATTTTATTAAGAAATTATAAATTAACTTTGGTTTATTATTTAGGAGATTAAATAACGATCGAGTCCAGTCGGACACGAGGTAAGGGAACATATTAACCCAATTTCCGTTCTTTGGGTTGATATTCTCGTTATTGTTTATGTCGTTCTTTGATTATGTGAGAAATGAATTTTTATATCTTATCATTTATTTATAATTTCTTTATGTGACCTTATAGTGAATACACATAAGTGATCTATTTACAAAAATATCTTTGTAAGGGATAATTATTCCAATCTCATTCTTATCCGAGATTGTTTATACATAAGTATTTACTGGGGTTATATTTTTCATCCATGTCCATAAAATGTTTTTCATAAAGTGTTTAATACTCTTCTATGTATGTTTAAAGTCATGTTTACCCTTATTTGACATTTACTTTGTGTTATGTATGGAATCTTTCTTTTGTTTACCATACGTGGTACTTTTTTAATTTTCTGTTAAAAGTATGAGGAGAATGTTTTTTTAACTTATACAGCATGAATGAATTTTTACGGTTTTATAACACCTTATTTTAATGAATCTTACTCTACAATATTTCATAAGTATTTTCAACAAAATCCTTTTCTTTTAAAATTTCATGGAATTTTGTGAAAAGAAAATGTTTTTTAAGAAGAAAGGATATTTTCCTCAAGAATTCATTTCAAGTGTTTTGTTAAAACTATTTTCCATTTAAGATGACATTATTTAGTATGATTATGTTTCAAGTATAATGTCTCTATGATTTACATGGTTTCATTTTTCTTATGATGAAATGATATCCATTTTTTTATATGGATTATGTTATGATGGGATGATGTTTATGAAACCCATTTTATTCTTTGGGTTATGATGAATGATTTATGTTTATATTGTGGAACAAGTAAGAATGATTTCATTATGAGATGGGTGGGACCTATATCTACCTCCAATGCATTGGGTAAAGATTTATATATCATGAGATAGACATGGCTGGAACGACAAGTAAATCTGGTTCAGTAATACAGGGCTGGAATGACAAGTAAACCCAGTTTAGTAAGGGACTTTGTCCACTAAGATGGTCTTGGCAACAATGCCTTGGATACTGTGGAAATCATATCATGTGCTTAATGTTTTTCCACAATTACAAGTTTTATTCCCATGCTATTTTATCATGATTTATGTTCTATTATGATCTATGCCTTACGTACTGCCATGTTTTATGTCATTGCTCAAGATCTTGATGTTTAAACATTGTGTTCATGTTTTTTAAGTTCAAATGTATATGGTTTGTTTTATTTTATCAATGATTACCCTTACTAAGCATTTTAGCTCACCCTTTATGTTTTTTCTTTTCCCCAGGTAATAAAGAAAGGTTTTTAGGTAAGAAAACCAAAAGGGGAAGATCTTTATGGGAGATGTTGAAGATCTTTCACCACGATTAGAAGATTATGTTCCGAGTTTCCAAAGACACTAAACTATTACGGTCCTTGTGTGTCTGTTTTTGTTATGTATTAAGTATTCTGCAAAAGTAATGTAATGTCCCTGTACGTCAAGATTCAGGCCTCTACAGTTGGTATCAGAGGAAAGGTTTAGTCAACCTTTGGAAACTAGGATGCGAAAACTTTAGTGAGATCCCTAGAGATATTTCTAAGGTATGTCTATGGATGTTCCTAAGGTTTAGTATAATTATAGGTTACAATCCTAGAATTATGTTGACGATCATGAATAACCTAGGGTGAACCTAAGGTTTCATGGATTAAATAATTTTTGATAATTTAGACATCCCATAAGTGACTTTTTATGATTATTTGGTTCCTCGTTATTTTAACTGTTTCTTACACTATGGTTTCTGGTCTTAGTCAATGGAGGGAACGAGAAGGAATTCAGTTAACATTGATTCCAATGGAAAAATTGGTGACTACAATCAACAAAATTATGTAACGCCTGAAGAGGAAGATATTGTGATTATGCCGAATCAGTCATCTCAATATATGATTAATAAGGTGAACTTTAGTTGTTTTCCTAAGTCATCAAATAAGAGGAAGATGGAATTTTATGCATGTTTGCATGTTGAGGAGCATAAAGAAAAAAAAGATTGATATTTCTAAAGAAGGGAAGAAGAACCTTGAGGAATACCTCAAATGGAGGGAAAGATGTTATATGTGTGGAGAAAAGGGTCATAGAGTGAAAGACTATTATGGAGTTCAATGTTTTATTTGTGGAGAACATGGGCATTACCCAAATCAATGACCTGACCTAAGAGGTTACTTCTAAATCAAGGAAGGACTTATTCCATGAAAATCATTGAAGAGGATGGATTGAAGTGTTTATGTATTGGTATTCAAGAATAATGTTGTTGAGGTACTTTTATGATGTATTGGAATATTTTTGTATTAGTCTACTGTGGTTTTCAATAATTTTATGGTACCGGTAACCATGAAAAGTGATTCAAATATTTTGGAAAGAAGATGATATGCGCATAATGAAGGGATAAAGAGAAAATAAATTGTTTGTTAGTATTCATGATCTCATGATTGATATAAGGACTAAGTGATATCATGGTTTGAGTATATAGAATTTTTGGGATTTTGGTATGTGGAAAGAGTTAACTTTTGACAGCATCCATGTTTTTAGTAAGGTTCAATGGGTATTCATTTTTTCCGAGAATACAAGATAAAGGTATTCACATGTTTGGAATGTGATCAAAAAGATATATCTTGTGATATATGAGGGATAAATGATGGTATTCACATACTTGTTTGATGATATTTCTAGTAATCATTTTCTTTATACTATAAGATTGGTCAGAAGTATTTTTGATAAGCTTAAAGGTTGGAATGGATTAAGTTGGAAATCTGATAGAATTGTTTATGTCTTGAACTTTTTTCGATATTATTTATGGAATTTTATAATAATGTAGTTTTAGAAAAAAAGTACAACCTACAGGACGGGCGACAACCCGTCGTGTCGGAAAAGGCTGTGGGAATCGAACCTACAACCAAAGTGCGACAGGCCTTTATCGCCTACCACTGGCCAACAGGAAGTCCCTGGTTGTTAGAAACTAGTTTTATTATATTAAGTTGTATGATAGATAAAGTATAAGTCTATTTTTGGAATAATATACGATTAACCTCACCATATATGGACTTATGTATATTTGATAACTTTTTCTAACCTTTTGTTTGAGATAGATGGAATGACCCATTATTCTATCGCATGACATTCTAACACTTCACGGAAGACAAATTCAACTTCATTTCTTTAAGAGATGACGTGGAAATTGTTCAAGGCACAAACAACAGTGAGATTGTCAAGTAAGTATTTCTTTTAATTATTCTTTAAGGGAATGATCTTGAAAATTTTTTTTGTCCCAATGTCCTCATATCCGATGAATTAGATGGTACCTTAAATCATCACAAATTTATGACTTTGTGATTGATGGCTTTTTTCATAGCCATGTTCTCTACCACTCTCCATCAGAACTTGATGGTTAGATTTCTCTTCCATGTCCATATTTTCACCTATGTTCTCATATGTGGGAACCCAAGTGATGAGTTACTTTTTGTATCCATTTTATTTCTAACGTTCATTTTTAAAATTAAGTTTTATCATTCCTTTTTACGATGTGGGTTTCTATTAAAGAAACTTTCATGTAGTAAACGATTTATAACCCTGACGAATTTTGAGGGAGAAATTCATTTTAAGGGGGGTAGAATGTAACACCCCGAGATTTTATGAGAAGTATTCCTTTTAATTTATTTAATTTCTTGTGTTGTATGCTACACCAAGATTATCTTGTGCTATACGCAACACCGTATTAGCTTGCAGTATACACAACACTATTCTTGGATCGCGTTATACACAATTTCAAGTTCATTTGATAGAAGTTATTCTACGCAACATTGAGTGCATATATATATATATTAAATGTATAAATGAAATATGGTTGGATTCTGTTATACACAACAACAAAGGAGTCTTGCACCACACGCAACCCTGACTTGGCTTGCATTACACGCAATCACGACCTTCCTCGATAGCGTGTGTTGTACGCAATATTAGGTTTCACTAAACAATGATATATGTTTATAATATTATTATAAACTAGCTGTTATGAATAGTATTAACTACATTTTTAATTTTATAACATTATTATTCATCTTACACATTTTATAGAATATGGTATGAGAACAAAATAATTTTTTCGTGTAAAATATGTATTTTTCAAAAATTACAGTTTTCCCGCCTTTTGATGGCGCACCCACTTTAAATCTGGTTTTTGACATGTATATAAGTTAAATTTGACAAAATAAAATTCTTCTTTGGAATCAAGATATAAAAATTTACTTTGGATAAATTTTTCATATTATTATGACAACTTTCATATTTTCATGAATAGTAAAAACACGCTATATTTTAATTAAAAACAACTTTTTTCATCGCAATAATTTATATGGTTAGATTATATTTTTATTTGGTTTTAAAGTGTAATTAGAATATATTTTTACCATTTAATCCAATATTGGTCATTGGAATTAATTTCACTTTGAAATTAGACATAAACAAGTATCAATCTTTTGATAGTTATTGTTTCTTACAAACACGCTATTTGTTTTGATAACAGTAATTAATTTTAAAATTAATTAATTAAACTTCAATGTTTTGAATCTGAAAAAATGGAAATCATTTTTGAATTCGGAATATCAAATATAGATTAGGCTGAATTTTTGGTATTTTTCTGAAAACTTTCAATTTTTGATGAATAGTGAAAACACTAAGTTACTATTTAAAAAATGACTTTTTTATTTAAATAATTATTTATTTTATTTAAATTTATTTTAGGTAAAAATTGATACATAATACCTATATAAGTTCAATGTAATTAATTGGAGTCATTTTATAATAATTTTAGATATATAATTTTTTTTGAACTTTTCACCGTCTTTTACCCACCTCCTAGGAGAATTTGGAAGTTCACATAAAACTTAATTTTACCGCTTCTGTGAGTGGAATTTCTAAAATATGAGATACACGGTTAATATCTAGGACTAAAATGTGGTTCAATGAGATGGAAATAATTTTTGGTGAATAATAACTTTTTACTTTTATTTACTACGGTTAAAGGTAAATAGGGTAATTCAAGGTTAAAAGAATATTATAATAATTCAAAATTACCTTATCACTTTCCCAAACATTATTGGATGAGTAATGGCCGACCATGGGAATCCTTGGGTCGATTTTGGGACCCCATGTAGCCACTTATGAAAGACAATGACACATTAGATTAATTAATTTAATGTAAAGACAAAATTGACATCAACAAAAATCATTTAGTAATTTATTTTTATAAGGGGATATATAAATTCTCTTTTCGACTATAAATATTCATTGGAAATCTAAAAATATTTCTTACAACATGGTATTTTTTTAATACTTTTCAGACATGAAATAAATTAAATTAATTATGACACAATAATGATGCAGTATTTACCTCATTAATAAATGCTTTAAATAAATAAGATTATAATGATTAAAATATTATCCAAAACATGTCCAATTATGATTTGATGATTATATCTCTACCATTAGTCATATTATATTAGACTATAATGATTTTTGTACCATTAGAAACCGAATATCATTATATTATAAAATAATATTTTCACTCTTTCCTAAAGAGCCCCTCCTCTCCCTTATAAAAGGAGACCACTTCTATGCAATTCCTCACACCTCTCAAGCCTTTTGTATCTTCCAAACTCTGCCCAAATAAGCTCCATAAATCCCTCTACTCCCACTTGAAGCCTTATATTAGGAAGAAGGAACTTCAAGAAGTACTTTTGGTCCAAACAAAAGGAAGTTACCCAAATTAAATGTAATAGTTTCTCTTAAGTTGTTTTCTTTTATTCTACTTCTCCAACACCTAAAATCTTTTTAATCCTTTATTTTATAACAACACTAGTATCCTCAATATAATAGGATGTTGTTATGATAAGGATTAGTACTACACTTACACACACCTCCATCTAATGGATGAAGAACATAATGTTTCTGTGGATGGAAAACTAACGCCTCACGAAATGATGATTGTTCGATTTTCTCCTACCGCCTCTCATGGTGGCCATTATTATGGAACTGTATTAATATATTATATATATTATGTTTATGATTTCTTTATTCTTCTTTAATTCCCAATTATATCAAGCCTTTATGGCTTCCATAGTTGGTAAATATGATAATCTCATTTGAGGAAGTGCCGACTACCGCCCCCTCAAAGTGATGTGATTCGTTAATGCCTTATATGGGATGTATAAAGGATGTAGTTAATGATATTATATTTGATATTACACTGGAATTATAATATAACTATGTATAATTATGTTTTAATTATATTAAAATAATAAATAGAAATGAAAGTAGCGTTCATGTGTACGTACGACTTAACGTCTCCATGAACGGTGCATTTCATTTCTTACCTCCATATGTTATATAATATTATAAATACATGTATATGCTGGATATATATGATATATATGATTTATAAATCATGAATATCATTCTGGATATAATTAACCTTTGACCACATGAACAACATGTAATTTTAAGAAGTCCATTTTTGACTCAAGTACCAAATATCGACAAAACGAACATTATTAACTTAAATAGTTACATAATGTTTATAACATAGTAATAAGTGATATAAAAGGAATAATAAATTTGAAAAAGGTTCTTAAGAAAGTAGAAATTAACTTTGGATTATTATTCAGGAGATTAAAGAACGATCGAGTCAAGTCGGACACGAGGTAAGGGAACATCTTAACCCAATTTCCGTTCTTTAGGTTGATCTTCTCTTTCTTGTTTATGTTGTTCTTTGATTATGTGAGAAATGAATTTTTATATATTATCATGTATTTATAATTTATTTATGCGACCTTATAGTGAATACACATAAGTGATCTATTTACAAAAAGATCTTTTTATGGGATAATTATTCCAATCTCATTCTTATCCGAGATTGTTTATACGTAAGTATTTACTGGGGTTATATTTTTCATCCATGTCCATAAAATGTTTTTCATAAAGTCTTTAATACTCTTACATATATGTTTAAAGTCATGTTTACTATTATTTGAGTTTTACTTTGTGTTATGGATGAAATATTTCTTTTGTTTACCATATGTGGTACTTTTTTACTTTTCTGTTAAAAGTACGAGGAGAATATTTTTTAACTTACACAGCATGAACGGATTTTTACGGTTTCATAACACCTTATTTTCATGAATCTTACTCTAAAATATTTCATATGTATTTTCAAAAAAATTATTTTCTTTTAAAATTTCATGGCATTTTTCGAAAAGAAAATGTTTTTTAAGAAGAAAGGATATTTTCTTCAAGAATTAATTTCAAGTGTTTTGTCAAAACTTTTTTCCATTTAAGATGACATTATTTAGTATGATTATGTTTCAAGTATAATGTCTCTATTATTTACATTGTTTCATTTTTCTTATTATGAAATGATATCAATTTGTTTTATATGGATTATGTTATGATGGGATGATCTTTATAAAACCCATTTTATTCTTTGGGTTATGATGAATGATTTATGTTTATGTTGTGGAACAAGTAAGAATGATTTCATTATGAGATGGGTGGGACCTATATATCCCTCCAATGCATTGGGTAAAGATTTATATCTCATGATATAGACATGGTTGGAACAAAAATTAAATCCGGTTTTGTAATACAGGGCTGGAACGACAAGTAAACTCGGTTTAGTAAGGGACTTTGTCCACTAAGATGGTCTTGGAAGCAATGCCTTGGCTACTGTGGAAATAATATCATGTGCTTAATGTTTTTCCACAATAAAAAGTTTTATTACCATGCTATTTTATCATGATTTATGTTCCATTATGATCTATGCCTTACGTACTGCCATGTTTTATGTCATTTCTCAAGAGCTTGATGTTTAAACATTGTGTTCATGTTTTTTGAGTTCAAATGTATATGGTTTGTTTTATTTTACCCATGCTTACCCTTAATGAGCATTTGAGATCACCCTTTATATGTTTTCTTTTCCCCAGGATATAAAGAAAGGTTTTTAGGTAAGAAAACCAAAAGGGGAAGATCTTTATGGGAGATGTTCAAGATCTATCACCATGATTAGAAGATTATGTTTCGAGTTTCCAAAGACACTAAACTATTACGGTCCTTGTGTGTTTGTTTTTGTTATGTATTAAGTATTATGAAAAATTAATGTAATGTCCATGTACGTCAAGATTCGGTCCTCTACAATGTCTCCTTCACTATATTAGTTAGATAATAATATGTCAATACATTTCTTCTTATCCTTTAAGGTATAAAGTTCAATAAAATAAATTTCTTTCTTGATCAACGTGTGATAATAAACCTCTTATTTTATCTCTAAATCACACATCATATGAGTCCTAATAAGGTATTTAATTTTAATATCATTCATTTTTGTTGGTGTTTGAGGGATTTTGGGATTGTATTCCACTTTGAGGTTAAAAATTGGAGAACATTTAGTGTCTGATAAGATTCATGAACATGTGTTACCATGTTAGAAACATTATGGATAATTTTTATAAGTCCACAATTCATTTGGGTTATAAATTCACTGTCTATCATCTTGATGGTGTGAATTATTGGTTTGTAATAATTATATATTAACTTCCTAACATTATTAGTTCCACAATGAGTAATAAATATAGCTTCTCACATCTCATGGGATTACTGACATTGAGATACTACATTGAACTCCTTTGGTCCATGACCATAAATAATGGGATTCATTGATTTATAAATTACATAAAATATCAAATTTTATCTGAACCTCCTTAATTAGGGTTTTATAATAGTAATATTATAGGATTTAATAACATTTATATTTATTTTCCATCCAAGAATCATTATATAGGTAATAATTATTAATTTTAAACATCCATAAATTTCTCTATTGAAAAGGGATATCAATCCATTAATATTTATTCCAAGATTTCATCCATTATATAAAATAATTATTGATCACTAGACTATAATTTTTAATAGTTTTGAATATGACAGTCACTACCTTTATACCAATAATTTTACTTATTATGACACTAAAAATAGCAAGATGGTGGGGGGGGGGGGGTGGGGGGGGGGGGGGGTTAATTGAGTTCTTTAAATTTTACCCAAATGAAAATAATAATTTTTATTATGGATCATGGAAATAAAAAACCTTCTCTAATTCCATTATAATAATTCATTATGTGGTATTGGGGATTTTAAATAAACTATTCCATTTCTTAAGGACTTTTGAGCTAATTGAAAGAAGATATAAATTATTAAAAAATTGTTCATTGATATTTTTTCAAGCACTCCCCTTTATAATACCTACATACATTCTTCACCCAAACTCTATGTAAAGAGTGTGAAATTTTAAAATAATGGAAAATATATAGAAAATAGTTTACATATTGACACATAGTTGTAAATAGAAACTAAAAAATTTTAAATGTATTTAGGGAAATAATAGACTAAAAATTAACTCTGATAAAATATTGTTGATATATATATTAAAAGAAAAAATACATAATATTTATTCTTACTTATTGATAATAATTATTTTTATTTGGTTTATAGGAATAAAAAATGAATAATAAAGATTTGAGTGAATGTTCCCCAATTTTTAACACATGAATTAAGATTCTTTTTTATTCAGAATGATTCCAATACTTTTCCCTCATAAATACATAGGCTCTATCTAGTCTCCTCTAGAAATATTCAGTAACTAAAATAACACTTCATATTAATAAGTATATAAAATAACGTAAAAACTTTCTTAGGATTTTTCTTGATAATTTGTAGAGATGAGAAAATTTGACTAGATTTTATTCCTCTAAATCAGTATCCTAATTTATCTATGTTCAAGGAACATTAATTCTAATGTTAGTAAAATATATACATGAAATTAAACACCTAAAAAATGTTCTCATATATGAAAATAATTATATTTCAAATATCTATAATGGTTATTTATTAGAAATTTTATGAATCGAATTGATCTTTATAAGTGTGAATTGCGTATCAAAAATTTTATTTTCTAATTTAATAAATAGTATTCCCACCTTCATATACATGATCATAATTGGAAGGGTGAGATATATAAGAATTACCATGGACTTGTGTAAATAACATTATGGACATTGTATAATCATTATCCATTCCTTTATTAGGTTCATATTTTCATTCCTAGAGAAGATATCATCTTCAAAAGTATGAATTTTTTATCCATAAATATCAATATGTCTATGTAGAAATAAATTTGATCATTGTATATGTATATTACTTTAATCTATACACAACATTTTCCCTATGTAATAATCAATACTTAGGTATATTTACACTTTCATAATAATTAATTTATACTTCCCTAAAGATGATGATATCTTTTGTAAAAATCAGAATATAGGAAAATTTTATCAAGACCAAATATGACCATATTAAAATTAAAACATTAAATAAAAAACCAAATTATTAAAAAATTAAAAAGTAACATGAAAATAAGTTTTAAAAAATTCCTTAGTTAATAAAATACGGTTTTTTAGAAAAATAATTAAATTAAGAGTGTTGGAATAACATTAGTGGGCCTAACACAATCTCCATGGGTTTAGTGTCTTTGAGAAAAAAGTTTATGTTTATTAGATCATAGAATAAATTTCATGTGTATATATTATCGGGCTAGAAAATATTGCATGATAGGATCAATTCATACCCAAACACATAGAAATGTAGTATATATATGAATTTAAATTAATATTTCTATTAAATTTTAAATTTATTATAATTTTATATATCCAAAAGTTTATTTTTATTTGGGTGTTAATTTTAAAATTTGGATAAAATAATTTAAATGTTAATATATATATATATATTACATAAATAAAGATGATTTTTATATAATTTTTCCATGCTTAAAAACATGGTAAAAAGATAAATTTATCAAATTTTAAATTTTAGATAAAAATTATGGTAAAATATAATTATGAAATTATTTATAATCAAAGATAAAAAACTAACGCTAAATTCGAAATATTTTATAAAATAATTAAATAATAAACCCTTCATCAATAATTCAAGGAAATTTTGTTAAATAAAGGTAGAAAATTACCAATATTTTATAGTAGTTTGATATAAAACTTTTGGATTTATATTCACTGAATGATATACGTGTATAATAATTATATGTTAGGAGTTATCAACATGAAATCATTATAAATAATAATTATATAGATATTAAAAATGTATATTATCATTATAATTATTATATCTATAATATAATTATCAAATAATAAATATTACTGAAATAAGAGTTGAAGATAACATTCCATTTTTAAAAAATTATGTTTCTATAAATTATGTATTTTTATTTATTAAAATTAAATATATTAAATTTAAAAATGGATAGTAATGAAATTTATTTTTTTTATATATATTTTGGAAATGAATTAAAACTGATTTTATGTTTAGTATTTGGAAGTAAATAAAAATAGAATCATTTAATGTTTACAAAATTTTTAATCCAATTTTTTTTCTTATGAATTATTAGTTTTTATATTGAAATTTTATTTCATTCAAATTTATAGAAATTCATTATTAAATGGATTTATTACTTGGTATCAGAACATATAAATTAGGAAATTGGAATAATATTATTGGTAATATAATATGTTTATGAGATAAAAACTAAGTTATGATGCTAAAAGGATACAAGAGAAAACAGTTAAAAGAATTATTAATGTTATAAAATATCTACAAAAAATATCAATTTAATATATGGATAATGGTTTACAGAATCTATATTCATTATTAATCTATTTTTGGATATATTTATTTTAAAAATCATATTCATTCCAAATTAAGGAAAGGGTAGTAGCAAGAAATTCACTCAAAACCATCTTTAAAATGTGCCTTCCTCTAACCATTTTAAGACACATATTGGTTTTGGTTCTTTATCTCAACTAAAATTTCTTTCCTAACAATTATCTCATGAATTTTGAATCACTTATTAATCTAAATAAGTCTCTAAGGCTTCAAAATAAAGAATTTTCTTTGAGGAAAGTTTTACTATTTATTATAAATAACTTCTTATTCTTAATCTATTTCAATTACCTTCTTCATATACTTATTCCCTATTCTAATATTCACTTTAGTAAATTCTAAATTAAATTATAATACTTTTATAATTATAAATTTATAATTAAATCAGTTCATATACATATATATCAACAAATTAATGTATATTCATGTTTGAGGCGGTTTTACCTTATACATGAAAATCTCTATAAAATATCCATGATATAAGGTTATAAAAACATAAATTAGGGTAAGATATGAATTTTTTGATTAAATTATATTTTTTTTGTGTTTTCAATTGTAATGGAAAGAATTAAATCATTAGTAACATAAAACATTTTATTTATTAAGATTAACTAAATAATTTCATTATGGATTTCATGCTTGTGAATAATACCCATAACTTCCAGGAAATGAAAAAAAAGATGCAATTAAAAAATTACGAATCTTATACCTTGAATATTTGGGAGAAAATGAAATTATTAAAATGGAATAATTATTGCGGCCACCATACTGAATCAACCATGGTTCAATTATATGAATATGAAATAGATGATTAATAAATAAATTTTAATTATATAGGGATCATGTATTAAAATTAGTAATATTGGATTTATGGTATGGAGTTTTATTTTATTATCCATTGGTAAAAGAGAATTACTATTTTATTAATTTATTTAAAGGGTTTTTTATTTATTTTCCATCTAAAATATCATATTTTTTCATCAACTAGTCATTTATGAAATTAATCATCCTTTTATTTTTATCATAGGATTGATTCCTATTTCACCCACTATAGGGATTATTTTTCTTAATATTATTTATCATGATTTAGATTACTTCATTATTTTCTATCATCTATTATTAATTTCATATCATTTTCTTTGCATGAATATTTCCCTATTTTATCTATTTTTTGGTAATATATTCAATCTATTATCCGCACATTGAATGATCTCTCGTAATATGAAAATTATAATTTTTGTAAGGATTCTATCCAATTATTTTCTCTCTCCCAAGTTTAAATTTAATCTTCTTAGAAATTATTATTATATGAATTATGTTCTTAAAATATTGTGTGATTATTATATTTATCTTCCTCTTAGATTATTATTCAATATTAATGTCTCTTAATGTTGATTTCAAACATTACAAGGGGATTAATTGATTCAATATCCTTTTATTATGTTATACTCATCCTTTTTTAATATAATCATCCTAGATGGATAAGATTTTCAATTTTAATAACTAAAATTATATTTCTTATTTTTTAATAGATTTTACATATCTTTCCAAAAATTTCCTCAATTATTGATTCTTAAATTAAATTGTATGATGTTGTAATGATAAAATATCAACTTTCTATTAAGGGTTTTACTATAAAATTTTAGAACACTTCCTTTACAAAATCCTTAGGTTCATAATTTTAAATTTTAAATTATTATTACCTTGTTTGAATCTCATATTTCTCATTAATATAATATAATATAAAATTCTATATACATTTCATTGATGTGGGAAACTTATAACATATAAAAAATTCTAAAAAACTCTTCTTTAATTATCCTTACCAATTTATTTTATTTTTATTAATTTTATTCTATATTATTATTATTTATTTTCAAGGTCCCACTATTAATATTTCTTATTATTATAATATATATTTACCATTATTTTTGTTTCCTTTTGGAGATGATTTTTTAAAGTTATATATTTCTAAATTTTAATGACAAAATTACTAAAAAAATTTAAACTCCCTTTTAATGATTTCCATTACATATTCCTATCAAAGTTTTATAGGATCCTTTTGAATGAATGTATTATATATAAAAATAATATTTAAAAAAATATTTCAATAGAAATATTCTTACTTAATTTTCATTTTATGAATTTTAAGGTTATTTTTTTGGATTATTTCGAGGCTGTTCCATAACTAAGGATGTTTTTGATAAATATTTTATCATTTATTACCTTAATATGAAGGAATTTTAATCTATGTGATACGCCTTGAAATTAAACTAATTAAATTATAGTTATATTATGTTCTCCCTCATTATACCTTTTTATATGTTTTTACTATGTTGAAACAACTTCTTTATTGATTAAATAATCTTTTATATATACATGAAATTATGAAATTAATTCCCAATGTGTCAATTGATCGATCATTATATTTTCCTCAACATATAATATGATATTTATAAAGATAATGATTATACCATAATTCTTCCATTTTTAATTTCTAACACTTTCTTCTTTTGAATAGTGGGTGTTTTATAATATTTATATACAACTCCATTGGCAGGGAAAACTATTTAAATTAATGTATTTTCCTTTATTCTATATGGCATAAATACCCAATAAATCATTTTTCTAGTAGAATAGTGTACACATCCTTTACCATACTATTATATTGATGGGGGGAGAACTATTGATATAACCCCTATTGATTTGTTAAATAAATAGAACCATATAAATCTAACAATGGATTTTTATATCATGTATTGACATGTTGATTTATTATCATTGTTTCATCAAATTTAATTCTCTCAATAATTTGTTTTTGTACTTATTGATTTTTTATGAAATGAATTTTATTTTCAGGAGTTAATCATGCCATTATTTTAATGGGAGTGGGATTATTTTCCTATGTCATACATATATTTGGATATTAAATTATTTAAAGGGTGGGTACATAATGATATATATCCCTCCAATGAACTAGGGAATGTTAATATATCTTATGATAACATATAAGGTACATGGGAGGATTGCTTTGTCCAAAATGTTATGGGACCTGGGATGCTATCACATTTTACTATGTCATGGTACTTGAGATCATATCCTACTCCACAATGTTTGGGAACATGATTTTCCATCATGTTATGATGGTATAGAAAAATTTCATTGGCATATGTTATGATTTTCTATTCTTATGAAAGTGAATCATTCATATTTGATGCATTGTGGTTAATGATTATTAATATCAAATTTATATATCATTGTTCTTGATATAATTTCATGATTACAATTTTATGGTACAATTTTTATATGTTATGATCTATTATTATACTACTATGCCTCAGAATATCTTATTTTAATTCCATTACCTTATTTAATTTATCATTCCATATATCTCATGTTATAATTTGTTACAGTTTTATAATCTAATTAAAAATCCTTTACAGGCCATTGACATTGATTTACAAATTTCTAGTCATTTTTGGTAACCCTTTTCTTATATTTTCATATTACCCATAAAACAAAGAGGAATATTATGTAGTATTTTCCTATATGGGATTAAATAAAAATGAATATCATGGAATAAATTTACTCGATACTATTAAATAAGTTTGATACTTAGCTAATATCTATAGGAATTTAAAATTTTGGTTCTAGGAATGTGTCTTCATTTAGAGTTTTTATGAATAAACATTTAATATGATCTTATGTTAGGTCATCTAAGTCTTCGACATATCTTTCATATAAAGTATGTATTTGTATATCAAGATCAAGAAGTCTATGTTTGTGAAATATTTACTTAAAAAACAAACATCACATTAAAAACACATTTAAATATATCATAGAAAATATGGGTATCCCAATAAAAAATGATTTATGTATTGAGGATTTTTGCAGACATTAATACTAAATTTATATAAATATTCTAGAGGTAAGAATATAAATATTTTCCTTAATTATTAAATATAAAATATTACATCTTTATTTTTAACTATGAATAAAATCATACCATTAGTAAATGGTTTGGATATATTTATATACATATACATTGAAAATAAAATTTCTTTAAATGGGTTAAGTGACATTATAAGTCATTATATAAAATATTGATGTACAGAAATATTTATTCATTATAATTGTGATATAATTATATTTTTTTGTAAAATTAAATATAAATATGAAATATAATTAAATTTATAGTAAGAATATATTTTTGACTATGACATTGAACAAAGGATGTGGATTTTACTTTAGGGTGAAAATTTAATGGGAATCTACTATCATAAATATATTTTTTTCTTGATTTTAGTAGAAGAAAGTTTATTGAGCATGATTTTAAAAATGATATTTAAACTAATAAAATGTTTTATTAAATTGAAACTATTTTAAAATGGTGTTTTAAAACATTTAAAAACAGTGATAAAAAATATTACAATTTCAATAAAATTTCCAATTGATATTCAAGATTTATAGACCATAGAAAAATATATAGAATACACAAAAACTAATTTGATTACGTATTTCCCCCCCAATTTTCTCCCAAAACAACTATTTATTCCCACAATGAAACTATAAGTATAGAATTTGATATTTTTCAAATGATCAAGGTAACACAAAATCATCATTTATTATTCCATGTAGACAAAATATAATTTTTAATATTATGATTATATAATTCATATTAAAAAAACTTTTTGGAAAAAATAGGCCATAATATGACTTCAAAGGCACTATTAGGGTGTTGGGGGGATCATGGTGCATACCAATTTAAACATTTATTAGTTGAATTCCCCAAAACTAGATAATCCTATAATATTATTATGAAAAATATTAAAATTTTCAATTTTAATCATAATTTCACCTAATATAAAACACATATATAGAATTTAAAATCCGTGTGAACACTAGTATTTTACTCGATTTTATAGCATTGGGCTACATCTAGGGATCATATATGTATAGATATACTGGGGTACCAAAATACCCTATTATGTACTATTTTATTAGATAATTTTTTTGGAATGGTCACTCATCACCAATGGTGGCTGAAATTACAAAAACAACCAGGAAAGGTTCACTAACTCACAAGGGAATGTCCCGTCTCTTCCCATATAAGAAATACAACAATGATGGTCTTCAATATTTATAGATATGAGCGTCACATTAATTAGTATAATGTTTTACTTTACATTGAATCTTATAACAATGAAATTTTTAGATCATTATTGTTTATCTTTTAGAATTCACACCCAAGACAAACATTATATAATCATTGTTAAGATATATAAATAGTTTCTCTCCAAATAATCACTATAGTTTAAAACACTTCATGTTGATTAAATTAATTATAGGAAATAAAATAGATATATTTTTCATATCCTCAGTCAATCAATTAGATTTATAAAAGATATTACATAATCCTAGATCTTTCCTACAATGGAACATGATATGTAAACAATACTCTATGAAATGAATTAATATTATTCTTCTATAGTCAATTATGGATACAAATATATCACACTATCATTATCCAATTCAACCTAATAATATTTTATATACTCTTCTTATTAATAAGACCATCTATAAAGACCCCTAAAATTCAAGGTAAATTTTTTCTTAATTTTCTTTGGGATTTTACAAGAATGCAATTTCTGACGGCACTTGATTCCGAGGCCCAGTGTGCCCGGAATTTCTATCTGAAGTTTAGCTCGGGTACGTTCAGTGAACGAACGAGCGGATTTTTCTAACTTTTGAACCGGTGCTCGGAATCGAATTCCAAGGGCACTGATGAATTCGTAGCGCCGATATTTTCTTTGGAACACCTTTTCCGAAGTTGTGTTTTCACAGGAGGAGTTGTTAAAAATTTGTGGAAGTTAAAATAAAAATTTAGTTACAATTTTTATTTCTTTTAAGTGGTTTATCCATTGAGTGGAAGTTGGGGTAACCACCCAACTTCCCATGGGAGGTTATGAGAGTGGTGGGGCCCACACGAACCCCACCCCTTCATCTTCCCTAACCTTCCATAACCCTCCATTTAATAAGTCAAGTTGAGTTAATTAATTGAGTGGATTAATTCAACTTTTGAATTTCAAATGATTAAGTTATGTTAATAAAATAAGTAAAGGACTTATTTTATTTTGGTTGGATCTTGTTGCATTGGGAGGATTTGGAGAAAAGTTTAGAAGCTTGAAGAACTTCTTCTTCTTCGACGAAGAACGCGAAGAACGCGAAGAACACCGGATTCCTCGGAGATCGACGATGCGACGCCGACGAATCATTTCCCCGCGACACGACTCTCTCCTTCTGCGACGTCTTCTTCCGCGAAGGTTATTTCCGCGACGAACCCTCGCTCAACGAATTCGATGAGGTAAAGGATTCATGCGTTTCTTTTCGTGAATTTCTTCCATCATCTTTCCTCGAACTATTGGACCGCTTGTTACCAGTTAACGAGAGGGGGCCAGACCGCACAAACACAACCGACCCTCCTCCCCTTTTTATCTTGTCTACCTTGTGGTGGAATGGAATGAGGATGGCGCGGTGCCATCGCACCGCGCGGGGTAATGCGGCAAGGTATGCGCGGCGTCGTCGCGCCGCACCGGACGGTCCAAGGCCGCGGCGGATCAGGGGAACCGGCGGCCAGTTCCGGGCCGCCGGCGTCGGAGTAGGGGGACCGACCCTTGCCAGTCCCGTGGCGGCAACAGCCGGCCGACCGGAGTGGGCCGGCCGGCTAGAGGAAGAGCCGGGGGTTCGTAACCCCTGGCTGGCCGGACATGAGGGGCCCCCCAAATGGGGGCCGCAGATTACAAACGGGCGGGGGGCAGCGCGCCCCCCCGCACCCCTGTCCGCTCGGCCGAAACGGCCGAGCCACCTGGCTGGTGCCAGCGTGCCAGCGCGCCGGGCCAGCTACCCAGGCCGGGCCGCGCTAGCTGGGCCGGGCCGCGCCCAAGAGGGCCGGACCCGGACCCGGGATGGGTCGACCTAGTTCGGGCCGACCCAGAGGGTATCGGTCCGGGTCAGACCGGACCCGAACCCCCCTATTACCGGACTGTTTCGGTCTGTTGCTGATAACTTGGGATGCGAACCTCCGATTGACGCACCGTCAGTGGTGATGCGATCCTTGGAACGAGAATGTCGTTTTGATATATTACACTCAAGGTTTTAGAGTACTTTGGGTTCAGACGGGTTGGTTCGTACACGAAACCAACCGGGCCCTCGGAGCGGAAACACTTATAACTTGAGTTCCGGACGTCCAATTGACGTGCCGTAGACTTTGTTGGTTTCCTCTAAGTGAGACAGACATTTTGGCTTACTCCGCTCAAGGTTTGGATGCAGATGGAGTACGGTCAGGTTGGTTTTGACTTAAAAACCAACCGGGCCCCTGGGACGAAAAAGCCAATAACTCTCAGTCTGGGCGTCCGATTGACGCGCCGTCTGTGACGTTGAGCTCCTATTGACGATATGAAACTTTTGGATACATCAACTCCAGACTATGTGTCAGTTGATGTATCAGCCCTTCGGCTTGTGGAGAAGACCCTCCCGAATGAGCTTGATGTGTGCGGGAACCCTAGAGCTGGTTGCGACTGCGACGACGATGATGACGATACAGAAATCCTCTGTGGATTCGACGGTGATGACTATAGCACTCAGCGATCCTACGTGGATCAGTGCTACCGATCCTGTGTGGGTCAGCGCTCAGCGGTCCTGTATAGGCCAGCGCCTACAGATCCTGTGTGGGTCCGATCCTGTGTTGGTCATTGGGGGGGTTAGTTACCTATCGATCCTTTGTGGGTCATTGCGGGGGTTAGTTACCTATCGATCCCGTGTGGGTCATTGTGGGGGTTAGTTACCTATCAATCCTGTGTGGGTTCGACATCTTAGATGAATCAGTGACTACATCTGATCATCTCTATCGTCTTACGAAGATGTATACTTATGTGAGCTGAATCTTGATTTTCAATCTTTATCTTCGATAAGATTGACTTGATATCCTATGTGGATTACGTTATGCTTTCCTGTGTGGATTGGGTTGTGATTTCCTATGTGGAACGGGTTATGTTTTCCTGTGTGGACTGTGTTTTACTTGGGCTCGGATGTTGGAGATGAACTAGAATTGATGACTTAGGTATATGTATGGGCATATACCTAAGCAGTGTCAGATGTTACTTAGTGATTGTATCTTTCCTTTGTGGATTATCCTTTGGGGATTCTGGGAGACCTTCAGGGGTCTCGGGGTCCCTACTGAGTAGCTTATACTCACCCCTACACGGGTTATACCTGCACTACGTTGTGTTGGTTGCAGACGATGAACAACACTGATTGTGGTAGAGGCTCGAGGAGCAGGTCAGTACTCCGAGGTGGACCACTGGGCGGGGCGTACTCGGAGCGGACGACTAGACCCGAGGAGCTATGGAGGCTATCTGTACCCACCCTTCAGGTGGGACTTCCAGTGGACGGTTTGAGGGTGTGGCTTTACTTTTCAGTTGTTGTACTCTCTTTTCAGTTGTACTTTACTTTCAGTTTGGGTTTGTATTCTGACCCACTTACTTTTCCGCACTTACTGTTGTACCCAGTTTTACTTAGTGTTTACTTCTTCTTCTTGCTTGCGCTGTGGTGTTTGTTTACTTTGAAAAGGCAATGCCTTCCCTTTTTATCAGGAATTACGCCTTGGTGCTAGTCGCCAGCCCCTGGCCTATGGAAGGTGGGCTTGGGGTAGTCACGGAACGGGCCCTGAGGACAGGTCGTGACAAATTGGTATCAAAGGAGTTCAGTTCTACCGCAGAACCCAAGACTCTGATCTTTTTCTATGCGAATTAATAGTGTTAAGAGTATTGAGTGTGGTTATCAGTCCAGGGAGTTCAGTGTTGGTGCGGTGGCCGACGTATCCGTACACCAGGACCCTGACTTCTGATTTCCGACATAATGCACGAAAACATTGATTGCACGTGTTTTTCAAGTTTTCTTTGTGATTACTTTGTGTCAGCTCACCAGGTATACTATTTGACCGTGGCACACCTATTTCTTTACAGGATGGCCCCACGATGGCAGCTAGCTAGGGTTCCGATCGTTGTACGTGAAGACAGCCCACCGAGCGACGAGGCCTCGGTACAGGGTCCTTTGACAGCAGATGCACTAGCGGTACCTCTACCCGCCGAGCCATCGATTCTACCAGCCCCAGACGCTGACGATGCATGTCGCCTTAGGGAACTACACGAGTTTCAGTGTCAGCGACTACCTAGGTTCCTCACGGAGACTGACCCTCAGGCAGCCGAGGATTGGCTGGAGGCAGTTGTTCGGGTTTTCATGTTAGTGAGGACACCAGCAGACCTCATGGTGATCCTCGCAGGGAGCCTACTGCACGCGACAACAGGAAGATGGTGCAGCTTAATGCTCCAGGTGCACGACGAGGCATCTCTTCTCTGGACGGACTTTGAGAGCCTCTTCCGCTCGGAGTTTGTCCCAGCCACCCTCCGTGCGGTGCGCATCCAGGAGCTTCTTCAGCTGCGGCAGGGCAGCTTGACGGTCGCCCAATACTCGGCGAGATTTACAGACCTCTCGTGTTATTCTACGGACATGGTGCGAGACCCATTCTTCCGGGCCCAGACCTTTGAGCAGGGATTGAGGCATGAGATCAGGGCATCACTGATCTCCCTCAGCATTCCGACACAGGCATGGGTACTGGAGAGAGCCCTTCTCATTGAGAGATTTCTTGATGAGCCTACACCAGCAGCGAGACCTACCGCTGGGCGGCACGTAGCTGAGTCTTCTACAACCGACAATAGACAGATGTTGTAAAGGTCTAAGCGGACCAGGCCATCGGGCGGACGAACATAGGATACTGGCTCGGAGGTGCAGGGCACACGTAACAGAGCCAGTCTTATGAGTGGAAGACAGTGCTATGCATGCGGAGGGCAGGGCCACTTGGCTCGTGACTTCTCGACCTGCCATGCAGAGGGGCAGTAGACGGTTGAGGAACCACCCAGGCAGAGGCTCGACCGTGGTGGTCCGCAGGGAGTAGGCGGACGAGGTCGAGGAGCTGGTCGAGCGGCAGGTGGTGGATGACGTTTTGAGGCCCTACCACCACCACCACCACCAGGATGTCCACCCGAGCACAGCTTTAGGCAGCTGAAGCTTACAATCATGGAGCTCCAGAAGTGGGTGGAAAAGTGCGGGACTAGCTCCAGGCATAGAGGCCCTTAACCATATTACCTCTAGCTTCTTTGTTTGTGTTGCCTTGTGTCCTTGTACTTTGAGTTGAAGTTATAAAAGACACTTGCATTGGTGATGTTTTCTTTCTTGTACTTTGTATGTTAATACTAAGGGATACCAGTTAAAAACTGTTGACTTGACCCTCATTTACGAGATTCTTACTGGAAGAGACCCAGTTACCACACACTGATGCCGACAGTGTGACTCTACCCTTGGAGGCAAGAGTAACAGTTGGATCTCTTGGTAGCAGCGTCGAGGCCTTACGACGTCATCCATGGCATGAATTAACTAATCATGACGGGACTGACTGTATTAGGAAAGGAATATGGTTCATCCAGGGGATGAGACTAGATTTCCCTTTTCGGCAAAGGAGAAATCTTTGCATCTTTGCAGAACATTAAGGAGGAAGGGGAAACCCTTCATGTGGTCAGATAGATGTCAGCAGCGCTTCCAGGAGCTGAGACAGAGATTGACCAACGTGCCTATCTTGAGGTTGCTGGAGGAGGGAGTTGGATACGTAGTTTACTGCGATGTATCAGGGACCGGACTCGGATGTGTCCTGATGAAAGAGCGGTCCATGATCGCCATTGGATCACATCAGTTGAGGCAGCATGAGCAGAACTATGCTACCCATGACCTAGAGTTAGAATCCGTGGTCTTTGCTCTGAAGATGTGGCGACACTATATGATGGGAGAGTGGTTTGCAGTCTATTCCTATAGTAGAGTTCGTTTCTCGATGCCTCACCTACCAGAAGGTGAAGGCGGAGCACCAGGTACCAGCAGGCTTGGTACATCCCTTGGAGGTCCCGGAGTGGAAATGGGATGGCTTATCTATGGACTTCGTGACTGGAATTCCACGCACTTCCAGAGGTCATGACTCCATTTGGGTGATTTTCGACCGACTCACCAAGTCGGCTCACTTATTACCCATCAGAGAGCAGGGCTCAGTGGAGATATTAGGATGTCTCTATGTTCAAGAGATTGTACGGCTTCATGGTGTGCCAACATCCATCGTCTTTGATAGAGATGCTCGCTTTACTTCCCGGCTTTGGAAGGGGTTGTAGGAGGCGTTCGGGACGCAGCTACACCTGAGAACCACCTTTCACCCTCAGATAGATGGTCAGACGGAGAGGACCATTCAGACTCTTGAGGACATGCTTCGCGCATGTGTCCTCGACTTTGGTCGTGGCTGGGAGGACCACCTACCCTTGGTGGAGTTCGCGTACAACAACAGCTACCACTCCACCATCATGATGGCACCTTACGAGGTCTTGTACGACCGACCTTATAGGTCACCTCTGTGCTGGACAGACCCTGGAGAGTCAGCACTTGTTGGACCGGAGATGGTCCAGACCACGACAGAGAAGGTCCAGGTCATCTAGGAGCTGATGAGGACAGCTCAGAACCGGCAGAGGTCTTATACTGATAGGAGGCGGAGGCCACTGTAGTTCAAGGATGGCGACCACGTCTTCTTGTGAGTCTCACCTCGATGTGGAATACGAAGATTTGGCAGAGGCGGCAAGTTGTCTCTACGCTTCATCGGACCATTCCAGGTCCTCAACAGGATTGGCGAGGTGGCTTATCGCCTGGCTCTACCGCCTCCGTTGCACCGAGTGCACGGAGTTTTCTACGTATCTCAGCTGAGGAGATATGTGCACGACCCGACGCATATCATTGACCATGGGGAGATGGACATTGATGATGGGACGACTTTTTCAGAGGTCCCAGTGGAGATCGAGGATCGGCAGGAGCGGATCCTTCGTGGACGGTCGATTCCTCTAGTGCGCATCAGATGGCAGCACGAGAACCTTCAGGAGAGCACTTGGAGGTGGTAGGCTCAGATGCGTGCACAATACCCACATTTGTTCCCCTAGTTTTTGATGTATCTTTATGGGGATCTAAATCCCTGATGTGGGAGTAATGTAAAGACCCATAAAATTCAAGGGAATTTTTTCTTAATTTTCTTTGGATTTTACAAGAACGCGGATTATGACAGCACTTGATTCGGAGGCCCGGTGTGCCCGAAATTTCTATCCGAAGTTTAGATCGGGTACGTTCAGTGAACGAATGAGTGGATTTTTCTAACTTTTGAACCGGTGCTCGGAATCAAATTCCAAGGGCACTGATGAATTCGCAACGCCAGTATTTTCTTAGGAACACCTTTTCCAGAGTTGCATTTTCACGGGAGGAGTTGTTAAAAATTTGTGGAAGTTAAAATAAAAATTGAGTTACAATTTTTATTTCTTTTAAGTGGTTTATCCATTGAGTGGAAGTTGGGGTAACCACCCAACTTCCCATGGGAGGTTATGAGAGTGGTGGGGCCCACACGAACCCCACCCCTTCATCTTCCCTAAACTTCCATAACCCTCCATTTAATAAGTCAAGTTGAGTTAATTAATTGAATGGATTAATTCAACTTTTGAATTTCAAATGCTTAAGTTATGTTAATAAAATAAGTAAAGGACTTATTTTATTTTGGTTGGAGCTTGTTTCATTGGGAGGATTTGGAGAAAAGTTGAGGAGCTTGAAGAACTTCTTCTTCTTCGACGAAGAATGCGAAGAACGCGAAGAACGCGAAGAATGCCGGATTCCTCGGAGATCGATGACGCGACGCCGACGAATCATTTCCCCATGAAGCGACTCTCTCCTTCTGCGACGTCTTCTTCCGCGACAGTTATTTCCGCAATGAACCCTCTCTCAACGAATTCGACGAGGTAGGGGATTCATGCATTTCTTTTTGTGAATTTCTTTCGTCATCTTTCCTCAAACTATTGGACCGCTTGTTACCAGTTAACAGGAGGGGTCCGGACCGCACAAACACGACCGACCCTCCTCCCCTTTTTATCTTTTCTACCTTGTGGTGGAATGGAACGAGGATGGCGCGGTGCCGTCGCACCGCGCGGGGTCATGCGGCAAGGTATGCGCGGCACCATCGCACCACGCCTTTGAATCGAACAAGAACGCGGCGCCGTCGCACCACACCGGAGAACCCCGAAGGCACTGCGGCCGGAGCGGGGCCGCTGCGGAGGGACGTGGCGCCATCGAGCCGTGCAGGATGGTCCAAGGCCGTGGCGGAGCAGGGGAACCGGCGGCCGGTTCCGGGCCGCCGGTGTCGGAGCAGGGGGACCGGCCCTTGCCGGTCCCGTGGCAGTAACAGCGGGCCGGCCGGAGGGGGCCAGCCAGCCAGAGGAAGAGCCGGGGGTTCGTAACCCCCAGCTGGCCGGACATGAGCGGCCCCCCACATGGGGGCCGCAGATTACAAATGGGCGGGGGGCAGCACGCCCCCCTGTACCCCTGTCCGCTCGGCCGAAACGACCGAGCCACCTAGCTAGTGCCAGCGCGCCGGGCCGGGCCGCGCCCAAGCAGGCCGGACCCGGACCCGGGATGGGTCGAACCGGTTCAGGCTGACCCAGAGGGTATCGGGTCGGGTCGGACCGGACCCGAACCCCCTATTACCGGACTGTTTCAGTCTGTTGCTCATAACTTGGGCTGCGGACCTCCGATCGATGCACCGTCAGCGGCGATGCGATCCTTGGAAGGAGATGGTCGTTTCGATATAATAAACTTAAGGTTTCGGAGTAATTTGGGTTCAGCCGGGTTGGTTCGTACACGAAACCAACCGGGCCCTCGGAGTGGAAACACTTATAAGTTGAGCTCCGGACGTCCGATTGACGTGCCGTCGACTTTGTGGTTTCCTCTAAGTGAGACGGACCTTTTGTCTTACTCCGCTCGAGGTTTGGATGCAGATGGAGTACGGTCGGGTTGGTTTTGACTTAAAAATCAACCGGGACACTAGGATGAAAAAGCCAATAACTCTCAGACCGGGCGTCCGATTGACGCGCCGTCTGTGACGTTGAGTTCCTATTGGCGATAAGGAACTTTTGGATACATCAACTCTGGACTATCTGTTAGTTGATGTATCAGATCTTCGTCTTGTGGAGCAGACCCTCCTGAACGAGCTTTCTGTGTGCGGGAACCCTAGAGCTGACTGCGACTGCGATGACGATGATGACTGTATAGAAATCCTCCGTGGATTCGACGACGACGATTACAACACTCAACGATCCTATGTGGATCAGTGCTACCGATCCTGTGTGGGTCAGATCCTGTGTGGGTCAGCGGTCCTGTGTGGGCCAGCACCTACAGATCCTGTGTGGGTCCGATCCTGTGTGGGTCATTACGGGGGTTAGTTACCTATCGATCCTTTGTGGGTCATTGCGGGGGTTAGTTACCTATCGATCCTGTGTGAGTCATTGCGGGGGTTAGTTACCTATCGATCCTGTGTGGGTCCGACATCTTAGATGAATCAGTGAATACATCTGATCATCTCTATCGTCTTACGAAGAAGTATACTTACGTGAACTGAATCTTGACTTTCAATCTTTATCTTCGATAAGATTGACTTGATATCCTGTGTGGATTACGTTATGATTTCTTGTGTGGATTGGTTTGTGATTTCCTATGTGGAAAGGGTTACGTTTTCCTGTGTGGACTGGGTTATACTTGGGCTCGGATGTTGGAGCTGAACTGGAATTGATGACTTTGGTATATGTATGGGCATATACCTAAGCAGTGTCAGATGTTACTTCGTGATTGTATCTTTCCTTTGTGGATTATCCTTTATGGATTCTGGGAGACCTTCAGGGGTCTCAGGGTCCCTACTGAGTAGCTTATCCTCACCCCTGCACGGGCTATTCCCGCACTACGTTGTGTTGGTTGCAGACGACGAACATCGCTGATCGTGGTAGAGGATCGAGGAGCAGGTCGGTACCCGGAGGTGGACCACTGGGCGGGGCATACCCGGAGCGGACGGCTGGACCCGAGGAGCTGTGGAGGCTATCTGTACCCACCCTTCAGGTGGGACTTCCAGTGGACGTTTCGAGGCTGCAACTTTACTTTTCAGTTGCTGTACTCTCTTTTCAGTTGTACTTTACTTTTAGTTTGGGTTTGTATTCTGACCCACTTACTTTTCCACACTTACTGTTGTACCCAGTTTTACTTAGTGTTTACTTCTTCTGCTTTCTTGCTCTGTGGTGTTTGTTTACTTTGTAAAGGCAATGCCTTCCCTTTTTATCGGGAATTACTCCTTGGTGCTAGTCACCAGCCCCTGGCCTATGGAAGGCGGGCTTGGGGTAGTCACGGCACGAGCCCCGAGGACGGGTCGTGACACCATCAATCAATGGTGGAGATTAAATCATATTATCATAATCCATTATGATCATTTTACATGTACCATATGAATTAGTGTGTCCAATTTAGTACAATAATGTCAATTCAACCTTTATAATCTTCATCCATATATATTCTATTTTAATTAAAATACACATTATTGTAACAAAATGTTTCATAAACTATATTTTTAAATCATCCAATATAGAATAATAATACACTAGTATGGGTTCCTATAAAAATCATTGATCTTTTCAAAACTAAATAGTGAAAACCATAGGTTTGATATCTTATGACATTTCTATCTAAAAATTATCATTGTGTAACAATTTATGGTATTAAACTTTCCTTGATATTATGGAATATTATTCTATAAAACAATATAAAGATCCATATTCCATAAATTGGACCTCGTTTTATTATTGACTCTCATTAAAGCATGGATATTGGGGTGAAACATCAAGTGACAGAAAATCTTGTAAACTCATAATAATTTATAGTTTAATTTCCACATATTATATTGTGATTTTTTTTATTCAAAGTAATATCCTGTTACTATTTTCAACTATTCCTAAAAACCACTTTTGATCATGCTTTTCTTGGGTTTCATTTAGTGTTGTTTTGGGTGAAAATTTTGTATGTTTTACAAGTTTATGGGTTGTACATAGTTAGCACATGGTTTTCCCAAACCGTGCCCCCCTCTAAGTGGATATCATGAAAAACTAAATAGTGGAGGGTTTTATTTCTAGTGCATGATTTTAAAAACTATATTCTCACAAAGTAAAAACTATGCACCTGGAAAAAGGGGTGTAGGGTTAGGGTGCATTATTTTCCTAATCCTGAAGATCTACCCATTAAACCATGTGTGCGATATTTTTTAATCCATAAATTAATTTCTAAAATCCCAAAACCCTCTTTTTTAGGCCTGCAACGGGATGATATAACCCTATTACATTTTCTTCTTACGTGGAGGCTCCAAAGAGGTTATTTTTTCCCCTCTACACCACTTTGGAATTGAATATAATCTTAGATAAGGATGTTCGATCTCTTATAGGTAGATTTCCACTTCCCATTATATTTCTCATGATCTCTCCTCTTTCATCCCTATGGTTTTATATTTCTCTATTTTGTTGGAGGATCCAATCCCTACTATTTTATATCATGAATTTCGAATTGATTATCAGATCCTCAAATGATCTTTTTTAGAGTTTATTGATTTGGGATTTGTGTTGTGGGATCCTATGATATCAAGGTATATGGTTCTGTTTATGAATCACAATTTCATTAACCCAAAATTTATTTATTTACATTATTTTTTATGATTAAAATTCAATTTCTTTATTTTAATTAAATTGATTTCAATTGGTTTATTGAAAAATCAATTCATCCGAATTTGGGATTTGTATTTGATTTGGCATAAAATTAGTAAAAACCCCAATTTTAATGAATTTGGGTGTTCTTTTGAAATTCATGGAAATTGTGATATTTAAATTGTTGAATTTAAAAATTTGAGATTTATTAGATGAAATTAATTTTAAATTTGTATTATTGGAAATCGGATTAAAAATGATTTTTTTTTAAAAACTGAGGGGTTTTATCTTGAAAAATGAATGATTTCATTAAAAACACATGTATTGGTTTTTGAAGGGGAATTAGTATATTTGAAATGGATGGGATTAATTTCATTTAAAAAAAATTTAAAATAAATTTCCCTTAATTCATTTTTATTTAAGCACATGAAAGTATAAGTAGTAAGTGAGTTATTCAATACATCACTATATTGATGATTTACAACTCCAAAAATACATATGTAGCAGGTCACATCCCTAAAGGGATGTTGATGGGTCCTCTTTGACCAGTGTCTAAGGGGTGTGTGTACACATATTTCCATTATAAATATTTCATCATGAGGAAATCCCATAGCCTGGAACTATCATACCTTATGAAATATGACCATATCACTTGTTGTTTATATTTCAAATATATTCCATTTTTTATAACTATTATACACTTTCCTTTCTAATTTATATAAAATGTTTTATATTAAAGGTTTATTTAAATAATTTGTTTAATGAATTATGATTATTCGAAATGTTATATATGATTTTTTATATATTATTTTGTAATTACATGCATGTTTATGTAAAATTTAATACTTTATTTGGTCAATTAAATATTGGAACCATATTATGGAATCCTTAGTGGGTCCATACTAGAATTTTTTCTCACACTCGACCTATGATTTTAGTATTTGTAGATTTTATTCTTCCTAATTTGAGAAAGGGTAAGGCTCCACATAGAGGTGGTAGTAGTTATTGATCATTGATCTTGAAGAGTTGTGTCCATTAGGACTTGGGTTTTAATCCTGTTTTCTGATACATTATTGTTTCAATTTTGGATATTTATGAATGTTTGACTTCTTGTACAATTATTCCTATGGGGTTTTTCTTGTATGCATACTATCTTGTTTATATTATAGCTGTTGTGTCTATAGAAAATTAATTCCCACTTTCATATTGTATGATGATACGTTGTAGTATTAATCCTATGGGGATCAGGAACACACTTAGGGCTATGTCCGAACCGGATAAGTTATTATGTTACTAGGGTATCTGGGATGGTTCATGAAAAGTGGTATCAATAGTGGAGGTTTTTCATCTTTCCTTGATGTTAGTATGAAGTTGTGTGATCTTTTTAGGACTTAAGAGTTAGTTTCTATTAAATACCTGGAAATAACACAATGATCTTTAAGTTATAGGTGTTTATTTTGGGAAAAAAATCTTGATGATTAGTTATAGTCTTACCCTAAATTTTTATTTGGATAGAATGAAATCCAAATCATGTGTTCTATCATGTGTCCAAATCATGTGTTCTATCTATTGATGATATGTAGTATTGGGCCTCTAAAGAGACATGAAAAACTGATATAGGAGGAAGCTTATCATGAAAATTAGTAAGAAAATCCTGTTGTTGACCCATGTTAGGTTGAGGTGATTGTGCATATTGTTCATCCTCTAGGACAAGAACCAACACCAGTTCCCATTCATGCTAAAATGATGGAATAAAAAAGATATGTTTTCTAGAATCATTCTCAGGAGTCCCTTTGCAAGAAGACACCAATTTTCAAAGGCTCCAATGATCCTCAAGAGGATGAGTAATGGTTGAGTATGATTCAATTTTTTTTTGAGTTCTTAGAGACACATGATGAAATCAAGGTCATGTGTTCCACCTCTTTGTTGGAAGGACTGAGCATGAGATAGAAAGACATGATGGTGAAGGTGAAGAAACATGAAAAATTATACTGGAAGGACATAAATATAATTTTCAAAAAAGAATTCTATTCAGATTAAATGGTGTTGGATAAGGCTATTGAATTTTTTAAACTCAATAATGCTAAAAGAACTGTGAGAGAGTATGAAAATATTTTTAATGAGCTAGTTAAATTTTTTACATTAGATTTTATCGAATGTGGAAATGATGATACGAAGGATCCAGATGGGTATTTGATATAATATTCATTCCTAGGTTATCTTTCTAAATCTTCCTTATAATGATAATTTTATGGATAAGAGATAATGCTTGAAATGGAACTGGCTAGAAAGTCAGGGTTGATGAGAGATTATTTTTATCCCAGTGTAAGTTCTGTGAATTCCTCTAAAAGTAATAGGTAGCATTATGATTATCATGGTTGTTCTCAAATCATGGTTTTTATAGTCCTCCTACAGTTATTGGAATATTCACTTTGATTTGTTACCTGTGTGGAAGGCTAGGGTACTTGAAGTGAGTTTTCACCGAGGAACCCAATATATGTGGCTCCTATGGATGTTC
Source organism: Viscum album (assembly GCA_963277665.1). NCBI lineage: Eukaryota > Viridiplantae > Streptophyta > Magnoliopsida > Santalales > Viscaceae > Viscum > Viscum album. Next base: position 515,649,548 of record OY728153.1, on the reverse strand, counting down.
ATGTCACTTATAGATGTTTTCCATGTATTTTCTACTCTATATAGGGGTATGGGATTGTAAAATCGTTTTAAAACTACAGTTTAATAAGATGATTCTAGGAAAAAGGGGTTCTAGCCACAAACAACCATAAAAATCTCATTCATGCAGTGGAAGAGTCTCTAGAGGAAGAGGATATGTGTCGAGTGACCATGAGAGGTACTATCACTATAACTTATTCATTAGTGATTTATTTATTTGATACTGGTGTATCTAATTATTTTATTTCAACCATTATTACAAATTTTATTTATATTTCTGTGAATCTTTTATCTTCTATTATTGATATTACTACACCCTATGGAGTTTTTTGTATATTTTAAGGAGAGAGTGACTCAAGGTTGATTAGAGATGGACCTTCTTATCCATAATTGGGGAAGTAATATCAGTTCTCTCCTTTGATATGGAGTTACAATCATTTAGCATTGACCTCCCTTAAGTTGTCATTGAGTTTCCTGATATGTTTCCTTTTAACTTATCTAGATTCCCATAGGTAAGAGAGGTAATGTTTTATATAGATTTAGTGGCTATCACTACCAAAAAATGGATTATACCAACAAAAATGTATTGATAGATAATATATCTATTGGTAAAAATGAGAAATTCCAACAGATATTGTGTTTTATTGGTATTAATTTTTAATACCAACACTTCTTTTTACCGACATATACATATGTTGATATTGATACTTCAATACCAACATATCATTTACCAAAAGTTGAATATATTACTTTATCACACTAATACCAACATTTTTTTACCAAAACATGAATATGTTATTAATAATCCAATTATTAAAAAATATTTTTCCGTCAATAGAAACATATCATAATTGATTTTATTTTTTAATTTTCTCAAAATATTTAATGTTTTTATATTTCTTAAATTTTTTTATTCAATTTTCTCAAAATTTTAACTATTTTTATAATTCTCAATATTATTTATTTATAAAAATTTAAAAAAAATTATAAAAAAAACAACCAAAAACCCTAATTGGTGACTCTTCCCCAGCCATCGCCGTCCCCCCTGCCCTGTGTTCGGCCTCTCCTCTCACTGCCCCGCCCCTCATCCCGCTCTCTTGCCTCACATCCCGCACTACTCTGTTCTAGCCTCACCTCCCATCACCCCACCTCATCTTCCCCCCGGCCTTAGTCACTGCCCTCAATAGTGAGACCCGCGTCTTCACTGGATTCTTCATCTTCCCTAGTTTTGCCCACCGACATCCTCACATGAACCCCTTGCATTTTCTCGACCGGATTCCCCCAACGACCCCCCCGTCCCTGGCGTCCCAACACCTCGGCACCCCCCCGTGACCCATTGGTCTACAGCATCCCACCTCCCTCATGCCCTGGGTGATTCCATGTTATTTTGGAGTTCCTTGCACCATTTAAGACAACCCAATATTGTATAAGATCCCCAATCCATTTTTGTCATATGTTTTCCTCTCTATTCTCATCACTTTCCAGTTGTAGTAGTGTAATATCTTGAAAACAATTATTCTGGGTGTTGATATTTATTTTCTTTGATCTAGGTTTCTTTACATGATCTTCTATTACTTCGTTCATGTTGGTGTAAACCGTTGGAAGCATTGATTGATTTCCAGTTAAAGGTAGTGGTTCTAAACATTACCCTACACTCTTTTTAATTGTAAGTATGTGAAATATATCAATTTTACCAACACAATGTGTACATTAATTAATGGATCAATGATTAATGATATATCTTTTTCTAGATTATTTGTTGGATCCATTTGTATTCAATTTATGTTGCAACCCTACTTATGGCTACCCATGGAAGGTGTACTAGCTGTTCTGACATGTTTTAGGATTCCTGAATTACTATTTCAGTTTCTATTTTTTTCTACGTTGTTTTGATTATAAGTTGGTAAAGTACTACTTTTCTACAGTATTAGTACTGAAGTAGGTTGATGTTGGAATATCATGGATGGATTATAGAGGAGTATGACAAGAAGCTTGGGCCTTCCTGTACTATAATTCATTCTATGTAATAACATTTAGTTATTCATGTTGGTATAACCTTTTCATGTTTTTAAACTTATTATTTGTGCTGGATTTGATTAACTCAGTTTCGCCCATTTTCTTATTTCACCACAAGATCTAGCACGTATAATCTAATCCATGACTAGACATCTATTTACTCTTTCAATAGGTATGGTTTTTTCATGACTTTCATGATGAAGGAAACCCTGCAATGATTTCTATGTATGTTCATTCAATAAGTATGATTTTTTTACATCTTTCTTGATGAAGTAGGTACATTGAAACCCTACACTGCTTTCTATGTAAGCGCATTCTGTCTGTATTATTTGTTTGAGAATTTCATCTCTCTATGTGATGAATTTAATAATGTTTTTCATGTTTTGGTAATTGTAAAGAATCATTCTCTATTTCTTTTGGTTGTATGTTAAACCATCTTCTTCCTTTATTTGTTGGACATGTTTGCATAAGCGCCTCTATATAGTGGGTGTTCGATTTCCTCTCTTGTTATAGTTTTTATTTCTGGACAGGTTTGCACAAGTGTCTTAATGAGAGGTATTTTTTGGTGTTAATTTATATATACTATCAACACCATTATGTATTTTTTCATTGACCGAATGTTTGTTTTTTAATTCCTCTTTCATTTCATCCTAAAAAACTCTCATTATGCACTATAATTCATTCTAGGTAATGAAATTTAGTTATTCATGTTGGTGTAACATTTTTATGTTTTTGAACTTATTATTTGTGCTAGATTTGATTCCCTTAGTTTCCCCCATTTTCTTATTTCACCACATGCTCTGTCACATCTAATCTAATCCATGTCTGGACATGTATTTACTTTTTCAATAGGTATAATTTTTCCATAGCTATCATGATGAAGTAGGTTCATGGAAACCCTACACTTCTTTCTATGTAAGTGAATTCAATCTGCATAATTTGTTTGAGAATTACATCTCTCTATGTGCAAGATTTAATAATGTTTATGTTTTGGTAAGTGTACTGATTCTTTATTTATTTATTTTGGTCATATGTTACACAATCTTCTTCTTTTACTTGTTGGACAGGTTTTCATAAGAGTCTCTATCTAGTGGGTGTTAGATTTCCTCTATTTCTATAGTTTTCATTTCTGGATATGTTTGCATAAGTGCCTCAATGCAAGGTATTTTTTGGTGCTAATTTATATGGACTACCAACATCATTCTGTATTTTTTTCATTGACTGAATGTTTTTTCTTTTCTTTCCTTCTTCATTTCCTCTTCAAAAAAATATCATCATGCACTGTAATTTATTCTATGTAATGACATTTAGTTATTCATATTGGTGTAACCTTTTTATCTTTTCGAACTTATTATTTGTGATGTATTTGATTACCTCAATTTCCCCCCATTTTCTTATTTCACCACATGCTCTGGAACATCTAATAAAATCCATGACTGGACATCTATTTACTTTTTTAATAGGTATGATTTTTTTCATGGATTTCATGATGAAGTAGGTACATGGAAACCATGAACTGCTTTCTATTTAAGAAAATTCAATATGCATTATTTGTTTGAGAATTTCATCTATCTCTGTGCTGGATTTAATAATGTTTTTCATGTTTTGGTAAGTGTAAAGCTTCTTTCTATATTTCATTTGGTCATATGTTAAACCATATTCTTCCTTTATTTATTGGATAGGTTTGCATAAGTACCTCTAGGTAGTGGGTTTTCGATGTACTATCTTGCAATAGTTTTCATTTCTGGACAGGTTTGCACAAGAACCTCAATGAAATGTATTTTTTGGTGTTAATTTATATGGACTATCAACACCATTATGTATTTTTTCATTGACTGAATGTTTGTTTTATTAATTCCTCCTTCATTTCCTCCTCAAGAAACTCCCATCCAACACTATAATTCATTCTATGTAATGACATTTAGTTATTCATGTTGGTGTAACCTTTTCATGTTTTTGAACTTATTATTTGTGATGGATTTGATTAACTCAGTTTCCCACACTTCCTTATTTCACCACATGCTCTGGCACGTCTAATCTAATCCCTAACTCGACATCTATTTAAGTTTTCAATAGGTATGATTTTTGTATGGATTTCATAATGAAGTGGGTACCTGGATACCCTATACTACTTTTTATTATTATTTTCATTACTTCTATTAATTTAAAATTAATATTATTATATTTAATATTCAATTGCTTTCCTATCTACCTATCTTAAATGTATTTAAATCTGTTTTGAAGGGGATATCAATACTGGTTTCCTACAGGCCCTGTGGAATCATTTATGGTTTAACCTATTGTGGGGGTCCTATTTAGTGACCTTTTATTTTTCATGTGAACATTTATAGTCATTAAAAGTTTGTAAATTGAGGAGGTGTTTTGAAACTCCATGCAGATTCATCTCATGTGTATGTTTACAAATTCCTGTTTCTATATTCATATATTATTCATTTTAATTTAATCATATTCCTTTAAATGCATACAATACACTATTATTATTAAAAAATGAATCTATACATGCTCCTTTAGTAATGATTTTTATTAAGTCTCATTTAAATTCTTCACACCAATTATTTCTCAATAGAAACATCAATTTTAAGGAAACTATTCATTGAATATATATTAATTATTCCTTTTTTTAATAGAAATATCATGTTTTAACTTAAATTTAAATTCTTCCACTGTGCAACTGTTTGTTTGTTATTCGGTTTTGTTTTATGTATCAATTATTATTTATCTTTATTTTTCTTTCCCTTATTATATTTCATCTATTTTAAGGTTTTAATTACTTAAAATTATGATAATCTATATGTGAATATGTAATTAAATGATCATGTCATTCCAATGCACAGGTTGGTTACTAGTTTAAATTAAATGAAATTGGACTTTGATTGAGTGCTGATATCCCATTGGTATATTGATGTATTTAGTTAGGAAGTGTGAAGGTAATGTTGCTGGGAGTGTGAGGGAAATATATTTCCTATGTGAATCATTACAGTGACAGCTGATGCTATAAGATCATGGATGAATGATAGAGAAGTATAAGATGCAACTTGGGTTTTTTGTTTTTTTAACAAGTGGGTTTCTATTTTTAATGTAAATCTTGAAGTAATGGTTGAGTTTTTTTCTATGTTGTTTTGATTATAGGTTGTAAAGTATTGCTTTTTTTTAGTATTAGTACTGAAGTGGGTTGATGTTGGAAGATCGTGGATGGATTATAGAGAAGTATCACAACCAACATCAACCTTCCTACATAATGGTGGATCAAGATGTGCATGACTATACCAAAACCTCTATTTCCAGTCAAAGCTAAACTTTATTTTATTTGGATTTGGTCACTAGATTTAGAGGTGACTAGATGGCATGGATGGGGCAATGACATGGTTGGGGTGCTGGAGGTGGGGTGGACCATATTGGAGATCCAGTGTGGGGGGGGGGGATTGGGGGATCCAGCGTTTTGTATAAAATATTTCATTATTTATATTGGGGGATCAATCATTTTTTATAAATATTTCATTATTAATATAATTAATTTTTTCCATAGTTGGAATATGCGTTAAAATCATATTTTATTTATTATATATGATAAAATAATTAATATAATATGGAATTTTACTATCAATAAAAAATTATATTTTTTATTCGAATGTAATTTATAAACAAATATATATTATATGTTGGAAATATTATTACCAATAGATAAATTTGTCACCATAACCTGTTGCTAAACACTTTATCCAACATATATATTATCTGTTGGTATAATTATAATTTCAACAGAATTATTTTATCTATCGCAAAAACATTTAGCGATAGAGTTTTTACCAACAGTTTAGTGATAGAGATATATATGTTGGTAAATCGTTTTACCAATAGAAAATGCACTTTTACCAATAGACAAGTCCTTATTGGAAAAGTGGAATATTTTGTAGTGTAGTACTTAACCAGTATCTATCCCAACATACCACATTGAACCAACTGAAATGAAAGAGTTGAAGACTCAATTGGATGAGCTTCTATAGAAAGTATTTATATGTCTAAGTGTGTCACCTTGGGCGGAATTAATTCTCTTTTCTAAGAAATATGATAGTTCAATTCACCTTTTTTTTGGCTACAGAAAACTAAATAGTGCTATGGTAAAGAAAAATTATCTCTTTCCACCAATTGATGATATGTTTGACCATTGGAAAGGGGAGTTTTAGTTCTCAATGATTGATCTTCGATCTGGTTACCATCAGTTAAGAATAAAAGAATCTGACATTCAAAATTCTCCCTTTAGAGCAGGCATGACCATTATGAGTATATTTTCATGCCATTTAATTTAACTATTCTCTTACAGTCATTATATCTTTAATGAACTCAATATTAAATATTTATCATGATAATTTCATGATTTTCTTTATGGATGAAATCCTTGTTTACTCTAAGATAAGGGAGGATCATGTGTGTCCTTTGAGAGAAGTTATGAAATTGTAAATAAATCACCGAACTTATGCCATATTTTCAAAATTTGATATATGGATTAGGGAAGTGATGTTATTAGGACACAATGATTTGGAACAAGGTATTCCAATTGATCATAAAAAGGTGAAAGCTGTTTTGACATGGGAGAAACCATGAATTGTTTTTAAGATTTAGAGCTTCTTGGGTTTAGATGTGTATTATCGCCAGTTTGTAAAAGACTTATCAATGATTTATTCTCTAGTGACTACTCCGAATCAAAAGGGAGTAATATTTTCTTGGGAATAAAAATGTCATATTTATTTTTTTGAGATGAAATGATTTTTGACTACTACAATGGTTTTGACTATTCAAGATTCTAACTAGGGCTATGTGGTCTTCTGTGATGCATCAATTTTAGGTTTGGGATTCATTATTATGTAGGGTGATCATGTTTTTGCTTATGGATCTCATCAAATTAGGCCACATAAGAAGAATTATCCAATCCATGACCTTGAACTTACACCTTTGATTTACACAATTATTATTTTTAAGCATTACCTTTTTAGATAAAGGTTTACCTTGTATTCCAACTACACGATATTGAGTTATATGTTCTCTAAAAAATATTTGAATCTCCTCTAGAGGTGTTGGATAGAATACCTGTAATATTTCCATATTTTCTTTGCCTATACCCCGAGGAAAGGGAATGTTACTGCCAATTCTTTGAGCAGGAAGCTTCCAACCCAGGTCATGAAAGAATAATAAGAGGAGTGGAACATGATGGATCTTTTCTAAAAGTTTCATATTGGACTCCCAGATCCAGGGATTGAGGTTTATGTGACCAATGATTAGTTTAAATCCTCACTTATCTGGTTTATCCTTTAGAAAAAATTGATTAATGATTAATTTTATAGCATTAGAGACTCTATTTATAGTGGGTAGATCATTGTTGAGTGGTCACTATCCCTGAAAGGTATTCTCTATTTTTGGAATTTATTTTCTATGATGCTAGTGGTAAGGAATGCTATGATGGGATATTTCCATAACCCTCAACGTCTTGTTCACCCAGAAAACATAAAGATGTCCTATGACATGCGACGTAGATTCTGGTGTCCAGTTTTGAGATAGGGAATTGTTGATTTTTCCTCTTGTTGTTATATGTACCAACAAGTCAAGGCCAAGAACTATAAACCTTCAGGTTTTCTTTATACACTTTTAGTGACAGTATGGAATTGGGATGAGATCTCTATAGACATTGTGGTTAGGTTTCTGCATACCCACAGAAAGAATAATGTAATATCAGTTTTGAACGAGATGATGATTAAATTATATCATTTTATACCCATTCATGATGCAAACAATGTGGAAGAGTTGGGAAATATCTATGTGAGAGAGATTATTAATTTTCATGGAGTTCTATCTAATATAGTCATTGAAAGAGATCCTCAGTTCACTTCTCTCTTTTAAAGAGGCCTTCAAGAGGCATTGAGATCTCATGTCCATTTGAGTATGACATAACATCCACTGTAAGATGGCCAAACAAAAATATCTATAAATTTTTTTGAGGACAAGATCACCTCCAACGTTTTGGAGTTTAGTGGGGCTTGGGATGACTATCCATGGTAGGTTGTGTTTTCTTATAATAATAGTTACCAGTCAGTGATCACAATTGATCCTTTCGAGGTCCTTTATGGATACCTATGTAGGTCTATGTTTTGTTGGTCAGAGATTGGTGAAAGTTACATGGATTGACCGAGATTTCTTTAAGAATCAACAAAAAATATTCATTTTATTCATCAGATAATGTTGAAAAAATAGAGCCAATATAAGTCTTATGCGGCTCTTCATTGTAGATATTTGGAGTTTTTATTTGGTAACCACGTGTTCTTGAATGTTTCACCACAATTGCTTTATCTAAGGGTTGGAAGGAATAGGAATCATGTTCCTCATTTTATATGACCTTTTGATATTGTGGAGAAGGTGGGAAATGTGGCTTATCATTTAGAAATTCCACCATAGATAACTTCGATACATAATGTTTTCCATCTATCTCACATATGGAAGTAGCTTTCTGATTCATCTCATATTATGAGTTGGAGAGATCTTGATGTCGATCCAAATTTATCTATGACTAAGAACATAATGATGATAATTTATTCTCAACCCAAGTCACCTCATGGGAGGATGATACCTTTGGTTTGAGTCCTATGGAAGCAAAATTCTGATTCTCATGAGATGTGGGAGATGGAGGCACTAATGAGAGACCAATGGCCTTATCTTTTTGACATGTAAGTCTTTTAATATTATTTATGGGGACATGACGTTTCTATAGTAGAGAGGATGTAGCATCATGTTACTATTTCCAGTTATTTATAATCCCCAATTTTTATCTTGCTTTGGTTGGTTTTAATTTTTTGTTTTTTGGGTAAAAATTTGTGAAATTTTAAATGTTATTGGGCTATGCATGATTGTAACACCTTTTTCTCAAATCGTGCTCCCTTTTAGTGGAAACCAAGAAAACCTAAAATGTGTGGGTTTGAATGGATATATCATGATTTCAAAAACAGCGTGGCCACCTCGCAGAAACCATGAAACTAGGAAGAAAGGGGCACACATTTTATCTAACCATACACTGCATCCCAGGAAACCATGCGTAAGGTATTTTTTAATCTAAAAATTAATTTTTAAAATTATGAAACCCGCTATTTTTTGTCCCCCAATTGGCCAGAATAACCTAATTGTAATTTATTCTTACATAGAGGATGTGAAGAGTTTTTTTTGGTCCCTTTAAACCCCTCTAGAAGAAAATCTAATCATACTGAATGTCATTTGATCTCTTTCTAGTAGGGTTTCTCTTCCTGTTCTCTTTCTCCCATTCTCTCCACTTTAATCCTGATAGTTTTATAGATCTATGCGTTTTTAGAGGATCTAATCCTATATATTTCATATCTTGAATCTAGTTTTGAATATAAGATCCTCATTTTCAAGATTATTCGATTGATTTTCCTAATTTGGGCTTTGTGTTGCGATATACTATAATCTCGAGGTAGGTGGTTCCTTTTATGATGGAAAATTTTATTAACCGTAAATTTATTGATTTAAATTCAATTAATTCATTAAAATTCATTTTATTTATTTCAATTAAATTTCTTTAAATTTGTTAATTGAAAAAACCAATTCTAGTGAATTGGGGATTTGGATTTAATTTCACATGGAATTAGGGAAAACCCCTAATTCCAATGAATTAGTGTGAGTTTATGAAATTGATAGAAAATGGTGAGAAATAAATTTATTAATATAAATTTGTGAAATTGATTCAATGAAATTTATTTTAGTTTTTTTGATGAAAATTTATAAAAATGATTTCGATAAAAAACCTACTGGTTTTTAATTGAAAAAAGGAATGATTTGATTAAAAACCTATGTATTGGGTTTTTAAAGGTAAATAATCATATTTGAAATGGAAGAATTGAATGATTTGTATTTTAAAAAATTTTAAAATAAATTTCCCATAATTGATTGTTATTTGAGAACATTAAATCTTAGGTATTTAGTGAGTTATCTGGGACAACACACTATTGATGATTTAAAATACCAACAATAGATATAAAATAGGTCACATCCTTGATGGGATGGTGATGAGTCCTCTTTGACCAGTTTCTAGTGTCCCATATCCTTGAAATATCATACCATTTAGTAGATAACCTTGTTTCTCATTGTTTTTGTATGAAATACATGCCATTATTTATAAACTATTTTACACATGCCTTCTAAATTAATCTAAACTATTTTATATAAAATGTTTTTTGAAGCCATTTGTTTAATTAATTTACATAATTTGAAATGTAAAGACTAATTTATTTTTAATACTCTTTTAAAATTCTAGTCAGGTTAATGTAATATTGAATGGGTTATATGTTTAATAAATTGTTTTCATATTATTATGGAGTCCTTAGTAAGACCCTACTTTTTTTTAGCTCACACCATACTTGTTCCTTCATGTTTTTGTATATTTTATTCTTCTAGGATCGAGCAAGGGTAAGGCGCCCCATAGAGGTTGTAGTAGCAACTAATCCATGGGCATGGAGAGTTGTGTTTGTTGGGACATGGGTTTTAATCATTTTTTATTCTACTTTATGGTTCCACTTTGGGATATTTATTCATGTTTGACTTTTGGTAAAGTTCTCCATATGGAGTTTTTATTGTATTCATAATGACTTTTTTATCTTTCTTTAATTATGTTAGTGGAAAATTTGTTACCACTTCAATAGTGTATGATTCCTGGAGCTAGTCACCAACCCATGGGCATTAAGAATTCACTTTGGTAAATTTCATGACCAGATTGATTATCTGTTTACCAAGGTATCTGGGATCATTCGTGATAGTTATGATACCATCATGATTACAACATCAAAATCATGTGTGATGTTTTAGCTGTAACATATATTATAATGAAAATATCCTATTTTAAACATTTAAAAACATTAATTAATGAAAGAAAATTTAATATTATGGTTTAATGGTTAATCCATCATTTTAGGATTTAAACCAACAAATATTATGATGTGAAAAAATGTATTTGATTAATATATTTTCTTTCATCACCATAATTTACATAAACTTCTTTACACATCTAGTTTTTTATCAAACATCATACAATACTTATATAATCCACAACAATCATCTTAAAATAGTTACCTCACCCATCTAAATCAAATTTTGATTCATTTCTTTTTTCAACTAGTCTATAACACTACTCAAACCATCCACGGCCTTTCTATGCAAAGATACCTTCATTTTTCCTTATCTATATAATCCATGATGTCATTATGGTCACTTTTATACTTGTTCCCTATATCATCCATATATCAAAATGAAAACATATAAATATAATTCCATGTATGATAATATAATTTATTATCCTTCACACTAAATGTCCCATTTATATTTTCAGACATTCTTTCATCACTTACTATAGTTTACAAATATGATTTTCATCTTAATAATTATCTATGCATCAATATGACTATTTATATCATCTTCTGTATAGATACCACATTATTACCTGTTAAAAATTATTCCAACAAATATCTTTTGATTACTTATCAATGATATCTCCCCTTTTTATTTTGATCATTAATTAAAAAATTTATTTAACTGATAGAAAATATAATATTAATTAACACCATTGATTATTAAAAAATAAAACATAAAAACTCTTGGTTACAACATTACCCCTAATTTATGTTGAAATTTATTCCATTAATCTAGGCATATTAATAATATGTAATCTATATATCTTCAAATATAATAGATATATCTATTTTCCTTTTACATTCAATTCAAGATTATAATAAGGAAACTGATTTAGGAACTTATTTTCCATTATTTATTAATAATATAGGAAGGATATTTTTAATAGAACTTTAAAAAATGTATCTCCTCCCTCTTTGATAATGAATATTTTTATATATTTAACATGGGGACTCTGTTACAACTTACACTCAATATTTACCCCTTTTAACCACTTATAACATTAGCGTTTTCTCGATTTTTTTAATACTTAAAAATAATTAACTAATTTTTTTATTCATTCTCCCTTAATTAAAATTTTACTATCTTTACGTAGATACATTCTTAAGACCACTCATTGTGTTACTATGGGATCTAATATTTCTTACAACATTATATCCACTCCTCAATTATTTTTGACAAATGACAATATAAGTTACAAAATATTTATAAAAAGCCCCACTTCTCCTACTTAGTCAAAAAACATGGTGTAGGTAAAATTTATTTGAGTAAAAAACATTAATTATGCCCATTAAACTCATTGAATTCCATAAAAATACATAAAATAAGAATTCAATCCATCTATGTATTAGAATATGATAATAATAACACATTCATATAACTATTAATTGAAAAAAAATTAAATCACAAAGAGTTTCATTTATACATGTTGTTTATTTTAAAAGATATTGAACTTGTGTATACTTATTTTTATAGAAGTTCTACTATTACGCTTTACAATCATTAATTTACATTTTTTGATAACTAATCATCATTTTTATGTTTATGTGAGGATTAAAACTATTCAAATTTAGGTTCCCACTCCCCATAATTTTCTAAGTCTAGTAGAAATTATATTTATAATATATACAATTAGATTCTAAGAATATTTAGGTTTGTTTAATTTAAAGATGATACAACATTATAAGTTAATAGAGAAATAAAATTATAAATCCTATTTTGATTTTTTTATTCTCTATGGGACTTATTCTATAAATATTTTTCCTCATGGTTTGAAACGAGTTTATATATACCAATTACCACATATTTTTTTAGTAATTTAGTTTTAAGGATCTTAATATTTCAGATTCATTAGTAATAAAAATACAATTTCTCTAACACTATTTGAAATTTAAAAATAATACTTTATAAGATATCAAATTATAGATTTAATTGCTTTATCCCAATTTGGCTTAACAAGATATTCTATATTTTTCATACCCATTAATTCAAATACATCACAAATAATAACTCCCCTTTAAATGTGAATCACTCTAACAATTATTTAGATAATTTAGTATATTGGGTTAGGGTTACTTCTGTGTAATTCATATATTTATGAATCAAGTTAGTCTTTGAGATAAAAAAATGTTCCTTCTAACTATTCTATATGCCATTATTTTTGTAAAAAATTGAGTGATACTAGTTGTACAAGTTTCTTCTACATTATATTAATTTCATTCCTCTATTTTAACTGTCATGGGTTCCCTTCACAATGTTAGAGTAACCCCATTGGTAAATATTTGTATTTTTAATACTTATTCTCTCCATTAATCACGATTTATTATCCATGTGAGAATAACTCCTTATGTTTTATTCACTCTCATTGAAGTGAAATTTTTATAACAATTTATGCATTTTTCTTATTCTATTTCATGACCATCACAATTACCTTAGAATTTTCTATCCATATAAAGTAATCCTTTAAGCATTAAACCATATTTTATTCATCATTGGTATCTTTATATTTTAGCCTCCACTATTTTTTTTGTTCTCTGCATTATTGTTGATTCATGTACTTATTCATTGGTGCAAGATTCATATTATATTTCCCTCTATATTTTAAATATTTTAATGAAAAAAATATTTTTTTAGAGTATATTTTTTCCCATTTAGATTCTATTATTTGTTGTTGTATAGCGATTACTCCCCTCTAGAAATGTTATATAACCTCTTACACTGTAGTAACCTTCTATATGTCCATGAGTATAAAAAAAATAAATACCTTAAAGTAAAATCATTCTTTATGTATCATTTACTTATATGAGATATTCTAAATAATTTACCTTCATCATTGTGTTTCATAACATCAATGAGAATATCCACAGTGTGTCTAGTAGCTCCAAAATAGTTATAAATTAATTCAATATTCTATTTATCTAGTGATTCGATATTTTCCTATTTTAAAACTCCCCAAAAAACCTACCATGAGATGTATTTACATATTTACCTTTCTCTATGAGTATTTATGATTCTCATAAAAGTCTATCATTCTTAAGTCTATCTCCTTTCATTGAGAACACATTTACGCAAATATTAGAAAATAAATTGTCCGATTTTTTCCTCTTATTAAGATGTGACATGAAAGGATATATTTATCTTGTTGTTCCTTCTCTTGGGAAATTTTTAGCAATATTCTATACATGTTCTCTAAGAAAGTCACTTTTCCATTAATTTTTTGTATTCATTATTACAATGGATTTTATCAAGATCAACTTATCATGTTGAAAAATCTTGTTAATTGAAATAAATTCTTATATGAATGAAAAATTAAGTCTATATATATTCTAAAAAAGATCAACCTTATATTTTATGATCTGGATCTATCCATAATGAAAATAAAAAATTATATAAATTTAAAAATAGTTATTTTTTCTACTATTTCACAGAAATCATAATTTTCTTTCAAATTAATTAGGAAATATTTAATTAGATATTTATAGGGATTTAAAAAGATAGTATTATACTAATTTTAATCAAGTAAACTAATCCCATTTACCTTAATATGAGTATTCATCATCACATGGGTTATATTATTTTTAATCATCCTCTTCTTTCCTTTTGATATATTTCATTTTACATTAATATTTTTATAAATATATCAAAATTTATTTTATATCATTTTAATTTATTTAATAATTTTAAAAAACCTTTTACAAGTCATATAGAGGGATTTATAATGTTCTATTATTTCATAAGATTTCCTTAAATCACATTTAATGTATCTCTTAATTCAAAAGATGTATCCCAATGAAGGGTTCCTTAAAATACCCTTTCTGTTATAGCACTAAAAAAATATTGTTACTCAATTTTATAATTTATGTAATTCCCTAATATTTTAGCACATATTATCATTTCAATAAATACTATTTTGAATAGATTTTTTCACATGAAAAACTGAACCAAATCGAACCATAACACATTTAATTTGGATAAATATTACTATTGTTATGTAGTCGATGAACTAAAATGTATAAACTGAAGTATCCAAAATTTAAAATATATTAAAAAATAAAAATATTAGGTAATTTTTAATACTAATTATTTACTAAAATTTAATTAGTATAGATAAATAACTAATAACATCATCCTATGATTAAAAATATATTTTTCTAAAAATTTATAATTTATAAACTGTATTTTTATTTTGAGAATATAAATATTTTAAGTTTTAGTAATGAAAAATTATATTTATAATATTGATAATATTTGAAAAATAATTTAATTAATAACTAATATAAAATAAGAATAAGAATAACTAATATCTAAAATTTTATTTTCTTATAAAAGCAGTTATTCCTTATATTTTATATTTCCATTTAAAAGATAAATTCCTTAAGTTTAGAATTTTAATATGAGTAAATTAACATAAATTTTAAATTCATCATATAAAAATTATCATAAGAGGAAATTTTGGTAGTCTTCAGAAAAATTAAATTTTTAGGCGAATAATGGGAAATAATATTTTTTTAAATACCGTGACATTTATGAAAACATTTAGATATAATCATTAGATAAATTTTTTTAGTGACCAATGATGTATTTTTTATTTAAAATTATACATTTAAAAATGTTATGTTAAATATATAGACCTTTATTTGAGTATTTAGAACCTAATATATAATATTATTTTCTAAAAACAGTTTTTATACATTATACATTTTTTTTAAAAAAGTTATGTTTTATAAAATAAATAAATTTAATATTATATAATGATTTTAATATTTTTTTAAAAAATATCCATATTATATAACAAGGTTAATATTATTTTTATTTATATAAATATGCTACCATTAGTAAAAAAAATTATATTAGAAAAAGTAAATTTTGGTAAAAGCAAAAACTAAGGAGAAAATGCCTACAAATGATCAGGAAATCTCTCCAAATATGTGTTGAATGGTTTGTTTTACCAACTTAATTTTCCTCTACATTGTTTCCCACTTTTGGATCCACATTAATTGAATAGTATACTGCTTATTACTAAAATTATTATCCCACACTTATAAAGGGTGATGTTTAACAACATGATTCTACTCACACCAAAAGACCCTTTGTTCCAAAAAATCCCTGGAGAAATACCTCCATAACACTCATAGAAACATTATATAGGATTTAGTATAATGATTGAGGTAAAAAATCATAACCCCCCTTTAAAATTTGTTTAATTAATTATTCTTCTTCCACATAAAATTATACTATAACATTTTAAAATAATAAAATATGTGAAATTAGTATATTGAAATATTATTATGTTTATTGAAGAATATTTATCAACCTTCCTCCCTTATTTATTTAAAAATGAAATTTTTTCCATATATAGGTACATACTATAATCTATATGAACTACATTATTTAGTTTTTATCACCTCCATACATGGATAATTATAAAAGTGTTTTTAATAAATAAAAATTACATAAATAAAATGTTTTGTATTATATAATGATAAAAAATATTATATATCCTTCTCATTTTGTAGAAAATGAAAACATCTTCTATGCGTACATACAGACCACCACCTCCATGTAATGATGTATTTAGTTTTCCATCACTATATTAAAAAGCTATATATAAAACATAGTTGATGAATATATATGATATAAATGATTTATATATATATGTAACCTGAATATGGATATAAAATTATGAAATAACAATTTATGATCATTACGAACTAATTCATTGTTATAAAAAAATTACTAGAAAAATGATCATCATGGATATTGTTCTGTCAAACCATGTCCATAGTTTCCTTGAAGTGAACACAGAGATGCATAAATGGTTGAATAATAATGATTTAAATATATTTTATGATCTTTTAGCAGTGAACATGGAATAAAATAATGGGTTTCAAGATCACTATTTTGAAACATGGGTTACCCAATTAGAATCACAACATTTGATTATGAAAATATCTGACAACTAAAATACGAATGTATAATAAATGATCATAACTAAATATTAAAAGTGGATAAATATAATAATATGTTTATTAAAATAGATATTTATATATTTATGTTTATTATAATAATGGTTAAATAATATTATTTTAATTCAACAACCAAGGTATGATTTTTCATCTCATATTTCTTTCTTTGAGAAAAGTTTTGTATTATGAACTTATTTTTGATTATATAGGGAATATGATGCTATTTAAAGTATTTTATAATTATTATATATTTATTAATGGTGTTTAATTTTTAATTTAAATATTTAACTTTCAATATATTTTATATCAAATTTTAGGAAATTCATAAGTATTTCCTCCTTACAATTTCACTTCATTGATATATGCTTCATATTCACTACATAGTTTCTATTTTATAAAATCACATGTGTTTTTTAATGTACTAGTAATGAAATTAATTAAATTCACCAATCCATATATTTTTAAACCTTTATTGGGGTTTTTATCCTAGAGGTAATGAAGTTGTAGGAGTTTATCATCTCAAATTTCTCACTTTGAGACATATTCCATATTCACTATTTATTTTTATTTTATATTGAATATAATACAAATGGATAAATTTTTAATAAAATTACCATGATTTTTAATATATTTTAAAATATATAATATGATATACCTTTTAATGATTTTACATTTGATAGGTAATGAAGTTTTAAGTGTTTTTTTCCAATCACATTTTTTTAAATTAAGATTGTTATCAATGAATTTATATCTAGGGAAAGATATTGTGAGATTTATATATAAAACCACAACATTATTCTTCTCCCCAAGTTATTAATTATATATTATATGAAATATTTCAATTCTATTTTCTTAGTAAATATTTATCTTATTTGAAACTTGTTGGTGAAATGGATCTCTTATTTTATATTAATAATTTTTCTATTCTACATCAATATTCATTAGATGATTTTATAGATGTCCTTATATATTTTTCTATAATTTATTGTGGTAATTTCCAATTTTTTTATGTTTAATAAAAAAATTTAAATAAAATATTTTAATGTTTTCCACATTAGTTTACTTTTTAAAAATATAAACAAAAACCACTTGTTAATGTTTTCCATGTGAACAAATTCATTTATAATCGTTATTCTTTATGATTATTCTTTTTCATGTTTTAAATTTTTTTTTTCAATTTTTTTTATTTCTTCATGACTACGAAATCAATAGGAAATATTTTAATTATTTTCAAATTTAAATGTTTTATTTTTAAAATGAAAGTATTTTTTAAATTAAATATTAAAGTTTTATGTTTTAATATTGAAATATTCATTGTTTTTATATCCTCTCAACAAACGATTTTGATATAATATTAATAGAAAAAAAATTCATTGCAAAAACGTTTTTTTGGTTTTAGAAGTGTGAATTTTTATATATTTTATTCAAGGTTATAGTGTTTATTTTTAATGAAATTTTTTATGATGTTATCTAGTATTTTTAAAAGGGTTTATTTCATCATGTTTTTTCCAAGTGATCTATCCAATAATATTAAAAATGATTTTGATCAATTTAAATGAATTTTTCATTCCTTATGTTATAGTTTGGATATGCACTTATCATACAATACAATATATTTCTTTAGATAGAAAATTATTTTTTCTATGAATGTCTTCGTCAAACCCATATTTTTTCCACAAGTGAACTATTTGATGTTTAAAATAAGAATGTTTTTATGCCCTATATATATAAATGTATAGGTTACTATTATTAAATTTTTGAGGATAATATATATATATCCCTATAATGAATCTATTAAGGATTTATATCCCTTGGGATTATGTATTAGTCAATGAGGGTATTTGTAGTCATCTTTTCTCAGAAACACTATGAGTTATTGTATTTATAACTATATATTCTAGAAAAGACTCTATATAAGTTTAAGTATGGTTTGATATACAAATAAAATAATGTATGTGAGTGTATGTGTGGTTATAAATTCCATATATAACTTTTAATTAGTGTAATTATAGATATTTCTATTCACAAAGACAACTTAAGAGTGTAGGTGTGGTATGTTATGCACATGAAGATTGTGCATGGTCATATTTTGAAATGGGTCAATCCTAAATGCCATGATTATATATGATTAACTTTATAAAATTTTCATTTTATATGATTATTTTATGATCCATGCCTCCTTTTTATTATCTCGTGTTTTTTCTCTCTTATTTCCCATTATATGATTGTTCATTTGAGTTTACATATCCTTATAGCTTGACTTTGGAAATTTAATATTATTCCCTAGATTTTTTAATAATATGTTTCTCTAGTTATCATGTAATCTCAAATTATTATGATCTAATACATCAATAAATATCGATAATATTTTCCCCTAACATGAATTTGATCTCACCCCTTTCTTATGTTTTCCTTTTCCTAGGTTATTAATACTAGAATAACCTTAGAGATATCAAGAAGTGGTTCTAGTATTGAATAATTATAGAGGAATGTTCATAATAATTTTTTTATTTAGATTATCTAAAATTATATTAAACCTTTTGGATCTGGGGATGGTATGATTATTGTGAGATTTAATGATTAATTATTGTAAAATTTATGCAAATGTTTGTCAAGTCATCTCATTTCGCGTCGTAGTCAGTTCCAAATTATGATTTTTTTGTAATGATCCTCAGAGTGTGTGTTTGGGGTGATATAATATACTAATTATGTAATAATTTTCAGATTTATATCATATTATATATAAAATATGTCATGGTCACAAGAAGACTATATATTGAAAAAATATATTTTAATCACCATTAAAATAAGTACAACAAAAAATAAGACACCTCATCAATGAGTCCATATTTGTAATAAACTCCAAAATTTATTTGATAGATTAAAATCCATGTTATAACCATAAGGTAATTATTTTAGCGACCCAATATTTTCAAACATAGATATTACATCTTTTTAGATGAATATTCATTAAATTACACAAATACAAAACTAAGGTTTGTAATTATATAGTGCCTTTGGAAATAGTCAAACATAGAAAACTAGTTCATGAAATATCTACACTATCTCACAATTATTTCTTCATGACTATAACCTTTTTTTTACATATCATAGTTAATATCGTTCTTCATATACTGGGGGAAGGAAACAAATGAAAAGGGTGAGACAAGATGCTCAGTAAGTGAAAAAATGGAGATAAAATTGACTACATAAGAAAAACATGAGATTAATGGAATAAGAAAATTATCATAACATTGGAAAATTATACCCTGGATAAAAAAAATTAATCTAGATTCAATGAATAAACCATGGTGGTTCATAAGATAAGAATCATCAAGGAACCTGAGCCAAGTGAGAATAACATTGGTATAAGACATCAAATTGTGAAATACACAAAAGCATAAAAAATCATTTCCTTAGTAGGGAATTATCTTTTACAAAACCATTATAATTTAATGGGTTCAATCCCTAAACCATCATAATAGTCAAGGTTCACCCCCAAGAGTATCATAGTGGATAGGGTCCCTTACTAGATAAGGTTCACTCCCCATTCAAGTATTATTTATCTCATGAGATATCATTCATTAACCAATGAATTGAAGGTATATATAAAAAAAACCCTCACATAATGAAAATAATACAGATGCGTACCGCAAAAACATTACTCACTAACCATACAATTACCCATGAAATGGAACGGGTTCCATAAATATTTGATCATAGCATCACCCATGGAAAATAATAATTTTTATAAACATCATGCCAACAATAACATAAAAAATAGAGAAATAATAAAGATGGCATCCTTGGGTAATATCCCTAGTAAATCATAAGTAACAACAAATAATGTTATCTTATATGGAAAATAATTGTTGGAAGGATCACTAAAAATAATTCTTGAGGAAAATATCCTTTCTATTCTAAAATAATATTTTTAAACAATTTATTCAATTAAAAGAAAAATATTTTCATTAAAAATAAAATTTTATGATTGTAATGGAATATTTTATTTAATGTGGTGTCATGATTGTTAAAAAATCCACTCATTTCATATATAGTAAAAAATATTCCTTCTATATTTTTTGTTGGAGAAGTCACAAAAAACCTCATTTAGAAAATGAAAAAAGATTCCCTTTAATTTTTTAAAATGTAAAACACCGGTTAAAATGAATATAAAAAATAGAAAAAAAATCAAATAATTTTTAGAAAACATGAACATGCAATAGAAATATTACCTAATAGAGACTTAAGCAATTACAAATAATGATGGGATTGTGAAATAAACCCTTACCTCATGTCTCAAAATTCCACTATTAATGTTAAAAATCATATATAATAAATATGGATCTATTATAAAATTTTTAAATAACCATATATCTATCATTACATGTATGATTTATTTATAACATCTTATCACCCATTTATGCATAATTTATTTTTAAAATCATTGTTCTAGGTGATAACTGCTTTGTCTTCCAAGAATATTTCATTTCGGTATTCCCGATCCATATAAATTGATCATAGTTCCATAATATCAATAATGTAAATAATTATATATATAAATTATATATATTTAAAATAATTCATAAAAATGAGAGATTTAAAAACTAATTACATGGTTCCTGGAGAGGATAGGCCATACGTACACATGAACGTTATTTCTATTTTTTATTTGCTGAAATGAAAGAAAAGTAAATGATAATACACATTTACCAAATAATTATTATTTTACAAACACACACACACACACACACACATATATTCAAAAATTCATACTTATTACCATTTATGTGAAATATAAATGAAAAGAAGATCATATCACTTCGTGAATACCGTATTCCTTAGGTATGCAAGAGCGATGTTACCATTTCCCAAAATATTAGATGATATAAAGGTAGACATGATATTATTGTTCCAAAAGTATAATTATGTCATAAATATCATACAAAATTATTAATACCATCATAATTCCCATCCATAAAATATGGTGATGAAAACTGAATTGTATAGCTATGTGCAGGTGGTAAGTCATGTGTATGCATGAGCAATACATTCATTTCTTATTTGATGGGAAATTAGTTTTATAATGGTGTTTTTATAATCATACTAAAATTTTAGAATATTTAGGATATTTAAGTTTTTATTTTATCATGAATATCATATATATAGATGAGATAAATAAGACTAGAAAAAGAAAGTGGTCAGTTAGAGTGATTACCTCTTCTCCGAAATGACTTCTTTAGATCTCCTCTAAAGGGCTATAGGGTTGGTATTTTAGAAATACCAACACACATGTAATGTTTATAGGGAAGTGGACAAAATAATTTTGTAGAGTTGGGTATATATAAAAGGTATAATGTGGTGTAATTTCGTGAAAGATTAAGTTCCCTTTTATTATTGAGGTTAGGGTAACTTTTGGGATTTAAAAAATATTAAAATACAATAAGATTATTCTTGAGACAAATGATAAAAAATGGACTATAAATGAAAAATTTATGACATTTTTAAAATTTTATTATCCTATTTGTTCTTATTTAATATATTTATGATTTTTAAATATTTTAATAATATATCAATTCCATAAAATATCATTATTGTCAATTTTGTTACTATTCGTTACATTGACATTCAAGAAATAAAGAAAACATGTAAAATTTAAACAAAATATTTTATTATATCATAAATATGTCATGGTCATTTATAAAATTCATTTATATCTTTAAATATCTCAAATTATGTTACTTTTAATATTTTTAATATCATTTATTTTAATTTTCTCTTAATTCAAAAATTACTACATCAGTATTGTGTTTGTTTTTAAGGTAATTATTCAATTCCTAAAAACTCTAAATAAATTAAAATCATTATTATTATTTAATTAGTCAAAAAATTAATATTATTAATAGTTTATAAATTCATTTTTTCACTACGTGAAGACATAATTGACTTTAAAACAAAGAGAGTGATGTTTTGTCACTTCCGTTAGTTTAAATTAAATAAAAGCCATTTTATTTGAAAAGTATACATTGAATAACTAAATTTAGAACCATTTGTGTTTATGGTTGAATTTAATTTATCCATTAAAAATTTGGATGAATATGTGTGACCTTATCAATTAGTTTTAACCTAGAATTACCCGATTTACCCTTTACATTGAAGATAAATATTACCATTGTTACCATTAATATTGACCAAAAAAACAAAAGAATATTAATTAAAAAATATGAACATATTGATTATAAATATTTAAAACTTATTATATAATTCATTACATATAAATGGTAGAAATTAATTTTAATATAAGTTCTCAAAATGTGACCAAAATGATTTTTTATGGAAAAATATGTTTTAGGAATAAAACTGTTTTTTTATATTCTAATGCTTAGAAAAATATTTTAAATGTTTAAAAAATATGATAAATTAAATAATATATAAATTTTAATAAAATTATCCACCAGTATGGGTTAATTTAAAATATTTTTATAAAATTCATTGTATTCTTAAAATAATTTTTCTTTCAGAAAAAATTAGCTCCAATTTTTATTTTTAATTATAATTTTGAATTTATTTTATAAATTTATGAACCATATATTTTTTTATAATTTAGTTATAATTATTTATACCTTATATTATAACTTCAAGGTGAAAATGTAACCATACTATTTTTATAATGTTACGCGGTTTGTTTAAACTCATTGTTGCGTGCAACAAAAAGAATCGAAAAAACATAATTATTTAAAAAGAAATATTTCATATAAATATGAGGGAATTACATTATACTCCGAATTAAAATGAAAATTTCCCTTGAATTTCATCATTTGGATACAAATTGACGAGGATAAATCTAATGTATCACATTCTTTGGTTCCCACATATCTTCCTCAAATTGATGGTTCTACAACAAAACTATAACAAGAAGAGTGACCTTATTTTATAGAATATTATCTATATGATACAAAATATATACTAATTGTTATTCTTAAGAGAGATCTTTCTCTAACTATATGATCATTGATTTTATTACATGTGAAGGATTAGGTGTGTAGTTCCTCTAAAGAGATACATGGAACACATCATGAACTTGAGAGAGATTTAGTGGAAGCACTATTCGATAAGCTACAATCCCAATACAACTAAGAATTCAAAAAGGAGTAATATAACTAGGTCTTATACTAGAATTATTTTCATATATCATCACCCTATTCCAAGTATATATTCACATGAACACCTTGTCATCCACTTTAAACACTATATCTTTCAAACGATTGCTAGCATTGCATTTTTGATGACTCTAAGACACTCTTATATGATATTGAAGGGATACAAAATTTTTGTATATATTCCCATTTAAATCATGTACCAATAGCTATATTTATCTAACATTATTGTATCATGTTTGAGTTCCATACTTATTACCACAATGTGATTCCTATTGATAAATTTTAATTCTACTGTGAATGTTATTATTATCAAAAAATTGTACACAAGGAAGGTGTTGATCCCAACCATCTTTTAAATATATAGAGAAATATCTCAAAATTTATTCTAGAGTTTGAATGGTACTATTATTCTGAACAACTTTCTAGGGATTATAATCACTGCTTAAACATAACTCAATATCTAGAGCCTATTTAATACATTTCCAGAACATCAAGGTAACCTATGGATCTCGATCAGATATAGTATAAAGTGGTAATCCTTGAAATCTTACCACTTCCTTAATATATATTAAAGAATACTTATCAATGATTGAAAAGGGCTTCTGAACCCTTCGGATGCACCTTCCTCACCGGTGACGACGACGGATCTTATGCCGAACCCTCCCCCCTTGGTGGGGGAGGGGGAATTGTCGTATCAGGGGAGAGTGAGATCCTTCAAGCTGTTCTCCAATCTGGACTTTCTTCCTTCCTTTCCGAAAATTTCTCTTAGCCCTAAAGTACCTGATTTCGTCGATGGTCTTCCGAATCTACCTCTTTCGTTATCGAAATTTAAGGAATCATCGGCTTTGCTGAATATTACCCTGGTGGTGCGGTTCAAGTACAGAAGGCCTTCAGTCGACGAATTCGACCGATTTGTCTTCGGAGCTTGGGACCTTCAGGAACGTGCGGTGGTGGGGTTATTGGATAGTAAGCAGTTCCTAATTAGGTTTTAATCGGAGGCTGATTTGATTCAAGCCTGGTCAAGGGTGCCGCGAAATTACAACGGATCCCGTTTCATGCTCTTGCGTTGGTCTTTCGATCTACATATGAATCGGGATCCACCTTCCATGGCGGTTTGGGTAAGCTTCCATAAACTTCCCTTAAAATTTCAGAACCCGTCGATTATTCATATGTTGGGTAATATGGTCAGTAGATACCTCTTCTCTGATAGCCGTACTGAGGCTGTTTGTCACCCTGTTAACCCTCGGGTGTGTGTTGAGATGGATACATCCCGCGTTCCCTTTGAGTTCATCTGGATCACGATTGGTGAGGAATACCGCTGCAAACAACGGGTTGTGTATGAGAATTGGACTGACTTCTACGGTTCTCACAAGAGGTTGGGTCACACCGATGAGTCCAGTCATGTAGGATCTCGTGCTCAAGTGATAAGGGTTCATACTAGTGGGAAGGCTGCTATCTTGAGCGCTGTGGAGGGCTTAGAGAGAAAGTCAATGGATCTCTGTGTGAAAGGGGTTCTGGCTCAGACTTCTGTAGGACCTGCTGTTGGAGGGAGAGACTCTCGAATGGATGAAATAGATGGGGAGGCCTCTGCCCCTGGACATCGGAAGGTCTCCTTTGATGAGGGCGTCTTTGCTGGTTCTTCATGTTCTGGTAATCCTAGGGAGAAGGAGTTGAATGGAGGGCATACAGTCGCTTTGGAACCAGAACAGGTGGGCGCTGTCTCAGGATCTACTTTTGTGGAGGTGTCCAACAGGGACAGGGCCAAGGCTGTGAATTGCCTTGATTATATGGCCAGGCCTTTTGTACCCATAAGTAACAGGTTTGAAGGACTTGATGTGGACCGACTATCTGAGGGTCGAGAGGAGGATGTTTGTGCATGATTTGATGGGGAGGTAGAGGTCTTGGGAGACCTGCAGACTGTTTTCCTGGAGAAGGAGAAAGGTGCAGGCCATGGGGAAATTCCGAATAGTGGTGCAAGGTCTCTTTGTCTAGTTGAAGGTATCGATCAAAGGATGGGGGAGGGAAGCAATAGGAATGTCTATGGGCCTTTGGGTCAAACTGTTCAAGTGCAGAATGATATTGATAATGGTATTGTCTTGGAAGATTATGTTGCTGAGGGTAAGGGGATGGACCCAGATTCTATGGATGGGGAAGATGTTATCTCTACTGATCAGGAGCCGAGGCATATTTCGGAGGGCACCAGGTCTCCTTTGAGAGATCAGGCCAGGGAAGAAAGGGAGATGTCTGGGCAAGGAAAGGAGAACTTGAGTCCTGTAAATTGTTCATACAGTGAAATTGTCCAAAAGGGGAATTAGAAGGTATCTGCTGGGGGAAAATCAATACCTGAAATGCTGGGAAGGAGGCCACGGAAGGATTATTCCTATCTTCCACGGCCGATGCAGACAAGGTCCGCCTCCAAACAGAATGGCAGAGTGGTTCTGGCGGTCAAGAAGTGTAGCGGGATTAAGAAGGCACCCCCTGATATGCGGGTTCTTGAGAATCTCCGGAATCGAGTGCAAAGTGCAGGTTTTTGGAGACATCCTGAGTGGGAATCGGCTACAGGGGAAGAAGAATCCTGCTTGGGAGTCGGGGAAGAATATGGGTACTATGATATGTGACTTCTTGTTTTTTCTCTTGTTGTTTCTGCTTGACTGTCTTTTTGAAGTGTTGAAGTGTTTGTGATTTGGTCTCGGGTATGCGGGTTTCATGACTGCCATTGATGACATTGTGAGTTGGTCTCTAGTATGCGGGTTCTTTGACCGCCGTTGATGATGTTGGATCTTGTTTGTATGGTTACCGATAACCCATAAACCAGCTTTTTAGAAAATGAAAAAAATGGATTTTAGGTATCAAAGGTTGAAATATTATCTAGTCATAATGAAATGTTTTGAATTCATAAGTTAATCGACTATAAACAATATAGAATTAGGGTCTTTAGATGTTTTGGGGAGTCTAACGATATAATCCACGATGATCTTTTTCAATTTCCATTTAGGTCTAGTTTATGGCTACAAAATACACATGAATGTATTTCTATCTCCGTTAAATTACTAAATAACCGTTCATTTAGAGAAATATACCATAATATCACTCTTTATGCCATCCCAATAGAAAAACACATCAATGTATCTATACACATATCTAATTCTAGTATAAATATATAATGTTGAACATTGTACCTCATCCAATATCTTATTCTTCAAATATGGTTTGGGTGGGACACACACATGGTTTCTAAACCTTATTATTCCATTACAACCAAGGCTGAACTCAATAACATTTCAAACCTTATATTATATCTCTAAATCATCCTTTTTCAACTCTATAGTCATTACATGGATATATGATTGAAAATTCATTTGGAAATATATGATTTCTCACCATCCATTAAGATTTATAGATCTGACTTTTGTATATCCATAAATATTGGATCATTTTTTATCCTCATCATAGATAAGATATCATGATCCATTTGACTCAATACATCTTCCACCTTGTTCTATTTATAATGGTTGTAATGTTTTGATTATTCATAACCCTTAATTAGCTTCATCCATTTTCTATATTTCATGTTCATCTCTTTTGAGTGAAAATATAATTTAATTATTTTTGATAAGGATATTTGTCACACCATTCTACATATATTTATTGCCTCTATGCATTTAATGAAAAAATTACCAAAAATAACACCAAATCATGTGTTGGTTTATATTTATTAGGGAACTTAAATTGGTGTGATTCATAAGCTATCACCGTATCATTCTTCATGAGAACATATACCATACCCTTCTTTGATTAATAACTATAGATCAATAACCTTTCTCTACTATAGGGATTTGTGACCATAGGTGGACTGAACCACCTTCTTTTTAGCTCTTTGAAATTCTCTTCACATTCCTCCCTCCATATGAACTTATCTCCTTCCATATTCAACATGTTTAGTGGATTAGATAATATTGATAAATATTTAAGAAAACATAAATAATATCCAACTAAGCTTAGAAAACTACATATTTCAGTCACCATAGTCGGTTTATTTAATTTATCAATAACTTATGTCTCTGAAGGATCTACAAGTATACCCTCACTTGAGATTATATAACAAAAAAATGAAACCTTTTGGAACCTAAATTCAATATTGGTAAATTTTTTAAAAATATTATTCTTCATCAGCTTCTTCAGCATAATCGTTATTTGATATGAGTTATCTTCCTCGTTAATTTCATATAAACGAACATCGTCTATAAATACTACAAAAAATTGATTAAAATTGTCCCTAAAGATTATATTCATTAAGTACATGAGGTTAGAGGGGGAATTCATTATACCAAAAGGAATCACTATAAATTCATAGTGTCCATACCTTGTAAAAAATTCTATCCTAGGTATACCATCCTTCTTGACCCTCATTTGATGATATATGGAATGAATATCAATCTTGGAAAAGTATTAAGCTCCATGTAGTTGATCAAATAATTCATCAATACTATTAAGTATATAGTTTTTCTCAATTTTAATTTTTTTAATCTTATGATAATCAATAAAAGATGAATTGACCCAACATTATTATTAATAAATAATATATGTTCACCCCAATGTGATTCACTAGGGAGTACGATTATTTTATCAAGATTATCTTAGAGGTGCATCTTCAATTCTTACATCTCAATTTATGAAATTCTATATGGAGTATCTAAAATTGTCCAACTAGTAAGTTTGATATCTATAAAAAAATCTACCTAAAGATTTGGTGGATGACCTGAAATTATTTGGGAAATACATTAAAAATCTCCCCTAAAATAGGTGTATCCTTAATGTTGAGTTTATAACCAACCCTCTAAGATATATAACATTCATGTATAGGAATTAAGACCCACAATATGGAAGAAATTTCCATTGTATTTTCATATTATTTTTTTCATTGATAAATTATTATAGGTTCATTCAGAGTATGAAATGTGAATTCTATTCCTTGGTATTAATATGGGCTCAATATAGATAAATAAAATCCATTACAATAATTAAATCAAATTCAATTAAAGGGTGAATAAAATTATTTATAGGAATCACCAACCAAAAAATTTCAATCCAAGTAGAAATATGAACTTGATATGTAACCATTGATCCATTAGGAGTTTTCAATTATAACTAAACATCTAACAGTTGAGGTGAACTGGTGATATTCATTGAAAATTAATTTGAAATAAAAGAGTGGGTGGATCCAGAATAAAATAAGACATTACCTATTCTAGAGTGAATGATAAGTGTACTATTAACCATGAAACTTTTACAATCAAAATAGGAATTCGTGATCACATGATATTTCCCTTATTCTTTGGAATTAAGAGGTCATTGATGATGATCATAAAAAACCATCACATTCATGCACTGATCAGAATATTTCCTATAGTCCTTGAATTTGTAACATTGAATAATGGGTGGTTCATTTTGTAGAGATTTATCTCTATTCATATAATTAGATAACTTCTTCTAATAAACTCACCATTAAATTTCTAGATTTATTTTATTTCCATACATGAAATATTTACCAGTACCTTTAAGTGAATTTATCACATATTTCCTTCCACATTATGAGAGTACTATAAATATAATCATCATTTATCTAAGGATTTAAAATTTTTTTGATTCCATTTTGTTTCTTATCAAAACTATGAGATTTATTGGCAACTCCACTCTCTGTATCCACCTTAAGAGAACACATCATAATTTATTTTTAGTTACCAATGTCTCGTATAACTAAAGCCTTTTTGAGAATTGGGTTTAGGCCACCAATGAATTAATCAATTTTACTTTGATAACTAATAACTAAACTACAATCATACCTTGCAAGACATTCAAAATTTTCCTGATAGGCACAAACATATTTTTCATCCTTTTATTTTGGTTTAATAAATTTATTTTCCATCATATTATATAGAATATGAGGGATGCACTCAATGAGGAATATACCCATAAACTCATAGAATTACATAGATTAAATTTCTTCTTCCCACATATTATAGTTGATAAGATTCCTCCTTGGATATACATTTACTTAAAACAAATAAAAATCAAGGAAAACGTATTCATGAATTGATAATTGAAAAAGGAAAATATTTTATCAAATATTTTGATCTATTTATCATCCAATAGTGGATGATAATTTCCACTAAAAGTAGGTGTATGTTTCCAAATGAAAGATTAAATATAATGTTGTTACCTCCATTGATTATTTGGAAACTAAGAATTATTTATATCTTGAGAAAGTTTCATGAAAATGGAATAAAGATTCTTCATTCTTTCTCCTATAACATTCATCTGATTAGGAGGACAATCATGGCCTCGTCCATCACATTCAGCATTAACATGATTCTTTTGGGATCCATACACTTACTAAAGACAAAAATAATATTTTTAGAGATAATAATAATATTGGAAAATGAAATAATCATGAAAAATACTTCATATTACATCTTAATTATGACACTTTATTTTATGAAACCGTATGTTTAACCTAGGTATTTCATAATCATTATTGGAATATTAGGATTTTATCCTCTATATAAACTTGTACATAATTTTTTTCATCATAGATTCCATTATTTTACTAAACCTATCCTATTATACCAACTATAGCAACCCGGTTTTCTCATACGTAGGTATTACATATTTTTATATGAATGTTCATTAAAGTACACAAACAAATGCCTGAGAATCATAATTATGAAAACCCTGATCTTTTATTACACAATTAAACATAATTTATTACATAAACTTCACTTGATACCACATAGAATATTGAGAGGTTTAGTTTCTTTGAGTCTTAGGATCATTACATAACAACTTAAAACATGAAATACAACATCTTTATTGAAAAACTCCTTTACAATACAACTACATTCCCTCTTACTTAGCATTGCATGGGATAACCTAAGGACATGCATAATAAAAGGGTGAGATATAAAGAACAATAAGGGAATAATCATGGAATAAAATGAGGAATAAAATAAATGTTAGACAATAGGAATATCAATAGAGAACAAGAGAATCATAAACATAAAGGTATGATAAATCATGATAATCATATCATGGAAATGTGGCAACAACACTTAACATGGAATTTGCATGAGCCAAGGATCATTTCACATAGAGCATGATTAAAACCTCATTGCACGTGAATCACGAGTAAACCCTCATTGCACTTGAATTAGCATGAGTAAAAACCCATTTAAAATGACGTATCATGATACTATACTTTATCCAATGCATTGGAGCGCTATCAGAGCACACTTTTCTTAAACATTTCATCTCATGCATAAGTGTGCCACATGGATCATAAAACATTGAATAATTTAACATAATCATTTATTACATGATAAAGGAATGTGAAATAAATACTTAAAACTCTTTAAAAAATAAGTATATGTGTATAAAGGTGAATACACTTGATATAGAAATGGACATGGTATTCACTACACTATGACTTTGGCTTGGAAATACGCGGTGCAATTTCGACAGCATAACGACATGACATAAGAACTCATAAAAATGGTTTATGAGAGAGATAGGTGTGTCTAATCATATTTACATGACATAGACAGTAATGGGGTCATATATATACATGTCCCAACAATTGTAATGGAATTTAGATTCATGATACAAAAGAATTGCTTGAATGTAAATGAGGAGAGGGAAATTCCTTTTGGAATTTTGGCATAGTAACAGGTGTACCTGGGAGGCATTTAATGAGAGAGAAAGGGGTCTACCATCATTCAAACATAAATAGGGCAGTATGGGTGAGGTGTGAAACTATACCCCAACATTTATAATTTAAATTAAAAGGGAATAACAAGTTAAAGAAAATTGGACAAAAATGAGAAAGGAAGAAAACCTTTACTTGGAAGTGTGCTTACAAAGGCTTGAGAGAGGCTTGTTGGGAGCTTGGGGAACCTTGGGAGGATTATAGAGAGAGGAGGGAAGATTTTGGACGAAATCCAAAGTCTTTGAGTAAGGATGAAGTGGGATCTTGTGTGGGTTTATATAGGAAAGGTGAGGGAATTATTTATTATTTAGGTTTGGGACACCTCACGTTAAACTAATCCAAACCACAAACCGTCCCATGGTTTTTGCCCATGGTTTTTGGAAAAGGTAATTGGAAAACAATATTTTATAAGGACAAAGTCCTAACTTCTTAAAATAATGGGGTTTCTTATGTGGAGGGGAGTCACACTCCCAAGGAAAACAATTTAAAAAGACAATATGTTTAGTAAGTCTTGAAGGGTCCATTAATGCTTTGTAAAATAAGTCAAACAAACCCCAAATCACCTTATTTTAATGGTAAAACATATATTGGCCTAATATAAATCTTATAATATTTTATCACATCACTATTGGGTCATTATGATGTCATAAAACACATTATATATTTAAACTGTATTTAATTTTTACCCAAAAATTTGACTGTCTTAGAAAATTATGAAAAATTCACCATTGGATAATTTCGAAGTCTTGATTCTAGAAATAATATTCATTTTATCTAAATAATTTTCTAAATATGTTAATTTTCACTTTTAAAATAAAATCCGACATTTATAAAAAATTCATGGGTTTTGACAAAAATGGATTTCCAACCTTAATAAAAATTACAATTGAATTCATAAAATTATACAATCATTTATATTTAATAAAAATTAATTTAATAAAAATAATAATATTTTATTAACATATTATTTAATTCAAAAATTCATTAATTCATCAAAATGGATTTCTTAGTTGAACATTAAATAAAAATAATATTTGTGCTTTAAAAACTATTTACAAGGCAACAATAATAAAATGAATGTATATTCATTGTTATATACAAAAATAATGTTTATAACCATAGTTCTAAGGTATTGATACATAACCCCTTATAACACCTGCATAAGACCGAAGAGTAATGTGTGTGATGGTGACAGACTCTTGGGGTGGCATAGATAACATTTTCATGGGTGGTAATCTCTATCAACTTCCACTTCTCTAATTGGTGGTCCCGCTCGAGCTTAACATATTCAAGCTTGGATTAGGCTTGGTCAAGAGAAAATACCAAAGACGCAACCTCCTTTCTGAGCTCTAATAAATGGGCTTTGTATGGGGAAGGTATACTGGATGAGGCCATCACTTCCTTTTTCTGAGTAAATTGGATTCGTTAAATCCCTATATTTATACTAATCATGTGATAACTTTTCAACAACTATATTTCCAACAGTCACAATTCTTAACATAAAACCAAATAATTTGACATTTTATATAAACATTTGACATAAAGATATATTTAATTAGAACAAGAGGGATTTCTATTAAAGAAAGTTTGGGTCATTACAATCTCCTCCCCTTAAGAAATTTCACCATAAAAATTTCCTTTTCCCACAATAAATCAAATGTGGGTAACTCTGCTTCATCACTTCCTCCAATTCCTACGTCGCTTCTTCAAACTTGTGGTATCTCCACAACACCTTGATGAGGGGCATTGTCATATTTCATTGAACCTTTCTCTACGGTTTAATATCTTCACATATTGCTCCTCATAAGAAAGATCATACTATAACTATACCATCTCTGAAGAGAGTACATGTGAAGGGTCCGATATGTACTTACTTAAGAGGGATACATAAAAGACATCATGTACTTTTTCCATGGTAGGTGGAAGTTCTAGTCGATAGGCCACATTCCCGACATGATCAAGAACCTCGAAGGGGTTGATGTACCTTGGACTTAACTTCCCTTTCTTTCTAAACCTCATGACCTTCTTCCATGGAGATATGCGTAGAAATACCATGTCTACAAATTTAAACTGAAGATCTCATCCACAGTTATCTTCATAACTCTTCTGTCGACTCAGTGCTGCCTCGATATGATGCTAAATGGTTTTCACCTTCTTCACCATTTCTTCGACTATTTCTGGTCCAAGCATCTTATGCTCATCGACCTCATCCGAACACGCCGGTGTTCTGCACCTTTTCCCATAAAGGGCTTCATATGGTGCCATTTGGATGATCGAGTGAAAACTGTTATTATAGGAGAACTGAACCTGAGGAAGATGTTGATACCATCCTCCTTTAAAGTCTATTGATCAACCTCTCAATATGTCCTCATGTTTTTGGATAGTCCACTTGGATTGGCCATCATTTTGAGGATGATAGGACGTACTGAAGTTTAGTTCAGTATTCAGATCATGTTGAAGACCCTTCCAAAACTTAGAGGTGAATCTTTGATCTCGATCGGACATAATAGATAGTGGTCCTCCAGAAATCCTTACCACTTAATTGATATATATCCATGCCAGTTGATCCAATGAGAAATCCTCCTGAATAGCAATGAATAGTACATCCTTTGTAAGACGATCCACAACAACCCAGACTACATTGTTTCCTTTGGATGTCTTCGGAAGTCTGATGATAAATTCCATGATGATGTTCTCCCATTTCCATTTTGGTATGGGCAATGGTTGCATTATCCCCTTAGACTTATGCCACTCTACCTTCACTTGTTGACACACCAGGCACCTTGATGTATATTCATCAATCTCTTTCTTCATATTATCCCACCAATAATTCTATTGGAGATATCGATACATCTTTGTGTTTCCTGGGTGAATAGAGAAATTTGAACTATGTTCATCATCCAAAAGATCCTTCTTCAGCTCTAGACTTGATGGAACACATAGTATTTTACCAAATCTCACAATTCCTTATTCATTAACATTAAAATCCGAGGATTTCCTTTTTCTGATAGCTTCCAACTTTTCCTAAATTCCCACATCATCCTTTTGAGAATCCTTTAACCTTTCTAAAAGTAACGGTTGAACAATCATTTGTGAAAGGATTGATGATATTCCCTTCTTTATGATTCCCATGTCTATATTCATAAAATCTAATAAGATTGGATCCTTTTAAGTTCTAATGAATGATAGAATTGCTAGGTCCTTTCTACTTAGGGAATCGGCCACCTTGTTCGCTTTCCCAGGGTGGAAATGGATTGATCAGTCATAGTCTTTGATCAGATCTAACCATCTTCATTGGAGGATGTTCAACTCTTTCTGTGTGAATATATAATTGATGATTTTGTGGTCTGTATATATTTAACACTTCTTTCCAAATAGATAATTCTGCCAAATTTTCAAAGTGAAGATCACTGCATCCAACTCGAGGTCATGTGTTGGATAGTTCTGTTCATGAAATTTCAATTTCCTTGAATCATAGGCAATGACTTTGTCATTTTTCATCAACACACATCCCAAGCCCTTCTTTGAAGCATCACTGAATACCAAAAAAAGTTCTCCACTTGTGGGTAAAGTGAGCACAGGTGCACTGATAAGCCTCCTTTTCAACTCCTTAAAGCTTTCTTCGCATTCATAACTCCAAGCAAAATTTCCTCCCTTCTGAGTTAGCTTGGTAAGAGGGTTGGACAATCGTGAGAAATTTCTCACAAATCGACGATAATATCCATATAACCCCAAGAAACTACGGATATCTATTACCGATGTTGTCCTCAACCATCCCTCAATTGCAACTATTTTGGAGGGATCCACAAATATCCCATTTCTTGTGATGATATGGCCCAAGAATGATACCTCCTTCAGCCAGAACTCACAATTTCTATACTTTTCATAGAGATTCTTCCTCCATAAGGTCTCTAGTACAGTTCTTAGATGCTCCTCATGACCCTCCTTGGGTTTGGAGTATATCAGAATATCATCTTTAAAATACTACCACAAATTTGTAGATGTAATATCTAAAGACTCTATTTATCAAGTCCATAAAGATTGCTGGAGCATTAGTGAGTCCGAAAGGCATTACTATGAATTCATAGTGCTCGTACATTATACGAAAAGTAGTCTTGGTGATATCTTCCTTCTTCACCCTTACTTGATAATATCCCGACCACAAATCCACCTTGGGGAATTATTGTTCTCCACACAGCTGATCAAACAAGTCATCAATTCATGGGACATGATACTTGTTCTTTATCGTGATTTTTTTAAGCTCAGGATAATCGATGCAAAGGCGCATTGACCCATCCTTCTTCTTGATAAAGAGGACTATTGCACCCCATGGTGAAGCACTTGGGCATATAAACACTTTATCCAGATTCTCCTGTAGTTTTTTCTTCAGCTCTTCAAGCTCCACAACAGCCATTTTATATAGAGTTTTGGATATTGGTAATTCCACAGGTATAAGTTCAATTGAGAATTCAACATCGATTCTAAGAGGAAGACCATGTAATTCCTCGAGAAACACTTCAACAAATTCCTTCATAATAGGCACATCTTCATGGATTTTTGCTTCCTTGGAATCAATCATCTGAGATGGATACACGTGCTCATAGGGCAGTAATATCCACACTTGAGATGATGGAGATAATGGAGATTCATCTTCCTCCTTGAACTTGTATAGAATCAGGGGTCGATTATCCACATGGAGAGTGATCTTCCTCTCACGACAATTTATGTTGGCTCTTTATAAGGAAATCCAATCCATGCCAATAATTGAATCAGATTCTACCATAGGGAGTATAATGAGGTTATTCGGGAAGTTCAATCCATAGATTATTATAGTGGAGGAGTTATATTCATGGGATGCAATGATCGCCCCATTTTTCGTACTCACCAACATCTTTACTTCCATGATCTTTGGTGGTTCTGGGATTTTTCTACTAATATTTTGGGATATAAATGAATTTGTATAACCTGAATAAAAAATTACGTTCTCTATTCATAAATGAATAACTAGTTTACCTATCACCACTTTGTTTTCGGGGTTCACTTCAGCAGTAGTGATGGAAAAATATCACCCTTGCTGCCTTGGAGGTTGTTGGTTGCCTCCGAAAACCCTTGGATTAGGGCACTAATTTGCAAGATGCCAGGGTTCTTTGCAGTTGTAGCAATGAACCATGCGTTGAGGTTTGGACAGAGCATTCCTCTCCTATGATGCAGTCGCAGGTCTTTCTTTCTAACAGTTAACAGCCAGGTGCCCTACTCTTCCACACCAAAAGCATTTTCTCATACCCTTTAGGCAATTTCTAGGGTGCTTATTTCTGCACCTTTGGCAAGTGGGGTGCTGGATCTTCTTAGCACCGTGGGATTTATCCATCTAACCGCCAACATTTAAGTACACCTTACGCTTCTTATCCCCATGATACCCCTGAGATTATCCAATCTCCATTTTGACCTTGAGGGAACATCAGACAATTTCATCATAGCTGTCGAAGTCAGGGATCACCAGCACTTTCCGCAGGCTAGGTTTCAGCCCACTGAAGAAGCGGTCAACCTTGCATTCAGGGGTAACGACAAAGCTGGAAGTGTATCGTGCAAGCCTTGTGAAGTTTTCCTCATACGATCCAACAAATTCGTTGTCTTTTTTGCATATGGGAAAGGAAGTCCCTTTCCATTTTAAGCTGGAGGGTGCGCGGAAAATATTTATCGAAAAACAACTTCCGGAAATCCTTCTATTCCAATGCCTCGATCTCCTCATCAGGCTTTTTATTTTTGATCAACGTCCACCATTGATCAGCTTCACCCTCTATATGATAAGGATCTAGGAGAACCTTCTCTTGTTCAGAACATTGAAGGATGGAGAAGATATTTTCAATAGAGTTGATCCATTGTTCAGCGATTGAGGGATCTGATGATCCATTAAAAGTAGGAGGCCTTTGTCTCATGAAGCTCTCGATAGCGACTTGTTCTTTCTTGGGGGGGGGGGGGGGTTGAACGTTTCTCTTGACCCATGTTTCTATTTAAAGCTTGAGTTATTTGAGAGAGAATAGTGACAAAGTTCATGATTCTCGCTCTCATTGGATTGGGCATCTTATTAGTACAATCATCACATTGATCTTCACATCAGTTGTTAGCCTGAGTCCTCCTGTTACCGACCATTGGCTGGAATAAAAGGAAAGTTAGGGGTAAAACATAAAGGGCAATACAAGGAAAAAACTTATGAATTATAAATAACTTTTATTTCTTTAACTTATGAAAATATTGGCTTTAGTCTATGTTATCCATGATCTACTTTCTAATATATATTCTTAGGGCATTTTTTTTCCCTTAATAGTGGTTCATAATAAGCTTGTGAATTTACCAAAGAATATCCATCAGGAGTGTCATAACCAAGAGTGAAGCAAGGCCCATTTTGATGCACCAGTTCCCGTTCGAGTCTAGCTCAAAGCGGTGTTTTTTGGTTTTACCCCTCGAATACATCTGTGCCAGATCTGCCTCTACCTGCTCGTATCCAGATAGGGATGAATTTCCTTGATAAACCACTTACACAATACTCACCAAAACTTAGTGATGTTTTTATTATACTTAGTATTTTATCTAAGTATTTACTGGGATTTTCTAATCCTAATCCCAAAAATAACTAAACCTATCCTCTGATACCAACTATGACAACCCTGATCTTTTATTACAAAATTAAACACAATTTTTTACAAAAACTTCACTTGATACAACATAGAAGATCGAGTGGTATAGTGTATCTGGGGATTATGATCATTACATAACAACTTAAAACATGAAATACAACATCTTTATTTAAAACTTCATTTACATGACCACTACATTACCTCGTACATAGAATTGCATGGGATAACCTGAGGACATGTATAAGAAAAGGGTGATCTATAAAGCTCAATAAGGGAATAATCATGGAATAACATGAGGAATACAATAAATTTTAGAAAATAGTCATATCAATAGATCACAAGAGAAACATGAATATAAAGGCATGATAAAGAATGACAATCATAAAATGGAAATGTGGCAACAACACTTAACATGGAATTAGCATGAGCCAAGGCTCATTGCACATGGAGCATGAGTAAACCCTCATTGCACATAAATCACTAGTAAACCCTTGTTGTACTTGAATTAGCATGAGTAAACACCAATTTCACATGAAGTATCATGGTACTATACTTTACCCAATGCATTGGAGTGCTATCAGGGCGCACCCTTCTTAAACATTTCACCTCATGCATAAGTATGCCACATGGATCATAAAACATTGAATCATTCAAAATAATCATTTATTCCACGATAAAAGAATGTGTAATACATAATTTAATCTCTTTAAACAATAAGTAAATGTGCATAAAGGTGAATACCCTTGATAGTGAAAAGGGCATGGTATTTACTACACAATGACTTTGTCTTGGAAAAACCAGGTGCAATTTCGGCAGCATAACAGCGTGACATAAGAACTCATAAAAATAGTTTTTGAGAGAGAGTGGGGTGTATCATCATATTTACATGAAATGGAAATGAAGGGGATAATATAGATACATGTACCAGATTTTTTAATGGAATTTAGATTCATGATAAAAAATAATTGCTTGAATGTAAATGAGGAGAGGGAAATTCCTTTCAGAATTTCGGTATAGTAACAGGTGTACATGGGAGGCATTTAATGAGAGATAAAGGGGTATCCCATCATTAAAACATAAATAGAGATATATGTGGGAGGTGTGAAACCATACCCCAATATTTATAATTGAAATTAAAAGGGCATAACAACTTAAAGAAAATTGGACAAAAATGAGAAAGGGAGAAAACCCTTACTTGGAAGTGTGCTTCCAAAGGCTTGAGAGAGGCTTGAGAGAGGCTTCTTGGGAGCTTGTGGAACTGTGGGAGGATTTTAGAGAGATGAAGAAAGAGTTTGGATGAACTCCAAAGGCTTTGAGTGAGGAGGAAGAGAGATCTTGGGTGGGTTTATATAGGAAAGGTGAGTGAATTCTTTATTATTTAGGTTTGGGACACCTCACATTTAACTAATCCAAACCAAAAACCGGACCATAGTTTTTGCCCATGGTTTTTGGAAAAGGGAAGTGGAAAACAATATTTTATGAGGCCAAAGTCCAAACTTCTTAAAATAATGGGGTTGCTTATGTGGAGGTGAGTCACACTCCCAAGGAAAACAATTTAAAAAGACAAGATGTCTAATAAGTCTTGAAGGGTCCATTAATGCTTTGTAAAATAAATCAAACAAACCCAAAATCACATTCTTTTAATGGTAAAACATATATTGGCTGAACATAAATCTTATATTATTTTATTACACCACTATTGGGTCATTATGATGTCATAAAATACATTATATATTTAAACGGTATTTAATTTTTACCCAAACATTTGTATATCTCAGAAAATTATGAAAAATTCACAGTTGGATAATTTTGAAGTCCTAATTACAAAAATAATATTCATTTTATCTAAATAATTTTCTAAATATTTTATTTTTCACTTCTAAAATAAAAACTGACATTTATCGAAAATTCGTGGGCTTTGACAAAAAATGGCTTTCCAACCTTAATAAAAATTACAATTGCATTCATAAAATTATACGATCATTTATATTTAATAAAAAATAATTTAAAAATAATAATAATATTTTAATAAAATATTATTTAATTCAAAAATTCATTAATTCATCAAAATAGATTTCTTAGTCTAGCATTAACTAAAAATACTATTTGTGCTTTAAAAACTATTTACAAGGTAACAATAATAAAATAAAAGTATATTCATTTTTAAATAAAAAAATAATGTACAGAACCATTGTTATACGGTCTTATTACATAAACTTTTATAACACCCACATAAGACAGAAGAGTAAGGTGTGCGATGGTGACAGACTCTTGGGGTGGCTCGAATAACATTGCTCGAGTGGTAATCTCTTTCAACTTCCACTTCTCTTGTAGGCAGTCTCGTTCGATCTTAACATATTCAAACTCGGCTTGGGATTGTTCAAGAGTGAAGTCTAAAGACGCAACATCCTTTCCGAGATCTCACAAATGGGTTTCATATGGGGTACATCTACTATAACGACCCATACTTTACATACATTGTTAATAATTCAAAATTGAAGCACACTTTTTACAACATACGACAAAACCACAAAGGACCGTATAGTTATAGTGTCTTTAGAAACTGGGAAACATAAACAACTGGTTCATAAATCTTCTACAGTGTCTCCCATTTATTTCATCATATCTAGGGTCCCTTTTAGCATATTCTACTTAATATCCATCTTCCTGACCTGGGGAAAAGAAAACATACAAAAAAGGGTGAGCTCAAATGCTCAGCAAGGGAAAATAAAGGAAATAAAAATCATATCACATCTTTTTGAAAATCATAACCTGCAAAAGAGATCATAATATCTTAACATGGAATAAATCATAGAAGTGAAAATGAGATCCCCATAATCATAACATAAAACTTGAAAAATTGTGGCATGCACACATAATCATGGAAAATCATTTCTTGTTAGTCATGACTCATTGCCAAGACTATCTTAGCGGACAAAGTCCATTTCTGAACCGAGTTCACTCCTCGTTTCAGTCCTGTATCACTGAACTGAAATAACCTTCCGTTCCAGCCATGTCTATCTCATGAGATATAAATCTTTACCCAATGCATTGGAGGGAAATATAGGTCCCACCCATCTTATAATGAATCCTTTCTTATGTGTGCCACATAATCATAAATCATACATCATCGCATAACACATGTAACAAAAATGGGATTCTTGAAACATCATGACATCATAAAACAAATCATATAAGGTAAATGACTTCATAAAAATAACTCCCTCAAAACATAATCAAATCAATGTAATAATAGGGATAAAAACAGAACCCTTTATTATCTTATATGGAAAATAATTTTGATAAAACACTTGAACTCCATTCTTGAGGAAAATATTATTTCTTCTTCAAAAAAACTTTTATTTTCTTAACATGTCATACAATTATAAACTAAAAGAAGTTGATTAAAAATAAACTTGAAAACTTATAAAGGAATATTCTTGGAAATAATGTTTTAAAAATCCATTCTTACCGTATAAGTTAAAAAAACATTCTTCGTATTTTTGTCGGAAAAGTCAAAAAGTACCTCGTACGAAAAACGACAAAGGATTCCTTTCATATTATTTACTAAAAACTCACCGAAGGGTAAAATTGGATTTAAAAATTTGTAGGTGGATGGAAATAATATTACATATTCAGGAAACATGGATGTGGATGATAAAATACACCCCAGTAAATACTAAAGTATAAACAATCTCGGATAAAAATGAGATTGTGATATTTCCCTTACCTTAGGTCCGATTTTCTTTGTACGTGTCCGAAGCTCCTGTATAATGGTTTAAATAATGTTATTGACTTATTCCAGAATCATACATATTGATATGATATCATATATGGTCATATTCTTAGCTTCTTATTAGTAATATTTCATTGTTACTTGTTACTCGGGTCTTTATTGCCTTTTGTTCTTATGCGTGTTTTGCCGAATAAATTCTTATTCTTCTTTTAAGGTTATAGATACCTTATATCCAGAATGGTATTAGTGTAACATATATCATATTTATTCATTCAATTCATTTATATAATTACTATGTAATGATGATCATGTAGAATGAGTCGCATCACATCGTGGAGACGGTATTCCGTAGGTACGCACGAGTGATGATATCGTTCCTATGATCGTGGAATTGTATTGGAGTATATGAATACTATTTCAGTATCAATATCACTTTATAATAATCATATATAGTTACTCATTACACCATTATACCCATCCATGTAAGGTGATGGTGGAAAATAGATTACACCATGGCATGGAGACGGTATTCCGTACGTACGCACGCGCAGTGATTTCATTTTTCCGTAGGATGGATAGAAGGTGAATTAGGGTTGTTTAATATTTATAATAACATATCAGTATGTAAGTAATACTGATGTTATTACTTTATCATGAAACAACTAAAGAAGAAGAAGTTGAAGAAGAAAGAAATTGAAAAGATCGGTAATGGATATTACCTCTTCTTTGAAACGCCTCTTTGAATCCTCCACTTAGGGAACTAATATTGGTCTTTGAAGAAGACCAGGACCTCTAGGATTATTCTAGGGAAGTGGAGAAGGGATTTTGGTAGGGTTTGGCCGAGCTTGAGCGCTCAAATTGGTGTGAGGAGGAGGGGGAGGAGGTTCCCTTTTATAAGGGAGGAGAGGGGCACCATAGGAATATCTCAAAATATTATTTTATATTAAAGTCAAAATCGGTTTATAATGGTTCCAAAGGGTCTTATTTCGAAGGTAAAGTGGGGATGGGTCGAAATCCTATAAACCAATAGGATTTAGACAAGTTTAGGATATTATTTTAACCTTATCAATTAGATTTAACTCTAAGTTAAATAATTTAACTTTTACCGTGTCTTTTTGTTTTCTTACACTATATGGTTAATACACTTACTATAACATGCCAAACGAACCCCAAGTTGTTTATTATTAATATATATATCCTTATCTAAGTCATTTGGCCGAACCTTAGATTTTTAGGAACAAAATAACAATTAATAATATAATATTTGATTTAAAAACTATTTTGTGTCAATTTTGTCACTATTTGATATATGATTTTTGTGAAAGTCATAACAGAATTATATGTTCGAACCAAGTTGATTAAATCAACACTAATATATAATAGTAACCTAGAAAATTATTGGAATTCATAAAAAGTCTCAAATTACATTTATTTGGGCATTTATAACATCAATTATGTTAACATTTTCTGCATCATCGTTGTGTCATAAATAAATTAATTTATTTAAAGTCTAAAAATTATAAATAAAATATCATTATGTAGGAAATCTTTTTAGATTTATAATGAATATTCATAATAGAATTTATCTTATGTATAAACCCATATTAAAAATGTTTTAGTTATTAAACTCTGATTTTAACTATTTTAACTATTCATTAAATAAAATAATATTAAATGTCATAATCTAATCCAAGTGGACCTAAATGGTCATATTATATTCATAAGGTTGTTTTTGGTCGTATTACACTTATCCGATAGAATTAGGACATGTGTTAGGGTAATAGTAATATCATATTTACCCTTAGTTTTCCTATTTACTATTAACCGTGGTAAAAAAAAAGTAAAAAGTTACTATTCACCAAAAAATTATTTTTATCTCATTGAACCACATTTTACTTACTGATATCAACCGTTTCTGTCGGATTTTCGAAATTCCATTCACAGAAGCGGTAAAATTAAGTTTTATGAAAAATTCAGTTTTTAATCTACCACTTAGTGGTTTCACTATTCATCAAAAATTGAAACTTTTCAGAAAAATACCAAAATTTCACCCTAGGCTAATTTCGGTATTCCGAATCCAAGAATGAAGTCCATTTTGAAAGATAAAATTTCAAAAAGTGGTTATTACTATTCATAACGACTATTTTAAATAATATTTTAATAGCATATCGCCGCTTAGTGAAACTCGGTATTGCGTACAATGCAAGCTATCGAGGAAGGTCGCGATTGCGTGTAAAGTAAGTCAAGCTAGTGTGTAGTGAAAGATTCCTTTGATGA
Organism: Viscum album; assembly: GCA_963277665.1. Lineage (NCBI taxonomy): Eukaryota > Viridiplantae > Streptophyta > Magnoliopsida > Santalales > Viscaceae > Viscum > Viscum album. The sequence goes on along the minus strand of OY728153.1, from coordinate 515,605,000 downwards.
TATATAACCTAAAAACAAAATATTACTCATAAAAATCTCGGGTGTTACATTCTACCCCCTTAAAAATAATTTCGCCCTCGAAATTCGTCACTTTGTAACAAATAGATGTGGATACTTCTCCCTCATCATATCCTCAAGCTCCCATGTAGAATCTTCAAGTTGGTGGTTCCTCCATAAAACTTTCACCAATCGAGTGGTCTTGTTTCGTAGGACTTTTTCGCTGAGATCCAGAATCTCTATCGGTTGTTCTTCATAAGAAAGATCTTGCTCCAGCGGTACAACTTCTGAGCTGAGTACATGTGAAGGATCAGGTATGTAATTTCTCAGGAGAGATACATGGAACACATCGTGAACTTGAGAGAGATTCGGTGGAAGCGCCAATCGGTAAGCTACCTTTCCAACACGATCCAGTATTTCGAAAGGACCGATATATCTAGGGCTCAACTTCCCCTTCTTTCCAAATCTCATAACCCTATTACAGGGAGATATTCGTAAGAACACTTTATCACCCACTTCAAACTCTAGGTCTTTTCTTCGGTTGTCGGCATAACTTTTCTGTCGACTCTGAGCTGCTCTTATGTGTTGTTGAATAGATCTGACCTTTTCTGCCATTTCATCAACGAGATCAGGTCCTAATAGATTTCTTTCCCCAACTTCATCCCAGCAAGCTGGAGTCCTGCATTTCTTTCCATAGAGAGCTTTATAAGGATCCATCTGAATACTGGAGTGAAATCTATTATTATAAGAAAATTTCACCAAAGGTAGGTGTTGATCCCAACCTCCTTTGAAATCCATAGAGCAAGCTCTCAACATATCTTCTAGGGTTTGAATTGTTCTCTCAGACTGACCGTCTGTCTGAGGATGATAAGCAGTGCTGAAACTCAACTCTGTATCCAGAGTATGCTGAAGACTTCGCCAGAATTTCGAGGTAAATCTCGGATCCCGATCAGATATAATAGAAAGTGGTACTCCATGCAATCTTACCACTTCCTTTACATATATCCTGGAAAGCTGATCTAGAGAGAAATCCTCTCTATTAGCAATGAAGTGTGCAGACTTTGTAAGACGATCAACTATGACCCAGATAGCATTATTGCCTTTGGATGTTTTAGGAAGTCCTGTGACAAAGTCCATATTGATGTTTTCCCATTTCCATTCAGGTATGGGTAATGGTTGTAACATCCCCTTAGACTTCTGTCTCTCTGCTTTAACTTGTTGACAAACCAAGCATCGAGAGACATATTCAGAAACATCTCTTTTCATGCCATCCCACCAGAAGTACTCTTTCAGGTCCCTATAAATCTTCGTGCTTCCAGGATGAATAGAGAATGAAGAACTATGAGCCTCATCCAGCAGCTCCTTCTTTAATTCGGGGATGGGAGGAACACAAACCCGATTCCTGAACTTTATTATCCCATCACAATCAAGGTTGAATTCATGAACATTTCTCACCTTCTTTTGTAACTCGACATCTTCTTTCTGTGCCTCTTTAATCTTCACATGTATAGATGGTTGAACATTCATTTGAGAAAGATAAGATTTTCCCCTTCCATTATAATTCCAAGATCCATCCTTTGTAAATCCATAAATATTGGATCTTTTGTGATCCTCATCATGGATAAACTAGCATGGTATTGTCGACTTAATGCATCTTCCACCTTGTTTGCTTTCCCAGGGTGGTAATGGATTGAGCAGTCATAATCCTTAATCAGATCCATCCATCTTATTTGACGCATATTCAGCTCCTTTTGTGTGAAAATATACTTTAAACTTTTATGATCAGTATAAATATCACACCTTTCACCATAAAGGTAATTCCTCCAAATCTTTAATGAAAAGATTACTGCAGCTAACTCCAAATCATGAGTTGGGTAATTTTGCTCATGGATTTTCAACTGTCATGAGGCATAAGCTATCACCATATCATTTTGCATAAGAACACACCCCAATCCCTTCTTGGATGCATCACTGTAGATCACAAACCTTTCTCCACTACAAGGCAGTGTGAGCACAGGTGCACTGGATAACCTTCTTTTCAACTCCTTGAAATTCTCTTCTCATTCCTCTGTCCAAACAAACTTAACTCCTTTCCGAGTCAACTTGGTGAGTGGGTTAGATAATCGTGAAAAATATTTTACAAAACGTCGATAATATCCAGCCAAACCAAGAAAACTTCAGATCTCAGTTACTGTTGTTGGTCTCGACCATCTTTCGATAACCTCTATTTTTTCTGGATCCACAGATATCCCCTCTTTTGAGATTATGTGACCAAAAATGCAACTTTTTGAAGCTAAAATTCACACTTGGTAAATTTGGCATAAAGCTTCTCCTTTCTCAGGGTCTTCAATATAATTCTCAAGTGATCTTCATGCTCTTCCTTGCTCTTTGAATAGACAAGAATATCGTCTATAAAGACTACCACAAATTGATCAAGATAGTCTCTAAAGACTCTATTCATTAGATCCATGAAGATAGTAGGGGAATTAGTAAGACCAAATGGCATCACTATAAATTCATAGTGTCCATACCTTGTACGGAAAGCCATCTTTGGTATATCCTCCCTTTTGACCCTCAATTGATGATACCCTGAATGAAGATCAATCTTGGAAAAGTATTGAGCTCCGCGTAGTTGGTCAAATAAGTCATCAATGCGTGGGAGAGGATATTTGTTCTTGATAGTGATCTTGTTAAGTTCTTGATAATCAATGCAGAGTCTCATTGATCCATATTTCTTCTTAACAAATAGAACAGGTTCTCCCCAAGGTGACGCACTAGGGCGTATGAATCCCTTATCAAGATTCTCTTGGAGTTGCTTCTTCAATTCCTGCAACTCAATTGGGGCCATTCTATAAGGTGTCTTTGAAATAGGCAAAGCACCCGGTACAAGTTCTATTGAAAACTCAACTTCACGATTTGGTGGAAGACCCGGTAATTCCTCCGGAAAGACATCATCAAAATCTCGTACGATGGGCATATTCTTAATCGCGAGTTTCTCACCAACCATTTGAGATAAATAACCTTCATTTAGTGGAATCAATACCCATAAAATGGAAGAAATTTCCACTGGAAGGTTATGTTCTTCCTTGCATTGATAGACAATCATAGATTGATCTGGAATATGAAATGTGACTTCCCTTATTTGGAAATTGATATGAGCTCCGTATAAAGAAAGCCAATCCATGCCAAGAATCACATCGAATTCCACTAAAGGAAGGATCACCAGATTTGCAGGAAGCACTTTCCCACAAACTTCGATCGGAGAAGAATTATAAACTTTTGATGCGATTGATGTGCCATTAGGTGTTGTCACAGCTAACTCAACATCTAATTGTTGAGGTAATACGGTGATACCCTTAGAAAATTCTTCAGAAATAAAAGAGTGGGTGGATCCAGAATCAAATAAAACATTTTCTACTTTAGAGTGGATGGTAAGTGTACCTTTCACCACTTCGTTATCGTACTCCACATCGCTGATAGAAATTTCATGTGACTTTCCTTTGTCTTTAGCCTTAAGAGTTTGTTGACGTCGACCATCATCATCAACCCTTGGATTTGGGCATTGATTGGCATAATGCCCCATCTCCTTGCACTTGAAACATTGAAGTGTAGTAGGTTTATTCTGTGTATCCCTTCATTTATTTGCATCATTAGAAATCTTCTTCCCATTATCACGGCATTCAAATGCCCGATGACCTTCCTTTCCACATTTGAAACATTTACTTGTCCCTTTAAGACAACTCCCTCCATGTTTCTTTCCACACTTTGAGCATAAGGGAATGATCATCTTCTTTTCAGTGTGATCTTTAGAGTTTCCTTTGAATTCCATTTTCCTCTTCTTATCAAACCCATATGACTGATGGGTTACTCCAATATCTATCTCGACTTTGAGAGCACATCGAACGATTTCCTCGTAGCTATTGAAGTCCCTTATGGCTAACGCCCTTCGAAGACTTGGTTTTAAGCCACTAAAGAATCGATCGATCTTACTCTCAGGTTGGATAATAATACTAGAAGCGTACCTTGCAAGTCTTGTAAAATTTGCTTCATAGGTACCAACAGATTCATCATCCCTTTGCTTCAGTTCAAGAAACTCTTTCTCCATCTTTGTTCGGAGAATACGAGGGAAGTACTTATTGAAAAATAAGTTCTTGAACTCGTCCCATTCCATGGACTCAATTTCATCCCTTTTCCTCGTATTCTTAATAAGATTCCACCATTGATCAACATCTCCTTCCAAATGATACACTGCTAGGATGACTTTATCATGTTCAGAACTTTGAAGAACTGAAAATATCTTTTTAGTATTACTAATCCATTGTTCAGCAACTAATGGATCAGTAGACCCGCTGAAAGAAGGTGGACGCTGCCTCATGAAGGATTCAACAGAATGTTGCTCCTTCCTTTGCTCGTTTGGAAGTCCTGCATGATTCATATCTTGAGAAATTTGTGTGAGCATGGCTACAAGATTTTTCATTCCATCTCCCATATCGTTTGGTTGCTCAGGGGGACAATCATTGCATTGCCCATCGCATTCCGCATTAACACGGTTCCTTCGGGTTCCAGCCATTGACTAAAACCAAGAAGAATAGTGTGAGAAACACTAATTATAATAGGAAAAACACATAATTCAAGAATAAAATTTTCACACTTAATGTCTTATCCTAGGTTATTCATGGCCATTTCTAAAACACTAAGATTGTGTTCTATGCTTATACTTATCCTTAGGGTTCTTACTAAGGCTTTCACATCCTAGTTTCCAAAGGTTGACTATACCTTTCCTCTAATACCAACTATAACGACCCATACTTTACATACATTGTTAATACTTCAAAATTTAAGCACACTTTTTACAACATACGACAAAACCACAAAGGACCGTATAGGTATAGTGTCTTTAGAAACTGGGAAACATAAACAACTGGTTCATAAATCTTCTACAGTGTCTCCCATTTATTTCATCATATCTAGGGTCCCTTTTAGCATATTCTACTTAATATCCATCTTCCTGACCTGGGGAAAAGAAAACATACAAAAAAGGGTGAGCTCAAATGCTCAGCAAGGGAAAATAAAGGAAATAAAAATCATATCATATCTTTTTGAAAATCATAACCTGCAAAAGAGATCATAATATCTTAACATGGAATAAATCATAGAAGTGAAAATGAGATCCCCATAATCATAACATAAAACTTGAAACTTTATGGCATGCACACATAATCATGGAAAATCATTTCTTGTTAGTCATGACTCATTGCCAAGACCATCTTAGCGGACAAAGTCCATTTCTGAACCGAGTTCACTCCTCGTTTCAGTCCTGTATCACTGAACCGAAATAACCTTCCGTTCCAGCCATGTCTATCTCATGAGATATAAATCTTTACCCAATGAATTGGAGGGAGATATAGGTCCCACCCATCTTATAATGAATCCTTTCTTATGTGTGCCACATAATCATAAATCATACATCATCGCATAACACATGTAACAAAAATGGGATTCTTGAAACATCATGACATCATAAAACAAATCATATAAGGTAAATGACTTCATAAAAATAACTCCCTCAAAACATAATCAAATCAATGTAATAATAGGGATAAAAACAGAACCCTTTATTATCTTAGATGGAAAATAATTTTGATAAAACACTTGAACTCCATTCTTGAGGAAAATATCCTTTCTTCTTCAAAAACACTTTTCTTTTCTTAACATGTCATAAAATTATAAACTAAAAGAAGTTTATTAAAAATAAAATTGAAAACTTATAAAGGAAGATTCTTGGAAATAATTTTTTAAAAATCCATTCTTGCCGTATAAGTTAAAAAAAAACATTCTTCGTATTTTTGTCGGAAAAGTCAAAAAGTACCTCGTACGAAAAACGACAAAGGATTCCTTTCATATTCTTTACTAAAAACTCACCGAAGGGTAAAATTGGATTTAAACATTTGTAGGTGGATGGAAATAATATTACATATTCAGGAAACATGGATGTGGATGATAAAATACACCCCAGTAAATACTAAAGTATAAACAATCTCGGATAAAAATGAGATTGTGATATTTCCCTTACCTTAGGTCTGATTTGCTTTGTACGTGTCCGAAGCTCCTGTATAATGGTTTAAATAATGTTATTGACTTATTCCAGAATCATATATATTGATATGATATCATATATGGTCATGTTCCTAGCTTCTTATTAGTAATATTTCATTGTTACTTGTTACTCGGGTCTTTATTGCCTTTTGTTCTTATGCGTGTTTTGTCGAATAAATTCTTATTCTTATTTTAAGGTTATATATACCTTATATCCAGAATGATATTAGTGTAACATATATCATATTTATTCATTCAATTAATTTATATAATTACTATGTAATGATGATCATGTAGAACGAGTCGCATCACATCGTGGAGACGGTATTCCGTACGTACGCACGAGTGATGATATCGTTCCTATGATCGTAGAATTGTATTGGAGTATATGAATACTATTTCAGTATCAATATCACTTTATAATAATCATATATAGTTACTCATTACAGCATTATACCCATCCTTGTAAGGTGATGGTGGAAAATAGATTACACCACGGCATGGAGACGGTATTCCGTACGTACGCACGCGCGGTGATTTCATTTTTCCGTAGGATGGATAGAAGGTGAATTATGGTTGTTTCATATTTATAATAACATATCAGTATGTAAGTAATACTTATGTTATTACTTTATCATGAAACAACTAAAGAAGAAGAAGTTTACGAAGAAAGAAATTGAAAAGATCGGTAATGGATATTACCTCTTCTTTGAAACACCTCTTGGATCCTCAACTTAGGGAACTAATATTGGTATTTGAAGAAGACCTGGACCTCTAGGATTATTCTAGGGAAGTGGATAAGGGATTTTGTCAGGGGTTGGACGAGATTTAGTGCTCAAATTGGTGTGAGGAGGAGGGGGAGGAGGTGCCCTTTTATAAGGGAGGAGAGGGGCACCTTAGGAATATCTCAAAATATTATTTTATATTAAAGTCAAAATCGGTTTATAATGGTTCCAAAGGGTCTTATTTCGAAGGTAAAGTGGGGATGGGTCGAAATCCTATCAGAAAATAGGATTTAGACAAGTTTAGGTTATTATTTTAACCTTATCAATTAGATTTAACTCTAAGTTAAATAATTTAACTTTTACCGTGTCTTTTTGTTTTCTTACACTATATGGTTAATACACTTACTATAACATGCCAAACGAACCCCAAGTTGTTTATTATTAATATATATATCCTTATCTAAGACATTTGGCCGAACCTTATATTTTTAGGAATAAAATAACAATTAATAATATAATATTTGATTTAAAAACTATTTTCGGTTACTTTTGTCACTATTTGATATATGATTTTTGTGAAAGTCATAACAGAATTATATGTTCGAACCAAGTTGATTAGATCAACACTAGTATATCATAGTAACCTAGAAAATTATTGGAATTCATAAAAAGTCTCAAATTACATTTATTTGGGCATTTATAACATCAATTATGTTAACATTTCCTGCATCATCGTTGTGTCATAAATAAATTAATTTATTTAAAGTCTAAAAATTATAAATAAAATATCATTATGTAGGAAATATTTTTATCTTTCTAATGAATATTTATAATCGAATTTATCTTATGTATAAACCCATATTAAAAATGTTTTAGTTATTAAACTTTGATTTTAACTATTTTAACTATTCATTAAATAAAATAATATTAAATGTCATAATCTAATCCAAGTGGACCTAAATGGTCATATTATATTCATAAAGTTGTTTTTGGTCGAATTACACTTATCCAATAGAATTAGGACATGTGTTAGGTTAATAGTAATATCATATTTACCCTTAGTTACCCTATTTACTATTAACCGCGCTAAAAAAAAGTAAAAAGTTACTATTCACCAAAAAATTATTTTTATCTCATTGAACAACATTTTACTTACTGATATCAACCGTGTCTGTCGGATTTTCGAAATTCCATTCACAGAAGCGGTAAAATTAAGTTTTATGCAAAATTCAGTTTTTAATCTACCACTTAGTGGTTTCACTATTCATAAAAAATTGAAGGTTTTCAGAAAAATACCAAAATTTCACCCTAAGCTAATTTCGGTATTCCGAATCCAAGAATGAAGTCCATTTTGAAAGATAAAATTTCAAAAAGTGGTTATTACTATTCATAACGGTTATTTTAAATAATATTTTAATAGCATATCACCGCATAGTGAAACTCGGTATTGCGTACAACACAAGCTATCGAGGAAGGTCGCGATTGCGTGTAAAGTAAGTCAAGCTAGTGTGTAGTGAAAGATTCCTTTGATGATATATAACATAAAAACAAAATATTACTCATAAAAATCTCGGGTGTTACATCTACTAGATCGGTCCATCACTTCCTTTGTCTGAGTAAATTGGATTCGTTAAATCCCAATATTTATACTAATCATGTGATCACTGTTCAATGGCTATATTTGAAGCGGTCACAATTCTTAACATAAAACCAAAGAAGTTGACATTTTATATAAAAATTTTACATAAAGAGACATTTAATTAGATTGAGATGGATTTCTATTAACAAAATTTTGGTTCATTACAATAATGGTGTAGTTATTTTGGAAACTTGGAAACATAAACAAATATTTCATAAAATATCTATATCATCTCCAACTTATATACTCATAAATAGTACAATTTTCAACATATCATACTTAATACCCTTATTGAAATACTTGGGAAAGGAAACATGAAAAAATGGTGATCTCAGATGCTAAATAGGAGTAAACAAGGGAGATATCAATATTTACATAATCATTACATGACAATATGTGAATGATAAAACAATTTTTTCAATTCAAAATTATACCCTTCATATAAGAAATTATAATCTGGAGTCAGGGAATAAATATTTTTAGTTCATAAAACATGAATCATAAAGGTACAAGATCCATGTGAGAATAACATAGGAAAAAGACAAAGAATTATGTTATACACATAAGAATATTAAAAGATTTCATTAGAGGTAAATGATATTTTCGAAAACTATCTTAGTGAAATGGTTTTAATCCCTAAATCATCATAGTAGTAAAGGTTAACATCCAAGACAATCATAGTGGACAAGGTCCCATACAAAACTCAGTTCACTCCCCATTATTGTCTCATTTATTTTATGAGATTTCATTAATTTTCTTATACATTGGATGAAGTTATAGGCCACAACCCTTGATAATGAAAATTATACATATTTCTTCTGTAATAAATCAAATCATTCATTATATTAGATCCTATGAAAATAAATTTGTTCCTCAAGCATTTCATCTAGGAATAACTGATGGAAAAGTAACGAGGTTCAAAAACATCATGACATCCTAAACATAAAAGAACCATGGAAAGAATAATGATGATATAATTAGATCATATCCCCAGCAACTCATAATTAACATCAAATAATTTTAACTTAGATGGTAATTTTTTTTGGATGGATCACTTGAAAAAATTATTGAAGAATTTTTTCCCTTTTTGAAATAATTTTTTTTCAAAATATGAGTAGTTACAAATGATAAAATTTTCTTAGAAAATAACTTGTAATCATGTAATTAATTCTTCTATTAATTATGTATTCATGATGGAGGTATATTCCCCTAATTCCATATAAGTTAAAAAATGCATCTGTATTTTTTTTGAAATAGTCACACAAAACCTCGTTTAGAAAATGATAAAAAATTATTATTTCAAACCTTTTTTTGAAAATTATAATATGTGTAACAATGATTTTTAAATATATTAAAAACCTTTTAGAAAATATATTTTTTAATTAATGGAAATTAAATAGAAATATTAACCAGTAGAGACTTAAATAATGCCAAATAATGATGAGATTGTGAAATAAAAACATACCTCAAGTATCTCCTTTAATTGTTAGAATTCAAACCTAATATATAATAAATATGTATTTATTTTATTTTTTTTAACAAAAATAAATCTATAATCACTATTGGAAACTTAATCTTGACCAACGGTTTTAAAACATTGGTAAAGGCTGGACAACTGTTAGTATGATCTATACCAATGGTTGTCCAAACTGTTGGCTATGGAGCCATCAAGATAGACATATTACAACAGTTCTTTGATAACCGTTGGAATACAGCTTCAGAATTCATTATATACCAGCAGTTATAAGAAACCGTTGGTATAAATTTTTACCAACGATTTAAAACCTAGAAAAATATAAAAGTTCATGTCTATCTTAACAGTTTAAAAACCATTGGAATATTATTTTATCAATTGTTTATTTGAAACCATTAGTAAAAGTTAATTTCAGGATCTATACTAATGGTTTACAATCCATTGGTATAACCTTTTAATAATGGTTTATGTTAAACCATTGGTAAAATTTATTGTTTTCACACATATTCCAATGGTTGAAAACTGTTGGCATATGCTTTATTAATTTCCAACAGCAGGCCTACCCCCTGTGAAATTATATGCAGTAATTGCCTGCAATATAGAATTCTGAATTCAATAACTACATGTATATATTTAATTACCTGGAATACATATATATAACTAACACATATTTCACAAGTTAATGAAATACAAACATAAAGTATACACATACACAATTAAAACATAATTTATAAGTTAATTAAATATAGAGAGAATTGTATTAAGAATTTAGAAGGAAATTACCCTATGAAATACAGAATTTTGAATTGAATACATACATAATTGAATTCTGAATTCATAAGGTAATAACCCCTATATAAGGAAATCATTTTTTATGTTTTGAATATTGAATTTTTGTTCACAGGCATGGGTGAATTCAGATGAGATTTGAATTTTTGGATAATATTGTATTTCATGCTGCTGTAAGGGGTAATGTGACATGGGGTAGAGGCTCTTATAGTTTATGCTGAAATTATTTATTTTAGTAGTCATAACAATATGTGAAATGAACCAGGTTAGAAGAGGACTATACACCATCTGTGTTTATGGAATGAACTGGGTTACATGAGGACATAACAAAAGATCTTAGGTCCAAGCACAAAATGTTATCGATGGGATTTTTAACCATCTAATATGCATCAATGAAACCGATTGATCCAATTATGAGATTAATATCTGGGAATACTCCACATGGATGAAAAAAAGGAATCCAAAACCTAAATTCTAGCTTGTCCATCACAACTAACCAATGAAGGGTTTTCCTTATCCAGAGGAAAGGTAACTTCACCTTGAGGGAGCCACTTTTGATTATGTGGGGACGCAATCCAATTTTCCATATCATTCAAAAACCATTTAATGAGGGAAAAGTGAAAACATTTAAAATAGTAGAGCAAATAATGAATATCTTAGAAAATAAAGTGTAACCTCCAAGGAGTTTTGACCCAATTAACCAAAGAAGAGTGTACAACCTCAAAATCATGATATTATTACAACCTTTATCCTTAGAAAAAGAAAATGCATCAAGAACACCCCGATATTATGTAACCTCCATACAATCAGCAATGAACAGTCTCGACCCACCTCCATACACGAGACGATTAGAGTCTCTTTCAATGTCTCTCCAATAAGCATCCCTAGACAAGGGACATAAAGCAAAATCATAATATAGTTTAATGAAGAGGGACTAGTGGTTTCCAATTAGTGACCAACAATGAATACTATCATGGGAGTACTGAAATGCACTATAGTTAAAAGAAATCTAGGTTTTTCAAGGCAGGTCTTGTTAGGGGACAATTGCATATTCGACATCTAGTTGAGAAGAGCCAGATCAGCTACATTAATAGCTCTAAAAACATCAAGATTTTTCTTATTAAATATAACTTTACACCTATATTTACAAATGGGATACAAGACTGTGCTAATGAACATGAAATTATCAGACATTACCCTTCAATGCTTCAAACCTCCAAAACAAGATTCCATCCAAACATCCAAAAAAGAAGCATTCTCAAAAAAATCCTAATCACCAAAGTTGAAAACCAAACTAGTTTAGTCCAAGGACAATAGAGAAGAAAGTGCTCCAATTATTCTTCTCCTGAATAGAAAATATAACAAGGAGAGGAAACAACCTTCCTTATGGACATGTTACCTTTAGAATGAAAAGTATTGTTGAGATCTCTCCATAATGAATACTTAACTTTAGGAGGAAAAGGGAAATGATACACTTTCTTCCATAGCTCCTTCCCAATATAGTGTGAACTTGTGGCTTGTGAATTAGTTTAAAAGGAACCACTACTAATAAAATTGTATCTAGATTGAACACTAAACTTCTCATTCTTCTCAAAAGGCTAAATCAGTCTATCTTCAACTGCACTCCATGTAAGAGGGATCTTTTAAATAGCCATGCTTGTCTTAGCATCAAAATACCTATGGAGCATATGAATATTACACCTACCATATTATTGATAGATGAAATATATAACTTTGAATTATGGTGAGGACCTACAATTTTATTCTTCAATCAACAATTATATGAGCATGGAATCAATATATCATTCAGTTCATTAATGGAATGACCATATAATACTTTACAAAGAGGAACTTTAAGGATAAAACCTTAACCTTGGAAAATACTAGACCATCCACAAGAATATATTATACCTCTAGCAGCCTATAAAAATTAAGTGAAAGGAAAAAAATATTCCCTTTAGAACATGTACCCAAAAAAGCCTTAGGATTGGAAAGAATTATCCAAGCCGATTTTTCAAGCAAGGAACAATTAAAATCTTGAAGATACTTGAAACCCAGCCCACCTGAAGATTTTGGAGAGTAATTTTCTCCAAAATTTCCAATGAATCCTTCTTTTATCTTTAGTTTGACCCAACCAAAATTGGGGAAGAATAATCATTTTAGGTTCAGACTCCCCCATTTTTCATGTAGGAGTTGAACCAAGAGAGTCAATTTTTATTATGATAATCCCCTCACTTATTTACTTTACAGTTCCCACTTCTATCTTGGATCTTGATTTTTGTGGGAGGGTTTTGATTTCTAAAATCTATAGTAATCCCTTCCATACCCATTACCCTATTCATTAAATTATTCATTATTTACTTGATATTTTTTTGAATAAATAATAGTGACATTATTTCATCATAGAATATTGGAATCACTTTGATTCAATGTGGATTTCATATATATTGTATAAAGAAGACTTGGATGATTTAGATTATAGTCATTTCATGATGTTAATATTAAGGTATGTCACCTATTTTGTAATTTTTAATTTCAAAAATTTATATGAATATAGTGTTTCAATTTGATTATTAAATTAGTGGATTTTATTACATTAGGCACTGTAGTGATTTGTTTCTACTAAAATTAATATAATTTAGATAATTCTATTATAGATACTATTATTCATGATAACATTGTGAATAAAAATATATAAAAATAAAGAGGTGTGAGTGGGATAATTAAGAAGTTGAGAGCCTAATACAATGTAGTATTGAGGAGTTAAAGAAGATATTAAAGTCAAGATTCATTCAAGAAAGAGGATATCTCTATTCATGAGTCTTAAAGGGGTTAAGATACCTAGATAGTTGAAGATATGATGGGATTATTTGAGAAGAGTAGATCTAATAATTCTTATCAGCTATAAATATCTTGAAGATTATGTTCATGAGTATACAGGTTTATCCAGTGTGTTCATGCATGGGTATCTACATCAAGTGGTGTAGAAGAAACTTGGAGATTTAGGAGATCTTATTTTATTTTAATCATACCTTTTTATTGGTTAGTGGGAAGAAGAATTCAATGGTGGGACTCTATAGTAGGAGCATAGTGGGTCTATATTCTTATAGTATTGAGAGGTCCTTAGTGTAACCACTTGGGTTTATAGTGGAGAATCTGCAATTGGGGTGACTAACCAATCATGGAAAGGAGTAGGAATTTGAGTCTGATCCTTTTAAAACCTTGGGACCTGATGGAAACTGTAGTGAGTAATTCATGCATAAAAACTAACCAGGTATTTTCAAACATTAAATATCTGATATAGACTGAAGAGCTTCATTGAAAGGAGGTTTCTTTTGGAAATTCATATAGTGTGGAAGGAGGAATATTTTAGAAATGAATATAGTGGTGGTATAGGAATTGAAATGCTGATGTTACTACCTCATTTGTGTGAGATTTTTTGTCTATATAGAAGAAAATATTCTATGGTATATCATCCCTCTGTGTGACCTAAATATTATTAATTTTTATTGGGTAAAGTATATATAAATTATCAAAATCTACACCCTCACACCATGATCTGTCTCCTACCATAAGAATCAATTTGACACACACAAGAAACAAATTAAAGTGATTGATATTTTATGAATCATAAATGTTGGTTTGAAGGTTTTTGGTTCAAAATGGAAAACACTACACCTTAGTATAAGTTGTTTTGTTCCGAGTGTGCTTTGAGATAAAATTAGAAAGGTAGAAAATAGTCATGGCCATGAAGTGGTTCTTGGGGTAGGTAACTATGGGAGTAAACTTGGTAAAACTCAACACACCCATTGTATAGGTAATGGAATGGGAAAATGACTAGGGATAAGGCGTCACACTATATATTTGGTTGTTTTAGGCTGGTTTGTTGATGAGCACCGCAACCAAGGCTAGGCCATAGTGGAAGTAGTGTTGGTGGTTGTGTGGAAACTGAAATGATCCTCCCTTCTTAGGAGTTATTCTCATAAATTAACAATCAATTTTTTGAAATCTATTAATAAATTCTAGGTATACAAGAAATACTAGATTTTATGATATATTTTAAAATTTTCTCCCCTAAAGGGATGTCATAGTCTTCTTTTATTTCATGGTAGTTATTAATATATTTGAAAGATATTCACTCCACATCTTCCATAATTTATATCCTTGAGAAAATTATTTATATTATAGTATGAAAATAATTCAACACTCTCATTAAATTCTCTACATGAGAGATGACAAATAAAAATAATAGGTAATGAGGAGGTTCCACTTATTTTTCTAAAAACATAATTCTTGAAGAGTCCTTCAACTCATCCTGAGCCATTATATTCTTCCAATCACTGCATATTATGTTTTCTATTGGTTGTTCATTTATACTTATTTTTTTTATAAAAAATACTTTTTTCCACATAAGACTTATAAATCATCAAGTTTCCAGTTTTGGATGACCTCTCATCAATTTTGAAATTACCTTCTAAATCTCCTCACTTTCATGTATCCTTAAATCATCAAGTTTTCTCTGAGATTTTTTCCTTATATTCTTATTGAAACTCTCTCTTATTTCTTGCCTATTTCCTAGTAATTACCTATTGAAAAAATGAGAATAGGTTTTAGGTCCATTCATTCCACAACCCCAAAAAAACCATTGAAACATTGTTCTTATATATTTTTCCAAGATATATCCATATTTTGGTTGATTATGTCTAGTTTGATACTAAGACTCACATTTAATAAGGGGTTGTGGCCTCCATGGAATACTCTACCAATCCATTGATATGGATGCTTTCCTATTAATTTACATTAAGAAACCTTTTACATGTTTTTTGACACGTACACTATTAATTATAATTGATCTATCTTGATAATAAAATGTATAAGATTTTACATAATATTTTAAACCCTTCACCATACCATATTGAGAAGAATCTCCATTAACCTGTACTGATTTATTGAAGTCTTTAATGAATTTATTAAACTCATGTTAGATTATAAAACATATGTCTTGTGTTTAAGTTAGATCTTATTCTTTTGGAGTAAATTTATCTTCAAATCATATTTTATGCCTCTTAAACACATGGAATTCATTCCATATTCCATACGATATATAAATATCCTTGATCATAGTATTTCCTCCAATTTATCTACATTTTATTACCAAATTGGTTCTTGAAATATCACAAAAAATATAGAGATACTATCCCTTAAGTTGACATTAAACTCCTACGTAAATACAATACATGGCTAAATTTGGATATGTCACAACACATACTTGAAAATTTTTCTGTGTCACTAGATCAACTAAATAGAATGTTCTTCTATGTGGGATGTTTAGCTACATGGTTTTTCCAAACCACCTTTGTAAATGATTAACCTACATGATGCATCTATATTGATTTTCTCTTGGATGTGTAGTATATTTTCCTAAATTACTTGTCTCTATGCATATACACATAACTATATTGCAGATTCCACTTCCAAGTACATTTATTTATGTAGATTTGGAACTTATCTCAAAATAATTACACGAATCTTGGATATTAAAACATCAACTAAAACTAACTATTTACCTCTTATCCAACTTCTACCTCTTTTTAAACAGAGAATGCGAAAATATTATTTACATGCATTGAAGAATAAAATTTATAAATAAATAGTTAAATCATTATATTGGGAGGGTCTATACCTATCAAACCTACTTTAGGATCAACCCATATCTAAGATAAACCAAGGGGACTAATTTGAAATATAAACCACATAAAGAGGGGAGGGGTGAATCAGTCACACATATATTCAGTCACAAAAAATCATCAAGTAAAGTTTTATTATTTATAGATAACGAAATAAAGATAATGTGACCTACCTAATCACATATATATTCAGGCACAACAAATCATCAAACATCAAATGTCAGTAATATCAGTTAAAAATGTGACAGATAAATCTATCCCTCACCACCATCACTATCATCACCTTCATCATTGGCCTCATCCCCATCCTCACATTTTCCCCATCATCATCCCCTCCCACCTCCATGCCCTCCTCCTCTCCCTCTTACTCTGCCTCAGCCTCCTCCTTTTCCTCTTCCTCTCCCTCCTTCTCTGCCTCAGCCTCCTCCTCACCATTTACATCGCTAGGAATGAAATCATCTTGACCACCACTAGAACTGACACCTAGGGAACCATATATAGAATGCATCGATGACATATATATTCATCACAGGTTGTGCTATCCTCTGGTAGAAGTGTTAGACATAAAACTTCCATCAGTTTCATAAATGTAGTGTTTTCCCTAGAATATTGTTCTGCTATGTCTGTGGACCTTGTTTCATCCTATTCTACCTGTGCCTTAACTCAATGGAACTTGGTGGAACTAAAACTCGTACATAAAGAAGGACAATACATCGTTGGAATTATACTCTTCCCAGGTTGGAAGCATACACTGCCAGGGTGCTCATCTCCCAACATCTGATGTAAGTGATCATTTGGCCCCAAATTTTCATGTTCCTAGGCATCAAGGGCCTATAAAGTAGCCTGTTACAAATATAAATAGATTATTAAGTTAAAAAATTGATAAAAAAATTAAAAATAAATAAATAAAAACATACAATCTGTTGCTATGTTGATTCGTTAACCGCACTTCCATCTTTTTTCCATCCATTCAAGAAAAAAGGTTTTTCTCGAGGCACACGTCCTTCAATATTCAATATTTCCTCTACAATGACACTGAATGTAGGAAAACATCAGTAAAAATATGTTACCAATATTTAATTTCATAATTAAAATTATATGAAAACTTTATAAATCAAATAAATTATAGAGGAGATAATAAAAAGTGAAAATCATAAAGAAAAATTATAAACAATTGTCATACCTGCTTCCTCTCATGATCTGACATCGTAGTACGTCCCAATGCGTGGAAATATTTTTTAACATCAATTTTTTTATTTATTCTGAATGATACATAAATAAAATTCAATAATACAAAAGATATTATTAATGTAAAACATGAAATTTGTTATTTAAATACCTGAAATGTGATTAATAACTTAAACTGGATAGTCATCCTATGAGTAATCATATGCTGATACTGTTCTGTTAGAAAATCATCCATGATAGGTACTGCCTCTAACTATGTTCCAACTCTATCATGCTAGGCAATATAAAACTCATTATTATAGGCTCTCCAAATCTAACCTAACTCCTTTAGATGTGCTGGCCGTGCACCCTCACCATCATGGAAATTAAACCGAAGTTGATACCAAAATATTAATTCATATAAATACAGAACCAATATATTAAATTAAATACAACATATTTTTTACCCATATCTATTCCCAAGAATTATACTTGACTTCATTTGAAAACTGTCTCCATGAGAGCAAGATGACATGAATGATGTCAGAGTATTTAGAATGTGTCCCAAAAAACTCCAACATTGCGGCCCTATTTTTTCTATCATTTGATTATGTTTATTGTATTCCACCATCAACTGCGTGTGGAAATTACACACCGGAAGCATGTGTGTACACCACCGCCCCCACCTCCTATCAGTTTATGTATCAATTATGAAATAAAAAAATATTTTATCAATACATGTTATAATGAAAATAAATAATTGTATAAAAATTTATTAGGGTTATATAAATATACCTGCGGAAGTGTTATTAATGGGCACTGCTCGATCCACAGAAACTGAAGGAACGCCCTGTATAGGTGGAGTGGGTCCTAGTGTGTTCTCTGTAGGTATATATTATTGTGGATTAGGAGTCAAATAATATGGAATATAGAAGCTTAGAGAGAAGGAATTAGAAGTAAAATAAGATGGAACGAATGGTTGGATGAATTCATGATATGGATGAGAGTGGGAATCATTATCGGATATGGTAAAGACAGATGAGGAGACTCAGATGTAAAGGGTGGTGAAAACATGGGAGGTCTAAATATCCCGTGTGTCCCTAATGACACACCAGAATTAGAATGTGGGATAGATAGAATATCAGTGGGATGAGAAGGTTTTAAACCGATATGTTGTCTAGATTGTCTAGCTCTTGTACTACCCACCCTCGTACCACCAACCTGAGTACTAGGACCAGTACTAAGCTCCCCATCAAATATTTTTTTCTTAGGATGTAGATCCTGGAAAAAAATTTAAAAAAAATTAATCACATGAAATTATATATTATTTAAATATATATTTGAAAAAAATACTCACTACAGGCACTAGTGGTGGAACGCCCATCTCAGCCATAAAAATATTGTTGACCATCATCTTATTTCATTGCCTCTCGTCAGTTGGTTTTATTTCCTACAATTGAAAACTAAAATGGATTTAATTTTAAAAGGATAACTAATGTGTAACCCAAAAAACAAAATATATGATAGGTAATAGGGGGATTCATGAATAATTTAATTATCCATTTTTTTAGGTGAGCTTGAATGGATCTATAATGAATTAAATAAATCATAAAATATGTAATTAAGAAATTTAATTTTGAGTAGGATGGTTATTTAATAAGTTTCACAATTCTATTAAAAGAATGGAACAATGATTCTGAGGCATTATTTCACTCAACAATCAAGAGAGAGAGAATACTGAATTATGCCACTAGAAAATTCCACAAGGTATATATTCTGAATGATAAAACCCTTAATATTGTTGTGAATGGTGATATAAACACATGAACAAGAATAATATACATACCAGATTCATAAGGGGTAAAGCACTTGTTGAAATTAAATAAAAATTAATTTCTTAAGCCTAGGTAGATGATTCTAGTTTATATACATGTTTTACAGAAGAAGACAAACCATCATATTCATTATTTGGTGAAATGTTAAAGGGAGGTCTTAGAGTTATAATAATTTTATAAATGGTCAATAAAGCATTGAAATGTTCACCAAGATAGAAATTTTGGTTTCGTAGGTTTGAATACAGTTCAATTCCAAATTCAAAAATGAAATTAAATTAAAATTTCAAACAAGAAACATTGAAAATTCACATTATGTTCAAGTTGGATACAACATATTTGTAATAAATATTAAATCAATTTGAATAGTACCAACCTTAACAACCCAAGTCGCGATAAACCAAAATAATTGAGATTATAGATACACGATTTTATATATTTCCCACTACAACTTCAGGTTCACAGTCAACTCTGACAATTGAGCTATTAGATTCATCAAAAGTAATAAATGGATATGTTTCAATGGCAGTAAGGATGGTGTCAATTCCATCATCATCATCATAAAAAATATATATTTGAATTAATTTAATAATAAAACCAAATTTAGGTTGAAGACGTTCTTTGACACAAAAAACATGTTTCTTCATTTATGTTAATACACATGGGTTATCAGTAGCAAGAGCACGAGTCATATTAATTACTCAAAATACACAATCATTAATAAATGTTCTTTGCCTCATCATCGAATCAAACCACTATAATTTCATCATCGTAACACATCCATGAGAGTAATGATCCAATGTTATTATTTTTTCAATGACTCCATAATAACATACATTTTCAAATCGCGGTCTACTATTTTATGCACTAGCATAATAGTTTATTTGGGCAGTAACCATAAAACCATCATGTTGTGTTCTCATGTTCTTTTCTCGTTCAATGATAATAAATTTGTACCCATTGACAACAATTGATTTACAGTCATGAACCACGATATTAGGACCAAATGACAAAGCTCTTATTTCCTTAGAGATAGAGTCAATAGGAAAACTCAATACCTGAAATATAAATGAATATTAAAACATATTAAATATTGATTTAATTATTTTAAATATTAATATTTTTACCTTCAATTTTAACCAAGTAGAAAACTCTTTTCTATGAAAAGTCTCTCTCCTCCTCAAAGATAAATAACGATTCTTTCTACTTATCATTGTTTTATGTTCCCTACAGATAAAAATAGGAAGTGTTTAACAGATATGTTAGATATAAATATTCAATTTACTTAGCTGATGTTGTCATCGAAAAAATCATAGTTAAACAAAACTGTGTGATGTTCCATCTCCCACTCTTCAAATCTTAATTTCATCAATGTATATGATCCAAAAATTCATCCTGTTTGAGGATGTTATGGAAAAATAGGTTCAATTTTCTCATACTATTCTTATTTGTTTCTCCTTAGTTTTTTCATTCTTGTAGTAAGATCAAACAAATACATTGAGTAGAAATCCATACATTCTTGATCTGAGTAAACTTTTATGATATAACCTTCAGGATGATTCCTATTTCAGACATAAGAATTTAATGTGTACATATTTCTTTCAATTGGATACATGAAATGAAAAGAAATAGGTCGTTAGAGAATTATTTTTGTTGAAATATGGATAGTCATATGTACCATGCATGTGAAAAACGAGGGAGGAAATATTTTCTCTAACTCACACAAAATTAATGGGGCATATACCAACATTTTCTTTCAGGAAAGACTTGGAACACTTCTTAGCACAAATATCTCTAAATAAATAGAACAACCAAATAATGGCCACCCATACATTATTGGAAAAAATATGACATATTGCTATTGGAATTAACTCATGCAGAAGGATTTGATAATCTTGAGTCTTCAATGATTTTAGCTTCAGCTATCTTCTGTTGAAATATTTCGATATATTTATTCAATAGAAATTAGGAACTTCAATAGTCTCTAGTACTTCCATATTTTTTTTATATAGATGTCATTAGCTAATAAGAACACGAAACTTTCCATTTATTTTCATTGATACACACATGATTCAATTCTGGTTTGATGCCCCAATCCACTAAGTCATGATGAGATCTTAAATCCTCTTTTTTTCTTTCCCTTAACATTTAAAATATTAGGAAGAAAAATTTCACATATATTCTTCTCAATGTGAATTAATTCTAAGAAATGTCGTAACAAATTGGTTGACCAATAAAGAAAAATCAAAGAAGAGACTTCTCTTCTTCCAATTAGAATAGGTTTTAGTGGAAACATTCTTTCTCGTTCTAGATTTCATCTGACCCTTCACAAATAAAATACTGAAATCTTTCAATTCATTAAGCACATCAATTCCATACATATGCTGAGGTGGATCATCAGTCTCTTTGGTATTGTGAAATCTTCGAAGATTATTTCTATATCGATGGTCTATTAGAAAGAATTGTCGATGTCCCATAAAACTAAAACTACAATGATGTTTTAGTCTTCTAGATCATGTATTATTCTTAAAAATAGGACATGATTATTTTCCCTTCATGCTCCATCTAGACATCATTACATTAGCTGAAAAATCATTGATCGTCCACATAAGCACAACACACATCTGCAATATGTATTTCGAACATTCATCGTATGTGTGCACACCCACATCCCAAAGAAGTATCAACTCTTTTATTAAAGGTTACATATATATGTCTATATCATTGCTAGGATCAGAAGGGCTAGATATGAGTATACTCATGAAGGTGAAAGGTTTTTTCATACAAAACCATAGGGTAAGGTTATAAATGTGTATAAAAACCAGACATGTTCTATGCGAAGTAAGAATCTGCCCAACCAAATTAAAACCATCACATGAAATACCCAGCCTCACATTACACAGGTCAGCTGCAAAATCAGGATATCGAGCATGAATTCTCTGCCATGAAAATCCATCTATAGGGTGAACCAACTCATCATTACTCTTCTTTCTCTCAGTATTATTCTATCACATTTTTATTGATATTTCAAAAGACATAAATTGATTCTGGAGTCTGGGGATTAATGAAAAGTGACACATTACATTCAATGGCACACAAGATGGTGTTCCATCAGCTTTTGACTTCAAATATGATTTTCCACATTTTATACAATCATTTCGTTCAAAACATTCATCCCAGAATAAACAGTAATATTTTGGGAAATCATGATTTTTGTTTCTTGAAAATCCACATTCCTCAACTAACTTCCCTACCATATAGTGGTTTGAGAGAATATCTGTATCATCTAGAAGTAAGTCCTTAAAGAAGGTAATAATGTAAACAATGGAAGTATTACAAATCCCATAAATAGTTTTCCCATGAAACAATAAAATTAAAAATTTCAGCCTTTTCATTTTACCGCATTTGTGATATACTGGAGTCGTGACAACATCATTCAATTTTTTCACCGAAACAACATCATCATTTTAATTAGATGCATCATGAGTGATCCTATCGAAGTCTTCATGGGTCAGAATCCTTTATTTTTCATGATGAAGAATAAACACAAACCATTCATATAACAAAATTTCCAATACATTCCTCTCATTTAGATCATCTGCATTTTGAGATTTCATTTTCTCCCCTTATGATACCTCACATAGTAGTTTTCTTGAATACCATATTGGGTTATGTGGTATCTGACTTCTTCATAGATCAACCAAGGTCTTCTAATATAATTGTAACATGAGAAATGTATGTGACCACTATCTAAAGTATTGTGAAATAAAAAATCAAAAAATATCTCCAAATTGTTTTTAAAATTGCTTGAGATCCAATCAGTTTCATACATAGAACTTCTATCCATTCGGTAAAAAAATTGTTACAAGTCATTTAGTCAAAATAAATTCCATAATATTGAAGTTTAATCGAAAATATATTTAAGTAAATGAGAATTTTTCACATTATATGAAACCATAACTAACACAGTACTCTATATGTGAATCATAATATTAAAGACAACAAAATACTATATTTATAACAAAATACTATAAATTAATATAAATCCATGATATAGAGTTAAATTATAAATATAATACCATGAAATTTGTGCATATTTAAAGAATATATATTATATATGGGAGAATTTTGAGAGTCCTACACAAATTGTGTCAAAGAGAAGGAGAGATTTCGAATTCATGAGCCTTTGAAGGAGAAGAATCCCATTATTCTCAAGTATTCAATGAACTATGTAATAACTTGATCACCTGAGATATGGAGAGTGTTTTGAGACAAAAAAATGTTCAAGGAAGGTTTTGAATATATTTGATGAACTATACATGAGTGTACCAGATCATTTACACTTGTGGAGGACAATTATTCAGGAGTTGAGTAAATGTTATATTGAAGAAATTTTATATTTTAGTAGATTATTTGAGTGATATTCATAATATATATTCTAAATAAATGGTAAATATAATCTGAAAATTATGTTAAAAAGTTACTTATGGATTGAAACATCATGGTCATACATATGGATCATGATCCATGAAAGATTAAATGTAACTAAGAGGAGTTTGATGTCATAAGATGAAGGTTCCATGGGGAAAAGAAGTAGGATTCCATGTACATGGATATTTATAATTTGTTTAAAGAAGTTTATTTTTTAGGATTAAAATAAGGAAGCACCTGATTCTTTGGGTGAATTTAATGAGAATACAATACTAGGATCCAAGGAATAATAAATCAAGAATATTTTTTGAAGATTTAAAATAGAAAATATTACCAGCTACTAAAGATCATAGAGAATACATATTTTGAATATGGAATATTTTAATCAAATGATATTTTTTCTCAATTTATTATTCAAGTTGAAAAAGATAAATATAGTGGATTTTGAAAGAACATGCATAAATTGTGTTAGAATTATGAGAGATCAAAACATCATATATCAAAGAAAGAGAGATATTTTAATGTTAGGAGACATTTAAGGATAAACATCATGTTGTTCTATAGTATTCATAGATTTGAGGAAGAAATATACCACTTGAGATATTTTATGTATAGTGTATTCAATTAAAAATTCAATGCATATAGAATAGAATTCTATATAACACATGAAATACTAAATTCATAATTTAGAAGGTAATTAGATAATAATATTGACTAAAAATATTCCAATGATTATAGGTTCTATATCCTCCATCCATATCCTCTATATTATGTATAGACATTAGAAGTGAACAAAATACTATTTTGTATAAACCTAAATGATGTGGGTGGTAACTGCATTGAGCTCAACCTATCAAGTATGACTAATTTGTGTAATAATAATCTAGTTCCATTCAAGGATGTTCATCTTATTCAAGTTTCATTTGATGGTAGTGATTAATTGGTTTAGCTCAAAACCAGGAATGAGGTTTGGGTATTGAAAATTCAACTATGTATTTCATTGATAATGTGAGATGGAACAGAATAGCACTAGGCATTCTATTGGAGTTATAGAATTTTTTCCCATATAATGATTCCTATAGAGGGGAGCTCCATGATTCTTCAGGAGGAATCAGTTTATGACACTATGGTGTGTTTAGTTGGACAATTGTAGTGATTTTGGTATCGAATTTGGGTGACAATGAGCTTTTGGATCATCTTATGGTGTTCACGATTGGACTCATCTTATGGTGTTCCCCATGTTCACCTCCACAAACCTCAAATACTAATAACTAGTAGTGACATACTAAATCATACACTGGGTATACCATGATGTCATTATTATAAACATTAATAAAAAATTATTAAAAAACATAATTAGTGATAGATAATCAAATAGTACTAATGAAGTGTATAACAAAAACAAAAAACAAATCAAAGTGCAATTATTAGGTATACCATGCCACAGACCACACAGACCCCTCGTTTAGGACAAATCAAAACAGAAAACAAAAAAATAGATGTAGAGAATTAAAACTATGGTAGCAGATATACCATAAAAGTCAAATTTTTATTGAAGGCATGACGAGTACAAGAACATCTTATGGGGGGAAAAAGTGGTGAAAACCTAGAGAATCACCTCCAGAAATGAGCTTACAATCATTCGGTAAGGAACTTGGGCTGGTGTACAAAATCAACCTTTCCTCAGACGTACCTTTGTTGGAAAGCACGTCAGCTGCACCATTCCCCTCCCTCCACGTGTGAAGAATAGAAGTGGCTCGATTAAGAAGGAACCTTCATTTCCTGATGACATACATTAACTCCCATGGAACCTTTTCATTTTTCTATAGCATCCTAACCAAAACTGCTGAGTCAGACTCCACTTCGGATATCTCAAAATTTAAGTTCCTACAAAGCGACAAACCGGTGTCCATAGCACGCACCTCAGCTCCTATCGACATGCCCAAACCATAGAAAGAATTGAAGGCTAGAAGAATCAATCCCACATTGCCCCTAACAAGGCTGCCCCCTCTCATAACTCCTTCCAGGCAAGAGCCATCCACATTCAGTTAAATCCCGTATGAGGGGCCTTCCAACATATCCACCGCCCCTACAACATCACTGATCTGTGCATGCAAGCCATGGGAATTATCTTCCTAAAAAAATAGTATCCATCCCCCTTTAATGAGCACACCCATCTCTGCCACCAGCAGATTGACAAAGATTTGGAGAAATTCGTGCGACCGCTTGATGCCATCTCTAGCCTTGTTCCTCACATTCCATATAGTCCAACATGCCACCGCAAAAACCATACCTCACACCTTGGATTCCACCTCTGCCTGTCCATCACCCACGGACCAGTCTTCCAGAAAGTTTTGTATTGAAACCCATCCCACGCTAATGTTCATACATTGCCTCAGTAAGCCACAGATCACTCTCGCACAATCCCCCGTGATGAACACATGTTCAATAGATTCATTTTGAGAGTGTATACAACACTGGTTGCAGAAATCTAACACTACTCCCTTCTTCTGAATATTGTACTCCATAGGAATGGATTGATATCTTAAATTCCAAACAAGATAATTTAATTACCCCAGAATCGCTTTTCACCAGATTCTATTATTCCACGCATCTCCACTATCCATCACATGGATCAGCTTCATGTAATATCATCTGTAGAACTGTCTTGATTTGGATCCAACGAACATGCAGCGATAAGGTTCCTCCACCTGCTGAATGTAATTTTAGACAACCTTCTACTCAGAGTTGAGAATAAAATTCAGGAAAGAAGGATGTTTAGAGACCTCCTTGAATGTGATATTTTACACCAGACATCCCGGGAAAAAGAGCTCCTCTCCTACCTAGATATCTGACCAGAAGATGATGTCTCCACAGCCAACCATCCATCTCACATGATCCTAAAAGACCTCTAGATGGGCGCTCATGCATTGACCCACGATAGACAACCTACTATTGCTATCATCCCAACTCTGCCAGTCTTCCCCATACCTGTTTTTAATGAACTTCGCCCATAAATAATTTCCGGTGATCACCACCCAGACCATTTTAGCCTGCATAACATATATGGTTTAACCCACATTCCACTTCCCGATAGCACCCTCCTCCATTGGCATGGCCAAGCATTTCCATGAAGCCCGGTAACACCTCCCCGTCTGATTTACATCCCATAGAAAGGAGTTCAATATGTTCTCTAGCCTGGAGATCATCCCTTTGGGGGGGTTTAATAATGGAAAGAACATGCATTGGGATCATGTTTAGAATAGAGTTGATCAAAATTATTCTTCCACCAAAAGAGAGGAATTTACTTTTCCAGTTGCATATTCGCCCCGTGATACTATTCAAGATGTCATAAAAAAGTACCTTCTTGATCCTACAGTTGGAAATTGGAGCACAGAGATAAACCATTGGAAATTGATGTTGTAGCATGACCATATGATTCTGAATTTCCCTACTACACCTCCAGGAACATTTATTAGATATAAAAACATTACTTTTCCTGAAATTGACCCGTTGCCCGCTCAACAACCCATATGTTGACATGATCTTTTTGAAACCATCCACCGATCTTTTCCTACCATTATTAAAGAATAGCATGTCATCTACAAACATGAGATGGGAAACCATACTAACCCATGCCTTATTCATAAAAGGTAATATCCTCCTGTTCCCCATTCCCTTATGAATGTTCCTGGTAAGCACCTCCTGAGCCAAAATGAAGAGGCTTGGTGACAAGGGGTCTCCCTGCCTCACTCCTCGCACTGATTTGAAGAAACCAAAGCCTTTACCCAATAGTGAAATTGTAATCCAAGGAGAAGAATAACACCTGAAACATAAATCAAAAAACCATTCCTTGAAACCAAAATTCCTCATTACTCTTACTAAGAAGCACCATTCCAATTGGTCGTATGCCTTATCCATATCCACTTTCACCACCACATTGGATCCGATAGTTTTTTTTGTTTAGATCCTCCACTATTTCTCGCGCAATTCCGATGTCTCCTTGTATGCCTCGACCTTGTACAAATCCATGTTTCTCTTCAGAAACAATATTGGGTATCACCTTGCTGATTCTTCTATTTAAGAGACTGGCTAATATCTTATACACAAAATTACAAAGACATATCTATCTCTTTTGGCTAATTTCGATGGGATCTTTAACTTTGGGAATCAGAACAACCCTTGAAGAAAAAGAATCCCTATTAAGCTCTCCACCCCAGAAAAAATACAGAACTGCCCCCCTTAAACTGCTCTTTCACAATCCCCCACACCTTGATGAAGAAGGAACTAGGGAATCCATCTGGCCCCGAGGCACTTTCCTTATTCATTCCAAAAACCATTGCTTTAATTTCCTCATTATTTGGAAAATCTTCGAGATCAGTACAGTCCCTATCATTCACAATCCATGGGATATATCCCATGAATTCCCTTTCTTCTCCACCCCTTCTATACCGGTCTCCCTGTAAACTATCATGTCCTACCATCAGTCCCTCATAATGTTTCAGGGCGATCTCTCCAGCCACCTATAGATCAGAAGTAAACGCGACTTCATCAAGTCTAATATTGCTCTTCTTATCCTTCATTCCTTCGGTCAAGAATGCTTGAAAAAGGATATATTTTTATCCTCTTCCTTGATCCATAGTGCTCTAGATTTCTACATACTAATACTCTTGATTTTTAGCAATTTTTCAGCCAAAATGTTTTGCTTATCCACCAGGCAGGAAACCCTATCATCATCCAAAACCTCCTTCCTCCATCCTCTCTATATCATCTTTTAAGCTTTCTAGGTTGAGATCCTCTCCCTTAAGGTTTCCTCCCCACACTTGCAGGTCCTTTTTGAGCCTCTGCCGGTGTCTCACGAGGCTGACCCATGCTGATCCTTCCATCGGTTACTCCCATGAGCTCTTCACCAACTGCCTAAATCACCTTTCTGATGCCAAATAGAAGAATAATAGAACTTCTTGTTCCGAGCCTCACCCAATTTGAGCGTGGTAAGAAAAGGAGCATGATTCGAAACTGATCTAGAGAGGTGAGTAACCGAGGCCTGAGAAAAAGAGTCCAGACCTTGAAGGTTGGCTAAACAGTAATCAAGCATGCTTCATATTCTTCTCGTTCCATTGTGATTGTTGCACCACATAAATTTTATCCCATTAAAACCCATGTCCATCATTCCCTTCAGCATTAGGAATTTCCTAAAGTCCTGTATTGCAGAGCTGTCTACGGCCGAGCCACCCTTCTTCTCTGATGGATCCAATATAGAATTAAAATCTCCACCAATAAACCATTTTTCATTTCCAAGTTGAAACCTCTGAAATTGCTCCCATAGGTTCATTCTTTCAGTATTGACGTAGGTCGCATACAATAACGTAAAAAAGACCTCCACGATCCCTGTTCTATTTTTTTAGTAACGAGTTGAGACGAGGCTTCCATAAACTCCACAGATATACTATTCTTCTAAAAAATCTAGATGTGGTTATTATATGCATCCGCAAGCAAAGATTCAGCAAATCCTAAGGATCTGGTGAATGAGGAGATGCACTCCACTTTCTGTTTATGTTCCCAGAGATTGTACATGTTGGAGACCAGACTGGCACGTGAACCTCACCCCCCGATTTTGAAAAAATAGACGTTACCGCATCCGTATCTTCCACCATTGCAAGGAAAGATGCCACTGCTGGAGATTTTGCTGCAGCCACCCCGGCCATAACTGAAGAAACCAGACCCTTACCAACTTTACTAATGGCCAATGAAAGCCCCACCGACGTCGACAGACCATCAGTCACCAGTTCTCCGTGGGACACCTCAACTATCTGGGGAGAAGATAACGGCTGAACCGGAGCCGCTCCAAAAGCCTCAAGAAGAGGCAGAAAGACCTGATCCCTGGCAACAACTGTAGAAGCCATGAATCCACCACCAACCTGGCTTGACCTGAGACGCCTACAGAAACTAGTCGAATGGCCCTACCTGCAGCAGTGGTCACAGAAACCCAGAGCAACATGCACCTGGATCCTTTGCCGCCAAGAAAAACCATCACCAGCTGTTGGGGCGCAACAAAGGTGCGTGGTACCTCAAACACACCGAAATAAGAAGCAAACGGATCAAACACACGATGTAACGTGGTTCGGCTATATAGGCTACGTCCACGGGAGAAATGTGCCAATTCTATATTCACTTTTCTCTAGATAAAACTTCACGGAGGATCACCACACACAGATCTCACAAACATGGGAATGAAAATCCCGTTAAAATAGAGGAACAAAGACAACCAGTTGTTGGGTAGATCATCTACCCAAGAATTATCCTCCCACCGTCGGCTACCGTCCACCATGATGCCCACCAAACCAAGGAGACTCCCGCAGCCTCCTCCTACAGCCATCTGAATAGATGCTGCCGCCAAAGAGGACTCTCCCAATTGGGAGTGGTCCCCACAACTCTCCCCCTCATAACTAATTTGGGGTAGAAGCTTGACCTACAGTCTCCTTGCAGGTGCTGAAAACTTCATCAGCAAATCGAACATGCTTCTTCACGCCAGATAACGTGGCACTTCCACCATCTTCACTCAATCTCGGGCTGACTGCGGTCTCCATCAAATGATACAACCCTTGTGACTCCTTCCCAGTAAACATCACTGCATCCCCACGTGAGACTTCCAACACTCCACCTGCTTTGGAAATCTTGAACCCTCTCGCATCGAGCCTACTCAAAGATATCATGTTCCGTCTCATCCTCGGAACAAATTTCACGTCAGCCACTCCTCCATCGGGTGTCTTCAATTTCACCGTCCTGACTCCTCGAACCTTGCTTGTTGACCCATCACCAAGTCTCACCGAGTCTCATACCTGCTGAAAAGTATGAAATGTACCTCTCGTTGTACATATGTGTGCCGAGCTCCCCGAATCCAGAACCCATCCATATTCATTTGGATTTTAAGCACGCTCGTTCTTCCTCTTTAGAAATCAGCATTCTCGCTTCATGTGACCGTATCTTTTGCAGTAATCAAACTACACTTCTTCTCGATCAACTCTCTCATCTGAGGGAATGCTTCCCGTTGTCACGCAGATTTCATCATCTGCATATAATCATGTGATGTTCTCATTCTCCTCTTCAACTTTCTTCTTCCCAGCAATGTATCTTTTGCGTTCTCCACAGTCACTTTTATAGTGACCCTTCTTCTCGCACCAGAAACAGGTGATTTCACTAGGATCACGCCCCCTGGATTTTGGCCACCATTCTTTACCTCCTGACTGTCGATGTCAGCTCCTCCCACGCTGATCATCTCGTATTTCCATGATTTGCTCACTTGAATGCATTGAAGGTCTTCAGAATGCCTCCAAATCTTGAAGTGATGCCATCACCTCATCCAGCTTCAATGTCTCCTTCCCCATGATCAATGCAGTCACAAGCCCATCAAATGATCTTGGTAGTGATGATAAAAGCAAAAGTGCTTTGTCTTCCTCTCTAACCTTCACACCGAGCCCCAATAACTGTGTCAGGATCTTGTTGAATTCATTGGTATGATCCAACAAATTCGCTCCCTCATCCATGCGCAACTGGTATGGTTTCTTCTTCAGGAACAATTTGTTGGTGAGCGACTTCGCCATATACCACTGCTCCAACTTCTTCCAGATCTCCTTCGGTGATTTCTCGTCCAACACCAAGTACTTTACCTCATTCGCCAGACATAGTTGAATTGTGTTAACGACCCGTATCTCGAGTTCTTCCCAATCATTGGCACTAGTTGCCTCAGGCTTTTCTCCGATCAACGGTCTGATCATGCCCTACTGAACCAAAAGATCCTTCACCGTGCTTTTCCACAAGCCGAAATTGTTTCGACCATCGAACTTCTCGATATCAAATCTTGGTAGTGCTCCGCCACCTGCCATTATTGTCGTCGCAAAACGCGATCACCACCGTCGATGTCGCACCTTTCTGTTACCACCTGATAGAGTGATAGTTTTGAAAAACAAAGCGTATGGATGCTTCCGGAATGGTCTAAATAGTCGGAATCGACTTCTGGATCGCCGAAATCGGACACCAATTGACCGAGAAAAGGTCAAAACACGTTCAACGGTCCAGATCACTTGCTGACGTGGCGCTGACGTGGCACGCCGGACTTCCCGCCGAAATATTGCCGGAATTTTCGCCGGCGGTGTGAACAGTGCCGTCTTCTCCGGCACGGTGTTACTATTCACTCGCAGGTTTGAACGAACTTTGACCGGCCATATCTCCTTCATTTTAGCTCCGTTTTCAACACCGCTTGCGCCGTCAGAATCGTCTCGCCACCCTGTTCACGAATATGGCATTGGAAAAATTTTCCAAACACTTTTAATTTTACAGCCACTGGAAAATTCGTCTCCGCCTCGCCGTCTCACCTTCGTTCGCTCCGACTCCCCTCTGATACCACTTGTTGGGGCGCAACGGAGGTGCGTGGTACCTCAAACACACCAAAATAAGAAGCAAACAGATCAAACACATGATGAAATGTGGTTCGACTATATAGCCTACGTGGACACGGGAGAAACGGGCCAATTCTATATTCAATCTTCTCCGGATAAAACTTCACGGAGGATCACCACACACAGATCTCACAAACATGGGAATGAAAATCCCGTTGAAATAAAGGAACAAAGACAACCAGTTGTTGGGTTGATCATCTACCCAAGAATTATCCTCCCACTTTCGGCTGCCGTCCACCATGATGCCCACCAAACCAAGGAGACTCCCGTAGCTGCCTCCTACAACCATCTGGATAGACGCTGCCGCCAAAGAGGACTCTCCCAATTGGGAGTGGTCCCCACACCAGCCCTGACCAGCACGCGTGAAGGAGGAGTCTCCACCAAATTCACCTCCACACAGATTCTTGGAGATGACGTCACTCGAACATGAAGAGTGTCTTCATCCGCCCACAAATACCCACCTAAAGAATTTCCAATTACATGAATCATCACTAGATCCTATAAAGGACGAGGAAGTCCCGGCAAGGAAAACCACCCTGCCCATTTCCCCGACTCCTTTCTGAAGTGAAAACACCAGTCCCATCGTGTTAGAGAAAATCTCTAGGTGCCACGTCTGTGGTCCTCTCTATCCCAAGCCCGAACAAAGTCACCACAAGATGCCAAATGAATAGAGAATGCCAATATGAAGAAGATAGAAACCGCCACCTGTTGCTGGATTCCCCTAGAGGCTACATAACTTCTGAGAGAGGCCATCAAAGGTTTTTCAGGCCCAACAAGGAAATCAAGGTTTAATTGTGAAACTCCTTAGCCTCCTGAAATTCTACATACGAGAAATCCACCATCGGAACACCATCAATGTAATTAGCACAGTGAGGAGCCACCTGAATAGAAGGGATACGAGGCGCTCCAAGATCAGACGAACCTGGTAATCCCAACAAAGTATATTTGAAGAACCGAATTCCCGAAGGCCTTGGCCTGGAAACCACCAC
This sequence comes from Viscum album, assembly GCA_963277665.1. Taxonomy (NCBI): domain Eukaryota; kingdom Viridiplantae; phylum Streptophyta; class Magnoliopsida; order Santalales; family Viscaceae; genus Viscum; species Viscum album. Next base: position 515,571,718 of record OY728153.1, on the reverse strand, counting down.
CCTAGAGTTCAAACAAACATCAGATAAAGCACAATCAACATTATCAACCGCCAACAAACTAGAATACCCAGCGCCCGCCATCTGCGAAGAGAAAGCCCCTCCATTCGAAGAACCAGCCTGCCCCAGAACAGTAACACCAGAATGAATAGATGAAGGATGGAATGTCTCTGAGGGAACTGCCATCGAGCTGCCCGAAAGAGAAGTGCCCAAGGAATCAGGGGGAGGAGGAAGCAGCTCACTCACAGATCCAGACTCCATCGCCCTTACAGACACCAGAGGTAGAAGCTATAGATTTGAGGTGTAGAACTAAAAATTTTATTGATTGATGATGGATCTATCGGGTGGAAGGAGTTCCAAATCCTAGGGTAAAGATATAGCTTCAGGAGAGCTTCAGTTTAGGGCTATAATCTCCTGGATGGGGAACTGGATATATTCTACATTTGGGGGAAAACATTACCAACAGTTTTAAAAAACCATTGGGAAATATATTCTTTACCAATGGTTTCTTTATACCGTTGGTATATATTAGAAAAAAGGAGGCTTTCCCAACGGTTTGCTAAACTATTGGGATATGTTGTTTGTGATAATGCTTCACCCAGAGGCCTATGATTGGATCCCTATTATCTTGAATCTTTTGTATGTGTTATAGTTATCTTAGAATATGATGATCCCTAACCATGTTGATATTACACTAGATCCCAATAAATCCTATATATATAACCCCTATAGACTAAAAAGTTACATACTTTAGCAGGATTCATATAATCATGCTTTTTAAAAAATATATTTTTAAAAAGGGAGAAAACTAGAAGCTTCATTACAGATGAATATAGAGAGAAGAAACACAATAACCTTTTAGTACCACTACTCTTGGGGAATAACTTAGAATGATTCCTTTATCCATTTATAGAGGAACCTCTATCATAGTTAGTAATATGATAAATACCAAAAACTTTGGTCATCCTTCAAAACACGCTTTAACCTTGACAACAAGAATCAAAAATATTCCATAAGATTCATGGATGAGAGGAAAGAAAACCCATGAATTATTTTTTAAAATAACTTATTAAGAAAATGTGGCTGTTAGATTATCAGCCATGGTTATATGAGGAAGATACAATACCAAAACAATAGAAATAATGAGTATACATCAACACCATTTCATCTCTTTTTTAGAGATAAAAATAATACATATATTTCAGTACCTTAATATAATTGGGAAAGAATTCATGAATTAAATTCACCTTTAATGCTATACAAGAATCTTCCTTCCCTGGATTATCCCGAGTAAAATACTTCAACCACTTCTAACATAGACTCTTGAGCATGAAGATCACAAAATTAACCATGAGAGATTCATGAATCTCAATATTGAAAACATATATATTTAAATAATTGACATGACAACAAGGCTAATGGGAGGTACAATCAATAACAAAAGAAAACATATAAATTTAAATAAATCCGAATGAAAAAAGCAATAAATAGAGTCAGAACATAAAACCCAGTTATAGCTTACATATTTTAATTGGAAGTACAAAAATTTGGTTTTTGGGAAGAAGGGTTCACATACTGGAAGAATGTGAGCTCTCAGGAATAGATTGTAGAGATCTCATTTAGGGAAGAATGCAGGTGGTTTCGAATTGGGATTTTCCTTTTTATTTGTGGAATTTTATCCCAACAGTTTTAAAAAACCATTTGGGAAATGGCCACTATCCCAGTAGTTTCAAAAAAACCATTGGGAAAACTATCTCTATGGGGGACTACCCCAATAGTTGGAATAACCGTTGGTAAAATTCACACGAATAACTCCTATACCAACGATTTTCAACAAAATGTTGGTATAGGTATCCTATCCCAACGGTTCATATAAACCATTGGAATATGGGCATTGGTATAAGATGTATTTCCAGTAGTGAATACCATTTATGATTTATTTAAAACATCTTATCACCCATTTATTAATAATTTGTTATTAAAATCATTGTTCTGGGTGATAAAATATTCCTTTTCTAGGCATGATTTAGTTCAGTAGTGTCAATACTTATAATTTGATCCTGGTCCCATAATTTACATCATTTTAATCATCATATACACAAATTATATACATATTTATAATTATTCATAAAATTTAGAGATAGAAAAATGAATTACACAGTTCATGTAGATGGTATGCCGAACGTATACATGAAGGTTGTTTCCATTTTCCATTTAATGAAATGAAAGAATGGTAAATAACAACACACATTTACAAAATCATTACTATGTTATATATATCATATATATTCATAAAACACATACATATTTCCTTCCATGAGAAATATAAATGAAAATGAATTACATTGCATTATGGAGAGAGTAGTATATACGTACGCATGGGCGACATTATTGATTCCCAAAAGATTGGGTGATAAGAGGGTGGAAATGATTATATAATTATAGAAGTATTATTATGTCTTAAATTACATATATAAACATTAAACCCATCATAAAAATGATCCATAAAATAAGGTGATGAATAATAAATTGTATTTCTATGAGGTGATGGTAAGCCAAATGTATGCATGAGCGATTTATTCACTTCATATTTGAGGGGAAGGAGGGTTTATAATGGGGTATTAATAGTCATAATAACATTTCCAAATCTTTATGATACTGATGTTATTATTTTATGATGAATATAATTTATTTATATGTGGTAATAAAGAGTAGAAAATGAATGTGATTGGTCAGAGTTATTATATATTCATAGAAATGACTACTGTAGATCTCCTCTAAATAGATTTGGGGTTTGTCTATTGGGAACCCCATGACCCCCATTATTTTCCTAGTGATGTAAAGAAAAAAATTTGAATGTTTATGGTTATAATGACCCCAATTCCTATAGTCCGAAGCTAGTTGCTTACTTTATTACATTGTCATAGATAAAAGGAATCACATTCCGAAGGACCAATTAGTTTAGTAGTTTTGGAAAACTAGATACATACATGATATACATTATACACTTGGAAAAGAAAAAAAATATAAAAAAGTAAAGGCTCATAATCCTTGAAATTCATATCAAGAATTCATCTTTCTATATTGGGTAAAAGAGAAAAAATAGAAGTGTTCTCAAATTCTCAATAAGGGTTATGTAAAATGGATGTTATCATTAATAAATAATAAAAATCAACATCGAAAGGCATATAACTAAAAAAAATTCCAATTATATAACTTGACTATAATCATGAGATGTGTTAGAATAAAATTTTAATGCTAAATAACTAAAACACATGATATTTAATCAATTAACCAAGAATGAAATGTATCCAATAATAATTTCATAGAAAAATTCTCATGGATAGTAATAATAACTAAATTATATATAAAGTTAATGAATAATTATTGGATGTAATTATGTATAGGTATGTGATACTTTTACCATAAATACCATTAAATATGTGGTTTAAAACATACTGGGTTAAGACCCATCTGATTTGGCCAACGTATTCATCTCACGAGACAACCGATGCATGGAGGGGATTTCTATAAATGGTCCCCAACCCATGTAATAACTATCAAAACCATTCCTCATATTTCAAATAATCAATTTAATTCACAAAAAATGTTCCTTATCATCATGTATCCATATTGTGTTAAAGATAGATGTTTATCAATATTTTCCTAGTTAATCAAATAAATTTCGAAGTTAACACCATATGTAAAAACTGTATATAGTTTAAGAAATATTCATATTCACAATATAATAATTTTGATATCAAATATTTATTATAATTCCAATAAAACATTATTAAAATTACATGATTTTTAAAGATAATTTTAACAATCACAAAAGGAATTCATATTTCACATTAAATTTTACCAGTGGGTAATTTTTATGTCAAATTACATTGGGTGAAATAAATATAATTGAAACTAAAAATTCTAGGAATAATGTATTATTCATGATATTACGTGTCAATGGGGAAGTATATACATTATATAATTTAAATTTCATTCATAACATTACAATATTCCTCAATGAAATGAAGTTGAGTTGAAATCTCTTACCTCACACTTACCTTTGGTTGAGAATGTTTTAATCTATTATGTAGTGGGTTTAAACATGTCATTAACCTACACCATAATAGTATTAATATTTATAATATAATATAGAAACCTTAAATAAAATATTATCTCCCATTCCTTAATAAATTATTATTATTTTTGTTGTTTCAGGTTTTAACTGCCGTGTTGTCTCAAGAATACATTGGAATGAAAGTTTTGATTAATGAGTATATTATATTTTCCTATCATATCATGAATAATAATCGTGGAATAATTATAAAATTTATAAACCAATTATAGTTTTAAATCCAAATATTAATTATGGTTATAAAAAATGAAATACTTGTATTATTATGGGGGTGGTAGGTCATACTTACGGATGAGTAACGATTCCATTTTCCACCGATCATTCTATTAAAGGGATAAGTAATATTTAAAATATATATAATTATAATAATAAATAAAATATTATATACATATCTATAACCTCCATTTTTTTTGGTGACAAAAGGATAGTCACATTGCTTCATGAAGGAGGGTGTCCACACATACACGAATGATGTTATCACCTTTATGTGAGTGAAAAGGAAAGAAAGAAAGTGATATATATATATATATTATACTTAAAGAATGATAAATATTTAATTAATTTAATAATTTTTTCATTTATATCACATATAATCATTAAAAGTATTCATTATCACCTTCAGTTTAATGTTTTAGTGAAATAAGAATCACATCATTTCGTGAGGCGGTAATATATTTTACACATGAGCGATGTTATCATGTCTCAAACAGAATGGAATATAAGAAGGTATATAAGATATAATGACTATACATGTATAATAATTTTTTAAATATCATATATATGGACACACACACAAACACTTTATATCCATCATTATACCCAACCATTATAGGTGTAAATGAAAAAACGAACGACATCGGTTCGTAAGAGTATAGTCCACCATACACATGATCGATGATTTCCTAACCCATTTGATGGAAGTGGAGATTGTTTTAGGTAATGAAATTATTATAAAAAAATCATTATATGTTAGGTATTTAGTTTATTATGCAATCATGGTTTAATAATAAATTAAATAGCTGTAGAAAGAAGTAAAATAAAGATGCTCATTGAAGAATAATATATATTCTTTGAGAATCCTTCGTAGTTTTTCACTAAATCCATAAAAGTTTGGATTTAGTCCCAAGATAAGGATTATAATATATGGTAAGTGATATTGGTAAGTGATTTAGGAAGGTATTGGTTGAGTCATAGTTGTTTTAAGGTTTGAATTACTGAGGGGAGGGGGTGGCCTTTTATAATTGGGGGAGATGACACACTTGGTATTTTGGAAATGAATTGAGTGATCCCATGTTTTCCCATGCCAAAAGTGTACAAAATGGACCATTATATAACTATTTAGGTTTAATGGTCCAAATATGGAAATAAAATTTAATTTTGACAAGATTATACATCATTTATACCCTTATCTTTTTAGTTTAACCTCCAAGAAAATCAATTTTTACCTTAACCATGGTAATTAATTTTAACTATATTCACTATTAATTTTGGAATTTTTTTTGAACAAATTAGAAATTAGAAATTATGATTATTAATAATTTGAAATATATTGTTCTAAATTCAATTCAAATTAATGTAAAATTTTAATTTAAAATTAATCTTGTATAAGGGATGAGAAAGCCGGTTTTTAAAGTGAAAATTGTCAAGAGTTTATAAAGATTTTATATGTAAATTCAATATAAAAATGATTCAAATGAAATAATTTTATAAATTGATATAAATTTTTAATAATATTACTTAATTTTTTTTCAACATATAATTTTACCATATAAATTATTTAAACTAAAATGTAATTTTAATCTAAATTCAGTATTTTTCACTAGTCATCAAGAAATGATTTTTTTTTTGAAAAATAAAAAAAACTCACCCTAAGATACTTTTGGTATTAATATTTAATAAATGATATATTTAAAACAATAAAATTCCTAAAATTATTGAAATTACATTATAAGTTAATTTCACAAAGTGTGAATAACCCGTGTTTTGATTAAAGCCGGTGTTACATGCATTACAAGCTATTAAAAAATTAAATTTATTATGAAAGGAATATATTTTGATGTTTTGGGGTGATACATTCTTCCAACATTTAAAATAGTTTTCCACAAAAATTCATGGATATTACCTTCTAAACAGATAATGGTAGTTTTTCTTTATAATATACTATAACTCCCACATTGCTTCCTCCATTTTGTGATTTCTCTAAAGAACCATTATCAGATGAGTTGTCTAATTCCTAAATAATTTCTCTCTATTATCAAAAATATGTATGGGTTATCCATAGTGTGATAGATCAAGCTCAAATTGGTTTTCATCAGAGGTGGGAACATGAATTGGGTTTGGAACAAACATACTTGGCCAGGATATATGAAACACATCATCTACTTTTAAGAGACTTGTCGGTATTTCAATTCAGAAAATATCAAATCAAATTCATTAAATGATTTAAAAAGGTCCTATGTACCTAGGATTAAATATCAATTTCTTATTAAACCATAAAACACTCTTCATTACATACACTTGTAGGAAACCATGATCTCCAACATGGAATTCCAAATCATTCTTCCAATTACTGGCAAAACTCTTTTCCCCAATTTGAGCTACTTTAATGTGATCCAAAATAGTCATTTACTTTATTATCATTTCATCATAATGTTTTGGGCCAATGAGTTTCCTATCACAAACTTAACACCAAAAATATAGATTACGAAATCTATTTTCATACAATGCTTCCTAAAACTCATTTTGAATACATGAATGAAAACTATTATTATTAGAAAACTCTAATATAGGTAAATAATTATTCTACATACCATGAAAATCTTTTGAGAATGATCTAAACATATCTTCCTTTGTTTGAATAGTCCTCTTGTATTTTCCATCATTTTTAGTTTGGTATGATTTTCTCAAATCATTTTTATTATTAATAGAATTCTAATGAATTTTTGAGTATTTTGATGTAAATTGGGTATCATGGTCAGAACAAATTGATAGAGTTTATCCATAAATTCTTACAACATCATTAATATAGATCCATGTGAGGCACCTGATAGGAAAATATTGTCTTACAGTGAGTAAATGTTTATATTTTATTAGGTGAACAATGATAACCCATATTTCATCATTCTTTCAGGGATTATTTTGTTGCCCCCTGAAAAATTCCATATTAATTTCATCCAATTTCTATAATAAAAATGGAAGAGGTAGTATAAATCCTCTAGGATGATTCCTCACATCTTTATGTTATTGAAAAACCAAATATCTTGACATATAATCAAAAATTTTCTTCTTAATGTTATCCAAAAAAAATGTTCATTTAAATCCATGTACATATTTGTGCTACCTGGTTTATAGAGAAATTTCAGATATGAGTGTCATACAAATATTCCCTTTTTATCTGAGGTACATATTGAACACATGATCAATTTACAAATTCTAGAACTCCATATTCACAAATTATTTCTACAAATTTCCCATCATTCACCACTTTAATTTTATTCTGAAATTTCTTATCATTATATTGAGAATTATTTATCTTATCTAATAAATATAGTTTTGAAATAATTTAAAAAATGATTGATATTTTCACTTCCTTAGTAACTATCATATCCATAATTACTAGATCCATGAACATTTGGTCCCTCTTCTTCTTTATTTGGGAGAAAATTATTTGATCATTCTTTCTCATTTCATCTTATAACTTATTTTCTTTCCATAGGTTGTTGCGTATTTATAAATCACAATTCTTGAGTATCCTACTCCATTAAATTTGTCTTATATTGAAAAATTTATGTGAATAAATGTATTTTAGGATTTTATAATCCTTTTATATCTCACATATGTCACCATATAGACAAAGTCTTCATATCTTCAATGAAAATATTACATCTTACAACTCAAGATCATGGGTTGAATAGTTCTATTCATGTGTCTTCAACTACCTTGATGCGTATTAAATTACATTATCATTTTGTATTATCACATAACCAAGACCCTTATTTTATGAATTACCATATATCACTAACACATTACTTCCAGATGGTGGAGTTAGGATCAGAGCATTGACCAATCACTTCTTTAGTTCATCAAAACATTCATCTCATTACATTGCCCAAAAAACATATCCCCTTTATGATTAATCACTTTTAATGGGTTAGAAAACTAGGAAAAATTCTAAAAAACTGATGATAGTAACATACCAAACCAATGAAACTACATAACTCATTTATGTTCATTGGTATTGGAAATTCTTTGACTATATTTGTATTTGAATTATCAACTAACATTCAATACCTTGAGACAATATAGGAAAAAAAGAAACAACCCAATTACAAAAAAACACACTCACTAAATTTACCATATAACTCTTTTCTTTTAAGAGTTACAAGAATTATCCTCATGTGATTCTCATGTTCATCATTTATTTTAGAATAAACATGAATATAATTAATAAATACCACAAAAAAATATTGAATATTTTAATTAAATACTATTATAATTAGATCCATAAAAACATAGGTTTCATTATTCAATCCAGACATAATTACTCTAAACTCATAATGTCCATACCTTATTCAATTATATTTCTTTTATAATTTCTTACTTCATTACTCATAATTGGTTATACCTATAACATAGATCAAACTCAGTAAAATATTGGGATCCAGGAAGTTGATCAAATAAGTCATCAATGCATGGCTAAGGATACATGTTCATTTTCATAATAGCATTGATTTTTCTATAATCAATTTATAGCCCCTTGGATCCATATTTTTTCTTAATGAATAGAATTGGGTATCCCCATGGTGAAACACTAGGGAGAATAAATCCATTATCATGAAACTCTTGTTGTTGTTTCATGAGCTACACTAATTCAATAGTGGCCATTCTATAACGATCCATTCACATTAGTCTTTTGTTTGTGATTAAATCAATGGAAAACTCAACTTCAATCTATGGTGGATATTTAGGTTATTCCTCATAAAATACATCAATGTATTCTAATACACTAAGTACACCCACAATTTGAAAATTACATTCTCCATCCCTAGATTGTGTTTTCTCTTCTTCCCCAAGAATCTCATTTCATAGATATATTGGGGGAGGATATAGATATAAATTTTATGATGATGTATCTACTCTAAATATAGAAAATTAAATATCTTCCCCATAAATTGTAAGTTCATTCTTCGTACAATAAATATTTGCATCATATTTTGAAATCTAGTACATTCTAACGATTGTATAGAAATAAACCATAGGTTTAATAATAAGTTTAATAAATAATTCATTTTTATGTGTCATAATTGGGATTTATTTAAAAACACTTATTTTAATGAGAATTCCCTATTATATTTTGATTGACAACCCCCATCTTAATTTAACAGGGAAATGTTTAATTTCTTTGGAAAATTGGGTAGATATAAAGGAGTGTGAGGATCCAGAAGAAAATAAATCATTATCTAAATTTAAATATAGGATTAAAGTACCTCCCACCATATCATTTGGTACATCCACCTTAGCAACAGTGATCACAAAAATCACATCCTTCACCCTGCAGACTATTTTGTAGTAGATTCCCCTGATTATTGAGGAATTCATTTTCATAGTTCCAAACTCCATGTAGTTTTAACATTTAACAAAATATTTTTCCTTCTTCCCATTACATTACATCATATTATGATCCCTTTAACCACACTAATATTAAAATCCCATGACAATTAGTTATTTTCTAGGGTGATAACTTCCATAGTAATCACACTATGAGAATATATTCATCTTATTATTTGAATCATTCCATTTATCTTTATGTTTAGATGATATATTATTATCTTGAAAACCCTCTAATATATTGATTCTATAAAATTTATTCTCAATTTTTATGGAACATGAAAATATTTCATCATATGATGAAAATGTTTGGGATACCATCACCCTTAGGATACATGGATTAATCCCTTAAAAAAGTAATCAATCATGCACTCTATGTTGTGTATGTAATTCATAGAATACCTAGAAATAATTATAAAGGAATATTCATAATAAATGAATAATTATTCATCCTTTTTATTTAATCTAGTGAAAATTATCTTCATCTCAATTTTTTTCTCATGAGGGAATTATTTATCATTTAATTTATCCTTAAAATCTTTTCATTCTTTGTGTTCTATTCTCTTTTTCTCCCAAGTATTCTGGATCAATGAGCACCCTTGATCATCATCACCTTTGAGTCAATACACATAAAGTGAAACATTTTTTACTTTCACTCTATCCTAAAGCCATAAATATATTCCCTATATACTTAATCTATTTATTGACTATAATCAAATTAATAGTCCCAAATATTTGTGGGGGATTCATTCACATAAAGAGATATATCCTAGGATAATCTCAATGTGGAATAGGTTTCTCCATATATGTAGGGGTATTTTTCATAACCTAATTAAGATACCCTAATATATCCATAATTCTTTTCTATTCCAATTCTATCTCTATTAGTATCCTTAACAGGGAAATATCTACATTATCCATGAGTATTGATACCCCTTTTCCTTCCTAGAACCATTTATAAAAAAATGGAATATACTATATTATCTCATAAAATTATAAATTAAAAAGCATAATTTTCAATTCAAAATATTGTGTAATGCTTTTCATAGATTAAAATGAATGTATTATTAGTCTCAGAATCATAAAAATGGTTTCTTTGGGGAAACAATATTTTCAATTTTTTCATAATTGTTTATAAATAAAATATGAATTATCCCAAGAATATCCCCCAAGAGTTTCAAAATAGGTGTGCAGTAATGCCCATTTTCATGTACTAGGTAAGTCTCGTGTCAACTCTGATGTTCCTTTTTTGAAGTTATTCTCCTAGTTATCGATTTTACAGAAGCACGAAAACATATATTATCTTGACAGAGATGTATTTATAGGAAGATACACATAATCTATTCCTTACAAAAACTCTAGTATATTCTTATATACCTATCCTCAAAGCCTTTCATAGGTTTATGTTCCATAATTTATATTATGCTAAATCTAGTTCCAAAGGTTTCTACTAAACTTTCTCTCATACCAACTCTAATGACCCCAACCCCAGAAGCTTTGAGATAGTTCCTTACTTTATTAATTTTTCATAGATACGAGGAATCACACCCTGAAGGAACCATTAGTTTAATAGTTTTCAAAAAATAGATACATACATGATACCCATTTTACATTGGTAAAATAAAATAATGCATAACAAAAGTAAAAGATATGTATCCTTATAACACATTCCAAGAATTCATCTTTATATCTCGTAGAAAAGAAAAAAATAAGTGTGAGACCAAATTCACAGTAAGGGTTTAGTGAAATGAGTATTATAATAAATCAATAATCATAATCATCATGGAAAGGTATATAACTAAACACACATTCCATTTAAATAACATGACTATCATTGTGATATAAGAAAGAATAATTCTGGAATGGTAAATAATTGAAACACATTCTATTTAATCAATAAACTCTGAATGAAATGAATCCATAGATAATGTCATGGAGAAAATGTTATGGATAATAAAAATTATAGAATTATCAATGAATGAAATGATTAATTATAGGATTCCATGTTTTATATGAGCATAATACATTTATAATCAAGACCTTTCAGAAGATGGTTTAAAACATACTGGGTAAAGATCCATCAAATTTTTCAAACTGATTATCTTGTGAGACTACCGATGCATCTAGGGGATTTCTGTAATCAGTCCCCATCCATGGTCATACATTTAAAAATAGTTCCTCATATATCATTATATAAATTTAATTTATAAATAATTTTCCTTATTATCATCTATCTACATTGAGTTAAAGGATATAGATTTATCAATATTTCCCCAACTAATTAAATAAAATTCATAGTGAAAAGTGTATGTAAAAAATGATATATGGTTTAGATAATAATAATATTCATAACACAATAATATGGATATATAAGAAAAATTTAATATATAAAGAAAAATTAATACAATAAAGTGATTGTTTCATGTGAAAGTTAACAATAACAAAAGCATTTGGGATTTCAAAACAACTTTTACCACTTTTGTAATTTTAAATTGAAATTCTCTTTGATGATATAATTCAAAGTAAAACACAAAAATACCATGATTAATGAATTATTAACGATATTAAATCTAAAAGGGGATGTATATACACTATATAAAGGATATTATGTGCATAAAATTATAATATTCCTCAATTAAATTAAATTGAGATGAAATCTATTACGTTACACTTTATTTTGGTTGAAGGTGATTTAATATATTATATAATGTTTATAAACATGTAATTAACTCACACTAGAAACATATTAATATTTATAATATCATATATATTTCTTTTATAATATATTTTCACTTATTTGATAATAATTTCAAATTATTTTCGTTGTTTCGGGTGTAAATTTCCTTATTTTCTCATGTGTTCTTTGTCATTAATGTTCCAATTATTGTGTACATTATATAGTTCTATAATCTCCAGAATAATAATAATGAAATAAATTTCATATTTATACATAAATTATTCTTTTAAAATTATTGAATGTTATGAAAAACAAAGTATGTTAAAATCATGGAGATTGAAGGATGTATGTATGCTGATGTAACGTTTCCATTTTCACTGATCATTATAGAAAAGAGGCGAGTAATATTATTTATTTACATAATGGTAATAATATCATTAAAACCATATCATATACTTAGATATTTATCATCCCTATGGTGTGGTGATGAAAATAGAGTCACATCACTTCAGGGATGTGGTAGTCCAGACACATACGAACGATGTTATCACCTTATGTGAGTGAAAAGGAATAAAAAAAGTGATATATATATATTTTCAATCCATAATGATAAATATTAATTAAAATCATATTTATTTCATTTATATCATCTTTAATAAATAACATTATTCCTTATCACCTTCCATGTATAAATTTTGTGAATGACGAATCACGTTAATTTGCAATGTGGTTGTATGTCATACCCATGAGTGACATTATCGTGTCTCATACAGAATAGAATGTAATATGGTATATATAATATATTTAATAAAATCATATAATAATTTTTTAAATACCGTATATATATACACACTTTATATCCATTATCATACCCAACCTTGATAGGTGAGAATAGAAAAAAGTGACATTAGTTTACGAGATGGTAGTCCTTCATACAAAGAAAAGATGATTTTATTACACATATGATTTAAGTAGATATAGTTTTATTTCATGAATTTATTATAAAAAAATATTAGTATATATTTCATACTGTGGTTTTTATATATTAATGGTTTAATACGGAACAAAGAAGGTGTATAAAGATGTAAAATAAATATTCTTTTTGAATAACATTACCTATTTATCGCCTATCCTCTTTAGGATTGACCAAATGACATAAAAGGTTAAATTTTACACAAAGATAAGGATTCAAGGATTAGGGGAGGGATTTTGGGAAGTTATTTGGGTAGGTATTGTATGAAAAATGTTGTATAACGGTGTAAATATGTATGGGGGATTTGTTGTCCTTTATAAGTGGTTGAGAGGACACACTTTGTATTTTTAAAAATAATTGAGCACTCGCACATTTTTAAGATGAAAAAGGGTTCGAGAATAGACAATTATTAAACCTTTTAGTTTCAATGATCAAAACAAGTCCATCAAAATGGTTTTTGGACAACTGTATATGTCATTTATACCCTTTTATTTTTAGTTTAACCTCCAGGTAAATTAATTTCTATCTTAATTACGATAAATAATTTTTTACTACATTGAGTATTCAATTTGGTAAAAATTAAGTTTACCATATTAGAAATTAGAAGTTATTATGATTTAAAATATGAAATCCATTTTTCCAAATTCAATTCACAGAAGTTGAAAAATTTAATTTAAAATTTATCCTACTGATGGGATGAGAAAGATGGTTTTAAATGTGAAAATGTTCAAGTGATTACAATGTTTTTATTTATAAATTCAGTATAAAAATGCTTATAATGACATAAATTGGCTTAATTTATATAAATTTTCACTTTTTTTACTTTAAATACAATTAAAATTATAATTTCTCTTTATAAACCATTTAAACAAAAAGGAATTTTTAAATTAAAATGTAGTATTTTTATGTAGTAATTAAGAAATTAAACTCTTCAGAAAAATCCCCAAATTCTCCAAAATATAATTTTTGAATTTAAATTTCAAAAAATATCTTTATTTTGAAAAATAAATTTAACAAAATTGTTAAAATTTAATTTTAATTTTAGTGTGAAAAGCGTGACTAAATTATGTTTTTTTTCAAAATAGAGGTTGCATCCATTGTAATCTAGAAACCAAATTAAATTTATTCTAAAAGGATTATTCTATAATGTTTTTATATGTAAAAATATTAAATATAGAAGGCTCAAATTACTTTAATTTAGTGAAGGAGGATGTTACACTATATAATATAGGTTATGGAAACTTTATATTTTCTAAAAAGATTAAAATATAATAAGACTATTCTAGAGCCAAATGCTTCCAAATGGACTATAATTGAAATAGGGATGGAATTGGAGACAATATTATGTACCATTTATTCTTACATAATATTTTTATAAATTATAAATAATTTAATAAAATATTAATACCATAAAATATCATTATTTCTAATTTTGATACTATCCATTTCATTGACTTGAAAAACATCATGAAAATATGTAAAATTTGAAAAAACTATTTTATTATACTAAAAATTTTATGGTAATATAGATAATTCATGTATCACTTCAAATATCTCATGTTATATTACTTTTAATAATTTTAATTTCATTTATTTTATTTTCTTATTTATTAAATAATTAACACATTCGTGTTATGTAAGTATTTAAGGTAATTATCTATTTAAAAAAATTATGAATAAATTGTGATCATGAATAGATGTTAATTAGGAATAAAATCTCTATTAACATTTGTTCATAATTATGTTTTCCCTATGTGAACTGATACATGATATTTAAAATGAATAGAGTGACATTTTTGTGGAAAAGTTTCCATTAAATAACTCAACTCAGAACCTTAGGGATACATGTCAAGTTTAATTCATCCAATCAAAATTATGATGAATAATTATGTCCTTATTTCTTATTTTATACTAGATTAACCTACTTTACCCATTACAGAGGTGATATATTTTACCATGGTCACTGTTCATATTGGAAAAAAAATTAAAGGGTTAAAATTTAAATATTTGATCCCTATGATTAAAAATATTAAATTACTTTTATCTAATACAATACCCATAAATAGAAGAATCTATTTTTTTATGTAAGTGCATGAAATGTGACAAAAAAAACTTTTTTTTTCAAAAAAATGAATTTTTAGGTATAAAACTTGATTTATTATTACCCTATGTTTAGAAAAATATTTGTTTAATTTTTAAAATATCTTATAAAGAAAATAATATATAAATTTCATTAAAATAATTCCCCAATAAGGATTAATTTAACACATTGATATAAAATTCATTATATGTTTAAAATATTTTTTTCTTCAGAAAAACATTACATTTAATTTTTCTTTATAATCCAACTCATGAATTTATTTTATAAATTTGTAGAATATATATATTTTTATAATTTATTTATTACTTGTCATAAATATTAATCTATTGGCTATAAAATAACTGAAACATAATATTTTAATAATGTTACACATTTTGTTTAATCCCACTGTTGTATGTAACACATGTTATTAAAGAAATACATTTATTTAAAGTGATATATTCCAAAAAACCACATGGTGTTACAATTATGGAACGTTTTGGGAATAATGGTTTATAATATAGTACCTAAGGCATCATATGGGGTGAATTTAAAATTTGGGTGTGGGAAAATTCAATACGTTTTATCTTAACCTTTAAAAACTATCATATTTTTCTCCCCTATTAAGTGGATAATTGTTCAATCTATAAATTCTACAATGACATTTTAACCAAAATTGGGATATTGATATTAAAGTATAAAATAACAAGAATATTTTATTTTGGTCTCCATTATTAGAATATATAAATTAATAATACACACGGTGGTGTTGTAGTGTACCTAAATAAACTATTAAAAACTATTTCAGTAAATAATATTTTAGGTTAGGGGACCCCTTACAAAGGTTGGATTCACATACCAGAATGTTTAGGGGTGGTGGACTTCCTCCCTAGTGTCACTTCCCACTCTTCCACTCCTTTATCTACTTCAAGGAAGATCCTAAATAGTTTAAAGAGTTGCTGTGTTATTTATATACACCTTTCATCCTCTATGATCTATGACTGGTATGATCGAATAATCATATATAGAGTTTAATCATTTATCTTTTAATAATCCCAATAAAATAAAAAACATTAAATATAAAAATTTAATTACATGAATGATATTATGTTCATTATACTATATCATCTTTTTTCATTTGGTTGTCTCAACGAGATTCCATAAAAACCATAAGGTATTAATTAATGAAACCAAATATTTTAATAATACATCATAACATAACTATATTTTTTCATTATCCACTAAAATTAAAATTTCATAATATCTCACTGTAACTTTTTTTAATTCTTCCATAGTTAATTATATATATACTTTCTATCTCAATGTCGGGCAATCAAGGGTTAGGATTAATCCATGTTATTCCAATCCCTCAATATTATGTGATGATTACAATATGAATTATTTTATCTAAATATATAAAACAAATTATATTGAAACCTCAAAATATAAATCCATATATCCCCCATTTCAATTTGAATTGATTCCTCAGGATATATAGATTTTATACAAACCATGAATTGAAATCATCTATTATAGGGAAACATTAATTTTCTATTGGGAACTATAAATATGATTTCTTTATTCAAAATTGATGTAAAAAATTATAATTTGGATAAATCAATATATTTATTGATAATATTTTTCATAGATTAAGGATCATTATTATGATTTAATCAATAATATTCTAATATATTATATCTCAATACTGCATCATGATACCAAATTTTTGATTCACTACTTGAGTAATTTTTTCATATAACCACCCATTTAATATTGACTCTCTTGGATTAATATTTAGGTTTGAACTACCTCACCATATCATCAGAATTAAAGATGAAATTTAAAAGTATTAAATAATTATTGTTTAGATTCAAAATATTTTCTACATTCTATCATCAATTTGAAATGACATTTTTTCCATAAAATCAATTAACATGTACTTCTTCACAGTGTAACATTACACAAAAATATTACACCATAATAATTTACCATGATAGTATAATATATAATCTAACATTTCCTATATTACACCAAATAATAAAAAGGAATAAATATTGTAATGTTGTGTGAATTATGCATTCATCATAAAATTATATCCAAATATATCCATTTTTTTTAAAGATTACCCAATTCATAAATTAGTGATACTAAAAAACATAGACAAATTACTATACATATCAAAACTAGATTGTGAAATACAAACATTTCAATCTATCATTATATTTTTCAAACCCTTCTTAACATTAATACGATATTCAACATTCACCATTACTTCATATGTAATATATGATTTCATAGTTTATACAACAATAATGATTTTATTAGTCTTCAAAATATAATAATTCAAACTCTAAAAATCCAATTTTATTCAGGTAAGTAAATTTCATTTCACTTAGTATATCTTGATCCAAATATATTTATGGAAATTATTTCATCACTATGTACACATTCCATCTGTGACTTTCATCACTATATTTCTACCTGCATAACCTTATCTCCTCACATAATCATCTTAAGGGTTTCATAATTCTTCTCTCATCTATAACGATTAATAATAAAACATTTAATTACTTTATAATTTTTCCCAAATTTTATTTAACCATAATTTTTTACCTCACATATCTTATATAAAATAAAATATTAAATGACTCTATTTATTTTCAACCAGTCATACATTGAACCTCTTAATTCTATAAAAAAATTATAAAATTTTATGAAATAAAGGAATATTATGTGACATGAAGAATATTTTTTTTTCCAGTTATGTTACGTGTTATTTTAAAAAAAGAAATTGTTATGATGATGTTAATCAAGGAAATTTATGATTTATTAGAAGATCAAGATCCATTATTATTCAATAGAATATAATAAATGTTAATTATAATTAATTAATTCATTAATTATTTTGTATTGCTGGCAGTGATTGTAATGTTTCAAAATATCATTTATGATCAATGTTGATGTGATGAAATTTTTATTCATTAGCATTATCTAATACCAATGACGAATGGATATTATTTAATGGATATTATTTCATATTTATATATATGAAATAGAATAACAATGAAGTCTTTATAAAATAAAAATTAGTGTTGAATTATATTTTAGGGTATACATTATATATAAAAATTTTATCAAAAGTTTTTATCTTTTACACTACATAATTATAACGATATAATATAGGACTTGAGTTATCACACATTAAATATTTTATTAAAAGTTAATTTAGTAGTTATCATAATTAATATTATTTTTAATTAATGTGGTTTATGTTGCATTGATTCATGTAAATTTATTTGAGTGAGGTATGTTGGAAGTTTGGGTATTAATTTAGTTTTTAAAGAAAACTATTCTATCATATAATTTTCTAGAAAACATTATTGACATCTTGAGTATGAGGTTTTGTATATAATGGGATGTGTATAATAATTTACCATTTTTACATTATTATTTTCATGTTGGTTTGGTGGATTTAGTTGTAATATCTTTTATAAAATAGATATATAGTAACTGGTGTTGTATCTATACTAACATGTAGTTGTTGTGGTTTTAGTTGCAATATCATTGTATTTGAAGACTGGGTGTTATAGGATTAAATTTATTTATAACTTATGTTTATAGAAAAGTTATATGGTATTTTCATAGGGTTGGTTCCTATACATAACAAACAATTATTTTATTTATATTTAATAGAAATAATTTTTGGAGTGATTTATTGATAAAGATGAATATTTCTATGATTATGCATGAATTATTTTTTTTTGATTATATCATTCAAAAATTCATTAGTATCCTTAACTCACATGGAAAAAGTTCATGGGAGGAACCTGATATGTTTATTAATATTATTAAAGGTAATATTATATATTTTTTCTTTTTCAACCAATATTCTTCCACTACCTAAGAGTGCGAGCGATGAATTTTGGTGTCAAAGTTCTCTTTTTCTTCCAAGATATTTTTTCCTTATGTTTCAAATAATAAGAGGATTCTATCATCCCTTAAAAACACACTCATACACATTCCATATAATAAAATTAAATACAAGAATTTTTTCTAAATGGTTAAATATAAAGGGATCATCCAAGAAGCACACTTCTGTAGTGTGCCAAAGTACCAATAGGTAACACTATAACTATATATATTAAATGGGTTGAGTAAAGAATACCTAGAATTCCTAGAATCAATTCATCTTTTATAAAACTTACAAACTACTTTGGTTCAAGGGTTAAAAATAAGAAATTGAACATGAAAGTTGATTACTTTTTTTAGTATGGTAAATGAACTCCAATCTATTATGTTTATTGTTACTATTATTCTTCCTTCTCCTTCAACTCAGGATCTTCATGAGTGTTTATTTTCCTTCACATGTAATCATCAAATCTTCTTATTCAAAATATTTTTTTTTATTTAAACAAAAATGACTATAATACTTCTCCCTTATTTTAATTTCTATTCTCTCTTGTTTCCATAAAATTTATTTCCCAGAAATATTATTTAGAAAACTATATGAAATATGAAATAATATTATCATTCATATTATGCGCATGATAACTTATATATTTTCATTAATGAAATTCTCAAATGTTTGCATCAAGTAATAATTCTTATTAATATTAATTTATCCTTGTGATCCATCTTTAAAATTATGATCATAAAACATTTAAATGTCCATAGATTTCATTATTCATCATAACTAAATTATTAATCATATATTAATATGAATAAAATTCCCAATCTTGTTGTCATTAAATGTTAAGACACTAAGTCACAGTTTTATATCTATTAAGAACCTAATAATAAATTTTTATCATCAAATTATCAAATTTTAATGCCAGTGACCTCTTCTCTAATACCCATCGACTGTTAAAAATGTGGATCACAACATTTTGAGGCTATAAATGTGTTTGAGTTGGATCTTCATCAGATATCTAAATGGAAATTACTCTTATGATATTAAAAATAACCATCACGGAATATATAAATTAACATATTTTACAAAGGAAATTACCTTTATGTTCTTTTCTAATAAAACTTAGGTAACACTACAATACCTATTATGAAGTATTGAATAATTTTATTAAGTGTTGATGATTCTTTTGAAACTACCATTAAATTGAAATCGCTCTTAGTATTTCTGTAATCAACCCATATACAGCCTCAAATGGACCTTTTGAAAACCTATTTATCATTATATAATTTCTAAATACCCTTAAACATTATAAAATGACCCATATTAACATTAAAATAATCTTTTTAGTCAAAATTTATTGTTATTTACCATCATTATGTATTGCATGTGAAGCATTAAAAATCCAAGGTGAACCATATATAAATAGAAAAGTACTATAATATATGTTAAAATCCATTTAAAATACGACTAAAAGTCTTATAATCTTAGAGAAGATTAATTGCATTCCAAAATTCAAATTTCATGCAATGTCTTATAAAATTTAAGTGTTTTACAAAATGAGATTAAACTTAATGACCTACAAACATCCTGAATTCTAGAATTTCATTAATTTAGAAAAAATACCAATTTATAAAAAATATATTAATTTGATAATTGGATCCAATATTTTAACCCATTTGATATTATGGTATATTTATTCACATGAAAACTTAATTCCATCACATTTAAATTTTTGATATTCATTCTCACCATGTATTTTTATTATCCTCTTAAAAATATACTCACCCATTAATAGTAAAATTCAATGGGATTCTACTCTCTATAGATATGGTCACAACAATACATTCAACCATGATATAAATAATAGATCCATAAACTATTTCTATAATCCTAAA
Organism: Viscum album; assembly: GCA_963277665.1. Taxonomy (NCBI): domain Eukaryota; kingdom Viridiplantae; phylum Streptophyta; class Magnoliopsida; order Santalales; family Viscaceae; genus Viscum; species Viscum album. The sequence goes on along the minus strand of OY728153.1, from coordinate 515,550,441 downwards.
TGATTCAATTACCTATTTAGGAAAAAAGAGATATGTTTTAATGCATACAGTTTTGTCCATATGATTTAGATCAAGACTATATTTTTCTTCCAATATTCCCCATGTATAATATAACCCAATTTTTTCTCAAATTAAATTTATATAAGAACTACATATTTAAAAAAATAACAACAAAATAAAGAATTCAATATAATAAGGAGAGGAAATACTGTCAAACCTTGTTATTTTGATGGAGGTGGTCCAACACCAAGGTTCAAACAATGTCTATCCAATATTGTTTTAGTGAGGGTATTTTTCATAAAATCTTATACATAGAGATATATATATAAACATAATCCCTTTTAATAAATCCTTACCCCAAATTTAAATTGATAAAATAATTTAATTTCTTAATGTGTTTGTGCATGCTGAACTAGATTCTTTTTGAGATCGACTGAACAGACGTTGTAAAAAAAATAATTATATTGATTGTTTTATTGTTTCATGAAGATATTCCAAATATTTTTTATCCCCTAATTTTATATCTATTCCTTTTTTTCTGTAATTTATTATTCATAATCTATATAAGAGATATACTTTCTTGATTATTACTCACCTAACCATTACACTTAGTGTCAAAAAAATAAACAACCACTAATGGGATTTCTATCCACCACTTCACTATACTAATGGTCATATAGGAAGGCTAAAAAATTCTTGTTCTTTCTCGTTATTATATAGAGAAACATGAGTAAGATTTAATCATATATACCTCATAATTATCTTAACTAATGAATGTTGATCCTCCTAGGGATTACATTGTAATTAAGATACTTAGATAGTTGAAAACATGTTGTTTGGTTAGGTATCTATCATGCAAAAAAATCTCAGTTGACATCCTATATAGGGTAGGATCCACATACATCCCATTTTCATGCATCCCTATGTTGGATAAAACTACAATGTGAGTTGATATTAGTTCTGAATGATATATATTGAACTTATTAGGCATATCATTTTCATTTTTTCCTTTAATATAAAAGTGTATATGAACTTCTGAATCATATGAAATCTAAGAAATTATGTGATATCACTAATCATTTACATTTAAAATTTTAAACTCATCATATTAGGATATTGAACCACTAATTTAAATTTTCTACCAATATAAATTATATCATGCACATAAACTAGAAAAATAAATTATTCTTTCTTGGTTTCCTTCATGTAATGGTTGTGATAAAAAAAACCTATTTTGAATTCTAATATATTTATATATGTGTCATTTCACACATACCATTCATGTTGATGCAAATTTATTCATTAAATTTTTTATTCAATTTATACATATTTTTATCATCATTTTAAATAAAAAATACCAATGGAATCTCAATACATACTTTAACCTTTAGTACACCATTTATGGATGTTGTTTTCATATCCATCAGAAAATTTTTAAACCCCTTTGAATCATCACTACTAAGATGATCTAGATTGAATATAGTTGATAAATTGGTGGAAAACATTCTTAAATATCCACTCCTTCAATTTTTAAAAACTATTTTAATATTACACAAGATTTATTTAGAACAACATGATCATATTCATCAATTTTTTTAAGATATACAAATATTTTTTTGACCACTATATATAGTTAAAGTCTCCTCATAGGTTTTCATATGAAATATTTTTAATCTAATCCATATCCTTTGTTATGTATCTTACCCACAAATTAACCATAATATCATCTTTAAATGATTTGGACCCATCATTGGTAGTGAAGCCATGTGTTTACTATTCTCATCCTTCCCGAATATGTTTGTATAGCCTTATAAACAATTATATTGGTGGTATCAACAAATATAATTATATTTATCATTAATGGTTTCTGTTGACATTCTTTATAATTTAATTACTCATATAATGAATAGTAATAATATTCATTTCTTAACTAATGTTCTATAGTTTTATATTTTTTAAAAATTCATCATATTTTTCGAATACAGGCTACAAGTTAAGAATGATCGATTTTTTTTATGATTTATATTAAATAAATTTATCCTAAATTATCTTAACAATTATTTACAACCATTTTTATATCAGTTGATGGATTTACTCTTTATTGAGTAGCTAATAAAAATTGCCTCATCTACAACATCACCATACATTCCTTGATTACCCTCCTTAATTCGAGTGTAACACCTTATTATATAAATATAAAATTTATTCAATTAAAGACTACTATCACACAGTATTTAAAATGGTGTTATATTATATCTACTTTAAATAAATCAATTTTTTAATATAAATTACAACATATACTTTCTATTTTATTTAGTGTTGACATACACCACATTCGGAATGTAGTGTTATAGCTATGTTATTTAACAATATATTTTTTCCTCAAAAAACATTCTTGTATTGAGTTGATAATAAATATACATCATGTTTATTTCCATGATTATATAAATTTTTCTCCACTTTAATGAACATATACTCTATTCTATTATCCTATCCTAGTTTTTTAATGTGAAACCAATATCATTTACCACTCTTTTCTGGTACCTCTTCATGTGCTCCATAAACTCCTTCATAATTTTCATAATCATGATAAAACTAATTCTAATATAATTATAAAAAAATAGAATAAATCACATTTATTCTCATATTATAGATAGATTCATCAGACACCTATGGTTAGCACACCCTAGATCAACTAAATTGGATTCCCTTTTCTTCTTTTTCTAAAAGGGGTTATCTACCATATTCCACAAGATTCATGTATTAAACATCCACTCTTGGTAGTGATTCATGATTGAGATATCCAATAATAATTTTTAAATAGAATCATTTTCAGTATTTTTCTAGTCAATATGTCCCATAATTCATTTTGAAAAACATTTCTCTTCATCCTTCATAAAGAAAAAAAATCTTCTCTTTTATGTTCACAAGATGATGGTTCAATCTAGTCCCCCAACCTTTCAAGAGGGAATTACATTATTTATATTTTATCATGCATATATTATTATTTAATTTGACCTCAATCCATGATTCATAGTGTTGAATCATGGTGAAGAGATTATTTCTTAGGCCATTGAAAAGAAAACTCCAGTGTTCTTTAGTTCTAACCCTACAACATGAATCTTTTCACATCCCCTCATTTCTAAATCTATATTATTTTTTGAAAATAAGTTTTCCATAAATTTTTTATTTCATATGATAAAGGATATTTATTTATCTTTTTCATATGTAAAGAATATACACTATCAAGGATCCGTGTTTTTTTAAACATTTATTCATTAATTTTAATTTCATCTAGGTTCTTAATCTATCTCAACTACTTTTCCTTAAAGGAGAGACCCAAATGAGGTAAGAAATGAGATGTAATATATTTTCTATATCTATAACATGAGTTGTAATCATGTTCATAAAATTATCTTAGTGGATAATTTTTTTACCCAATAGAATATAAGTAGGATTCTTTATGATAATATATCAATGATTTCTATGGAAGCGACATCAGTTTTCCACTTTTACTTCAGTAAATTTCATTATAAATGAAGATATTAAATTGATAAAAATAATCATAAAAACAACTTATTACCTAGATTTAATTATATATATTCATTATATATTACTATCATTCATGTTATTCTCCCTCTAAGTAACTATTTTACCATCAATAGTATTCCTTTCTTAGATCATGATATCCAAAAATTTAAAATTTAGGCAGGGGAGTTATAATCTAACAATCATATCTCAATATATTTGTTATCTTAGAAAAATAATTATTTCACGGTTATATGATGGGGATTGAGAGTTTTCCTCAACCATTTTCATTCATTTACTTTGTTTTGTGAATGATTATACTTGGTATTTCAAAATATAAAATCCAAATGCACTCTTATTAATATTATTATGTTTTTTACACCATCTCATCACAAACTGAGCCTCACTTGGTTTTATTTAAATGTTTTAAATCCAAAAAATCTCTAAAAATAGTTTTCTATTTTATTCACATGAATTTAATTATTATTATAGTATACAACTGAAGGTAACCACTTCTTATTCTAGAGACTCACCCAAATTTTCTATTTAATATTTAAAATATTTTAGATCGACAAAAATCTTATCTTAAAATTATTGTTTTTATATAAACTCCACTTTTCTATCACAAACTTAATATAATTTTGGTAGATTATTGAAATCCATTATTAGTTTTTCTATATTAGCCTCTAGATTATCCACAATTTTTTAATATAATTTTTACAATAATCGAATTTTATGATTTATCTTTTCTTGAATATCGATATTTTCAAGAGATCACTCAAGTTCCACCTTGAGATTCTGACACATTCGTCAATATTTTCATTCTCTCTCTTAGATTTATCTTTTTAAATAGTGTATATTATGGAATTTTTTTTGTAATATATAAATATATTAAAATTCTTATTCTTTTATGGAATCTTCATCAGTTTTTTTCTTTACTCTTGTGACCCTTTCTAAAAAAAATTTATATACTAGTGCATAGTTTTAAATAACATTTCAAGTGAAAATTACTTCCCTATTTTTCATTGTCTCAACATCATTATCATCACCATCAACATTACTTGGACATGAAATTGTAATATGTCCATATTTTCTACAATAGAAGAAATCAAAGAGTTTTTTTCCATTAAATATCAACGTTCGTCTGGTTAACATTCTTACCCCTAAATATAGAAACTCATAATCAACATATTATTATTAATTTACACAATTAGTGATTATATTCTTCACCTTGTATTTTAATTCAATTTACATATATTTATTATTTTTTCCACAAACATTTTGACCCACATCTCATAGTCTACGAAATTTCTATGCATGTCATCTTGCTATAACTCATCCTTATTACTTTCTTAAATGGAAAATTATTTTAGGTTATAGATTGGTGTAAACATACTAAATATTTCATTTTCAATATCCACATCATTTATTTCATCACCAAGGAATAATATTACTCTAAACACCATAATAATATGATTAATGAACCCATTGATATTTTTAAATGGATACATATTCAGATCATGAAAAATTTTATGTAGAAAAAATTAATTCTTTTACAATGATTTCACCATCATATATATTAGATAAAATATTTCACATGGAATTTGAAGAAGTAAAAATTTTCACCTTTATATATATCTTATTTTTTATTACACCTAAAAATCATTTTGGGCTTCAACATTAGCATTGAATGAATTTATATCCCCTTCAATCATAAATACTTAATAAGAATCACTAACTTGTATTTCATGTAAAATAGAAGAAAAAATATAATATTGAAGAGACTATAGATGAAATGTAATTCCATTCAACTTTATTTTATAATTTCACCCATTTAAGGAAGGAAATAACTTTGTATTAACTATATTATCTATAGTTTCAATATAATGAAGAAATTTTTAAAACCCAAAACCCAGGGCTCTGATACAACTTACTGCAAACTGTAACCAAGTGAACATTATATAGGTGAATAGTGAATTAGGGTGTTGATGTTTTAAATTCCATTCATAGGATCTTTTTTTTATGATAGTAAGAATAAACCTATTTTTTCTTCTAAAAAATAATCACATTATAAAAAATAAAATTAAATACTAGGATATAAGTTTTTTCACCACAATATACTAGTCCACAGAGCATACATCGATAGAGAATTAATGTAAAAAAAGTTCATACTATTAAATATATATATTAAAATGGTGTGTGAAGGAATCACAACTAATCAAGGAGTAATTCCCACTTTGTGACTTGTTGTGCACTACATTTGGTCAAAGGATTCAAATAAATAATTCTACAAATATTTTTCTTATAAAATTTGGATAAATATAAAATGAACTTCAAACCAAAAAAGTGTTATCATTTTCCATCTTACTTCTCATTCAACTGAAAATCTTCATAATTGTTCCTCATTCACTTTTTCACAACATATACATATTTTTCATCAAAATTGATTTTTTTTATAATAATGTTGAAAACTAAGTCCCCCTCTATTCTTCTTCTTTTCATTTTCATTGGTTTCTACCAAATATATTTCCTATATTTTTGATATATATAACTATATAAAATATATATTGATAATATATCTCATATTATTCAGATGATAATTTCCACATTCCTATTATAAAAATTCACTAATGTTAATAACAAGGAATCCTTATTTTTAATATTCTATACTCCTCATGATCTATATAATAAATCACATCAATTAATCTTTAACAAAATATAAAATATTCTTACTTCTTCTTAATTGGGTTATTAACCAGACATTCTTATGAATAATATTTTCTTTCTTATTAACACAAAACAAAAATATAGAGATCCACATCATTGTCTCATTTAAGAACCTGATCTGTATTATGAATTTAAACAAAAACATATTAAACTATCAATAACATATCATCTATTATAAAAAAACATCCAAATGTTACTTGAATATTCCTAGTATTATCAATTTCTTTGATCTGGGTCTTCACTAAAATTATTAAAGGAAACAAATTTTATGATTTTTGGAATAAACCTTATGGAATGCAAACTTTACCAAATTTTAAAAAGGACATAACCTTTTTGTTCTTCTACAATGACTCTTGTATAATAGTTTGATACCTCTTTTTTAGTATTGATGAAAATTATTAATAGATTAAGACTCTTTAAAAATTTATTTTTTCATGAAATGAATTTTATATATTCTATAAATTACCTTTAAATATCCTCAAAGACCATGATGAAATCCTATTTAACTTTATGAAATTATAAGAAACACATAATGTTTTTTGTGATTCATAATTATTAAATATAATTCTATTTTTATAGAAACCAAGGAATAAAATAAATGAATATTACATAATTTATGATGAATTATATTCACATTATAGAAGTACATGCTTGAGGACCGTAATAGTGTAGTGTATTTGGGAGCTTTTAACAAAATATTTTAACTTGGTTAAATATATTCTATGTTTTCCCCAAAGATCTTCCCACTTTTGAATTATTCTTATCAAATTTCTTCATAATCCGGGTAAAGGAAAAATAAGAATGTAGTGAGTTCTAATGCTCATTAAGAATAAATAAAGGAAATACGAAAGCATAAAATGTTCATAAGGGTAAGTGAACATGTGTATAACATTTGATGATCATACCCTACATATCAAAGATGATAAACATGAGACATGGAAAAAATATTGGTAGTTCATAAGACATGAATAATAAGTTAATAAAGATCAGGAACCACATGACCACATCATAGAACAATATATATACTATTAGAGTACACATAAATATATAAAATTACTTATGTAGTAGTCAAGGAATCACTTGTAAGGCCATCTTTGTAAGATCATGGGTTTTTTGTATGTGGTAAAGAATCCCTTATTTATAGTTTTAATGTTTAAATATTGCTTAATGGGAGTACCAAAATTGATCACGGGTGTTTCATGGGTGTCTGGGGATTTTTGAAAACCCAAAACCTAGATTTTGGGTAAAAAATGTCCAGTACACTATTATTTCAAACCATGTGAGGCAGGCTATACAGTCTAGTAAATCATGTGAGGCATGGAAAGAGAGTAGGAGTTTACCACATGGTTATAAAAAACCATGCGATTTGGTCCACATGGCCATGTGATAACCTCTAAAATTTTAATGTAGGAGTTTTTTACGGTTTCTGCATAGTTATTCAAAATGTGCGAGGAAACCGTGATGGTTCCCTTCTCCTACAACTAACCATGCATAGTTGGAACATGTTTTTTTCAAACTGTGAACTCAAACCATGTGACTACTTTATTTTGGGTTAATTTTATAATTATAAAATAAATTAAGTCTCTTTTGACCTAAAATTGTCAGTTTATTCAATGGGTTGGAAAGCCTCAGTTTGAGAGTCCCCTTGGGTGACTAACCTTTGTTTTTAGGAAGCTCCCCTATTCAATATCCGATTCAAGCATGGAATGTCTTATTAGATCTTCATCAGTTCTTTATATATTCTTTGTTTTTCTCCAAATCTAAGTCAAATCGGGAGTTGGTAATGGACGAGAACTCTACTACCAAGACACAGTAGGTGGTTTATACTTTTCTCAGTGTTTTTTTGATTTAAAGTGCTTGATTTTATTGCACTTCCCATTGGACTTTTTGAATAAACCCCCAAATTGAACAAGATAATTTAATTTGATGTATTTGGACCTACTAGGTATTCCCTATGTTTATTGATGATGAATTTGTGGTGATTTCCCCACCCAAGGATACCTATACTATGTTACATTTGAATTTACCTTGTTTATGAATTGTTAAACCATCGAAGGGGTGATTTGATGCTGGCCTATTTTGAGGAATATTATTGATAAATTAATTTAATCGATTTGGTTGAATAGTAGATGGGTCACCTCATTTGTAGATACATTCTTTTGTTTAAATGGTTTATATGAATCTTATATTTCATAAATGGGGTTTTTGGAATTGGATAAATGAGGGGGTATACTCATTATTTTTTTTGACTGTTATCATGGTTAATGAGTGGGTATACTCGTTTTTTGTATTTGGTTTTGGACACTTATGTGAGTTGGTATAATGATTGGTATGAATTGATAAATTGTAGGAAATAGTAAATATTTCCATAGATCCCTTAGACATTGCACCTTGTTTCATGAACACAGTAGTGGGATCCATGGATAGAGTATGCTCTTTGGGTATTAATTTCATGGGATTCGATGGGCCTTGATACCCTTTCAATCTAGATTTCTTGTACTAATGTAGGATATGTTCGGTTGACATGCACTTAGGACATCAACCGGTGTATAACCGATTTTCCATCAAGATGAGGATTCCTTGTTCTTATAGTCTTTGGATCCGACCCTTTGTGGTATGACACTTTGTTTGTACAATACATCCATGGAATATGTGATGTTCTTGGTTGAATTTACAAGCTATAGATGTTTGAAACATCATTTTTTATAGTAAGGTCATGGTTTACATGACATGTTCAGATGAATGAAAAGTTATTAATAGTTATTCATTATTTTTTTGTATCTACCATTTTAGAGGATATTGACTATATTTTGAAGGGATCCTTGAAAGGAAATTTCAGTATTACTCATTTATTTCTTAAAGTCCATGTTCATCATTACAATTCATTACCACTTACCTGGTTTTTTTTCACACTAAATTTCTTGTTATATTTCACAACATGGATTTTATAGATTTTTTGGTGGTTAACTACTGGTATTGTATATTTCACCCTATTTAGGCCACCATTTGGTAACCAAAAAATCTATTTGGATGCTGTTTGAGACAAAAGAATTCTCCCATAGTTCGATGGTTGATTTTTTTCCATGATTAGAAGAAGGGGGAAAGAGATCGAGCTAAGTCTTGTGACACTATATAGATATAGTTATTTTTGGTATCTTTGGTTTTTTGGGAACATGTTTTGTACTACCCTATTATGTACCTATTTTAGATGATTTTAGAGACAAGTATCATTATATTTGTTTATGATACACTTTGGTATTTGTCATTTATTCATTCGTTGTTTATTTATCAAATGTATGCTTTCTATATATACTTCCTCTATTGACTGTTATTTATATTTCACTATGTTACTCTCTCGTAATGACAGAATAACCTCCGTAGGGACACAACCTGGGCCCTCGCTTCTATTCAGAAGAATCTATAATTTAGGGAGATGCGGTTGAGGCAATGTGACCAATCAGAATTGACGCATTGTTGACTGGTATCCAGGTCTGAGACATTACAAAGTGGTATCAAATATTTTTTTGGGTTTTCATTTAATTTTTCAATAATACATAGGGATTGAAATGTATTGGAACTTTTTAATGAGCTGTGTGTCAGCATAGATAACCCACGTACAGGGAAAATCCCAATTTTCTATAATGAATTTTCATTTTCAGGTATTTTAACTGTTAAAGTTGATTGGATTCAACTGTTGGGTGATGCACCAACACTATGATTCTTCTATTGATATGATTGAGGGTTTAATTTATATTGCAACCTTAAGAGATGAGGTTATTACATCTCATTCATCATTTTAGATAGTTGGTATAAATCCCATGCCATGTATTATTACATGCCACATTGGATGCATTTCTTACTTATATGCTATCGTAATAGGTGTTGTGATAGATATACCTACTGCTATGATAGATTTAGTGCAGTGGAAAGAGAAATTGATAACATATTTCTGTTTATAAGAAGTTTGGGCCGTTATGGAGTGGAAATTGACACACATTTTGATTCAATTATTTAATGTGAATTTGATATGGTATGGATTATATGGGAACCAAATTTTTTATCATGAGGTGTTATGGGACCTCATGGATTGGAACTTTGTGAAACATTGGATAAACCTTTTGAATATATGAATGATCAAAATTAAATGTAAATGAATATTAAATTAATTATAATGGAAATGTGAACATGGAAATAGATACTTCACTAATAACCAGCTTTTGAGTGGGAAAGATGTAGTGTCTCTAATACTTTTCGGTGACAGTTGTTTTTACAGTCCTGGAATTAGGAAAATATTTTGGTTATGAATTGGATTTTTGGAGGTTTTTGACCTATCCTATTCTTTTTAACTATGAAATTTGATATTTTTACTTTCTTGAGGCTTGTGTTTGGAATTGCAGAGGAATTCCACCATAATGTCCTCCATTTTCCACCAAATGGGTGTTAATGACCATACTCTAGAGATAGTGGGGAATGGGATACCGATGTAAACTCCTTTAGTGCCAGCTACAGCTCCAATTATTTCTCTGGATGGTTTTGAGGAAATATTTTGTGACATTTTCTATTACTTCTTGCAGACTTTTCAGGGAGCACCAAAACTTTCCTTATCTATGGCTAAGATAACGTTTCTGTTCTAGAAGCAGCATCCTCCAACATTTTAAGGGGATAGATAAACACATGATATTGATCTGTGGCTTGAGAAAACATTGACGATATTTGATCACCATGAGACACCTCTTAAGTGGAGAGTGAAGATCATTAATTACCAGCTTCATGGAGCAGTAAAGCACTGGTGGGATGTTCTGAACCTAGCTGACAGGCTATGAGCTATGGTTTGGGCTGATTTCTAAACCTGATTGTAGGACTATTTCTACCCTAAGATTCTATTGGAAGAGCGTTCTTGTTATTTCATGTGTCTTGAGGGGGGTTCTATGACTTTTAATGAGTAAATGACTTGATTTATAGAGTTTTACAGTTTTAAAGAAATGTATGTTACTGGTGAACTATCAAGGGATAGATGCTTCGATGAAGGTATCCGACATGCTGTTAGATCATATGTCAAAATCTCAAGATTAACCTATATTACTGAAATTTTGAATTAGCTATTGATTATATGGAGGAACCTAATGGAATATGGGTTTATATAGAAGGTATGTGTTGTTTCTTAACCCATCAGTTTGAATTACAATGGATGGAAGCACTGTTTTGAGGCTTACCATGAGATGAGTATGAGTCCAGCTTGAAATACCTATAGCTCAATGTTATTTAATTCATATGAATGATAAGACCACATTAAGAATCAATCTGACTATGACTTAGTTTAGGACTGAGCTTGTAGTATGATATTCCACTTAAAAAGTTTTTATAGGACTTTCCCAATAGTTTTTATTGGTAGGGGGTTAGCTCTAGCACTCGAATTGGGAGCAGGTTTCTCAGAACTGCATCAGAGAGGGAGATGAAGTAGTGCTAGTTGATCAATCCAAGGTAGTTGTGGTCATGGATGAGCTAGACAAACACATATTACACCAAGACATTATAGTGGGCCTACTCTAGGTAGTGTGGTTGTGTCAAAGGGTTATGGTTCATGCCATATCTATTCTATAAGGCCTTCCCCTGAGGAGAAATGTGTCAGACCATCTACAGTGAGAGGTAAGATCTTATTAGCCTCTAATGTTACCTATTCTCTTTTTGATACATGTACATGTCATAGTTTCATATATTTACCTATGGAGAAAATCCTTGTCCCCATTATATTAACTTCTAATAGAATTATGTTTCTAGACACTCCATTTTATACTAGAGAGGATAATGTAATCTAGTGTAGGGAGTAACCCCTTGAGATTCGTAGGTTTCACTTCTTCTAGAATTATTATTTCCTTGAGATGATTTCGTTAGAAATCATATTTGGAATGGATTTTGTTGTTGCTTATCCAGCATACATTGACTACAATCACTATAGGGTGACATTCACATCACTAGAGGATAAAATTTATACTCACAAGGGTGAATGGGTCTAGGTGAACCAATCTGGACTAGAGAATTCTAGGCTAGGTGGGATGATATCCCATATATCTATTTTGGGTCTAGATGACCAGTGAAAAAATTATATCTACATCCCTCCAGCAGTTGATCATTTTAGGAATGTGTTCCTGAATGACATTTATTGTTTACCTCCTAAGAGAGAGGTGGAGTTCTCCAAAAATCTAGATCTAGGAGCTACAAAGGTATCCATTCCACCATACTAAATAGATAAAATGTGTTATAGGAGGTCAAGAGGCTGCTAGAAGATTTTGATGAAAATGGGTTTATTTGACCCAATACTTCTTTATGGGGTTCTCCAGTCATTTTTCTAAAAATATGGAGGATATGCCTAGACTATGGATGGATTATCAGAAGTTAAACCAACTAAAAGTTAAGAAAAGATATCCTTTTTCATGAATAGAGTACATGTTTGATCATATATGATGATATTGAGTGTCCTCGAAAATTGGTTTGAGGTTTAGATATCACCAGGACTTGTTTGACCTACAGATATATATCATATAACCTTTTATAAAATATATCATCTATATAAGCATCTGGTTATGCTCATTAGTCTTACAAACATTCGAGTGGTTTTACTGGTGTGGATAAACCAAGTATTCTATCCTTATCTGGATTTTAATGTTGTGGTTTTCATGGAAGATATCTTGGTGCATTATCACGATCAAAACAACCATGATAACCATCTTGAGATCATTTTTGATATGGTGAAAAAGCATAAGTTATATGCTAATCTCCCAAAGTGACACATCTGGATGGATCAAATCCACATCCTTAGTCACATTATCTCACATACAGAATAAGAAATAGAACTATAGAATGCGGGAGATTTATTTTCTTGGGAGTATCCCAAAAAAATATTTTATATACATATTTTCTTGGCTGCCAATTGGATACTACAAGTGCTTCATACATGGCCACCACTAGTCCTGATACTTATAGAGTCTGGAAGGAGCTACACCGTGTATTATGATACATTAGAAAATGGTCTTGGATCAGTACTGATGTAGGGGATAGAGTTTTTGGGTACAGTTCTTAGAAGATATGGCTAAATGAGATGAAATACTTGACACACGATCTAGAGTTAGTTGTGGTTGTTATTGTATTACTCTGTTGAAGACATTACTTATTAGGAGATAATTTTGTGGTGTTCATGGGCCAAAAAAATCCCAAGTAAATATTTATATAGCTCGATCAAAATCTGAGTTAAGTAAGGTGGGTGGAATACCTATAACATTTTGATATTGAGCTTTCCTACAATCCTAGTAAAGAAAATGCTATGGATGATGCATTGAGTAGGAGGAATCACTTATAGGAAATTATATAGGCCATTAACAAGTGGAAGCTTATGGACTTTATCTATGAGAAACACATGGAGGTTCATGATAGTCAGTGGTAGACATTCTATCATCCATAGAAATGACCACTACCAAGATGGATAGAGTGAGGATGAGGCCGTTATAGGAATCTAATGACCTAGTCCTATGAGAGAGTGGAAGGTGTGGACCCTCCTTATGGTTGGACCGTATACAAATATTAAGTTCTCTAGGTTCATGGTCACATTTGGGTTCCACTAGATATATGTGAGGAGCTATGGTGGGAGTGTAATGCCTCAGTTAGGAAAGTGAATCTCGATGCACCAAAATGAACTATTACTTGCACTGTTAGTACTGGTGGCCATGTATGAAGTAATTGGTTGATGGTTTTTTCACAAGGTGTTCCACCTGTCAGTAGGTGAAGACAATACACTAGCGACCAACCAGAATTTCAGAGTAGGTACCCATTATTGAGTGAACATAGGATGATGTCACAATGTATTTTATGAATGGTTTACCGAGGATGCCTTGAGGTTGGGATGCTGGGTGGGTTCTTGTTTTCATTCTCAGGAAGGATTCTTATTTCATTTCGATCAAGGAGGCTATCCCTATGGATGATATTATGAGGTCATATATCTATTAGATTATATGGCTTCATGGGGTCATGCCCACTATCATTTCATAGAGGGATTCCCATTATATATCTCATTACCAGAAGATCATAAAGAGGGTACTGGGTACATAGGGTCTTCTATGTACAACATACCACTATCAGAATGATGGCCAGTCAGAGTGTATGTTACTGGTAATTGTGGACAAGCTGAGAGCATGAATCCTCGATTTTGGGGGCTCTTAGAATAGGCATATTCCCCTGGTTGAGTTCACATACAATAACAACTATCAAGTGAAAATGAAAATGTAACCTTATGATGATTTTTGTGGTAGGACATGCCGATAACCCCATTGCTGGTTAGAGGCAGGTGAAGCAGCTTTACTGGGACCATATCTCATTCACAAGACATCTTAGTAGGTCTAGTTTATTCTGATGTGGATTTCTACTACATCGTATCGAATGAAATATTACATTGATCACCAAAAATGATTTTCAGAGTCCATGGTTGGGGATTTGATCTCTCTACGTGTTTCACCGAGGCTGGGCCACAGATGTATCATGAGATAGGGTAAGATTTCACTATGATATATCATACCATTTTAGATTATGGATTTATCTAGGTTGATATATTATCTATTATAGTTACATATGGGGTACATATCCATTCACAATATCTTCCGTGTATCTCAGCTTCACCTAAAAACTCAGACCCATATCAGGATTTTTAGCCCAAGGAGGTTCAGCAATTGGAAGATGTCTCCTTTGAGGAGCATCCTATTCATATCGTTGATAGGATCATGAAGGTTATCAAAGGTTGGACAATTCCACTAGTATGGGTGCTATTGTATAATGACCATTTACAAGACGATAAATTGGAGAGGGAGGATGATGTACGTGCTATGTGGAAAGAGTTGTTCTCATAAGAATATTGACCTCCCTTCAGATTAAAATCAGAGGAAGAATTTAATTATGGGAGAAGATTGCAAGAACCTTATTTTTTATATGAGGTACATATCCTTTATTTTATGTTTTAATGTTTTAAAATATCCTAATGTGAGTACCCAATTTGATAATGGGTGATTTAGGGGTGTCCATCGGTTTTTTGAAGCCTGAAAACCAGCTTTTGGGTTGAAATATGTGTAGAACATGACTACCTCATCTGCCTTAGTTTGAACCATGTACATACTCTTGTAATTGAAGCATGTTGATGTGCTGCAAGCTGGGATGCAGAGGTCTTGCCTCTCATATCACTAGGGGGAACGATATTGGGGTTCTATTCTCACATGGGATAGTGGCTCTGAGACATCCAACTGGGTCATGCTGGAAACATGCCACACACTAACATCAACCGTAGGTGGTAGGCATAACACTGAATTGGCATCCTTCAACCATCTGAGAGTGCTAGGGGGTCTGTTAACCATAGAAGGGGGAAACCTTTGATGCACTAGAAGCCTAGGGGGAGGACCCTGGATTCTTTCCAGTAGGTTTCCACCCAAGAGAAACTGGCTTGGGTTGACAAAGAAATCAAGGAACACCAAGGCCATAGAGGAGGCCACCGGAGCAAAACTCGATATCTCCTAGCATTTATATGCAGTAGTTGGAGGTGAACTAATAGGATGATTCACCAGGGCATGGAGTTCTGGCTGGGCCACAAACAGATCTTGAGGGGAAACCTGGGAAGGTACCGACTCAGGAGTCTCCCAAAGGGTGGAAATACAGTCGGGGGAGGGACGACATGGGAGACTCCGACCAACTTTCCTTCCATTCCTGCAAATATGAATAGAATGGACTTGGAGAAAGCATGAAGAGCAGTACCTGGGGAACACCAGGAAGACTATATCCTATCTCCAATCCACCAATCCTTACACATTCAAGGATATACTGTCCGAGATAGGTAGGGAGATGTCCATCTCCACATAGATCTGGGCTTCCAGCAAAGCCTCACCGCTGTAGGCATGATCATCCATGCAAAGAAAACCCCCTAGAGCATACCCAATGACCTTGAGAAAAGCTCCATTCTGAAAGGTAAGAGGGATGCCAGGGACACAGACCCAGAATGCAACTCGGTTACTCTCCTTCCCATGATGGGAATCCATTGAACATCGCAATAGGATAAAGTGCCAAGGTCCAAAGGCACGAGGTACAAAACACCACGCACGAACAAAATCCTGCTCTGAAGCCAGAACCAAACATAAAGAAAGCCAACGAACAGAGGAAATCAACACCTGATAATACAAACCCCAGGAGTCAACGAAATGCCTAAAGGCCAGGAGAGACGGCTTCGTAGATCCAAATAGAGCAAAAAGGGTCCATCCGAGGCACTCCACTACTTCATCAAATGTCGAAGGAGGAATCTCTAGAGAGATGCGAGAACCCTCCCGCAACACCGTCGGGGATATCGGGCAGATTTCGGGGAAGAAGGCCTGCTGGGAATGAGGCGATCCATGCACCACATCCCTGAAAGAGAAACCTGGCCGAACAAGCTGGGGAGAGGCCACCGTCGGCTGTGAAGGTATGACAAAGGCCAGATCGAGGCCAGGATCGAAGGACCACGAGGAAGGTAGCTCCACCGGAACGTAGGAGGTACTGGAGCCGGCTCGACCGTTTCCTTGAAAACATCAATGCCATTAATAAGTTTCCCAATGCCAAGGTCAAAAACCTTGTCCATGGTATCTCAGACCACTCGCCACTGTTGATTTATTTGCTCCACAGGCCGTAGAATTTGAACAGTTTTAGGTTCTATCCTTATTGGACTCGCACCCTTGGCCACAAACATATCATCATCGAGTTTTGGGGGGAATCGACACAGGGGAATTCGTGGGTAGTGGTCCACAACAAGCTACACCGGCTGAAATTTGGGCTAAAGGCATGGGCCAATGATCACCCTCATCCTGACTAGAACATGGAGGTAATGAAACTAATCATTGAAAATATGGAAGCTAGTTTAGAAGAGAGCTAGAGAGACTCACTGTTTGAGGAGCTTTCTGCCAAAAATAACTCATGGGCGAAGATGATTCTCAAGAAAGAACGTGTAGCACATGAAAAATCCATGATAAAGTGGCTGCACGAGGGAGAAAAAAACTCATCCTTCTTCCATGGTTTCTTGAAGGAAAGAAGGTGCCCAATGAAACCAAATATTCTGCTTGAAGATGGGACATACATAGATGACAGAGAAAAAGTGGGAACCATGGAGCATACATTCTTTATGGATCTACTGGATAGTCCCAACCTGAGGATGACCATGGGGTACCCTAGCAGAAATGCGGCCATCTGGGAAGCAGTTTCCCAATCTGTCACGAACAAGGATAACATTTGTCTTGAAGGGATCACGGATGGGGATGAAATTTACATGGCTATGATGAATCTCAATCCAGGGAGCACCCCCGGCCCTGATGGCTTTCCTGGCTCTTTTTTAGGGATTCCTTGGAGGTGGTTAAAGATGATATCACTACTTCCATTCAAGACTTCTTTCGGGGAGGTAGCCTTCCGAGGGTCGCCTGTGCTACAACCTTAGTGCTGACACCGAAGGTTAGAGACGATTCCTCTTTCTCGCACTGCAGACTGATAATTATGTGTAATTTTACCTACAAGATATTGGCTAGTATCATAAACTTTAGGATGTACAAACTCCTTCCTCAGTGGACTTCTATAGAACAACATGGGTTTGTTAAAGGTCGGTCAATACAAGGGGCCATTGGCATGGCTCAGGATCTCCTGAGGGATATGAACACAAAGATTCATGGCTTGAACTTGGATATCAAATTGTATATGAATAAAGCCTATGACATAATGGAGTGGGTTTCATTAACAGAGTTTTTTCAATAATGGGATTCTCTTATAAGGCTGTAGACCTCATTTTCAGATGTTTTAGATCCTTCTGGATGGTTGTATCATTAATGGGAAAGACTCATGGTTTTTTTTAAATCACTTGAGGGCTTCTTCAGGGAGACCCAATCTCTCCCAGCATCTTCGTTCTTTCACAGGACACGCTTAGCCGCCTCATTATCAGGGGTCTATCCAATGGTGATTTACTCCCTTATCGTAGGAAGTTGAATCTTACTCTAGTTTCACACTTGATGTTCAT
Source organism: Viscum album (assembly GCA_963277665.1). Taxonomy (NCBI): domain Eukaryota; kingdom Viridiplantae; phylum Streptophyta; class Magnoliopsida; order Santalales; family Viscaceae; genus Viscum; species Viscum album. The sequence continues at coordinate 515,532,134 of OY728153.1, read as the reverse complement.
GGATGAAACTTTGATTTTCATTAATGGTTGAAGGAGTTATGTTAACAGTATTAAGAAGATCATATGGGATTATTTCCACTAGAGTGGGTAGGTCATCAATAATGCTAAAATTAACCTATACATCTCTAATAAGTGTCTTCCTAGAAGGGATTCATCCCTTTGTTGCAGGATTGAAATGTAACGTGGATCCTTTCCCATGGATTACCTGGGAACTCCAATTTCTTCAGGGAGATTCAGGATTCGTGACTATGATAATATTGTACGTAAGATCACAAGGAGGATTCTCAACTGAAAGAACCATTTCCTTTCCTTCGAGGGGTGGATTACCCTAGATAATAGTGTATTGTCAGCCATTCCCATTCATGAAATGGACTCCACTACTGTACCAAAAGAAGTTATTAGGAATATTGATAGGATAATGGCAGGCTTCGTATGGGATGTTTTTCCTGAAGATAAATTTCACTAGGTTTCGTGGTAAAGATTGTCAAAGCCCATCCAAGAAGGGGGAGTTGTTGTGAGGAGTCTTAATTCAACGCTGCACTGCATGTATACCAAGATGGCATGGGAAGTCATCGAAGGGAAAACCCTATGGGGGAAATCCATGTCCGACAGCTGGGTGGGGGGTTAGGAGTATGCTAGAAGTGCTACATCCCCACTCTGGTCCAGGATCTACCCACTCATCAACACCCTGAAACAGAAATCCTGCTGGATAGTGGGGGAGGGAAAACTTCTCTTTTGGAGGTATAACTATGTTGGAACTATTCTTGGCTTTCTAGGCTGCCTGACCCCCTTGATATCCTTAAAGGAGACTAGCATCCACCCTAATTTTATCAAAGCAGTGCTGAACTTAGACCAGTAGGAGATCCTTGGTTCGATTGTTATGAACTCAGACCCTGACACCTGGATTTTCACTGATTCCTCCTCAAGGTGATTCTCTACCAAGGATTACGATAGGATATCGGCTTCGCAAGAACCTCACCATACCTAGAACACCACCGCTTGTTGTAAGAAGATCCCTTCCAAATACAACTTTCTAATATAAAGGATCAGAAATAGTTCTGTGGTGACGGATGAACAAGTCAAGAGGGCAGGGATTCGTCTGGCCTCCAGATGCCACTGCTGTCGCAACCAGCAGGAAGATATCACGATTCATTTGTTCTTTGAATGAAATTGGGCCCACAGTGTATGGCCTATCTTTGTAACCCTCATGGATTTCTCCTCTAGTTTGCAAGGTGGCGCTTCATTTATGGACAAGTGGTTCCACGAGATGAACCTTCCGTACATGGAAAAGATGGTGCAGTCGATTATTTTCAGTGCGGGGTGTTGTAGCCTGTGGCAAGCCAGTAACTAAGCCCGCTTCAAAGGTGTCGTGCCCACTGGGAGGTCCATTATCATTAGCACGCGGAACCTATAGCTAGACCTGGTCACGCTCATCCAAAACTGGTGGGAGGCTCCCTTGTTGAAGCTGCTGCAGGTCGGTGATACTCCAGCTATTTATTCCCGTAACAAGAGTCAGGGGCAATATATTTGATGGTTACCTTCGGCCTCGGGCTACAAGTTCAACTCTGATGGATATTGTCTGCTGGGTGATATGAGAGGAGGGGGCGTGGTGCGGGACACGTGCGGCAGAGTGGTGGTGGCATTTATTTATTTCTATGGGAAGGGCACCCCTCTTTAGGCAGAGGCCAGAGCTATGCTAACAAGGTTCTCCCTTTGCGAATAGAAGAAAATTGCGATCACCCAAGCGGAGACTGATTCTTTAATTCTTCACAATTCTCTGATTGGTAAAGGGAATACACCCTGGTCACTATCCTACATGGTTAGGAAATGTCACACCCTCCTCCACAATGTCAGGGTGACCCACACATGGCGGGAGGTGAACAAATTTTCGGACCACCTTGTGACACTTGTGAGCACGGGCTTCAACATCACCTGCTTCCCTTCGATCAATTTACTTAAACCCGAAAGGGTTAATTTGATAAGAGGAGATGATCTTGGTTTACTTTACTTTAGAGCACCCTAGGCCCCGTGTGCCAAGTTGATTGTTTCTTGTATCCTACTTTGTTTCCTTTTCATTTCCACTACTTGTTCCCGTGTTTCTTATTGAATAAAAATTTGACATTATGATGATTATAGCACATGACTAGTTGAAATAGTGGAAGGTGGGATGCAAGTTCTGATAACCCTTGTGAGGCAAGTGAAGAGAGTAGGAGGAGGACACATGGTTAGAAAAAAACAACAAATTTGGGTTGAACAATCATTAGGTGACCTCTATGATTTTAACCGAGGGGTTTTGCATGGTTTTTGCATAGTTAGTCAATATTTGGTTGGAAACAGTGCATGATCACTTCTCTTACAGCTAAGTGTGCACTGTTGGTACATAGTTTGTTAAAAATTGTGCTCAAAATGTGAGGCCCCTATATTTTGGGTTAATTTTATAATTTGAAAATAAATTAAATATATTTTAACCGAAAATTATCATTTTATTCAATGGATATCAAGGGATCACATTGAGAGATATATTGTGTGTGTAACCTTGGATTTGAGGTAACTCCTCCATTAGATCTCTGATTCATGCACTGAAAATATTGTTGTATTTTCATTAGTTATTCATCTATTATTCAATTTTCTCCCTACCCAAGTCATGTCATGAGTTGATAGAAGATTTTCACTCAAACACCGAGCTATGTTAGATGGTATTTACTTTTCCTATTGGTTTTAGTTCTTTATAGGGCTAGCATCCATTATACTGCCCACATGACTTTCTAGTGCATACTCATTATAGAATTGGTTAATTTAATTATATGTATTCAGACCTCTTAGGGATTCCCTTAGGATACTTTATGATAAATTGGTGGTGGTTCCCCTCCAAAGGCTACCCATAGGGAGTTCTATATGAATTTCTATTGTTTATGCCTTATTAAACCACCCATAGGGTGAGTTGATTCCTTCCTTGTTTGAGGAAGCTTATTAATAAACGAATTGAATCAAATTGGTTGAATAGAGGATGATTTACCTTCTTTTCATGTTGTTTCATTCAATTAAATTGTTTATATGAAACTTATATTTCTTAAATGGAATTGTTATTAATTTGATAACTAGGTGGGTATAATCATTAGTTGCCTTTGCTTTTAATAACTGTTAGTGAGTGGCTATAATAATTTTTTGTATTTTATTTTTAATGATTACATGAATGAGAGAACTCATATGGTATGAAATGATAAATGGTATGAAATAGTAAATAATTTCATAGATGCCTTGGATGTTTCTACTTGGATCTTAAATAAGGTAGTGGATGCCTTGGAAATAGTATGCTCCTTGGGTATTGATTTCATGGGATGCTTTGGGACCTACTTCCTCTTAGACCTATATTTATTAGACTTGTTTAGGAGATATTAGTTGAAATTATCTTAGAACTCTAACCGGTGCATAACCAAGTTTCCATTAAGATGCTAAAGACTTGCCGAGGATTCCTTGGTCTTATAAAACTCAGATCTATCCCTTAGTGGTCTAACACATTGTTTATATGATATGACCATGGAATATGTGATATTATTGTTTTAGCGGCTCGATTATGATTGTTTGAAACTTTTGGATATACAGAAAGACCGTAGTTGACACGAAATGTTTAGATTAACTACCGGGCTGTATTAGTTATTAATTCTTGTTTGTAGCTTCCTTGTTAGAGGATCATGACTGTCATTTTCATGGAGCCTTGAGAGGAAATTTTAGTATTAATGGTTTATTAGTTACATTCCATGGGACACTTTACATTTCTCTACAACTTACCTCCTTTACATGCACACTGATTATCCTGATATATTACACAACAACGATTATACAGATCTTTGGCTGGTTACCCACTGGGATTGTATAGAACACCCTATTTGGGACACCATTAGAAACCTAAATAGACTATTAGTATGCAGGTACATATAGAGGAAAGGGTCCATAGTTTGATGGTTGATTTTGTTCCATTATTAGAAGAATGGGAGAATAATATAGAGACGAAGATGATAATGATATTCGTAGATAGTTTTTAGTCTTTTTGATATTTTGGATACATGTTTTGTACTGTTCTATTACGTACCTATTTTGTATGATTTGTTGAGATTTTTATCATTATATTTGTTTGTGAGACACTTCTGGCTTTGTCATATATTCATGTCCTATTTATTAATTTCATTCCTGCTTGTTATATTTTATTCCACTATTGAATGTTATTACTATTCTACTATGTTACACTCTCTTAAATAGGGAATATTATCCCAATGAACACACCCTAAGCCTTTACTGTTAGTTGATAGCTTCAAGCATTTGGGGATATGCGCTTGAGTGTATTTGACCAACTGGGCTTGTGGCACTGTTGAGTGGAGTTTGAGTTTGGGATGTTATAATCTAAATATTGTGGATTCACTCATCATATCATCTTGTTAGTGATGGTTCACTTTGATAGGCATCTTAGTTATCAAGGTTCACTCCCAAGACTATATTAGGGGAAAAATTCCTTTACCAATCCAAGTTCACTCTTTTTCCCAGCCATGTCTATCACTTGAGATATAAATCATTACCCAATGCATTGGAGGAATATATAGTTCCCATCCATCTCAAAATGAAATCATACATATGAATTCCGTAAGATCATATGAAGTCATTTCATTACCCATGAAATGAAATTTTTATCGTAAACATGTTATAATATTATAACATGTTGAAAAGAGATACGTTTCATAATAATTTCTTCAAAGCATAACCCATGAAATAATAGTGTTTTATAAAAACATAACCCATTAAATGGTACCATGTTTCATAAAAATTTACCTTTTAAAAGAAAAAACGTTTTATTACCATCATTCCATATAAACATAAACCAATAATAGTAAAAATATTAATGGATCATTTGGATCATTTTACCATAAATTCATGATTCCAACTAATAGATGTCATTTATGATGGAAAACAATTTGAAATGATCCTTTAAATAAATTTCGTAAGGAAAATAACCTTTATTATTTGATAAATTATCTTTAAAACATAAAGGATTTTGAAATAAATTTTATTTGAAAATACTTTGAAAACATAGAAATATAGTTTGTAATTATTTTGAAAACATTTTTCCTTGAAGTCATATAAAAGAAGAATGAATTTTTTTTGAAAACAATTTTTCTTAAAAAATTATAAAAGAAGATTGAAAAAAATTTGATTTTTTTCTTTGAAAATAAATTGACAATTTTTAAAATAAACTTTGAGATCATTGAGATCACTTTCTATGAAATGAAATTTTGAATATATATAAAGAATATTTGAAAATAATTTAAAACACAATTTAAACATAATATAATTTTTGAAAACTGTTTTAAAACCAACAAATTTCTATAATATTTGGTAACAAATTTTCTTTAAAAATAACCTAGTAAACATATAAAAGATGTACCGAGGAAATTACAGTCATGATGGTGGGTACGTCTATACATTCCCAATATTCCTTTTTCACCATAAAAGTTTAGAAAAGTGCGTTGATCAAAAAATGGAAAGAAGATTAATTTTATAACCATTTTATAAAAAGTTAATAATGGATTGATATGTATTTTAATCATTATATGATTATAGAAAAAAAATTGAAAACTTTTTTGTAAAAAATGGTTTTAAAAAAACATATATTTCTGACTAAAATGGGAAATAATTTCAGATTTTTTAAATTTTTTTCTTAATTATCTTAAGTACCAAAGAGTGGAAAAATGTTAGAATTAATAATAATAACATTTATAACCATATGGTAATTAAATTCATGATATTTATTGAGATATGGATCATAATATTTAATCAATATAAGTATAATAAAAAACAATATTGAAAAATGATGAGATTGTAGAAATAAACCGTTACCACTTTTATAACATTGAATAATAATAAAATGGAAAGAATAAAATTTAATGATTCTTGAAATATCATGAAAATAAGGATATTCATGATATTAAAATTCAATTTATGTATATAAACCTCATAGAGAAATATTGGTGCATAACCTGACATGTGTCTCAAAGAAATAAAATTGAGACAAAACTACTTCCCCAATTTGGTATCTTTTGAAACATAAACCTCAAGATAGAAAGATAATCAAATGGATAAGTAAATAATGATAAATTTATATATAATAATCATATAATACATCCATGGGTGGTATACACACCTCATATATGACATAGGATGTCAACATGACTTATATCTCACAAAACAAAGTGAGATTAAAAAAACCTTACATTAAATATTGACTTTCATCATTCACATTAAACCCTAATGTATAATAAATATAAGTTTATTATAAATCTAATATAGAAAAAAATTATTATATGTAATACCAAATATTATTTTATTATGACATTATACTATCAATTTTCTAATAATTCCATGTTAGTGTTATGTTTTAGGTAATATCCACATTGTTTTTCATTCATATTTTGATTTGTTATTCTCAATCCTCTTATATATATATATATTTAATTATTTAAAAAATGTAAAAAATAATATATATATGATAAATATTCAGTATATAAAAATTAATAATCTATAATATTTTTATATATGAAATGGGATACCCCGTTCATGGAGATCATATGTGGTAGGTATGCATTAATGTTGTTTCCATTTTATTGTCATATTGAAAGAAATAAAGTCATTGAAATATATGTATATATATATATAATAATAATAGTAGAATTATTATTTAATATTTGACATATAATTTCAATAAACCTATATTTAATAAATTCCATGTAAATTTTGAATGAATCACATCGCTTTGAGGAGGCGGTAGTCCACACATCCACAAACGATGTTATCATATCTACAAGAAATGGAAATCATTATGGTATGTTTAATATAATAATTATAGAATCATAAAGAAATCATAAATATATTATATATATATTATAAAAACATATTTTCCATTATAATTCCCATCTATGAGAGGTGGTAAATGAAAAACGAACAAAACCATTTTTTGTGGCGGTAGTTCTCCGTACAAAAGAAAAATATGTTCATAACCGAATAATTAGATGTGTGTGTAAGCTTAGAAGAAAAAAACTCATTATATTGAGGATACTGAGGTTATTATATAATAATTAAATATGAATAGTTGAGGTCATGTAGAGTGAAAATAATTCAAAGGAGCTTAAGGATGGATGTTATCTCATATTTGGGTAACTCCTCTTGGTTTGCCCCAAATAGATTTTTTGGTTGTCGTTTTTACCAAATAGAGGATTATAGGATTAAGGGAGAAATTTTGGGAGATGATTTGATCATTTTTTGGTCATTAAAATGGTCTAAGATGCTTGAAAAATTGGGAGGGGTGGGTCCCTTTTTATAGTGGAGGGGGAGTGGCATTCTTGTAAATTTTTGAAAAGGGAATTCAACCAACATTTTTCCAATGAAAAGTGGATCATATAATGGTATAAACCCAATAAAAATGACTATAGGGTATAAATATAAACATACAATGTATTTTTAACAAGATTTTAGGTCATTTTGGGGCTTAAGTTTAAGGTTTAGTCCTTTGTTAAGCTAATTTTTCTTTTAATCGCTGTGATTAATTTTAATATCTTTCACTAATATTTTTTATTAAATTTTTTTGGCCATATAAGACATAATATATTATGTTTATTTGAAATATGGAATATTTTTGAAAAAATTAATGTCAAATAATTTGTAGAAATTATCTTAATATCATTTCCACAGATGTTCCTCGATAGTGGGGTTTTAAGCGAAGAGGTCAAAATGTTTAAAAGGTATTTATATCCAATTTCAATGTCAATTTTTCCAATGTACTAAATTGGATTATATGATGTAAAATTTATATAATTAAAATTTTAAAACAAAATAATTTATAATTTTACAATATATAAAAAATAGGTGAAAAGGTATTTTTAAATTAAAATTCAATGTTATTCACTATTCATAAAAAAATTAATCTTCTCAGAAAAATACCCACCATTTAACAAAATTTTTTTTTATATTACACTTCATAAAATGAGGTTTATTTTTTCAAATAAAAATTACTAACATGTAGAAAATCATATTTAAAATGGGTCCAATATTAAAAGGTGTTAAAATTACTTTTTAGAAAAATACATCTTTTTATTCATAAAATCGGATTTATTCTTATCTCGTACTTATCAAAAATAATCTAGGAGTATAAAAAATATTTATTTAATATATAATATATAGATTTTATTGAAAATATTAATCAAAAGTGTTCAATTTAATTTATTGTGACAAAATTGTGTGTGTATATAGAAAAATTGTTTTCTAAGAAAAGTAATTTCGTCATTTGAAAGTAGTTTTATGTTTGATTCCACTAATTTATTACAAAAGGATTAATTTTATATAAAATTGTTTATCATATTTTCACATTTTAGTTAATCTTATTCATAACTTATATTCCAATAGATAGGTGGTTGATATAATAATATTTTAATAATAATATTAATAGTATTTTATAGTTTGGTAAAACTAGACATTGTGTGTAATACTATCCATTGAAGGGACTCAAAATTGACTGTAATACAAGAAAAACAAAGTTTTTCATGTTTCACAGGCTAATATAAGTGTATTTTTTAGTGAAATATTAAATTGGTGTTGCATATAACACTAAACACACTTAGTGTTTTCGCATAAAAAAAGCTATATCCACTTTTGCATTAAATGTAAAATAAAAAAATATTAAATTAATTTAAAAAATAATTATCAAATGGATTTACAATTGTAAACATACCTTTATCTTTTTGGATGCATGGAAAGTGTTTTACGACTCTATCAAAATTAGAAACGTATTTGGAAATTCATTGATGGATATAAAAAATCTAACACAAGGATTTATAGACATATTGAAGAATAATTCCTTTTTAAAATTTCATGTTTTCCTATGTTTTATGAATTCCAAAAGTATTATAAAATGTTACTATACTTCAGGACTCATCCGATTTCAAATATACTAGAATTCCTATTATTGAAAAAAAATCCCAATTGATAAAAAATAAAAAAAATATAATATTCTATTTCAATAGTTTTCAAATTTACAATAAATTATTAAAGGGGAATTTAGGGAAAATAAGATTATGTATACGGTTATCTTGTTGACATAGGGGTATTTCTCATACCATATAATTTCAATTTAGTTTTTATCGAAATTTTCACATGTGATTGAATTATTTTTATTCACTAGTAGTTTATATGAAATCCATTACATTTATTCTTTAATTTTCACTATTGATAATATTTTTTTATTTGATATTCATTACAAATTAATTATATTGACATGTAGGTAAATTTTTAAAAAAATTTCAGAATCACATATGAGTGATTATAAACTTGATTATGGTATTCAACCCTAGTCACATTTGAGGAATTCTTGGGGGTTTGAAATCCATATCATCACCAACCTAATAGGGGTATATTTGATGCTATATTATGATATAAAAATGAAGTAATTTATGAGAAAAAACTAATGGAACACTACATAATCATTATGAAATTGAATAAAACTATTAATGTTATTTAACAATCCTTAATTATTAGAAAAAAATATAATATGTGTAATTTTTATATTATCACACAACGGTCAAAAATGACAAATATCAATATGGTTATTATAAAATATTTCAACCTAGATTCAGATATGTATCTATGTAAAATTATACATGTCCTATGGTTTGATAAGGTTATAAATGATGGTTCCGGGTGAAGTGGAAACATACTATGGTGGGATATAAATTAATATTTCTTTTAATATATCATTATACAAAACTAGAAGAGAGGATATTTCATTTTAAAGTTATAATTAATATATCTAATATAATAAGAAACAATTACCCTGGTCTAGGAACCTATCTTTGTATATTATGTTGATCATCTGAAAATGTGTCTCTTAGATTTACTTCATTGCGTTGTGAGGATCATAGTACAAAACCCATCTAATGGTGATCCACAAGTGATTCTTTAATCCTTAAGAAAATCTAATAGATCTCTGGGTGCTAGCATGGCTAGTTGATTGACTTTCATTACTCTTTTTGATCACTTTTTCATCGATCATGAAGGGAACCCTCATAAATTTTTTATTCTTAAGAGTAAGAGAAATGGGTTGAGTCTAGAGTGAATTCATTGTGCACAATAATTATCTGTTCTTGACATTTGAAAAACTATACAAAAGACATAAAAATCTATTTATAAAGAAAAGGTGTATGCTAAAATATTTTTTAATTCCATACCGAAAATTAAATAAAATTTAAAACCTTTAATAACCCCATGAAATATAATAATAATATAAATATTATTATTTTTTATCATGCGCCAAATTTTACAAAAACAAATATTTTTTAACCGTATTGTTAATTAATATTTTTCACTGAACTAGGTCTTGGACCATTTGATCACCTCTAGCATTATTGATCACCAAAATAAATATATTATTCATAAATAAATATTTTATTCACAATCCACCCAATAAATACTCATAAAAAAATGTAATATATAAAATAAATAGTTTAGTCAAAATCCATTAAAAAATATTATATAAATACTCACGTAATAAATTAAATTATTAACTAATAAAAAAAATTATTTATTACATTTTGAATATTAGAAATCAATAAAACTTGAATAAAATTATTCGCCATTCTTGAGAAAAAAAATTATTCTAAAAATTAAATTTAAATAGAATTTAGTTGAGATCATCAATGACACATAGTGTGTGGCCCTCTGAGATTCTTTCTCATTTTTATTATGCAGTTATGACCAACTCCAAGTATTACTTTCTATAAATGGGTCAAGACGCCCATGAGAAATAACTTAATGATGCAATGACGACAACCAAATATGGATTCTCACTATGTAATATGATACCTCTATCACAATGTATCATCTATCTTGTTGCAAATCTATGTCAGCAACCCATATGCCTAATATGTATTTCATTAGCTATCTGAAATAAACATGTTTTTACACTACGACCATGGAATTGAATGTGATGGTTTTATTCTAATTAAAGGGTTGAGTTATCAAATTCTGTAATGATAAAATGGAAAAATCATACCACAACTTATCCATTAATTACATGTCATGCATGATTCACCCAACATATCAAACTTTAACATAAACTATTACCATTATGGATTAGGAAATACATATATGTATAAGGTTTGTAACATGAATTAATAATATTATTAAAATATAAGGCCCATCACACACACTCATAGATAGGAATATCATAGGACACCAAAACATCCTATCTTGGAGATTACCATGTGTGAGAATCAAGAGAAGAAGGATCATCTAATTATGAGTACTTACCCTTGAAAATCTATGTAATATGTGTCCTATCATAGTATGTTATCCAATCACATAACATTGTTTAATAATAACATCATATCACATAATGGTCCTCATTGTAGTGGGGAGCTACTACGACCTTATCAATGTGACATATACTCTAGGGAATTATTACATTATAGCCATGCTGAATAATTAATAATATATAATAATAAGTTTTATTAATATTAAATATATAGAATATACATGCAATCAATGTATAAATAGTTGGTCTGAGTACACCAACTAAAAAAAAACCCACATGGACTAGATCCAACTACCTATGACCTTCAGTCCACTTTAAGTCACATGACAATAATGTTTCTACTCTGTCATGGATTTTGTGAAGGGTTCCACCACATTGTTTTCCTTGGAAATACTACTCACAAAAGCTTCACCTCTATGAGAAAAAACCCACCAGAGATGATACTTCTGGAGTATTTGATTCATCTACCGAAGTATCCTTTTCTCTTTTTCATAAGCCACATCTTGATTATTATCTAAATACAATGTGATAGGATCATTAATGATAGATTCCACATAATTCTCTTGGATGAAGTTTTGAATCCATTATACTTATTTAGCTACCTCATAAGTTGCAATATACTTGGACTCTACTATATAATCTGCAACCAGAACATTCTTTGAGCTCTTCCAACTCACATAACCTCCATTATAAGTGATTATGTATCCTTTTGGTTTCTTCATGCCATCATTGTAAATTTTGAAATTAGCATATGCATGTCATTTGATGACCCGTTCGTTATCTCCTCTATAATAGAGGAACATATCCTTAGTATAACATAGTTACATAAGGATTTCCTGGACTATAATATAATGGTAGTTATTTGGATTTACTTGATATCTTCCTACCTCACATAATGATTATGAGACATCTAGCCAAGTGCATTGCATAACAAATATGACTGACCCAGTTGATGGTGCATATGGAATCCTTTACATTCTATTTATTTCCATATGTGTCTAAAGACAAATTTTCCTAGAATGTTTAATGCCATGTAACACTAGCAACAACCCCCTCTTGGATTATTCAATATTGAATCTCTTCAGTATATTATTGATAAATTTACATTTACTTAGCCTGAGAATCCTCTTGGATATATCATAATGGATCTTGATCTCAAAAATATATAATGCCTTTCCCATGTCCATCATAGATAATAATTTATTCAACCATACCTAAACAGACTATATGATCGGTATTTCATTTCCAATGAGTAATATGTCACAAACATATACTATCTTGAAAATGACTGGACACCCACTAAACCATTTATAGACACATGGATCGAATTCATTCATTATGATTTTTTTTATTATGGACAAAAAAAATAATGACCATCACTTGGATTATTTTGATAATCCATAAATGGATATTGGTATCATTCATACCTTATTGGAAGCCTTTAGAGTCAAAAATACTTCATGTTGTGTCATATAGATATCTTCGTGAAGGTTCTCCTTAAGGAAGTTTTTTTATAAATCCATTTTCAAAATATCATAATAATGGAAATACACAATGGATTGTTGAATTTTTATGTATTTCACTATTGAAACTGGTGAAATCTTTTAATCAAATTGAATGACTTGACAATTTTTAATCCTTTTTTGAAACCTGTCCTTCCTTATAGGTACTGAAATTTCATTACATGTCCATTTTTTTCTTGAAAACCAATTTTCAACCAACAATAATTACATATACTATAGGGTTTACCAAAATTCAAACATGTTTTTCATTCATGGAATACATTTCAAAACTTATAACCTCTTTCCACTTGGAAACATATTTTCTACCAACTACTTCCTTATAGGATAGTAGATTATTATTATCAACTAATAATAATTAATCATCCTTGGTGACTAAGAAACCATACCATTCGAATTCTCAAACCTCTATAGTACTTTTACATAATAATTGTGTGTTTGGAATGATTTATTGTTCCATAGGACTTCATGGAATATTTTCATGTTCCAACTCTGGTGTATATGGAGATCAGAATTCATCAATGTCTATATCTCTCCCACTATATCATTTAGAGATAATATCATCCTCAAGAAATTTGGGACATCTTCTAACCAAAACTTTTTCCCTTGAAGGATTGAATAGGTATTATCCTTTTTTTTCTTTGGAACATCCAATAAGCATACACTTTCTGCCTTGGGGTGAAAGCTTGTTACCTAAAGAGGACATAAAAAACGAGTCCCAACCCCACACATCCATGTAAGACAACATGGGTTTCTTTCCTTTACATAATCAATATGATATTCCATCTATTGGTTTTTTATACTCATTTTAGTATGTAAATTTCTATTTGAAACGTTCATCCCTAAAAGGATAATGAATGAGTTGCATGAATCATCATTTATTTCACCATGTTCAACAATGTATGGTTCTTATATTCACATAAACTAGTCCACAGAGGTATATAAGGGGGAGTAAGATGAAATAATATCCCAAACACTCATAAATAATCAATGAATAACTGATTAAGTTATTATCCACCATCATATGAGATGAGTTTATTAATTATCATATAATGATGGATCTCAAATTTATTTTTTTATTCCTTGAATTTATAAACATAATCCCACATATACCTCATTAATTATACCAATACATATATACTAATATCATCACTAAAATGAATAAAGTATGGGTACCCTCCACTTTCCTCAAAAGGAAATGGCCCACACACATTTTTATGAACTGAATCAAGATGATCTGAAGTCCTATTACCTTTCCCAATAAATGGAGATTTTGAAAAAAATTCTTGCAAACATGTGTGACTTATAACAAGTGGATTTATTTTAAAATAATCCCAATATTTATCTAGATGTAATATATTAATGCGTTTTTTATTTACATTACCTTTATAGTGATGGAAAAAGTTGGGTGTGGCTTGATTCATGTGATGTAACTTTGTTATCGATTTCTATAACTTTATTCGTGTTATCCAACACATAAAGTACATTATTTAAACGAACCTTACCATAAAAAAGGATATATTTATATAATAAGTGAAATTTATTCCTAAATTTGAAAATTAATCCATCAGTATATAGTTTGGATATAAAATAGATGTTTTGGGCAACTAAAGGAACATAATAACAATAATTTAAAACCATGAACATTCTGGTTGGCAATGTGATGTTGTATTCCCTAAAACCTATAACAAAGTGTTTTTATCCATTTAATTAACGTAAATATAACTCCTATTGGTCAATCTTTTTTAAACTAATTGTTCCATTTATTTGAAAACTTATGTGAGCACCTCAAACTATATCTACTACCTAATTGGTAGAAATAGATGATTTTCACTTTGTAAGAAATTTAAAAGAAGATTCCCCTTACTTATTTTTATGGGTGTAAATTTTCTTCCAGTTTACCTTCATTGCATATGAGAAATAGAAAACATCTTGTTAACTTTCTTTCCCCTTGGTCATACACTTCTTGGAAGGGTGCGAAGTAAATTTTCACTTATTGATCTACAATTTCCCTTTCAATTGTTTCACAATAAAAAAGAAGGATTTTTTAACTTTGTATCCTTATCAACTTGGAATATAATATTTATAAGATCTTGTAGAGACTAATCAATTTTGTTCACATTAAAATTCACAACAAAGCATGAGAATATCTGTAAGAGTGATGCTAGAATGCAACCAAGCCCTAGTTCTTAGGGGATTTTAAACCATAGAACCTCTATGCACTCAATATAGCCAATGATATTGACTATATGAGGCCTAGTTGTGGAACCCTATTTAATCAATCTTGAAAATGGAACCATGGAAATATCAAACCATTCCATTCTATATATCTCTTGGTAAATAGCATAGTGGTTCTCCAGAATTCTACACACATCCTTGTATTCAGAATACATTATTTGCTAAATAGACATAATTGAAAGAATAAAATAATGAATGTTTAATACATTTACCAAATAGTTTTTGAAAATAAGGAACTCATCATCCCTCTTCTATTTAGTAGGTGGATTATGAATTGAGGATTATAACATGTAAGATTTATATTCATGGAATAGCACAACCAAAACGAATTAAGACACTCTTAGACATTAGTTCCAATAAAGTGGTTGTCTTTCTCCAACATCGATTGGAGGGATAATGTGTATGGGGAGCTTACCATTTTATTATATGACTAAAATAGTATATTATTAATAATTTTTAATTATTATTAATAATGTGATAAGTAAAAAATTAATTAATCAATTATATTAAACTTCCCACTATTTTACCAAGTCTCAATAGTTATAACCATTACATATGGAATTTCTAGTAGCTATGACATTCTTGTGGGAAGGGCCACAATTAATTTTTTTAATGATACAAACTGTGGCCACATCATGGTTCCTTCTTGATCCACTTCCACATGCTTTGGGATACTCCATTAATGACATGTATTTATTACCCACATATAGGTGAGGGGAACTAAAGGATTGGTTAAAGAGGATTATATTAATACCATTGAAAACGTAGGTCATACATAACAATGGAGGCAGGGACGAATCAAAGGCCATCATATTTTATTTAATAATAAATAATTTTGAACCCATTCAATAAATTAAAAAAAACATCGAACACATACATAGTTCATGATCATTATCTCGAATGATCATACATGTAATGAAGACTCAAATTTAATTGGATAACATTCATTTCTTTATAAGTTCTTTATTATATAAGATTAATGTTCCTGAATTAATTAATGAATTAATGAATTATCTTTCATTTTAATGATCATACACACTTTGTTGGAGATACCCCTCATTTATGGAATTCATGGAAAATAAGAAGCATAACCAATAATCACATATTAATTACAATAAATTAATTGAGCTTTAAATAATCTTTAAAACTATTATTAAATTATAAAGAACACATTGGTTTTCCAGTCAATAAAATATATTCTTAAAGCTTCAATTTTAAATTTAATGTAACTTTTAATTATTTCTTTTAATGATAGAGTAACTGGTGTGTGTAGTTGAGATACACACCATGTATCGTGGATGACGTGTTTCTGAGTGACATGATAGAGGCATCAACATGTTATATCATCTAGACTATAGAATGTGTACATACTAACTACACACCATGTATCTTCTTTCCAGGTTCTAGGATAGCCGTTCAACACACAATTTTTACTAAATGCACTGGGTGAAATTTTTTTCTCATAACATCAAGGTACATTGCACATGGATACATGACATGTACTACAACTACACATCATGTAACCCAATTTTACTGGACAAATATTTGGAACTTCCAAATGGAATATCCAGTCACTATATAAGTTGTTAAACCTTTACGAAAATTAAACACTAAACAAGCATGATTAATATGTAAAAGCATGTTAATTTAAATCAAGATAATTAAAATCAGACTAATTAATGATTAATAAGAAATTAAAACTCAACTAATATTGTGTATAAATCAAATATCAAATAAATAATTACAAATTTATTAAATGATACTGCTCTGATAACACTTTTTGGTTTCGAGAATATAAGAAGTGTGCAGTGGTGGGTGATATATTAAAAATTATTTTAATATTTCTATTCTCAAATCCAAGAGTGAAGATCTTGCATTTAAAATTTATTTTTAATTTATATATTATTTTCAGAAATGATTACCTTGGATTATGAACCATTCATATTTGATGATGTTAATTATCCAAAAGATAACCTTCTAGGTTTCCTTGGTTATATTTTTATGATCCATGGATAAAATCTCTCTAACGGTGATCCACATATGCTCCTTTGATCTCCATGAAATTCCAATCGATCTCTAGGTGCATGTTTGGGAAGTTGTGTTTTTAGTGTTACACATGTTGATCACTCATCCTTTAATATTAAGGGGATCTATCTAATGTTTCTTATTCTTTAGAAGAAGATATAAAGGAGGAGTTGAGAGATAATTCTTCATGCACAACAATTCTATATTCTAGATATTTGATAAACTATATAATAGACACATTCAAGTATTTACAGGGATATTATTAAGGTTAAAATATTTTTTAATTTTATACTAGACCTTAAATAACATTTAAAACCACTAACAACCCAATTATATATTAAAATCATATCCTTACTCTTATTTTTTGGTGTGTGAATACTTGTGCAAAAAAAAATTATTTGACCATCGTATTTATTAATATTTTTCACGGGACTTGGTCAAGGTCTGCTAAATCTCCTTTGTAATTTATTGAATAGTATAATAAATATTTTATTCATAAATAAAAATTTTATTAACAATCCATTGAATATATATTTATTAAAATATTGATTAAATAAAATAAATATTTTCTTCAAAATATAAAAATTAAATATTTAATACATATTCATGTAATAAAATAAATTATTTATTAATAAATAAATAATTATTTATTACCTTGTGAATATTATTAATGAATGAAGCATGAATGATTTTTTTATCAACCTTGAGAATAATAATTATTCTAATAATTGAATTCTAACAGAATTTAATCGAGATCATTATTAATACATAGAGTTTGAATCTATGAGATTATTTCTTGTCAGTATTATGAGGGTTCACCTAAAGTTCAAGATTACTATCTAGAAGTGGGTTAAGGTACCCCAAAGAAGGAAATTAATTTCTCTATAATTACAACCATATTATAATAATCACTATATAATATAATCCATTTATCACAATATCTCCTCAAGAAGGTTGTACATCCATGTCAGTAGCCTATATGCTTGATTTGTCATTCTTTGACTATCTAAAATAATCATTTATCTAAACCATGGAAATAGAATTTATTGTGATGTTTATATTACAATCTATTCTATGGGATATCATCTTTCTTAATGATGGAAGGAAAAAATCCATCCTCAACTTATCCATTAATGACATGTCACTCGTGATACACCCAACATATCCAAAATTTCCATGAACTGTTATCATAATGGTTTATGAAATACATCTATTTACACATGTTCTAACATGCCTTAATAGTAATACTAGAGTCTATTTACCATCACACATGCCAAAATGTTTAAATATCCGATGACACTAAAACATGCAGAATACCTAATGGCGGGTATATTCTCATAATCTCTTATCTTAGATATTAACAAATGAAAAAATTGGTGGAAGAAGCTTTAACTGGTTATGAGTAATAAAACATGATTTTTTATGTACTATGTGTCCCATCATAACACATTACCCAAGAACAAAACATTATTGAAGAATATATTCACAGCACATCAAGGATCTTATCACAGCCAGGAACTAATATAACCTTATAAATGCTATGTATAATCTTGGAAATTATTATTTTAGATTCAGGAAGAACAATGAAAAATATTTAATTATATGTTTTATTAATATACAATATGTTTAATATACATGTAATGAAAGTATAAACAGTTGGTTATAGGAGACCAACTGAAATAATAAATACTATGTGTTCCAATTTGAGTCCCCTGTTATTTGTTCCCTATATAGTTACACATAAATTAATATATTAAAATTTCCATTAACATATATATGGTTACAGGTTACCTACCTCCACTAACCATAATTCATTAAAAATAAGATATCCAAATAAATCTTATGAATTAGAGATATCAAGAAATCCCTATTCAAAATACCAAAATAGTGATTTAAAACCTTCTTATAACTGATTAAACGAGACAACAATAAAACCATTAGGTTTAGATTATCCAATCCACATGATATACACTTTTACTTTTTAGTTTTCATTCAACTAAGTTGTGAAGAGGCCAAAAAATATATAATAGTGGAGGTAAAAGTGGAAATGACTATAGGATTTATCTTAGTTTAAATCCTAAAAAAATGTGCAAGGAGGGAGGCCATATTTTAATGTAATAAATTATAAATTATCCCTAAATAAACCTATTTAATATTATGGTATAGGAATTTCAAAAAATTATAGGCTAATACCTACTAGGATGAAGGCGATCTACTACATTATTAGTGGATTTCCTCTAATTTCATGTTGGAGAGGAAATGGTTATTCACTACCATTTTTCTAGATAATAAGATTACCTTTGATTCAAATTATGACCTCGATGGCCTTCTTATAATGATAATTTATGCAATAAAAAATTTCATTTAATATGATATTTTTTATATTTTATCCATCATTCATTAATTAAATAAAAATACACATTTATTAAAATATTTTAATTTTTTTATAAAAATCATTATGAGTGACCCTTTTTATGTGTTTTTTCATACTCTCCATGACCATGTTTCCTATGAAGAGTTTGGTTACATAATCTATGCGTGACATTTTCTATTGTTATATATTTTATAAAATTATCTCTCTCTGACAAAACATTTCTTCAATTTGATTGTTTTGTCCAATATTTTACAAACATGAACTTTTAGATCATTTTTCTAAAATTATTAATGGATTCACACTAGAAATCTGTAAAAAAACCAAAATTTCAATCATATAGCTCCTAAGATAAATTTTTGTTCTTTACCACTAAAAAAACATATAATAAGTTTTTAAATTATATACTAGCACTATATTATATTATTTAATAAAAATAAAAGATTCTAAATCCCATTTTTCACCAAAGAAACACTCACTAAGTGGAATATTATTTGGATCCACAATATTATGGCATTGAATATCTATTTAAATGATGAAACCTATAATGAAACTATTAAAAAAATTGAATTTACCAACTACATAGATTATTCATGATATACAATAATGTATTACCCACTATTTAATGAAATATATCTTAAATAATACACATATCAACCCATGATTTCAGTTCCAAATAAATACTGCTCGATAAGTTTCTCATCATATATGAATCATAGTAATATAATCATTTTTTATGAATATAGGAAATATAATTTTGGATAAACTCTATCATGTTATTTTCATTAGAGTTCACACCACTACCTACTGGCATTCCCTTATCATTATTCATATTATAATTTAAATATATAATATATATTATTTTAATCTATCCAATTCTTCTCAAAATTAATAACACTCCATAAAAGAAAATTTTTATAGATAAGAAATATATATTTTTTATAAATATAAAATAATAAAATATACCACCTATACATAAAAAAACTTTTTTTCAACTAATTAACATTTTAACTTATTTAAATGCTCATTGGTGAATTTTAATTGACTCTAAATATATCTTAAATCAATATTGATTCTAATATTGATTTATTAATTCAAAAATAAATCAGCATAAAATTTAATACTAAATATTAACTAATAAAATTTAATTAATCCATTATTATAACTATGTTTCACATCACGACCAATATATGAGTCCACTACAGGAAATAAATAAACTAAGAGTAACCCCAAAAATCTCCTCCCAAATTCCAAAAGGTGGTGATTAGAACAATGGGTATATATCTAAATTGTGGGTGAAATTACCTATATTTATTTGAAATAAAAATACAAGTAAAATAAATCAATGGCTGTTATAAATTTCCTAATTTAAAACATTCATGAATATTTACAACAAAAAATTATGAAAGGTACATTTAACACCAAAACAAAAAACCAAATAATATTCTTACTAATCCTAGATAAATTACCACATTCTTAGTTCAACATAATCTGACACCACACTCAATACCATCTTGTAATTAAAAATAACAATCAATAATAAACGGGTGAGTATACAAGTATATCATATAAGTTCCTCCTTTATCTGATCATTTTTGGTGAATAGGATTTATAGAGGCATTGTGAATTAAAAATATAAATACTAATAATTTATGAATAAAAATTAAAGAAACATTGGCCCAAGATAACCTCCACCATATGGCATACACAACACTATTCACATCACTACATATTCCCAACCATAACCATGTCACTATATCCCCAAAAGAAAAATAACAAACATAAATGATCACATATCATTATTCAAAACACCGATGATGATAAATCCATTACAATAATTATTACTCATCATTAGAGCTACCAAAATAATAACTAATTACATGGAATATAAATATACTATATTAATAAAATCAATATATCTATAAAACTATAATAACTACAATTATACCTGTGGGGGAATAAAACATCCATGTAATACAAAACCCCCCACATAAAATCAAATTTCTGAATACCACAACTCTCTAGTATGACAATATAAGAGAATACTAGATCCCTTTAATATTAATCACTTCATTAATCAAAATAGTGTAAATAATTTACATATCGTAAGCATCTACATTATATATATATGAATATATATAAAAAATAGTACCTTGAACAATATATCACTATAAATATTAATATAATTAAAATAATCAAATCACACCTACCCATCTATCGATACATTTACATATCTATGGGAAACCAATAGAAACTATAAGAAGCAAATCCATAATTAATTCTTAAAACACCATCACATCAAAAACACCAAATAAATACCAACTTCGTGGTTTTTAAAATTACAGTACACAATATATATCAATGTTCCCAAAATAGATCAATAATATAATGGATTATTCATAAAATAAAAAAACCAATTAATTAATAAAAAAATTTACAATTCTATATCTTTTCATTATATAAAAAAACATATTTTTATCGTGTCATTCACAGAATTATTCCATATAAATTTATACCGACCAGATTTACCACATTTACAATCATTTCTAATTACTTTATTATTCTACACTAATTATATTATCACTAAAGAAATATATACCATTGATTAGGATGTATTCTAGTAATTCCATATAAACTAACACATTTACCCACCATCACATCAACAAAATTATATGAATTAACATAGAATGTATAAATTAGATATTAGGATCCTCTACCTCATAAATGTAGAAATATTATGATGAATATTCATAAATATCACAGTCTATTTAAATAATTTTATATTTATTTCAAGAAACCCTACAATATATCCATCCATAAATTTTATCATCTGTATAAAAAATTAATGGAATAATTTATTGATCCTACACAATAATTAGAACAATGATAGCACTGACCTTCAATATAGGATTTAATCTAATCACTACCATAAATATAACATTTAATATCTATTTAAATGGTATATGAAATTATAAAATGTGTCCCAATAATTATCACCAAGGATAATGAGAATATAAAATAATAAAAATAGTTTTAGATTAATTTATTGTCCATTTTATCAAAAACAACAAAATGACCTCTTATAAGAATCCACACTTTCATAATAAAATAAAAATCTAAAAAAATATAATATTTCAAATCACCTATACAAAATCCAACACAATTTTCTAAATTTATTTAATACCAAAAAAATCTTAGACATAATGTATTTAAATAGTACATCATATCTTTCTTTTATACTCTAAAAACCATGGAATAAAATTTGACATGTAACATTCCAGTTGATGATGAGAGGAAGATCTAATATATTATCAAAATCAACATTGAATGTTTATAAATTTACCACACGATGTTTCTTATCTTAATTTATAATATCTATAAATAAATTTATGAGTAGGGCACATTAAAATTATAACTATAATAAATAATGTTTAAATTAACCTTCAAATGTTTACCAATTTACATTTACTATAATCTATACCAGTCCCCACCTCTTATAAACTATTTTTTTACTAAAATCTTCTTCTTCTAGATTAAACTACAAAACAGTATGTGAAGAACACATTTAGTTTTCTATTAAAATTGTATTTATATTGATATTAAACAATAAACCATTAATTTTATTTTTTTACTTTGAAAAAAATACATTGTAAAAATAATTAATATTATAAATAACTTTATATTAGTTACCCATGATAAGATTTCCATAATAAAATTTTAAAAAAAATTGATAAAAAATAAACAAGGAAACCACCCAAGGACTTAGAACATCTTATTCGATGCCATTTAGTGGCTTCCCTAACTCAAATATATAAACCAAAAATATTTGTCAGAATAAACATTTCTTCAATACCAATATTTAATTTTTAGTGAATATATATTATTTATTATACATGAATATGTTTAATAATAGTATAGGATATTAAAAATTCATCTACACCTCTATAGGATGAGCTATGGGATGTACTTTGAGAAGTAGGTAAATTAGAGGATTTGAATTAAAATTGTTCCATTTTAAAGATTAGGTTTTTTAATTAAAGATATTTCTTATTATATTTTGAATGTGTATGAATATAGTAACCCAAAATAATATAACATGTCTTATAAGGTTTATACACAATTGAATGCACCCCTTTGAGAATTAAATGATGTATTAATATAAATTTTTTAGTAACGTATGGTATTTATTACATGTTTGTAGTGGATACACTGTCATCCTTGTATAATTAAATAATTTTCTTAAAAATTTATGTAATTTATTATAGAATATATGATGAATTTTTAATCAAGTGAATGATTGGATAATAAAAAACCAAACCATTAAAATATCACCCTAGATTTTTTGAATTATTGACCTCCTTATTTATCATGAATTTTTTGGAATTATTATCAATGAATGGAAAAAATATTCTCATTATTTTCAATGAATTATATTTCATTTTGATATAATCTTATCTATTCATTTTCAATTATGTAAATTCTTTTATTCTTTTATCTACCACTTTTTATTATTTTCTCTCTAAGATATATGATCAGTGGACAATATCACCTGATGTTATTGAATCCCCCTTTTATCACACCACCTTTTAGTAAATGTTAATGTATAACCAAATAAATCAGATTCAGAAGAATCATATCACATTATATAATATGATGCATTTTATATTCCAAGTATTTTAAATCCATTAAAATTTATGGATATCATAAAAAACAAGGACTGTTGGTTTGAAATATAATAGGTTATTATTTAAATAAAAATTCCTATAATAACTATGACATATTGATGATCTTATCATAAAAATTACACCATTTTTGAATTTATGGATTTTTTTTATAAAGAACCATGACATGTTAAATATAAAATTAAATGTTTACAATAATATTCTCAAATCTGAACATATGACTGCTCAATTTTCATTATAATTGTATCAGTTATCCAAATAATACTTAAAAAAATTATATTCGAGAAATCGATATATAATCTAATAACATTAATATTATATTATGTAAAATACATTTAAATAACTTCTTCTATAATTTTAATCTTCTAAATACTTTCTTCTTCTCACTCAAATATATATTTTTTAATTTTCTATATAATACAAATTCAATTCTTGAGTAGGAACCGGGAAAAATGAACACTAGTGTATATAATTTATGATACATTGTATAAAACCATACCATTATAGTGACATTTTAAAATGCTAGATTCATAAAAACATTTATAGTATCTATTCCATTAAAAAATTTCCTTCTCTCTTATTCATATTTTATAAGGTCCTCAATGTAGTTGTCCACCATTTTCCATGTCTTAATAAACTATTCTAATATAATATACCATTCATTAAAATCATTGATCAGTATGTAATATTATATTTTGTTCCATGAAATTGATTTTTTATTATTTGGAACTTGTATATATATTTTATAAATTATATTGACATCCTTTAGAGAGTTATTTATTTCCAAAACCACTTCAATGATATTTTTTTGGACTACAGTAGTATGTCAAATGTAGTATGAGGTTTATTGATATCATCCTTATCAATTTTTTTATTGTCACCATCAATACAGTATATCTTGATTTATATATATAACAAACTCACTAGTAGACCTAAATTATAGTTGTTTGGTCTTTCTCATGTTAATGTTATTTCACTAGAATGTCGTGGATGGATTTTGATTGGTGGTTTGGCTGTAGGGTGTTAAGTGTTCTTTACAATTGTTCACATATGGCTCACCATTTTCTAATATTTCATAAAACTCCCAATATCTCATTCATCCATTACTGGGTACATACCTCCTCTCCAAATTCAGAAGATCAATTGGGGTTTCAGATATAAAGATGCATAAGAACTCACATTGGTTGAGAGTTCATGTGGTCTGGCTCATCACACCCTTTTGAGGATAATTATTTCCAACTCCAGAACCCTATGATATATTTATGATATGTTATAGAATCTATTTATAATCAAAATAAGTCTGTTTATCAAAACATAATAATCATATGTTACATCTCTTAATCTAAAAAGAGTGGGGGGTCTTGTTGGTGAATCCATCTATATGTATTTGAGACTCTTTTTAATTTTCATTTAATAGGTAGCTACTTATATGATGAAGCCAAAAATATAGTAACTTTGGAGTTTGTTATAATCCAAGTAGGATGTTAATATTTAGAGGATGGGATTTATCCATTATGAGGTGTCCTATGTACCTTATTTTATAATGGGAATCAAAACCCACATATTTTGTTAAACCAATGTAGTATAAATTCACAAAGAAAGAACATATATTTGGGAACATGGGAACTATATATTTTAGCTCTATCCTCAAGGAGGAATCTTACATGACCTAATTATGAAAGGAATTAGAGTTAACAAATCCCATTCATGCCCTTGTGACTTCCCCTAGTTGGATACCATAGTATGTTGGGTAGTTATATCATGACACCGATTAAGGATTACACACTGATGTTTCCTTGGCTTGTAGAGATTCATGATGTTAATGAGGTGATCACTACAACTCTCTAAGACCACATGATCTACTCTTGGTGTGAGAAATAAGGGATATAATGTAATTAGACTCATTACATATGGATGGATGGATTATGTCTTGGGACATCCCATTGGGTTCTTAATATAGTTCTTGTACCTTAGGAAGACATCCTACACATCTTGGTTATGGTAGGAGTTAGATTCATCATAGTTCAGTGACCCTATCAATCTTCTGGTGGTTGAGTAGGGTCAATTAGTCTATGGTAGTGATTGATTCTCTATGGTTGGAATGTTAGAGAAATTGTAGGAATTATATTGAGATGGATTCATATTTGTTCTCATGCCTTAGGAAGGCATTTTATGTATCGGGGTTATGGTAAGAATCTGACTTATTATAGTTCTATTGGTAGGTACTTACATTATGAGGTTTCCCATATATATGGGATATATCATATTATGTCATTAGATTGGGATACCACACTGCAGATTTATTTAGTGAATGATATGATCATTGAAATTTTCTAATCCTATGAAAGATTACCTCAGTGTTAGAAACATGGGATGGAAAATTTTGAACCTCGCTACTTGTGGATGTGGTACTTATGTGTTGGTAATACCCTTTAGTGGTTTGATATTGAGATCAGGGTCTTAGGAATGTGTCCGATGTATTGTAGATATAGTAGGAATCAAACTCATCGTATTTCAATTGGTTAGGGACTTACATGTTGAGGTTTCACTTATATGCGAGACATATAATATTATTCCGTTGGAGGGGGATTACTCATTGTTTTTTTCTTAATATGAGGGAAATAATATACTATGATAAAATATGGGGATTTCACATTGAGTACTCCCTTTTATAGGCTGAAAAGGATATCATGTCTTGTGATTCATATTTTATATAATATACTTGTATGCATGACATGCGTTGGTTTTCAACAAGACATGCCTTGATTGTTTTCATTAAATGTAGGGGGTGTATGTCTGACATTTCCAAAGACAATTTATTTATCCAATTAACTTTTATAAGGGACATCACATAATCTGGATGGTATGCCTGAAGGTCATCACATGACCAAGGCCGACTTCTCTCTAAGACATCGCTAGACCATCTTGGTTGATCTGGGAGGCCATCACATGGACACATATGACATGATTATAGGGGTTTACATTTTCTAGACGAATTTCTCAATTGGAATAATGAAATATGGATTTTACACTTAGATGTAATCATGAGAGTTAGTGTGACATGTATGGAGGGTGCTACATGTCCTGACAAAATTGTCAAGGTGTCACTATGAAAGCTGGCTGAAATTTTTGAGGGATGTAATAAGATCTAACTGATATACCTAGAGGGAAACATGAAATATTTCTATATTTGACAAAGTATGAAATTAGTTCCTATTTACATTACCTAGTTCTATTATGTGACAAAACTGATATGTACCTGTGACGTCTTATGATAGGGGTGACACCTTTAAAGGACATCATAAGGTGTGGATAGTGAGCCTAGAGGGTTTCACGAAACTCAGGTGACATGCCTTGGAGGTTCCATGTGACTTTCTATGAAATTTCCATAGGACTTTTCATGATCCAAATTGCATACCAATGGAACATCATGTGATTCGGGTGACACGTTCTAGTGCTATCGCGTGACTTGGGTTGTTCACGCGAAGCGCCCAAGGATCAACGAATATGTTCTTCGGATAAGTCTTCTATCTATTGGTGTTTTTTCTATACTTTTATTGCATATTAATTATATTTGTTTAGTGTTATATTGAGTTATGTCTCATGTGATTGATTAAATATGCAAAATTTCCTTTTCATAATCCACCAGAAGCACATGTGATCTATGAGTGATCGCATGAAGTGCATATGCATGTCGC
This sequence comes from Viscum album, assembly GCA_963277665.1. Taxonomy (NCBI): domain Eukaryota; kingdom Viridiplantae; phylum Streptophyta; class Magnoliopsida; order Santalales; family Viscaceae; genus Viscum; species Viscum album. The sequence goes on along the minus strand of OY728153.1, from coordinate 515,504,253 downwards.
ATGATCTTTTTTAGTTGTTACGCTAGTCTTACCTACCTAAAAACCTTTTTGATTGCAAGATCAACCATTCTGAGAAATCTTATTTGATGCCTTGTTGCATTGGTGTGAGGATCCAAGGATGTATTTTTTGATGTTTGTGTGGGGGGATTTATAGGCCTCACCACCTTGATTATTCTCCACTTTTCAGGGAGTGTATAATGCAAACAAAGGATGGATTTAGTGGAGGGATTTTATGTCATGTGTTTTGTGAGATCTTACTATAGGCCATTTTAGGGGCATCACATGCTTTTTAGATACCACAATATCATCCCTTCAATAACCCATTTATTGGATTATATCTAAATAATAGGTTCATGTTTAATCATGCAAATATGCCAAGGGGATTTAATTTTTTTCAACTAACATTTTGAGGACTTTCACTAGATCAGGATTCATGTTGAATGTTTTTCAAGTGTTTTGAGACAACATGTACATGACCTTTTATGAGACATGGATAGATTTATAAGGGGAATTTGTGAGATCAGGCAGTCATGTTGATGGTATTTTTTGATGTTTTCAGAGAGAACAAGTGCATCACATGATGTTTACATCCACAAAGGCTCCCACCTTTTCTATTTTATTTTCTTATTTTATTTTTTTGAGGTATGAGGATCTAGTGAACTTCTAGAGTTATTTTAAAAGGCAATAAATATTCAAATCAGTGATGCGTCGCATAAAAAAATGGGTCATGTGGTGATGTGTAAGCATTTCATGTATAAACCCTCTTGTTGGCCTTATAGAGCTGAAGAGGGAGTTCTAGATTGCATGGACATATCTGAATCCCTTCACGTGAAGAGGATCACTTACCATCAGGCTCTCACAGGGAAAGGTGAACATGTATCCATGGTCTTGTAGTGTCTCAGAACCCATTGGGGTGCATCTCATGATGTTTACAACTGTAAGAGGCTCCCACATTTTCCAAATTTTATTTACCTATTTATTTTACATGGACCTAGGCTCTCATGAGTTTTCTTGAGTGTTGTTGAGGAAAGTAATTCCATCTATTAGTGACATGTCATGTGAAAAAAATATTTTTTATGGTGATATGTGGGCATTGTCATGTAAAAACCAATTTTCATGTTCTGGGAGCCAAAGGGGGAGCTGAATACCACTTAAAAATGTCCAATGACCTTTGTGTGACTAGGGTGGTATGCCAGTTGGATCTTGTGAGACTAGGTGGAAATGTTACCAGGGCGTCTTTAGTGTATCACTAGCAGAATGGGTCTGTTGCATGAGTTTTATGATCACAATAGGATCCAACATTTTGGACATTTTTCACTCTATTTTAAAGGATTTTTTGATTTATTTTTAAGATCCTCCCACCTAAAATTTTTGTCATATGGGGGTTATCATTTATCATCCACCACATGATCACTAATTTTATGGGATACATTCATAAGAGAACAAAGAATTTTCAAAGGGGATCTAAAGGATCTTATATAGGAAATGCGTTGAGCATGGATCCTTTGTGTGATCTATTGAATGTCTCACGACCGCATGTATTTTGGAGTCTTATGTGATCAATGAGTTTTAGTAGTTTTTTCTTCCTTTTTTAAGTGTAATATAATACCATATTTAGGTATATCATCCCTTTTGAATTTTTTGATGCTCATTTAGTGGACATCAACAAATGCCTCACCTCCTGAGTGACATCCGTGGGGACAAGGGATCACTTCTAAGGAAAGTAAATTCTAGACTAAGGAATTATCACTGTCGATAATCAGTTTCTTTAGGAGATTCTTGGTATTCTAGGAGAAATTTGGAATTATATTGAATTCCCAATAGATATGGGAGTGGAGAGGCATTCATTTAGAAACTACACAACTTCCTAGATATCTCACACCATACCTCCATCACGTAATCCATTCTCTAGACCCTTCCACAAAAACTAATAGTGAGATCCTTTCATGAGACCTTCCCACGAGATCTGTATCACAAAATCTATTTTTTATAGGCTATAGTTTGAATAAATCATAAACTAAACTATAATAATTTCATGAGTTTTAGTTATAGGGATGCACAGCTGGCTTTCAATGTTTTTTGGGAACTACTGGTTCGATTGTGTGATCCTTTTGACAATTTTATTTTGTAAGGACCCAAAATTTCTAAATGATTTTTCTTTTTGAATAAATATTTGTTAAATATTATATAATATTATAAAAATAAAAAATAAATAGGGACAAAAAAATATTATATCATTAATAAATACATTAAATTTGGTAGCAATGAAACAAATTAATTTTACAATCATTACAGTTTGACAAAAAAGATAATATAGAACAACTAAAATGTGAAAGTAAGGATTTCCCAAATCTACTAGAATCACCGTACCACTGCAAATAGTATAAAAATAAAAAAATATTATTTGAAAAATCATCTTTTTATGAAAATGAAAGTATAAACATTACATTAATTGTATGGAATTTTGAGTGAATGAATGAAGTAGTATTTATAAGGTATAAAGGGAAATGTGACCATTTGGATTCGACTGTTACAGAACTCTTGATCAATATGATCATTGGTCAATATGATCGTTTGAAAATATACCCTTGGTTGATAATTTTACCATTATCATTAGTGTTTATAAGTAGTGATGATATAGGATAATTGATATAGAAAAGAGAATAAATGGACTTAATTAATATATTTGTGATGTTTGAATCCCATTTATTAGAACATGGGAGAGTAGTATCATTATTGTGGGTTTTCCATCACTAAGCCCATATCGAGCTTCAAAAAGTAAAACATGAACGAAATTTCCTATTCAATAAGTTCATGTTAGTGGATATTACCACTAAGTTGATGTTAGCCAAGGAACCCCACAAAACAACCACCATCACACACCTTACACTTATGGTGTATGCTGGTGTGATACGAGGTTACATATCCAGACCATATTTACACAAATTATAAATTACTCTATATAAATAAAATTTTTATTCCATAAATTCATTTTAATAATAGTTTTTCCTAATAAAATATATTTTTAATTGATATGAATTTAATTATTTTATTTTTGCACAAAAATAAAACATACTTGTATTTTTCATAAAATATATACATTCTCACAATAAACCAGGGTATTATAGAAAGATTTTTTTAATTAAATAGTATTTAAATCACTTTTATTTAAATTTAAATGATAAAATGAATTTATAACATCCTAGGGATATTTTTATATGTGTCCAAAATTTGTCAGTTTTTTAAAAAGTTTATATTTTTAAATAAATAAGGATTTTTATATTTAAAAGTAAAATATTTCAGATTTAGTGAAATTTTCTATTGAAATACACATCATTTTTGAAATCAAGACGTAAATGTTTTGTTAGGGTGAATTTACGTTAATTTTCTAAAAAAATTAATTTTTTATGAACAGTAAAAAATATAGTTGTAGGGTTTTAATAAGTTTTATGAAATCGTATTTATGTCCAAATTATGTAATAATTAATTAAACACATTCCATGGACTAAAATATTTTATTTTATTAATATTAATTATTTTAATATTTTTTATTAAATTTTTAAAACTATATGTTTCTCTAAAAAGTATAAAAAATAAATTTTGACTTTTTAATACATTTAGTTGTGGAATCTTTACTTTTCGATGGAAAATGATGAATTAATTAATGGTTTTCGGTTATTAAGGAAAAAAGTACCATAAAATTTGTCCCAAATTTCTAAAACATTGATAAAAAACTATGGGTATGCAAATTATTTTTCATTTTTGACAACCTAGTTTTCCAAGACCTATATTTAGAAATTATTAAACAAATCATCCACTTAACCTATAAATACCCACCCATTTCTCCATCTCCATTAATCTCCAATCCATCAAACATGATTTTGTGGTGATTGTTCCTACCAAGGAGTCCCCAATATCTAAAGGTTCCTCCGTAAAGTTTTAGGAAAAACTCTTTAATGTAATGAAAATCTCAACTCCTTTTTCCATTCAAGAGTCATTTTTTATGGTATTTATTCCAATTGTCAAGAAAATTCATTTTTTACACTTTATATAAAACCATTATTATAAGAATTTTCTTTTATAAATGGTATAACCTTGTCCCCTCTCATTTCACTATTTTCTAAAACCATTTTTTATACCCATTATGCTGCCGAATTTTGTTTTCAAATTTCACTTGTTTACATAATAAATTCTATTTTCCTTTTTATTTGAACACCCAAACCAATTTTCATTTAAATGGGTCTTCAGCTTGATTTTAAATGGATTTTTTGATTCAAGTATTTACATAAATGATACCCACATTTCCTTATGTGGGTTAAAAATAGGGTAAGGATAATGTCTTTAAGATCTTTTTTATGATATCATTTTGATAAGAAACCCAATATTTATTCTCCATGGTTTATTAATGAAATGATTTATTATGATATATGTGGCTCACATGAAAATTAATATATAAGAAGGTTGTGCCCTGATAGTGCTCCAATTAATTGGGTAAATAATTTAATCTCTAGAGAAGACAATTTTTACAATAGATTGGTGATTAACTTTGATAATTTTAATTTATGACACCTTAGTGATAAACCATGGTGATATATTTATTAATGTATCACTAAAATGTTTTTTCCACATTTATATGTTATTATTATTATTCTCATTATTATTTTATGTATCTTTCTCAGTCCTTATTGTTATGCCTCATGTTCCTATTAATATGTCTTCAGATCACATGTTATATGTATCTCTTAGTTATTCCCTTACTGGGATTCATGCTCAACCCTTTCCATTGATGTGTGTTCCCAAGATATGGGATGTTTTAAATGTAACCTAGATTCAACCCATGAATATGCATTTCAAGTTGTTTAGATGAATTATTTATGTTTTCATTTATTATATAACTTCTTTCCATGAAACATAACCCAAATTGATCTTCTATTTTTTTGTGTAAATTAGGATTTGGAAACTTTTGGGAGAACTCTATGGGAAAGTTTAAATATAGAAAAACATCCTATAATTTTTGAAAAGTATTATGTAAGTGGTTTTTATAAAAATAAATCATATTATGGACAAGAACAATTGGACGTGGTTCTGGAACAAATGTATCTTGGGATAACTCCCCAAAACACCACTTTGAGGTAAGTTTATATGGGATATTGTGAATGGAAATGGGCCTTGTTGAAATCCTATGTTGACACTCCCAGAGGATATGTTTTGTTAAAAAAAATCATTTAATCAAACTTTATCAAGGATATATAGAAAATCTAATTATTATTAAAAGAGATTAATAAAATATTTAATAATTATTTTTTGTGACTTAAAATTTCTTTAGAATTATAAGATTTTAAAAATTAAAACATTTCTCACTAAGATTTTATTATTTTAGAGAAATGGATGGAAATAGGGGGAACTACTTAAATGTTGAGTTCAATGGATGACACACTAACAAATTTTCTCTGGCTGATGGAATAGAAAACATCATGAGTATTTTGAATTAACTAACTCAAGTAATGAATAATAACATGATAATTTTGAGAGACCAGATTCACCTCGAATGAATTTTTTTTCATTGAGTCCATCATGCATCAACAAACACCTTCTTTTAGTGGATCTATTGATCCATTTATTGGTGAATAATGGATAAGATGTATTGAAAGGATATTTTCTATACTCCATTTCTTAGAGAAAGATAAATTAACCCTATCAAAATAATATTTAGATGGATAAGCTAATAAAACATGGAAACTAAATAAAAACATAAATCCTAGAAGGGAGATCAATAATATGCAGTGGGAAGAGTTCAGGAGAATATTTTTCAATAAATATTTCCCCTATTTGATGTGAATGAAAATAAAGAATGAATTCTTTGAACTGAAGAATAATTAAAATTAATTAGTGCGAAGCTACGATATTAATTTTAAATGACATCCTCATTACAAATATTTATTTGTTAAATATTCTACCATAATATTTGATAGATACATTAGTGGACTAAGAGTCCATATATAGAGGAATCATGAAAATAATTACTATAAAAGTAATGAAAATATAGCACAAAGTGTTATGAAGTTTGAATTTGATTTTGAATAGATGCAGTGGTCATATATATCTAATGAAAAGAATAGATAAATTAATCCAAAATTAGGTTGAAATTGTAACACCCAAGACCTGGACACAACTCATTAGTTCCCTGATACTGATTAGATACATGGAATCAAGTTCATATCCCTAAACACCAGAGGCTGCTGACTAACAACAAGGGCATAGGGTGTGTCCGTCAGGAGACTATTCCCTTAATTATAAAGTGTAATACATCAGAATACCAATGGTAGTTAATAGAGAATGCAGTATAATAGTCAAAAAGTAATTAAAATGAAGGAATAGATAACAATTACAAAAAATAATTTCATATATATAAAGATGATGATTCATTTCTCTACAAATAAGAAAAGGTCGATACACATCATTATAATGCAATAAATATTCCAAAATACCAATAAGGACAAAAAGTTATATCTTCAAATAGAGTTATGAGCCTCATCACAATCTTATGCTCCCCTACTCATAAGCATGGCACAAAATCAATGATTGAACTGTGGGTGCATGCCCTAGTCCTTACCTGTATCCAAATAGTATATTCAGTTACCCGATGATGTCCTGAATAAGGATTGAAATATAATCCTAGTAGGTAACCACCCAAAGGTTTATAATAGTTCCTAGATGTGTAATATAATAATCTTAAATAGTTTGAAAGGTAAACCATTTATGTAGTTTTAAATTGTGAGGTTCACATGGTACAAGTCATGTGATATCGTATAACCTAAAGAGCCTCCATCAAAACATGGTCAAGATCCTATATCAATGTATCTATAAAAAAGAATAAATAACTAACATTTCCTCACCATAAATCAAAACATACCATGTCAACCATGAAATTTTCATATAACCAAAAGTATCAGAGCAACCTTAGTCGAGAAACATAAGAAATCATGTCACATTTAACACAGTCATTCCATATAAACTGAAGTTTCAAACTATGATGGAATGGATTAATGTTTTATAAGGACAATGAATCCTCTTCAAGTGTAAGATAATATTGTTCGAAACTCAATAATTACACTGGTGGAGTCTATGGTTCAACTCAATAGATCATGTCCAATGCGAGTCTTGCAAGTCATATCCAATGGGGTAGAAATTCCCTTGGCATCCTATAGAATCAAGATCCAAGGAGACTATAGTTAAAAGGAATATTATATCAAAAAAAAATATCGAGGAGTGAAGCGAACAATCAATCTCAGTGGAATCAGTACCCTTGGTATACCAACCAAGTAATCTAGTACCATTTCAAATACAACCATTCCATTTATCAATTCACATTCAATTAAAACAATGAGTATAACCACTCATTCAAACATTAAAATTCAATAGTGACCAATGAGTATACAAACTCATATTAAAATATCACAATTCAAAATTTAAAAATTCAATAACATGAACTATATGGAAAAGGAGTAAAAACATGTCATAACCAAGAAATTCAATTTCATTTAATTATAAACGGGCTTCCTCTAACTAGGAGTGATCTAAAACAGACCCATTGGGTAGTACAACAAAGGGGTATAGTCAAGGAAATTACAAGGCACACCCCATGGGTGACCTTGGTTGGGGAAAAAACCACCATTGTGTCCCAAAAAAACTAAAGGAAACCATAATAAGTCTCATTTTTTCTGATTCAATTAACCAATCTGATTTTAGGGCTTCACCAAAATGCCTGGAAGTTGGAATAATTGTATCTTGATTAATAAATCACCAAACCAAATTGGAAAAGTATAAACTGACAACATAGGTAGGTAGTGGAGTGTTAATCCAATATTAGCTCCAAATTTGACTTAGATTAGAAGAAAAATGAAGAATGGATGGAGAACATGAAATTGGGGCACATTATCATGAACTAAAATAGTGCATCTGATACCAAGAAGAATGAGTAATGACACAAAAGGAATTGAGATCCTACTATTAAAGACCTAATGAGTCCTATAACACTAAAATCTAAGATTAGACAAAGTAATGGGATCAAAATATATAATTACACCTTAAAATGATCTCTTAAGAGACAATGTCTATCAACAAATGAATAATAGAGAAATGGTTTTTATTTAAAAGATTAATTTTTTGTATTTTGATAAATTTACCAAATTAATTAGTTTTAACTATTTGACTATATGGTTGGATAAACTGTGATCCCTTTACTGTATGAAAAGGGCACCCCACTTGGAAAGTGTGAATGGTTTGAATTTCCATGAAAAAATATATTTATAACTCCATTTTCAAAATACTTTAGTTTTTTTCATGATCTTGAACCCCAAATGACATGGTTTTTCTAACTATTTAGCCTATAATAATCCACAATCCAACATCACATGTTTAGAAGTAACTATGTTACCTACACCATATGGTTTCTATTAAAAATTTTATTGGCCTTTTTCTCCAAAAAAGATAGGTTCCTGGATCCAAACAATCCCTAGAAACCTCTGAAACACCCAAGATCAAATTGGGTACCCACATTAGGCCACACTAAGCAATTAAATTAAAAAAGGATATATACCTCAAACAAAAAAATGGGTTCTTAGAATCTTACCCTTAAACCAATTTGTCCCTAAATTTCTCTCTCAATGGTGGTGCTGATTCTTATGAGATAAACTCTGGACACTAGGCACGCACATTTGTCTCCCGCTCTACAACATCATATTGTAAACAAAAATTCTACCATAGAACCTACAATAGAGGAATAAACTAGACAAAGAGAACCTTATTTCTCCTATCAATGATATGAACAAGATTATCCTCAATGGATTCATATACCTATAACTTAACGTCCTAGGATGAAAAGAATTGGATGGGTTCGAATGATAATGTTGGAACTACAATACATGGAAAACATCATGCATGAAACAACACCTATGAGGTAACTGAAACCGATACATTACCCAACAAGATATCTCTAGAATCATGAATGATTCGACTTGTCATGGTGAGAGATTACCATATCTCCCGATTCATCTTTTTCGCATCCTCGATGAAACAATCAAAAGAACATATCCCAAACCTCTAACTCTAGTGATTTTCTATGGAATTCAACATAGGATTCCTAACAAGACAATATAGTAGCCATCTATTTCTAAATCAACTATGACTACCTATAGGTCTTCAACATGAGATGTGGTCCTAGTAAAGCTGCCACACCTACCTGTAACAAGCATGTGAAAAATCAATATAGCCTACTGTAAAAATACTCATAAGGTACCATATATATCATCTACTGATATCTATTATTATAGGTGAACTCAACAAAGGGTATATTCTTCCCCTAGGAGCCCCCAAAATCAAAGACACATGCTTGAATCATTTCCCCAAGCAACTATATCATAAGATCCGACTGGACATCAGTCTGAGGGTGGTATGTTTTTCTCCAAAGAACATATGTACCCTACACCCACTAAAAAACCAACCAAAAATGAGTCATAAACCATGAATTCATATATGAAATGATAGTTCATGGAACCCCATGATGGTTTACCATATCAAAGATATACAACCACCCAAGATCATTAACACTGAAGGTCTCCTTGATCGGTAAGAAATGTGAAACCTTCAGGAGCCTACCAAGAACAACACTTACAACATCACTACCTAGAGGGGAACTCAACAAACCTATCATTAAATACATCACAACATCATCCAATTTACACTCATGATTAGGTAACTATAGTCATTGTTGGGCTGGTCGCTGATTTTAGGCCTTCAACTACTAATAGGTGGAACAACATGTAATAAAACTAGATACTCTACATTTCATACCCAGACACTAGTAATGACGACACAAGTCACAAGATATATCAGTGAACACGATATTCACTTCCCAATATGAGACATGAAACTCCCACATCATCTTCTCATGTAAGATCCTAGGTACCCTTACACAACCATATATATGCATGACCTCTTCTTCACCTATAGTCTAACCAGTAGGTGGGTACTCACATTAAACTCTTTCCCATAGGACTAGACCATTATAATATGAAAACTGTATCATCCTAACACTATCCAATAGTGTATAGGTCACAATTAAGGTTAAAATATAAGTCTACCCATGGCTGTCTTGAACCTCCAAGTTAATCTCAGATAAGAATTCCATAATCTTCCATTTGGTACTATCATGCCAAACCTCCAATATCTGATCCCCCTTACCCAGTTCATCTTCCACTATTTTTTTACTAGGAATTTAGGAAAGCTCAATGTTAAAAAGATGTAGGTCTTAAACCCACCTTTTCTACCTCATATTCTGATCATGCTATGTAAATATGTACATGAATCTATTTTGGTCCATTTACACCACAAAATGATATTCGTGTAAATATGGTCACGAACAATTCAAAGCATGAACAAATTTAGCTAACTTTATATTTTCTATTTGGTAATTCATATCTTTTGGCCTTAACTGATGATACCCATAATCCATGACTCTATCTCCCTACATAAGAACATCTCCCATACTGATAACTGATGTGTTGCAATACACAGTGTATCTTGTACCCTACTCTAGTAGTATGATGACCAATTATGAAGTTAATATCCCCTTTATATCCTAAAATACTATCTCATAGGTATCTAACCAAAATAATATCATACCATTACTAGTCCATCCCTTCAATAAAACTACAATACATGAGAAGTACTATTTGAAGCCCCTTTAATTTCCATCCATCCCCTAGAAACTCTGTATTTCAAATATTTTATCGGGATGCTCTGAGGAAACTACATCTCTCACCTTCTATGATTCTACTAATAATCTTTTATCTGATATAATATGACCTAGTATGTGAATTTGGCACATTGGAAGTGGTACTTTGTGATGTTTACAAATACCTTATTCTCTATCATTATATCCAAAATGAACTCAAAATGAATGGCATGGTCATTTCAATTATTATAATACAAAAAGATATTATCCATGAAAACCACTTTAAAAGAATACATGTAAGGATAGAAGACTAATTTTATCATCTCCATGAAAAATACTAGCGTATTCGTGATACTGAATTACTTAACTAGATACACATTAATACCATACCTAATAAAAAATGTTGTATGTGGTATGTCTAAAGGTTCAAAACAAACTTGGTGACAACTTGAACTCAAGTTAATTTTTGAGAACACCAGAACTCCTTAAAGTTGATAAAATATGTCATGTATCTATGAAAATGGATACAGATTATTAAATTCCAACAATTTCAATTTTTTTGTAATCCACTCATAGAATAAGGGTATCATCCACAATTTTTCAAAAAACATGGATAGGAAAACCCCACAGAGAAGTACTAGGTTGGATAAACCCATTTCCCTCCAAATCCTATAGTTTTTACTCGAGATACTACAAATCTATAGTAGAAATACTTTAATGAAGAATGGACATCTATAATGATAATGGAACTAGCATCATAGAGAACTCCACATAAATCTTAGTAGGTAAACAAAAAATTTTATTTAGGAATACATACCTAAATTGATCAATTGCTAGAAGAATATTCTTCAGACACACTCCAAAATCATCCAAATTCAAACAAAAGATCTAGGATATCATCCAACCTAGCCCATGATGCTTTGTTCTAGCTCAACTTTCTCAGACATCCCATTGACCATTGTGAGTGTAGAGTTCAACCTTTTGTGACGTAAGAGTCACCCTATGATGATAACAGTCAATGTAGTCTCAATAAGATGCTATCCAATCCATTCTGATTATGATGTTAAACCCAGTCATCTAGGGGACATAAAGGTTATATATGAAGTGAATCTCACCAACCTCAAGGGGGAAATTCCTACATTAGCGTACACTTTTTGTTTTGATCCCCAATAGAGTATCAAGAATAACAACATCCTCAATAGATAGAGTCACTAGTCTAAGGCACTCTACAATAGGTATATATATATATATAAACCAATCTGATGCACCGATGTAAAATAAATCAGATACAAGAGTTGTGGCTAAAAAGATTGAACCACTCACTATATATGGTCTATTTCACTTATCCATGGGAGTAGACTATACAGAATAGATCTATCCTGAACTGTAGCCCTATGACACAACCTCACTACCCAGAGTAGCCCCACTCTGCAATCTTTTTGTATCTGGTTCCTGGATAACTCAGCCACACCCACCAGTTGCTCATCCTGATCAATCAGAACTACCACTACTCTCTACCTAATGTGAAGCTGAGAAAACTTTTCAAAAACCTATTATGGGATATGAAACCTACCACTCCAAACCGGATTTAAGGTCCTATAAATATGATTCATGTTTCCTACCCTTTTGCAATCTTGACACTCGACTAGGTTGTGAATGAACCAATTCTTCATGTGACCCCATCTGTGACACTGATAATTGAACATTGATCTACTAGTACACATAATTACATGAATTAATCTCAAGGTAATCCTCAAAATAGATCTTCCTTCATGAAGACGTTGAGCTACTGTGTTGAGAGACTGCACTAATCTTCTATGATCCCCCATCTTCCCTCAGCTTCCACTATGTAATTTGTTCTGGATTTATAATGTAATTAATATATTTCAATATGAATTTTTTTTTCTAAGATCGAACAACATGTCAAAGACCTTCTTCAAAGGGTTTCACCCTCGATAACTCATCCACAAATTACATCAGCATAAAACACTACAGCTCTATAAAGTGTTCTAAGTACTCCATAAAAATCATCACGCCCTTCTCCTGATGCAAGAAATCACTAATCCACTATTCCATCTGATTTTTTGGGAAATTTCAGTAATAAAATATAGTCTTGAAATCCAACTAAACCATATCACATAGTTCGCCAACCTGGTTCCGAACATCCCATCAGTGCTTTGCTTCTCCCTTAAACATGTAAGTCACTAGCTTCACTCTTCTCTTAAGAGGTGTATCTAGATGTTTAAAGATCAATAAAATATTCTCAATCCATAGATAATCATTTTTTGGACCACTATCCCTATAAAATGTGGGAATATTATTCTAATAGAACACCTAGGTTATCTCATCCATAGAGAAGGTAGGATGTAGATATTCCTAAAAAGTCTTCATGAACTGATAACCCCCCACAGAACGATACCTCAACACCTATGTGTAGAAAAACACACTAGTTCTATATCTAGAACTAATAGAGGATCCAAAAGTATCCCATGGACCATATCCTCCATTACGTTATCATATCCACCCTCCCAGTGTACGCCTAGTGGTCATCAAGGTGGCATGCCTCTAGAAATCCAAACACATTCCTTAGAAATATTCTATATCAATGTTCATAGCTTCAAGGAATAGGATGACTCAAAACCTTTCAATAACCATGTTATATAAAAAAACCTTCTCATAAATATAGGACTGATAAAAATTAAATAGTTAGAAAAGTCACTAGAGACATTTCCCTCTTTCCTACTCAAAAGTTGGGTCTAGGTTGAGTTATCAATTTATCATTTCCATTTTCCATTTGAATTTCATATTCATTTTATATTTCATTTAAATGGTGTAAACAAATTGTGAATCAATTTCTAGTCCATAAAGGCCCATAATTCTTATGAAATAAAATATAGAGTCCATCTAATCCAAATCATAACATGTTTTAGTCTATGTGCCTCATTGTCGTAGACTCAACATGCCATAATTGGCTACTTAGGGAGTCTGTTATAGCCTAATCAGAAAAAAACACTTAGGTCATAGTAAGAAATCTAAGTACCAACAATGTTTCTCAAATCACTTTTCAATGGAATATTGCAATAGTAGGTATAATTATCAGGACAACTGTCACAACATCATGGAAACATGAAATAAATCCTATATTGCAAGACATAATGCATGGAATTATATTCCTATAAAGATTATAAAATGACACATGATATGGAATTCCCTTATCTCATCAGGTTGAAAAAAAGTATAACCCACAATCATATCTATAATAAAATTAAAATTCACATGCATAACCCTATGGTGGAATCAAATAAACTATAATTATCAAAATATAGAAAGAAATTTTTTTCCTTTGATGAAATTTGGATCTTTCTTGTACATGGGATAGAAACTCCTAGGCACAAAACATTACAAAATTACATTAACTTATTATCCATATATAGTGCCTCTAAGTAATAAACTAGAAAAAATATCCTTTGATACCACTTTAGAACACCTTAGACCCAGATGCCACTCAATAGTTCGTTGAGTCCGACTAGCTACATGACCTCAAGCGCATCTCCCTGAAGACCAGAGGATGCCAACTAGATGTGAGGGGCTATGGTGTGTCCATTGAGAGATCATTCCCTCAATACTAGAGATTAAAACAATGTAATATCAGTAGTATTCAGTAGCCGAAGTTGTATAATAGTAATACAATAGATAAACTATATGAATAGATAATAATGAAAGATGTTTTTTCATATATATAAAGATGATGATAAATGTCTCTACAAAGTATCCAAATTAGGTAAAAAATACTATAATAAAATACATGTGTCAAAACACCAAAAAACTAAATGGGATATATCTCAATAACATCATGAGCCTTACCTCAATACTATTCTTCATTGCTCTTATTCATGTAAAAAATAATCCATTGAACCATGGTTTCTTGCCCTAGTTCCTACCTATATAAAAATAGTCTATTCAGGAAAAAAATGGTGCCCTGAACAGGAGTTGAGATACAATCCCAGTAGGTAACCACCCAATGGTCTATAATAGATCCTGGATTTTCTATATAACAAGCTAAAAATGTGTGCAAGGTATAATAGGTAAGAAGTAGTAGATGATGAGGTACCAATGGAACAAGTCATGTAATAATGTATAGCCTCAAGAAGCTCCGTAAAAAACATAGTTACAATCCTATATCAAGATATCTATAAAAAAAGAATAAATAACCAACATATCCTCTCCATACATACATACATAGATATCTTGTCAACCACAACCTTTTCGTAAAACCTGAAGTTTCAGAGCAACCAAGGCCATGTCATATAACCAATCATGTCACATTTACCAAAATCATGTCATAAAAACAGACATGTAAGACCACTAAGGGCTGATTCCATGTCATAGAATACCAATTCATCTCCATCGAGTCCTAGAGGAATCTTGATTGAAACTCAGTAACGACACTAGTGGAGTACAATTATCATCTCAATAGAGCATATCCAAATTGTGTTTAGTAAGTTGGACCCAAGGGTGTATAAATTCCCTTTCCATCCTATAGAATCATGATCCATGGAGCATATAGGTAAAATTCATATTCTACCCTAAAAAATGATCCATGGGGGAATTTACCATTACATTTAAATTTAATCAATACCCTTTGAATAACAACTATGGAATCCACTACCATTTCAAAAAAATCTATTCCATTCATCAATTGACTTTCAATTCAAATAATGAGTATAACAACTCATTCAACCATCCACATTCAAAAGTGACCAATGAGTATACCCACTCATTTTAACGTATAACCATTCTACATCTAAA
Organism: Viscum album; assembly: GCA_963277665.1. Taxonomy (NCBI): domain Eukaryota; kingdom Viridiplantae; phylum Streptophyta; class Magnoliopsida; order Santalales; family Viscaceae; genus Viscum; species Viscum album. The sequence goes on along the minus strand of OY728153.1, from coordinate 515,488,709 downwards.
ATTCAATTAAACATATCACATAAAGAATGAGGAAGAACATATCCCAATCAAAAAATTAAATTTTATTTAATAATAAATGGGCTTATTCTAACTAGGAAAGTTTTAGAACACTCCAATTGGATGGTTCAAAAAAGGTCACAATCAAGGTAATTATAAGTAACACCCCATGGGTAACCTTGGTTGGGGAAAATACCACCAACACACCCCAAAGGAACTAGTAGAATCCCTAATAAGTCCCATTTCATCTAATTTATAACAATTCGATTTTAGGTCCTCTTTGAAATGTGTGGAAGGAGGTACAATAAAAACTATCTTAATAAAGCACCAAAGAAAACATGAAAAGTATAGAACAAATACTATAGGTCAGCAGTAGAGTTCTCAAATAGTACCATCTCCTAAGTATACATAGATTGAGATCTTACCATTCCATATCTATTGAGAATGACAATTCTCAAATATAAGATTAGATGAAGGAATGAAATAAAATTCTAAAAGTCTACCTTTAAAGAAGCTCTCAATATTCAGGGGATAAAAACAGATGACTAATAGAGAAAATTTATTGATTAAATAGATTAATTAGGAGTAATTTGGTAATTTTACCCAATTAATTGTATCACATGGATTGGCTACTTAGTTGACCATACTATTCACCCTTTATTGTATGAAAGTGTCACCTCACAATGTTAGTGTGAACAGTTTGACTAACCATGTGAAAACGTTGTGAAACTCCACTTTCAAAAGTCTGCAGTTTTTCAAATGATCATGCACCCCAAATCACCCAGTATTTATAACCACGTGTCCATTATGAATCCACTGTCTAGCCTCTCATGGTAAGATTTAACCGTGTGACCTGTCTAACACAATTTCTACTTACCATGATACATGCCTTTTTTTCCCAAAAGGTTGGGTACTATTCTCTAAACAAACCCTGACCACCTCTGAAACACCCATGGTAAAATTGGGTACTCAATTTAGAACACAATTAATAAATTAAATAAAAAATAAAAGGATTCATACGCTGTATCAAAACAAGGTCTATTATAGGAACTTTTACCCAGAAAGAGGAGGAAAGAAAGTGAAACACCCCACATGAAAAAATATTGGAAGCATCATTCAGGAAACCACATTATTTGGAGTAAAAATTGATAAAAGTGAAAAAGATATGTCTATATAGCTCAAAAATAACATGGTGAGGTGAATCCAAACTTCTAAACACTAACATATAAGGGAATATAGTGTAGGTCCAGCCTGAAGTTCAATGCTTCTAGTATGGAAATATTGGGAACTTTTCTATGCAATGTCAAAATCAGAAGATAATGGAGGGGAGCCAATATAAACCTTAGAATAGGCCAATGGAGAATGGTTTGTAATTTTCCATCATGGATGTTGAAGTGGATTCCTTGAATTATGTGGTGATAGGTACCCACATTTTTCTCTCAAAGGTAGAAAGTACATTGTTTGATTATATTTCTACACATTCTATTATTCCATTAAAGTTTTCAAATAATTTATATTATATCCTTGAACAAATAGAATTCGAGTGTTCTGTCAATGCTTCACATGGAATTATCCTAGAGTAAAAAATTCATTGAAAATATAGTATCAAATTTGTTGAGTATAATCTTATCACAAATAATTTAGTTGTTCGCAAAGTGTAATTCGACACTATACTATGGATGGAATGACTCTAAATGAACAATTCTAAGATTGACTGTATAAGAAAGTAAACTTCAGTAGACTTGAATACCCAACCTAAATTAATTTTCAAATTGGGATATTCTAACATGAAATTTTCAAAGAAGAACCTCCTATATCCCTCTTTATGGAGATGATCAGTGAAGTGGGACAAGGAAATGAAAGTATAAATATAAAAACTATTCCTATCATTTAGGAATATGTTGAATGAATTTTATAAAGATTTACCCAGACCTCTCCAGGAAAGAGAGGTAGAGTTCTTCATTAAAATCATACCTAGATCCAATCTGATATCAAAGACCCCGTATAGAATAGAAAATTTGTATTTAGATGAATTAAGGAAACAATATGAAGATCTTATGGAGAAGGGATTTATCTGAACAAGTGTGTCTTCTTGGAGGGAACCTATTCTCATTATGAAGAATAATTATGTATCAATGTAGATATAAATTTATTACAGAGAAATTAATTGGTTCATAGTGAAGACAAGATACCTCTTTCAAAGATTGATGATTTATTTGACTAACTTCACCAGGATCAATTATTCTCCTTGATTGAACTTTGATATGGGTATCATCAATTGATAGAGAAGAAATAATATATTATAAAAACTACCTTTTGAATGAGATATGGGAATTATGAGTTTTTTATTATGCACTTCATCTTGACTAATTCTCATGCTATATTTATTAATTTTATGAATAAAGTCTTTAAAGTCTAGCTTGATAAATTCATGGTAGTTTTTATTGATTTTATTTTGATATATTCCAAAAGTAGTGAGGATCAGGAGGATCATCTAAGAGTTATTTTGGGAACTATGAGGAAGAAGAATCTTTTTGGAAAATTCATAAAATATGAATTATAGTTACAAAAATTTCCATTATTAGGGCACATTATAACCAATGGAGGAATCTCTATTGACTCTGTGAAGACAATGGTAGTAAAGGAGTGGCCTTATCCTATAACAATAATTGGTATTTATAGTTTCCTCAATTTAATAGGATAATATATGTGGTTTTCGAAGAAGTTTTCTTGAATTTTTAATCCTTTGAATAAGTGAACTCAAAAAGGGGATAAGTTTATCTAGACTAAAGAGTGTGAATAATTTTTTCAATAACTTAAGAAGAAATTGTTTATTGAACCCTTTTTCACTTAACACTTTGTTAAATAATTCTTCTTTATATAATGAGAATCATCTCCGAAAGGGTTTGGGTGCGTCCTCATGAAAAATGAAAATGTGATTTCTTATACAACTTGACAGTTTAAGCCTCATGAGTATAATTATCCTAAGACTGACTTGGAGATTGCGGTGGTTATTTTTTATATGAAAATATAGGGTAACTATCTTTATGGTGATAAATGTGATATATAAATAGAATAACAATGTTTGAAGTATATTTTCACTCAAAATAAATTGATCATGATTCAATAGTTATGGATGGAAAGTATTAATAAATATAATTGTTCAATTCATTATCACCCTAGAAGAGAAAACGATGATGCTGATGCATGTACTTGGAAAGACCCTGTTTTTCTAGAAATGATGATGACTCAATGAGATCCTTTAATAAATAACCTAATAAAATTATAAATTGGAATCATAAGGGAAGGGAAATCACCAACCATATTCCAAATTATTTATAAAACATAATTACTAGATAAGATGGAGAAATATTAAATAGAAGATCCATTGTTATAAAAGAAGATAGAGGCAGTGAAGGCTAAGATGTTTCCTAAGATCAATATTGATCCAGAAGGTGTATTGAAATTTATACAAGGCTATGTGTCTTATATATCTTAGAGATGAAGAAGGAGATGATGGATGAAGCTAATAATTATACATTATATATACATCCCAGAATTAATAAAATGTATAGGGACTTTTATGATCATTATTTATGGGAAAATGTCAAAGGTGAGATTTCAAACTACACTGTAAAGTCCTTGGTATGTTAGAAAGTGAAGGATGAATGAAAATTTCCTAAAGTGGTATTAGAACCACTACACATACCAACATAGAGGCATGGCAATATATCTATGGAAATCATCACTAGTATCTAAATAACATTCAAAGAAAGAATTTCTATATGTGTTATAGTGGATCAATTCACCAAGACTTCCCATTTCATTAGTATTTGGGAAGATTTTTCTATTGAAAAAATTTCCATGATATACATAAAATAAGTGGTGTGGTTGAATGGGGTTCCACTTTCTATTATTTCTAACCATGATCCAAGGTTCACTTCAAAATTATGGGGAATCCTACAGTATGATCCGAGTACCGAATTGAATTTTAGTATAGCCTATCACCCCAAAACTTATGGCCAATCTGTATGGATTATTGAGACACTTGAGAACATAGTGATAACATGATCAATGGAATTTAAAGGTGGATGTGATCAACACATTACATTAGTTGAGTTCTTACACAAAAAAGAATTCTACTTGAGTATTCAAATGACACCACATAAATCTCTATATCGGAAGTGATGTAGAAAATCTACATTATGAGATGCAGTTAGTGAGAGAAAATAAATTGAGCCTAATATAATGCAAGAGATGACATAAAAGGTTTATTCCATCCAAAAACAAATAAAGGATTCTTAGAGTTAGAAGAAGGGATATGCAGACAATAATCGAAGGTACTTGTATTTTGATTTTGAGGAGAAATATTCCCTTTAGATATAAACATAAAAGTGATTCATGTTTTTTGTAATGAAAGGGAAGCTTGTACCTAGGTATGTTGGACCCTATAAAATCCTTGATCACAAAGGAGTAGTGGCCTATCTGTTAGCACTTACATTGAATCTATCTCAGGTTCATGATTTATTCCTTGTATCTCTTTTGAGGAAGTAAATACATGATCCCATATGTGTACTGAATTTATTGGTGGTACACCTAGAACATGACCTCTCCTATATGGAGAAGATGATATAGATCTTTGATTATAAAGACATGGTTTTATGCAAAAATACTACAGAAATTATCAATTTTCTGTTTAGTAACCATAAATAAGATGTGATATGGGAACTAAAGGAGACAATGGGAAAGAGGTACCCTCACCTTTTCTCATCTAAGAAAATGAAGTGAAATTTTAGGGATAAATTTCACAAGGGAGGAATAATGTAAAGAATGATACATTTTTAAATGATATATGTCTCCTAAATAAATTATTTTTAAATATTATATAATATTATAAATGTTCAAAATAAAGATAAACTAACAACTTTTATTTCATAAATAAATATAATTACATTAGTCATTATTGAAACCAATTAAAATGCCAATCATTACAAGTAGACAAAAAATATGAATTGGAACATCTAAAATGGGAAAGTAAGGATCACCCCAATACACTAGGATCATACTTTCCTAAAAATTATATAAAAATAAAATGAATAATAGTAAACCAGTCAACACCTTATGCAATTGAAAATATAACATTAATTTTAATTATAGTGAATTTTTATTGAAATAATGAAGTAGTATTTATAATGTATAACGGGAAATATTATTCTTGGGATTAAACCGTTATATGACTGTTTCCCTTGGAATTCGGGGATGACCTCCTGGATGGGAGATTCAAACGTTCCGATTGGTTTCTAGCGGGTTTGTTCGTAGAACCGGAAACATCCAATGATTCCACATCCATTTGGACCTACTTTCCAAAGGTAGGCGCTCATTAGATTGTGGACTGATGAGGCTTAGGAATTTGCATTGGTCAAGAGGATGGGAGGTCGGACTCATCACACCTTTTTGAGGGGAATTATTGTCTATTCCGGGACTCTCTTTATAGATTTAAGTTATGTTCGTGAATCCTTATTACATTACCAAGTATAAAATGAGCTTTTCCTTTAGTTTTGACAATCAATGATTAAATATGTCATAAATTTAGAGAATCTTTTATATGTATTTGAGGTTCTTCATCAATAGAGAATCATCTATATCTATTTAGAGATTCTTGGTCAATTGTAACCTTCAAAACATTCATATAAAAGTCTCTTGGTCATTATGATGACCAGGCTGGTTTTAAAGCCACTAAGTGGGGCACTTGAAGTTTATTGTCATCCAGAAGGACATGAATTATTTCAAAGTTGGGATCGAACCCATAGATGGGCTACCTACGTATCCTTTGTTTTGAAAAAAGGAATCAGAACCCACGTAGTTCGAATAAGGGTATGATGTTTATGATTGACGGCTCAAAGCAGGATGTCACAATTACTTTTACACTCTAAGCTCACGTGAGTCATGCTCAGTGTGAGATACAAGAGGTATTGGTAAAAATTAGAAAATTGTGCCATGAAAGATGCAATCATAAGAAATGGTTTGGGGCTTATGTATGTATGACTGCCCAGAGGATTTACTTTAGTGAGAAAATCCAGGAACAGGGTCCATAAAGGTATATGTGCTTCATGGATATTTGAATACTCTAACTTGGGACTTATTCCGGAAAAGGAAACCCAAATTAGGAGAGGATTGATAACTGGGTTTTACTCCTGAGAAGGAATCCCAGATCAAATGTAAATTAGTGCTGGTTAAAGAGAATTTAAGGGACTTGGGGCTTATTCCTGAAAAAGGAAGCCCAAGATTAGGACTGGGACTTATTCCTGAAAAGGAGACCCAGGTTAGGGGACTTGGGGCTTACTCCTGAGAAGGAAGCCCAAAATTATGACTGGGACTTATTCCTGAAAAGGAGACCCAGGTTAAGGATTAAGGTTTGGGGCTTACTCCTGAAGAGGATGCCCATATTTGAGATTGGGGGTTACTCCTGAGGAGGATGCCCATATTTGAGATTGGGGCTTACTCCTGAGGAAGATGCCCATATTTGAGATTGGGGCTTACTCCTAATAAGGATGCCCAAATTAAGGGACTTGGGGCTTATTCCTAAGAAGTATTCCCATATTTAAGGGACTTGGGGCTTACTCCTAAGAAGGATGCCCAAAATTAGAGGACTTGGGGCTTACTCCTAAGAAGGATGCCCATATTTATGACTGGGACGTATTCCTGAAAAGTAGACCCAGGTTAAGGATTTCTCTCATCTTAAAGGATGATGTTGAATGAATTAACTCTTCATATTTAGTGACAAAAAGATATTTAAATCACTAGGTTTTGAGAGATATTTCACTGAATTCCTTTCAGATAAGGAAGTAAAATCAAGAAATCATGCCATAAATGGCTTTGAAGAGTGTCTTGAAGACTGAATCTTGAAAAGGAAAGGTGTAATGGCTTAAGAGGGGTGAAATGGGCAAGAAAGGAACCCAAAAAAGAAGGGGTGCACAAGTCTTGGAAGGCGCTCAAGTATTGCGGGGGCGCGCAAGTATTGGTCGCACAGGTTTACCTGCACGACATATTTTGTACTTGCGCGATGGTCAACCAGCATTGAAATACCTGGGCGACTCTTTATTAAATCCTTTAGAATCCTCTTAAGGTTCTTCCAGAAAAGGGACGCACAAGTTATATCGAAGGAGTAAGGCGACGCGCAAGTGTGACTACTTTCCTTAAGGGTTGGCCACTCAGGCTCTCAAGTTTTGATGAGTTTCAACACTTAGGCCTTCCTCCCTCTCTTTAGATCTTCCGTTCTAGGTAAGAAATTACCTTAGAAGTGTTACGGAAGCTTTGAGAAGAGACTTGGGCATCGGGAGCTTCAATCCGAGTTTCTGGAAAAAGATCCTCTCGAATGGGGGGCCCACAGGGTCTATTTATAGGGAGGAGAAGACCCCGGGCGGTTACCGGGCGGTTATCACTTAGGTCGCGCAAGTCACTTGCGCGACCAAGGGCGTCGCGCAAGTGGACTTGCGCGACAGTGATATAACTTGCGCGGTGTAGTTGCTTTTGATCCTTTGTTCATGACTTTGTCGATTTTTTGATACTTTCATCAAAGGTTGAATCACTTTGAGCTCAGATATTCCCCTTTTCTGATTTTTAGATTCTGTGACGAAAGGAGCGTCAACAAAAGTCCCCCCTCAGAGTTGGATCCGGAGAGAAATGTGGATTTGACTCTGAGGAAATCGAATCCATCCAAAGGAAAAGGGGGCGCGCAAGTATTCAGGGCATAGAGGGAGGCGCGCAAGTGGTGTCACGTAGGCCTTGAGCGCACTGGGTACGGCGCGCAGATAGGCCTCCTAGCATATAAATACATGGCCTCACCTCCGTACAAAGCATCTGGGTCCTGGAATTCAAAATTCTCGAGCTCTCATCGCGCACATTATCTTAGCTGCGCAAGGTGCTCTGTTTTCCAATGTTTTCCTTGATGTCGCACTATTGAAAAGGTATTTGTGCTTGCGTGGTTTACACTTGCGTGTCAAAAACTAGCGCGACACATGAATACTTGCGCGCCATGTTTTAGACTTGCGCGCCTTAATGACTTAACCATTTTTTTTAAAATTTCTTCACAAATTTTATGAAAAATAAACCCATTTAAGAGTTAGTTTATTCATCTTTTGTGCAGATTCAGTGGTTCCCAAGGGAATTGGAATGGCTGATGAACTGGCTAGCAAGCGGATTGATGACATGATGAAAATTATTGGCCATGATTACTATGATATCTGCAACAGAACTCTCCCAGATTTGGCTAAGTACTTGAAGAAATATCATCCTAATTTTCCACAGAGCATCCATCTTCCTCTGTGTGGTCATGGTCATCTGCAAGGAGTCAATGTTCCAAATGCAAACAATTATACACCTGAGATGCAGCTGCACTGCTACTCCTCTATTTCGGTTATGCTGTGCATTAAGAGCAACAACAATGGTGTGAACTTTCAAATTATTCCTCCATGTCATTTCCTTGCAGATATGAAAATGGAAAACCCATGGGATGAAATGTTTTCCACTACCGGTTGGTGGAGAGAAGACAAACATGGCATTAGAGCAATATCTGAAAAGAGTACTCTCTCCAAATGGCTCTTTACATCCAATGCTCCATTCTCAAATCCATGTATCCATCTTCTAAGTCTCTTGGACAGAAACAGAGTCACTATTTGATCAGTAGAAAATTTTCTCAAACCGCACTCAAGAACATCCTTTTACATTTGTTCCAAGAAGAGCTAGTATCATTGCATCTCTTATTGTATACAGTTGAATGAATGAATTCCAGGTGGTTGCTGATGAAGCTCGGGATGCCGTAAATAAAATGAAGTGTTATGTTGAAAGCCTCTTGTAATTCTTGAAAAAGAGAAGAGATTCCAGTCTGTGGATGTCCTTCTAACTCTTGTGCATCAATGAAAAACACTTTCACTTTCACTTATTTGTACAAGCATTCTCTCACTACCTGCTTCAAATTTACTTAAGCCAATGGTCTTAGTAAGCATAGTTTGATCTTTACTAGGATTATTACAAATAACCCTACAAACTTTGAATCTTTTAATTTCTCAATATTACCTAAATCATACAGAATGTATGTTTAGTGAGCTGGAACTTGACTTTTATTCAGAGTTCCTTTGTCTTTTGTGGGCAGTTTAAAGTCATGCACGCTGAACATAAAGGGGCTAATGTTTAAGGTCGAAATAGCTTTGACCAAAATGGATTAAAATTGATTCAATTCCTTGACAATTTATCTAAAAACATATTACCATACTCAAGTATGAGGGAAAATATAAAAACTATGGCTTAAGAATATTTGAATCTGAGGAATGATATGGAAAAGAGATAAAAGGAATTAAAAGAAGTAGTTTCCAAGAATGAAGTTACTATTATTTGACAAAAACCCGTTAGGGGGTTGAATTATGTAGGGCCACCTAAGGGCATTGGCTGCATGGTCAAATAAATATCATCTTTCGGCTGACAAGTCTGTTATGTAGACTGTTTATGCAAGGCCACCTATGGGCACGTGCTGCATAGTCAGGCAAAAATAACTCTCAGAAATTTACTTTCCTAGTGCTAAAAGCGAGTGAAAGTTTATGGAGATTCAAATTTTCTAAAGTATAGAGTTTGCTGTATGGAAAGAGGTACTTGAATATGGAGAAGATATTTCCAGACAAGATTATCGAAGAACTGGATGAATATCACTCCTACGAAGGTCTGAACCAAACGTAGGGAAGAAGAATAAACCATAGACTTGAATACTTTCAGATCATGAAAAAGGATATGGGAAAAATATGTTAGGGATGACTATTTTTTTGCGGATCCCAACATACTGTTGTTTAAGACAAATAAGGACAAAAGAGGCATTCTTCCCAAGAATGAAGCTACCATCATTTAACAAACCCATTAGGGGGTTGAATTATGCAGGGCCACCTAAGGGCATTGGCTGCATAGTCAAATAAATAGTATCTTTCGGCTGACAAGTCTGTTATGTGGACTGTTTATGCAAGGCCACCTATGGGCACATGCTGCATAGTCAGGCAAAATAATTCTCAGAAGTTTGACATTTTTGTGACTAGAAGTCATGAAAAAGGGTTATGAAGATCTGAAAATATTTAAGGTTAGGATTATAACACATAAAGATGGTTATTTTCCAATGTATATAGAGATACATAGGTCAATGATAACCATAATCATGTTGTGGCTGGGTCCTGAATTGAAATTTTGGACATCACTACATATCTCATAAGAATGAGAATCAAGCCATATGTAGTTCTTGAAATGCAGTTTAACATTATTCAGGATGAAAGTATGAGAGATCTTAGTTTAGGGTCATAGAATTTGGACCATAATAATGAATACACAGTGTGTGTTTTCATGAGGACTTTTCAGTCAAGGGACTGAAAGTGAAATTTGGGGTTAGGCCCAAAAGACTTGGGACTGGATTCGAGGGACACTCGAATGTTCCTACGTATCCCATAAGGATGGGAATCAAGTCCACGTAGTTCTAGAAATACCCTTTGTACAAATTTGGTTCATACGGGTGAAAGGGGACTTTAGTGCAATGATGGTTTAACCTGAGACAAAAAGATTAGGTATTACCATGTATGCACGTAGTCTTTTGAAAAGAAAACATGATTGAAAAATCAATGTCAATAATAGTTCTCTCTCAAATGAGGAAATCAAAGAGTATTGTAGTTTATTGTCGTACCGGACAAAAGTGTTGCATAGTTTAACGTCATATAACAAGGACGAAAGTGAATCAATGTAAAGATATTGATTCTAGGGGCGGTTTCATGAATCAACCTCATATGAGATGGTGATGAACCGATGTGAAGATATTGTTTTTGGGCTTGAACCCTGGGAGGTTGCCTACATACCCAGCCTGGAGGGCAAGGATCAAAGTCCATGTAGTTCAATTAAAGAATGAATTAATGATCAAGTTGTTCTTGGGGACAACAATCTAATAAAAAAAATGTTGTTGGGACTTATACATGGTTAGCGGCCCAAAGAGAGTGTTACGGTTGAGGTTTTCTCTAAGCTCACGTGAGCCATACTCCGTGTGAGAAACAAGAGGTAACAACAACTTTAACGATTCATAGTTTAATGTCATGTAGGACATATAAAGGGACTATGAAGTTTAAAGTCTTGCATTTAGGACTATTGGTGCTGCACAGTTTAGTGTCATGTAGCAGGGACAAAATACAGTTTAATGTCATGTAGGACATATCATGAATTTTATGTACAGTTTAGCATCATGTAGTTAGGACGATGGGGACAATAGAGTTTAACGTCATGTTGGACGAAAGGGGGACTGCATAGTTTAATGTCATGCAGTAAGGACAAAATAACACACCATTTACGTCATGTTGGACGCATTGGGGATTTTTTTCCCACATTTTAACGTCATGTTGGATGAAAGGGAAAATAGTTGAAGGTAATATGCATGGACCGTGGATGATCCAGTTTAATGTCATGCTGGACGGTGGTGTAGTTTAAGGTCATACATGACCTTTGATGATTATGTAGTTTAACGTCTTTCCGGACGTAAGGGACTTTTATACAGCTTAGAGTCATGTAGTTAGGACGTCACAGTTTAACGTCTTGCTGGACGTAAGGGACTTGCAAATAGTTTAGGGTCATATGCATGGACCGTTGATGATGCAGTTTAAGGTCATACTAGACCATTTAGGGAACTTTTTCACAGTTTAACGTCGTGTGGGATGAAGTTGCAGTTTAAGGTCATACAGGACCATTGCTGTATAGTTTAACGTCATATAGCAAGGACGAACTGGTGCTGCACAGTTTAGTGTCATGTTGCGGGGACATAAGGTTCAATAATTTGTATTTTATACAAAATATTTCTTCAAAATTATGGCATTAGTTGGAGTAGTAATGAGTTCTCCATTCATTGAGATTAATGAATAAGCTCCATTGGAGTAGACCCTATGTATTGAATAAGGTCCTTCCCATTTTGGTTCAAGCTTGGGAGATTTCTTTCCTGGTATCATTGGAGTTCTGAGAACTAATACCAATTCTCCCTGAATGAATGAGCGAAGATGAACTTTTTTTTAAAAGATCGTGCTATTCGATTCTGATAGATTTCCAAGTGGTGCAAAGTGAACAATCTTTTCTCATCTAACCGTTCCAACTCATTCAATCGCTTTTGGGATTGCTCACCTGTAGATAACTGATCAAAAATGGCTACTCTGAGTGAGGGCAATTGAAATTCAATTGGCAAGACTGCTTCTGTTCCATATACCAACGAATATGGAGTTGACCACATTGCATTGTGGGTGGTAGTCCGATAAGCCCATAAAGTATGAAAACGTTTATCAGGCCATGACCTCTTTTCTTTATCCACCATCTTTTGCAGTATATTTGAAAGAGTCTTGTTAAAGGCTTCTATTTGGCCATTGGCTGCCGCATGATACCAAGATGAATGGTTGGATTTAATGTTGTATTCTTGATACAATTTCTTCACCTCAGAAGAACAGAAGTTGGTGCCCTTGTCCGTCAATATGGTATGAGGGACACCAAATCTAGTAATGATGTTAGACTTGATGAAGCTAACAATGCATTTAGAACTGACTTCTTTGAGAGGTACTACCTCTGCCCATTTGAAAAAGAAATCAGTAACAGTAAGAATGTACTTAAACTGCTTGGCCGTAGCTGAAGGGTAAGGTCCCACCACATCCATTCCCCATGTGGAAAATGGCCATGAGTATTTAGCTGTATGAAGAAACTCTAGAGGTTGATGAATGAAGTTGGCATGTACTTGACATGAATGACATTTCTTTGTGAAATCAACACAATCTTGTATCATTGAAGGCCAAAAGTATCCAAGCCTTTGAATTTGATCAGACAATCTATGTCCAGACTGGTGGACACCATAGACTCCTTCATGTACTTCTTTCATGAAAATCATTGTCTCTTCACCATCAATTCATCTGAAGAGAACTCCATAAAAACCACGTTTTTAGAGAAATTTCTCTAGGTGGTTTGGGCCATCATAAAGAGTTAAATTGACCACACGTCGCCAGATTTGTTCTTTCTCGGCTCTATCAGGTGTAAGTGTTCCATTTTGAAGGTATTCCCTGATAGGTGACATCCATCCTGTAGTATGACCATATGGTTCAGGAATGGGACTAATTTCATTAATTTCCTCTGTTCTGGCTTGAACATAAGGTGAAATTGCACGACGGTGGGCAATACTGATGGTTGTCTCGTCCCGATTTGGATCTGCTAGAGCTGTGGCTATATTAGCCAGTGCATCAGCTTGAGCATTTTGTGATCTTAGGACATAAGAAAATGTTGGTTCTGAAGGGAATTCCTCCATTAACTTTCTGACGTAATCATACAAAGGGATTAACTCTTCTTTTCTGATGGCATAATCGCCATTGACTTGTTTGATTACCAGGTATGAATCACCTTTCACCTTTAAGTGATTCACTTGTGATTGAAGTGCTAACTCCAAGCCTGTGATAAGAGCTTGGTATTCGGCTTCATTATTGGTACCACCTTCCCAAAATAAAAAGGAATAAGGTAACAATGCCTTATCTGGAGAAATGAGTACAATTCCTAAACCAACATTGTTGAATTTAGGATTTTCCATTTTCTTCCTTGTTGGACTTCTGGAAGCACCATCAAAATACATTTCCCATGTTTGAGGACTCTCTTGAATATAGAAAACTTCCTCATCAGGGAGTTCAATATCTGAAGATGTGTCTTCCACTGAAGGATGTTTAGCTAGGAAATCAGCCAGAGCTTGGCCCTTTATTGCCTTTTGAGATACATATTGAATGTCGAACTGCTGCAAAATAACTGCCCACCTTGCTAGACGTTCTGTAAGCATTGGACGACTAAGGATGAATTTGAGCAGATTATTGCGAGATACCAATTGGACCTCGTGATGTTTCAAGTAGTGTCTTAGTTTCTGGACTGCAAAGATTAATGCTAGGCAGCAATTCTCAATACTTGAATACCGGGTTTCTGCTTCAAGCATAGTTCTACTGAGATAGTAGAGGCTATTTTCATTCCCAGCATCATTCTTTTGAGCGAGAAAGGAACCCAATGATCACTCTAGAGCTATCACATAGAGGATAAGTGGTCTTCCTTCAACAGGTGGCATGAGTACTGGTGGACTCAAGAGGTATTTCTTGAGAACATCAAACGCTTCTTGACATTCTTCAGTCCATTGGTAAGTGACTCTTTTTTTCAATAATTTGGTAAAGGGTAAACTTTTGCCTGCCAAATTGGCGATGAAAAGCCGAATATAGGCTAAGTTTCCTTGAAGTCCTCTTAATTCTTTCAAATTCTGAGGAGGTGACATACCAAGGATTGACTTGGTCTTCTCAGGATTGACTTCAATACCATGATGGGGTATAACAAAGCCGAGTAATTTTCCTGAGGTTACCCCAAAAGCACATTTTAAGGGGTTCATCTTCAAATTATGTTGTCGAAGCTTGTGGAATATGACCTCCAAATCAGCCAAGTGATTAGAACATTGTTTGGATTTAACCACCAAATTGTCTACATAGCATTAAGCAAACATCCCTAAGAAAGGTTTGAAGATACGATGCATAGCGCGTTGATATGTTGCACCTGCATTCTTTAAACCAAAGGGCATCACCCGGTAACAAAACAAACCTTGAGGGGATCTGAAGGCTGTAGATTCCTCATCTTCTGGGGCCATTCGGATCTGATTATATCCGGAATATCCATCCATGAAGGAAAGTACTTCATATCCAGCCGTCGCATAAATTAAGAGTTCTGTAATCGGAACTGGGAAATCATCTTTAGGACAATGCCGATTAAGATCTCTGAAATCGATGCAAACCCTAATTTGTCCATTCTTCTTCTTTACAGGGACAATATTAGCCAACCACTTGGGATAATGAACTTCTCTGACGAAGTTAGCTTTGATCAGCTTATCCACTTCAGCTTCAATTTTGGAAGCATAGGTTGGGTGTGTTCTTCTCGCGGCTTGCTTAAATCCTCGATGTTCTTTTGGTAAACCCAAATGATGAGTAGCAATATCAGGATCAATCCCAGGCATTTCTGTATAGTTCCAAGAGAAAATATATTTATTTTTCTTTAGAAAAGAAATATGAATCTCTTTCTCTTCAAGGGTCATGGCCGCACTAATTAAAGTGTGGCGTGGATCTTTCTCTGTACCCAGATTTATTTCTCTGAGTTCATCCACAGTGGTAGAGATACCCTCTTCAAATACTGGAGGAGCATCTCTAATATATTCCTCTTCCTCTTCGTCATGTGCTATTTCTTCCATTTCTACCTGCATAGTAGATGACAAAATGAAATTTTCATGATCATAAGAGATTTAAAAATTTGCACATTTTGAAGAAGATGCTTCCATTTCTGACCCTATTGATGATAAAGGGCCTTCTTTGGGAAATAAAGAGGAGATGATGGATTGAGAATTGACATCGTTATTCACCTCGGATGTTGCTATAACTTCTTCTGGCCTGATTGGTGAAGTATAGACCTGTTGGATTTCAGAAGATGAAATGAAGACATCACCACTTGTGCTTTCATCACTGTTTGGTAGGTTACCAATTTCTCCCATGTTGTCTGGCTCAACTGCCGTAATTGACATTATGGATATTTCCATAAGAGTATTTTGCTTTGGGCCTATTTTGTCAATTTGACTGATAGGTAACACATAATCTGTACTCACATGTGTAAATGGATTTATTGGAATTTTCTCCAAACCATATGGAGCATTAATTTTGGTAATTTCCTTCATTGTAGATTTTTCTCTTCCCTTCATGTGATAAAATTCTGCCTCAATGTATTGTGACTCACATGTCTTGAACGGGGCCTTATCACCATACAATGTTCCAACTTGACCATTGAAACAGTGTTTGAGAAATTGATGGTATGATGAAGGGATAGCCGCATGCTGATGTAGCCAGGGTCTTCCAAGCAAGACGTTGAAAGCTGATTCTTGATCAATAATCATGAAATCCGAATTGGATACAAGATCTCCAAACCGAGTTCTGAGTGTAACTTCGCCCAGTGTTTCTTGTTCATTTTTATCATATCCTTGTAACATCATGGTAGAAGGAGATAAATTAGATTCCGTGAGGCCCAATCGATGAAGTGTACGAATGGGCATGAGGTTGACTCCTGAACCATTGTCAATGAAAGCTCTTCGAATATCCACACCATTGACTTTTCCAGATAAGTACAAAGGTTTTATGTGCCCATGCACAACATCATCTTCATCTTTATCAGTAAAAGATATCACTGCATGGAATTCTGCAAGATTATTCTCTATGTGATAGACTTCAGCTGCAGCAATTTCAGCTTCAAACTCCTGAGGACTTGACAAAGCTTTGATGAGTGCTTCCCGAAGATCTTTTGACAGATTCAAAGCATCCAAAATTTATAACTTGGCTGGTACTTGGGCCAAGTGTTTCAATATATCATACTTTTGATCTAGAGGTCTTCGTTTCCCAACAAGAATATGCGGTTTAGCAGGTACCTTGGAAGCAGATGCTTTGGAAGCTGATACATCTTGTATTGGGATAGAAGTTGGCAACATCCTTGGTTTTGGAAGATTAGACCGATTAGATCCATTTACTTGCTGAGATTAAGAAGATGGAATTTTCAATCGGTCTTCCAAAAATAGCTGTGCCAAGACTGAGTTGACTATTGGCAGAAGAACTTGCTTGTTCTTTTTGAGCTTGCTGAAGGGCTCTACCATGAGTTTCTGCTGCATACACTGTGCTAGAAGGGGTAGAATTGGAGTAGTGGCTTCGGAAAGATCCACGTCTTCCTCTGTATCCTGAACCTATGGTACTTCCTCGGATTCCCTTATTTGATACAGGGAATTCAGGCTCATCAAAATTGAAATTACGACTGGAATACGGATCTGTTAATTGAATCATATTAATGGAACCGAAGATTAACTCTTCGTCTAATAAAGACCCTTCCTGACTAGCCTGTTTAGGCTATTCCGTTTGATGGGGTGGTGCCCGTGGTTTTGAAGTAGATGGCATAAAGTCTGCCAGAGTCAAAGATAATTTAGGCTTTGACACATACTCATCTTCTTCTGATTATTTTTTCCTTCTTTGAATCAAAACATTTCTTTGAGGACTTTCCCTCTGATGAAGAGGGTTTTACCGGAATATTCATGGAAGAAGAGACAATTGGTTTCTTTAATTGTGTTCGCAAAATGACATGAGTCCAATTTATTGTCTTTCTGACCATCCAATCATCATACTTCTGTGCATTTCTGCTTTTGACTTCTTGCCATTCACCTTCCTCCTCTGGAACTGTAGTAGTAACACATGATACCTGAGTTGAAGAACCTTTCAACTTGACTTGTCCCAAGTCGACCATCTTTTGTAGGAGGTCTTTAAAAACAAAACACTCCTAGATGGGATGCCCTAACATTTTATGAAAGGGACAATAATTGGGATGGCCTTCATATCCTTCCTTGTTTGGCCTCTTGGGCACTGGTAATTGAACCAAATTATTTTCCAGAGCTGAAATGAAGTAACCAGGAACTTTCTCATTTCCGAAGGAGTATGTTTTACTCTTCATATCCTCAAATTGTTTTCTTCGTTGATCTCTTTGACCATTTGGACGAAACGGCCTTTGTTGTTGGCGTTCAAGAGGTGGAGCCCTTCGAGAAGATGAAGGTTTTGAAGTAGAAATAGGTACAAGTGCTTGTTTAAGCATAACTGTAGTAGTTTCTTCTTTACCCATTCTCCTTCCTGAAGCTGATGGAATTACACGAGATTTAACCTTAGCCTGTATAAGGGAATCTTTAATCTGCTGAGCGATTAAAGTAAGGTCTCGAAACCCTCCGGTGTATTTCACAGGGATCAATGGCGTGCGTAATTCGTCACGCAAATTTTCCACACAGATTGGCAACAGCTCTTCCTGAGGGAGTGCTAAACTCAGGGAATACATTAATCCCTTCCAGCGAGCAATGAAATCAGAGACACTTTCATTTTCCATTTTCTTGCAGTTTGTAAGATCGAAAACTGTCGTTTTTGGAAAAGTTGAGCTGAACTGAAGAAGGAATTTTTGGCGAAGATCCTCCCATCCGATGATTGACCGAGATTGCAAGCTTGTATACCAGACAAAAGCTGGTCCTTGCAAGGTTCTCACGAAGCATCTGAGTTTCACTGCTTCTTGCTGCTCTGGAGTTCCCATCATAGGATCACAACAAGACACATAATGTGTCAAATGTTGTTCAGGGTCTCTTGATCCATTGAAAGTAGGAAAAACAAGGTTTCAAAAACTGGATGGAGGAGAAATTGAATCTACCCATTCAGGGTAAACTTTCTTTTCTGGTTGAACTTGCACCCGTTTCCCTTCCATAGTTTCTAACTGAGCTGTTAATGACTCAATAGTAGTTATTAACTTTTGAGAAACATCCGGTTGAATCTGGTCTTGAGTAGGTGGAATGAATGGAGCTTGGACAGATGTGGTGGTTGGTGCTGCAACTGATGGTAGCACTGCCAACCGTTGTTGCATTTGACCCATAGGATTAGACCTCTGAGGGAGTACTGATAAAGGATGATATTCTTGATCCATCTCAGTAACTGTAACAAATTCCTTCGGTTGTCGGACTTCAGCATTCTTAAGAAGAAGACTACTCTGAAGTAGTTCTGCATTCAACCTTCTTAATTCTTTCATTTCTTCCTCCTGTTGTGCAAACCTTTGCTCTAATGAGAGCGATTGACCTTCTCCAGAGGAAGGATATGTAACCTGATTCTTTCCCCACCCTTTGTTGGATACTTTTTGGAGAGTGGGAAGTGGATTACCTAGGTTCTGAGTAATCTTTTGACTTCGTGTACGCACACCTTCTTCATTTGTATCGGTGCACACATTTTCTTGAGCAGGACGCTCTTCATCTGAGTCCCCTGAGTGAGTCTCCTCTGGTGGATTAACAACAACGACATTGATGACATTAATTGATGCATAATGCATCGCATCCCTTCTATCAACATTTCTGTGATATTGTCTTCTTTCATATCTTTGATGATACATTGCCTTTTGTTTATTCAATCCTTTAGGAACTTCTTGACGAGCTATAATTTGGAGGGAATCTCCTGATAATTTGGCTCTTCGTTCCTCTTGGGGCTTCTTCCCCAATCGAGAAAAGACCGATATTCTCTGAGAAGGGGAATGATGATTTGAAAGAGTCCCCAGTCTCGTGAACTGGGGATGTTCATGCTGATTCCTCTCAACTCCTCGAATCCCATTTGTTGATTCTGAGGGTTGGGTTAAAGGAGTCCCTAGTCTGACAAGATGGGGTGGCTCTTGACATGCTATGTCTGAGACTTTCTTAAAAGCTCTCTTGATCTTGAGAATCTTAGTTCGGAAATTAGCTGGATGCATTAACCTGTATCCACTTTTATCACCTGGTTCAATAGACCGTTGGATGATTTTCGAGACTTCTGTTATTTGATGATTTGTTTTCTCCAAAGGAGAGGCTTGTGCAATATTCACGCATGCTTGATGTAGGATCAATTCAACAACTTGTTCTCTATATGCTTGATTTTGAGAGGAACTAGTTGAAGCCTGTTCTTGAGAAAGCTTTTGATTATGAACAAAGCCCATTGACTATGGCCGACCATGGGCAATAACATTGCATGAGACCATTTTTTGCGGGCTTTGCTGACCGGAAAGCACTATGAAATGCAGTGCTCCGTGAATGCCCCATCCTCTGATATGAACACCAGATGGAGAATTGGCAATTAACTGACACAATTTTCTTAGTGCACCAAGGCATGAACGTTGAAGGGTTCTCTGTTGCTTTTCAGCCTTCGGATACCGAGAGACTGATAGAGATGCCAAATCAATCTGACGTTGTATCCCTTATATTATCTTAAGATGATTTTCATATTCATCATAAGATAATACCTTTTTCTTCAATTGACAAAGAGTTTTCCATATGTTGAGACAAATATCATGGACTCCATCTTCCGTCAACATCTTTGGAATATCATACTGGGAGTCAGCCAAAGGCCAAAACATGATTGGTACTTCACTTTTCGCCAGTTTTTTCCTCATGTTCAGCATTTCTTCTTTATCATTAAATGAAGATTCTTCTACCTGTTTTGACCAGAGTTGGTGTTTTCTTGTTTCTTCATCGGATTCAACAAGATTGGTAGAGAGATCATTGATCAAACTAGAAGATTCATGACTTAGGGGTGGTTTGGAGAATGACCTACACCCCGAGCTATCTTCTGATTGAGAAAGTATTTCACTTGCTAGAGATAAAGCATCAGGCATGACTGGTTTCGCATTTGCAAGTGCCTCAAGATAAGAGGGCTTTCTTGGCACTACATTGTCCACTAGAGTATTTTCCAGGAAA
Source organism: Viscum album (assembly GCA_963277665.1). Taxonomy (NCBI): domain Eukaryota; kingdom Viridiplantae; phylum Streptophyta; class Magnoliopsida; order Santalales; family Viscaceae; genus Viscum; species Viscum album. The sequence goes on along the minus strand of OY728153.1, from coordinate 515,468,356 downwards.
TGTGAATTACTACTGCGGAGAGGACTTTCGCAGCGAAATTCATCATCATGGGGAGGACCACCATAATGGGTTACAGCAAAAGATGAGATCTCTTTCTCCTTGGTCTTCTGACCACACAGAGGGTTCTTGTGGCTTTCATCTGAAGAAGAAACTTCAAGATTGATCGAATTTTCATGAAGAAAGCCTTCATGAGGAAGTGTCTGTTGAAGACCTTCAGAATTAATGTTCCTGTTATTGAGAACCGAGGGAGTAGAATCTTGAATTCCAACAGATAAATGTTCGAGGGCTTCAAGAACTCCAGCATCGAGCAAGGCCTTGTTATAGATTGGCCTTTGATCTCCTGACTGTGCTGGGCGGATCTTTTTCTTAGATGCCTTCTTACTCGCTTTGGAAACCACTTGTTGACGAAAGTGGTTACTCTGAGCAGGTGTATGTGCCTGATCAGTAAAGATGGTTAGGTTAGGCTGACGATCTCCACTCAAATCAGGTGTATGTGCCTGACTTGGTTGTTCGTATGATATGGGGGAGTATGCCCCATAACCCTCTTGGACTGGAACAGATGTGTGTGTCTGTTCCGGAGTGAATCGTTGATGTGTCACTCCACTTCTAGGGATAGATTTATGTGTCTTTCTCTGAGATGATGCTGAAGCTGTTATGATATCCTGGCAAGCATCCAGAATATGAGCAGGAATTTTCTTCTTCTCTTTCACCATTGACAAAATATGATTGGTGACTTCAGCCGCCGGAACGGGAATATACGTCTATTCTGGGTTTGGAGTAGGTGTATGTGCCTGCTCCTGTCCTCCTTTTCTTGTCAGTGAATCCTGACAGTACTCAAGTGTGGAGGCAGAGAGTTGAGTCTTCCTCCTGTTTGTCGTCGGAGCTTTCCGACTGACTTCTCCGTGCGCTACCAAGAGAGACTGTTGGTAGGCTTGATTAGTACTAGCAGGTGTATGTGCCTGCTGATTAAACTTCTCCAAACGCGGTTGACAAGATCCATCATATGTAGTCAGGCGAGCCTGCTGACTAACTGATTATGTATAAGCAGGTGTATGTTCCTGCCTATAGTACTCCATCGGAATTGCCTGGCGGGATTGGCGTGATGCTTCCAGACGAGTCTGCTGGACAACGGAATTAAAACAGACAGGTGTGTCTGCCTGCTCGTTGTTCGCCACGAAGTTAGGTTGGTGGACTTCTCCGGAGATGGCAGGGATGAAAACCTGCCCTTTGTTAACCGGATTCCGTCTCTGGCGGTTCGTCTTGCCTGCTCGGGTTCAAGGAACCTTAGTTGAATGCCTGGAGTCGGTACCCTCATCATGTTGAGGGCGCACTGCCGCATGAGTCTGGCGGCGATTGTTGATGGGAGCCCTCGGGAAGGACTCCTGCCTTTTTGAATTAAGGCCCTGAGGGACCTGCTCATTCACTTCCTCAGAGTAAGGGAGTGAATGGAAATTGCGTTCCGGGGATAACGACCCGAAACGGTTGGAGACGGTAGTCAGCAATGCCTGCCTCTTGATCACTGGTCGTCGTTTTCCGGACAACCTATGTGAGTTGTTCACTTGGAGGGCCTGTCGGGCAGCCTCCAGAGTTGGGATGGTACTGTGTTGACGGTACTCCTTAACCAGCGCATTTGATACCCAGCGTTGAAGACGCTGAGTAGGTGATGTCATCCTCAGAGCGGATGATGATTCAGAAGGAATAGCAGCAGTGGTATTTGCAGCAGCAGTATTCACAGATGTGAATTTGAGAGCAGCTATTATGGAAATACAGAAGATCTTGGAAAAGAGTGCCTGTTTGATATAACAGACATAATCAAGATAAAATTCAGCCACTTCATCCTTTGGATGAGCACACATGTCATTGATTTTTTTTGTTAGCCCTCTTATTGAGTATTAAATAGGGGCTTAACAAATAGGTAAAACATCATTTTAACTTGGTTAAGGATTCACGTCGGGTTCACCATATTTTGTTTCCCTCAGAATTTGGGGATGACCTCCTGGATGGGAGATTCAAACGTTCCGATCGGTTTCTAGCAGGTTTGTTCGTAGAACCGGAAACATCCAATGATTCCACATCCGTTTGGACCTACTTTCCAAAGGTAGGCGCTCATTAGCTTGTGGACTGATGAGGCTTAGGAATTTGCATTGGTCGAGAGGATGGGAGGTCGGACTCATCACACCTTTTTGAGGGGAATTATTGTCTATTCCGGGACTCTCTTTATAGATTTAAGTTATGTTCATGAATCCTTATTACATTACCAAGTATAAAATGAGATTTTCCTTTAGTTTTGACAATCAATGATTAAATATGTAAGAAATTTAGAGAATCTTTTATATGTATTAGAGGTTCTTCATCAATAGAGAATCATCTATATCTATTTAGAGATTCTTGGTCAATGGTAACCTTCAAAACATTCATATAAAAGTCTCTTGGTCATTATGATGACCAGACTGGTTTTAAAGCCACTCAGTGGGGCACATGAAGTTTATTTTCATTCAGAAGGACATGATTTATTTCAAAGTTGGGATCGAACCCATAGATGGGCTACCTACGTATCCTTTGTTTTGAAAAAAGGAATCAGAACCCACGTAGTTCGAATAAGGGTATGATGTTAATGATTGATGGCTCAAAGCAGGATGTCACAATTACTTTTACACTCTAAGCTCACGTGAGTCATGCTCGGTGTGAGAAACAAGAGGTATTGGTAAAAATTATACAATTGTGCCATGAAAGATGCAATCATAAGAAATGGTTTGGGGCTTATGTATGTATGACTGCCCAGAGGATTTACTTTAGGGAGAAAATCTAGGAACAGGGTCCATAAATGTATATGTACTTCATGGAGATTTGAATACTCTAACTTGGGACTTATTCCTGAAAAGCAAACCCAAATTAGGATAGGATTGATAACTGGGTTTTACTCCTGAGAAGGAATCCCAGATCAAACGTAAATTAGGGCTGGTTAAAGAGAATTTAAGGGACTTGGGGCTTATTCCTAAAAAAGGAAGCCCAAGATTAGGACTAGGACTTATTACTGAAAAGGAGACCCAGGTTAGGGGACTTGGGGCTTACTCCTGAGAAGGAAGCCCAAAATTATGACTGGGACTTATTCCTGAAAAGAAGACCCCGGTTAAGGATTAAGGTTTGGGGCTTACTCCTGAAGAGGATTCCCATATTTGAGATTGGGGCTTACTCCTGAGGAGGATGCCCATATTTGAGATTGGGGCTTACTCCTGAGGAGGATGCCCATATTTGAGATTGGGGATTACTCCTAATAAGGATGCCCAAATTAAGGGACTTGGGGCTTATTCCTAAGAAGGATACCCATATTTAAGGGACTTGGGGCTTACTTCTAAGAAGGATGCCCAAAATTAGAGGACATGGGGCTTACTCCTAAGAAGGATGCCCATATTTATGACTGGGACTTATTCCTGAAAAGGAGACCCAGGTTAAGGATTTCTCTCATCTTAAAGGATGAGGTTGAATGAATGAACTCTTCATATTTAGTGACAAAAAGATATTTAAATCACTAGGTTTTGAGATATATTTCACTGAATTCCTTTCAGATAAGGAAGTAAAATCAATAAATCATGCCATAAATGGATTTGAAGAGTGTCTTGAAGACTGAATCTTGAAAAGGAAAGGTGTAATGGCTTAAGAGGGGTGAAATGGGCAAGAAAAGAACCCAAAAAAGAAGGGGCGCGCAAGTCTTGTAAGGAGCGCAAGTATTGGTCGCGCAGGTTTACCTGCGTGACATATGTTGTACTTGCACGATGGTCAACCTGCATTGAAATACCTGAGAGACTCTTTATTAAAGCCTTTAGAATCCTCTTGAGGTTCTTCCAGAAAAGGGACGCGCAAGTTATATCGAAGGAGTAAGACGACGCACAAGTGTGACTACTTTCCTTAAGGGTTGGCCACTCAGGCGCGCAAGTGTTGATGAGTTTCAACACTTAAGCATTCCTCCCTCTCTTTAGATCTTCCGTTCTAGGTAATAAATTACCTTAGAAGTGTTCCGGAAGCTTTGAGAAGAGACTTGGGCGTCGGGATCTTCAATACGAGTTTCTGGAAAAAGATCCTCTCGAATGGGGGGCCCACAGGGTCTATTTATAGGTAGGAGAAGACCCCGGGCGGTTACCGGGCGGTTATCACTTAGGTTGCGCAAGTCACTTGCGCGACCAAGGGCGTCGCGCAAGTGGACTTGCGTGACAGTGATATAACTTGCGCGGTGCAGTTGCTTTTGATCCTTTGTTGATGCCTTTGTCGATTTTTTTTGATATTTTCTTCAAAGGTTGAATCACTTTGATCTCAGATATTCCCCTTTTCCGATTTTTAGATTCTGTGACGAAAGGAGCGTCAACAGTGGTGCACCAGTGTTACCACCACATGTTGATAGGATGTTGAAAATGGAGTTACCGGTAGATGAAATGTGTAGGCTCAGAACCTTGCACAATTTCTAGAGACAGATACCTCGTAGGTTTAGGGGAGATACAGATCCTCATGTTACTGAGGAATGGCTGAAGGAGGTGATGCGGGTCTTCCACTTGGTGAGGATGCCACTTGATCAGATGAATATCATAGCTATAATCCATCTTGATTAATCGATAAAGAGATGGTGGATTTTGATGATTCAGACTCATGATGAGGTGCCCCACTCTAGGGCTTAATTCAAGTGGATTTTCTAGGAGAAGTTTATCCCCACAACATTGCTCCCAGTTGGCATACAAGAGTTTCTTCACCTATAGTAGGGAACCATTTTTGTGGATATGTACTTTTAAAGGTTTAAAAACCTATCATGATACTTAAAAGACACGGCACATGACCCTTTCTTTAGGGCCCGGAACATTGATCAGGGACTTAGAAGGGAGATCAGGGAATCCATAGTGTCTCCCAGCATCCCCACTAAAGCTGGAGAGCAAGAGCGAGCGCTTCTTATGGAGAGAATCCTTCCATAGAAGACACAGACAGTGAGATCCACCAACAGACACCAAGAGGCAGAGTCTTCTGTGGTGAGTAGTAGGTAGCAGACGAGGGGACCAAAATAGGTCAGACCATTTAGGGGATGACACAAGGACTCATGATTAGTAGTGCAGGGATCCCAGAGCAGAGGGAGTCTGCAGGGAACCAGGATGTGCCTCACATGTAGAGGGTAGGGACACATGGATCATGACATCCTAACCCACCTCAAAAATGATCAGAAGACGGTCGAGGGACCACCAAGTCAGTGGAAGAGGTCTGAGCAAGGAGGTCCGTAGGGCAGACCATATGGAAAGGGAGTCGGCCGAGCAGAAGGCAGTGGATGATGGTTCGAGGTACTACCACCACCACCCCAAGTGGTCCACCATGGGCTCATGGAGTCGAAAGACAGATGCAAGGAGATCTTCATGAGATGGGGGGGCTATGAAAATGGAACTCTATATATGATTAGATGTACGATCTAGGTCTTATCCACATTAGTTGCAGTTCTAATAGACATAACTGTCATTCCCACATTCCTTCCCATGGACCTCATTTGATGTTCAGTGATTTTGGTGGAGCAGTTTGCTCGATCCTTTTGATTAAATACTTATATGCGATGGGATTAAATGATTACACACTGGTGCCGGCAGTGTGAGCTTACTCTAGGAGTTGAGAGCTTCGACTATGATCTCCTTGTAACAGCATCAAGGCCTTACAACTTCATCTTTGGAATGGAATGTTAATCTACATTACATGCTTAGATCAACTATATTTGGTGCAAATTGTGGTGTGTCTATTAGTATGGGACCAGGTTTTCTTTCACCAACAAGAAGGTAAATTTTTTAGTGCATGATGATCATTTTTAAAGGAGGGCACATCTGGGAACTCACCAATTTTCTAGCCTCACCACTGTTGCGGTGTACGAGAGGGGTCAAAGATTTCTTATAGTAGGGGAAATGTATGAGGATATGTTTCCTGATAATGTTCTAGGACAAACTCCTCCTAGGGAGGTAGACTTCGGCATCGACATGTACCCCGGGATGGCACTGATATTTACATTGGCATATCGAATGTATCCTGCAAATCATTGTGAATTGAGGGTACATTGGGAGGACATGAAAGAAAACGATTTCATGAGGCACAAAAATTTCACCCTGGGAAGCCCTTATGTGGTTTTATAAGAAGGAAGATAGGAGTTGGAGGTTATTCATGGACTTCCGGCACTAAAATCGGGTGACCGTGTAAAACAAGTATCCACTGCCTTCGATCGATTACCTCTTCACCCAACTGAAGGGAGAGGGGTGGTTCTAGATTATCAACCTCATATTAGGCTATAATAAACATCGAGTATGGGATGAGGATGTACCGAATATATCCATTTGATGTTGGAATGCACATTTTGAGTTTTTGGTCATTCCTTTTGATGTGACCAATGGCCCAACAGTGTTCATGGGAATCATGAACAGGATCATCAAGCCTTACCTAGATTATTTTGGGGCAGTATTCATTGAGGAATATTTGGGTAATCGGTGTCACATATGGAGCATGGTAACCACCTACATATAGTTTTAGATACACTCGGAGAGAACCATATTTACGGTAAGATCCCAACGTCCCAGTTTTGGATTTAAGAGGTCCACATTCTACGACACATCATCTTGGAGGTTGGAGTTGCAGTGGATCAATCAAATATAGAGGCAATGCTGGCTTGGGGTCCACCAAGGAGCATGACTGGGTTACAAAGTTTTTTGGGTTTGGTTGGATACTACTAGAGGTATGTGCCTGAAGTTTCCAGAGTAGCATCTCCTTTATCCGCCTTGACATGTAAAGGACAACCCTTCGTGTGGATGGAGAAGTTCCCACTATATTTGAAAGACCTAAGGCGAAGGCTGATGAGTTCCCCTATCTTGAGACTATAAGAAGAGGGTGTTGGGTATGTAGTTTTCTATGATGCATCGGGGACCAGACTGGGTTTTGTCCAGATGTAGGAGAGATCTGTGATCACCTACAACTAATGGTAGTTGAGGCATCATGAGTAGAACTACAAGACCCATGACCTGGATTTAGTAGTAGCGGCCTTTACCTTGAAGAAGTGGTAGAACTACTTGATGGTTGAACGTTGTACCATCTACCTCGACTATGAGAGTCTTAAGTATATATTCTCACAAAAGGACGTGAACTTGACACAGTGGCGATGGATGGAGTTCCTCTGGGACTATATCATTGATATAGTCTATACTTATAAGATGGGAACGTGGTGGTATACACACTTAGCATGAGGTATGATTTATAACTGATGAGTGAGGTGACATATATGATGAATTGATGTAGATATCCTTCATGGATGATGATTGAGAAGCTTACCTTTAGTCGATGACTGTTACTTCTCCACTCTAACAACGAGTCAGGGAGGCACAACTAGTGGATGTTGACTGCGAGACCCGACATGATCTGTTATCCTCAAGATAGGGTCCTGATATATTTCTGATATGTAGGGAGCATGTAATCCTTTTCAGAGGGTGCACAGTAGTACCACTGATGTTGTAGGAGGATGTGTTGATGGAGTTCCATACATTTCCTTTGGCGGGAAATACTGGGGTGGCGAATATGTACTATAACCTTCAATGTTAATACTAGTGGATAGGGATGAATAAAGTGGTGGCAGAGTTTGTTTCACGATGCCTCACTTGTCATTAAGTGAATGTTTAACATTAGGTTCTATTAGGATTGAGTCAATCACTTGAGGTACTGTAGTGGAAGTGGGATGGTATCTTGATTGGATTCATGATGGGATTACCACACACATCTAGGGACCACGATTCTATCTGGGTGATCATTGACCGACTCACCATGTCGGCTCACTTCCTATCCATATGAGAGAAAGGATCCATAGAGGGCTTGGGATGCCTCTACGGCTAGGAGATAATGCGACTCCATGGGGTGCCTTTTAAGATTTCCTTAGATCATGATGCGCAATTTACATCCTGGATTTGGAAGGGATTGCAAGAGGTGTTTGGGACTCTGTTGGACTTGAGCACCACCTTTCACCCTTAGAAAGATGGCCAGATACAGTAGACTATATAGACGTTGGCGAAATGCATTGTGTTCATGTTCGGGATTTTAGTCATTGTTGGGTGGACCACCTGCCACTAGTGTAGTTTGAATACAACAAAATCTATCAACCCACCATTATCATAGAACCATTTCATGCCTTCTACATTTGGAATTGTAGATCACCTCTATTATTGATAGACTGAGGGGAGTCATCACTAATGGGTCTTGATTTGGTACGATCTACCATAGAGAAGATGAAGATCGTCCATGAGTGGATGAGGACTTCACAGAGTGGGTACAAATTGTATACTGACAGGAGACAAAGACCCTTGGAGTTTGAGGAAGGATCCCATGTGTTTTTTTGGATCTCACCCCGATGAGGTGTATAGAGATTTGGCCAGGGTGGCATGTTATCTCCAAGGTTAATCAGACATTTTCAAATTCATAGAAAAGTTGGCGAGGTGGTGTACTACTTCCCTCTTCCCCAACAGATGCACCAGGTGCACTATGTCTTTCATGTGTCATAACAGAGTAGGTACGTGCATGTCCCACCATACGTCATCAATGGGGGAAAGCTAGACATTGAGGATGGGGAGACATTTGTTGAGTTCTTATTGGAGATAGAGGATCAACAATAGAATTTCCTTTTTGGGTGGTTGATTCCTCTTGTGTGTGCTTGGTGGCAGCACGTGAACCTCTAGGAGAGCACAAGGGAGTGGGAGACTCATATTCATGGAACATACCCCCACTTGTTTTTTCCTTGTTTTAGCTTATGAAGATGTGAATCCAAAAAGGGATGAGTTATTTAATATCTCGAAATTTCCATGTAAATTTATTACAAATTATGTAGAATCATTTCGAGACCAGGAACTCTGACGGTACCTGATTTTGAGACCCGGTGAGCTCAGAATAAAATTTTTCACTTTTTTTATGTTCATTTATGTAAATGTGAGAGTAGGTTTTTATAACATTTAATCCAGTGCTCAAATCCAAAATTGTAGGCCACCGTTGAACTCAGAATGGTGGGATTCTCCTAGAATAGACCTAAGTTTGACTGGTTAGGGTTGACCGAAAATTTTAGATTTTGATCTTTTCGAAAAACAATAAAATAACATAAAATGTTATTTTATTGTCTTTTCTCACTGTTGAGTGGTGTTATACATGGACTGCGGTGCATAGACAAGGTGGCGATGATCCCTTTTAATGATACACTTTAACAGAAGCAAAATAGACACACTATTTTTTTAATGAAACATTGTATCAATGTGGCGATGTAGTTTAAAAAAAAATTATGACACATTTCTTTATTAATGAGATAACACCATTGGGAATCGAATATGGAATTAATTTGATGATCCAATGGAATCAATACTCTCCAAGGATAAACAATGAACACTGTAGAATTATTAGCAATGTCAACACACCTCGATGAATGAGACCAAAGGGATACGAACAATGACGGCTTCAAACGGAACATGAATCCATGCAGGCAGATCACTTAAATGATGAAATCCAATGAGATTGGGTTCTTTTGGTTTTATGTTTCCTCGTTATTTATTCTAAATTATGAATGCGGATTATCCCATGAACAATTTGATCTGTGGATCGACCTTTCCCGCATTAGGGTACTTATCTTGGGGTTTTGCACTGTGATTATGTGATTAAATTGTGATAGAACATCAAATAAAAATCCCATGTTTTCTAAAAATATAATAGGGAGGGTGTGGGACAACATGAACTAGGCCTAAGCCCAACGTCCTTGTGTGTTTTGGGAATTCATCGTGAATGTTTCTTTTAGGTGGTGGTAAGGGGGATTTGAGGCCATCATAGGGAAGATGGAATCCCCTAGAGGCCATAAACCCAATAGGTGAAATGAAAAGACCACCAAAGAAGACCTGGTGTTCTGAAGAAGAACCCTCTGAAATGCTGGTTGTCACCAGAGATGGCCTACGGTGGTGGTCATGCTTGGGTGGCCGCGCTCCACAACCGCGTTCTAGAAGGAGCTCTGTGGCTAGCTCGGTCCACAGAAGTGCAGTAGTATCCGCCGACCTCCATGCCGGTGACGGGTGGATGAGGCCACCCGACCACGTCAATTCTACAGGGTGGAGAAATTTTGCTGCGTCCCATGTGGCAGGCCACGATCAACCGACTCCAGCGAAGGATCCAACATCGTGGACAACTAGAAGGGTAGGGGGAGCTGGACGAGGCTTCCAGGCGCATCATGTCTAGGATGACTGGGAACGACATGTGCCACACCAGTGGGCTAGGCCAGACCCATAACAGTCTGGATCTTTTTTGAGTTAGAGGACACAGTTCTGGTCGGTGGACCCTGAGCTGGGTTGGGCTGCGTCGTTCTAATCGTGTCAGACGAGACCCAACCCAACCAACCCCTTTTCAAAAAAAACAACAATATATTTCAAACTGGATGTCCAATTCATGATCTATTTGTGGAATTGGAACCCTCTCATTGAGGAGTATCTTTAGGAATACTATAAGAAGGCTTCCATGGAATTTTAAATGCGACGAATGACTTGAGGAGTATTTCTCATAGAATTAAGTGCACTATGTGCGGAAACCCTTCAGTTGGTTGAGACCTGAACATTGCTGATAAGACAACCTATGTGGATCATCTACGATGGCCCAATGGTAAGAGGATTTTTTATGACCAAGTATACCCACGGTGGGGAGAAACACTGTGTGACCTGGTAGACCTACGGTACTCGATAGGAGGAGTAGCTCATCATGGCCAAGGTGGGAAGTAGCTTTTGTGTGACCGATCATTCCCATTTTGGGGAGAATCGTCTATGTTACCCAGTATACCCATGGTACATATCAGGGATGAGTATCATAGAAGTCCAAGGATAGTTGGAAGTGACTTCTGTGTGACCCAGTAGGCCCACTGTACTCATTGAGGAGGATTTATCGAGTATCCCATGGTATTCGATGACATGCCCAATGGTCATGCATTCCTACTCTAAATTATACCTCCTGTGAGCTGTCATTCTTCATGATTATGTTTCATGGTTTTCTCTGTGGATTTATCTTTGAAATTTCCTTTGTGTTTTGGGGTCTCTATTGAGTATAATGTCACGTATACCTACACAATATTTTCCCGCACGTCTTAGGTCTGTTGTATATGGCCACCACCTTGATGGAGGACTAGGTGCCCCAGGGCCCGGTGGCTCCCAATCAAACCATGCACATGTGGCGTACTTTTATGGATTCTAGCATCTTCTCCATACATCCCCCATCAGTTGGGGTTTTCATAGGATGAAATTTAGAGTCTTCTTGTACCTTCCTGTTTCATGTTCATCTTTTTTGGGATTCTATTATATCCCATTTGACCTAGAGTTCATACTTTTACTCAGTTGTTGTTTAGTGGAATCCATTTCTACCTTTCTAGATTTTTGGTTGTGTGTGCGTGCATATAGATACTCAAGAAAATGCCTCCCACTTGCAGGTTGGTGCCCTCTGTGCTAGTTTCCAACCCCTTGAATTCAAGAGATGGGCTTGGGGGATGTCACGAAATGGGCCCCGAGGAATGGGTCGTGAAACAAAAGATATTACTAGTATATATATGAGCCAAATATATGTAAGGGACTCCAAAATCATGTCCAATATTGATAAAAATATTTCTCATGTGTACTGAACATATCCCCTTTCACATTTCATTCTATTTATGTTGAATACTTTTAGATATTCATAATATTTCTTCGGTTTTTGGTGGTAGAGTTTCTAATACATGATAACTCTTTTTCCTGACTATGCAATATGTCCCCCTACTGTCATTGCATAAAATTCTCTCACATAATGGGACTGTTAACGAAAGGATGCCACTATTTAGCTATATAGAATATAAACTAGATGGCCCTACATAATACAACCCACATAATTAGTTTTCCCCAGAGTGGTAACATCATTCTTAGTAGAATCTTCTTCTTTACCATTCAATATTTGATGAGGACATACAAGAACCCAAATTTTAATATGGTCATCCCTTGTATATCTGTCCCATATCATTTCTCTCGACCTGAAATCCTCAAAGACCATATTTTAAACAATTTCCCTTTCCATGTGTTCAATGAATATGGAAATAACCCTGATCATTTTACCACATATCATCCATTTTTTCCATGATATTATAACCCTAGTCATATGAACTAAATCTATAGACTCCATAGTACATATGTTTGTGTTAGAACTTCGTAGAGAGAATATTCCTCTAATTCATAGAAAACTATGACTAGAATTATCCACTATATATTTCATGTACTTTTCTCCATAAACCATACTTCGTGATTAGGAAAATCTGAATCTCCATAAACATTAATTGACATTTAGCAATAGAATGTTGAATTTTTGAGAGCTCATTTATCTAACTATGCAGTACATACCCTTTTGTGTCTTTGAATAAAATTCTTCTATATAAAAGGAATTTCAATATAAGGATGCCACTATTTAGCTATATACCATATTCCCTAGCTGGACCAACATAATACAACTCCCATAACAGGTTTTACAAACATAGGTAACTTCATTCTTGGAAGAGACCCCCTATAATGCCATTATCTATTTTCCCATTTATCTCTTCAGATCTGAGAATCCTCAAATAACAACTTACATGTATCCCTTTCCATAAATGAATTTGGTACCATAGTTCCAGAAAAATTACCTCAAATTGAGAAACCATTAATTTTTTTTCAAAGCTAATTACCTTAAATTAAAACCCCCTAATGTCCTTATGGAAAGAATTTAAACTATATAGCATAATTTCATTGTTTCATGCCATTAAAATGCATATCCCTTTAATGACCTTGACACGTGAATTTAAAATGCATAGAATAATTTTATAAAACCCCTTTCTGATGATATGTACCATCCTTCACAAACCAAATTCTTGTAAAAGTGTTTTCCCATTCACAGCCTATGTCGGCACATATGACTCCTTTATTCATAGGCATATTTCCATGGAAAAGCCACCCACTACGGACTTGAGACACCTAAATCCTAATTCTCTATATTTATCATCAATATAATGTTATAATTCCTAATATCTCCATTACCTGACTATGTAGTATATTCCTCTATTGGCCTTTCATAAAGTCAACCCCCATAACGGGTTCATCTTCCTAAGGATAATATTGTTTGGCTATGTTGTAAATGCCCTATCTAACCCTCCATAATATATCCCCCATAATGGGTTTTTCACATTATCATAACTTCATTCTTAAGAACATCCTCCTCTATTATTATATTTCATGTTTTATATTTGGTGACCATAAAAAAAGATCATTCCCCATGATTCCCCTTAGAAGTATCTAAATAATATTGGAACCTTCCTCACCTATAAATCCTTGTTTGGATTGTAATCACCAAATTCACGTACAAATATTTTTGACCATAATCATTAGACTTACTATTCCAACATGCCTAACCTTAAACTTTCAAAAAAATAGACATAGTAGTCACCAGGTTGAAAACCTGAAAAGGGAAATCTGGAAAAAAGTTGATTCATAACATGCTAGACCAACACACTATACAATTTATGAAATATCAAGCCATTAAAAAAATCAAATGACAATAGAATGACACAATGTTTTTAAGGTTCTACAGATGTACCTAGAAACATTCAAACAGTTCTCACTAGTCCCATTTGCATAGGTAAAAATTAGAGAATCCTTCCAAACAAGACGTAGCTCCAAACCCACAAAATGATGTTGGAATGCCTCAAATATCCATATATTTTCCTTAGAAAAATATTCTTTTCGTTTTGAATGAATCTAATTCTATGGTGATTTTTGGAATTTCATAATGTGTTTCATGCACTTCCCACAAAATGCACAGTTGGATTTACATTTTCCATGATACTACTCTACAATGAGGGATAGGTTAGAAAGACCCCCCCACCCCCCTTCAAGAGTAGGCCTTGGATTTCCATGATCTATGACAAAAAATATCTCTTAAATAGACTCAATTTAACAGGTCGCAGAGTCCAAATAGACTCACGAATCAAAAGTTATAGCTCCCCGAAGTTGGAAATTTTTTTAAATGGATTTTCCACAGCTTGCACACCACACATTCATGCCATAGTTGCCTACAACACTTGAACGCCATGTCACATTCGACCGTGGTTCCATGTTTTACAATAAATATGCCCTTTGAGAATATAATTTTCACATGAAAATATTTGGTAGAATTCCTCGTAGCTTGATCACATCAGTATATGAGTATAGTTTACACATATCATCTTGCGTGCACAACTTTCATGGATAGATTTCATGCATCATCTTGCAGAGACAGCTTGCACGCATTAGCTGGCGTGGATAGCTAGTACACAACCACATGTGTGGAAAGAAATTTCACACCACCCACTTTCATGTCACCCACTTGCACACCAATTCAAATTCACTGAAGGTCATATTTTTTCCAATAAACAGACCCATGTGGTCAATATTTGTACAAAATAATTTCCCCACAGCCTAAATGCTACTCTAGTTACCCTAATACTTCACCCAAGTGTTCTAAAACCTCCCTGGTATTTTTTTAACACATAAGGTGAGGAGATTAAAGTAGGATCATATTACCTATGTCAATTTAGTGTTTTAAATCCAAAAAACTTATGTGGCCATAGCACCCAACATCCCTAAATCCGAAACACTTGTGTGCCCTCCATTCCTTATACAGTAACTTGAGTATCCCACATTTTGGAATACCTATGAAGACAATTGAAGGATTGAAACAAGATTCACCCAAGTATTATCCGCCATGTTTTTCATCTATTAAGGTTATATTAGGTCGCCCATGCCTACTTGAGAACCCAATACCTACATGCTAGAGACTTCAACACCCCTCTTTGGTTCAGCTCACCTTTTTAGCCTCTTTGAGCATTTAATGAAGCCTTATTGAAATCCATTCATGGTATAACTTCATCTTCATTGGATCCCTTATCTGAAATGGATAATGTTGAAACCTCAACCAAGACCTCTTAATTTAAAAAAAACTTATAAAAAATCACCCCAACATGTCTCTTATTTGGATTTGTATCTCTATGGTCATAGGTTTCCCATATTGGTTTTATCGGGATGCTAGTGTTCTTGCATTGTCTATGGAGTCGTATATCCACAATCATGATGGTTCATCTCCCAGGAATAGTTTTGAGGAGTTCCTTGTTTGGAGGATTAGGTTTCTGACCATCTCCTTCCATTGTCTCTAAATCCTAGAGCCTCAGTTCCATTATAGGGAAGGTACGGTTCACACGTGATTTTCTTTTCGACAAAAAAAGTATCCATCCTTTAATGGGGTCAATTTTAAGGCATCCCTCCGAGAGTAAGCCCCTAGAATTTTTGTCTAGACCTAATGACCATTAATTTCATTTAAATTTAATGGTTCATTTCTCCACATCCTCTCTAACTGTCGCATTGGATTCATTCTCCGTAGTCCCAACCTCTTCCATTGGTGGAGGATAAAGTGTGTGGTTTGTTGAATATATCACATCCTTTTATTTCTCACACAGAGAATGCATTATGTGGGATTAGATATTTCTGATGATTACCACATCCTTACAATCCACCTTACCTCTTGAACAATGATAAATTTAATTCCCATCATAATTGGGATACACTAGAAGCCTTCACCCAGTGCCCGAGCATAATGGACATCCTCCTCAGGATTCCAACCCTAATTCCCTTAATCCAAACATACACTTTAGGAGTAAACCCTTAATTAGGTCCTCTTTAAATCTCCAATGAGTTAAAACATATCTCATGGACCTTGATACAAGTTTATACTTTTTAGGATTATGCCTCCAATTATTTATCTCAAAGGGCTATACTCACCTGTGAAACTTACCGAACTACATGGGCTTTGATTACCATCCAAGTGGGATACATAGGAAGCATACCTAAGGTTCAAACCCAACACTCCAAATCAACCCTATTCTTTTTGGGGTACATTCTCAGGAGGGTCTAATCTTGCCTAGAAACCAATATAATTTCCAAGTTCCTTGTGCAAATTTGTCTTAAGTCTGGCACCATGCTTTGATTAGGAATATACCATCTAAGATGTCCTTACCATATGACATTAAACTACACAGTTAGGTCCTTATCACACTAACTTAAAAGATATGATATGTCCCATTGAGAGAAACCGAAATATGAGGGTTCTTATTCCATTCACGAGTATACGTAGCACTCCTAACATCAAAAAAATCTTGTCTACCTGGATGAATATAAACTACCATGTTCCCCACTTAGTTTCATAAAAACCAACATCATTAAAAATAGTGACTTGAAAATCTCTAATAGTATATGATAGCACACCATTGATGGAGAACCTCGAATACTTATAGATATATGCATTGATGAAGGACCTTTAATACCTACGAATGATTCTGAATTTAATTCATGCTAAATAATTGATTTCAAATATCAAAGGGAAACATACCTCATATAAGGATTCATGAACATATCTTAAATATATATGAGAGTCCCATAATAGGGAATAATTCCCCCCAAAAGGGTTTAATTAGTTTGAACTCCAATCCTATTTACTAGTGTGAGTTCTTATGTATCATAGTTCAACAAACCTAATGAATGAATTCCATTGGAAAGTAGTTCCCTTTGGATACAAAACTGTTGGATGTTTCTGGTTCCATTAATAAACCCAATGGAAACCGTCTAGACGTAGTGATTCCAAATTAGAACACACATTCCAAGGGAAAAAATGGAACATATAAAGGATGGTTTAAATTAAAAATATGTGACATAAAGAAACTATATAGTATTAATGAAATAATAAATTTTTTGTAAATAAAATATATATCATTTTATTTTTTACCATTTCACACAAATAAAAAGTTATAACTTCATTTGTGGAAGTGTGGACTGTCGCTTCCTCAACATGATGTGATTCCTTTTTCATCAAAATATATCTATATGTAAGTATATATGATTACATAATATTTTATTCATTATATAATGATCATTCTTTAGATATATAATTATACCTAACATAATTCCATAAAGTTCACATAGAAATGAGAACGTTACCCATGCATACATACGCCCTACCATCTCAATGATGGTAAAATTTATTCATTTTTCAAAACCAAATTTAATAATTTTTTTAAAAATTTATAATTGATGTATAAATAATATATTTATGTCTTTATTATGATTGTTAATATGTTATATAAGGTGAAATTTTACCATAGTCGACTATACGAAGTCATTTTTAACACATAAACTGAATTTGGTAAAAACACCCAATGTAAACTTAATTGTTTAAGTAGTTGTATAAAAATTAGTAATATGTTAAATAAAATAAATGAATAAAATGAAAAAGGTTATTCACTATCATGATTAATATACATATTATATAACATTTTCAAATAAAGTTATTACCCTAAATGAATTCCAAAATTATTAATATTGGTTTCATTCTATGTTTCCAAATCACATGTCCAATGTTAATATTATAGTTCACAAACCTATAATTCCCAAATAACATATCACATGTAAATCCAGGTATTGATTTCCAACACCAAATCCCTCAGTTAAAAAGGACTATATGGTTGAAAATATATATTATCTAACAATTCAAAAATTAAACTACAAGAGGACTATGAGGAAATAATAAGGTACTAAAATGAGGTGAATGATTGGAAAATCCCTTGGGTGGTTAATAGTCCAGGGTCATAGTCTCTGGAGGTACAATTGGGTTTTCATGGAGGTCTATGCATGTGAATGAAATCGATACAGTTGAATTATAATTAAGAGAGTATGTGTTCATGGAATTCCTATATGATCAATATTTTCTCACACACTCAAAAACTAAATATGGCATTAGGGAGTTGTTTTATACCACCTACATTGTAAGCTGATATGGATTAATTTTTGATCAAGAGTCCAAATACAAATGAAAACCATGATCCCTAATTCAAGTAATTCAATTTTATTCATAGATGAAAGAACCAATAGAAGGTTTTTGAGAAGTCAAGGAGTCCTTCGTAGACCATTAAAATATTAAATCATTAGTTTGGGTAAAATAATGGTGATTATGAAATTAAACATGGGCTATTAAAGGAAGATATTATATTTTACCCTTACATTATAGTCCTAAAATGGATCCACCATTTATCTAGTGGTGTGAGAAAAAATGGATGAACCTATAAATACCCCCACCATCCTTCTCATAGTCACCAACAACTTTTTTATGGAATTACTCTAGGAATCACATTTTATCATGATGCCCTTGGAATTATTTGGGTCTCACTGGCTATCATGTGGGATTTTAATAGTCGTACCAATCTACTTCCACATCCACCACCTAGTCGTTGGCATTAAAATATCTTCTTTTATATAGGTAATTTCTATCCATTATTGGTTCACCTACTCCATGCGCCCAATTAACTTTAAAACACCAATATAAACATGGATTAGTTATTGATGTATATGTTTAAATGGTTCAAATAATATATAATTAGAGATGTTCCAAGATATAATGTAGGATCTTACACCTCTAGATCATGTATTTTTATGAAAACATTATTAAAATCAAGGAGATATGGAATATCCTTCTAACACATTAGATGTAAATTTTAATGATTATGTATCCTATACTGATTAATTATTTAAATATTTTATATGATACAAACTTTTCTCAAGTAGGGATAAATATCAAAAATGATCAAGTGCATAGAGTTATTTTCAATATCGAATATAGAGGAGGAATTATCAATTAATTAATGGTTTCAATAGTATTATATTAATTTTTATACATCCAATATGAGTATTGATATCTATATTCTTGTACCAATTAACACATTTATATTACCCCCATTAGTAAAAAATTATAGTCATGAAGAGGAGGAAACTGTAGTAGTGGTTTCCTCAAGATTATTCTTAGGATAACTTCTTGTGGAAAAATTGTTGTTTATGACTAGATTAAAAATTACTATTGATACTAACCATGATATATCAGTAAAATAATTTTTTTATAGAATATTAAATGTTTTGGGATATTTTTGATTAAATTGACATAAAATTAAAATGAGATATAATGTTAAAAATTAATCCCATAGATTTTTGTATTTTCGAAGAGATGAATAATTAATGCAGTGGAGGAGGAGGATATGTGTATTACGCTATATTTTGTTTTTTTAATGAATTAATAAAATTAAAATACATGTAAAATAAATTTAACTACATTTTGTGGAGGCTATTGAATATTTTATAAGAGTTTGAATGTGTTTTGATTTTTTTTGTCTTTCAGATGTTTTTGGGAGCTATTTTGTTTGGAATGTAAAATATGGGAAATAATTTAATGAAATAGTTTTCACTCACCTTTTAAGCTATCCAAAAATTAGTAAATCCAATTTACATACTATGTTTTCTAAGGATATTTATTGATATTTTATGTTTCTTCAAAGAAATGAACATTTTAATATCCGTATGTTCTTATTTTATGTATAAATGAATTTTTTAACAATGATGTGAAATAATAAAGGAAAATAATATCTCTATTACTAATAAAATATTTTATATAGATATGATATATTTAGATAATGTAATTTATATTTCTATTGTTCCTTTTTTTGGGTGGTATATAATTATTTAATGTGACCATAAAATATGGAAATTCCTTTGTATTATGTTGAAACACATAAAATTTATGAGGATGATTGTTCATTTTTAAGTGTAACAAATATTCATAATTTTTATTGTATATCTCATACATATGAATTTTCATTTAATGAATAAATTTTTCCCTAGATTATAATATATTTGAAAGGGCCTATGATAGATATTTTTTACATTTATAGGGTTCCTTCAGAAAGTATCAAATGCATTTTTAGAATTGTTTTTGGAAATTAGATATAATATATAAAATGTATTTAACATTGATGATTCTAAAGCTATTTATTTGAGGATATAATATACCAAAGGAAAATTTTGATTCAATATGGTTTAAAATATGGACTATGTAGTGAATATAGATTCACTATATGATGTAAATTCTATGATAATTATTATATACAAAAAATCGAGATAGTTAAAATAATGAAATGGGATTGGATGGAATGATTCCATGTTCAATTAGACCCAAAGATGAAAAAGAGATGATCACATTCCATGTAATGTCCCATGAAACCACTATATATAATCCTTAAATATATATTATTAAATAGTGATTTTTTACAAAAAAAACCAAACGAAAGTGAAAAAATAACCATATATTCTAAATAATATATATGAAAGTTAAAACCTAACCATTAAATTGGCAGGTATAAACACAGTTTTGACCCTCTAGGCCTATTTATCTATGGGAGTAGGCATACATATATAATTAATAATGTTTTAGTATTGAAACATCCCATGGTTACCATTGGTAATGAATCCAATTACGCAATGGCTTTCAACCTCCTATGAAATGTTAGTGTGTAATATAATCTCTTTATCTAGATATCTCAAATAAAGAAGGTTTCATGCTACTTGAGTCAACATATAATCTATATTTATAATTCATTTACTTTAAAAAATTAATAATTAACATTTAATAATAGGGAAATTAATTTATGAAGGAAATTCCATTCATATCAATGAGCTTGACATATCAGCTTCTGTCCTAATTTAGATATTATTTATACTTTCTCTCTTTCTCTACTAATGAAATATCACTTGTGATACACCCAACGTATCTAACCCACTAAGAGAATATGTCCTTATTTTTTCAACACATCAATGTACAATATTAATTATATCCACTAATGATAATCTATATGAAAATAGACCAGTACACACATCCACAAATATGAACATCAAATGATACATAGAAATAACAATTCTCAATTATAATGTTTTTTATCATGACCTCCAATATTAGGGATCTTAAAATTTGAAGTCCCTAAAATGATGTCCCAACATATTATTATCAACTTACCCCTTATATCCCATATCATCTATTTCCAGTTAGAAAATATCATCTTACCATAGAAAAATATTCTAAAATACCTGTGTGTAACCTCTATGTTCTCATTGTAAAAGGGAACCTTGATAACCATTTAGTGTGAGACATTATCTATGGAAATTTACACATACATTATTTATGTAAGGGAATAATTTTGATTCAATATGGACTATAACTAATAATGAAAAAAAATTAATCCTATACCATGAAACTCTAATTATTGTAAAAGACTCCAACAGACTCCCATTTGTAATGGAGAAAACTATGAAAATATTTTAGTCCACTATATGTCAAATGATATTGATGCCTCTGATGAGATTAATGTAACACCCAAATCTTCCACTAAAAGTTTCTCTTTGAATAACGCAGTAGATTATATTATACGCAACTTCGAGTTCTAGCACACCACGACCAATCAAGCCAGCAATTATGAATAGTAGTACCCAATTTTTAAAATTTTATAAATTTTATTTTTTAAATTGGACTTCATTTTTGGATTTAGAATATCAAAATCAGCATAGGGTGAATTTTTGGTAATTTTCTGAAAACATTCAATTTTTTTATGAATAGTGAAAACACTACATTATTATTAAAAACCAACATTTGATTTAAATAATTATTTATTTTGATATAATATTATTTTAGGTCAAAATAGATACATTATGCCTATATAAGTTCAATGTAATTAATTGGATTCATTTCATAATAAAAATAGATATATAAAATTTTATTGAACTTTTTAACGTGTTTTACCCACCCTCTATGCACATTTGAAAATTTGCATAAAATTTAAATTTACCACTTCTGTGAATTGAATTTCAAAAATACAAGATACACTATTGACATAAGTAAGTAATATGTGGTTCAATATGATGAAAATAATTTTTGAAGAACAGTAACTTTTGAATTTTATTTACCACAGTTAAATGTAAATAGGGTAATTAAAGGTAAAAATTATATTCTAATTACCCTAACACATGACCTAATTCATTTCAATAAGTTTTTTTTGACCAAATTCATCCTTATGAATAAAATATTATCATCTTTGATCCACTTGGATTAGATTAGGTCATTTATTATTATTTTATTTAAAGAAAAGTAAAAAGTGTTAAATTCAAATTTTCATAACTAAAACATTTTTAATATAGGGATATACATAAGATAAATTACACAATAAATATTAATTATAATGATAAAAACATTTCCTACATAATTTTATTTTATTTATAATTTTTAGACATTAAATAATAAAATTTATTTATGACACAATGATGATTGAGTAATTATCTTATTAATGAAAAATTAAAATAATAGATATTATAAAAATCGAAATAAATGTAAATTGAGACTTTTGATGAATTAAATTAATATTATACCTTAATATCACATGTTAGGATTTATTTAATTTTTTTTTGAAGTAATCATTTTTGATGGCTTTCAAAAAAACCAAATACTCAAGAGTGTCAAAATTGACATAAATGAGTTTTTAAAACAAATAATATATTATTAATTGATGTAATATTCCTAAAAATATAAGGTTTGGACAAGGGAATTAAATAATTATATATTTGTCATTAATTAACCAATTGTGGTTCTTTTTTCATTTAATAGTATGTTTATTAACCATGTAATATAAAAATACAAGAAGATATTGTAAAAGTTAAACTATTTAACTAAGAGTAAAATCTAATAAATATGGTTAATATGGTGACCTCAACCTATATAAAACATTTTTCATGATAGTATTTATACCCATCCCCACAATAGACTAGAAATAAATCATTTTGAAGCTATTATAAACTGAATATCATTGTATAATAAATTAATATTTCAAGCTTTTCCTAAAGTGACCGTCACCTCTCTTATAAAAGGGTACTTCCTCTTCTCTCAAAATCACATCTCCAAATCCATTTGGACCAGACAAACCCTAATAAAATATCTTCAAAACTACCCTAAATTAAATTTATAGGCCTTAATTTGATCACAAGGTCATCCTAAGGATCCATTTTGATCAAATCAAAGGGAAGCACCCGAAAAAGTCGCTCAGGTATTCACACTTGCGCGTCGCCTTACTCCTTCGATATAACTTGCGCATCCCTTTTCTGGAAGAACCTAAATAGGTTTCTAAAGGCTTTAATAAAGATTCACTCAGGTATTTCAATGCTGGTTGACCATCGCGCAAGTACAACATATGTCGCGCAGGTAAACCTGCGCGACCAATACTTGCGCGCCCCCGCAATACTTGCGCGCCTTCCAAGACTTGCACACCCCTTCTTTTTTGGGTTCCTTTCTTTCCCATTTCACCCATCTTAAGCCATTACACCTTTCCTTTTCAATATTCAGTCTTCAAGACACTCTTCAAATCCATTTATGGCATGATTTCTTGATTTGAATTCCTTATCTGAAAGGAATTCAGTGAAATATCTCTCAAAACCTAGTGATTTAAATATATTTTTGTCACTAAATATGAAGAGTTCATTAATTCAACCTCATCCTTTAAGATGAGAGAAATCCTTAACCTGGGTCTCCTTTTCAGTAATAAGTCCCAGTCATAAATATGGGCATCCTTCTTAAGAGTAAGCCCCAAGTCCTCTAATTTTGGGCATCCTTCTTAGGAGTAAGCCCCAAGTCCCTTAAATATGGGCATCCTTCTTAGGAATAAGCCCCATGTCCCTTAATTTGGGCATCCTTCTTAGGAGTAAGCCCCAATCTCAAATATTGGAATCCTCCTTAGGAGTAATCCCCAATCTCAAATATGGTCATCCTCCTCAGGAGTAAGCCCTAATCTCAAATGTAAGAATCCTCTTCAAGAGTAATCCCCAAACCTTGATCCTTAACCTGGGTCTCCTTTTCAGGAATAAGTCCCAGTCATAATTTTGGGCTTCCTTCTCAGGAGTAAGCCCCAAGTCCACTAACCTGGGTCTCCTTTTCAGGAATAAGTCCCAGTCCTAATCTTGGGCTTCCTTTTTCAGGAATAAGCCCCAAGTCCCTTAAATTCTCTTTAACCAGCCCTAATTTACGTTTGATCTGGGATTCCTTCTCAGGAGTAAAACCCAGTTATCAATCCTATCCTAATTTGGGTTTCCTTTTCAGGAATAAGTCCCAAGTTAGAGTGTTCAAATCTCCATAAAGCACAAATACCTTTATGGACCCTGTTCCTGGATTTTCTCCCCAAAGTAAATCCTCTGGGCAATCATACATACATAAGCCCCAAACCATTTCTTATGATTGCATATTTCATGGAACAATTGTCTAATTTTTACCAATACCTCTTGTTTCTCACACCGAGCATGACTCACGTGAGCTTAGAGTGTAAAAGTAATTGTGACATCCTTCTTTGAGCCATCAATCATAAACATCATACTCCTTTATTCGAACTACGTGGGTTCTGATTCCTTTTTCAAAACAAAGGATACGTAGGTAGACCATCTATGGGTTCGATCCCAACTTTGAAATAATTCATGTCCTTCTGAATGACAATAAAATTCAAGTTCCCCACTGAGTGGCTTTAAAACCAGCCTGGTCATCATAATGACCAAGAAACTTTTATATGAATGTTTTGAAGGTTATCATTGACCAAGAATCTCTAAATAGATATAGATGATTCTCTATTGATGAAGAACCTCGAATACATATAAAATATTCTCTAATTTTCTTACATATTTAATCATTGATTGTCAAAACTAAAGGAAAAGCTCATTTTATACTTAGTAATGTAATAAGGATTCACGAACATAACTTAAATCTATAAAGAGAGTCCCAGAATAGACAACAATTCCCCTCAAAAAGGTGTGATGAGTCCGACCTCCCATCCTCTCGACCAATGCAAATTCCTAAGCCTCATCCGTCCACAAGCTAATGAGTGCATACCTTTGGAAAGTAGGTCCAAATGGATGTGGAATCATTGGATGTTTCCGGTTCTATGAACAAACCCTCTAGAAACCGATCAGAACGTTTGAATCTCCCATCCAGGAGGTCATCCCCAAATTCCGAGGGAAACAAAAAATGGTGAACCCGACGTGAATTTTTCTAATAAAATAAAGATCAATTTTTGAATTAGAATGTTGAATTTAGTTTAAGATGAAATTATGTGAATTTTTTATAATGCATTATTTTTTCATGAATAGTAAACAAATATAGTTTTTAGGTTTTAGTATATTTTATGACGTCATATTTATGTCATAATGATGCAGTAATTAATTAAACACTATCAAAGTCCTAAAATATTTTATTTTATTAATATTTTGTACTTTAAAATACTTTATTCAAATTTTAAAATATAAGTTTATTTCCAAAGTATGAAAATGAAAATTTGATTTATAAAACATTAATTTGTTGAATATATACTTTTCCATGCCAAAAGATGTATTAAATAATGTTTTTCAGTTCAAAAGGAAAAAATTATTCTAACTTTAGTCCCAAATGTATAAAACCATGAGAAAACCCATGGTTGATCTAATTATTTTTTATTTTACACAACATAGTTTTTGAAGTCCTGTATTTAGAAATTATTAATCAAACCATATACTTGTACTATAAATACCCAATAATTTATCCATTTCCATTAAATCCCAATGTATCCTCCATGAATTTCTATATCATTTTCCTCCCATAGAGTTCCCTAAGGTGTCATTAAGTCCCTAAGGTTTTATCATCTTGTTTTAGGAACAACTCTTCATGGTATGGGAAATCTCAGCTTCTCTTTTCCATTCAAGATTCATTTTTTTGTGGATTTTATCCAAACTACCTATCCAATTAATTTTTGTCCATATTCTATCATCCCATTACAATAGGAATTTACTTTTATCAATTGGATACCCTTAACCTATATAATTTCACCATTTTCTAAAACCATTTTTATATCCATTTTCTACCAAAATTTGTATTCAAATTTCCCTCCTTTATATAAGAAATTCTATTTTACTTTTTATTTGAATAAAAAAACACTATTCATTTAAATGGGTATTGAAATATATTTTAAAATTACTTATTTATTAAGGTATTTACATATATGAATCCCATAATTACTTTTGTGGGTAAAAAATGATGTAATGATCATGTATTTAAGCTATTTTAAATTCTAAGAGTTTGATAAGAAACCCATTATTTAGTCTCCATGGGTAAGCAATTAAATTATTTAATATGATATATGTGGTTCACATGAAAATTAATACACATGAATGGTGAACCATGATAGTTCTCCAATGCATTGGGTAATGAATTTAATCTCTTGATATAACATGTTTTATGATACCTTGGTGAATAACATTTTTAAATTTAATTTATGAAACCTTGGTGATATGTTTACAAATCTATCCTTTAAATGTTTTATCAAAATTTCTGTGTTAAGATTCATGTTCATATTATAATGTTATGTTCCTTTCTCATGACTTATCATTATGCCTCATTTTATTATTGATATGTCTCAACATTGCATTCTGTAGGTATCTCTCACTTATTCACTTATTGGGCTTCATGCTCATAACTTTCATTTAATGGGTGTCCCCATGATATGCAATGTAATAAAAATAACTGAGATTTAACCCATGTATATGAATTTCATGTGACCATAGAAGAATGTTTTTTTGTTTTAATATATTATTTACCTTTTTATCAAGAAACTAAACTTGAAATGATTCTATTTTTTATACCATGTAATGAAATGTCATGAAAAAAGGTGGGACGCCATATTTTTGGCTCACATGACCATGTAAAGGTAACAAGATCATGAATATTTTGGTGGGTCGCAAAATTTCAAAATGTTGTTCACATTTATGCGGTCCGTGTGATCATTACGAACCATGCAATTTGTAAATTCTTTTATGTGATCGTGAATGAACTAATAATTCATTCAATGCACATGAAGATGCTGGAATATTGCATATTTCTTTTTATAAGATTTTGTTTTATCTACCTATCTTATGAAACTTAATTTTGTTAGTATGGAATCCATCTCTAAATATAGTTCCTCTTATATGGATAATAAATGTGGAATGATTTCTAGAAACTATAATGATGACAATTGATACCATGTGAATTCTAAAAATGAGGTTCTAAAACAGATTCTTCTATTTCAACCCTAGAATTTTCATTCATCACACTAAATATCTCTTTATGGGTTTAGATTGGTGGATGAGGATTTCATCCCTCTATCAGAGCATAATATTTTATCTTGGTGGGTGTTAACTTCTCATGAATATATTCAGATTATAATTGTCAAGGGTGGATGAATGGTCACAGCTCGATCCAATGGGTTGTCTTACATGTTGCAAAAATATCACTTAGATCCCAAAAGCTAGGATTCTCTTACCAACCCATCGATTGGAGTTATTCTATTTAATTGTTATATTCTATGAACTAACTGGGTGAAAGATAGATATCAAAATGGGATCTCAGTTATGGGGGTAACTTTTCTTATGAATGGTCATGGCCATTCTGGATAAATAAAGGCTTATAAGAGTTTTCTATCTGGTTATATACTTTCTATATTTATGACATTGTATGGATTTCCCAATACATTTTCTTTCTCCAGTCAGACCTACTCAGAGAAATTAATTACTGTTGGTGTCCTGGAAACAAATCATATCATCTGTCCCATGGAGAAGTGGGAATCTTCCTTTGGGATATGTACTAGTAGGGTGGCATGCCCATTCATAGATAGATGTACGATGAGTTCCTTCCTTCCACCAATGTCAAGGATGAACATTATGAAACTCCAGTCTAGGAGAGGTACATTATCATCATTGTGAATGATTTTTTTGAAAAGAGCTGACTATGTGCTCCCTTATATCTTCTAGATATTGGAACAATATTTTATTTAATCACAGTGAAGGTAGGATGAATACAATAGGCCCTAATCGGTTCCCTTCGCGACAAGTTTCTAATAGTGTCAGTTTATATTAGGCTATTTTGGAAGGTTGAGATCATACTTCATGGGGTTATTGAGTGATGTCGATAATCACACCAATCCTTAGTATAATGGGATTCATGGCTATGCTCCTAAAAGGGTGGAATTTCCTAGAAGGATATGCGTGTTTAGGAATATGAGTTAATATATTTGGGATGGAAGTAAGACTAGTGGAGGAGAATCACCTCAATATGGTAGTGCCCACCCTTAAATTCCTTTACCAACTCTTGGTCGAAAATCTGTTGGGAAGAACCCCCAAAAGAATCAGTGGGACATTCTAATTTTTATTTGGATGGATAGGGGAGTATTTTCATCATTATGAATACTACAATACCACCAAGATCCCTAACACCTCATCTTATCCAAGGTTAATGATCATATCTAGAATCAGAGCAATGTCACTAGGCCCATACGAGGTTATTGATGTATGGAGTTGGTCCAATAGATCTGATTTCACCCCTTATCCTAACCTGACTGGGAAAATCATTGATAATGGTGGAAGATATCTTGATGAAATGTTGTATAAGATATCCATTTAGGATGAGGTTCTTGTAGCTAATATGAAAAAGATGACCATCTGTGAACCATTTTAATACTATCAGTTTTTTCATTAGTTCAACTATACTAAAATGATATCCCCATTTACTTTGACCATCATACGAGGAGAGTGACACCCCAGGATCATTCTCTAGTTTTTAAGATGTTTTTAAGTAAAGACACAGATATTGAGGTCATTCTTCAATATGTTGATGCTTATGTCTTTCATGCTTAGGATTATGCATAGGAATGTGTTATAGCCTACATCAATGTTGTTCTAAGATAACTAGACTATCATGTGGGAAAACCATTTACCTCTCTGAACCCTATGTCAATGGAAATAATGGATTTGATTCAATTATTTTGGGAGAAATCAAGGAATCATCCCCATCATGGAGATGACTATCCCTATAACAGGATAGAATCTATCGAGGAAATTAGCTCACCATCACATGAAATGGGAAATGAGTTTATTGAGGGAAGAGTATATGGGACATCCACTTTTTCTTCCATGGTATCCATAAAATATCAAACACAGTGCAGGGTAATCTAGTTGTATATTCACACCTTGATTACTAAAACTTTTCTGGAAATGTTTCATGACCTAGAGGAACATCTTTGTCGGATATTTAATGACATGGGTACATAAGTATTTTACCACCAACCACTATAAGAAATCATGAAAAATGTTTAATGACTAAGAAATTTTTTGATAAAAATTAGAGTTTCTTGCATGATATTAAAGACGAGCCTATCCTTTCTGAAAAAATGAATGATTCATTCATGGAATTCGAGTAGAGTCGACTATTTATATTTTATCATCAATATCACAATAGTGAAAATAGTGGATGCAACATAAAATCATTGGTGATTTTTTTATAAAATGATGAAAAATATATCTATGTAGACTTTTTTGTGTTTTTTTAACATAAATCTACACCAAAAAATTTATATACTCAGTTTTTGGCATTAGTTTTTTAAAAAATGGATGCTATAAATTTTAAAAAAGTTAATTTTTGGAATCTATTTTTACAAAAAAACCCCAAAAATTAATTTTTAGCATCCGTTTCTATAAACACTAACACCTAAAACATTATAAAAAACACAGGATTGAAAACCGTAATTTTTTTGATTTATAAAACATTTATCTCAACTAATGATGACCCTAAGGTGACTTATTATTCCTCAATGCCTATTATTGTTTATATTATTCAATTTTTGTCATCATTTCACTATCTGTGGTCTTGAATTTTCATCCTTTATCATCGTTTCATCATCCACAATATTATTTATCTTTAGAAACTGTTTTTCGATAGACCATTATCTGCAGTTTGATTTTATTTATTTTTCTTGTTTATTGTTCATTTCAAATAACCTTTTCATTATATATTATAGTTTTTATTCTTCAAATGGTTTTGAGAGATAAAGTTAAAATTATTGATCCATTCTCCTTCTTGAACTCTTAATTTTTTATGTTTTTTATTTTGAAGCTAATTTATTTATCATTTAGTAATATTTTTGAGTTATTGTTTCAATTATTTTTTGTAGTTGATTATTATTTATAAATGCTGTTAAAGTTTTTTTATTTTGATAAATATTTTATTTGATGAAATTATCAAATGTTCTTGATGATATTTTAAAAAAAACAAGGATATATGGTATCATCATTCATCACTATAGTGTTCATCACATGTAAGGACTCCATATTTTTTACTAGTTAAATTAATACAATATTCAAAACCTATTGACACATGCGACACCAAACACATGTAACAACTATGTAATATGAACTGATACATGAGATATTATTTATAATAAATAAATTATAATATCAATAAACCACATGTATATAATAGAAAATACAAAATTTAATATTTTTAAATTCAATGGATATATAATTCATATTACAATATATTTTTTTTTTCACATAAAATATGTAAAAAATTTCGGTTATTCACCTTAATCAATTAAATTGGACACTTTTAAATGATTAGAATAAAATATTTATATTTCCATATATTAAATAATATATTAAAATTGATTAATTTTCACATTCTTTTGTCATAATATTATAAAAAAATAAATGTTCAAATGATCATATTTCAATAAAAACTGTTTTATAAAATCTTGATTTTATACTAAGAATTTTGACTAGGATCATTACATGTGATGTCCATTGGATCGACATGACAAACTAATGAAAAATAAAAAACTTTAGTAAATTCGTTTTTATTTTATTCCAAATAATTTTTGATGATTCCTATCGGATTACCAATCATTTTTTAAAATGTGTTTATGTTTACAAATTATTTATTTGTATATATATATTTTAAATGTTATATATTGTGTTATATTATCAATTATATTGTGATTTCAGATATTGAATGGATTGTGATGGGATAAATTTATGAATAAAAACTAGTGAATATGAAAAAGGAGTTGATGAATTCTTGGAATTTTATAAATGAAATCTTCAAAAAATTGATTCGATTTTCTATTCATGTATAAAGTGTTTGAATATGAGAAAGTTAAACTATAGATAAATCAAGGTTAATATCATTTGATATGATTTTAGGATTAATTATACACGTTTGATCTTGCATGATCAAAGAATTAAAAATTAAACTTCTAATGTTGATGAAAATATTCATAATGAGGTAAAGGATCCAATTGAAAAATTTAATCCCTGATTTAGGTTTTGAAACCATAAAAAATATAACATCTATTAAATGATTCTTTGGAGATTATGTGAAACTATTATTCCTAGGTTTTAGTAAATATACATTATTATCAGTTTTTTTGAGATTAGTTAAATTGAATGAAAGAAATGGGTGGACTAATAAAAGTTTCTCTAAAATATAGGAGAATTTAAAAGAGATACTTCTAGAAGGAAAAAAGCTTCCAAATTCCAATTATGAGGTGAATAAAATATTATTCTCAATGGGATTGGGGTATTAAAAGATACATTCTTTCCCAATTATTTTGTTTTGTATCAGAAAAAATATAGATGATTATCAAAATGTACTACATCTGGGGCATCACTCTATTTGATGGATGAAAATGTCAACTTAGATTCATTATCAGGTACTAGCATCTAACCTCATAAAAAATAAATTATATATACTTTATAATAAATTCATCCAATAATACCTTCCAATATTTCTAATAATTCAATTTTGATTCATTATTAGGTACCATAATCAAAGATCCTACTAAATAAATTTGGTACTTTCTAATAATTCTTTATTTGAAGAATTTATTTGAAAATTCCATTGAATAAAAAAGGTTATGATGAAATTATATTGAGTGCATATTTGATGGTAACCTTTTTCACTCTATTGATTAAATAATGTAGAATAGATTTGATCAAACATTTCATGATTTTGGATGTGAAGTTAGAAATCTCATAATGGGATTATGTGCTGATGGAATGAATCCATATCAGAGCCTATGTATCCAACATAATTCCTGGATTATTTTTTGGTAGTTTATAAA
Organism: Viscum album; assembly: GCA_963277665.1. NCBI lineage: Eukaryota > Viridiplantae > Streptophyta > Magnoliopsida > Santalales > Viscaceae > Viscum > Viscum album. The sequence goes on along the minus strand of OY728153.1, from coordinate 515,436,438 downwards.
TTTTACTCACATATATGTATAATTTTTTTGTTATGATGATCTTGATGATTTATAGACCAAAACATCTGGGAAATGATATTGATGTCTATTTTTCACCATTGATTGATGATTTGAAAATTCTATGGGAGACATTTGTTAATGTTTTTGATGTATAAAATAAATAGTATTTTATTCTTCATGATTTGATAATGTTCAGTATAAATGTATTTCCTATATAAGGAAAAATATCTAGATACATTGTTAAATAACAAAATTCATGTCCAATTTGTGAATAAGAGACCTTATATTATCAATTTCATAATAGAAGAAAGATAGTGTACATGGGACATCAAAGATTTTTGAGAATCGATTAGCCTTAATATAGATTGAGAAAAGAAATAAATAGTTTAAAGGAATACAATATTACCCCACAAACATTTTCAGTTGAATAATATTATGATAGGGTGACAAATATTGAATCCAAATTTGAAAATAAAATATATTCTGGTCCTCAAAAAAATTTATAGAAGAAACAATCTATCTTTTATGAACTACCTTATTGGAGTTTTTTAGAGATAAAACATAACATTTATGTTATGAATGTTGATAAAAACATATGTGAAAGTTTGATTGGAACTTTTTGAGACATAAAAGGAAATAAAAAGAAGATGAATTTCATACTAGTTTGGACTTGATGTCTATGGGAATATGTTTAAATTTATCTTACACTATGAAATGAAACAAAACATATTAACCCCAGGCTTGCTACACATTAAAAAAGATTAAAATTTTGATTTTTTTGGGTGTATTCATGGTATTAAAGTACCCATTGGTTATTGTTAAAATGTGAATAATTTGGTGTTATTCAAGGATTTTAAATTAATAGGTATGAAATCTCATGATATCATGTAATGATGTAATAACTTATTCCAGCCGAACTACCATGTATTTTTCTAATAAAATTCATAAAGACTATCATTAGGTTATGTAATTTTTTCCAATCACTTTATAGAAAAGTTATTGATCCAAATTTGAGTTATTTGTTGTTGAATGAATCTACTCATTTTTATTTTCAACTAGAAATGTATTTCCCACACATATTTTTTAATATAATGTTTCATCTGGTGGTTCATTTGGTGTGTGAAATAAGAATATGTATGCTTGTTCATTTACTATGTATGTATCCTTTCAAAAGATATATTAAAATTATTAATGGATATGTTAAAAATCCGTGTCAACTAGGGGCCTCTGTTGTTCATAAATTTGTATTGAAAGAGATGATTGAGTTATTTACTGATTATTTGTATGATGTGGAGTATATTGGGCTCCCTATATCTCGATGTATGATAGTTGATAGTGAATGTAGTGGGATTCAAGGATTAAAGGTAAATTTCATTCAACACAATGAAGTGATGCCAGAATATATATAACATCTTGAACAAAATAAATGTAGTTCAATCATATTTATAATCGCATATTGCTAAATTAGAGTTAGGATATCTGAAATGAAATGAAAATTGGTTAATGATTGAGCATAAAAAGACATTTTTTTTTCATTATTTAATGTGAAATTCATCATAGGTATATCTACATTAGAGAAATTAAAATGGTTGGAATGGGGACATCTCTTAATGTGATAACATGGCCTTGTTTTGATATTGATGGGTACAAATTTTATATAAAAAATTGGATAATAAGGGTACCGTTCAAAAATGTGGTGTAATGGTTGTCACTAAAGCACTTCACTTTTTGACGGAAAATGATAAAAAACCAATTTTTTCATCAACACCATGTTTTGGAGTTCTTGAAGTCATATGGGAAATTGATTATTTTAAATTTTGAGTCAGCGTGTTTATTTTTAATTGGGATGCAATTTATAGTTATATGAAACATGATGAATATGGGTTTAAATTTTTTTATTTGAAAAGCTTTTATTGTATTGAGGAACCATTTATCATGACCCCACATGTAAAAAAATATTTTATGTCATTGATCCATCAAATTATTAGTAGCCCATCAGTTTTCAAGGGAAAAGAATCCATTTTTCAGATGAGGATAATGATGATGTTATGGATTTATATGATGGTTCTTCATTTATTACCTGATTTTCTGATAAAAACAACTATTATGCAGACATAGTGCATGCCGTATGAACTGATCAAGCTGAAAGGATATGAGAATACACTAAATTACTCTATTAATTAATCTGGTAATTATTTACATTATATTTTTTTTTGAAATTTACATGTGAAAAACTAAATTATTTAATAACTATTTGGTTATTTAATTATATATATTTGATTATTTATTTTATTTTTTGTGTTAAATGTTTTATATTATATGGTTATGGTTAATTTTTTTTTGAAATAAATCAAATACGTTATTATATTTTGGTAATAGTAGCACATCTGAGAATACATTTTTGAACATTGATATTTAAATTTATAAGTATTTTCATCAATTTAGAATTTCAAAATATATTTAATAGTATACCTTGTATAATTATTTTTTTATGAATCAAAAAACCATTATCTTATTAAATGAACACATCTCTGCCACTTTAAATACTTAAACATTTTGGTTTTCCATTTTTTTAATTTTTTTACTTGTCTAATAATATGTAGCTAGAAAATAATTAAATTACATTTTTTTTATTTCAATGATGTATATATATATAGATATAGAGGAATATGTACCAAGTTATTTTTCCTTTTTCATATTATTAAATATAAAGTAATATAATTATTTATTGATAACAAACTTTGAATTTACAAAAACTAATTGCAAGACAACTGATGAAACTTCAATAGTGGAGTCTTTTTTTACTATTAAGAAATCGAGTTCTCGAGTTGGTAAATATGGAATTACACATTTACCAAAACAATAAATTTCTCATGGAGACGAGTGATTTATCATTTGTTTTGATGTTAATAATATTTTTTTTGAGAAGGTAGTGCCTCAGACAAAATCTAGGACACAATTTATTAAAATAAAAGGAAAAAATAAAACTACATGAGTCTAAAGTAAGGAATATTATTACAATATTTATCAAAAAAAGGGATAAGGTCAGTAGGTAGGTTATCCATCCAAGTTAAGGCCCAATTGATTCCCTTGTTATCAAGACCGTCAGTATCCATGTTCGCTTCACGAAAATCATGAGTGACAATGTGGTTGGTCTCCTAATGCAAAGCAAGGAAGCTCATCCAATGGGTAGTCAAAGGCCAGGTGAGATGAACCACCCTTACCAAATCGCATGGATGACAGTGGTGGAATCAATTTCAATCCAAACATTGCACCATTCCTTTTTCTTGGAAAAATTAACATCGTGAATCACACCCATAATTTCAGCCTCCAAAGATGAGGCAGTGCCACAACTGCCAAAGAAGCATCCATGAAACTGACCAAGATGGTCTCTAAAAATATCTCCAAAACCTGTGGGACCTGGGTTTCCTTTAGAGGAACCATCAATATTCAATTTGATCCATCCTAGATGCGGTGCTTTCCAGAAGACCTCAAATTTATGTCACGGTTGTTTGTAGATCCCATCAATCCGAAGTCGAAGAAGAATCTCAAAGTCTCCAACAAAGTTATCACAGTGAGATTTTTGAGTTATAATAGCATCCTTAAAATTAATGAGGATATGAATCTGACCTACATTAAGATTAAATGATCAATTGTTGTGGATAATAGAATTTCTATCATACCATATCACATGGATGAGTTTAAAAAGAACATGTAGTAAATGGTTTTTGATCTTTTGATAGGTATCAATAGCCACAAAACATTTTAATTGAGTGCTAATAGTGTCATATAGTAACCATCTATAGTAAAAAATATCAGAAATGAAATTCCAAAGGGAAAAAGCTGTAGCATAAGACAGAAATAGATGGTTAGTATCTTCTCTGTGTTGGTGAAAGAAAGGACACATGGAGCAAAGTTGGACCCCAAAATACTGAAGAAAAACCTCCATAGGGACACGATTGTGAGAAATGCGCCAAACCAAAGAAAGTTTAAAGGGATTAATCTAGAGTTTATCGAAATATTTCAACTAGGAAAAAATTGAATCAGAGTTGGAAATATTATGGTTGTAAAAACTCTTGGAATCAAGAACACCATTGTGAGCAGGTTCCCATATAAGGAAATCATAAAATCTAGAAAAGGGGTAAATTTAAATAACATGAATGATGTTATCAAGAACATTAGAAGTACGAGATTGCATAACCTCATTTATATATCAGTTGGTAATGTCCAAAAGAGAATTAGGAGACACCATAGAGATAAGGGGGGAACTAGTCCAATTATCCAGCCAGAAATTCAAAGAAGAATTCGTTCTAACCATCCATCCAGAATTAGCCATAATATTGGTAATGGATTTCCTAACGAAAGGCCAGATCGAAGAATTAATGTAATTCCAATTTCTTTTCTTTATCTTTATAAGGAAACTTTTTTTAAGAAAATCAATGGAGTTAGAGTTGCTATGAATCAACCTCCTGGTGAGTTTGTCTTGAAGGGAATCATTAAAAATTTTAATATTTTTTATACCAACACCTCCTTTCTCTAAGGGTTTGCAACAAGTGGCCTAGGGTATTTTCACAAGCCTCCTTTCATGAGTACTACCTGTTGAAACAAAATTCTTTATGTAAACATTAATTTTCTTCAGAAGACCAGTATGCCATTTATAGACCATCATTGAGTAGACAATTTTGGAGACTATAGTAGATTTCACCAAACAAATTCATCCAACTATGGATAGGGATTTGCCTTTCTTGGAGGATAGTTACATTATGACTTAATCAACAATGTTAAAAAATGAATAGATTTAGGCCTTCCACAAAAGATTGTCACTCCAAGATAGGTGAAGGGGAAATTTATTTCTTTGATGCCTAAATTATTTATAATACAATTCTTTCTTAGAGAAGAGATATTTTTTCCAAAGAAAACATATGATTTGTTCTAACTTATAGATTGTACATAGACTTCTTCATAGTGACACAATACTTTTCTTGAATTTTGAATATTATTTCTATCCCCTTATAAGAATAAGATAATGTCATCGACATAAAGAAGGTTTGTCGGTATATGTAAGTTCCTGGAAGCCTGAATAAGTTTAATCTTATTTTGATCCATGAGATGAGTGAGTAATCTGCTTAGGTAATCCTCTGTAATAACAAAGAGAATGGAATATAAAGGGTCACCCTGTCTTAAGAACTTTGAAGATGAATCCCCAATCAATGGTTTCAAAGGCTTTCCTGATATCATTCGTGATGTCAATATTGCCTCCTCTGACGGATTTTGTTGAGGGTTTTGGTTCATTCAGAGGAAAGAAAAATGCAGTTTTGTATATATCTTCCCTCGATGAAACCAAATTGATTCCAAGAAACTATTTTATTGAACAACGTCGAAAGTATATTGGAAAGAAGTTAGGTAATTACTTTGTAAATAGTTTTAATGAGAGCAATGGGCTAGAAGAGATGAATTTCTGAGGCGTTTTCAACTTTAGGGATTAAGGTAAGAAATTGAGCATTAAGACCCTGATGAAGGAAACCATTAGAAAAAAAGGATCTGACAAGTTCGCAGACATGAGAATGGATGGTTTCCCAATATTGTTGAAAAAATCCATTATTAAAACCATAAGGGCCTGGGGAACTATCTAGGTTAAGGATAAATACTGTGTATTCGATTTCATGATCGAGAGGCACACTAAGAAGAGAAATGTTGTCTTCCTCATTTACCAGAACTGGAATGATCCCAGGAAGAAAATATTTATTGAAATTAGGGCCATTGAAAATATTGTCAAAGTAGGAGACTACATGACTGAAAATTCCCTCCTAAGAGTCAATGAGGGTATCATCGACTCTAAGTAGAGAAAGAGGACTACAAACTTTTCTGATTCTTTGGAGAGAATTATAGAACTTAGTGTTTCTGTCACCATTTATATAGTCATTTTTTTTAAAAGTATGTTTACGTATGATGTCTTAAAGGGAAAGGATAGAATTAATCTTTATGGAAATATTGATTTCAAGCTGGGGGTCCAAAGAGAAATCAGAGGTAGTTTTGGCGGTTTGAATTTGGATAAGATCATGTTCAAAGGTGGATATTTCTTTGTCCATTTGTTTATAATTATAATTACACCAACCTTTGAGAAATTGTTTGAGATGTTTTAATTTAATGATTCAAGCAAAACCATCATTGTGTTGATTCATAGACTCCCAACACTTGTGAATGATATTCACATAATCCAGGTTTGCAGACCCAACATTATTAAATCTAAAAGGGAAAATATGTTTAATTTTTTTTTGAGAGAAGACTAACCAAAATGAGATGGTGGTCTAGATTTAGTTTTGGTAAGGTGATGCTAGAGATTTTGTCTCAAGAATCCAGAGTAGATATGTTCATTAAGGCCCTATCCAACTTACTGGAAACAATCCTATTATAGTGTCTTCTATACCAAGTGAACTTGGAATCGGTGAGATTGATCTCGATGAGGTCATAATCCTCAATTGTGGTTATAAATTCTCTAAAGGAGACGGGGGATTGGGACGGTCCAAGTTTCTCCCTAGAGGAAAGGATAACATTAAAGTCACCGATCACAAACCAATGATCCAAAATGTTTCTAGCTAACATAGAAAGATCATGCCATAGAGATCTTCAGTCTTGATATCTATTATTATCATAAATCATGGTACAAAAGGTATGCATTCCATCTAGGGAAAAGTCACAAGTAAACTTTTGTTCATAAATTTTGATAACATTAATGTTCTATAATGAAACATGATAGAAAATCCAAAGATATTCCGTATCATTACCCTCTATTAAAGAACCTAAATAATTATATCCATAAGTGTAAAGGTGTCTAAAATTCAAAGAAAAATTGACTTTTGGTTCAGCAATAGAAAACATTTTAGGACGATGAGTCAAAAGAAAACTTTTAAGGACATTAAAAGTTGTAGGATTTGAAATTCCTTGCCAATTCGAATATAATATATTCCTTAAAACCGATTTTTAGAGGCAAAACCTCCATTTTTCTTCTTTGAGCCACCCGAGACTTTCTTCCTTTTAGATCTCCTGACATTTTGGTTAGGGGTAGTGGTTTTTTCCCTTTTATATTTACTCATGGGGAAATAAAAGAGATGTTAAGAGTACCTGCATTGACAATGGTCTGGTTTTCATTACCTTCCAGTGATGCCAGAACAGTGTCAGAGCGCATGATCGGAGTCTGCATGTGCATAGCCCCTGATTTTCTATTGGAAGAAGACATAATAGACTAATTTTGAAAGCCATAATTTTCATCTAGAGGGTTCTAAAAAGAAAGTTCTTCAATTTTCATAGCACCTTCAGAAGAATTTTTATCATGTATCAGAGCATTTGCAATAGATATCAAGTCTGCATAGTTCTTTCCAGCATCTATATGTGTAACTTTCAAATAATTAGCTGGGTGAACAGTAACCTTGGAGACATCAAGGGGATACAGTTGCTTCCCAGTGAGAGGAGTGTTGACAGAATCACTAATACATTCACTGGGTGGAACCACTAAACCTGAGATACTAGATTCTATAGTGCTGTGAATGTAATTCATAGCCCCACTGACACTCACATTAGAAGGATCCACCAGTGCTTTTATAGAGGGCCCATGATTTATGGTTTAGTGGATAATAGTATCATCCAAAATAGGATCTGAGGGGTTGTGGTTAACATGTTCATCCAAAGTCGTGTTCTCTAGAGATAGGTGACAAGCATCAAGCACTAGTTTTTTAAGTTCCTCTTGGAGGTTTTGATCCAAATAGGTCCCTTCCTACTCATCTACAATATATGCCCAATTTTTTTGCTGAAACCTCTCCCAAGTGATTCACCTTCTTTACCCATACCTATGATTTTTTCTTTAGAGGTTCAGATTTATCTAGAGCAGTATTTTTTTCCTTCTTACCATTTCTCACCTCTATCCAACAATCATCTTTAGGCTGGTAAACTTGACTTTTCACGACCCTACAATTCATCAAGGAGTGACCCACAATTTTGCAGAGGTTACAGAATGGTGGCTTGCATTCGAATTTGATAGAGATATTTCAAAACAAATTTGACAAAAAAAATATATTTTTTAAAGATAAAAAATGAAAACCCATGCCTCAAGTATGGTTTTTTAGATTCAGAGACATGGAATAACCTTGTTTCTAGCCAACATGATAAATACTTTATTGTATAAAAATTATATTACATTTTAAAATATCTTATATATGTACTAAATTACTTATTAGTTAACTTTTTATATAATAGGTCTCTAGAAAATCCCATAAAGTCACCCAGTTTCAGAATGTATACCCTCATAATTTATAATGTGGATGATATAATTTATTAGAGAAAAATATTATTGAGGAAAAGTTTAAAGCATTAAGAGACCAGTCTTCTAGTGGTTATGATGATGTATAATTTGACAGTTCATCTCACCCACTCAATATGAAAAATGGAAAAGAGAGAGAAGAAGAAAAAATGAAAAGTATCTTACAGATAAATCTAAAGAAGTAGCTAAAAGTAGTATAAGTTAATAATTTTTATTTATTTTTAAATTCTCAATATTTTATAAATTAACCACACTAATATTCAATTTTCATTTTTTATTTTAGGATAAACTTTAGGATAAACAGTCACATAGAAATTTTATCCCTAATGGTTGGATGGACCACCTAGCCATTACTTTAAGAATGTTATAACTACCTGGAAACATAAGAGGATTTGAGGTGGGTGTTATTATTCAAGAAGTTCTTAGTGATTAAAGTAATCAATCAAGAGATAAAGATATCAAATCCTTAAAACCTAAGATGAAGGATATGAAATATTCCATGGGTGATTAAATTCAATAAACTGTGCATGATATGTTCAAACAATTGATGAGACAATCACAATTTGTACAACCTTCCCAACCTATACAACCTATTCATCCTTTTCATCTTGTTGCATAGCCTTTACAGGCCTCCCAGCCGGACCTACCTACCCAGCCTACCAACTCAAATCCTCCACCTACGCACTTTGACAAAACCTTATACTGGGAGTTTTATACTGGAGATCCTCATATACATATTATATCATTCAAAGTCGTCCATTTTTTGGGGATTATTTACATCACCATCATATGTAGTTGGGTCAGTTTAGAGTATTAATACATGATATTATTATTCCTACTACACTACTACGATTTCTATTGAGAAGGTTACCAGAGTAGAGGATTGTATGGGTCATTTTTTTACTTTGTCCATCTGTCCTTATTCATTATCCTTCTATATGAGGTATTAATTTTTTAGATGTCAATTATAACTGATTGAAAATTTATTATAATTTTTTCTGACATTTATCTTATACATGAGTATCTAAAATCAAAATAATTGGCACTATGGAATCAAATGGTTTAGGAAAAAATAAATGTAGATAATTTTGATTTTTTTGATGGGATACAAAATATTATTTCATACATCTTCTTCCTTGGATAATATCTAATTGTTTTGGATTATTAATGATATATTTGGAATATATTATCCATTCACAATAGTCAAAAAATATACCATGGATATAATTGGTTTTAAAGAGCTTAGTGTTCATGTGTTTCTATTGTTTTCCATGTAAGTAAATTGACATGGATGTTTTTATTTATTTAATAAAATACAGTTTAAACTGAAAAACTATATATCTTGTTTTAATTGGGTATAGACACATGCTTCTTATTCAAAATGAGGCCATAGAAGTTTATGGATTTACACCCAGAATTCATTTCAACAACTGTGTGATAAGTGAAGAATGGTGAAAGAGTTACATATATATGTGGGAGATTATTAAATATAGTGATAGGGTGTTGGATTTTTCTAGTTCATGATGGGTAAGAAAAAATGAATAATTATGAACCAATTTTCATTATTATGTCATAAATTTTGAACTTTATTATTATAGGGGGAATTGGATGTTAGGCATATTTTTCTCTAGAGAATGCACATTATATTGGTTTTTCTCTTTAATAGGTGATGTTCATAAAAATTTACCACCTTGTTACATAGGCATGTTTTCATATTTTTAATAAGTTCATTATATTTAATTATTATTGTATATTCATGTATTATTAAATGGTATATATGAAAATTCAGGTCAAGGAAACAATTTAACAAATACCACTTGTCGATAAAGAACCCAAATGAAATCCAATATGTGGAACTAATGGTAATTATTTTTTTATTAGCAATTATTCTTATTTTTGATATATATATATATATATATTTGTTTTTATTATCAATTTAATGTTTTATAACCATAGTGTCATCATCAATAAGGATATGTTTAATGTGGTTATTATATTCTATGATTCATGTATGAGGTAATGATAACTAGGGTGAATTTTGAATTTGATAAGGTTAGTTATATTAATTATTTTATATTTTCTATCATAATATTATATATTTAATCACATATAATTCAATGTAATGGTATAAATTTAATGATTCTGAGTCTTATATGAAATATTAACTTACCCATCTTCGATCATTGTTTGTGATCTATTTGTTATGTATGATTATGATTTAAGGTATGTATATTCTTATGTTTATGATTGGTATTACATTTTTCTAATAACTACGGTTCAAAAACTAATAATTTTTTATAATAGTTTCTTGAACATAGTGATATGAAAAAAATGGTTCAATATCAGCTAAAAATAATCATGTTATAAATTTTAGGTATGTATTTTTTTTATTTTTTATTTTTAATACAAATACATTGATTTTTTTATTAACTTGTTAAAAGTATATTTGATTTTATATATTTTTAATCAATGATACATACTATTTGATGTCTAAATACTATTTTTTTCTATTTACAGGATTGTTATTTATTTTAGTGATTAATATTAAATTTTTTCTATTTTTTAACTTTAGGTGTCGGTTTTCATGAAAACCATCACAAAAACCTTAAACAATTGCTGGGTTTTCGTCATCATTTTCCTTAACAAGATGATGCTGAAAATGAAGGTGATTCTTATTTTTTGAATATTTCTTTTCATAAAATTTACATCAAAAACCTTCTTTCAACATCACCTTTATAAACATCAGTTAAAGACATTAATTCATGTTTTTTCACTAGTTCCAAGTGGATTCCTAGACCATATCGATAATGAATAATGAGGATATCATAGATCTCTTGATGTATGAACACTCAGTATCATCATCCTCAATGTAAAATGCTAAAAATAGATTTGAGGAGATAACTACTTTAGTTGAGACCCTCTGTCTTGGGGAAGAAGTAGAATATGTAGATTGAGTAGCACTTTAGCATTCAATTGGCGTTTCTCTCTACACTTCTTCCCACCTATCCAGCTCCACTGATCGAATCTTATTACAGTTAGATATTTGAAATTATTTTTTTGATGTGATACATAGATAGACTCTAAAATGTGTTGAATCCTCCTATTTAATTATATCAATGAATGTATTTTCTAAAAATTTATTGTTGTTGTCCAGTTTTTCATCTATTTATGATGTGAATTATGTTTCTCTAATCCGATGATATATGAATCACCAACGATACCCCTACATTTCCAAAATATCAGGTAAACCTAAATTTCACGATATGAATATTTAAGTCATAACATATTCTTCTAAAATAGTGGTCATGAATTCTGACCAATCATGAGGTTCCTCGTGGATGTATCTCATCTAGTTATCTTGATATTACCTATTTAGCAGAAGGAAAATTGGGTAGAATATTTGTCCTCGAGGGAGATTGCACTGCCTTTTTCCAAAGATAATCATCTTGGAGGGCGTATTTATATTTTTTCCAAGACCATATGGTTTTATTTAAAATATTTTCCACTATTCAATAATAAATAACTATTGTGATATAGATTTGGGACTTCTGGCTCAGATATCTATAACTGTAGTTCAGGGTCTTTCATCATGGAACTTCTATCTCTATAGTTTAGGTTATTTTTCATTGTACCTTATATCACTGTATTTTATGGTATTTTAGCTCAAGCCTATTGTCATTTTAGTTTAGGGAATTTTATCTAGGACCTTCTCTCTCTATAATTTATTGTATTTTATCTTAGAGATTTTATTTCCCTAGTTTGAGGTCTTTAAGCTCAGAGCTTAGGATGTCATCTAGTTTGTAGTCTAACTACCATGACTTGATTGATAATCATGGAATATGGTTAAGAAATTCCAAGAATGTCTGAAAGACCATAGGGTGTTGAGTTCTGTCATGGTTCTACTAAGGCTCAAGAGAATTAGATATCCATTGTTAAAGCAAGGAGATGCCTCTAGTTGGTAGGTCAAATACCTTATGTGTTGATATAATTTTCAAACAGTGGTACCTTCACTCTTTTCCAAGGGTCTTAGAAAATTCATGGGAGTAATATTTTTTGAGGGAGAAATACTAGAGAATATAGGACCACTAGGATAGTTTTAATGTGGATGATTTATTTCATAACCCAACCATTTGATTTCGTGAATATGGGATGCTGATGACGTTTTGAGAATGAACCATAAAAACCTACAGTTCTAGGTTCTTCCTTGACGTTACCATAGCTCACAATGATTGGTGTTCCTTTTTTTCAAGGAGGAGATGTTGCTAGTTAGTAGGTCAAACCCCTTATGTGTTAGTGTCATGATCAAATATAGGTTTCCACACCTTTTTACAAAGGCCATGAATGTTTTTTATGACTCAAGTGTCCTAAAGTTGATGTTGGGATTAATGTGTAAGCTATCCAGGATCGGTTCTGCCACATAAGGCCATTTAACTCGTAAATAGTGAAGCTTGATCCCTATACCATGTTGTTTCAAACCACAACATGTTGGACATAAATGGTTCAGGGGTAGAGTGTCACATTCTTTATTTGAGAAAACGTAAAAAAATGATGGAATAACGTTGAGAATGTCAAATTTTCTTGGATATTAGGGAATAAGGATTGTAAATCATATAACCAAGTGCTCAGTTCAGAATGCTGATATGGGAGAATCATATCGAGAAGGGACCAGAACACACCAAGGTGATTTGCTCTACATCAATGACATTATGGTTCACAAGGATCATAAATCTATTTTTTTTAGAGTGACACATTTTTTGAAGTCCATATGTACTTATGAAAGAGCTATAAAAAGACATGCATAGTCAAAAAAATGGCCCATTTAAGCCATGTATCATTTTCCAAGGGCCATGGGAAGTTTACGGTGATATGAGGTTCTTAAATCATGAAGTTAGATTTGTGGAAATTTTAATATTCAAGATGGGTTTGAGCACCCTAAAAGTTGTGTCACTTTCTAAAGAACATATTTTTGGGGTGATGAGATGTTAAAAATCATTAATCTATCATTTTCCTGAAATAGGGGGTCTAGTGAGCACAACTTGGATTTTACTTGTCCTATACGAATGACCCTACGATATTTATGAATGATTTAATTTTGCCCTAATTTTTTCCTAAAGACTATAGTCTAAGAGTATAGAGAGAGAGTAGTTTAAATTTTCTTGGGCCACCCTTAGAATGTATTCAACATAAAAAGTTGTGTGTCTCATTAAATATGAATTTATGGTCTTGTGTTTTTGACCACCATAGGATATAATTTTTTGGATGTACCAATTTGACCAATGTGCAGGCAGTTTAAGGTCATCATAAACATGGTCCTAATATGGGGGATGTTACACAAGACCCAAATTAGTAATCCTATGGTCAATAGCACTGCAAAATCTTTCTCAGCGAGATATGGAAATGTTGTAAATCAAAGGTCGAGGTTCTTAGGTCCTTAGTAATGATATGGTAAAATAAAACCAGGGATTTCCCAGAACACCCTTAGGTTCTAAGTTCTGCAATAGTGATGCAAGGCTCATGAGGATTATAAATCCCTCCTTATAGAGAAAAGGTTTCTCAAGTGGGTAGGTCTGAGCACTTATGCATCGATATCATAGTCAAATAAATAAATCCATTTTCCATTCTAAGGACCATGAATGGATTTCCTAAAATTGAGTTCTACGACACGTGAAGTGTGATTTATGAAATGAGGAGCTTAAAATATAGTGGAAGAACCCTTTACATTGGTTTATTAAGGTAAATATCTTGTGGTCCTTTGATAACGAATGACAACAAATGAAGGTATTCATTGTTTAATGTTGTGTAGTAGGGACGTAGTTTCATCCATGCAGATTTAAATAATGCATTAAAGACATTTCCCTTTTAGTATAACATCGTGTTATAAGGAAATGGAAACCAATGAGAAATAATTTGTAGAATATATTAAATGTAGAAGACGGTCTCATATAGATATGACTCTTACATAAGAAAATGGTATTGTATGAATCATCCCCAATGCAGCTGGCATGAATTGTTTACCGGTTGTTGTAACTGGGCCTAGTATTTGAGATTCATGTGTCACTATGTATCCTGTGATGATAAGAATCAATCCAGATGTAGTTCTTGAATGAAAAACCCTTTATGCAGTTTTGACCCATATGAAGAGGTGGGTATTTTTTATGTTGACTGTTATAGTTGGGACCATGATTGGAGCTCCAGGCATCACTATGTATCATGTGATGATTGGAATAAATACACACATAATTATCGAGTAATTGTGGCATTTAATGTCATGAAGAAAGGAAAAAACCTTCAAGATGTGAAAATTGTTATTGCAGATCAACCCAAGGATATAAATCTAGGGCTCACTACATATCCTATTGTAGTAGGAATCAATACACAACTATTTCTTGAGAAATGATGTTTCTTCACAAGTCTAACCTATATGAAGCGAGGGGGAATTTTATGTTTATTTGGGGTGATTAGACCGATGATGGAGATTGGGGCATCACTAGTTATCTTGTGATATTAGGAATCAAGTCACACATAATTATTTAATAGATTTGTGGTTGGATACCAACCAAAAATAGTGTTCCTCTTAGGAAAGGTCCACATAAATGTGAAAGTTTATGTCATGAAAGTGACATCAACCATTTAGTTTAATGTCACACATTAAGTACTCATGGTATCAATTTTAATGTCTTTTATTCAGGACCCTGATAAACCTTTCATGAACTTTTTTCCTTATTCATGTTGGTAATTACTTACCAAAAGTCCAAAACTCACATGATATATGCTCAGTGATATAGATAAGGATTGAAAATGGTTCCTCTCATAATATAGAGGTGATTAAGGATAGGGTAGGGAAATTATGTAATATGTGGTGGTAGGACCAAGATATAGGATTGGGGAATCCCTACATATCACATTGAAATGAGAATAAATTGGTAAGTTGTTTTGGAAACCCATTCATTTTAATGTCATGTGATTAGTACATTACACACCTAGTTTAGTGTATTATACTATGGACATGGGTGACACAACATGAAAGATGATCTATTATGTGGATAAACTTTGTAGTGAAGGTTTTGGTGTCATTACATATAATTTTATGGAAGGAATGAATCCATAAGTAGTTTTTGGTTACCATGCAGTTTAGTGGCATGTGGAGAGGACATCAACATTGCATTTTAATATATTTCAGTGAGGATGAGTGGAACCAGACATGAAAGGGAATTAAAATTGTGGATGAGACCAAATAAAAAGGATTGAGAATAACTATTTATCTCATTATGGAAGGAATCATGCCACCCAATTTTTTAGAAGGAGAAATTCCTTATGTGGAGATCACTATCACATGGGGACGTAGGCATTTCATCCCTATTAGCATAGCTCTTTCTCACTTGTAGTGAGTCATTAATGAGATGGTTCTCCCCATGTAGTTTAACATTAATCATTGAGGAAATATTCCATACATTTTAACATCATACATTAATGACCTCTTCCATACGGTTTAATGTTATGTTCTTAGGATGTGAGATGTTGTTCAGTTAAAAGTCTTAATGCTAGGACTTAGTTTTACATATTTGAATGAAGGTAAACCATCAAAAGATATATTCAGTTTTAACATAATTTATTGAGGATGTTCTCCATATAGTTTATCATCATGGGGTTAGTACATGCATTTGTAGTTTAACATCATACAACTAGGACTCCGTTGTGCATTTCAATGGCATAAAATGAGGACAACTCTATATAGTTTAACATCATGTGGTCAGGATGTGAGTCACTGTTTTGTATAAAGTCTTTCTTCAAATTATTATTTTTGTAATTTAACATCATATAATAAGTAAAACTCCATATAGTTTAATTTCATGTGGTTAGGACATAAGATATTGTGAAGTTTAAATTATTATTACAAGGACTTGATGCTTTATGAAAGCTATGAAAAGTATTTATGATGAAAACTAAAATTGGTGGGGGGGGGGGTGTAACACATTCCCCTTACATTTTTTTCTAATGAGTAGGATCCATTTTAATAGATATTATATATGATATAAGGACCTTCCCATTTTAGTTATTAATTTGGAAGGTTCTTCCCTAATATCATTGGAGTTCTAAGATCCAACACAAATTATCCTCAGAGTAAAGAATGAATAAAGAACCTTTCATTGAAGGCCCATGCAATCTGATTCTTTTGGACATCAAGGTTTTTAAATTTACACAACCTATTCTCATCGATCCATTCATTCTCATCCAGATGATTTTGTGATTTCTATTCATTCATTAGTTATTTGAAAATTTCTATTCATGATATGGAAATTGTAAATCTATGGGAAATAATTCCTTGTTCCCATACACCAATGAGTATAGAGTTTGTTTTGATGAAAAAGTTTTGGTAGTAAGGTAGGAGTATAATGCATGGATGTGTTTATCCATCCATGAATTCATGTCCTTATTCCATATATTATAGATTTTCTTACAAGGTATTGTTAATGACCCCTATTTTTCCATTTATTGCAGCATGATATTGGTATGATTGATGGGTCTTGATTTTGTACTCTTGGTATATTATTTTTCAATTTCATCTAATATAAGTAGAATATGTTGTCTATAAAACTTTTTTAAGGGACACCAATCCTGGTGATGAAATAAGAATTTAGGAAGTTGATGATATAATTCATCCCAACTTCCTTGAGGGTAATTTATTAAACCCATTTGAGGAATAATTTAGTAGTAGTATGGATGTACATGAATTGCATAACTATGGGTGGTGAATATGGTCCCACAACATCCATTATCGAAATAGAAAAAGTATAGAAATATTTACCTATATATAGAAATTCTAGGGGCTAATGTATAATGTTTGAATTGATATGGAATGAATGAAAATTCCTTGTGAATTCAAAAGTATTCTATATCATGATTTTCTAGTAATAATCTAGCCTTCAAACTTGGTGGGCGATCTATGTCCTAGATATATGAGAACTACAGGAGAAAGCATGGAATGATACCAGGATAGTGGTACTGTCTCTTTCTACTAAGAATATAATGAAGAACCCATCAAATACCCACTTGTTAATAGATATTTTCCCATTTGGGTCATCTAACTGGGTAAATTTCATTTTTCTTCACCAAATCTATTCAGTTTAGTCCTGATCTATTATGAGAGTCCTATTTTTGAGATAAACAATTTTGGGCTCCATCCATCTGTGGGAGGATTTTTATTTATTATGTTATGGGTTATTGTTGAGTTGATTTATTTCATCAATATCACAGATAAGGATCAATGATAACATTCTTCAATGGGTGATACCAATGATTTTATCCTCCTAATCAGGGTCATCTGGGACTGTGGCTGCATTAGCCAATGCATTGATGTGAGATTTCTCTGATCTAGAAACATGAAGCAATGTGGGATCAAAAGGTAATTTTTCCATTATTCCCCTAAGGTAGCCAATTATAGGGCCAATTATTTATTTTTTATGGAATATTCTATATTGATTTTATTTATCCCATGTTTTGAATAACCTCCCATATTTAGGTTGGAAATCTATTGCTCTAGGTATAATTCTAAGACATAGATGGGGGCTTGTAATTATACCTCATTATTTATGAAGCCTAAGGATAGTGAGAAAAAATAGGGAAACATTTCACTATCTAGAGAAACAAATACAATCACTATGAAATCCTAATTAAGCTATAAATGTTCCATCCCTTTGCTGATAAGACTTGGGGAGAAGCCATCAAAATTCATCTCTATTGACTGGGGAGTTTCATGGGCATAGAAAACCTCCTCATCAGAGAGTTTGGTATCTAATGTTTAATATTCTAGTATGGGATGTTTCATGAAGAAATCACCTTGGTAATTCTCTTTAACCTCCATCCGTGACACGATCTGGATGTAATATTTTTTCAGAATGATCGACCATCTAGATAGATGCTCAGTTAATATAGGGTAGCTAAGTATATACATGAGAGTATCAATATGAGAGACTATATGGAATATGTGGGGCTTTAAGTAATTCCTCAACTTCTTCACTAAAAATATGTGTACAATAAAGTTCTTCTTGACATCTGATTAGTAGTTAATAATACCTATAATTGTTCATCTAAGGAAATAGATATTGTTGTCACTCATCATAGTGTTATTTTGTGCAACTAGGGATACACATGATCATTCCATGGAGGCCACATATAGGATATGTGTATTTCCCTAAAAAGGTAGAATCAGAAACACTGGGTATAGTAAATACTGCTTAATTAATTCAAGGGCTTCTTGGAAGTCCTAATACCATTGATATGAGATCCCCTTCTTCATTAGACTAGTTAAAGGGATATATTTTCTATCCATGTTGGATATGAAACATAAAATTTAGGATAGTTTCCCTATGAGTCCCTTCTGTTATTTGAGATTTATGGGGGTGAAATTACTAAAATACACTAGTTTACTCCAGGTCAACCTTGATGCTATGATGGCATACTATAATGAAAAGTAACATCCCTGTTGTTTCTATAAAATTTCATTTCAGTGGATTTATCTTCAGACTGTGATGTTGAAGCTTGTCGATGAATGTTTGAGGATCTGTGGAGTGACCACATCAATGTTGTGATTTTACAACCAAGTATTCAACATATAAATCATCCACGCTTCCTTGGAATGTCATGATGACATGACGAATGATGCATTTATTTGTGGTGCCCATGTTATGTAAGCCAAAGGGAATGTACTGATAGGAAAATATCACTTGGGGTGCTCAAAATGTAGTTTCTTCTTCATTTTTTGGGGCCAACATTATCTTATAATACTTTAAATACAAATCCATGATAGAAAGATCTTTTAAACCCATGGTTTCATTGATAAATAGTTCTATGATTGGTAATGGGAATTACTCCTTTGGGATTTGTTGATTGAGGTCTCTTAAAACAATGCATACCCTAATCTACCAATTCTTTTCTTAATGAGTATGATATTGGAAATCCTTATTTGGAATCACACTTATTTGAAAAGTTTGGATTTGAATATTTTTTCAACATCCACATCTACATTTTTATCTTGATAGGGGTGCATCCTTCAAGCTTCCTAATTGAATTCTCGGTTGTTATTAGGTAATCCAAGAGGTATTATATCTACATTTGGATTTTTATGGTATTTCTATATAGTTCCAAGAAAACACATATTACTGTTTCTTTATAAATTCAATATACATCTCTTTATCTTCGAGAGGTATGGTGGCACTAATTAGCATAGGATTTTACTCTTCTTATATTCCCATAATTACCTTTATAATTCCATCAATGGTGGGGGAGATTCCTTCCTCAAATGTAGGGTGAGTTCCTAAGGTTATCCTCTTCTTTTTAAACATCTGAGTCTATGGAGTAATTTTTAGATGTGGTTGGAAATATTGGGGTATCTAGGTCACTATTGGGGAGAGTGAGGCCATGAGAAGAGACCTTGTTATCCCATACTACTAGATTCATTGAATAGATATTCTAGAGAAGATTGTATTTTATAATGTCACTAGGACAGAAGGGGCTTGAAAATATGGGACCATGTATTTTACCTCTCCTAGATTTTTTCTTAGCACATATTCACTTCCAAAAATACTTTATGTATTTTCATGGTTAATCCCCAAGAAATTCAAGGATGAAACGTACATATCATCATCCACCATTAGCTATTTTCATTCCCGCATGTAAAAACCATCATCATTGTTTGTGGCCTCACAAATCTCAAATGGTGTGTTATGGCCATGAAGTATACTGACCTTTCTATTGATGGGTTATTTCATACATTGATAAAATGTTAAAGGTACCACTATTTGAATAAGGAGATATGGACTTTCAAGAAGGATATTGTATGCAGTGTCTTTCTGAACAACCATAAACCCAGTGTTAGATGTTAGATCCCCGAACCATGCATTTCATTTTATCATCCCAAGAGGTCATTTCAAATTCTTATTATACCATTGAATGGTTAACTTTTTGGGAGACAAATCCCATTCACTATATCTCAATCATAGAAGGGTTTAAAATGTGATATGATTGATCTTGACACCATTTTCAGCCAGAGACCTCTGGATGTCAACATTATCAAGTCGTCCCAAAACATATAGTGGTATGATGTGTCTCTAGATGACCTCCTCCTAATCATTTTCAATTAACATGATCATGATATGTAATTATTCTATCATTGTATCCACTAGATAGAACTCATCTACATAAATTCTATATCAAATTCTTGTGGGATATGGAAGACTTCAACAAGTGGTTCTATGAGTTCTTTTGAAATATAGAGTTCATCCAAGATTGAGATATTCGATGGGGAAAACTAAATCATTTTTCATAATTTCATAATTTTTTGCATAAGAGATGAGGCATTTTTGGTGTATGTTCTTATTTATTGTGCACAGGTTGAGGGAGAATTTATATCCAATGGTGTATGTCATGTAGACCTTCCATATTTCCTGGGATGATCAGGTAATCACACCCCTACAAGGTGTTCAAGCAAGAACACTAGGGGTGGTTGACTTCTTGAGGGTTCTGAGACACCTTCATATCTTTTTTTGGCTTTTTGTATTTCATTACCATGGGTGTCAGAAATATATATGTCCAATGTGGGAATGTGACTGAAATATTATGTCCGATAATGCCAGTAATGTCTCTTGTATCCTCGGTTCTTATGCAGGGGGCCTCCATTTCACCGATTTTTTGTGGGGAACTCGCACATGGAGGAATATTCATCATCAAATAAGGGGTATTCCAAGTGTATGATGTTTAATTAACCAAATATGATCTCTTCATCTATTGAGGATTCCATTTTTTGGGGAGGTTCCTATGTGTCATATATTGTATAGAATAAATCTATAAGAGTCATATATTATGTTGGAAAGGAATATGACTATTACTCTTATGTCACTTAATGTATTTGATGGCCACGTACACCTTTAAAAGAAATATTTGATGTCACCTTCATGGGTGGAGGAGCTATTGTGGGTCTACACCTCTATGCTTTCAGGGTCACATGAGCTTAGTCAACTATTTTTTGAGTCATCCTGTTGTTGAACTTATATCCAAACCATGATGGAACTTTCTTCCAATCAACCTATTCTTCTATATAGTCAAGGGTTTTTTCAGACACCTTCTCTGAGAATTTATCTAACATCACCTATTTGGAATTGACCATGCCTTGATGGACATATTTGAAGTCGAAGCAGTCCTCGATGTTATGACCAATCCTTATATGGAATGTGATGTTGTTGCGATGGTCGGTGAGGTTGAACTCATTGGTATTCACAAGATTTTGTAGCTTGAGAAGGATATTCTGCCTGGGTGTATGGATATAATCATATATTTGTTCATTTTGGAAGGAATATTATTTATTCTTATATTCCTTAAATTCTTAGAGACCCTAATTTCTTGTTTCTTTTAGACTATGGTGATTTTGTGGTTGGTTCAACTTGAAAGGGGGTGTTGGGTGGTTTGGGACCTTCTGAGGTTCTTGAAGGGGAAATACTTCTAGTTTGAGTGTATTAATGCTATATTTTTCTTTACTGATCCTTTTAACCTTTTTTGAAGGCATGAAAAAAGATTTAGCTCAGGTTTTATGAATGAAATCATCAAAATGCTTGGTAGTTTCATTAATCTCATGGAACCTAACTAGACATTTCATTAGGATTAGAGGTGTCTGCAACCCATCTCAGATATTTTGTTTACATAGCTCTAGTAATTGTTTCTACAAGAGTGTGGTGTTGAGAGAATAGTTTAAACCATTACATCTAGAAATGAAGTCATAGAACCTATCAGAGTTTGTACAAAAAATTGCAGCTGTTTTGCTTCATATAGATCTAGAGGGACCATCATTGGACCACATCAAGATACTAAGTGGGAGATATTATTTTGAGGGTTTCCTATGCTATCAAAGGTAGAAAATCTAGGTTTTATGAAATTGGGTGGAGTCAAAGTTTAATCCACCCATTAAGGATACGACTTCTTCTCAGGCTACATAGGTGTGTGTTGTCCCTCCATGGATTCCATTAGAGTAGTTAGGGACTCAATGGCATTGAGAAGTTGTAGTAGTAATACTGTTTGGGCCTCCTCCTATCAAAATGGATAAGAATAGGCTTGTTGAGGTGGTCTCATTAAGGACTCTGAATGATTATAGACCCATGGGTAGACTAAGTGATTACCCTAGCGTGGGAGAGTATCTTGCTATAATTTAGGGAAGTTACAATAATTTTAGACTTCATAGTTAATATAGACTTATTTACTATATCTAGAGCCAGTATAATGCATATATGCTTCTCTTGCTGACAAATCTAGTCTTATAGGAAGTGGAATATTTTTCTTGACTTCATGAAGATTCCCAATGGGAATAATACCCCAAAGTATCTCCTTATTGTGTTGTCCAAGAATTTGTAACTCATTATAATATTTTAAAAAATCTTCATCTGTGGATAGAACCTTGACTCTTCTAGGTTGTGATTTGGTTATAGCTGCACCTTTCCCATTATCTTTTCTAGTGTTTTGTTAGAGACGTGGAAGCTCAATATTTGGTGGGGCCAAATTTTAGATCCTTCGTTGGTTTTAGGCACATGTAGCCTAAATTGGTGCATCTAAATCACCATCCTATCATGGTATGTTTTCAATATTGTGGCACTATGAATCTATGTCTAGACTAACCATATCTGTTATGTCAACAATGATTAAGTTAACATAGGTATATTGGGAAATAGTGGTTGTCTCGTTACTTTCAATGCAATAGGATGATTATGCACTATATTTATTTGGGCCATTCCTCGAACCCTTGGCCATATTATCCATTTTTGACTTACGATCTCAATGGTACTAGATTGATTTTACCTTATACTCCTCCCATATTGCCTTGTGAGTGATAACCATGAGGGATCTCCCTCTCGTGATTATTTAATGATCCCCAAATAGAAGGGATTTTTCATGGGGAGGGAGGAACATATGGGATGAATATTGTCAATATTTACCTCCCAACCTAGAAAATAATGACTCTCTTTGTGGTGAGGATAATGAAAATTCCCCCAGACCTAGGGGTTCAGGGTTTTCCATGGCCCTAATTGGTATTGATTGATCTTGTTGTTGAAGATTTTTTTATCCAGTCATGGATTTGACGATTCCTCTGATGGTCATGGGATATAAATGCCCCAAACTAGAGGGATGAGATTGATATGGGTTTGTCATAGATTTACCTAGTATCCTCTAATAGGATGATTAACTACATGATGGTGATTGATATATAAATTCCCCTTGCCTAATGGGTTGGTTTTTTTCTCTTCTACTAATATATCATAAAACCTCTCAGGAATTAATGATCTAAGAGGTGGAGGCAGTGGTACATATTCCCCTATCCCACTGAGACGGGTCTGATTTTGGATGAATTTTGTTCCAGCTACTACTGAGTCCTATTTAAATTGGACTAGTTGTGCTTTTGTAGGAGTTGGGTGAAATGGAAACCTATGATGGGATTCAGTTTCTTTGGGATGTCATCGAGTTTATTTTAACATTGTTTTCTATGTCTGAATATCATTCATGTTTTTTTTGTGGGGAAATTTTAAATGTGTTTTAGGTATAATATTCCTCCATTCATGTTATCTTGGAACCATTGAAGCATTGTTATTTTATTCTAGTGACCAACGAGCCAAAGCTTTACCCGGTTCTCTGATTTTACCTAAGGCTATAAAATTATTAGATGCCATATATGAGGGTTTCTGTTGTTCCATTTGTGTGGTGATGTTTAATTATCTAAAATATCCTTAGCCTAGAATAGGGATGCATGAAATGGCTTCATTAATCAGCATCAGAAGTGTTATGTTGGAATAGATGAAACTATCTGGCAAATTTGCATTGGGCTACTCCAGTTTTGGTTCTTCGGCCATGTGGATAAAAGCCAAGTCTACCTGATAATAGATTACCATGATGGTTTGAAGGTGGCCCTCAAAGCCTATATAGTGGAGGTTCTTATTCTTTAATTGATGATTATTAGACCACATATTTTTCCATAGATAAGGCATGCACTCCTTTTTTATATTATCTAGGGTCTCATTGTTATAAGTATAAAGAGGCTAGAACATGGTTGGGAGGATGTTTATAGAATACTATAATAATATATCAATCTTGGATTCCGCTATATCTGACATACATGCCTCTATTCGATTATAAAACATAAGATTATTCATGGGGTATCTTACTAAATAAAGTAGAGTGCTGTTGGATATTTATGGGGAACAATATATGGTTGACCATGATGTTTTGAGTAACTATCTATAAAAAGACGCATTTGTTTTGAACACCTAATTATATATAGGTGTCTAGGAAAGGGAATTATTTTCTTTTCCATGGGAGATATCACCATGGAGTGGTTGGACCAAATTGATGTCCACATTAGAGTCTATACAATCAATCTCCACACTACCATGAGGAGGAATATCATATTATTGATCAACTTATACTTTTGTTGAGGAGTTGAAAGACCCTTTGGGTGTTGAGAATGAGTCTCAAACAACTAAAAGGAAAATGGAATTGAACATATTAGGGATATGATACTCATTCTATGTAATGGGTGGAATATGTTGACTTCCCATATGAAATTGTGCAGGGATATGAGCCTGCTATATCATAGTTTCCAGTCAATTTTTATAACCATATGGTGCCGTGAGAGTATGAGCCCACTGTTGAGAATCTATTGGAATATGAAAATGAGATTCATTATTATTGAAAAAGAATATGATCTTTTCATTGGTAATGTTCCATTTTTACTTGGTAGGCCTCATACAGAATGAAATAATTATCTTGATCCCTAGAATTTTTAATATGTTGTGGTTATTTTATGGCAGGGATAGGATCCCAACCCGAGGCATGCGTCTCTCTCACTTGGTGAGCCCTAGGAGGAATGTGGATACGAGATTGACCAGAATATGAATTCACATTATAATATGCCAAGGGACATTCATAAAGGGAGATGGGATATGAGCCTCCTCATGTATTTCATTGGAAGGATGCTCATGTCGTCAATTGTCTATGGAAGTAAGAATCCGCGCCCAGCTTCTACGATCTTTAGGAATATTCCAGGTAGATTCACTGATAGGAATACGTGAATGTATCGAGGCATGTTGCGTTATCACATGGTAAGAACCAACTAAAACATGGTTATTATTCCTATCAAGGACCTTTGTAGTATGATATTGGTATTCTTCAAATAGAATATGAGCCTATCTAGAGGCATGTGCTAGACTCACTTGGTGTGCCCTGACTAGAACGTGGATATGAGCCTGGTATTGGGCCTCCAGAATATTATTCCAGAATTTATTTATTGGAATATGCCCATGTACCAAGGAATGTTATGATCTTGCTGGGTGATCCCTTGTTGGAATGTGAATATAAAAAAGGTCTGACACCTCATCCTTTACCATAACACGCTGATAACACTTCTGGATGAATGCAAGAATGTTTGTTTTCTTTAGGGAAACCACTTGTTCTCAATGATCAGAGTGTTGAGCGTCCTTATCCATAGGGATATGAAAATAGTACTTTCCCAATATCTGTACCAGCATTCATATTTTCTAGTGGAGTTCTTTAGGTATTCCTAAGTTGTAATGGAATTTTATCATAGTGTTCGCATGAATATAAGCCTCCACATTTTTCATATCCACAATATACTGGTAGATATCTTTGATTGAAGTAGGAATATTGTAAAGAACCAATGTTTTATCAATGGAAATTACCTTCTTATAATTATTTATTAATGTATAATAACATAATATTACATATAGAAAACAATAAAAAAATTTATAAATGAAAAATGAGTGAAATAAAATTCATTTCTAGATGTTAAGAAACATACACCAAAGGAATATTAACTTGAATTTTGGAATAGTAATGTGACCCTTATGAAAAGTAAATCGACCAATTAAATATTAACTTCACAAATTTAATTATAAAATAATTTTATCCATCTTATAAGTGAAAATATGGTATTATTATATCAAAGTATAATTAATTAAATATTTTAAAAATTACTAATTAAGTGTTTATATTTTTGTAAGCAATAAATATTTAATTACCATTTTATGATTAATTTTATATTTTAAAGAAAATTATTTTCATAAAATATATTCATAAATTAATATTTTTTATTCTAGGATTATAAGGTAATTTTATGAGACCTTAATTGTTTTTTCAAAGTGTTTGAAAAGTAGTTTTAATTTTAAAATTTTCATTTTTTGAGAAAATTATGTTTTTAAATAAAAATTAAATTTCTCATAATTAATAAATTGTTTTCATAAAATGGAGTTCCTTTTTAAATTTTACATATTAAAAAATGGTTAGGTTAGAGTTTTTGGATTTTTCTAAAAGACTTGAATTTTTGTTGAATAGTGAAATACGGTAATTTACTGTATTTAAATTAAAATCCAAATACATGATTTAAAAACATCATGAATGATGTAAGAACGCTTGGTTCAAACTCAAATTATATAAATACTATTTTTAGTATGAATAATAATCACTATTTCTTATTTTGAGAGAAATAAAAATATAATGAATTAAATAATGAGAAGCACCCCTCTTCTCCACTATAAATACCACCCTCACCACCTCTTATCCTCACACCTATACAGCCTAGATAATTGTCCAATTTATACTCAAATATCTTCTTAAGGCCCTTACCTATGTCAAATATCTATTAGAATCACCAAAAAGACCAAAACTTCTTCCCTAATGAGGATCTCAAGGAGGATAAATTCAAGAGGTAAATTCCTCTTTTGGATTATTTTTATTTTCTTTTCAAGATATATTTTTTTAATTTTTATCCTCACCTACCCTCATCAATATTGTATGATGACTTCAATAACATAAAGGTACAATATTTTTGTTATGATAATGGAATAATTCATAATCATATATCCTTCTCCCTCCTTTTATACTAAAAATGAAA
The DNA here is from genome assembly GCA_963277665.1 of Viscum album. Classification (NCBI taxonomy): domain Eukaryota; kingdom Viridiplantae; phylum Streptophyta; class Magnoliopsida; order Santalales; family Viscaceae; genus Viscum; species Viscum album. Next base: position 515,409,184 of record OY728153.1, on the reverse strand, counting down.
ACATCATCCGTGATGTGTTAATTTATCACATTCAAGGAAGGCGAGTTTTCGATTTCTATTACCATCTTAAATAATGGACATGAAAACATTTTTATCATTGAAAAAAATTAGAATATATTTATTATATATTATGTAATGTTTTGGGATCATTTTTTACACAAGATATTAATTTATAAAAAATACGTGTTCATTGTGATAAAAAACAGCTCAAAATAATCCAAGAAATTATCATTAATGTTTTATCTAATGATTCATATTCAATCCAAATAACCAACTGAATTTTATAATAATTTAATATTATGGATGTTCAATGATAAAATATATTTTCAATTCTGGAAAACCATCCTCATTTTACATGATTATCCATACATGTATATAAGTAAACCAATCATTCAAACCAAAGAAACCAATACTCCCAAACAATGAAATTGAATATATTAAACATAAAAAGACATAAAAAACATAATTAAATTATACTAAATAAAATTCACATAGAATATTTTATTTAATTATTAATTAATTAATATAATTTGATAATCTAGGACATTAAGTTTAATTTAATAACATTTTTAGACTTAAGGTAATGGATTCTATCAGAACCTTCATTATTCCTTTATGTCATTCTTTCTCACATTATACCCAAATGTTATTTTATTTTATTTTTATGTACATATTATAAATTCTATAAATATGTTATAAAATCATTTATCAAGACCCATTAAGCCTATTTTTGGGGATATAAGTTTTCTTAAAAGGTTCCCTTCCCAATTTGTCCCGATAAGCGAGCCTAATTTAATGGAACTTCCTGAATTCCTACCCATTTTAAAGTACTTTCCATAATAAGTTTTAAGCAAATTTTTTTTATAAAACCAATAATTTTATTATGAATATCTTTTTGGTTCACTTATGGTTATATAAATAATATTTTTCCCCTTTCTATTTTAAACGATCTTTGATAATTTCCTTAAACTACAATGAACTGTTTTACTTCTAATGTTTCTTAAATACTATTTTTACATGTTATGACTTCTATTTGACATCACTTATCAAAATATATACCTATTATACTTTACTATTTTTCATGTATTATTTAATTCCTTTCTTATGGACACTGTTATGTTTTGACCATTCATATTGCCTTTTGGCATTATTATAATACCTGTCTCTTTCCATGGGTATCCTTTATGATATTGATTTATTACTGATGTATGGTTATTTATGTGGGAAAAATATTAATGAACATGTCATGATGAGTGTAACCAGATAGAAATTCAATGCATTGGGTAATGTTTAAGTCTCATTATAATTTATGTTCAATTTTCTTGGTGGCCAGCCTTGACTCATGCCCCATGTGCAATGGTCATGGTGGTTAGTTTTGACTCATGATCCTCTACGTACAAAGAGCTTTGAATCATACTAAAGCCATGTTTTATGTTTCTTATAGATTCTTATGATTCCATGATCATATGATCCATTCTCTAAATGTTATGATTCCTTATGTTTAATCATGTTCTATGCCACTTAATATCATAAAGTTATGCCTTTTAAGCCATGTTCTAAGATTTATTCTATTATTTTTTCCCTTATTAGACATTTTAGATCATCCTTTTTTAATGTTATCCATAGGTTTCCATATGAAAATGTAAGGTCTCAAAGGATGTTAGGATCTCTTTATAAATATTAAATAAATAAATGTTTAATTTAGTGCCATGTTTTATCTTTTATGAACCTAATCTTCCATGACACTATAATTTAAGATCATTGGATTGTAATTTTATTTTTAAACATGCTTAAAATCACGTAATTATATGTGAAAAGGGATAGGATCACTATTGTTTTTATCATAGGATGTTCTATTTATTTTTGATATTATGACTAGAGAACTCTTTTAAGAACCTTTAGGATAAGACTAAGTATAAGAAAACCTTCCAAAATTTTGGTAAGTTTAGAGTAAATGGTTTATCAAGAAAATACACCCCTATTTAGATACTACAAGTGGATGTGGTTCTGGAATAGATGTACCTAGGAGTAATGATTAGCCACTAAATGAGGCTAATATTCATTGGTAATATATATAATATTCATATTCTTTATTATTCATAAACACCATTTTAGTGCATTTTACACTTTGAACATCATTTCACATTATGATTGTAATACCTTCTTAAAATGCACTATTATGTGGTACATTTTTGAAAATCATTTAAAGTACCAAATTATTCATCTGATTATACATATTTTAATTTGATAATTTATCTACACTCCAATATGAACATGTTTCATTCAGGGATCAATGGAAAATTCATGGAGGATGATGGAGATATTTGGCAATGAAAGGAAGCAATTCTGGAGAAGGCAGATTGGACACCAGCCCACTGATGAGACTGTGGGGCCCAACATACAGGACCAATTAATCCCAACATTCTTGGGATACTATAAGACATGTATAGTAAGAAATAACTCTTCAGGAGTTAATGCTAATTCGGCCTACATGGTGGTCATTTAGGCGACCGAAGTTAGAGATACAATTTTGGGCCAGATTCTGCGGCCCAGAAAAACATCCCACTAATTTGATCATATCTCGGAATAAACAACTCAAAATGGGACCAAATTTTACAAGAGGTTAGAAGACATCCGGAAATCCATTTTCTTCTTTTATGGCCCACTCTGATTCGGCATTCTAGAAGGTCTTCCATACGCGTCTGTTCGGTGGATGAAAACTGGATGCCACCTCGGGTCAAACGTGGAAAAGTCCAAATTCCACAAGCTTTCCACCACCTATAGCCTACCAAAATTAATTAAGATGCTTTTTACTGTTGGTGGCTCGACCCAAGGCTCCCAAAATGCCTATTTAAGGCAGTGGTGGTGAAGGATTTGAGGATCTTGGATGCTTTGTTCAATTGTAATGTTATGCTGCATTTTTGTTGCCTCAATTTTGTCTTTCACATGTAAGTTGTTCAATTCACTTTAGTTTCTTAATAAAAGTTCTTCTTCTACTCTTATTATGTTGTTCTTAATTTCACTTTGATAACTTTGGATCAAGGTGTGAATTTATTCACACCAACCCTTGTGAAATTATTTACACAACGATGGAGTGATCATTTTATTTTTGTTGTTTTCTTTACTTCTCCATTTCCTCCCTCATGAGTCTACTTTCCGCTTCCATTGAAACCATGGGATCAATGGAGGGCTAACCCACTTATGGGTTGATCCAAGGGAGTAGCAAGGGGATTTATTGGATGTTATTTATCACCTAATTAATGTATAATCACTTCTTTAATTGGGATTTTTATTTGATGATTTTTAAACTCCATCGTCCTTGTTGAATTTAAGGCCACACACTTAAAGTACTAATATGATCCTTTACCTTGAAGTGATTGAAACATTGAACCTTCAAGTGTATAGGTGATTAGTATTAAAGGGTCTAGGAATTAAACCAGTAAGTGATGATGTTGTTTTATCTCCTTAAATGAACCCATCTCAAATTGAAGAATTTGAAATCATTAAAAAGAAAATACGTCCAATCCACCCCGAGTGATAACCTAGGATCAACTCATTATTTTAATTTGAATTCACTTAAGTATCTCAGAGTTTACTTAAACCCATCTAAAATCAACCCAAAGTTGGCCACTTCATAGCCAAAAATCCATCCCTTAGGTTTTGTGTCTTAGGTATCTTCTTAGGTCTCTGTGGAATCGACAACCCAAGCTACACTACAAGGACCATTCTACCCTTCTTCTCTTGGGTAAATTTGGGCGTGAAAAAAATTTTGGAGCCGTTTCCAGGGACCAAGTAAGTACCTTAGATAACAAAAAACCTTCTTTCCTCACCTCCATTCTTCTACTCTCACCCAAGATCTCTTATCTTGTCCCTTTCTCATTTTTTTAGGCGCATGTCCGCCTACTCCCGCGATTTCTCGAACAAACTAGTTAGGGTGGAAAGTACTAGGATAGGGGAGTCAAGTGAACCTAGGGGATTGTTTAAATCAGATTCAAATATACTTGAAACCCCAAAGTCAGAACTTGAAACAAGTCCAATGGAGGGTCATCCACAAAATCAAATTGTAAACCCTGGGGGGAATCAAATGGGAAACCAAAACCATGAAGCTCCAAACTTAGGGAATGTAGTTGATCAAACCATGAACGACTACCTCACTCCAGCTTGGACCAATGCCCCCTCATGCATTAGACACAATTCCATAGGAGACACCAACTACATATTCAAACCCCATGTCCTAAACCACCCTCCAACCTTTCATGGGATGGAGTCAGAAATGCCATACCTTCCTGTCAAAGAGTTCAACGACATTGTTGAAACCATGTGTCCCCCACATCAACTAGAATCCGCTAAGATGAGGCTCTTTCCCTTTTCATTAAAGGATCGAGCTAAAAATTGGCTAATCAACTTGAGACCTGCATCAATCCACTCTTGGGACCAACTGCAAAGAGAATTCTAAAAAAAATACTTCCCTCATCACAAAACAATTCCACTTAAAAAGAGCATCCGATTTTTTTTTGAAAAAGAGGGAGAGTCATTTTATGAAACATGGGAGAGGTTCAAAGACACCCTAAACATGGTTCCACACCATGGGTTTTCCATACCTGAACAAGTGAGAATTTTCTATGAAGGGTTGGGTCCGGGTAATAAACAATTCATTGACATGATGTGTAATGGAACTTTTCAAAACAAGGCCCCAAATGATGCTTACGAGTATCTGGAAAGTCTGGCTGAACAAAACCAAACTTGGGGAACTTCACCTTATTCTGAAAACCCACAAAGAACCACTGGAATTCATACACTTAGAGAAGAGGAAATCCTTAGGGTTAAACTCGCAGCACTCTCTTGGAAGGTTGAAGAGATAGACCTTAGGAAAGTCCATGAAATCCAAAATGTAGACCTTGTTTGCACAATTTGTGACAAACATGACCATAAAACAGACAACTTCCCAACCATTCCATCCATCAAGGATGTTCTTCTAGGAGGACCCCCAGCGGAAGTCAATGCCCTAAACTTTCGAAAGCCCCAATACCAAAACACCTTCAATCCAAGGTACAATGACCAACCAGGCTTCCGATGGAAGGATAACCAACAACATAGCCAACCACAAGGACAAAATCCTTACCCCCATCAGAACTACCAAACCCATAACCAGTTCCAAACCCAACCTATCCAATACCAACAGCCACCGGTCCATTTTCAACAAACCATCCCACCTCCAAAATATCCCCCTGGGATAACCAACCTACTCAAGCACCAACCCAAACTGTTCCACAAAGCCTACTAGAACAAATGTGAAAACAAATGGAGAGGATGAACTCAGAAGTATCTTCCCTAAAACAAGAACTTCAAACCATCAAAACTGGAAAGGCACCCATGCCTACTCAGGCGGTGCCATCCTCAACTTCAAGGGGAGAGTCAAGTTGTGCTCAAACAACTCATGAACAACTAAAGGCTGTGACTGTTTTAAGAAGTGGGAAATCAATTGAGAAAGCTGAACAACTAATTCAGAACCCACCTGAAGATTCAAACTTGGATGAAAATTTAAATTAACCACAAGATAAAACTGAGGAAACTGATAACATTGTCAAAGAAACAACTCTTCAACAAACAACCCCACAACCTGCACCATTTCCCCAACGCATGAGGGGGAAATCCAAGCCTGAACTGAGAGAAACGTTGAGGGAAATATTTTCACAAGTCAAGTTGAACATACCCCTTCTCGATTCCATCTAAACTATACCTGCCTACTCAAAGTACCTTAAGGACTTGTGCACTTTTAAAAGAAAATTTTCACTTAAAAACCAAGTCCTTTTGGCTGTTAGTGTGAGTACCACCATTCAAGGGACCATTCCTCCTAAGTTGAAAGACCCAGGTTTCCCTTACATCAATGTTGAACTAGGAGAAAGCAAAGTTGTCAAGGCCTTGTGTGACCTAGGTTCTAGTGTCAATATCATCCCATATGTTGTGTACTGCCAGTTAGGCCTAGAAGAACTCCAACCCACATCTGTCACACTTCAGCTTGCTGATCGTAGCATTAGGGTTCCAAAGGGGATTTTAAAGGACGTTCTGGTAAAGGTTGAAAACTTCATCTACCCTGCTGATTTCGTTGTCCTTGACAACCATCCAAATTTAGGAAATAAGGAACAAACCCCAATCATCCTTGGTCGTCCTTTACTTGCAACAATCAACTCTGTTATCCGAGTCCGAAATGGGAACATGACCATCACCTTTGGGAACATGAGTCTAGACTTGAACATCAATAATGCAAGCTCACAAATAGGGGATGACGGGGACATTCATGAAGTAAACATGATAGGAAGCATTGATAATGATTCCATGGAAAATCAAGTAATATTTGATGAATGTTTAAGTCAGAATGAGATTGATTTCCTTTGTTCATATGAAAGACGTTTATCTCCTTGGCTTGAATCATTTTCAAATTGCTCTTATGATGAAGTCTTAGGTCCAACAATCAGTGAAACCTTTCACGAAACCAATTTCATAGAGACCCCTATAAATTCCTTCCCTAAATCTGATCAAGCCAATCTAGTAGCTGAAACTTCTACATGTGAGGAATCAATCCTATCTGAACCTCTAAAAAAAGAAATTGATCTTGATCCAATGTCCCAAACTTCTGCTGAAATTCTGAACCAACCTGATCTTGAATAGAAGGAACTTCCTGCTGCACTAAAGTATGCCTTCCTAGGGGAAAATCAAACACATCCTATTGTCATTTCTTCTTCTCTTGAAGCCAATCATGAGAGGATTCTTCTAGATGTCCTTAGGAATAATAAGAAAGCCATTGGTTGGACCCTTTCTGATATTCTTGGGATTAGCCCACTTATCGGGACTCATAGGATTGTTCTCGAATCTGATTCAAAGCCATGTCGTCAACCTCAACAGCGACTCAATCCTAATCTCATGGAGGTAGTAAGGAAAGAACTTCTGAAATTGTTGAAAGATGGTATCATATATCCCATAGCTGAGAGTGAATGGGTGAGCCCAATCCAAGTGGTTCCAAAAAAGGATGGAATCACAGTGATAACCAATGAGGATGGAGAGATTCTTCCAACAAGGGTGAGTAGTGGATGGATGGTCTGCATTGACTATAGGAAACTAAACTCATTCACCAAGAAGGACCATTTCCCCTTACCATTCATTGACCAAGTCCTTGAGAGAGTGGCAGGTCATGCCTTCTACTGTTTCTTAGATGGGTACTCGGGGTACAATCAAATTGAGGTCTCCCTAGAGGATCAAGGGAAGACTACATTCACATGTCCTTTCGATACCTTTTCCTTCAAATGCATTCCCTTCAGGTTATGCAATGCCCCTGGAACCTTCCAGCGGTGCATGATGGGAATCTTCTCAGACATGGTAGGGGATTTTCTTGAGGTCTTCATGGATGAATTCTCTGTGTTTGGGGGTAATTTTGAGGGATGTCTGCAGAATGTGGAGAGAGTCTTGTCAAGATGTGAAGAAAAAAATCTGGTCCTAAAATGGAAAAAATGCCATTTCATGGTTAAAGAGGGACTTGTTCTAGGCCATCTGGTCTCGAGTAGGGGGATTGAAGTTGATAAAGCAAAGGTTGACATCATTCGTCACCTTCCATCACCCAAAACTTTCAAGGAAGTGAGGTCTTTCTTAGAACATTCTGGTTTCTATAGAAGATTCATCAAGGACTTTAGTTCAATATCCCGTCCCCTTTGTGCTCTCTTAGTAAAGGATGCTCCATTTGTATGGACAGAAAGCTGTGAGGGTTCATTCTCAACCCTCAAATCCTCTCTCACCTCTCCTCCCATTATGAAATCTCCAAATTGGAACCTTCCTTTTGAACTTATGTGTGATTCCAGTGACTTTTCTGTTGGATCTGTGTTAGGACAACGTTGTGATAAAACTCCTTATGTCATTTCTTATGCAAGAAAATCCTTAAATGATGCCAAAATCAACTACACCACCACTGAAAAGGAGTTACTTGCTATTGTGTTTCCCTTAGAGAAGTTTAGGTCCTACCTCTTAGGATCACCCATCACTGTGTTCACTGACCATTCTGCACTAAAATACCTCTTCCAAAAACAAGATGCTAAGGCTAGACTGATTAGGTGGGTCCTTATCTTACAAGAATTTGACCTCACAATCAAGGATAAAAAGGGAGTTGAAAATGTTGTAGTTGATCACCTCTCTAGGATGGAATTCAAAGACAACTCAAATCACCTTTCTGTGTCTGATTCGTTTCCCGATGAACACTTATACTCTGTGAGTGACTGCCCTTGGTATGCTGACATAGCAAATTTCTTAGTGACATGAGTCATTCCAAAATTCTTAGGGACTCAATCTTGAAGGAAATTCCTTTCTGATGTTAGACACTATGTGTTTGATGATCCATACCTCTATAAGTTCTTCCCTGACCAAGTCATTAGGAGGTGTGTTCCAGAATCTGAACAAGAGTCTATCCTTATATTCTGTCACAGTGAGGCATGTGGAGGTCACTTTTCCTCTAAGAAAACATCTGCTAAGATTCTTCAATGTGGTCTTTTCTGGCCCAACCTCTTAAGGGAATCCTACACATTTTGTCAAAGCTGTCCTAGGTGTCAACAAGTAGGGTCCATCACAAAAAGGAATCAAATGCCACTCACTCCAATCTTAGTGGTTGAAATATTTGACTGTTGGGGAATTGATTTCAAGGGTCCCTTCCCAAACTCTCGGGGATACCTCTACATACTCTTAGCTGTTGATTATGTCTCAAAATGGGTTGAGGCCATTCCCACTAAGTCTAATGATCATCAAGTTGTGATTCAATTTCTAAAAGAGAACATATTTTCAAGATTTGGAATTCCTAGGGCTATAATCAGTGATCGAGGAACCCATTTCTGCAACCGCCCATTTGCTTCACTCATGTCTAAGTATGGTATTTCTCATAAAGTTTCCATTGCATACCATCCTCAAACCAATGGTCAAGCTGTGTTAGCGAATAGGGAGATTAAGCAAATTCTTGAAAAAACTGTCAACCCCTCTAGGAAAGATTGGTCTGAGAAACTCTTAGATGCTCTTTGGGCCTATAGAACTGCATATAAAACCATTTTAAGAATGTCCCCATATAGGTTGGTTTATGGTAAAGCATGCCATTTGCCAGTGGAGATTGAACATAAGGCCTTTTGGGCAATTAAGAAAATGGATTATGATCTCTCATTGGCCGGAACAAAAAGGAAATTAGATCTCAATGAACTGGAGGAACTAAGGATAGAGGCTTATGAAAATTCAAGGATCAATAAAGATAGAGTTCAAGCCTACCAATCTAGGAATATCAAGGTCAAACATTTTGAACCGGGAAAACTTGTGCTCTTGTATAGTTCAAAACTTCATTTACATCCGGGAAAGTTAAGGTCTAGATGGTTAGGACCTTTCATAGTGCATCATGTATTCCCCCATGGGGCAGTAGAGATTCAAGATCCCACAAGTGGTCACATTTTCAAGGTCAATGGTCAAAGGTAAAAAACATTCGTTGAATCATTCAATAAACAGGAAATATATGTTGAGTTAATTGATCCAATCTATGAACCAGGAAAAAATTGATAAATTTGGGATCTATGTCGGGCTAACGACGTTAAACAAAGCGCTGCACGGGAGGCAACCCGTGGTTTTTATGTTTCTAATCTTTCTGAATCATCTTTATTTTTCAAATAAGATTACTTAATCATTTTTATATTTAAAAATAACAAAATAGACTTTTGACCTGTTCTTCTATTATGAGTATGGATGGGTACGAAAGAGGAGCACCATATTCATCCATGTCACGTGGTGTGATCCTTGAGTAATACCTTACCCAGAAATTTAAAAAAAGAAGACAATGTATCATCCGTTTATTTTGTTTTTATTATTCAATATGTTAAGAAAAAAAATAAAAATATAATAATACAAAAAAAAAACAAATTCCACGCCATAGGCTGTGGGGCAAACCCCGTCACAACTGGCGAAGCCGCGGGGACTCGAACCCGGGATTGAAGGGAGACAGGGGCGCGCACTTACCACTGACCTGCAGCTTCTTGTGCTACCTTATTCCTTAATTTTTATATATATTCTTATATTTTACCTCCTTTATTATATAAATATATATATATATTGTTTGTTTTTGTTTGTTTTGTTTGTTTTGTTTGTTTTGTTTTTTCCTTTTTCCACTAGGGAACTTTGCAAGAGACATGCATATCAAAGGAATAAATCCGAGCAGCAAGAAATTCAAACTTCAACCACCAGGTGACTTCATTCCATAATCCTCATTTTCAATTTCCTTTTTAAATTTTTATTCCCTACCTCTACTCCTAATTTTTCATTTCTTCAAACACTGGGGACAGTGTTGTTTTAAGTTGGGGGGAGATAAAATAAAAAAAAATGCTTTTGTGTCAAAAAAAAATGAATGATTTGAAAAAAAAGTAAATGGAAGGAAAAATTCCTTTAACTTTGAACATGGTAATACACATTGCACACTTTGAAACTGAATATCAAATAATTTAGCATGCCCTGATTCTGATTTTAATCCTTGTATAATTTCATGAGCATAGATTTTGGAAAGTGTGGCTGTCCAATGTGATATTTCATCGTTTATATTTTCATCCAAATAAAAAAAATTCCACAATGCACGTCCTCTAGACTGTGGGGTACTAATTTGAATTTTTGGGGTCCCATAATAAATAGCATAGGATGGTTTTATTTTCATGAATAATATTATTATTCAAAAAAAAATAAAAAATAAAAAATAAAAAATAAAAAATAAAAATAAAAATTTGCATGTAGAGCAATGGATTGATAAAATGCGAGGCTTTCGGCAATTGGGGATCGTGACTCCAGAGTTGTCTAGCCCTGAGTTTTTCAATCTATCTCTATTTATGGAAATATGACTTTGTTTTTGATTAAGTTAACTCGAGATGATGCCCGAGTATGTGGGTTTCACTTGGTGCCCTAAGGCCTTTGAGTCTGGGAGTCATCAGCAAAGTCTTGCTACATGGGTTAATTTGATTAATTGCAATCTCAATTACTATAGAAATATTGCAAAAAAAAAAAATCAAAAAAAAGAGGGATGAAGAATACTCATATTAGGATTAAATGTGATTCCACCTAGCGCTTCCTTGATTTTCCCCTTGAATGAAAATGAACCCCCATATCTATTGTGATTCACAACACATCGTTACACCTAATTGAGTTGGATGAAGAATGATGATGGATTTGATCAAAGGAACGGGCTTGGGATTGGTATCTGCTTATGAAAATATCTCGTATTAAAATATTTTGATGGGTTTCCTGATTTTTTGGTATAAGGTTTTTTGGTGATCATTGTGTATTAAAATGTTTTTGGAAATGAGAATTCGAATTTCATTTTTGATGAGATATATTTTGCTCGGGACTAGCAAAACTCAAGTTGGGGGGTGTGATTAGCCACTAAATGAGGCTAATATTCATTGGTAATATATATAATATTCATGTTATTTATTATTCATAAACACCATTTTAGTGCATTTTACACTTTGAACATCATTTCACATTATGATTGTAATACCTTCTTAAAATGAACTATTATGTGGTACATTTTTGAACATCATTTAAAGTACCAAATGATTCATATGATTATACATATTTTAATTTGATAATTGATCTACACTCCAATATGAACATGTTTCATTCAGGGATTAATGGAGAATTCATGGAGGATGATGGAGATATTTGGCAATGAAAGGAAGTAATTCTGGAGAAGGCAGATTGGACACCAGCCCACTTATGAGACTGTGGGGCCCAACATACAGGCCCAATTAATCCCAACTTTCGTGGGATACTATAAGACATGTATAGGAACAAATAACTCTTCAGGAGTTAATGCTAATTCGGCCTCCATGGTGGTCATTTAGGCGGCCCAAGTTAGAGAAACAATTTTGGGCCAGATTCTGCGACCCAGAAAAACATCTCACTAATTTGATCATATCACGGAATAAACAACTCCAAATGGACCCAACTTTTACAAGAGGTTAGAATACAGACGGACCTCCATTTTCCTATTCTATGGACCACTCTGATTCGTCCTTCTAGAAGGTCTTCCATATGCGTCTGTTCGGTGGATGAAAACTGGCTGCCACCTCGGGTCAAACGTGGAAAAGTCCAAATTCCACAAGCTTTCCACCACCTATAGCCTACCAAAATTAATTAAGATGCTTTTTACTGTTGGTGGTTCGACCAAAGGCTCCCAAAATGAATATTTAAGGCAGTGGTGGTGAAGGAGTTTAGGATCTTGGATGCTTTGTTCAATTGTAATGTTATGCTGCATTTTTGTTGCCTCAATTTTGTCTTTCACATGTAAGTTGTTCAATTCACTTTAGTTTCTTTATAAAAGTTCTTCTTCTACTCTTATTCTGTTGTTCTTAATAGAACTTTGATACCATTGGATCAAGGTGTGAATTTATTCACACCAACCCTTGTGAAATTATTCACACAATGGTGGAGTGATCATTTTATTTTTGTTGTTTTCTTTACTTCTCCATTTCCTCCCTCATGAGTCTACTTTCCGCTTCCATTGAAACCATGGGATCAATGGAGGGCTGACCCACTTATGGGTTGATCCAAAGGAGTAGCAAGGGGCTGGATTGGATGTTATTTATCACCTAATTAATGTATAATCACTTCTTTAATTGGAATTTTTATTTGATGATTTTTAAACTCCATCGTCCTTGTTGAATTTAAGGCCACACACTTCAAGTAATAATATGATCCTCTACCTTAAAGTGCTTGAAACATTTAACCTTCAAGTGTATAGGTGATTAGTATTAAAGGGTGTAGGCATTAAACCAGTAAGTGATGATGTTGTTTTATCTCCTTAAATGAACCCATCTCAAATTGAAGAATTTGAAATCATTAAAAAGAAAATATGTCCAATCCACCCCGAGTGATAACCTAGGATCAACTCATTATTTTAATTTGAATTCACTTAAGTATCTTAGAGTTCACTTAAACCCATCTAAAATCAATCCAAAGTTGTCCACTTCATAGCCAAAAATCCATCCCTTAGGTTGTGTATCTTAGGTATCTTCTTAGGTCTCTGTGGAATCGACAACCCAAGCTACACTACAAGGACCGTTCTACCCTTCTTCTCTTGGGTAAATTTGGGCGTGAACCAAGTAACAAATATGACATGGTGTTCCATGCCCAAATTGGGGTAACCTAGTACACTACCATAAAAGCCTAGCCAGAGGAAGAACCTATGACCATTTATTAAAAATAAAAAATTCAATAAACAAGAACCACATACCAAACACAACAACTACAACACATCAAAACCAAACCCACCACCATCTCCATAATGAAAAGATTCATCTACAGTTTCCAACTCCCACTCTGAGATTTCATAGTGCCTTAGGACATTGGCATACTTACTTATAAGGTTCAACCATTCCAAAGAAATAAATTCACTATTAATTTCCCCAGAGACTGCTCCAAATTCTTTAAGGATAGTGAATCTAGTGGACATTGGCTTCAGTAGATAGAAATAATCTTTCCGCGATCATCTTCATGGAGAGACCGTCATATCCTCCTGATTTCTGGACAACAACTTATACCCACCTCCCTGAAAAATGTCACTATATGAGGATATATACCCACCCTCATTTTCCTTAAAACTATAAGAAACATCCTCCCATTTACTCGGGACCTGCATCTACTTATATTTCATCATACGATTTTGTTGAAGTTGGCTGCTTGTAGCAATCATTGCAAGACAATGCAGCTAGTACATCACCTTCTGACCTGCACATAAACCATTTCCCCCCTTTTGAATTTACTGCATCCTCATTCTGACCTATACATAACCCATTTCTCACTTCCTCATTCACTGCATCATCATTCTGAGTCTGCATGCTAGCTTCCACACTTTCATTCTCCAGCCCATGAAAGAAGTTCCTCGAGGAAAACGTGAACATCACACTACCACCCTGAATAGCCCATCCACCCTATGGCTCCCTCATATGTAGAATAACACCATAGTCCACCACTGCAACAGATAGTCTATGAACCTCAGTCTCCATCTAAGACCCCTACCTCCCTTCGCTCACCTTGCCACTACTACACATCTTCTCCATAACAGCACCTCCCTCAAGCGAAACACCCTCCTCCCAGATGATCTCAAGAAAAGATTGGACATCTTTAGTTACCCCTAGATCCTATTGTCTCTCCCCTGCAGCGACATGTATTCTTGATGCCATTCCAGCATCACTTCTGTCAGTAGCTCCCTTGACACTAGTCCCCCAGTTTAGGTCCTGTTTCAGTCTATTTAACACCAAAGAAACCAAAGGATTTAAGGGAACCTCAACTGGACTTTCCAGAACAGATGCAACCTGGGGACCTAGTCTAGGTGTATTTCCAACCCGAGTATCCACAACAAACATCTTATTACTATGAACGGGTTTGCCTAGACTCTTTTTTAGACGTGGGTAACTCATGAAAGAAACCCCACCATGGAACCTGGCATCTAAGTGTCCCAATCTATTGCAGGTTTTGTAGTATTCAATCCACGATTCATAAACCACTGCCTCCTTCCATCTGAATTCTCGACCCACTGAAATCTAGACCCATTCCACTGGAGGTCTCGAGATATCCACCTCAACACATAGCCGAGGATTTATCGGGTGACTCACTGTGGTTGTTTTAACATCAAAACACAAGAATCAACCTACCAGATTTGCAATCATATGTATAATCACTGTGTTTTGGAAAGGTAAAGGTAAATGAGGATAACTTAACCAAATCGGGATGGAGGTTGGATCACGATACATACAGAGATCAAAATTCCACCGTAGGAGAAGAAACTTACAATCGTTGCATCACCTAGGTGCATTGAACCACACACATATCAGGTCTTCCTCCAAGGTAAAAAAGATAATTAAATGTAGACTATCTAGAAGGCTGACGACTGCGCGATCTTACAGATCCCATTTTCCAAAAACAAACTAACCGAAATCATCAATTGAAGGTCTACACAAATTGAATCTAGCCACCAGAGTCAGGTCTAGATAACTCGTCACTTCAGAGAACTCTGACACCAAAATCGGGAGTTGAGGATTACCAAGATGAAGATTCGGCACCTTCAGGCTTACTGCTATCACAAGGAACTTTGGAAGATACTGAGGATTAGAGAAAGGTACGACGGGGGTTTGTGACCTCAGAGGTGGAAGCATTCCATCTTCCCCCTTCAGACCTCTAGCAAGGGGTGGGGGGAATCATATTTAGACATCCACTAGGGTTCCATCACCATTTGAGCCGAGCTCTATGTCTCATCCCTCTTATTTGTTAGGTATGCAGTCTCGGTTTACCTAGTACACTAAAATGGGACTTACTACACACCTAGTTTAAAAATCATCGAGGATATGCTTTGGTAATTAATAATTTCATTACTAACCACTATTAAGGAAATAAAAAACATTAGAATATATTTTAAAAAAAATATCATGGATAACCATGTTTGAATCCAAGGGAATCACAAATTTGGATATAAGTTTCCATTAAAAGTTTATCCTCTAATGTTTAAAGATTCCATTTTTATGATTATTATCTAATTATTTAAGACCCCTAATTGGGGTATATTTTTATTAGTTAATAGAGGTAAATAGAAGAACATGATCCAACAATCAATGTGATAGAAAATGTGATGATTTCCCTAATGATATTCCAGATATGACGGGAAAAGGTACTCAAAAATTGATGACAGTACTGGATCAGTTGGCTCAAGTTATGAATAATAACTTGAATTTTGTGTAACACACTTCTTCTCAAAGGAAAAAGAATGTTTTCATTGAATAATTTATGCATAAAAGGACTCACATGTTTAGTGGATCTTATGAACACCTCATCATGAAATAGTAGATTTAATCTATTAAAAAGATAATCTATATCCCCCAGAGCTTATAAGAAGAAAAAGTCGTGCTGATGGTCTTTCATTTGGATGGGGAAGCATATCAGTTGTGGATAATGATCTAGAAAAAAAGTGCAATGGTGAAATTGATTCAATGTATTGGGAGGAATTCAAGATTTTTAAATAAATGTTTTCCCCAAACCCTCTATCTCAAGATAGAAAGAGAGTCCCTTAGACTTAAGAAAAAATAAGATGATTCTATTAGGGCGTATAAATCAAAGTTTACAAGTATTTCATGATATGCCTATGGCTTTATCATAAACCCCAAATATAAGGTAGACAAATTATATAATGGACTAATGTAGATTCTATGAAAGGTGTTGGAAATTCAAGACTTTGAAAGTTATGAGGAGATTTTCCTTTTTTCCCTCAATGTTGAAATAGAGATTGGAGACTCCCAATGGTCTCATGGGACTGATGAAAAAAAATCATAAAATAGAGTCTAATATGGGTGGATTATGAAATAAATCCCATGATGGAAAGAAGAATGAACATCCCACTTATCCAAATTATGGGAAAAAGTATCATGGGAATTGTCTAAATAGAACCAGTAATTGATTCAAATATAAAAGAATGGGACATCTAGCTAAGATCTTTTGAATGGATATGAAAAATACCACTATTTTTGAAGAATAATTAAAGGTTCATATCAACACTCATCTAGTATTTCAATGTTTAAACTCCAAGGAACAAGGGAATTATATGACCCATTACCCTAAGCCAAGGGTTGTCGGAGGAAATCAACAAAAAACTATAAGGAAACAAGTAAGGGATTATGCTATCACTACTGCTGAGGTGAAGCCATAAAGTTATGTGGTTAAAGGTATGATGGCTATTCATTGAAGAATATAGAATTTAGTATTTAATTCTGGTACTACATATTCTTTAATATCTTTCATGCTTAGTAGAACTATTCAAGAACTACCTCAAAATAAGGATGTTGATTTATCAATGTGAATAGAAAATGGGGAAATTATTTCATCCAATGTGTATAACTCCACGCTAATTAATTTTTTTGGACTGAATCTATAGAAATATTTGGCCAAACCTCCCTTGGTAGAGTTTGATTCAATTTTGGGACTGTATTGGGTGTCTTTATATAAATCCAACATCAACTGTTGGGAATGAGAGATCACTCTTCACAAACTAGAGCATCCTATAATCCTATACAAGTATAATGAGGATGATTAATCTACTTAAAAATCTTCATATCAAGTGTGGATATTATTACCTTATTAGAAATAATATCATTCTCAAATGATTGAGACAAATGAGAGAATCATTTTTGAAGACATGCCAATTGTAAGGGACTACACTGATGTGTTTCCCAAAGAGTTGTTTGGTATTCCTCATGATTATGAGGTTGATATATTAATTTAACATATTCCTAGATATTTTACTATATCAAATACACATTATATAATAAAAATTTTGAGCTAGAAGATCTACAGAATCTTTTACAAGAAAGTCTGCACTAGAGTTTTATACGCCTGAGTGCTTCACCAGGGTGTGCACCAATCATCTTAATCAAGAAGAATGATGGAGCAATGTTCCTCTACATTGATTATCATGATATTAATAAAATCATAATAAAGAACAATTATCCCCTACCTTGGATAGATTACATGTTCAATCAGTTACGTGGGGACAGTTATTTGTCAAAGGTGGACCTTCAGACATTATATCACCAATTAAAGGTGAGGAAGGAAGATGATCCCAAGACTTCCTATAAACAATTTATGGAAAACATGGGTTCATAGTGATTTCCTTTGGACTCAAAAAATCTCTATAAATTTTCAGGGATTTAATGAATATGGTCTTTAGATATTTCCTTGACAAATTTGGGGTAGTATTTATTGATGCTATTTAGATACACTCCAAGAGTACGGAGGAACACGAGGGGGATTTGAATAAAGCGATGAATACTTTCTGAAGGGATAACATTTATGCACATTATAGTAAATGTGAGTTCTGGATGGAGGATGTATCCTTCTTAGGGTATGCTATCACCAAAAAAGGAATATATTTTGACCAATTTAAGACAAAGTCTATTGAAGAGTGAACCATGCAAACATCTGTATCAAAGATCCATAGATTCCTAAGTATAAATGGTTATTAAAAAAGATTTTCGAATAAATTATCACAATTTTAAAACCTAATAACCAAGATAACATGTAATAGAGTGATGCTTTTCTAGACTCAATAATGTGAGGAAAGCTTTAAAGAGATCAAAAAGAGGCTGATCCCTGTTCCAATACTCACACTACTAACAAGTGGAGAACTCTTTGTGTTGTACAAATAATCTTAAAAAAAGGTCTTAGGCTATGTACTGATGAAAAATGAAAAAGTTACATCCTACTCCTTAAGGTAGTTGAACATTCATTAACAAAACTATATTATATATGATATTGAGTTGTAAGTTGTGATCTTTATGATGAAAATATGGAGACATTATCTATATGGGGAAAAGTGAGAGATATATACTCATAAAAAGAGTATTAAAATATATATTTACATAGAAGGATCCTAATATGTTACCATGAATATGGTCAGATCTCATTAATGATTATGAATACTAAATCCACTACCTTCCCAGTAAAGATAATACAGTGGAAGATGATCTAAGTAGAAAGGATCCTACATATTTATCAATGATGAGAATTGAGAAGGATCCAATATTATTTGATTTATAGAGCATGGGAATTTGAATAATTAAGGGAGGAACATCATCAATCCTTTCTCAAAATTTTTCTCAACCTTACCTCATAGTGAATATAAAGGAGGCTAAGTGAAATGATTTGGAAATTTAGAAAATGGTGGAAGCTATCAGAAATGGTAAAACCTATGAGTTTAAGATCGACGATGATAGATTCATAAGATTTGGGTCATGACTATGTGTAACATATGATATAAAGATTAATAAGGAGCATATAAATGACACAAATAGATCAATATTATTTATTCACCTAGGGAGTATAAATATGTGTCGATATCTCCAATTGAACAACTAGTGGGACAATATGAAGAAGGAGATCACATAATATACATCAAAGTGCCTCATATATCAGAAAGTTAAGTCTAAAAGGAAAAATTAAAAAGGGATTATAAAACCATTATCCACACCAACATGGAAATGGGAAAAAATGACCATGTAATTTGTCACTAGACTTCTAAATACATCCAGAAGAAACGATGCTATTTGGGTTATTTTGGATCATCTTACAAAGACATCTCACTTTATCGCAACATGATAGGACTTGTTACTGTACCAACATGAACTGATATATATCAAAGAGATAGTAAGGCTGCATGGAGTACCACTATCTATTGTATCGGATCGATATCTGAGACTTATCTCAGTGTTATGGAAAAGTATCAATCACTCTCTAAGCACTGAGCTTAACTTTAGTACGACCTATCTTCCCCAAACTGATGGAAGATCTGAGAAAACACTTCATAAACTGGAATACATGTTGAGAGTGTGTTATAAAAACTTCAATGGAGTATGAGACAAATATATACATATATTAGAGTTCTCATAAAACAATAGTTTTTACTCGAGCATTCGAATGGATCCATATAAAGCCCTTTATGGGAATATGTGTAGAACACCGATATGTTGGGATGAGGTCTATGAGAATAAGATGCTAGGACTTTAAATAGTCAATGAAATGGTAGTGAAGGTGAAAACCATTTAGTAGTACATCAAGGTAGTCCAAATTCTCCAAAAGTTCTATGAAGAAAATCGTCGATGAGACATTTAGTTTAAGGTTGGAGATATTGTATTACACTGAATATATCCCCAGAAGAAGATCATGATATTTGGTAAAGAAAGCTAAGACCTAGGTATATCGACCCCTTAAATATCCTTGATCATGTTGGAGTTGTGGCCTATTGACTAGAACTTATACCTACCATGTATAAAGTACACAATGTATTCCATGTATCTCTCTTAAGTACATACCAAATCCTTCACATGTACTAACTTTAAAGGTGGTAAAGTTGGAGAATTATCTTTATTATGAGGAGTAGACAATGAAGATATTGGATCATAGAGATAAAGTTATATGTAACAAGACTAATCACCTGGTAAAATTACTATGGTGGGACCATAAGTACAAAGAAGCAACATGGAAACTGGAGGAAGTGATGATGGAAAAGTACCCACACATGTTTTCAACTTATAATGTACAATAATATTTCGAGGGCGATATTTCATAACGTGGTAAGGATGTAACGAACCAATGTTTTATCAATGAAAATTCAGTTCTTATAATTATGTATTATAGTATAATCATATAATATTACATATAGAACACTATAAAAACATTATAAATTAATAATAACTGAAATAAAAGGCAGTTATATATGTTAAGGAACATGTACCAAAGGAATAGTAACTCGACTATTAGAATAGTAATGCGACCCTTATGAATAGTAAAACAATTAATTGAATAGTGACATCACTAATGAATGTATAAATAAAATTTATCCATCTTATAAGTGAAAATATGATATAATTATATCATATTATATGTAAATATTTTGAAAATTATTAATTAATTTATTGTATTTATGTAATTCTTTAATATATAATTATGTTTTTATGATTAATTTAATATTTTAGAAGAAAAATTATTTTCATAAAATGTATTAATATATTAATTTTATTTATTTATTAGGGTTATATTTTAATTTTATGATACATTAATTAAATTTTGAAAGTGTCAGAAAAGAAGATTTACTTTTAAAATTTTCATTTTTTGAGTAAATTATGATTTTATTTAAAAATTAAAATTTTCATATTTGGGAAATTAATTTCATAAAATTGAGTTCAGTTTTAAAGTATTCATATTGGAAAATTATTAGGGTGATGTTTTTGGGATTTTTCTGAAATACTTGAATTTTTGGGGAATAGTAAAATACGATAATTTACGGTATTTAAATTAAAATCCCAATACATTATTTGAAAACATAATTCATGATGTAAGCAACCTTGGTTTCACATTAAATAATCTAATTACTATTTTTAGTCTCAATAATCATCACAATTTATTTTCTTGAGAAAATTAATGAATGAATGAATTAAATAATGAGAAAATTCCCCTTTTCTCCACTATAAATACCATCCCTCACCCCCTATTATCCTCACACCTGTAAAGGATTTTTCCTTATATAAATTATGCTCCAATATCTTCCTAATCTCATTCACTATGTATAGGATCTCTTGGTCTCACAAAAATACCAAAAACTCATCCCTAAGGAGGCTCTCAAGGAGGATAAATTCAAGAGGTATATTCCTCTTTTCGATTCTTTTATATTCTTTTCAAGTATTTTTTTTCATTTTCCATCCTCACATCCCCTAATCCAAATGGTATGATAAATATAGTGCCTTAAATTAAATATAAGTTTTTATCCTAATGAAATAATTCATCATCATCTATATTTACCTCTCCATTTATACTAAAAATGAAAACACTATTTGAGATATGTGAATTTATCACATTCAAGGATGAAGGGTTTTCAATTCTTATTACCGTTTTATAGGACGGCTGTGAAAGAATTTTTATGGTTTAAAAAAATTATTATATATGTATTATATCTTATGTAATGTTATAAAATCATTTTTTACACACGATATTAATTTTTAAAACAAAATTAGTTCGTTGTGATAAAAAACCCGCTCAAAATAATCCAAGCGATTATCATTAATGTTTCACCGAATGATTCATCCTTACTCCAAATAACCAAATGAATTTTATAACCATTTAATATCATCTATATTAAATAATAACATATGAATTTAATTTTAGGAAACCATCCTCATCTTACATGATTATCTGTACATGTATATAAGTAAACCGATTAAGAAAACAAGGAAACCAATGCTCTAAACAATGAAATTGAATATCTTAACCCATCAAAAAAGAAAATAAATGAACTTAATTAAGTTATAATAAATCAAATTAATCTATATTTTGTTAATTAATTTTTAATTAATGAATCTAAATTTATTATCCAGGACATTAAAATCAAGGGAAGAACACCTTCAGATTGAAGGTAATGGATTCTACCCAAACCTCCATTATTCCTTTGAGTCATTATTTCTCACTTTTTACCCAGATATTATTCTATTTTATTTTTATTTAAATATTTTAAATTATGTTAATATGTTGTAAACTCATATCTCAAGATCTATTCATCCTTATTTTTTGAAGATATAAATGTTTCTAAAAGGTTCTCTACCCGATTCATCCAGATAAGCGGTCCCGATTTAAGGGAACTTCAGGAATTAATAGCCATTTTCTAGTGCATTCCATAATAAATTTTTAGACTAAATTATTTAAATAAAACCAATCATTTTATTATGAAAATAAATTACTGGTTCACTTATGTTTTTATACATAATATTGTGCTCTTTTCTATTTTAAATGATATTTGAAAATTTCTTTAAACCACACTAAAATGTTTTACTTCTAAAGTTTCTTAAATAATCTTTTAATATGTTATCACTTAAATTTGAAATCAATTATCAATAAATATGCCTATTATAACTTATTATTTTACATGGATTATTTAATTCCTTTCTTTCATAGACTCTTCTATGTTATTCCCATCCAAATTGTTTTTTGACATGACTATGATAGACATATATTTCCATGGGTAACCTTTATGCTTATGATTTATTCCTTACATATGGTTCTTTATGTGGAACACATATTCCTAAATATGTTATTATGGGTTCACCAAGATAGTTCCTTATTTCATTGGGAATGTTTAAGTCTCATGAGACGTTATGTGTGACAGTCTTTGTGGCTAGGCTTGACTCGTGCTCCATGTTCAACAGTCTTGATGGTTAGACTTGACCCATGCTTCTCTATATGTAACAAGATTTGAATCATGATAAAGTAATGTTTTATTTCGCATCCACATTACTATTATTACACGATCATATGATCCCATGTTAAACATTTTATGACTCCTTATGTTTAATCATGTTCCATGCCTCTTTACATCACTATGTTATTCCGTCTAACCCATGTGTTATGATTTATTCTATTATTTATTCCCTTATTTGGATTTTTAGATCATCCATTTGTTCATGTTACCCCTAGGTTATCCTATGATTATTTAATGGATCAAAGGTTGTTGGGAGCCCTTTATTAAGATTAAATAATGAAATGTTTCATTTAATCCCATGTTTTTAGTTTGATGTACCTAGTCTTCCAAGGAACTAGACTCTATGATCCTTGTCTTGTAATTTGATGTTTAAATTTTCTTAAAAACATGTAATGATATGTGAAAAAGGATAGGGTCATTTTAGATATCAACCAATTTTTTCCCTCATTATTCCACTAGAATATGCCGATGGACTTCAAGCATGGGGATAGGGATATCCACATCTACTATTCCTGCTGCAGGAATAAGCCTACATAATTATTCTGAGTGAGAAGGGATATGATCCTACTCACTAGAATTTTCTAGAATATAGTAGTAGACATCATCATTAGGATCAGGTATATTATACCACTCACAATTATCCAAATGCTTCTTTTCGCTATGTGTCTTCCTTGTTTCTCGTTCATGCATTTTAAGTGGTGCAAGTCTGTCGGGTGGTACCTTCAACTAGAAACTAAAAGGAACTAGAGGGATGGTGATAGAGACAATGATTTAAATGATCCCTCATCATTGTCCTCAAAACTAAAAGACTGTTTTAGTTATCTCCATGACCCTCCTTCATCAAATACTAAAATTTGTGATTGTTGTGCTCTGGGGTTAAACATTTGAAGTGGGTAGACGTTGAAATGAGGTCCACTGAATATACTTTAGATTTTTTTGGATGATGAGAATCATGGATATCAACACATGAATAACCTCATAGGAATCCTTGATGTTTAGGAATATACCATGTCGATGTTATTCCCAGACCATTGCATTCAACACCCCACACTGATGATATTGGGTGGGAGAGGTCATTGTGAGCCCCGTAGGGGTCATAGTTTCTATTGATTTTCCAGAATGGTCACTAGATGAAAAAATGCCATATAAGGGTTTTTTAAGAGCAATGTGTTCAGTCATGAATAAAACAAGGAACATGGTCACTGATCAATGAACCATTTTAGGCATGATATGTGCAAAATCTGATATGCATGGGTAACAAAATTGTCCTTTTATTCCTGATATGACCATTCCTTTTGTGTGAATTTTTCAAAGAGATGATGATTTAATTTGATGAAAATTTAGATATAGGGGATCTGTTATAATATTGATTTCATAGTCAACTAATGTTCTTTCTATTTGAAATTTTGATATCAGGTTCACCATATTTGTTTACGTAGGAAATAAAAAAATGGCCTGATGATTAATAACCCATTCATTTTCCATTTTGATTTATCCAAGTTAGGTTAACCATTTTTTTTTCATAGATGATGCAAGAAAAATGACCCAATGGGTAAAAACCCAATCATTTTTAAATTTGAGAGATTCACTTCAGGTTCACCATATTTTTTTTGTCAGAAGTATGTGGATGGAATTTGTCCAGTAGTTTTATTATAGAGGGTTCAATGTTCTTCATAATCATTCATGTCAGACTCAATGTTTTTTAATCATTCCTAGAAAATCACAATGCTTCCCACATTAATAACCGGGTACATACCTTCTTTCCAAAGGCATGTGGTCAGTGGGGGTATCAAACCTCAAGATGCTTAGGAACCCACATTGTTTGAGAGAACATGATATTGGGGTTATCAAACCCTGGGGGGGGGGGGGGTTGCATACATAAGTAAACTATTATAGAATTAAGATATGTTTGACAACCTCTCCATAATATATGTTACAATAATGGTTACCCTAACAAAATGATAATAGGGTATGTGTATTCATTTACAAAGAGAGGGGGGTCTGGTTGGTGAATCCATATGAATGTATATGAGGTCCTTCATCCAATTCACTTTGATGTTTGGATACATATATGTTGTATCCATATAACAACGTGCTCTATAGTTTTTTTTCATTTAGGGAGGTGGTTAATATTTTGAGGATGGGATTGAGCAATTACGAGGTGTCCTACATACCTTTATTTATAACATGAAACAAAGCCCACATAGTTCGTTATAACCATGTGGTTTGAGCCAAATGGCCCGAATGCCTTCTTTTTTATTGAATTTTGATAACCCCACTTTCAAGGGATGAGAGGGAACCCATACAAGTCCCTTAGGCTTAGATATTACATGGCCCATAGGTCTTAGGGAAATATTTATACTATATCTACATGGAACCGCTCCTCTCTAGCTTCTTCATAATTAAAACGATGTGGTTTATTGTTGCATGGAATGAAAATATATATGGGCATTGGGGCACTAGATATTTGATTTTGAACCTGGAGGAGGGATCCTATGTATCCTTATTATGGAAAGAATTAGAGTTATCATAGTTCATTGAATCCCAAAGGACATTCTACAAGGTGTATACCCCTATACAAGGGGTGGTTATATCATGAAACCAATCAAGGCCTACATAGTGAGGTTTCCCAAGATGGTGGAGATTCATGATGCTAATCGAGAAATAATTATCAATACCTAATCACATGAGAGATATTATTGGTGTGTGAAACAATGTATAGTAGGTAATCATCCTCATTTAATATTGACTTAGGGATTATGTGCTGGGAAATCCCATTGGATACTTAATATAGAGCTCAAGACATAGGAAGGAACCCTTCTTATACTGGTTATGGATAGAATCAAAGCCATCATTATTTAGAAAACATCTCAATCCACTGCTCTATGAGGAAGGAAGATCATCCCATTAGAGATATTGGGTCCCAATGGTTGGAATTTTGGATACATGAAAGGACTTATACCTGGATAGATTCCTATTTGAGATCGGGCATTGAGAAGGCCTCATACGTATCCAGGATATGATAGGAAACAGAGTTATCATAGTTTAATTGGCCATGACATAAACAATAAGGCTTCCATTATATACGTTACATATCATGTTATTCTACTTGATTGGATTTCACAATGAGAGTTTCCTTTGTGAATGATATGATCATTTCAATTTCCTCAGTGAACATAAGAAATTCGTGGTGTTAGAAACAACGGGTGGAAAATAAACAGTCTCACTATGTGATAATGTAATAATTATGTGCTGGGACATCTCTTTGGACATTTGAAATCATGATCAGGCATTAGGAATTCATCCTATGTCTACTTGTTATAGTAGGAGTTAGAGTCATCATAGTTTAATTGGTTGGGACTTACGCAACGTGGTTTTCCATATATGTGGAACATATCATATTATGCTACAAGATGGGTATTATGCACTAATGATTCCATTATAATATATATATATATATATCATATATCATATTATTCATTTGGATGGGTCTTACACACCATGGTTTACCTTGTATTGGCTGGTCAAGGTTATCATGTCTATGGATTCATATTTGGCATGGTCTGATTATCTTCCTAACATGTGTTGTTTTTCCATAAGACAAGACTTTATTTCTTTCTTGACAAATTGTAGGACATATTCCTGACATATAAAAAGAAAATAACATTAACCAGTTTTCTAGTCCAAGGGACATCACATAATTTCGATGGAATGTATGAAGGAAATCTCATGATTAAGATGACTTGTCTGGAGGACATTGCATGACCTGAATGGTTGATCCTGGAGGCTATCACATGATCTCAACTGACATGTATTTATGGATTCACATGATATAGATAACATTCCCCAGTGTTATCACAAAATAAAGATGAAATTCTTTTAGAGCATCATGAGAGTTAGTGCGACATTTCTAGCGGGTCCAACATATCCTCGTTGACTTTTTTGGGTGTCACCAAGAAAGCTGAGTAACATGATTGGAGGGAATCTCAAGAGCCAACAAACATTCTTAGTGGGAATCCTGATATCTAGATGTATTTTCCACTGGAAATTATTAGAGCTAGTTGATAAACCACTATGTTATCACAAGGCTTAGTTGAGATGTACTAGTGTCACTGTATGATCTGGGTGACACATTAAAGGACATCATAAGGTCTGGATGGAGATCCTAAAGAGTTTCATGAGACTCAGGTGACATGTCAGGGGGGATACATGTGAATTTATTTGAAATTCATAGGCGACTTCACATGTTAGAAATAGTATACAAAATGAACATCATGTGACCTTGGTGAAATTTCATGTTGTTTTTGTGTGAGGTGGGTTGTTCAGACAACATGCATGAGAATCAATGCATATTTTCTTCACATAATTCTATTATATCTTAATCTTTTTTTCATCATTTTATTCAATATTACTTATATTTTTTAATTTTAATCATGTTTTATGTCTCTTTTGATTTAGTATATATATGAGATGTCCATTGTGTAACCCACCAGAAGTCCTTCGTGTGATCTATGAGTGATCACACGAAGTGGATATGCTTGTCCCATGATCTTCATTGGAGGTTCAAAAAAATTTACCTACCAGGAAATCTTTACTATCACAAGATCAAAAACTATGATAAATCTACTCTAATCCATAGGTGTGTGAGTACAATGATCTAAGGATTCATTTTTTTATTATCGGGTGGGGGATTTATAGGACTCTCCACCCCGATTATTCCCCACTTTGAGAAGCATGTATAACAGAAAATCTAGGATGGAGTCAGTGGATGGATTTGATGTCATGTATTCTTCGAGATCCTATTGTAGGTTATTTGAGGGGACTCACATGATTTTTGAAAACCATGATACCATTCCTTGATTTCCCCTTTTTTGATTATATCTAATTTACGGGGACTTGTTTGATCATGGGGATATTACAAGGGTCTTTCATATTTTATTTCCAATATATGTTAATAGTTTCAGGAGATTAGGTTTCCTACAATATGAATTTAATGTGATATATGATTTATTATCAAGGACCTTTCGTGAGACAAGGATGTCTTGTAGGGGGCCTTCTCAAGATCAATCCATTTTACCAAAGGGATTTTAAAATGTTTTTTATAGTTCATCAGAGCGTCACATGAAATTTATGTCTATAAGAGGGTCCTTCCTTTCTCTTTTATTACCTTCTTTTATTTTTCAAAGGATTGGGAATATAGAATTCTTGAATGAGTGTTGTTATATACAATCAATCTCCCCACTGGTGATGCATTTCATGACCAACAATGTATTATGTGGTGATTCACAATCATTTCATGTAACAACACTTATTTTTCCTTTATGGAGTCGAAGTGGGATAATATGGACTCTTGGGCATGTACCAATCCCTTCATGTGATGATGGTGACATGGGAATGATATCTTGTGTGAGGAGGTTGAAAATAATCCTCCGGTTTTTTTATGTGTCATGAACCGTATAGGGAATGTCATATGATGCTTTTTCTGAAAGAGTCTCCCTCATTTTGCTATTTTTATTTCCCTGTTTATTTTACTACGGCCATGGGCATCTAGAGTTTTATTGGATGTTGTAGAGTAAAATAATTTTCCCCATTAGTGATACGTCATGTTAACTAAAAATGGTTTTATGGTGATGTAAACGAATTATCATGGAAAACCCCTTCTGGTTGTTTTTGGACATAAAGGGAGAGCACAAGACCACTTGGACATGTCTAAAGCCCTTCGCGTGATAGGGGTGAAATACTAGCAGGATCTTACGTGACCATCCAGAAATATCACTAGGTATTCAATGGTGTATTGATTTATTCATGGGTGCTTCATAAGAATTTCAATATGGAAATAGGATCCATCCTTTTGGATATTTTTTCTCTATTTTTTAGGATTTTGGTTGGATTTTTAGTCACCTTCCAACTAACAATATGTGTGACTTGGGGGTTCTCATTTGGTACACTCTGGATGACCAATAAATTCATGTGACACATTTAAAATATCATAAGTACTTGTAAAGGGGGCTCTATAAGATCCACTATAGGTTATGTGCTACAAATGGATCCATCACACGATCTTTTAAAGGTATGACGATCATATGTCACTAGTAGTTTTATGTGATATGTGAGTTCTAGAAACATTTTCTTCAATTTTTTTGCGGGTATCATAATAACCATATTTTCAAATTTCATCCACTGTGTGTTTTTTGAATCTCATTTATAGTGTTTCAACAACGGTATCAAAGGTTTGGGACTAGACTGGACAAGCCACTCATTCCCTTTCTCCAACAATCCTATAATAACTTCAAGATAAGGTTTGAGATTTTATACACACTCAATGGACATTGATTCCATTATTTTAAGATATTTAACAAACATCATCAAATATACTACTTTTTTCACTGACCTGGTGGGCATAAATTTGGCTAGATTGGATTATTTCTTCCAATATCTAGTTTTCTTTCCTTTATTAACTAATCAACTATCGTAATCAAATGCACCATTCTTCAAATTCTTCATATATAACTAGAAAATATTTTAGGCATATAATTATATTTAATATTACTATTATACATTTGAATTATCATATGTACCATGAATATCATTATAAAAAATAATTTCTCCCTCTTCTAGGAATTATTATCCTACCTTTAGATTTCAATATGTATCAATTATTTGTTTCCTCTTCCACTTGGAATTTTATATTTCAAACAATAGTATTCCTATTTACCAATAACATCATCATATAACATCCTAAACATATTCTAAATCATTATTTTTAGATAATAATATTTCATACTAGAAACTATAGTTAATAAAGGCAAAAAACCTAAAAAAATTCATAATTTTTCCTCTATCTTGATGAATAGTAATTTTAAGTGAAATATGAATAAAAATTGATGCCAATATACTTGAATTGGTAATAAAATTAAAACATGTAGGATAATTATAATTATTTAGGTAAAGGGGTCTTTATTCATTTCCCACTACAACTTTATATGTCTCCATAATAATGAACATACCTTCAATACGAGTTGATGATTGGATACATCCACCCAACACCTCCCCTCTCTTCAGGGAAGTAAGCTAACAAGCCCTGGAATTTAGAAAAATCCCAAAACCTTCAAGATCACTATATGATGTTTAGGGGTCAATGATATTTAGATTTTGATTTCTCAAAGGGACGTGACTAGAGACCTTCTAATGGTGAACCAATTTCTTTCCAGTTTCAGTTGAGGAAGCTATAAACAAACGAGAATTCCCAATAATAGTAGGAAAAATGTTTTCTAGAAAAATACAATTACCATGAATAAAATAAATTTGAACCAAAATTTAATAAACCTCCATCTTCATAAGACCATGAATAAATTATCCATTATGGTAACCCAATCAATAATTGGCTGAGAAGCAGTTACACTAAGTCTCAATGTAAACCTTCTGAATATACCTTAAATCCTTAACCACCATAATCCATAAAATTTCATTTCAGTTCTAGGATATATTCACATTTTAAATAACGTGGGGAGTAATTAGATTACATATTTCTATGGGTATATTGTAAAAAATTGTAATATTCCAAAAAAAAATTCATAAAATTTGGGGAATAAAATAATCTTCAATGGGTAGGGGTAAACCTAAGAATATTATCCAAAGAACTAAGAATGGGGGCCCTATTTAATGAGAATTACATAGGTCCATATAAAAAAAACTAAAATCATTCTATAAACCTCTAGGTTTTTAACAAAGAATAGTTATGTTCTTCTTCAACCACAAAATAATCAAGCATGTGGTCTGATTCTAAGAAACCAACTATAGAACACTCGATAAAATCCTAGGATCCATTTATGAATCTTTTGAAAGGATGAATCTAATATATTATCTAGATGAATTAGTAAATAAGAGAAATATACTGAAGGGATGACGTCTCAGTAAATTCTAGTAGTGATAGTGTATGATAGTAAATCTATAGGTAAAATGAGGGGAATTATGGAATAATGATTGTGGGTACAAAATTTGTAATAAAATGAATATTTTTGAAAGAGGAGAATGTTTTTGTCCATTATAAAGATAAATCAGAAGGCCCCTAACCCCTTACAAAGTGGGTGGGTCATAATGTGAAATCATCACTACCATAGCTCATCACAATCTAAAGATATTGTTAAATATCATAAATCCATTAAATAAAATATTAATTAATTAAATTTTTTTTTGGGGTATCAATAATATTCATAGATTCAAAACATGACATCATATCTCAATAATTTTAGATGTTATTGGAAATTTTATTCTTTAGATTTTATTATATAAACTTCTCAAAATATAAGATATAATAATGGAATATTTTATTATTAAATGATTTAGTTTTTTATTTTGTTAAAAAATACTATATCATGATCCAAAACCCAATAATCCATTGAATTATAGTTATTTTTCATTTAGTGAATTTCTATATTCCTTAAAAAAAATTAAAATATAAAAAAGATATTCTAATTTTAATTAATAATATTAGAATTTCAGTTTGTTGAGAAAATTATTAAATCATATTTAATGAAAATATAAATAAAATCATATAATAAAAAACCATAACATCAATATAATTTATGTTATAGTTTATTTAATAAATCCATTATAATCTCACCATTTTTTATGTGTGTCATTATCTTTTCTAGAACTATGTATATAATCAATGTATTTTCAAGAATCACTTTTCTTACCATTTGATTATTTAATGTTATACCCATGGATATTGAGGAATTTAAAATTCCCCTTGGGACTGAGATCAAACACCTGAGCGGGGAGGGATGGAGAATCATGTGTTTCACAACATCTATTAAATTCTACGTATCCTTTTATTCTTTTGATTTCCATTTGATGATTAAATAGAAAACAACTTTTGAGATGTAAATGGGTAATTTTTTTATTTCTTAATCACATACGACACATAAAATGAAGATTATAAATTTTATTTTATAACATAGTATTTTTAAAATGGTTATCATTTATGTGGGAAACCAACTAATTTTTGTGACCGAGTTTTCCCGTATATATATACTATTCAAAAATAATTTTTTCATTAATTATAGGTGGTTTTTAATGTTTTATTCTCAAACCCAATGTCCCTATATTATATAAGGCATCCTTCAATATATAATTAATGTGAGTGGATATTTATAATAAATCCTAAATTAATCTTCTTCCCAACTAGTCTTGTAATATTCCTTCTAAACTTTAATGTAGAAGAAAACTCTTTAGAAGATATACCTGCATCAAAAAGTAGAGTACATTCTTACGAAAAGTTTCCTTGAAAGAAATATGATTATCTGTCCAATTATAAGTAACTAAATATATTGTTCAATACCTTTCTCCCAATTTTTATTCAGAATATTTTTTATGTCTTCTCTTAACGGATCCTTATGGAACTCGATAAGAAAATAATAATATATAGACACTCTAACATGTTAGCACTACTCCCATATATTCTTCTAATTCTAATTATCATAATTTTTCAAAACATTGAATTAAACAAACTTTCATGTTAGATATATTCTTATTCTTATTCTTCTATAATTCAATAATAAGATAATATTCTTCATAAAAATATAATGATTTATTACTTCTTCTTCTTTCATAATATGTCTTCTAATTTTCTCAAAAATCTTATCCAATCAACTCTCTCTCTCTCTCTCTATATCTCCATCGTTAGAATATATTATCTTTTAATAGACACATGTTTTTATAATAAAACCTTTCTTATTTTTAGGTCAATTTTTGATTTTTATAATTTGAAATATCTCAGTGGTTTACATAGAAGAAAAATAAATCTCATGTACTAGATATCTCCCACATGGTCTCTATATGAAATTATATCAATAACTGTCTCCAAAATAATATGAAAAGTTTCAATAATTATATTATATAAAAAATTTTATTTTCATCTCATTACATATCAATTAGTTTCAGTTTCCTTGATATTTTTTTCTACTTAATATACTCCATAAACACTAGTAATAAAATAATTGAATAATAGTTATATAAAAATATATAGTAAAATCTTGTGGCATGAACCTTACATTTACAGTGTAAGAGATTCACCAAAACATGAATAAACATCACAATTATTTTCTACATTGTATCTAGTATAATAGTGTCTCTCAACAACTCATACATATGGAATCCAAATGTTTTTTTGAATATTTAAATGTTGAGGAACATGAAAGGAATCATTAGACATAATATTCCTGATATTCCCCCATATTGATTTCCAAATATCCATAATTAGATGTAAAATGTAATACAATAGGGATCACACCATTAAATATTATTCAAATCTATACTGGATTCATGACATTGAAAACTATCATGGGTAGTAAAACTCGAATGAATAGATTAGGCATTATCCCATTTAATTTTCAATATTAGAATCTTCAAATATAAAAATCAACTATTTATTATTAGGAATTATAATATTTGTTCAATGTTTAAAGAAATAAAAAATTACTTGATTCCCAATTTCATAGTAATTTTTCAAAATTTATATAAAGACCTAGAATAAGTCATATGTGACAATGTGATGTATCCTAGAGTCTCAGAAAAACTTATGCATTGACCAAAAAAGACTTAGGTGATCATTAATAAGTCTTACATTGAATGTATAAGATGGACTCAAAGTATTATTGTGTAGAAAGAAATATACAATTTTTATAGTATATTTATGAATATTTAATTATAGTCCATTTTTGAATTAATACATGGGAAAAATTCATACAACATATAAATGAAGTCTTGTAATAAAATTCATACTCATGCATGAAAGTCATACAACATCTGGACAGTGCCTGGAGTTCTCTTCCATTTTTAAAATTTTTGAAAATCAAAATTATTGTTCACACAGAAGGATATAAGTTTTTTAATCAATGTTATACACAAATGATCAAAATACAAACAATGATATATAGTGTTTTACTTACTCTGAATCCATATAAAATTCAGGAGTCTTAAGGGATTTTCAGTGTATAGATGTGTTTCTGATTGACCTCCAAAATGTTATACAACATGAAATAATTACAAGACATATTCCAATAAAATTTTATCTATCTAAAACTGTTTAAAAAAATTAAAAAAATATTAATTATACGTCTAAATTATTAATATAATTCAAAAATCCTCCTTATAACATCTTAGTATATTCATAATAGCTATATAACTATGTTGAGTATTTTAATGAAAAACACTAACTCATACATTCATCCATAAAATATGAAATTATAAACCATAATCCATGTTTATATAGACATTGATTTTAGAATAATTCATTCTATGTAATGAAAATATTAATTCTCCAACTCCAGCTTGCTGTTCCACAAAACATTGAACATGGTTTGTACTTTTTTATATAGAGTTATACATGTTTTACAAGAAATATCACCAGTATAAGGCTTAACTATTATTCCATCAAACATATTATTTAAAATAACCTCCATATAGTATGAACTGGTTTTTAATATTTGTATTCACTCAATAATTATCACATTGTAGTGATACAGTCTTGAATTTATGTATCTAGATATGGAAGGAGGACAACATATTCATTAATATCACCCATCGTGGCTGGGTAATAACAATAGATTATTATGTTTTATTTAATATAACTGTATCAACCAAAAAACATATAAATTTTCTGAAAATATAATTACAAAAAAAAAATCACAATCTAATGGGTACTTCAATCTCCCATTTTGATTTATAATTCAAACATTTAACTTATAAATAAAACAAATATATGTCAATATTACTTTGGAAGTTCAATTTTACTCTACTAGATATTGTAAATAAATATAATTTATAAATTTATTATCCCTTTATTAATATGCTATTACTGAAAGGGATTATTTTTCATGGAAAAAATAATTTTCCCCTTTAATTATATTTTTTAATAAAAAAGTTCCCAATTTTATGTTATCCAATTTTATTAAGATATTATGTATATTACTTTTGGAATAATGGTGGAACCAAATTCCTCATTTTAAAGTGCCATAAAATAATTATCTCTTATTATATATGTTCTAAACTTGTATAGAAAAATTGAGTTACTAATTCATCACTAAAATGTTTTATATAAACATTACACCATATGATACTAACTCAAAATTTACTTATTTGGTGTTATCTGAACTTATTTATAGAGTATTTGTAATATAAATAATCCCCTTAAAAAAAATCAAAATATTTCTGTTGAAATATATTTATCACATTTCCTTTTTATTGTCACTCCTCTTCGATAACTAGTTTTAAAAATATCATTGATAATAAAATGAAAATCATATCAAATATTCATTTTTTCTAGGGCTATACAGAATTTTATATTTAGATAGATATTTTTAATCTCTAGAATATTCACTTATTTGATAACTCCCCCTCAAGGAATTCATTCCATAATTCACCATGGTTGACAAATATGTAATAAATAATCTCTATGTAATTTTATATAAGTTTATATGTGAAATGCCGATATATATGTAACACCCCAAGATTTCATAGTGTGTTAGTTCTTCAAAATAATTCAATAACTTTCACTACATGCAACACCAAGTTCAAGCACACCATGACTTACCAAACAAGCCGTTCAAAAGAGGTTATAAATAGTATTAGATAAATTTTAATGTTTATATAATCCTTATAATTTTAGAATCCATATTATGAGTTTCTTAGATATAATGCAAGAACAAATTCATTTTCGGTATTGCACTTTTATCAACTTTAATAGTGAACCCTTTTTAAATAATATATTTTAAACTTTTTGACTAAATGGGGACATCAAAAATTTAAAATGAAACATCCCAAGCTTCTACGGTACGCTTCTCTTTGAATAATGTGATAGCGTGTGTTGTACGCAACACCGAGTTCTAACAACCAATTAAACTAGCCGTTATGAATAGTAATAACTACTTTTTGAAATTATATATATTTTATATTTCAAAATGGGCTTCATTTTTGGATTCAGAATATCAAAATTAGCCTAGGGTGAAATTTTGGTACTTTTCAGATAACTTTTATATTTTGATGAATAGTGAAAATTACTAAGTTTTAATTAAAAACAATTTTTTTAATCAAAATAATTAATAGTGATAAATTATGCATTTGAGTGGTTTTAAAGTATATTTAGAATATAGTTTTACCATTTAATATAATGTTGGTCATTGGACATAATTTTACAATTAAACCGAACATAAACGAGTGTCAATCTTTTGATAGTTATTATCTCCTAAAAACACGCTTTTTGTTTTGATAGCGGGAATTAATTTTAAATTAATTTCTGCCACTTATGTGTTTTGAATTTAGGAAAATGGATTCCATATTTGGAATCAGGATGTTCAAATTGTGTAAATAGGTAACTTTTATTTTTAGACATTTTGAATAATTACTGCGGTAAATATTTTATTTACCATGGTTAAGGGTAAATCCGGTAAATAAGGGTTAAAAAATAATATTATAATAATACTAAATTACCCTAAAACGTGTCTTAACCCTATTGTTTGATACATGGTAGACCATGGGAATCTTTGGGTCTATTTTGGGACCCCATGGATCCACTTGTAAGTGATAATGACACTTTATTTTTAATTAAGTTAAAATGAATACAAAAATGACACAAGCATATATCTTTTAGAAAAACAATCGTTACATAGGGTTATATATGTTGGATTTTAGATTATAAATATTAATTAGAAAGATAAAATTATTTCCTACATAATGATATTTTATTTATAATTTTTAGACATTAAATAATTTATTTTATTTATGACACAATGATGATGCAGTAATTACTATAATAGTGAAAAATTAAAATAATTGATATTATAAATACCCAAATAAATATAATATGAAACTTTTAATGAATTAAACTAATTTTATAGGATAATATGATATATTAGGATTGATTTAATTGACTTTGTTCGAAGTAATCAATCTGTTATGAGTTTCACAAAAATCAACTATTGAATAGTGTCAAAATTGACATAAAAGAGTTCTTAAAACAAATATTATATTATTAATTGATATTAAATTCCTAAAAATCTACGGTTCGGCCAAGAGACTTATATCATGATAGGTTCATCATTAATGTACCACTTTGGGGTCTCTTGGATGTATATAGCAAGTTTATTAACCATATTATATAAAAATACAAAGAGACATTGTAAAAGTGAAACTAATTAACTTAGAGTTAATACTTAAAGATAAGGTTAATATAAGTACCCAAACCTGTCTAAATTCTATTGGTTGAGTGGTTTTAGACCTATCCCCACCTTAAACTTTGAATAATAAGCTTTGGAGCCATTAGAAACCGAATATGAATTTATTATAAATTAATATTTCTAGCTTTTCCAAAGGTGCCCCTCACCCCTCTTATAAAAGGGCACTCGTACTTCTCATTTCTTAACACCTTCAAAGCCTTTTGGTTCGGCCAAACTCTGCCCAAATACTCTCCCAACATCCCTCACTACAACCAAGAGGCCTTAGTTTGATCAGAAAGCCAACCTAAGGAGCCCTTTTGATCAAATCAAAAGGAAGAACCCGAAGAAGAGGTAATGATTTCACCACCCTTCTCCAAGTTCATTTCTTCTTCCACTTCTTCTTCCTTTGTTCTTACCATTCTAAAATAATAACTCCAGTATCTCACATATACTGTGATATTATTATAAATATGGTACAATCATATTCAGTATTCTATCCACCCTTTGAATAACATGTCACCATACGTGCGTACGTACGGCTTACCGTCTCCACGTCGTGGTGTAATTGTTATTCAATATAATATTATTTGGATGGGTATAATAATGATGTGTAACTCATGTAAATAATAAATATAACATGTTAATGATTCTGTATATATGATATACCATCCATTTATATATTATTTTAATATCAAAAGAATGATATTGTCGCTCGTGCGTACGTACGGACTACCGTCTCCACGAACGCGATGAGATTCATTCTCCATCGTATCCATTCAAGTATAATTATCATTTGATGATTTAAAAATGATGTTTAAGGACTAGATATCATTCTGGATATGAATAAGATACAACAACCATGGCTTATATAACAAAACATATAAAATAAAATGAGTAAGTTAACTCCCGAAACGACGATAATTCTAAGATATTCATATGATATCATATTATTATATATGATTCTTGTATAATTTAATAACAACTATTTCACCATTATACAGGAGGTTAACCTACCCCAACCAAGGAAAAGTACAAGGTAAGGGTTTACTTTACAACCTCTTCATTATCCAAGGTTGTTTATACGTAATAATCTACTGGGATCTCTTTATCATCCACATCCATGTTTCTTAAAAATGCATTTCAAAACATTTTTACTATTTACTAGAATATGAGTTAAAGTCATTTATACCCTTTTTGACTTTTATAAGTGGTTTATAAAGGAATCTTTTGGTCGTTTTCAAAACAAGGTCCTTTTTAACCTTTTCGACAGAATTAAGGTAAGAATGTTTTTTTTAACTTATATGGTGGGTGCGGCTATTTTCCACCGTTATAAAATCTTCAAAGCTTACCTTACAAGATTATAAGAATATTTTCAAAGAAAATGTTTTATTTTATATGGATCTTAAATGATTTCAAAATAAAAGGAGATATTTCTTTTAAAAG
Source organism: Viscum album (assembly GCA_963277665.1). NCBI lineage: Eukaryota > Viridiplantae > Streptophyta > Magnoliopsida > Santalales > Viscaceae > Viscum > Viscum album. Next base: position 515,370,688 of record OY728153.1, on the reverse strand, counting down.
AATTTTGATTTCATCTATGTCAACATCCTTTGATGGATTTTAAGATTATTTGAAGTTGATTTATTATGATACAAAACTTCTATATTGTATTGAAGGTTTTGTGATATGTTTGACTGTGGATGTGCTATTTTTATACCATTCATAGTTTATGGTGAAAGTATTGACATTTCGTATGCTAGTTTTAATACGAATGTTTATGTTATGTTTAAACCTTTTCATATGGGAATGCATTGGACTTAATATGTGACGGGTGGAGCCTGCTATAGCTCCTCGATGCATCGGTAGGTCTCATGAGACAAACTAGTGTCTTGGCACAAGGCCTTGACAAAATCTTATTTGTAGTCTTGGCACGAGGCCTTGGCTATGTGGTTATGATAGTCTGGCATTATGCATTCCAACATTATGAAAGTGGTTATTGATTTTTGCATGTGATTATTCGATTAGTAGAATATCCATGTGAATAAGTAAATGGAATTATTTCATTTTATTTATGCCATACCATGTTGAAAGTTCATATTTAAAAGGCTTTTGTTTTAGTTATACATTGCCTTAAATGTTTATTCTTATTTATGAAAGTTTCCGCTATATTGTTATCCTTACTAGGCATTTGAGCTCACCCCTTTTCTATGTTTTATTTTTCCCAGGATGTGAAGAAGTAAGTTATGAATGACCTGCAGGGATTTTATGAGGGGTTAATAGTGTGGATTGTGGAAACATTATGTTGTTGTATTAGTTTTTCATTTTATGATGTAATGTAAAACTTATGAATATATCTAGTGTTTCCAAGGCTACTAAACCAATCGGTATTTCGAGATTTGATCTTTCTTGTGATCATGCCAATGTTATGTAATAATGCACCGACTCTGGGTAGCTGGGGTCGGGGCGTTACAGTTGGTATCAGAGGAAGTTTAGTACAAACCTTGGAAGCTAGATTTAGATAAACTCTGATTAGAGCACGTAGACCTAAGATGAACTTTGAGGATTAGTATAGAATAACTTCCTAGAATTTTGGTATTGTAGAGATTTTGTGAGTTTTCCAAGCAATACATCCCTGTCTGGATACGAGCAGGTAGAGGCGGCTCTGGCACAGATGTACCTAGGGGTAAAACCCGAAAACACCGCTTTGAGCTAGACTCGAACGGGAACTGGTGCACGACAACGGGCCTTGCTGCACTCTTGGTTACGAAACTCCCGGGGGATATGCTTAGGATAACTCTCATTTTCTTTACAAATCATTTTGAAGGGATTATGAGTATATACTTCCTCAAAGAAAACATTCTTATGATTATGGATTATATCCATAAATAGTTCAATTTATGTTAGGTGTTTTATAAGTATGGGATTATGTATTTTGATTCATAAACTGATCTAGTTTATGCCATTGTTTAGAAATGGCGCCCAGTAAAAGGAATGAGAACTCCAGAAATGCACATGATCCAAAGAGAAGGAAGGATCATATCTTTCATGGTCTTAAGCTAGAATTTATAAGAGAAATAGTCTCCCATGTATTATCATCATATGAAGAAATAATATCATGTATTGATAAGATATGTAAAGAGTTTACTGAGTCCTATGGCTTTGAAGGGAAGCAAGAGAAGAAAAGGATGGAAGAGAGAAATATGGATAAAGGGAAGAGGGAAAAGAAGAATTTTACCATATGTGGTAACTGTGGAAAGAAACACCCTGGAACTTGCCTGAAAGGAATGGGAGTTTGTTATAAGTGTGGAGGAAAAGGTCACAAAGTACGTGACTGCAAGGGTAAGAAAATGGTTTTAAATGTACAATGCTTCATTTGCAAGGAGTTTGGACACTACGCGAACCTATGTCCCAGTCATCAGACTATGCCGCAAATGATGTTATTGGATAATAACCAAGTTATGATACTACCACAGATGAAGAGGAATGATTAGAGTTCTTATGTTGATTATGTCAATTGAGTGTTGTATCAACAATGTACTTGTTATAATAATTATGGAGTATATAAGGATTGTACTGCAGTACTATTTCATTAAGGACTTGAGATGGTGTGGAACAAAGAAAAGCGACTCAGTAGCAGGTTAAATGTTTGGAAAATATATGGTTGAGAGAAAGATAAACCATAATATGGTTCAGATACCGAGGTGGTGATTTTAGAATAATACATGATTGATTTGGATAAATTATATTGGATATTATTGACTACCTTGAAGCTGATTAATGATTTGTATATTCCATCATTGTTGGGGTTTAAAACATTTTTGGATTAATGAAGTATATCCATCATTCTATATGGAATAAGGGAACATGAATGTAATCAATAAGGAATATGGTAATACATGATGAAGGTATTCATATGCTATTACGGGGTAAAAAGGATCTATATTATGTTTACCTTCCTTATAAATGTTGGACTGTGAGTTTGGAGAGAAGTATTTTGGATAGTTCTAGTTTGAATTAATTTGGATTTCCATAAAAGGACAACCCGGAGGTCGGGCGACAACCCGTCGCGTCCGGCAAGGCTGCGAGACTTGAACCCGCAACCGAAGGGTGACAAGGGTGTATCACCTACCACTAGCCCACGAGATGTCCTGGATTAAATAATGTAGTTTTTATTAAAAGATCTATTAGATGAATTATAAATTCGTTTATTTTGGAACCCTATACGAATAGTGTAAATAGAATTTTTTTTACATTCTATTATCTTTTAGAGTGAAAGATGAGTATGTGGTAGAAATTTATTAATGGATAAAACTCTAGTTATAAAGTAAGTATATCTCTATATGATCTTAGCCAATCTCATAAAAAATTCCTCAATATTAAGAAAAGCAAATTAGAACAAAAATGTTTTCCTAGATGGTACCTTAAATCATCACTAATTTATGGCTTTGGGATTGTTGGCCTTTTCATAGCCATGTTCTCTACCACTCTCCATCAGGTAATTGATGGTTATATTTTTCTTCCATATCCATATTTTACTACATGGAACCCTAGTATGTGTTATTTTCGGTAATCTTCATACTTTCGACTCTTTATTTTAAATAGAGGCCTCATTAATTCATTTTTCGATGTGGGATTTCAACTAAGATATTTTGAAACGTCAAAAATGTGTTATCCTAATACCCTATGTTTTGTTGAACCGATGGTATTTCAAATCATCATAGATTGATGAATTTAAGGACCTCAATTTTATACTTGTTTGTGATTGATGACCTCAATCACTACCTATAAATATTTACGTTTTTCCTCCAATTATATGTCTCAAATTGCCACCAATGTTCTCCTAATCGAGATCATAATTTGGTGGTGACCCTTTCATTTCTCTTTTCCTCATATTAAGACTAAATTTTAGTAACCCAATTTCCGATGTGGGGTTTCCCACAAATATATTATCTATTTTCAACCTTTTATTTTCGAAGAACAATTTCAAATTGCGAGGACGCAATTTATTGAAGGAGGGGAGAATGTAACACCCCAAGATTTCATAGTGTGTTAGTTCTTCAAAATAATTCAATAACTTTCACTACATGCAACACCAAGTTCAAGAACACCATGACTTACCAAACAAGCCATTCAAAAGAGGTTATGAATAGTATTAGATAAATTTTAATGTTTATATAATCCTTATAATTTTAGAATCCATATTATGAGTTTCTTAGATATAATGCAAGAACAAATTCATTTTCGGTATTGCACTTTTATCAACTTTAATAGTGAACCCTTTTTAAATACTATATTTTAAACTTTTTGACTAAATGGGAACATCAAAAATTTAAAATGAAACATCCCAAGCTTCTACGGTACACTTCTCTTTGAATAATGTGATAGCGTGTGTTGTACGCAACACCGAGTTCTAACAACCAATTAAACTAGCCGTTATGAATAGTAATAACTACTTTTTGAAATTATATATATTTTATATTTAAAAATGGGCTTCATTTTTGGATTCAGAATATCAAAATTATCCTAGGGTGAAATTTTGGTACTTTTCGGATAACTTTTATATTTTGATGAATAGTGAAAATTACTAAGTTTTAATTAAAAACAACTTTTTTAATCAAAATAATTAATAGTGATAAATTATTAATTTGAGTGGTTTTAAAGTATATTTAGAATATATTTTTACCATTTAATATAATGTTGGTTATTGGACATAATTTTACAATTAAACCGAACATAAACGAGTGTCAATCTTTTGATAGTTATTATCTCCTAAAAACACGCTTTGTTGTTTTGACAGCGGGAATTAATTTTAAATTAATTTCTGCCACTTCTGTGTTTTGAATTTAGGAAAATGGATTCCATATTTGGAATCAGGATGTTCAAATTGTGTAAATAGGTAACTTTTATTTTTAGACATTTTGAATAATTACTGCGGTAAATATTTTATTTACCATGGTTAAGGGTAAATCCGGTAAATAAGGGTTAAAAAATAATATTATAATAATACTAAATTACCCTAAAACGTGTCTTAACCCTATTGGTTGATACATGGTCGACCATGGGAATCTTTGGGTCTATTTTGGGACCCCATGGATCCACTTGTAAGTGATAATGACACTTTATTTTTAATTAAGTTAAAATGAATACAAAAATGACACAAGCATATATCTTTTAGAAAAACAATTGTTACATAGGGTTATATATGTTGGATTTTAGATTATAAATATTCATTAGAAAGATAAAAAGATTTCCTACATAATGATATTTTATTTATAATTTTTAGACATTAAATAAGTTATTTTATTTATGACACAATGATGATGCAGTAATTACTATAATAGTGAAAAATTAAAATAATTGATATTATAAATACCCAAATAAATATAATATGAAACTTTTAATGAATTAAACTAATTTTATAGGATAATATGATATATTAGGATTTATTTAATTGACTTTGTTCGAAGTAATCAATCTGTTATTAGTTTCACAAAAATCAACTATTGAATAGTGTCAAAATTGACATAAAAGAGTTCTTAAAACAAATATTATATTATTAATTGATATTAAATTCTTAAAAATCTAAGGTTCGGCCAAGAGACTTATATCATGATAGGTTCATCATTAATGTACCACTTGGGGGTCTCTTGGATGTATATAGTAAGTTTATTAACCATATTATATAAAAATACAAAGAGACATTGTAAAAGTGAAACTAATTAACTTAGAGTTAATACTTAAAGATAAGGTTAATATAAGTACCCAAACCTGTCTAAATTATATTGGTTGAGTGGTTTTCGACCTATCCCCACCTTAACCTTTGAATAATAAGCTTTTGAGCCATTAGAAACCGAATATGAATTTATTATAAATTAATATTTCTAGATTTTCCAAAGGTGCCCCTCACCCCTCTTATAAAAGGGCACTCCTCCTTCTCATTTCTTCACACCTTCAAAGCCTTTTGGTTCGGCCAAACTCTGCCCAAATACTCTCCCAACATCCCTCACTACAACCTAGAGGCCTTAGTTTGATCAGAAAGCCAACCTAAGGAGCCCTTTTGATCAAATCAAAAGGAAGAACCCGAAGAAGAGGTAATGATTTCACCACCCTTCTCCAAGTTCATTTCTTCTTCCACTTCTTCTTCCTTTGTTCTTACCATTATAAAATAATAACTCCAGTATCTCACATATACTGTGATGTTATTATAAATATGGTACAATCATATTCAGTATTCTATCCACCCTTTGAATAACATGTCACCATACGTGCGTACGTACGGCTTACCGTCTCCACGTCGTGGTGTAATTGTTATTCAATATAATATTATTTGGATGGATATAATAATGATGTGTAACTCATGTAAATAATAAATATAACATGTTAATGATTATGTATATATGATATACCATCCATTTATATATTATTTTAATATCAAAAGAATGATATTGTCGCTCGTGCGTACGTACGGACTACCGTCTCCACGAACGCGATGAGATTCATTCTCCATCGTATCCATTCAAGTATAATTATCATTTGATGATTTAAAAATGATGTTTAAGGACTAGATATCATTCTGGATATGAATAAGATACAACAACCATGGCTTATGTAAAAAAACATATAAAAGAAAATGAGTAAGTTAACTCCCGAAACGACGATAATTCTAAGATATTCATATGATATCATATTATTATATATGATTCTTGTATAATTTAATAACAACTATTTCACCATTATACAGGAGGTTAACCTACCCCAACCAAGGAAAAGTACAAGGTAAGGGTTTACTTTACAACCTCTTCATTATCCAAGGTTGTTTATACGTAATAATCTACTGGGATCTCTTTATCATCCACATCCATGTTTCTTAAAAATGCATTTCAAAACATTTTTACTATTTACTAGAATATGAGTTAAAGTCATTTATACCCTTTTTGACTTTTATAAGTGGTTTATAAAGGAATCTTTCGGTCGTTTTCAAAACACGGTCCTTTTTAACCTTTTCGACAGAATTAAGGTAAGAATGTTTTTTTTAACTTATACGGTGGGTGCGGCTATTTTCCGCCGTTATAAAATCTTCAAAGCTTCCCTTACAAGCTTATAAGAATATTTTCAAAGAAAATGTTTTATTTTATATGGATCTTAAATGATTTTAAAATAAAAGGAGATATTTCTTTTAAAAGAATTTTGATTTCAACTATGTCAACATCCTTTGATGGATTTTAAGATTATTTGAAGTTGATTTATTATGATACAAAACTTCTATATTGTATTGAAGGTTTTGTGATATGTTTGACTGTGGATGTGCTATTTTTATACCATTCATAGTTTATGGTGAAAGTATTGACATTTCGTATGCTAGTTTTAATACGAATGTTTATGTTATGTTTAAACCTTTTCATATGGGAATGCATTGGACTTAATATGTGACGGGTGGAGCCCGCTATAGCTCCTCGATGCATCGGTAGGTCTCATGAGACAAACTAGTGTCTTGGCACAAGGCCTTGACAAAATATTATTTGTAGTCTTGGCACGAGGCCTTGGCTATGTGGTTATGATAGTCTGGCATTATGCATTCCAACATTATGAAAGTGGTTATTGATTTTTGCATGTGATTATTCGATTAGTAGAATATCCATGTGAATAAGTAAATGGAATTATTTCATTTTATTTATGCCATAACATGTTGAAAGTTCATATTTAAAAGGCTTTTGTTTTAGTTATACATTGCCTTAAATGTTTATTCTTATTTATGAAAGTTTCTGCTATATTGTTATCCTTACTGGGCATTTGAGCTCACCCCTTTTCTATGTTTTATTTTTCCCAGGATGTGAAGAAGTAAGTTATGAATGACCTACAGGGATTTTATGAGGGGTTAATAGTGTGGATTGTGGAAAAATTATGTTGTTGTATTAGTTTTTCATTTTATGATGTAATGTAAAACTTATGAATATATCTAGTGTTTCCAAGGCTACTAAACCAATCGGTCTTTCGAGATTTGATCTTTCTTGTGATCATGCCAATGTTATGTAATAATGCACCGACTCTGGGTAACTGGGGTCGGGGAGCTACATATATTTGACATGTCATGCATTGAAATTATAAGATATCAATTAAAAAATCATCTATGATGGATATCCATTCTAGATATTTTTTAATAAAAACTATCATTAGTTCTATTTTTGATGAATTTACTTCCATTTCGTCTTCATGGTAGCACAAATAGACAATATGAGAATTGGTTGGAATTTCATAATCACTTTATTATGTGAAACTAGTATGTTAATTTTTTATAAAATGAGTGAATTAATTCTTAATAGCTCTATAATGTTTGGAATTGTATATTCTTAGCTCACCCTTAATTTTATAAATCAGTACCTTCTCATTCTATATGGTATTATTATAGTTTTGTAGTTTTTTCATACATAGAATGGGAATAATTACCAGATATATCAATAGAAATTTATGATTTTGGTATCATCCAAGTTCATGGCTATTTCCAATGGGGTATGATATCATTTTAGACATTCATTAAGATTATGGTAGGACTTATTTTGTGGGTGGGTTCTTTCTACATTGAAACTGTCTTGATATGGGGTGAAATATGTTATTTTCTATTAAAATTCAGTAGTTTTTCTAGATTTGGAAGCATGGTCCTGAACATGATAGCTAAATAACCTTAAATTTTTCATCTTTCTCAAGTATATTCAATTAACATTTTACTATACATTTATTGATAGCCTCATATGAAATTAGTATTCATCATTTGTATTGTTAACCACCATACTAATTTGGATATCTCCTTCATGGATCAATTCATTTTTTCTTTAATCTATATGTCATTTGATTTTATATTCAAATATTTTTTTGGTAAATGATGTTCCGTACCTTATAATAATTCAAATATACCCTCCTTATAGGTCAAATATCATCTTTGAATTTCTTTTCAAACATTATGGGAGTATTTTTAGAAAAATTATTTTTATATAAATAATCAAGGAATACATTTAATGAATAATTAACCACTTATTTTCCTATTACGGTCTGATATTTGAATCATTATAGGATTTTTACTTGGTCTGTAGATACCAAAGCTCCTCATAACACTGACCACCTTTATTGGAGAACTTATTTTTTTATAAATAATCTAATCAATTCATGTAAGAATGATTCTTTTTTAATTATGATGCAAAAATTTTCAATAATATATCATCCTCTATTTATCATTATCTGCATTGATTCATTATTTTTTATCATTCATTTAATAAGATTTTGTTTCATTAATCAATGGGCATATTCTTAGACATCCATCTCCACCAACGCTGTCCAAAAAAATCACTTTCTATTTAATTTAGTATAAATATGTCTCGATTTATAAGATTTATATTATTAGGTAAAATCAATATTATCTTGAATAATAATTGGGGATCTAATCTATTTGGACATTCTTACATACATCATCAATAATGTGGTGTGTCTCTTAGTATATCACATGTCCCACATTATTTCATTTCATGAATTTTTTTCCTATAATGTTATATAATACATTATTAAGGAAATGTAATTTTTAAATAATGTGATAAAAATTCATCAAAGAGTTTATATTATATGAATCCCTCGATTATCTCATGGTATTTTTACCAACATTATGAGTCTTTATTATAGCATGACACTTCAATAAATTTGGTCAGGTAAACTTTCCCATCCTAGCTTATTTTAATGATTTTTCTTGGGAGATATTAATTTTTTTTAGCATTACATATTACTCAAGACTTTCAATGTTAACAAAATACATTTTGACTTTATGTTTTTCCCCGTCTCCTAACACTTTGGATTTAACTTACTTATTTTATTCACATGCATTTGAATTTTCTCTATAAATGAATTATAAAAATCTGTTATTTTTTCCATTTCGCTTATAATTTTGACCTTTTGACATCCATGGATAGTTTTTATATATTTTAAATTATATGGATCACTTCATTAATTTTTTTCTAAAATATTAAATTCTAACAAACCACCTTTTATATATCTCTAAAAATCATATAAATTTTTCCAGTACTAATTCTTAAAAATTGTTTCTTTTTATATACATGTTTTTTAATGGCATTGAATCAACTAAATTTTTTAACTAAGGCATATTACGAAACATTATATTTTTTCCCTAGTTATAAATTTTCATCCTCCTGAACAATTATGTATAAATGTATTTATATTTATGTTTAAATAAGAACCTTATTCAATTAATCATTAATTTCATAATAGAAATCAAAAATAGATTGATTGAACCTAACTATATCAAAAATTTACCTTGTATCAGGATATTTATAATCTTTAAATTTTTTATTATAATGTTTATTAGTCTATGTATCTCTTGTTAGTAGAGTCTACTCTTATTTTTTTTTTGATTTTTTAATTATTGGTCACACTCTTGTCCCTATTTCTCAAAGTCTTGGAAGATACCACAAAATTGTATGTAACATGAATAAAAAAATTCATTCCAACCATGGATTGTTTGAAAAAAATTAAACAAGTACATATTAAAATATAATAATAACCAAATGTAATGAATATTCAGACCATAAAATGGATGCTTCTATGTTATAGAAAATAAAATTCCAATTATCAATGAGTGTTGATACTCAAGGGGGTGGGATGGTGAATTAGGTGTTACCAAAATTTTTCCAACTTTGTTATATTATTTTTATCATTTTAAAAAAATTATTATTTTTTTACTTCTTAAGCCTAATAGGATATATAATTATTTATTTTCCTTCAGAAAATTACACAGACAACTTGAATTACAGAATATATAAGAGAGAATAACATACAATATTTTTTTATGGTTAAACCTCGATGTGGGAATCCAACAACATCCTGTTATTAGGTTTAGACTGAATTAAATATTATACACAAATAATTTTGTTACATACTACATTTGGTTGTAGATGTTACCATTCTAATATAAATAACATCGTATTATATATGTGTAAATTACTTACAATGAGAATATAAAGATATCTTTATAATATTTCCAAAATTCTATAGTCAACAAATTGGTCTTTCAATCTCCATTCAATCATTTAAAGTAGATCACCATTTGAGTTCCCTTAGATAATCAATTCAAACATATGTATCTTGTAATATTTTTCATATCCTTTCTCATAGATTCTATTTTGAAACATTTTTGTGGATTTTGTCATCTCATACCCCAAGGAACTCAACTACCGATGAATTAATCATAGACTATCCTATACTATATCCTTGATCATAGTTATTATTATTTCACTCTTTCTAAACATATAAAAAACTTGGTATTATAAGAACTATAATGTGGGATATATTTTTCCTCTTGAATACCATGATTATATTCTTCTAAAAATATTATTATCTTCTAGTTATTCTCCCTCGAGAGATATTTTGATTCTCTTAAATCTCCCTTTCAAATAGATCAATCTCTCAATTATTTACTAATATTTTCTCCATATATATTTCAGTCATTATAATACTCAATATTATTTTGGAATCATTTTATAATATTAATAAATGGAAATATAACATATGTTTATGTGAAAGCAAAACCAAACTGTATGCAATGGAATTATCCTCAGCTAAATCCAAATAATTTTAGTCAACTTTTTCTCTATTATAATTTCATAGATAACATTATTTTTTTTTAGTAATTTTTTATTATATATTAAATTAATTTACATATTTTAGGTAAAATTGAGATTTTCTTCTTCCAATTATACTCCCCAAGAACCATTAATAAAATAATTCAATCACAAAAATATAAAAATTATAGTAGCAGCTTAAAACATGTATTTAAAATTTTTGGTATTGAAGATAAAAAAATGTATATAATTTATCTTGAGTATGTATGGTCTAGATAGCATCTTAGCCTCACTCTTCAATAGATTCATCATGAATAAAAAATATTATGTGATATTTAAACATTGTGGTGAGACATAAGATTTCTTATATTTAATCTCTATTTTAATCACTAATATTGATTTATAAATATTTATATTTGGAGATAAAAAATAATAGTACATTGATCTCTCTATATTATATTTTTCAAAAAATTATTGAATCAGGGCTTCATATAGAATGATATGGTAAAAACCTGAATGAATTTCTCAACCATCATCCCATTGGATTACATATTCAGAATCATAAATATTGGAAACTCATTATTCATTATAGGGAAATTTAGAATATTTTTATTTCAAAATTCAAACATATAAAGCATATATCCACTTTATATAGATTTAAAATAATCCATTGAATGTCTAAAAAAGTCATATATAGAACACGTGTATTATTACATTGTTTCAAAAAATATTATTTAAATACTAAATAGTATTAAACTATCCTTACTAAATTTTAAACATAATGATTAATGTGGCCTTAAAGTAACATAATGTTATATAGTCTTTTGTTTCACCTAGAATTATTATGAAAATGGATATTTTTCTATGTCATATGTCATATTTGGTTCAATGTCTAACACCACACATATGATGTCTTATAAGAAATTAAATACATGGTCACCAAAGTCATACCCATTCACTATAGTATCAAATCTTTTATTTCAAACAAAACATTAAAAAAACTAAAAGGAATTACATGAAAATAAAGTTAAGTGTCCTAGTAGTCTCATATAGAAAAAACTTAAAGGGGTGTAAATTAGGAGCTGTCATTATTTTTTCTTTACCAAAAACCAAATCTTCTCGTAATAACTAAAATCTATGGATTTTGAACCTCCACCGCATATTATAATGAATATGGATCTATTTAATATTAACCTATAATAGACTGATATGAAATGAAGATACAATAAATGACAATGGAAAATCTATTTTTAAATAGTAAAACCCTAATGTGTGAATCATACTCCTTTACTTTTTCAAATACCATTTAGACACATATTATCCAATAATAATATTATTATCAATTATAGATGGTTGGACCTGGTTATCTTTAATACTATATTAAAATTTTACATAGGCAAATAAAAATCATATTAAGAATGTGATAGATCCTATACTACATTATAGAAATGAAGTTATATTTATAAAATATTCCATAGTTATTAATTTGTAATCACACTTGATGGTATTAACAACCTCCATCCTCCTTTTCAAGTACACTCCGATACAAAATGAGATGACTTTGAGACCACAATTATATAATTTAATCCTATTGTATGGAGTGGATTTTACTAAATTTATGTCTTTAAAATCATAATATACTACTTGGACACTCCTATACTAAAAAATAATATTAATTAGAGAAATTTTTTCTCAAAACACTCAACTGAAAATTATAAATAATACAGCCCTAGAGCAATTCTTACATGGGTAATATATAATTAAATTCATATATAATCAATATATTTCATGTAAATTAACACTATAAATACACTAGAATACTCATTAATATTTATTTGTCTTAATATATACCTAATAAACAAATCTTTCTACATTGTATTTTCTTATCCTTCTAATATTTCCTCAAAATATAGAAAATAGTATATCTAAAGAACATCTTTTAATAACACCACTTCTCAACTTCCTCATGTATCATAGTTATCTTGTCCTATTAGTCTCACTCCAAACCACATAAAACTCTCAATTTCGTATAATTAATTTTTTATTCTTGATAAACTATACATGATATATCTTCTTTTTTAGGTTGGGTCTTTTAATTTTTTCATAAATTTAAATAACTCAGGAATTTTGGGAAAATAAAACTTCACACACTTATAATTTTTTTACCCTTCTTCATGATCTATATAAGCACTTATGAAAACATTCCCATGATGAGTGTTCCTATGATTCATTATTTTTCAAATCAAATAGTAATAAAAATAGGCTCACTTATTTTTCTTATAACATTAATTTCTATTAATGAATATGTCTTCCCATTTATTCTTCATTAGGATTTTATTATTATTCCATCATTAATTCATCAAAAAATAAAACATTTTAATCATCATTTATATGTTTTATAATATAAAGAAACAAAAATATTTGGAGTGGAGAGAATTTATTTTTTATTTAGAGGAAAAAATGATAATCAATACAAGTATAATTATTTTACTTGTATATAAAAGACATTCATATTATACTATTCCTTCATAATATCATGCATGAATCACAATTTATTTTGTGATATTTAATAAATAGTGATCCCAATATAATAATAAACTAATTTTTTATTTCTAGTTTTAAATAAATATAGAAATTTATTATTTCAGGCTTAATAAATATCTCTAAAATTTCATGCTACATAAATATTCTTATAAAAAAGTCATTGATCTTATTCTCAGTCAATTACTATGATCACAATGTTTTAATATTTAAATAATACCCATGACTAGAATTAAATTCATCTATATTATTATTCAATTCAAATTTATGTTTCTTTTTCGATGTAAAAATAAGAATCAATCATGGCTCACTTAGATTCCTTATTATTTAAACATGACTCTCAACCTCAAAATGATCAAAACTAATTTTCATGAAGATGTAAAATTTATTAAAATTACATTTTTAAAATTTAAAAACTCACTATAGGTCACCACATGTATATGTCATCATATCCATTTTTTAAGATTATATTCTCAAAATTCATTTTCTTATGTGAAATTTATTTTTCGAGGTCTGGATCCATGACAACAATCTATAGAATAATTTTTTTCTCCCAAGATTATAATATCAGGAATCTCCATCATACTATCTATATAAATTAGAAATTATCCTATGTATTTGTTGTTACAATGACTAAAATTATTCTTATAGATAACTAAATCATGTTTATATAGAGACAGATCGACATTTATATTATACTAGAAGATGTTTACAAATCCCAGTGAATGATATCTATTTAGAAAATGGATCATGTATACATAGGTTGATTATTCATACATTTTGTGATTAATTATTATCAAGTAAAAAATATTTAAAGGGAAACAATAGAGTTTTCATATAATGGATAATAAATTTCAATTTTTTTACTTAGCGAAACAGGATGAAAGACATACACAACACTGATGAACCATCCACAAGACAAAGATTATACTTATATATCTATACATTTTCAAATCAATTAGATTTAAAAAGATCATAAATATAGGAATTACATTAATCCATCTAAAAACCTCTAAAAAATTCATCCAAATGTTACTTAAATAAATATTTTGTACCATTGATATTTGTATCAATTTGGATGGTTCCCCATGAATATTCACAACCTTATCTAGTTTAAAATCCCTTATCTATCTAGATTATTTGAAATTAAGTTCCATATATTATAGATTTTAAAACACATAATTGGTACATTTCATTAACATTAGGATCAATTCAATAATCATCTGATGTATTGGGAAAATAACTTTGAAATAAACATAAATAAATTCTAACAAAATACATATAGGGGGTGTCACTTTATTTTCAACTAGAAAATAAATTCTTATTTAAATGAATAATGAAATTCAAATCATCATTATTTAATAGAAATTGAAATAATTTATATTGAAAATAATATAATTCAATTTTTAAACCTCCATGGAACTTCACAGTTCTTTCATGTATCAATCAAAGTTATAAGACATTCATCAAAAGTCTTATGCCAACATATAATGACTTGTAGACATAGAAGTCATAAGGAATCCACAAGGATTATGATATCTGTAGAATATTTTATTTTCTATTAAACTCAAAACTTTTAAACTTATTCAAAGGATTTAATTACTTCTTGAAATAAATTATATTACATATCAATCTCTTCAAATAATCAAAAAAATTTATTTATTAAAATAAAAAATGAATGAAAAAATTAAAAAAACCTCCAGATAGTTTCCAAGGAAAGCTAATACATCATTATAATCATTTTGAGTATTTAAATAACTTACAATACCTCAATACATTAAGCCTTTAAATGATACATCACAAACTATCAACCACATATAGTCCCTCAAAAATTTTAGTAGCCTTTATGGTTAGTAACACATTGATGATTTCTTAAAATTTATCAACGTCTTTTATAAAATTTGAACATCTTTTGAACTTAAAAATATAATTTTACTTGCTCTAAAAGATTGTTCAATAGTATCCATATTCTTAATCATTCTATTAAACAACTTGTAGAAAATACTATCCACTTTTTTAAAAAAACTAGTTGACATTAAGATAATTTTAATAATCATAATATTTTAAGGATTATATCTTGAAATTGTCTAATGAGATATTTGAGGATAATAGGATTTTAATTATCATTACCCATGATATATGAAAATCCTCATTAACATAATACATTAGGTATAATCTTGATCCATTACACAAAACAAAAATCAAAATAGTTACATTTCCATTGGAAAAAAATAAATCACAATCCAAGGGGAATTCTAGAATCCTCAAAACTATCATATTAAATTATTTAGACTCAAATCGACTTGAGATCATATACCCATAATAAAATAGAGTCTTATTATGTCAAATCCTCTCTCTCACCCTTTATGATAAGCATTAAATTCATGTACCACAATTATTAGTAATCCTAATGATAATTTATTCAAAGATTTTTTTGGGAATTATTAACTTAACCAGTCCACATTTATTAGGATCACTTTTTTAGCGACTAGATGTATTATATAAAACATTTTAAAAATATTATTATGTTTTAATTTTTTTATATTATTACACATTTGAAAAAAATTTATATAAATTTTTTTTTTTGTATTTATAAAATATTGTAGAACAAAACTATTATTAGATTAGGGATTCCTCTCTAAAGAATAAATATGATAGAATTGTTTCAAATCAAAGTGTAAAATGATGTTTATTAAAGTATTCATTAGTTAGTTCCACGATCATAATATATATTAAATTAAATAATATTTCAATTAAACCACCCATTATTCTACCACATCGATTATAATTATATATATAATCTATTTATAGAAGTTTTACTAGGATTTTATCAAACTAAAATCATGCGAGTTAAGATATTTGACTATTATAGAATAAATATCATAATACCAATGTATTTAAATTTTTTTCCTTGTCTAATAAAGTTATGAATATTATATTGTAATAAGAATATATTATAATCTTGAAATTATAATTGATTTTATTATTTTACTTATTATCTATGAAATATATAATACATTAAGATAGAAAACACCAAGTTTATTTAACTTCTTATGATACTATAATCATACCCAATTAGTATATATAATTCCAAATTTTAAACTATTTTGTTTCATTATATAATATTTTTAAATTAATTTTTCTTTTGATTAATGACATCTCAAACTTCACTCATATCATGTAGATTTCATTGGTATTACATTTATTCTTTAGTAATTTATATTTTGTAAACAAAATTTTGGGTTTCTTCATTTTATAGTATAATAAAATTATAATTATTTTTGTATACTCTATGATATAAAAAGACATAAAATGTTTACACTTTGAAAATATAATCTAGATAGTAACCAATTATTTTATTATGTTTCCATCCTAAATGAAAAATAATTTCATAAACTACATATCATATTTAAAATCATAAATTAATGTTCCAATCTTTTCTTATGTCACATATAACCCAATGGAACCCATAAATTCAATAATCAAGGACACAACTTAATTTATCATTATTAAATAAATATTCTCAATGTATTAAAAATCAGTTGTACATTAAGAAAATATGTAACACAAAAATATGGGTAATGACATCATATGATCACAATTATTCATGAAATAGAGAATATAATAAACTCCCCCTTATGAGAGTCTAATCCATTTCATAAAATGATCAATATAAATATACAATGTTCTTGTTTCCTTCATTAATAAACCAAATTTTTTGTTCAATAATTAAAATTCATTCTCAAATTAATATATGTTAAATATATCTAGTTATTTTATGAAATATTTTCAATATAAGAAAATTTTAAAATATGAAACTTTATATCCATTTGGAATAATTGGAAATTTTTCCACCGTTATAGAAAATAATAATAAGATAATATAAAAACATTATATTCAATTAAATATTGCACTAAATTCGATGATGCTAATCATAAAACAACCATTTATCAAAAACCATTATCTTTTATAGACCACTATAATATCTAAATTGTCCTTGTTTTCTAAAATTATTTTATTCAGATAACATTCTTTATTTATGGAAAAAATTCTCTTATATGTACGTTTTTTCTTAATTTTAGATTCCAAATTATTATGGAATTATAATAAAACTCCAATAGAATATAATATATGAAATTATTCAGATCATATTTATATATGTGTGTTTTTTTATACAGATATTGCATCCAATAATTTTTTATATGTGGTATGCTTTCTCAGATAAAAGTTCTATGAATAATTAAATACCTAATCATTAATTTTATATGAAAATTCATTCAGTATTACCATTACAATAATCAGTAAATTTCATTTAATTATCATAAGGATATTGTCATCTCACTAAACTAACACATTATAATCTAGTTGTTTTATAAAAATATTTTGAAGAATATGCTAATCCATTATAATTGTGACATTTGGATTTCAATTGTTTTTAAAATTCATTTTTTTTGAACATATATTATTTACACATAGAGTATTTGGAAATAAAAACACCTTTTTATCCTCATGTTTCATTACATTCAATGGATCATCTCTTACATTATAACGAATCATTTACATCGAAAAAATTCTATGATATTTTGATATATATATTTATTTACATGCCACATCACATTTGGGATATTCTATTTATTGGTATATAATAGTTTTCTAATAATAATATAGACTACTGAAAAGGACACTACTCTAAAAAAATTATTTTCCAGTCCTTTTCAATATTAATTTTGAGACATAAATTTATTATTATCAAATTTAACCTATTAATAACTTGGTTTAATTTGATGACTTATAACTACAAAAAATAGTTCATTAATATATGTTTTTTGAGATAATATTTTACTTTTCTATTAATAATATTTTTACAATAAAAGATTAAATACTCTAGAGTTTTATTTATATGAATCTTATTAGAAAAAATTCAATAAAAAATTATAAAATTTAATTCCTTGAATTGTTGATTGATCATAAATAACCATTCTATAACTTTGTAATTATCGATAAATTTTTTGTCGTACCTTCTTCCACCAATAGATTTTGCTATTATTAGCCAATATAATTCTACATGTTTAAACTCAATAATCCTTGATTATTTTACTCCTTTAACTACTATATATTTTAGGAATATTTTTCTATCAGTTATATAAATTATTGTTATTGAAATTTTTTAAGAGGCAATGCCTTAGTCAATGACCAAAACAAAAATTATTATATTAAAAAATGAGGGGATTAAAAAAGTCTAAATGATAGTATATTTTTATAATCATTATTATAAAACAGAATAAGATCATCAAGAAGGTCAACCAGCCAGGTTATATCTGGGTTAAATACCTTATTAGCAAGACCATATTCCACCCTGTTGGCTTCATGGAAGGAATGAGTGACAATGTAACTGATCTCTAGGAGAAAATGAAGATAATTCATCTATAAGGTTGTATGTGGACAAGCAAGATGCACCACTCTATTCCAAATGGCATGGAAAATAGTGGTCAGATAACTTCTAGTCCAAATATTGTACATTATTCTTATTAATATTATAATGCGTAAAACTAGAGAAAACACATGAATCCTAATTATTCTATAAGTTTTACATAGGATTTTGGATCAAAAAAGAAATTATTTATATTCTATAATTAATTTAATTTTTATGGAGATGAAAAAATATAACTTTTTCTAAACTTATTATTTATAAATTACCCTTATTTACATTTTATTTCATCAATATATCATTGAAATTAACATTTAATGTTTTCATTGAAAGATGAATGGACTTCACTCTTTCAAATAATTATTTTATGAACAAACGGTTTTCTTTAAGACCATAGGACCCTAATAAATATATATTTTTTATATACATTAAATAAATTTTGGTTTTCCTAGAGTCAACATTATTTAATTAATTATAATTTAAAAATATATAAAACCACTCCATGTCATAATGACATTATTTGATGTATTTTTGTTCTATATAATGTTGGAAGTATATCCATTGTTATAAATCCTAAATCATATGAGTCCAATTTCTTTATATTCAATATTCCCCTACATAAACTTTTAGATTTCTAATTATTCATCCATGCATATATAGTTTCAAAAATTATGATTAATAAACATGATCTTTCTCAACATATAATGGATTATACTCATATTGGAAATTAGTGAACCTATTTTTACCTCTATATTGACAGATGCCTCTTTATTTCATGTTCTAACTGATATTTTATTCTCCATTGGTATAATCTTATACATCAATGATTAAAAAAACATGCGGTTGTGTATATATCCTTCACAAAAAATACTAATCGTGGAATAAATTATGAAACCATTCATTATTATTTATAATTATTAGTTTATCATATTTTTTGAAATGATTCATTTCTATATAAAAAATATTTTTTTAATATTGTATTTTGTGATTAGATTGCATGTGATTCAAATTTATATATTCCCATATGGTTTAATTATTCTCTTAAACATGGTTTATAAATATATTAATCCATTATTTATAGATAAAAATAATTGAATTTATATCACCGAACACCATCATAAATGTTATGGGTATCATGCATATTATTAGATAATATATGTGTTATTATTTATTTGGTTTAATAAGTCAGATGTTAACTATAAAAGAAGAATATGTTATCCTTATTTCTATGTGTATTGAGTTAATTCTTCCAATAATGATTTTGGTCATCAAATTCATGTGATTTCATATAAACTATATTATTAACTATATGTTGATTATTAACTTCGATGAAGATTCTAGAATCTAATAAAGTATAAGACAATACTCTAATTATTATCATGATCCAGGGGTCAGTGCACTGAAATCAGAAAAAAATACATAGATCAAATTATTCTCATGAGTTTACTCATGAATTATACATAAAAAATAAATATGGGTGTTGTGGTGCTACAAGATTATGTATTCTATTCATTTTGGTTTATTTATATGTTGATTTCTAAGAGATAGATCAGATAGTTTTGGGGTTTGTTTTAATAGAAAATTTCTATTATATGATGAAAAGACACTCATCAGTTGTATTAAAGAATGTTTTTATGAAATCACCATGTTTGAATATCTTTTTTTGATGAAAACTATAAATTTAAAAAATTCATCGAAGAACTGGTTATCGATACATTAACACCCAAACATGAATAAAGGAATATAGATATCACATAAATTAATTTTTTACCTTTATGAATATGATTATATATAAGGGTCATTTACTAATTAACCTTATGTAGACTCTCATGTAATGGTATAAAAGCCACTACATAATGTAACTTATTGCTTACCTTTACAGACTATAAGTAATATTAAAGTTTCTGTTACAAAAAAGAGTTCCATGTAATCATAATTTGTAACACCCCAAGATTCCATGATAAACTTCACTTTGATTAATACAATAGCTTGGTCCATACCTAGCTCAGAATGCTAGCACACCACGAGAAATCAAACTAGCCATTTAAAAAGTAGTTATGAATAGTAATACCCAATTTTTGAAATTTTATAAATTTTCTTTTTCAAAATGCACTTCATTTTTGGATTCAGAACATCAAAATTAGCATAGGGGGAATTTTTTTATTTTTCTAAAATCTTTCAATTTTTGATAAATAGTGAAAATACTGCGTTATTGTTTATAACTGAATTTTTATTTAAATAATTTTTTTTTTATTTTAAATTTATATTAAAGTAAAAAAAGATACATAATACCTATATTAGTCCAATTTAATTCATTGGAGTCATTTTATAATATGATTTGATATATAAAATTTTATTGAACTTTTAACGTCTTTTACCCACCTTCTAGGCACATTTACAAATTTTCATAAAATGTAATTTTACCGCTTATATCAATTGAATTTCAAAACTCTGACAGAAAAGGTTTTCATAACTAAGTAAAATGTGGTTCAATATGATGAAAATATTGTTTGGTGATAATAACTTTTGAATTTTATTTACCACTGTTAAAAGTAAATAAGGTATTCAAAGTAAAAAATAATACTATAATAATATAAAATTACCCCAACAAAAGTCCTATTTCTATTGGATAAGTGTATTTCTATTAGAATCAACCTTAGGATAAAAATATTATCTTTTTGGATCCACTTGGAATAGATTCGGACATTTATTATATTTTATTCAAAGAAGAGTTAAAAGTGTTACATTCAGATTTTAATAACTAAATAAATTTTAATATAGGGTTATACATAAGATAAATTAGTCTATAAATATTAGTTATAAATATAAAAATACTTCCTACATCATTTTATTTTATTTTTAATTTTCATACATTTAATAATTAAATTTATTTTTCAAAAAATGATGATGGAGTAATTACCTTATTAATGGACGATTAAAATAATTGATATTATAAATATTAAAATAAATGTAAATTAAAACTATTGTTTCCATACATGAATTTTAGAGGTTAATATGACATGTCATGATTGATTCACTATATTTTTCTCAATGTAATAATGTTTTTATGACTTTCACAATAACCAAATACTAAATAGTGTCAAAATTAACATAAATGAGTTTTTAAAACAAATACTATATTATTAAATGATATCATAGTCCTATAAATCAAATATTCTACCAAATGAATTATATAATGTTATATATGTCATTAATGAACCATACGAGGTTCTCTTGTTATTTTATAGTAACTATATTAACCATGTAGTATAAAAATACAAGAAGACATGGTAAAAGTTAAACTATTTAACTACAGGTTAAATCTAACAGATAAGGTTATTATGGTGACCAAAACATGTCTAAAAACTATTGGTTGAGATTATTTAGACAATCCCCCACCTTTTACTTTAAATAAATAAATTTGGATTGATTATAAACTGAAAATTATTTTATAATAAATTAATATTTCAAGCTTTTCCTACAGTTCCCCTCACCTCTCTTATAAAAGGGAACCACCCTTTCTTTTACTTCACACCTCCAAAACCTTTTGGATCATCCAAACTGTTCCCAAATATCCTCCCAAATACCCTAAATTCATCCCATAGGCCTTACTTTGATCATAAAGATAAGATAAAGATCCTCTTTTTTTAAATCAAAAGGAAGCCCCTGAAGAAGTGGTAATTATTTTATAACCTCTATCAAAGATCTTTTCTTCTTCCAATTTCTCTTTCATTGTTGTTTCCATAATAAAATAGTAACTTAAGTACCTTCTAATTATTGAGATTTTGTTATAAATATGTTACAACCACATTGATTACTCTATCCATCATATTAATGACAACGTTACCATATGTGTGTACGTACGACTTACCATCTCTACGTCGTGGGGTAGTTTGTTATTCAACACTTAATTATTTATATGGGTATAATAATGAGTATAATAGATTTAAATAGTACATATAATGTGTTAATTATTCGTTATATACAATAAACCATCCAATAACATAATATTTCACCATCAATAGAATGATATTTTCACCCGTTCGTACGCACGACTTACTGTCTCCACAACACGATGAGATTTCATTCCCCATCATAACCATTCAAGAGTAATTTTCTTTTGATGATTAATAAACAATTTTTAAGAACATAATATCATTCTGGATATGAATAATATACATCCCACCCATAACAAACATGACTTACATAACAAAACATATAAAGGAAAACGAATTAGTTTACACTCGAAATAATGATACTAATGAAATATTATTAAAAAATTAATATTAGAGGATCATATATGATATAATATTTATGTATTTGGTTCTTTTATAATTTAATAACAATTATTTAACCATTATATCAGAGGTTAACGTACCATCGACTAAGGAAAAGTATAATTTAAGGGTTAATTTTACAATCTCTTTATCATCTAAGGTTGTTTATAAGTAAGTATCTACTGTGACTTATTTATGATCCACATACATGTTTCCTAAAAATGCATTTGAAATCATTTTTTCTATTTTATAGACTATGGGTTAAATTACTTTATAAAATCACTTTACTTTTTATAAAATGTTTTGAAAGGAATATTTCTATCGTTTTCCAAAAAATGTACTTTATGACCTTTTTGAAAAATTAATGTAAGAATTTTTTTAACTTATACAATGGGTGTATATATTTTCTTCCATTATAAAACCTTATAATCATCCCTTAAAAGATTAAAATAATATTTTCAAAATAAATTGTTTCTTTTATAATTATGAGACTTTTAAATGATTTCAATGTAGAAAGAGATATTTCTCTCAAGTAGTTTTTGGATTGATTTCATCTTTTTCAACTTCTATTATTGGATTTTATGTTTAATTGAATTTGATTTATTTTGATATAATATTCCACATTTTATTTAAATTTTTATGATTTGTTTGACTATAGATGTGTATTTTTATGTCATACACGGTTTATGGTTAAAGTATTAACATTTCGTATGCTAGTTTAATATTGATTTTTATGTTATGTTTAACCCTTTCAATATGGAGAATAAATTGGACTTAGTAAGTGATGATCAGGGAACGATATTCCCCCTGATGTATCGTTAGGTCTAATGATACAAACAAGTGTCTTGGCATAAGGCCTTAACAATATTTTTATTTGTAGTCTTGGCACAAGTCCTTGACTATGTGTTTATGATGTCTGGAATTATTCATTACATAATTATGAGATTAGCTATTGATATTACATGTGATTATTCGACTAGTAGAATATCCATGTGAATAATTAAATGGAATTATTTGATTTATCATTTCCATATTTTGCTGAGGTTTATGTTTAAATGGTTATTTTTTAGTCTTATATATTTCCCTAAATGTTTATGCTGGTTTATAATAGTTTTCGCTATATTGTTATCCTTACTGAGAATTTGAGATCACCTTTTCTAATGTTTTATTTTTCCTAGGATGTAAATAAGTATATTATGATTGACTTGGAGGGATAGGATAACAGATATGAGTGTGTTCAAAGGAGCCACAATGTTAATTTTTTTCATCTCATAATGTAATGTAAATCTTATGTATGTATCTAGTAATTACAAGGATAATAAACTGATCGATTTTCTGGGAGTTAATCTCTTGTGATCATGCAAATGTTATGTAATAATGCACCGAATCTGGGTAACTGGGTTCAGGGCCTTACATAATGTGATCTACCCTTAGACAAATAGTTGCAAAGAATTGTTTTTATAGAATACCATTACAAATTTTTTTACCATAGAATACCTTTAAATAGAATTTCTATATAAAGGGAATGATATATTATGCTTATGTAAAATGGGGATTCTACTAATTCTAAACTAGAAAAATATGAAAATTTTATATTTAATTATTTATATGGTCTATAAATTCTTTATAAATCATGAAAATATTTTTAGAATATTTTAATTTATGAATATTTTTTTGAAAAATTCATTACGAATTATCTATATTTAATAAAATAAACATTTATAAAAAATTTATATCCCTAAATATTTAATTTTATTATTTAAAATAGGTATTACCTTATTATATAGAATACCCTATGATCTGAAAAATAAATATTTACTAAAAAAAGATAATAGATAATATTGAAAGTCTCATAAATTAATAAATAAGGATGAAATGTAAAAGTGTTTACATTAAAAATTATTAATTATATATAAAAAATCAATTTGAAAATTTTCCAATTAAAATGGTAATTATTTAAAAAAATTATTTAAACCATATAAATAATGGATTTATTGATTAATTTGAATAATGTTTTGAATAGTGAATTATAATTTCTTATAATAAATAATATGGAGGAGTTCATACATGATGGAGTATAAAAGAATTAATATTAAAAATTATGTAATGTGAATAATGTTTTATAATTTATAAAAGGGTTTTTAGTTAACTTTAATTTATGAATTTCCATCAATGGATATATATGTATTTTTATTATTTCAATTGGTTATTTATTTAAATATTATTCCATAATTTTTTTGATTGTTATAATAATAATTATTATTAATTTGTATGTTTTAGTTTAATTGTTAATCTATAATTATGAGGAAGATCCTCAAATATAATTCTTGGAATGAATCTAAAAAAATTAGATTTCATCTACATTAATATCAGTTTTTAGTTGAAGTTATTTTATTTATTTTAGTTATTATACATTATTTGTGACATTTTTTAGGTATATTATGAATTGAATTTTATCATGAGGAAATTATCCACTAGGTGAAGGGATTATGGACAGACCATTTAATTGCTTGGAGGATTATTCCTTATTATAGAATGGTGGATGAGTATGGATATCTATCACTCTACGAATACTCATACATATATTTTCAATCTTATAAAACTCTATTCCTCTACATGAAAGGTTTATGTACCATATTAATATGATATATTCAAATATTTTTGAATAAATCTTACTCATATTTTTGTGCATTTAACAAATATTCCTTGTTTTGTAATGTGTTACCCATTAATGTGGGTTTCACACCTTAATTTTTTTATTGAATTAGTATTCCAAAACAGAATGTTTATAAGAATTCATTACAAATGGAAGAATAATTGAGAAGATAATGATTACATCGATAATAATAATTATGAATTTAACAATCAAATAATTATTTTTTAATTATTGAGACAAAAAACCCCCACAAAAACTAAGTGATAGATTACATCCAAATAGAAACCTACTAAGACCTCAATCAACCAATTGGTTAGGCCATGCTAAAGATGTGTGCCCAAGGATTATCTTGTGTTAGGAAAAAATGTGATATTTTACTAAACTTTATTTTATGGGGTAGGTTATGTTACTACTAGTTTCCCCTTTATTGTCCTTTGATAGATTATTCTTATAAATTTCATTTGGTAAAATTAGTATGGAGACCCAAATTGGTTTGGGATAGTACTGCAATATAGTTGAGTATATACATATGATGGATTTGTGTAAATTGTTATCTACAAAATTATATAATAGTACTAACCATTGTGATTGGTATTATTCCAAACCTAAAAGTCATAGGAATTGTAGAAACACTAAATAATCAATAGAACATTTTGAAATATGGATCATGGATCTCAAAAAATATTTGATGGATAAAGTCAAAAATTTTAGTGGGATCAGAATCATTAGATCTAATTAATGAAGAAATAAAATAATATGATATTATCCCCTTGATTTAACTTGATTATTAACTATATCATACATCACATTAACCATTTTTATACCATTAAAAGTAATCTACTATAAGATTATTAAAAATGGGTTTATAGGGTTGTGAAGTTTTCACTAGGTTAAGAATTTATACCTTTTAAAAGTGAAAGTTGTAGATAATATTCCATCAAATTTTATCATATCAATATTAGATATTTTCAGCATATGTTACACAATGTTTTTTCCAAACACACACTCAAAGCCCCAGGTATCTCAACCGATGGAGGTTTTATCTCCCCTGGTGGTCCCTGGATGTCCACAGAGGCCGGGAGTCCCCAGAATCCTTGGTGTGGGTTAACCTTCCTGAATTCCCTTTACATTTATAGAACTTGGTCTTTTTATTGGGCCTCAGGAACTCACTTGGTGAGTTCTTTTGTACAGATGACTAAAACCTCCACCTATATGATACAACTACATCATGGACCTACATTTCCTTGAACCTCTCATCTCCCCCCAGCTCAAATTATCCTCCGTGGTGGGTCTTCCCTAGAATGGGATCAGAGTCTCTTCTACACTTAAACACCTCTCTTTTGTGGCTGCTGTCAAATACATGGCCACGTGTCCTTTGATTGTTAGAGGTGCTCCTCCCACCGTGATACTTCAAGAAAATCGAATCATTTTGATAGAGTAGAATCTTCTTCTGCGGTGGCCTCTCATCAACTATTAGATTGCCTGGTGGCCCATACTTTGAGCTATCATTCAGCCCCGGTCCTTCTACCCCACCCCCCTTTCTCCTCACTCAACCCTCTCTCATCCCTTACCCTTTTCTTCTCCTCCACCTCCCCCATGCATGGCCCGAGTTCCCATTTTGGGTCTCTCTCCCCCTTGATTTCCCCTAATTTTCACTGGGCCCTCTTGGCCCTCCTTTTCTGTTTTCCCTCTCCCCTGCATGGCGTTGGTCCCTCTCTCACCTAGATCCTTCATCTTGGATGTTCCTCCCCTAGCCTTGTCTAGGATGAATAGACCTGTCTAGGTGCTTTCCCCAATTCCCACTACCAACTACTTCGAGGACTTATCTACTATGGAGGACCTTTCCTCCCTGAGCACTCCAAAAAAAAAGGAGAGGGCGACTCACCCATTCTAGCACATCTTTTTCTTCTAGCTATCCATCTTCCCACAGATCTTCAGCATAGAGGATTGTAACCAGATCACATACTAGAGTTTCTGTAACTACTTCGATGGAGCTTTTCCAACTGGATTCATCACCTGGGGCCAGTGTCGGGCGCACATTGTTCCAATAATCTCGCTCATTATATGGAATTCCCATGGTCTCAGGGCCAGGGTGAAAACGGACTTTTTTTCGGCTGAGGATTCTCTTCATAAGGTTTCAATTGTTGTGGTCTTGGAGCCCAAACAGTGTCCTTCCAAAATCGGGAAGTTTTCAAAGTGAATCGTTTGTGTTATTTCATGCATGGCGAGCTGGTGAACCACCAAATTTTGATTTTTTGGAGCACTTTATTGAAGATTGACTTTCTCCCATCATCGTTCCAACACCTCTCAGTCAAAGTGAATGATGGGAACTGATCTTGTTTCTATTACTTTATTTATGCTAAGTGAGATGCTAAGATATGGAATGAACTCTGTATAGTCCTCAGGGGATTTAATATAGGAGAGAATCCTTGGATCGTGGGTGGAGACTTCAGTACCATCATGCACCTGTCAGAAAAGAAATTTGGTATGTCTCTCCCTCACAATGACATGTTGGACTTCTCCTTCTTTTCTACACAAGAGCTTATTTTGTATCTTGGATTCTCAGGAGATAGCTTCACGTGGTGTACTAAAAAATGGGGAAATTGGAAAACATTGTGTAGACTTGACCACTGTTTGGGTTACCTCCATGCAATATCATCGTTTCAGAAATTTAAGGTATCTCATTTGGTTCGGGCTTTATCTGACCAATCCCCCTCATTATTCATATGTGATCGAGCTCCCCACCTTTTGGATGATTCTTCATCCCCATGTCATGGTCTCAAAAAACTAGGTTTCTCGAAGCTATGGAACATTCATGGAACTCCCCTTTCCATAAAAGTAGCTGGTTCCACCTCCACGATAAGCTTCGGCACTTGAAGAAGGCTCTCCTAGCTTGGTCCTCTTCACAAGAATCTGATCATCTGATCATGGATGATATTATGAAATAAATTGATAACATATAAGTGTCACTGGATGATCAGTGGGATGATGAGGTTTTTTTTACCTCTACATTAAAAATCATCGGTTGAATGAGGTTATTCTCGAATAGGAGAAACACCTTCGGGAACATACCTGTATTTTCTGGCTTCGAGAGGTGGATCGCAATACAACTTTATTTCATGCCTATTTTAAGGAGAAGAATCAAGTTCATGTTACCAATATTAGGATGGAGTATAGGTCCTTTTCTAGGTACCCATAGCTAATTGGCGGTATGGTGTGTTCCTATAGCAAATTTCTGTTATGAAATCCTAACCCTCAGTTCTAGAATGGTTCCCCCTCTGGACAGGTAGAGCTGTTTGAATCAATCCCATGCAGTGTTTCCATCCATGAAAATGAAAATTTTCATAATGTCACTAATGAGAAGGAAATATGTGAGGAAGTGAACTCTCTCAACCCTGACAGCGCACCTGGCCCAGATGGCTTCCATCATTCCTTCTACACCCTTGCTTGGAACATTATCAAACAAGATCTCTCTCATGAAATCCAGGATTTCTTCAGAGGCGGATTTCATCAACGCATGGCTAGTGCTACCAAAATGATCTTGATCCCAATGTTTTTATCCCCCATACTCTATATCTCAATATTGGCCTATCAGTCTTTGTAACTTCTCATATAAGATCCTGGATACCATCATTAATAGTAGGCTCACCTCCTTCACCCACAAGTGGATTTCGGATGAGCAGCATGCCTTCTTCTGAGGGAGATCAATCCAAGGGGTTGTTGGGGTCGCCCAAGATATGGTTAGGGATATCAACAAGTAGTTTGTGGGTTAAAATTTGGTTATCAAGATGAATATGGATAATGAATATGACTATCTCCATAGGAACATCATCATCTGCACCTTGAGATGTATGGGTTTCTCGGATGATGTCATTGACATCATCTTCTGTTTCTACAGTTCCCCTTGGTTTAACATCATCTTTGAAAGGAAACAATGTGGGTTCATCCAGTCTTTTAGAGGCATATTTCAAGGAGACCCCTCTCCCTGATCTTGTTTATCTTGGCCAAAGATTCCCTTAATGGGTACTTCTCGTCAGCCATGCAGCAAGGCACTATCCGCCCTTTCCATTGTGGGTCTCAGGTTCCCAGTGTTTCCCGCTTCCTTTTCAAAGATGATCTGAAGTTATTTATCAATTGGAAGCATCCCTATATTAGGATCTTGGTGAAGATATTGGATGAATATTCTCAATAGAGTGGACAACTTATCAATTGGTAAAAGAGTGGTGTTTTTCTTCCATCGAAATTCCCGAGAAGGTGCAGGGCTATTATTGAATGTCTACGTGGGATCCATGAAAATAATTTTACCATGATCTATTTGTGGGATCCTGTTGCTCCTAGGAGGATCCGAGTTCATCATTTTGAGTACTTTCCTAACAGGGTTGTTAACTGCATCAACAATTGGAAGAACTAATTTCTATCTTTTTGGGGGAGGATTACTCTCATTAATAGTGCGTTGTCTTCTGTCCCCGTGCACATCCTTTCTATTCTTAAGGTTCCCTAGTCATCCATCAACCAACTAGAGTCTATATTCAACTCCTTTTTAGGACTATAATGGTGAAGTTTGATGCATATGGGACTCTTGGATCTGATTAGTGAAGCCTCTAGAGCATGGTGGCATTAATGTAAGAAGCCTAAGCGATTCCATGTTCTTCTTGCAAGGAAAAATAGCATGGGAAGTTATTCAAGGCTAAAATTTATAGATCCATTTCATCAGGGGGAAGTATGGATTTGGGATGAAGGAGAATCTAAGGAAACCCACCACCTTCTTGATCTCCCTCTGCACCCATGTGTCCTTCTTTTAGGATCACTCACAACGGATCATCAGGCATGGAACCTCCAACTTCTTGGAGTGCAACTAGGGAAGCAGTTTCCTTTGCTTCTCGGGCTGTCTGACCCCAACCTCTTGATTAAGGAGGCCTCCCTCCATCCATCCTTTCTCAAAGACATCCTCAGTCTCTCCCAGGTGGATTGGTTCCATGACATATGCCTAGACGAGTCCAGGGAAAGGTGAATCTTCAAGGGTTCTTCTATAGGAAGGTTTTCAACAAGGGACTACAAGAAGGCCATGCAGAGGCATCTGGCTAGAGACCCATGGGGAATTGTTCTTTGGTGCAAGTATATCCCAGCCAAGTTAAATTTTCTTCTTTGGAGGGTCTGATTCAATTATCTCACAATAGAGATAGATATCAAGGAAAACTTTATTACTCTTGCCTCAAGATGCCTCTGCTTCCCAACTCCCAATAAGAGATAACGACCCACCTCTTCCTTCAAATTGACTGGGCTGACCAGTTTTGGAATTCCCTAGGAGATATTATGGAAATTTCGGGGAACATTTCCTCCTTTTTAGAGGTCTTATCACAATGGTACAATGTAGCCTCCACCAAACATGAGGAGGATGAATGTTTGATCATTATCACTACTGGTTTTTGGTGCAAATAGTAGGTGCACAACCACACAAGGCACTACATGTCTCGCTCCTTTCCCAACAGATTGATTCTCTTGACCAAGATGTTAATCGATAAAATGGATTCTATTCACAAGCATCATGAGGAAGCACCCTACCTCAGTCACTACACCATCACTTTACACTCTCCAGGCCCTCCACCCCCTGCGATGCCCGGTTATTGGGTAAGATGGAACCCTCCCTCTGACGGGCTCAAAAACCACACTGACGGGGCATGCAGCCAGAGGGTATGAGATAAGGAGGTGCTGTTTGGGACACATCTAGATCTACTATCCTTTCTTTCAATGCCTACTATGCAGCTGGTGACCCTTTGGTGGAAGAGGCCAATGCCATGCTCAACGGCTTAGAACTTTTCTCCTTAAAGGATATTCCCTTGGCTATAGTGGAGACAGATTCAAAGATCATTTGAAGATCCCTTAATGGTAACATCACTCATCCTTGGAAAATCACCTTCCTAATCTAAAAATACTTGTTCCTTCTATCCCATGACACCGATATCCTCTATATGTGGCGTAAGGGTAAATGGCTTGCTTACTTCTTGGCCTCTAGGGAACCCCTAGCCCCTCCTCTATTAGTTTTCAATTTCATTTGTTCCCTTCCTCTTGGTGGAGTGGTCACTACTATCAAGTATTCTCTGGGTCTTCACTTTTTGGACCCCCTTGATTTCCCTTTTTGGTTTTTTGGATTTGATGTTGGCTATTGTGTTTCTTTTTTTTATTCTATTCCAAATAAATTAAAAAGTTTTTGTTATTCATGAAGGTTATTTTTTATTATAATCCCACATAACATTTTCATTAGTTCCTGAAACATATAAACGGAAAAAAATTCAATTACTCCTTAGAGATATATTATTAGAATCATTTGAATATAAATCATTTTAAAATTGAGAATCTAGTTAATTGAGAAAAATATGAAGAATTCACTTTTTAGGAGAAGTGGTGAGAGTTCAAGTGGAGTATTGGATCCTATACATTGTGATGTATGAGGACTAATGGGTACATAGGTTCTTCATTAATTTTACATAATACTATAGTTAGTATTGATATGAGTTTCTGAGGAATAAATCACTAGAAACATTTACAAATATTATTGTGATTTTGAATAAATAAGAAAGTCAAATGGGAATGAGTATTAAGGTACTCCGATAAGATCAAGTTAGAGAATAATTGAGTAAGTAATTCATGGATCATCTTTAAAATTGTTGAATTATTTGACAAATCACTCCAACATTAGAGAAACATAATGGATTGGTATGTCCAAAAGGATGAATCATATCATTTTTTATAAGATTATATCAATAATTATTCTATGTGACCTTTCTATTACATTTTGTTGTTATGAAATGGAGATTTAACCAATCTTACTATTCCCCATATATTCTATTTAAATGATAAATACATAAAATTAGACATGGAATGGGATGCATACCATAATATCATTTATAAGGATTTGGGGTTGCAAATCACTTGTACAATGGTTTGATTATGAAATTATTAGTCCAAAACTAGAATATTGATTATTTATAAGTTATTTCAAAGAAACTATATGATATTAATTCCATAAGTCTACTAAATAAAAAGTTTTTTGTGGTTTGAACATGGGTTTATCTTGAGAAGGAAGACATTGTTAATGGATTCTATGGGACAAAATGTGAATATGGAGTTGTTCAAGATCAACTTATAAGAAGTGTTCCTAATATGGATGTTCTGTCACTTCACAAATGTTCCATGGTATAAAAATGGACTAATATTATATAATAACCTTAAATAGAGGGTTGGATATATTGGGAACCTGATAGATAGATATTTCTCAAAGAAAATGATAATAAGGATATGTTTATAGAATATGAACATACTACCTGACAATAGTCTAATTGAATGTTGTAATTTTTGGAAATAGTTGAATTATAATGAATTTGAGATGGAACCCATTTATAGTATCCATTTTTGAGACATTATGGATGAAATAGAATGGGTAATACCCATATAATTCAGGTGGGTTTTTTGTTTGAAAATAGACTAGGGAGGTAGATTATTTACTTATAAATCATGTTTGGTGGAAAAGTGTTATTTGGAAATTCATTGTATTGATTGGGAGGAAAACATTTCCCCAATTTAATGATAAAGTCTGTTTAGATTAATATTTTCATAATAACAAATTTTTATTATGATTTTCATTAGATGGATATAAATTTTTTATTATTTAATGGGAAATTAGTATAGGAGATGTCTATAATACACCCAAAAGTTTATTAAGATCAAAATAACTCTACATAAGTTTTTAGGATTTGAAGATCTCTTTATGGGTCTAATTAATATTCTTAGAGTTGTAACATCTAGTTTCATGATTCAATCAATGAATTTTTTTTCATCAAAAATCAAAATGATTAGTGTATATATAGCTGGATTTGTGAGAACATAGTAGTGTATTTGTGTTTTTATATGCATGACATACTACCTCTCCAAAACGAGATCTTGAAACTTTACTTTGTGAAGTTAGGGATGGGTAAATTCTTGTTGATTAATGACATGGGTTAAACAATATACATACTGGTTATAAAGATAAATAATGATGGATCTAGAAGGATAGTTTGACTATTTGAAGAAAAAATTATTAGTAATGTTCTAAAATATTTTATCATTAAGAAATCCATGAATATTCCTTTAACTATATTACATGGAACAAATCATATGTGTAATTATAATCCTTATAAATAGTTAAAATGGATGGATATCATTCCTTAAATTTTTTAATATGATTTATAAATGTAAAAAATATGATATAAAATAAAAATAAGGATTTATGTTTTCCCTAAATGATAGAATTATCACTTTACTAGTTCTATGAAATAAAACAATGAGGACACATAAATAGAGTTAGTGTGTACCATTACACCAGATGATATGGAGGAAGCTATTTGTATTAGGAAGTTCATATCTAAACTAATGGTGGTTCCTATAATTCAATGAAAAATTTATCTTTACAATGATAATAATGGTGTTTTCCCTCAGGATAAGAGACCTCAATCTCAAAAAATGAAAAATAATCATATTCAATGTAACATGTCATTTAGGATATTGTTTATATGGGTGATTTATATATTAATTTGGTTCTTATTTATGATAATATAGTATACCCTTTTATAAATCTATTACAAATGAAATAAAATGATTTTCAAATTATGTCTCTAGGTTTTCATTTCTAGATAGATTGATATAATATTTGTATAATGTATCATTTTTCATAATAAAAGGAATCATCATTTATAATTCATTCATGTGTACTGAATTTTATTTTACATTAACTATAAAAATATAATAACCCCTTAATTTTTGGTATTAAGTTATCCCTAATCGATGATCATAAAAGGGTAATATGTATTTTGATGAAGTGTAACATTTATCATGAAAATATTCTTATACTAATTTAAATGGTATTTATATGAGATATATATAATATATTTTAGAGTTTATAAGTTTTTACTTTTTTACTTGTACAAACTCACTAAATTGTCTCATAAAATTTCATATATTTAGTCATCTAGTTATTGGTGTAGGTCTATTATCTATATTTCATACCCATGGTTGGTGAGATACCTAATAATAATAACTTTAATACATTGATAAAATAATTATTAAAGTCAATATATTAACATATAATATCATGGTGTGGTTTGTAATATTACTAAGCGTGTCATCAGTTGGAGTGCACTGAATATAGTATTCATCATCTCTCATGAAATGTAAAACCTTCTAGACCATTATTGAATTACATGAAGGAAATGAATAGATACATATAATTGAGTGAAATATAATGTTTTTTGTGACTATAATGAGTTATATGTGTTTTTCTCATATTTTAGATGAATGACTTGTTAGGTATTCAAAGACTTGGTCATTATTTTTCATATAATAAAAAATGATGATACAAAAATACTAGACATACATGTTCCAATTATAATTGTGAAATTATGTCAATGAAAAAGAAGTTCCACAATCATATATATGATGTATATGATACATAATAAGATGGAGGAGATCATATAGGAATATGGTTATATTTGATAAAGATCATTTCAGACCCCTTAGTTGCTTGAGTGACATAGATACATTGAAAGAGGGTAATCATTGCCTAAATTTATGAAATAAAGATTTCATATTTTTTCAATTCTATTTAAACCCTTAGGGTGAAAGGGATAAGTCCTTATGTGAGTTTAAAATTTTCGACAGAGTATTTCTTCCAAATTAAGATTTCTTGATGAAATTCCATCCAAAAACAGTTTGGATGGATTTAGAAATAGTTGTGATGTCTAGAAAAATGTCCTTATAGATTTTAGTAATTGTGGGAGATTGATTTAGGGGAACTAAAATTTATTTTATTATGATATATTTAATATATTCATATATGGAGAATTTAAAAATTCCATGAATTTGATGCTTTTTATTTTGTGAGAATATTTAAGGAAATATAATATGATATATTCCGTCATGGTAATAGTATTATCAAAACATGGATCTAGAAATATTAATATAATATAAATTGATTAAAATATCTTCATTAATATTATTTAACAACTTCATATATAAGAAAAATTTAATTTATATTTTATGATAGTATTTGAGTTATTGTAGACTTGTTTTCATACAATGGATATCACTTTTTATTTAAAAAGAGGTTCTCCTCAATTTTGTGTGTCTTGAGTTCATTGATCCATTTTTTAATAATAAGTTTCAATAAAATCACTAAAAACTCAATTCCTATATATTTTAATCACCCTCAGAAAATATGATGGAACATATCCAAGTATATAAGGGTCCCCTATTGTTATTGGGATCCCTCAACTAGTGTACCACCATTGACAAAAATAGTTTTAGATCAACTCCTCATAGTGATCTTCCCCAATAGTTTTCCATGATCAAATCATGATTGATGATGCTGTGATGTATGTCCA
Source organism: Viscum album (assembly GCA_963277665.1). NCBI lineage: Eukaryota > Viridiplantae > Streptophyta > Magnoliopsida > Santalales > Viscaceae > Viscum > Viscum album. The sequence goes on along the minus strand of OY728153.1, from coordinate 515,334,338 downwards.
GGTATGCTCTATATTTATGTTTTTTCATAAGATTATTTTATAAAGATATATATACCAATACAATGTTTTTTTCCTACTAATGATTAATTGATGATAAAACGAAACCCATATGGGATAATTTACTTCTACATCCTCACTTATTTTACCTCATGATATTGACCCTTATGCCTTATAATAATAATAAACAATAAATTCCAAGGAAAATGAGTAAATATATCATTTAAATATCTATATAATAATATTAAAATACAATTAAACATTATGTTTTAAAAATTCTTCCTAAAGTCAAACTATATGTTGTACAAACACACACTATATGGAAATCCTCCTAAAAATACACAATTTTCCATAGAATAACCCACATAAAATCAAATCAAATTATTAAAATTATGATGTAAATTCGCATCCTTACCAATATTACTTATCTTACTATAAATATTTTGTTTATGTGACACGATAACTTTATTTCCCTTATTATTCACACTAGTTCCTAACTTAAATGAAATTATGAAATAGTAACTCAGAAACCATTAATTTATCTTTTAACCTCTGTTGAACCACATATGAACCATTAACATGATCAATAATGACCCCTTAATCCCACCTATGGTAGGTAATAGGGTATTTTTAATTCCTAATGGTAAATAATAACAATCATTGTAGGAATTAAATTTATTAAATTTAAATGATAAAAATAACATATAAAAAACCAATAAATGATATTTACATATCAAATGAAAAAAATCATGAGTGTGTGGAACACATGGTAATGAAATGATACACCACAACCAAAAGGTCAATAACACACAAAACATTTATACATATGAAGATTAAATTATGCTTAAACTAAAATTTAAAGGTATCATCCAAAACATGATTATACACATTTAAAAAACCAATTTTTTTTAATAGTATGAGTATGCATTCAATCATAGGATATCATGTCTCCAAACTCTTTCCTCTCACATGAACAATAATAATAAATCATTAATGAATTATTAATATTAATATCTACTATTAATTTTATTAAAATTTTAAAATCATTAAAATAAGATAGAATCCATAATTTCCCATACAGAACACTATCCATATGACCATATCCCTACAACCATAATCACATTTTAATTGTAATGTACTAGGTTTTTGAGTACATTAAAATGTGTTTTTTGGATCTTTATAATCATTTTTAGGATATTTTATGATTTTTTAGATGTTGAGGGATGATTTTTAGATCTCGATGGTCCAAAATTACTATATTGGAATCCTTATTAGAGACTATTTAAGGGAATTGATCAAGGATAATTATCTGGTTTGAGGGAGTTTATCTATTCTAGGATGATAATATATGGGTTTTATGTTAATACAATATAAGGGTTATGTATACTGATATAATATTATATGGGGATCTCACAAAAACTTAAGGAATGAGATAAGTCTACTTTAAGGATTTATGTAAGAATTTATATGGTTGGTGGAATGGGGATGTGTATATTTATGATCATGAAACCTAGATAATTATGGTTGAATCCCAATATATATTGTGGAGAAGATAAAAACTTATTTTCGAAGTCATAGCGGTGTTATATCATGGTTATAATTTATCTTCATCATGGTTAGGTTTTGAAGGTATGTTGGAAATGGTGAAGGTGGTACCACTGTTCCATAGAGGATCTCCAAAGGAATATAGGTTTTATGACAGTATGACCATTCTGGGCACTGCAATATTGTGGTGGTCATCATTTTTTTTACAATGGTCTAAATGACCATGATGATCAGGTGGTATAGCCATTTTAAATGGTTGTGACTTTAGATTTTAATTTAACTATATCCATGAAAACTATCAAAAAATCCACTATACTATCGTAGATGTCAATTGGGGTTTTCATATAAATATTCTTTACCTATTATCCTTGATTTGATGATATTATTTCTATATCAAAACACTATCTAATACTAGTTATGTTTTTGATTAATTTATTAATCATTTTATGGATCAGAACCACTTAGTTGCTTTTGTATATTCATATGAAATTTATGGTTTATTTTCTTTCTCTCCTTAACAATTCCATTCAATTTTATTCTCATCCCATTTATCATGAAGTTATCGAAAGATTTTATTTCATTTATTAGTTTTTTTAGGTTGTTTTCTTTATATTTTTTTTGTTTTTCTAGGTAACATCGTTAATAAATTCATATTCTATGATATATTTTTATTATTTACATCCCATTTCTAGTATTTAATCATCCACACCTTGAAATTTATGTGGGATTTATAAATTACCCTTTTATATCCTAAAATATTATCTTTTATCTTATTTCATTGATTTTTTTCATTCACCCAGTTATATTAATTAATATATTTTATTTAGTTATGGATTATTGACTATATTTTAATTTTGAAAATGGGAATAATTTAGGGAATTTGTACTAAATATGAATTAATTAAATGAATATAATGAATCAGGTTCAATAGAATTAGGACATATAGAGATAGTCTTATGTACTTTATGTGATTTGATTCTACATTAATACATATTGAATCTTGTTGATTGATACTCCCTATTAGAATTTCCTGATACTAATTTTTCATGATGATTCTGGTTACTATTATTATTTGTTAATTATATAAAGGTGATGAAAAAGGTGGTGAAAAAATATATAATTTTAAATAATTTTTTTAATTAACTCAGTTTTCATTTGTGATTAATTGTATGTTTTTTAATCTTTTTATGGTTGTAGTACCCTTAACAGGATTGGAATATTATTTTTGTGTAGGGTAGTGTTTCCATGATTTGGGGTTTTTGTTATTTCCTTTGTTGTTGGGGGAATGATTTATGATTTAATGATTATAATTCTAGTTATAGAAAGAAGTATAATTTTTTGATGTTATTAGTACACATGTCATATTATATATATTTTTAAATGGGGGTGTAATATGTTTTAGTGTCTTTTTGTTATTAGGTTATGATATTTTCTTATTTGAATATCAATAGGATTCTTGAACAAGTTTGATTTGTGATAATATAGTGTTGGAATTTTACTTTACCTCAACGATTTAGTTGGTATTACTACATAGAAGGGGGTGCTATTATTATAACGTGATATATGTAGGAGTTTATTATAGGATACTTTGAAAATGGGATATATATATATATATAAAGGAGTTGGTGAGTTATTGAAATGGTTCTATTAAAATAATGAGTGGATTCAAATCCCATATGATATTTTCTTATATTCTTGGTTCCCTATAAGCTTTTATGGTGTGTGAATGAGTTGGGGAATTATGTGGCTATTGTATTAAAGAATAATGGGATGTGTACTACTTGTTTAGTTATGTTGTGTATGAGAATATGTTAAATGTAATTGTGATGGTTTCAATATACATTTTTTCCTCACATACTCTAATGTAAATATAATTATTAATGGATTATGAAATTTTAAATGAAATGATGAAAATGAAGGTTTATATGGTGTGAAGTTCATGTTTAATCCTATAAATTGGAAGAAAAAAAATCATTGTATAATGAAGTGTATTAATGATTTCTTTGACATTAATTATGGACAAAAAGATGAAATCACAAATGTAATTCTTCTAGAAAAAATATTTTTCAATAAGTTTGTAATGATTTTATGATAAAATGTGATTTTTTAAATGTTTATTATATTTACTACAGTTTTTATTATTCTATTAATGAAGATTTGATGATGAATGTGGTATTTTGGTGTTTGATTTCTAGGGCTGTATTTAAATTTCAATGAAGGGATATTTTTTGGTAATAGTGGATGGTAGGTGGGAACATATCTCTATGTGAATAATTTGGATTGTTTTATATATATTGGCTATCATGGATTTTGGTTTTCATTTATATTTATACTATATTACATGAATATGTTGTTATGGATCTCAATAGATGTATACACAAAGTCAATAATGGATTCAACTGATACCATATACAGGTACTGGATAACATGGTTATGTGGTTATAGTGTGGATACATTTTTTGTATATGAAAGGGATGAGGGGGAAATGTGGTCAATTTCCACCAAGTCTTCATCTCCCCATTAATATGTGGAGGGTATATGGTGATAGATTTATAGTTGTGGTTAGGATGATGTTGTTTATGGATATTTGGTATAGCAGTCAGATCATGGATTTAATATATTTTGTTGATGTTTTTTTGATGCTTCATATTTTCTGATATATTAGTAGTTAATGGGATTTCCTACTTTTGATCAATACCGAAATGTGAGTGGGACTAGCCTTATGATAGTATGTATGTTCAATGATAATTATATAGGTCTTTTTACATTATTTTTGAGAGATATATATATATTATCACTAATAATTATATTTTTTATTATTTTTGAGATATCATGACCCTCAAATTGGGAGTTGACTTGGAATAATTTTGTGTTTTATCATGCATTGAAGTAATCAATAGGATGGTTAAATGTGGTCTATATGAAGTTTTTTAACATTATACCCTATAGGAACCTAAACCCATTCTTTTAAATCTATAATAGACAAAGATTCTAGGAGATAATCATGGATAGTTGGTTATTTTAGAAGAGTGACCATTTTTGTTTAACCATCATTGGGTTATAATTTGATGCCATGTAAGGGTAATTTATTTATATATAATCCTAATTGAGATTCTCAAAATTTCATTGGGAATGTTATTCAACCATTTTAGCATTTTATGGGGTTTTAGGTGATCTCTGGTAAAGGTATAATATTTTTATTGAGAATTGAGCATTGATATTTATTGTGGAATACCAATGGGAGTTAGGGATGTGTGAAATCCCTATTTTAAGATCAAGGGTTATGTTTTTTCATGGTAATGATTTTTTTTGACATGGTCATGTTTTCACGTATGTCGGAAACAACTAGGATAATATATTTGTGTTGTAGCAGAACATTGAATGGTGATGAGGTTGAGGTCTATATGAGAATATTTTGTATATCTATGATAATTCATTTCTCAAACCCATTAATAAAATTTTAAAAATTACCATGTTGTTTCAGAATATGGAAGTATTAATTATAAAAGATTTCACTTCATGTGTTGAAAAATTCTATGATGGAAAATTTTGAATCCAACTCGATGTAATTGAGGCCGATCTTGTTTTATAGCTAAATAGGGGAAATGGATTCTCATTGATTTAACTTAATTTGTACCTCTCATTACCTAGATAATCCTAGGGATATTTTTAAAACATTTTGGTTGTTGAATTATGGATCCTAACCTCTTAATTAGTACTATTGATTCATTATTTATCACAGATTCCCTGTATTTCTCTATTTTCCATCTCTTTTTGTTTTAATGTTACCCTATTTTTCATTAGGTAGTGATAATAAGTTCAATTAATTTTTGGTAGTGTGTTTAAATTTATAGAAAAGTTTCTCCTTTGGTAACATTTTTTTTGATAATCTTCCTAGATTTTATGTGATTCATCTTGGATTCATTATATTTGAATTATAAATTCAAATATGCATAAAAATGTAAGGAGTTTATAAAATCTTCTACTATCTATATGAATATTATTATTTAATGGTTTTTAATGATTTTCTCTAATGACCATATCATTTCTATGATATGTTTTTTGTTTATAACATATTTCATATTCTTGGTTTGTGAGTAAGTGGACACTTTTTGGATAATTATCTAAATAAATAATGAACTAAATGTTGATAATGAATCAGATTCAGTAAAATTATAAGGTGGGTGAGGGTATCTCAAATATCATAATTTGTTTCACTCCATTTTACTATATGTTTATCATTATTAATTGATAGTCACAACTATGCGTTCTTTCTTCATGTTGTGGACGATGAAAATGGTCACCATTATAATTGTAGAATCATTTAATGACAGTAAATAAAGTGGTATAATGGAAACTATAATTCATAAATACACTAATGTTAGTATATCTATATACATTTGTGTTTCATTTTTTATAGTTTATTATTGTTATGTTTGAGGTAACCTTTGTAGGATCGGTCTCATGTGTTTAATAATGAGGTGGTTTTGCGATTTAAATTTTATAAATGTTTTATGAAATTTATATCCCAATTTATAATGTAAATAAAATGATTAATATGGGGTATTTAAGAGGAAAAATTACTACTAATTAAAAATCATGAAGTGTTAAATAAATATTAAAATATGAGTGTTTGATGGTGTGGGGTTGTCATTGTATTTGTGAGGTGATGTTGTTTTTTTTAAAATTTCTATAGAATTTTTCACCAAGGTAGATTTGTAAAAATAGAAAATTGGGTTTCTATTTTCCTTAATATATTTCAGTGAGAAATTTATATTTTGGTTTAGTATCATAAGGATATAGTGGTAGGATTTTTACCTTTTGGGTATAACTTGAATGTATGGTTGAGTTTCATAGAGTGGTTGCGATGTGTTCTTTTGTCTACATTTTTCTCTATGTTTTTACATGGGTTATGAATGAGGCAAGTAGTCCTAATTCAATTAGATTAATGGATAATGGGTTTCTCCTACTGTGATTAGTTTTTTTGTATACATGATTGTGTAAAATTTAAATGTGGTTGGTAGTTAAATAAAAACTGACTAAATCCAATATTTATATTACGATTCAAATCCAGTGAATGAAAAATCATATCATGAATAAGGAATGTTGATGTGGGAGGAGGGTCTGGGATAATCATATGAAATGTGAATAATATATTTTTGGAACTTAAAGTTGATTAATTAATGGTTTCATGTTAAATATTGATAAATAGATGGATAAATAAATATATGTTGGCTAGTAAATAGTTATCATAGAAGTCATTATTGACTATATGATTAAATGGAATGATTTTATTTTATAGTTTCATTTTACTATTATTTCATTTATTCTATTGATGATGATTTTATGTGAAAATTTGTGTTCCAGGGATTAATTTTTATATTTATTCTTTAATATGATGTTAAGTATATGTTTCCCTAAAATAGGGTGAAATGTGGTTATTTCCTAGGTTTTGATCGATCATGGTAGGTATGTATATAATAAGTTTAATATATTGTTTTGGATATATACTTGCTAATTTACATGAATGGGAAGTTATTGATCTTGATAGATATATATATATATATATATATTAATTAATTAATGGATCCATTTTTTGATGTATATATGTACTAGATGAAATGTTTATGTGATTTTTTTTGTGAATACATGTGGGGGATATACAAGAGATGAGGTAGGAAAGAGGTTTATGTGCACTATGTTTATATTACTATATATACACAAGGGTGTGACAAAAATGGTTTTTTATGCAAAATGTGGTGATTGATTTTTAGATTTGATTGGGATGATGTGGTATCTTGACACATGGTGAAATTATTAGATCATTTTTTGAATATATGGTTGTTGATGTGGGGTTGTTATTTTATATTTAATTCTTAATCAGTTGGTGTGGGGAAATCCTATAATAGTTCATTACCTAGTTGCGAGTCGGATTGGCCTCTGAATTGAATGCTACGAGTATTTTTAATTTTTAATCATGTTTTATCCTACCATTTTTTAGAAATAAACATAGGATTGATACAAATTCTTATTCATATATTACTTTTATGACATCTTAATCCTTAAATATGGTGTTTCCCAAGATTCATCATTGGGGATGGAGGAAATATAGGTTATTGGAATATAAGATGTTGTAAGATGTAAGTGTTTTTTATTTTTAACCCATATTAGAATTACACTTATAGTATATTATTTTATTTGTTGTTGTCACTTCTATATACTCCTAAGTAAATAATTTAAATGGTTATTAATTATTTTAGAAGGATTAATCTAATGATTACTCCTAAGTTCTCACCCCTCCTCAATAGGTGATTTTATAGGATTGTTTGACAGAGAAGGGATAAAACATTTAGTTATCCAATGTGGAGTCTGTTTTGTGACATATGCTATTGAAATTTGTTTTACATGTTCATTAATGATGTTTTTATACATTTTTATGTAGGTGAAATTTGAGTTATGGGAAATAATATTTGAATATAATTTATTGTAATATAATAAGTGGTTATGTATCATTATATTCTAGTTTTTTAGGATAATTCAATAATTTTTTTAAATTTATATTATTGGTTTTCATTTAAATAGGTTCCCTAATAAAGGTGGGATTTTGTGGTCACTCTCATTGACACTGTCAACCTAGTAGGGGTTTCTAATGGGTATGGGTAATGAAAAATACATTAACATAATCATAAATAATATATATCAACCACCACAACTAGTTTTCTATTATTTTTAAAAAATAACTCTGTTTATAATACAAGTTTATCATTGGAGAAAAAACAACCAAAATTACATGTGTCATCAAACTAATAACAATCTTAAAATGGTAAAACTAAAATAACTACATATATGGTCAAATACCACATCTTAAGAGTTAAATTTACTTCACATCATAATATCAAAATGGTATACCACATCCCTAAATAATTAAAACAATAATGAATTCTATATCCCACTTATATCCATAACATCACAATGAGAAATAATGTTAGCATAATTAATATTATAAACATTAACAACATGAAAATAAACATGTATATACAATCACCTAATAAAACACTATATTTTAACTTATTAAAAACATAATAATAACAACTAAAAAACACTTCTTTTACTTTAATATCTATATAATATTTAGGAATATTCCACAAATATTCATAGTTAAACCACATTTTCCTTGAAACACACCACCCCTTTATTTCATTAAATTTAACATAAAGGTCTGAAATTAATTATTAATTTTCAGTAATATAATTTAAAAAACATGTATGACTCCATGGAAATGAAACTTCTTGGTCTTCAGGTATACTGATCCATAATGGATATCTGGAGAGAGACATCATAGGTTTAATGAGAATACTAGTTTAAAATCCACAATAAATTTTATAACTGTATTTTGGAAAACAAAGACACAACAAACAACTTGTGGTGGGATATTCATGTGGATGGGTAGATAAATTAGTGATGAACATTACTAGAATTTATAATTAGGTAAATTTTTCATGGATTTCAATCATGAGTATTATTGTGGAAAACACTAACAGACAAGCTATTAATCCTTTGTAAATATACCAACACCTATAAATAACCAACCACATAACAAATTATAAATTTATATCATTTTATTATAGAACACATATTGTTATTAAAAACATCAAATAATAGTGTAAAGTATCATTATATAGATAGAAAAACCTTCTTAATAATTTAATTACTAGTTACTTATATTTTTATTAAATTAGGTTAAAACCATTTATTTTAATCTCATTTAGAAAATTATTCCCTTCCAATTACTCCGACCACAACATACCACAATCAGAGTATTTCCAATTTATTAATTATTTCATATTGATTCAATTGTCAATTATCCTACAACTAAAATAATTTTTGTTATCTAATATTAATTTTTGATGAATCAAAAAATTTTGTAACACCCGTATCAACTAAATTATATTAATTAACAATACACACATAAATTATAATTTAGAGAAACAACATCATTAATGTTTAAATATCATGATAAAACAAATATTTATATCATAACCTATTTCATTAATTATAAATTAAGTGTTTAAAACATTTTAATATGTTAATATATATAATCTATAATCAATAGACATATAGAAGTAAATATTTATTGATACTCTAAAAAAATTAAACAAATGATTCGACTTTCCACCTATAGATGATTTGATCTATTCGGTCTCATAAATATACATAATATGGATATTTTATAATCTCAAAAATAAATCCCATGGGGTTTAATTTTATCCCAATGTCAAATGAAAAGTTATTAGATAATAAACAAATGTTTTAGATATTTTCTATTATTTTTAATCTCATTTGTCACAAAGAAACCTCTTCAATTTACAAAAATGTATATTTTCATCATTCAAATCCCTATATGAAAATAAAATTGTATTCCAAATACCATCATAAAAACATAAAATAGTTAATATATAAAATTTTCACCCATAAAAAATTATAAATGATTTATTAAAATTAAATGAAACCTATTTCATTTATTCACAAAAAAACCATAACAAAAAATTTAGATATGTATCATTCCATATGTTTACCAAATAAATCCAAAATATCTTATCAATTTAACCCTAAAATATTTTAAATAGAACATTTAATATTTTCTTCTATATCAAATTATATGATCTATATAGAAATCCAAAATAACGAACCATAACAATTTCAACAAAAAATAACATGTTTACAATAACCATGACATGTTTCAGAAGTTATGTTGGATTGATAACATCAACCAATCTGCAAGAATTTTATTTAACATAACCTCATATTAAACTAACTACTTCATTTTACCTAGCCACCATACTATTTTTTATATCAGATCTAATTTCACTCTAAACAAAACTTCTCATCTTCATTTTTCTTCTATAATTGACACAAAACATACAATTTAAAGAATAAATAATATATATACTGATACATTTTTTATACCATGAACTAACCAATATTAGTGGTGATATTAGGTGTCACCCTCAATGCCTAATTGTATAAGGCCCTGGTGTGATGAATAACACCAATATACACAAACCTCAATATATGTGGAAATATCATTTTAAATCATATAAAAATAAAGAATAAACCAATAAATATAGAGTCAAAATAGATAATAAATGGAAAAAATGAAAACAATATAGTGTTAAAAATTATAAAATGTTATAAAATGAAAAGAAACAAAATAAATCTAAATGGGTAACACCATGAAATAAGAAAATATTACAGGAAATAACGAGTGGATCCTCTAGTTTCACCCATCTTCCATCATTAGAGACACAAGTGGTCTGACATTATCAGTAACATACACCTTCAAATATATATAATATTATACAGAATAAGTGTTAATTATATCACATAGTCTATTTCTTCCTCCCCATGAACTCTTAATTCAATATTGAATAATAATCCTAAAGATTTAGTAAAAAATAATGAAATTGATATATTGTATCATCCTAGGCAATATCTATGAAACCATAATATTGTATAATTTTTTTTTGAAGTCAATGAATTTATAAAAACAAAGGTACCTTACTTTACCATGAAATCATTCACCCTAATATCTTAACAATATACACCTTGGTCATTATATACCTTCCCACTTCCAAATTTCATATCATTCTACCAAATTATCCTTATAATATAAAAAATATTATTTCACATATTGAATTTAAAACCATATTTCAAAATTTAATGGGAATCATGATAGGGCGTGTATTCATCCATTTTTTTTCATAAGATCCTATACATTTGGAGTTCATCTAATATATATTTCCAAATGGGTATTTGGTGGGTTTCCTATGTCTAGTTTGGTAGGGGATAAAATTTGTTGACTCTAAATGAGTTATTACCAAAATAAAAAATATATAATAAAATATAAATATATAGACTCACAATTCTTAAACACATTATTTAAATCCTAAAAAGGAAAATTAAAATATGTCCCAAAAGCATCACGATCCTTATAAAATTTCAAATATTTTTATAATCCTAAAAAAGTGTTTTGGTAAATAAAAATTCATAACTAACCATATTAATCATTCCATATAATTTTTTTTTAAATTTACCAGATAATTAAATTTACAAAGTACACATTTATTTCTATAATTTGTTACATCATTCATGTTTTATATCTCTTCTCCTCCATTTAATTTAATTTATCCATCCTTAATCTAGGGAACTTCTATTTTCACCCATTCTGTTTATTCCAATTTAAATGTGAATCAACATAAATGAAAAATTACTATAAAAAATACTAATCAGATATAATAAAAAAATTTGTTACATAATAACCTCAAAATAACAACAATATGGCTTCTTAATTTATGGTTTAGTGTATTTTCTTGGGTTCATGATGCGTTATTTTTGTTTCATATAAGTAGGGGCATTCTATGATGTTTAAAAAATATATATTGGTTTAATTTAATAAAAAAATTTAAATGGGTATCATGTAATTTTTACCCTTATATAGGGAATCAAGATTGCTTAAGGGTAATAACCTCCTACCAGAATGCAATTTAATTTTAATGTAATGTGAAAATTCAACTCCTATTTCAAAAGGGTTCAGTAAGGGTAAAATAATTGATTTGTAATTGTAAGGGTGATATTATGTACACACCTAAAGGGTAGATAACCATTTATATGTACCTCGTAATGGTAGATTACCTTTTATATGAGCTATAAAAGTGTAGATTTTATTTTATATTGATTTCATAAGGGAAACCATAAGTTTTTAAAGGACAGTAAAGAGTAATCTTCCACATTGTATAGGTACATCTATGTTAGAAACCAATGTATGGGTAAAAATAATGACCCTGATATTGAAGCTATTTTTTATATAATGGTAAACCATGATTTCCTTATGAAATACCACTATAATGAATTTTTTTAAAACCCTTTTGGATTCATCTTCTTCCAGAACATCCAATAATTCCATTTTTATGATTTTAGAAGAAGGAAATCGTGTGTATTGAATTATTTTGACATGTTAAGGACCTTAAATCCTATTTTAGACAATTTTAATCCCTTATGATAAAAAATTCAAGTGAAAATAAAGTATTAAATATTAATTTAATTTGGTATTTTCATTCTATGAAAAAGAACACCTTTGGTATTTTTATGAATTCCTGAACCTATGGATGCTTGATTTTTATTATCCTATTCAGTAATTTTTTGGGATTCTAACTTCTGGGTGATTTATATTAGAATGTTTTGGCGATTCTATATTGAGTTTTGGGCATGAAACTTACATTATTTCTTAATATGTTTCCCATTATTGAGTTTTATGATATTGTTATCAAGGTAGGTGATTTTATCAAGAAAATAGTATATCATTATACCCTTGTTACACACATATTTTGAAATGTATTTATTCTTTATTTTAAATGAAATATTTTATGATATGAATTGTTTTTTAAATGGAATGGTGTATAAAAAAAATTCCTTAAAAATGGATTCCGAAATTATATATTATTTTTTGGAAATTATTTTTGTTTGGAATTGATATTTCAATAATAATTTGGATAAAATAAATTTAATGTTTTTTTAAATGAAGGACATTAATTTTTTGATAAAAACCATTTGATACTGATTCTTAATTTGAATGGATTTAGTATTCGATAGAACCAATTTAATCTTGGTTTTTAATATGAAAGAACATTTAGAGAAAAGAAATTGGGACTGGATGAAATGATGATTGAAATGATTTACGAATGCTAGGAAAAAAGAACACTCCATGTAAAGGGATAAGTTACCATAAACCACATGGGAACATGGGTAGTTAGGTAGTAAGACAACACACTATGCATGTGTTATATGTACCTAGATATGGAAGGACAATGACAATTCAATATAAACATCTTAAAAGTAGAAAGATTATTGGATAGGGTTCCCCATGGTGGTGCAGGGTTGGTCCAGGGTGCGAGGTTCATTTGTTGTGGGCTGGGGGTTGCCGTCACATTTCGTGTTGATTTCGGGTGTGTAGGAAAGATATGGTCTCCAAGTGTGATTTTGAAGGTGGTGAAGGGATCTAGATCTGCTTCTCTGGCATGAATAGGGGACTTCTTTCGGCAATATGGGGTTCAAGAGGTTATTGTTTCTAATATGGTTTGTGTTTTTGAACTTTTTCTGCAATTTTTTGGTTCTAGTTGTTCGGTGGTCTTGGTGGCATGCGGTGTCGATGATATCGGGCTCCGCCTTCAGTTCCAGTCATCAGTTATGGAATTTCAGTGTTTTGAATTTTGGTTTGGGGTGATTTGTGCTGAACTAGACAGCTTGAAGATGATTTGTGTCATTTTTTTTTCAGATTTGAAATGGGATCAGTCGAGTTGTGTGTAGTTGATTGTGGAATTTGCATTGAAGACCATATTGATTTAATGTTGAACATGATTCGAAGCCGGTTTGTTGTGATCACCAAGTGTGTGATCTCACATGGTAGTGATGCCTTGAAAATGGTGGTATGATATCTTGACAATGGTGGTATTCTGTATGTGATGTTGGTTTTTGTCTTGGAATGCCGTGGCCCATGGGATTCTACAATGTTTTCTAACAAAAAGATGCTTCAGATGAGGTTCAGGGAAAAGAGGTTTAACTGTTTCATGGTTTTTTAGAATCATAAGATTGAGAGGGTATGTCTTTGACCATCGGTACCATACCTGGGCTCTTTGGCATAGGTCAGCTAGCCGTGCTGCGATGAGACAATGGAAGCTGGACTTTATAGTTTTTAGTTGTCGGGAGGTGCTTCTCTTTTTGGGAGAGCGTTGTTTTTGAACTTGAGTTTTGGTATGTTTGAGACTTTTTTGTGTTTAGGTTTTGATTTCATGGGTTCTCACATTCCCTTAAAAGTGTTTGTAAATAAAAAAGTAATTTTTAGCTATAATCGTATCACCTCAAGATTTTAAAACAGGGCTATTATGTTCGATAGAATATTTGATACATAATAGCAATTTTAGGCGACCCTTGAAATATTTAACCATCGTTACCTAGATGTTAAATTGATCGGTATAAATAATATTAACTAATTTATGATATATATTTATAATTTTCCTAGAAAATATATTTTTTTACCAAATTTATTGTAAATATCTTCGTGAAGAAATATTATTTATCAACAAGTTTCTTTCTTCAAAAATGATTTATCTCATTTTGTGAGGAAATAAAATAATTAATTTATAGCTTTTTTAAAAAAATTTATTTAATAAAATTAAATAAAAATATTAAATTATCGCATCAAAATTAACTTAGGGTGAAATTTTGGTATTTTTCATGAAATATTGATTTTTCAACTAATAATTAGAAATATCGATTTTTTAGAAACTATCATTTCACTTTGATAAATTAAATAATTTGAATGTAAATTTATTAATTAAATTTTATTTTATGTTACATATTTAATAATTAATTATATTTATTATAATTAATTTATTTTTTTATCATCTTCATTTTATTTTTTAGTGGATGTTTATTTTTGGGTAAAAACTGGTTTTTTTAAAATTATTTTAATGTAGATGTTGTATCTACATTTAATTTAATTAAAAAATCCCTAATAATGGATTATTTAAATGAAATGAATAGAGTAAACATCACTAAATAATAATTTAAATTCACAAATTTATGACTAAATTTAATACAATTAATAACATTTCAAATTATGATTCAAAAATACATTTCTTGAAAAACAGCTTTTTCAACACACCGATGAGTTTCATTTATGTAATAGATTTTTTTCATTTTTGTGAATTAAATGTTGTAAAATGGATTCCATATTTAGAATAAAAATAATTTATATTATTTAATATTTTAATCTTTATTTTCTTTCACAATGTATTGAGAGAATAGAAAAACTATTTTACCACAATTACGGTTAAAACGTGATTACCAGAGTGGGGTGGGGGGGGGGGGGTAAACATAAACTATAAGGGTTAAAATGTCCTAAAATAATTTCCAATTCCTATTTTATGGTCATATTTAAAACCTAATTAACATATGATATATTTCTATGTAATTATGGGACACTTTTCTAAGAATGTGACCAATTTAATATTTTTTGTAAAGAATAAGACAACATGTCACCCTATAGATTTTAAATTTCAATAATGTTTTAACATAGGAAAAAATGAAATAAGTTAATTAATATTGATATTATTCAGATAATAATTAAATTAAATTCTTTAGAGTAATTTAATATTTATTTTTTAATTGTATTGTTACCTAAAATTCTTATGCAATGTTAACATGTTATTTATTTAATTTATTGAAAAATTTAATAAATGAAACTAATATAATAAATGTAACATAAATCGAATAAATTATTGTATGTAATAATTTTTTAGATAAATATTACATGATTTATAGGTTTGAAAACAATGGATTCAAAGTCCACCTTTTTGTTGATATTTTTTAAGTCAAATTAAATGAATTTTTTCAAATTGACATTAATGTTATTTTATAACAGGTAATATATTATTAAAAGGTTTAATATTAATTAAAATCCAATACTCTTAAAATTCATAGGTATATGTATAAAATTTCATTAATGGCCAATTTATTGACAAATTTCCCTTTTATAATAATTATACTGACCCCTAAAAAAGTAAAATCTATGTTATCATAGTAAATGGTAAAAGACTGTTTTCCATGATTCATGCACTTGTGCTTAATTTATTTTCCCCAAACATAATATTTTTATATTATAAATTTTAATTCATATTTATACATATGGTTACAAATTATCTTATATGGAACATTTTACTTTTAGACATAAATGATAAATTTCATAGATAAAGAGGTTAATTAACATAGTGAAAACTAAAATGGTAATAATATGGAAACATAGAAATTAAGGGAAAAGGTTTTTAAAAAATATTTTTTATGGGGCTGTGGATAGAACAAATAATCCATACAATTTTTTAATTATCAATTTTTGAGGCACTTTGGGTGAGTGAGACTTCCCATTATAGAATATTTTTGGGTATTTTAAAAAATGGCACTCTATATCCATTATAAAATTCCACCTACTCCCCTCGCTTATTCATACCTCCAAATCATTTTTTATTGACAAAATCATAAAAAAATCCCACCCTAACATACTTATAAATTTTTTAAATCTTATAATATTCCTAAAAAGACCAACCCTACAGTCCTTAATAGGAAATAAAAAGGAGGTTATTCTAAGAAACGGTAATCATCTTCGCTGTGCTCTTTTTTTATCATACTATTACCACCTTATTTAGGGTTTCAGTAATTAAAATTATAATTAAAAATATATCTACCATATTATGAGTTGTTATTATATTGATTTAATAACCTATATCTATCTTTTATTCTGTCAAATATGAAACAAAACCATTTATCATGTGCATGAAAGACTAACACCTCATAAACCGATGTAATTCATTTTCCATCCCCACCCCCAAAATAGTTATAATTATGTTTTGAATATTTATATATGTTATTTTTAATATTTTTATAATTATTGAATTATTATATAATATATACCTTCTTACATTCTATTCAATGGGGGTATATGATAATGTTTCTTGTGTGTATGGTAGACTATAACACTACGATGCGATGTGATTAATTTTTCACTAACACTTTACATGGATATTAATAACGACAATTTTAATGAATATATATATGATATATATGAAATAAATACAATATTATAAATATAATTATATTTATTAAAAGATAATATATCATTTTATTTATTACCGTTACACTCATCAAAAAATGATAATGTCGTTCGCGTATATGTGGGGAATATCGCCTCTATGAATCGTCGTGATTATTTTTTCATAACTAAATCACATAGATGACAAATAAAAGTATATTTGAAGTAATAATTGGTTATTTATAAAATTAGTATATTTCTGTGAAGATAAAATAAATCTTTACTATTTTCCATTTTGTTCCTAGAAAAATTGAAACATTACTAATGTGTATATACAACCTTTTATCTCAATTATTGTAACATAGTTTATTTTTCAATACCATCTTTCATGTTTGGTTATAAAATTAAGTAATGTTTTATTTATATTTTTATTATTTAATTATTATGAAACTTTATAAGATGGAATGATTAATTTTGTAACTACCTTCAATACACCAATGCTATTTTAAAATAATGAATCAAACGTCCTAAAAACGCTATATGTAGACTTAGAATAATATGTATTTAAATATTCTATTAAAAATGAATAAAATAAATTATTTAAGAATAAGATATAAAATATTTAATTTTTATTAATAAATAATATAAATAATCAAATTTTATTACTTATGAGATAATGTATATACATTTAAATTTTAGACTTGATGTAAGGTATTTTTGCGTCGCTTTTATTTCAGGAGGACATATTAAACATCAACCACTTATTTTATTGTGTGTTGTATATAATAATAATGAATATATTTTATGTTAATTTTCATAAATATATTATTATTTTAAAATATATATGAGGTTATTCTATTCACGTGATCTTGATCTAGTGATCAACAAATAAATAAGGAAGTTTGTGTTATTTTCTATTAATTGAGGCATATTGTAATGTTTCAAGACTAATTTACTTAATATGGTGCATATTATTAAAAAATTACATATAATATCATTAATCACCTTATATTAATGATATATAATGTTCTAGTTGATTTAATTAATTCATGAGGATTATGATTGGAGTGCTACAAAAGTGGGAAATCATTTATGTTACAATCTCTTTTTTTATATAAACTATATACACTGAAATTATAATTAATGCAAATTATTTGATAATTTGAAAATAAAACTATTTAATTTTATTCCTATATTGTTAATCATGGTGTTTTAATGTATTTATGAAAATTTCCTATCTTTTTTAGAAAAAATTATTTGAGAAGTTGATTTTAGGAATATCTGACTGCATTTTTCACATGAGAAGAAAATCATTTTTCTTCAAAATATAGCTTTTAAAAAAATGATTTAAAAAACGTTTCACTATGATTACTTAATTTTATTTTTACCAATAATGGTTTAAAAAGATTAAAATTGAATCTTCATGTCATTTTTCAAATGAGGAAATTTTTTAAATTTATATAAAATGTATAATGAACCATTGTTTTAGTGTATACGGTACGAATAGAATTTCCCACTGTAATGACTAGTCAATGGTTTAGATAATCCTTTTTATTTTTCAATTGTTATTTCCAAATAAAATTATTTTGTTAATGACTTATAAACATTTATATTTTAAATATTTTATATAAAAATTTATGGGATATTTTCCACTAGATATCTTCTAAGGTGTATTTCAAAATCATTTTCCATCTAAGATGACATGATTTAATATTACTCAAAGTGAAATTTTTTCCCTATAAAACAATTAATGAAAATTTAATGGGTTTTTGATTCATCAATGTCAATAACACTTTATGTTACTTATTCTCCCATGGGTTATGAGGAAATGACACCATCCTTATTATTAATCTTGATAGATTATAATTGTTTCATGTAATTTTATTGGAACTCATTTATTTTCCATTGGTTAATAAATTTATGAAATTAATAAATATTTTTTAATTTTTTAATGTTTTAATGAAATCTATATATTATTTATTTGTTTTAAGGTTACTAGAAATTGTTTACAAGGGTTTGAGTCTCATTATAGCTCACATGTAAGACCAATATAGCTCATACTATGGGTGTGATTAAATAATGGTCCAATGTATTGAGTAATTATATTGGAAGATATATGTATAGTTATTAAAATTTTAAGGGTTATATAAAGCTAGTTTTACAATATAGAAACATGTTTTCTTCAGGATATCTATGAGGTATTAATGATTGCATGGGTAAATGTTGATATAACATTTCTCATGTTTATTGATTCAAATGAATCATTATTTTATTAATGATTTTTGAAATGATTTAAGATCAATGTATTAATGGTTATAAATTCAATTAGGTTACTCTACTGCACTATGTTTATGTAATCATAGATTTATATTATTCTAATGCTCACTGATGATATTCAATTATTAATGATTATTTTTACCTTACTAAGAATTTGAAATAAACCTTATTATATTATAAGGAATGATTCTATATTAATTAAATAAATAAGGGTCTAATATGGATGATGATGATTAACTAATATAGAATATGAGAATATGGTTATAGTGTGAAAAATACTATCTTGATGTCATGAGTAATGTGTATGTAAGGGTTTGTACTAATTTTCAAAAACTATAATCCTAGATGGTCTTTGGATATGTAAATAATCTAATATTTATTCTTTATATTCTATGGATTAGACGAAAAAAACTGGGCCACATTTATCAATAATTGTTTTGAAATGTAATGCTTAATATTTTAGCATCCAATCTGAGAGTGAGGGTTCAGTGCAATTAATGTTTGTATCAGAGATGGGTTTAGACAAAATTTTATATTAGGATATTTTAATGAGATGTTTTATTAAGAGATATAGATATAATCCCTTGTTAATTATAGTATGGTTGATCATATGTTCAAATTATTAAATTATAATTTTATGGTTTTAGGTTATCACATCTTAAAGTGAATAGTGACATTCTGAGAGGCATTTTATTAGTTTTATGTATTTGAAGGACATTAGTTTAATGTGATGTATGCCATTACATTTTTTAGGAAATATGATTTATGCTATTGATAACCTTTAGTGATTATATGATCATGGATATTGATGAAATAATGGGGACACATGTTTAATCATATAGATGACCATGGGATTGAAATGTGATTTGGTGACTGAGTGATTAATTTTATTTCAGATGAGTATAGTTAAGTTTTACAGTTTGTAATAGGAAGGGTATGATATAACAATATATGTAAAAACATGTTAATTTTGAGGGCATTGAGGTTATTTGGGACAAATGGTTATTTATTTATAGAATGATTTAGTTTAAACATTTAGTATTACTATTGAATTTCAAAGATTAATGTATTTTTTCATCATATGAATGATGATTGATTTTGGGAATTATCTTTCCATGTTATAACCAACTTGGTTTTGGTATAATTATAAATATCGGTTGAATATATTTATTATCACTTTTATGGTAATGTGATCTATTATAAATTGATTTTAGTGATTCATTCATGAAAAAATCAACTTCACTACTCATCATTTTGGAACAAATTTGAGATTATGATGAACATTGAATGAAGGATGAAATTTAACATATCAAATAATCATATTTACATGTTTTATTTGTATATATAGTATTTAATCCCCAAAATCAATTAAAGGGTTTTTGAAGATGAATAATTTATTCTATGTTATTCATTTCTTGATTGAATTTTTTTATTATTCACACCTCATTTATTTATGGTTTTGTGGTTATTAATATTTACTTTATCATTCACTTTTATTTGATAAGTTATCTCCATCACTATCCATTACTATTTTGAAATTAATTTTTTTATTTTATGTCCATATATTCCCTTCCCACCATTTTTTCCTACCAAGAAACATAGTTATTCATTGTTCCAAATGACATAATTTCTTCCATCTCTTTCTTTTTTGGTGGAGTTTTATTAAACCTTTATAATATGTGGGATTTCATGAACAATATTTTCATATGTAAAACATTTATTTTCTGAGACCATGATTAAATTTTTATGATGAAATTTTTTAAGGGATATGGGGTATGTAACACGTCAATATTTTTAAAGTGTAACAATATGTTCAATAGAGTATTCGACACACAACATAGAGTTTAAATGACTCGAAAAATATTTGATCGTTATAACCCAGATGATAAATTGGCTAGTTTAAATAGTTTTAACTAATTTATAGTATATATATATAATTAATTCTCAGTAAAAAATATTTATAAATTATTAATAAATAGTTAATCAATTTTTAGTAATGTCATTTTATTCATCAAAAATATGTTTTATTCAAAAATTATTTTATCACATTTTTTGATAAAAAAAATTAATTTATTTAGATTTTACAAAATGTATTTGATAAAATGAAATTAATTTTTTAAATTATCACAACCATATTAAATTATAATGATGTTTTTATATTTATGGGAAAATATTTATTTTTCACTAAATAGTGAAAGATAATAATTTTTTTGTAAAACTACTATTTCATTCAAATAAATTAAATAATTCCATGGTACCATTATTAGTTTAATTTAATTTAATGGAAGGAAAGTTCTCAATTGTATTATTTAATATAATTAATGAAATTTTAATCATCATTAATCTTGATTTTATTATATGTTTATTTTATTGAACAAAAATAGATTTTTTCTTTCTGAAAACTATTTTATAGTGCACACTTTTTCTGTATTTTAATTAATTTAAAACCCCTAATTAGGAACTATTTAAATGAAATGTATATATTATATATCAAAAAATTCAATTTATATTCATAAAATTGTGATTAATAGTCATATAGTTAATTGAAAATATTTTCATGCTTGAAAAATTTATTTATAGAAAAATATAATCTTTGTATCTTTAGATTAATTTATAAATTAAATTATGTAACTTATTTGATTTTAATTGGGTAAAATGGATTCCATATTTGGAATAAAAATAATTTATATTATTTAATAAGGGAAACTAATTTTTTAGACCTAAATAGTGAAAATAGTAAAAATCATTTACAATGGTTAAGGTTAAAACTTGTTTACTAAGGGGTTAAAATAGAAAAGAGAAGGGTTAAAATTTCATAAAAACGTGTAAAATTCATTTTATATGGATATATTTTGACCCTTAATAGCTTATTATTTATTTTTACATTCTTTTGAGAAAATTTACCTGGAATTTCACCAGTTTAACAATTTAGGTAAATAAAAAAGATAAAATGATATCCTCTAGATTTTAAATTTCAAATGTGTGTTAACATATGATAAAAATAAAGATGTGAATGAATATTCATTGAAAATTTAATAATTAAGAAATTTAATTCATGAGGGTAATTTTTTTAATATTGACTAATTATATATTTACTGTAGATTATCATGTAACACCAATATAATAATTAATTATTTAACATAAAATATATTAAATGATAATAAAAATATTAAAAGTAATATAAATTGAATTAATTATTGTATTTAATTAATTTTTTATATTTATATATCATTATTTATGGGTGTGAAAACAATAAGTTATAATCCCACCAATGTATTGGTATTTGTTCATAGTCAAATTGAACAAATAGTGTCAAAATTGACATTAATGTTATTTTATAATATATAATACTTAATTAAATGATTTAAAATTCTTAAAAATACTATCCACATGAAATATAGTGAAATATGTTTATAAATATCTATAATTTTGATTTAATTGACAAATTACCTTTTTTGATAAATATATTGACCCCAAAATAATTAAAATTTTTGTTACCATGGTATAGGGTAAAAAAGGGTTTTGCGTGTTTCATACAGTTGTGTTAAAATTAATTTTCCACAATTATAAAATTTATAATTTATAAATAAATATTTATATTTATAAATATTTTGAACAAATTTTATAATATTTATAAATTTATTTCTAGTCATAAATGATAAATTACCTAGATAAATAGTTCATTTACCATAGTGAAAGCTAAAATGTTAATAGCAAGGAAATATAGAAGTTGAGGAACAAAATGTTTGAAACATGTATTTTCGTACATTTTGGAGGTGTGGATTCACATTATAATCCCTAAAATAATTTTATTTTATTTTTTAAGGCACTTGGGGGGAGTGTTAAATTTTATTATTTAATATTGTTGGGTAATTACAATAATTCAACTCACCTTTCATTATAAAATGCCACCTTATACCCTCACATATTCAAACCTCCTAAGAATTTTGGATTAACCAACCCCTATATTAATCCCTCACCAAAATCTATATAAATGTTTAATAGATTAATTTACTCCCAAAAAACCATACATAGGGTCCTTAATAAGATAACTAGAGGAAGTTGTTCTAAGAGTAGGTAATTGTATTAGCTATGATCATTTTTTAATCATCCTCTTACCAACTTATTTCATGTAATATTTATTCCATAATAATATAAAATTATGAAAAATATAATAATATGTAATTACATGGATGGAATTCCCAATTTCTATCTCTTATTCCATCAAATGAAAAAAAACTGGTTATGATGTGTACAACAGAGTACCACCTCAAGAACATATGTAATTTGTTTTCTATCACTACATCTCATGATTGGTTATAAATACAGATTAAAAGAATAAATTTTTTTTTAAACATAATTATACCTAGTTAGTTATGATATCACATATACCATTTTACTTATCATTCAGTGGGGTATAAAATAATGTATCTCGTGTGTACAACAAACTACCACCTTACAAAGAGAAGTGATTCATTTTTCACCAACCACCTAAACGAAAGGTAATAATGTTAATGTTAATAAATTTATGTGATATGTATCACATAATTATAATATTAATTACATATTTATTATTATATAAGGATAATATATCATTTTCTTTTATAGAATTCCACTCACTGAAAAAATGATAATGTTGTTCGTGCCTACATGTGGACTACCTCCACCCTGAAGTAGTCTCAATATTTATTCATAAACACATAATATGGATGATATATATAAGTATATTAAAAGAAATAATATTTTATTTTTGATATTATGATAATTTTGGGAAGTTAAAGTAATGGTTACCTTCTTTCAATAATGAGCGTTGAAAAATTGATATGTTGCAGATGCATACATACGACCTAAATTCTTCAAGATTTTAATAATAATATTTTTTCATAACATTCATTCAAGAGTGGTTCTAAAATTTTAAATTATGTATCAAAATGATAATTTCATTATTATTATTATTATGGTGATGATTTAACACAAACCTTTTGACCACATACAACATAATGAGGCCATTTGGAAACATTGAACCAAACAACCCCAAAACACCCAACATGGAATTAATTTATTAAGTCATAAAATCTGAAATTAAAAAGAAAGATAAAAAATATAGGAACCCAAAGAACCCTTAGAGGGGAGAATTTAATCAGGTGTAAAATTTTACTTTTAAACCCACAAATATCGTTACCACATTATAAGGAACTTGAAAATAATATATGATGAAATCATGTCATAATTAAACAATAAAATGTAGGGACACAACACAACCATTTTACATGGTCCACAACTAAGGTCTAGTATTAGGAGCATATGCCTACACTATTTTGATTATATATAAATCCACTATACTCCACTAGTCATTATTTTATACAGAAGATCAGATAGAGTCAATCTATTCCAGGAACACTTCCTTTACAAAATATTTAGGGATATCACACTACATCCCTCATATCACCACTTCCAAATCTATATGCTCACTTCATTGGGTGAAGTCTCACTTATTTTAATGAATTGACGGTCACTTCAAAACATTACACATTTAAGTATCTATCCTTGATTATTAGGAGACAATTGTTTAACAATTATCCTAAACTGATACACTTGAATAAACTAGTCAAACAAACCAGATATTCAAAAACATACTAGTAATGCAACTCAATAACCTTTGTACAAAACCAATATTTGTGTGAAACTTTTGTATTTTTCGCACAAGATATTTTTTCCAACCCTTATATTTTTTACAACTGGAACATGAGTTCACTTGGTCTTGATAGACACAAGGCACACATTATGTGAATGATTCACTGTGTGCAACTATTCTATGAACTACTCTTTCACATGGATGCGACACTATATCTTTATTAGAAAACGTTATGTCTAATGAAGGGGGTAGCCACCTATTTATATACATAGATATACATACATTCGAGTTTCTTTCAACCCATCCACCTTGCTCTTAACTCTTGTTTTGATGTATTGTTGGGGATATAAGAGAACTGCACACCTTCCATAGTGTGAAACTTTCATCTTCTATATAAACTCATCTATATCACAATTTCATCTTTTCCTTATTACTCATGACATTCTTGTATATTTATGTAATGGTACCAAAACATCACTTTCATTAATGTTTTTAAATTACCTTCAAACATTCTCACCAACATTTAATTTATATGGGAACATTCTTCCTTAAAAAAGAACTTTCTCCATCCTCAAAGTTTTAGACCCCAAAAAATCAGCTAACCTAGGAAAATAGCACCAACTTAAATACTAGATCCATCTCCAACGTAAAAAAATTTGGCATGAAAAATAAACGATCAACAAATACGGGGATTGAAAAAAAAACACAAAATATACTCTATTATAAACAGTGAAATGTATAGGTTCCAACAACCTCCGCTGATATGTTTTTATAAATTTGTAGGAAAATTCATTAAAATACCAGCCTTGATAACAAAAATGAAATTAGAGAAACAAATAATACCATAATCTACTCATATGTGATAATATATTAGTGTAGAAATAAATAGGGGAATTATGAATTGGGTTTTTGTGGTTTTGAATTCTTAATTATGTTCAAGTTATGCTTTGCGAATTATGACCTGATTTCTTATATCACAAAATTATCATTGTGTCACAGATGAATTTCATGGGTTGTCAAGATAATATAACTAGAAAACGGTTATAAAATTGAATTTCCTCATTATCCTCATTATTAAATAAACTGAAACAATATTTACTTTTAATTCTAGAGCACAAAAAGAACTCCCCAAAGATCATATCTCCCTCATAAACACATATCAAATTCACAAACAGATTAAAATAGTTAATAAAATGGGGATATGTGATGAACTGTAACATCTTTATCCACTAGGAGTTGGCTAAACACCAAGGTTCAGCTGATGTTTCTCAAACACACATACTTCCAATTGATTAATCATATTTTTATCTAGTTGGACACGAGTTCCATAATAATCTATTTTAATCACGCATTATTCAACCTTTTCCTTTTATGGTGTTATATTTTATCTTAATAAGTTTTGTAACAGAGTATTGTTTTGGATTCTTCAAAATACTGATCACACTCTAATTTCCATAGTGAATCACCATATTCTGTTTCACCTCATCACTGATATTAGTTATTTTTTGATTAATCCAAAATAGTTGAGTTAATGCCTTTGTAACAGAGCTATAGTTTTCTTCACCTGCCTAAATAGAAGTTCATTCTTATTTCTGGTGTAACAACAACATGCATTTTTTTACCAAGAATAAATCTCCACCAACTATGGACTTTAAATCCATAACATATCCATCACAATCAGCATAAGAAAATACAAATAATTCATCATATCTTACTAATAAAATGTATAATCCAAAATTGAGTGTTCCATTAATATACTTACAGATTTATTTAACTTCTACAAAATGCTCTTCCTTTATATTATTATGAATGTGGGCCATTAAGCATGTTGCAAATCAGATATCTAGTCATGTTCTAGTGAATTATAATAATCTTCCAAATATTTTCCTATACAGAGTGGGATCAACAGTTGTTCCAACCTCTTTCTTTATGTGTTTTTACCCAACCAAAATAAGAGATGAAAATAGATTGGAATCAGGCATTTTGAATTTATTCAGAACCATTATTGAATATTTTTTCGAAAAATGATGGTATCACCCTTCTTTTGAACCACCTACATTCCAATAATTCTAATGAGTTCCCCAATAATGGACATTTCTAATTTATATTTAAGGTGATTATCAAATTCATCCACTAATCCCTACCTTCTTCCTCCAAATATAATATCATCTACATTTACAATCCATATAAATTGATCTTCCTATGAATTATTCATATATAGATTATGATCAACACCTCCCCTTTCAGATTGATACTCATTTATATAATCATCCAGTCAATAATTCCATGCTCCATGTGCCTCTGTTAGACCATATAGATCCTTATTTAATCTAAAAACCTTTTGTTCATCATTTCCAATCAGAAATCCCACATGTTTTCAATGTAGAACTCTCTATGAAGAAATCTATTTAAGAATTTTGTTTTCATTTACATATAATTAACATTGTATCTTATTTTAATATTCATATAAAGCAATATCTCGATCCACTCTAGTATAACTACTTGAGAAAATATTACATCAACATCGACACCTTCAATTTGTGCAATGCCATTGTACAACATGCGTGCCTTATTTTTTTTATCACATTTCCATGCTCATTGAATTTTTTTAGAAGTCCACTTTTTACTAATCAAATTTTTTTCTTTTAATGTCTTGTATAATAATATCATATCTAGTTCTTTTCAATCCGATCAGTTTCATAATTCATGTCCTTAAACCACGACTCATCTTTCAAAGCTTCTTTAAACAAGGTTGGTTCCATAATTGATAGGAAGCAAGAATGTGATTCATTCCACACTATCCTTGTTTATGTGGTTGTGTTCCAATCCCCAATGGTGTTCGATTGATCAATTTATTCAATTTTATTTATCCTATGAGGTTTTATTAAAGTCTTATTAGCTATGGTTCCCTATTATAATTTCTTGTTTGATTCATATTTCTTATAATGATGATAAATAAAACTATCAATCCACCTAGTTCTAGACATATTATTCACTTGTAAATTTTAATGTTCAAAAAATCAATTTTTAAAAGGGTTATCACTATTGAAACCTCATGATTTGTTTAGGTAATTTTGTAATTTAATGTATATGTATTATCCTCTATTGTAAGATCATAGAATCTTGATTATGTAGGCAGTTTCATTCTCAACTATTCAAAGATAAATTTTCAAAGAATCAAGCACTTATTGTTTCCAATGCGCATTGATTAATATTTATAGATATGGGGAACTATGAAAATCAATTTACAAGAATCAATGAAATATACCTTAAAAGTAGGTAATGTAATATGGTAAAGCATTTAATACTACCACAAATTATGAGTAATGATTAATGTTCATGTTTTTAGATTCATGAATTATTTCATTTGATTATTTTATCAATGATATCATGGTTATATTTTTTTAAATATATAAGGATTTTAATTCAGTAATTCTTCCCTATAGAATTGAATTCAAATAATTAATGGCACTCTGAAGAGTTGTTCATTATAATGTAATTTTTTTTTAAAAACATGAATGAGTGAAATAAAAAACATAATATATTTCCTGTTTTGAGAAAATAGTGCTGGTATAAATAGATAATTGATATTGATAATGTAAATTGGATAGTCTTGTATACCTTTTAATTGATTAATTATTTGTTGAAAAATATTTTTCTACCATCATTGAGGAAGATTACAACATCCTTTTATTTAATAAATATATCCAATAATATGTGTTTTACATAAGGAATAAAGAAGAAAGTATCTTTTAAATAATGTTTTATAGTAAAGAATGATATTAACATGTTTTAAGAGAATATATGATGAAATTATTCCCATGTTTAATAAGTACTGATTAAGGGATACCAAATTTTTTAGAGTGATTAATTGTATGTGCACTCTGAAAATTTGGTAACATTGTTTCTAATATTTGGATCTTGATATTTTTGAAGGGTGATAATGTTAACCATTAATGAAATGGTTTATGTGTAATAGTGGATGTTGATTTAGATATTAATTAATTTCTCCACCATATGAGGATTTATGCATACTGCATAATTTTTTTTAACCATACTGGTTTTGGAAAATTGTTATAGGAAGAAATAAATATTTGTCACTCTTATATGGATATTAAGATCCATTAGAAGTAAATTTTAGCACATCAAGAATAAAAATTTCATTTTTGGATATTCATTTCATATATTAAGTGGTGAATTGGAAATTTATTGAATCCAAACCAAATATGAAATTTTCTTATGAAATATAATTATATCATGTATGCATATTTACTTATATTTTTAGATGGTAAAATAATTCATAGTCTTTAGAAAGGTTCATTAAATAATGTTATACTATTTTATTCATATCTGATGTAATTCCCTGACCCTAGTTACCCAGAGTCATTGCTTTATTACATAACATTAGCATGATACAAGGAATCATGTCTCGAAATACTGATCAGTTTAGTAGCCTTAGAAGTACTAAATACATTCATAAGTTTTACATTACATCATGTGATAAAAATATCAACCAAATTTTGTCCCATTTTGAACACAATTATATCCTTATCCTATACTTATAGGTCAACCATAAAATACTTCTCCATTTCCTAGGAAAAATAAAACATAGAAAGGAGTGAGCTCAGATGCTCATAAAAGATAATAATATAGAGGACAATTTCATAAATAAGCATAAAAATTTAAGGCAATGTATAAGACTAAAAAAATACTTTTAAACATAAACATTAGTATAAAATTGAATTGATAAAATCAAATAATTCCATTTACTTAATCACGGGGATATTCTACTAGTCCAATAATTACATGCATTATAACTAGCTAATTTCATAATGATAGAATGAATAATAAAAGATTTCATAACCACATAGTCATAACATTAGGCCAAGAATACAAATAATATATTGCCAAGGCCTTGTGTCAAGACACTAGTTTTTCTCATGATACCTACCGATGCATCGAGGAGCTATAGCAGGCTCCACCAGTCACTTACTAAGTCCAATGAATTCCTCATATGAAAAGTTTTAACCATAACATAAACATTCATACTAAAACTAGCATACAAAATTTCAACACTTTATAAATAAACCATGAATGGTGTAAAAATAACACATCCATAGTCAAACATATCACAAAACATTAAATACAATATGGAAGTTTTGTATCATAATAAATCAACTTCAAACAAGCTTAAAATCCATCAAAGGATGTTGACATAGATGAAATCAAAACATTTTTAGATAATTATGTCCTTCTATTTTGAAATAATTTTAAAGTCATATAATTATAAAAGAAAACATTTATTATGAAAATATTGTTTTAAATTTTTATGGGAAGATTCGACGATTTTATAACTGCGGAAAATAGCAACATATGTCGTATAAGTTAAAAAACACATTCTAACCTTAATTTTTTCGAGAAGGTCATAAAGTAACTTGTTTGGAAAACGACGGAAAGATTCATTTCAAAACACATATGGACAAATTAAGGTATAAATAAAATTAACCCATAGTCTAGTAAATAGTAAAAATGTTTCAAATTACATTTTTAATAAAACACAGATGTGGATGATAAAGAGGTCCCAGTAGATACTTACCTATTAACAACCTCAGATAAGTAAAGAGATTGTAGAATTAACCCTTACCTTGTACTTTTCCTCGGTTAATGGTATGTTAAAATCATGTATAATAGTTAAATAATTTTTATCAAATTATACAAGAACTATATACATGAATATGATATCATATATGATCCTTTAATATTGCTTTGTTAATAATACTTTAGTAGTATCATCGTTTCGGGTGTTAACTAATTAGTTCTACTTTATATGCTTGGTTACATAAGGCATATTTGTTATGGATAGGATGCATTAGATTCATACACATAATGATATTATGTTCATTAAATTTTTTTTATTCATCAAATGAAAATTATTCTTGAATGGTTATAATGGGGAAATGAATCTCATCGCGTTCATGGAGACGGAAATCTGTACGTATGCACGAGCGACAATATCATTATATTGATGGGGAAATAAAATGTAATTGGATTGTATATCATATATAAAGAATCAATAACATGTTATATTTATTATTTACATCAGTTATAATCATTATTATACCCATCCAAATAATGAAGTGTTTGAATAACAAACATCACCATGACATGGAGATGATAACCCGTACGTACGCACGTATGGTGACTTTTTCATTAATATGATGGATACAATAACAAATATGGTTGTAAAAAATTTATAATAACATAAAATTATTTAAAAGAAACTATAATTATTATTTTGGTACGGAAACAACAAAGAAAGAGGAAGTGAAAGAAGAAAATAACTTGAAAGAGGGTGGTGAAATTTTTAAATCTTCTTCGGGTGTTTCCTTTTGAGTTGATCAAAAGGGATATTAGGTTGAATTTATGATAAAAGTAAGGCTCTAGGTTGAAGGAAGAAAAGTTGAGAGGATATTTGGGCAGTGGTTGGCCGATCCAAATGGATCTGGAGGTGTGAAATTAAGAGAAGTGAGTACCTTTTTATAAGAGAGGTGATGGTCACTTTAGGAAAATCTTGAAATATTATTTTATAATAAAATAATTTTAGGTTTATAACGGCTCAAAAATTATTTATTTAGAATATAAGAAGGGTATGGGTCTAAAAACTCTCAACAAATAGGTTTTAGACAGGTTTAGGTCACCATATTAACCCTATATTTTAGATTTAACTCTTAGTTAAATAGTTTGACATTTACCATGTCTCTAGGTATTTTTATGTTATATGGTTAATAAACCTACTATATCAAGCCAAGAGAAAACCATGTGGTTCACTATTAATATATATAACCTTATCTAAGTTTGTATGGATGAACCTTAGATTTTTAGGATTATTATATCAATTAATAATATAGTATTTGTTTTAAAAACTCAATTATGTCAATTTTGACACTATTTAGTATTTGGTTTTTGTGAAAATCATAAAATCATGATTAATTTGAAAAAAAATTATTTAATAAACCCTAACAAGTTATATTATCCTAGAAAAGTATTTGAATTCATAAAAAGTTTTAAATTACATTTGTTTGGATATTTAAAATATCAATTATTTTAATCATTCACTAATAAGGTAATTACTGCATCGCCATTTTGTAATAAACAAATTTAAATTTTTAATGTCTAAAAATTATAAATAAACTAAAATTATGTAGGAAATATTTTTAGCCTTATAATTAAAATTTATAGTCGAATTTATCTTATGTATAACCCTATATTAAAAATGGTTTAGTTATTAAACATTGAATTTAACTCTTTTAAATATTCATTAAATAAAATAATAATAAATGTCCTAATCTAATCCAAGTGGACCAAAGGGGGACATATTTTATATTGAAGTATGTTTTTGGTCTAATTATACTTATAAAATAGAATTAGGACATGTGTTAGGGTAATTATAATATCATTTTTACCCTTAATTACCCTACTTACTTTTAACAATGGTAAATAAAAGTCCAAATTCACCAAAAATTATTTTATTCTTATTGAACCACATTTTACTTACTGATATTGACCATGTCTCTCGGATTTTTGAAATTCAACTCACATTAGTGGTAAAATTATGTTTTATACAAATTTGCAAATGCTCATAGGAGGTGGGTAAAAAAAGATAAAAAGATCAATAAAATTTTAAACATATAATTTTATTATAAAATGACTAAAATGAATCAAATTGAACTTATATAGGAATTAAATATCTATTTTGACTTAAAATAAATTTAAATAAAATAAATAAATATTTAAATAAAATGTCTGTTTTAAATAATAACGCAATGTTTTTCACTATTCATAAAAAAATTAATGTTTTCAGAAAAATACCAAAAATTCAGCTTAAGATAATTTTGATATTCCTAATTAAAAAATTAAGTCTATTTTACCAAATTCAAAGCATATAAGTATAATTTATTAATTTAAAATTAATTCCCGTTCTCAAAACCAAAAGGCAGGTTTTTAAGAAGTAAAAACTTTCAATAGATTGACATGTGTTTATGTCAAATTTGAATGTGAAATTATTTATAATGACCAACATTGTATTAAAAGATAAAAATATAATCCAATTATACTTCAAAACCATTCAAATGAATAACTACTATAAATTATTTTTATTAAAAAAGTTGTTTTCAATTAAAACATTATATTTTTCACAATGTCAAAAGATGAAAGTTATCAGAAAAGTACAAAAAATTTATCCAAACTAAATTTTTATGTCCTGATTCTAAAGATTAATTTAATTTCATTGAATTGAAAATATAAAAGTGTCAAATATTGTTTTTAAAAAGGGGTTTCTATTAAAAGGTGGTAAACTTTCATTTTTTGAAAAATACTTCTTTTATCTGAAAAAATGAATTTGTTCTTATATTATGTATATGAAACACATAATATGGATGTTAAAATTATATATAGTATATAAGATTCAAAATGTAGTTAATACTATTTATAACCGCTTTTTGAATGGCTAGTGTGGTATGTTGTGGTGCGCTCGAACTCAGTGTTGCGTGTAGCGTGAGCTATTGAATTACTTTAATGAGATACCGTACTATGAAATATTGGGGTATTAAATTCTCCCCTCCATTAATTAATTGTGTCCTCTCAATTTGAAATTTTTCTGAGAAAATAAATGGTTAAAAATAGAAAAATACCTATATGGAAAACCCACATTGGAAATTGTGTTAATAAAATTTAGTCTTAAAAAGAGGGAAAGGGAAATGAAAAATCACTACTAAATTATGATCTCGATTAGGTGAACATTGGTGGAAATTAGAGACATAGAATTGGATGAAAAATGTAAATATTTATAGGGAGTTATTGAGGTAATCAATCACAGACAAGTGTAAAATTGAGGGGCTCAAATCCATCAATCTAAGTTGATGTAAAATATCATCTGTTTAACAAAACATATTGTATTAGTGTAACACATTTTTGGTTTTAAGGAACCTTACCTAAAGTTTTAGAATTAATTTATTCATATAATGAGAGGAATATATATATATATATATATACTTGACAATTATAGTTTAATCCTTCAACGAATTCATACCACAAACTCATCTTTCCCTCCAAAAGATAATAGAATTCAAAAATATTCTATTTATCCTAATCATATAGGGTTCCAAAAAAATGAATTTATAATTTCTCTATCAGACCATTTAAATAAACTAAATTATAAAAACTAGGACATCACATAGGCTAGTGGTAGGAGATGCACCCTTGTCGCTCATCGGTTGCAGGTTCAAGTCTCGCACCCTTACCGGATGCGACAGGTTGTCTCCCGACCTTCAGGTTATCCTTTTTATAACAATCCAAATATAATCTTAAGAAATGATTTAACCTTAATAATAGTATCCAACGTCAAAATTAATCCATTCCAACCATTATACTTATTCAAAATATTTTTATCCAAACTCACAGACCCAAATTTATAAGGAAGGTAACCAAAATGAACATCTCTTTTTCCACGTAATAACTTATGAATACCTTCATCATGTATTCTTTTAAAATATGGTGACACCCTGAATTACCATAAAACCTTATTAATTAAATTCATGCTCCCTTATTCCTTATAGAATACTAGATATATTCATTATATCCAATTTTTTTGAATATTCCAACAATGATGGAATAAACAATCCCTTAATTAGTTCCAAGGTTTTCAGGAGTATCCAATATATTTTTATCCAAATCAACTATCTCTTATTCCAAAATCACTACCTAAATACCGGGACCATATTATGGTTTACATTTCCATTAACCATGTATTTTCAAAAAAGTTTAACCGGAAACTGTGTCACTTTACTTGGTACCATACAATCTCAAATCCTTAAAGAAATAGTACTGCGGTATAATCCTTATTTATTTCCATAATTCATATTACTAGTACATCGTTGATAAAACACTCAAATGAAATATTTCTTTAATAAAAATATAATAGCACTAGTTTTTCCTCTTCATCTGTGGTAGTATAATCACTTGATTATTATCTAATAGCATCATTTGGGGCATACTCTAATGATTTGGACATTGATTCGTGTAGTGTCCCAACTCCTTGAAGATGAATCATAGTACATTTGAAACATTTTTCTTACCCTTGAAATCACGTAATTGGTGTCCTTTTTCTCTATACATATAACAAACTCCCATTCGTTTCAAGCATTTACCAAGGTGTTTCTTTCCTCAGTTATCACATTTTGGAAGATCCTTCTTTCCCCTCTTCCCTTTATCCATCATTCACTCTACTATCCTTTTATTATCTTGATTCACTTCAAAGCCATAGGACTCCGAGAATTATTTACTTATTTTATTAACACATGATACTATTTCTTTATATGATAAGAATATGTGAGAGATTAGTTCCATTTAAAATTTTAGTTTAATACCATGAAATATATGATCTTTGTTAATCATTAGATCAAACATATTCCTAGAGTTCTCATTCCTTCTACTTGGAACCATTTCTAAACAATGGCATAAACTAGGTTAGTTTATGGATTGAAATAAATAATTCCAAAATTGTAAAACACTTAACATAAATTGAACAGTTTATAGATATAATCCATAATCATAAAAATGTTATCTTTGAGGATGTATATATTCATAAATCTTTCATAATTGTTTTGTAAAGAAAATGTGAATTATCCAAAGAATATCCCCTAGGAGTGTCATAACCAAGAGTGCAACAAGGCCAATTGTCATGTACCAAGATACCCCAGGTCAAGCCCGAAACTCCTTGTCAGAGTTTTCACTCCGAGGTATATCTAGGCCAGAGCCACCTCTACCTGCTCGTATCAAGATAGGGATGTATTTCTTAGAAAATACACAGAATCTCTACATTACCATAATTCTAGGAAGTTCTTCTATACTAATCCTCAATGTATATCTTAGGGTAATATTCTCTAATCAGAGTTTTCCTAAATCTAGTTTCCAAGGTATGTACTAAAATTATTCTGATACCAACTATAATGCCCCGACCCCAGTTACCCAGAGTCGGTTCTTTATTACATAATATTGGTATGATACATGGAATCATGTCCTAAAAGACCAATCAATTTAGTAGCCTTGGAAGTACTAGAGACATTCATAAGATTTACATTATATAATGAAATAACAACATCAACAACATTTCCTCCCCTTTTTAACACACTTATATCCTTAGCCTATCCCTGAAGGTCAACCATAAAATACTTCTTCACATCCCAGAAAAAATAAAACATAGAAAGGGATGAGCTCAAATGGTCAGTAAGGATAACAATATAGCAGAAACTTTCATAAATAAGCATAAACATTTAAGGAAATATATAAGAATAAAACAAAATCCATTTAAACGTAAACTTTAGCAAAATAAAACAATGAAGAAACCAAATAATTCCATTTAAATAATGAAATGGATATTCTATTAGTTGAATAATTACATGCAATATCAATAGAAAATTTATTAATGATGAATGCATAATGCCAGACCTCATAACCACATAGTCAAGGACTTGTGCCAAGACTACAAATAAGATATTACCAAGGCCTTGTTCCATGACACTAGTTAGTCTCATGAGACCTACCGATGCATCGGAGAGATATAGCGGGCTCCACCCGTCACTTACTAATTCCAATGCAATCCTCATATTAAGTGGTTTAAACCTAACATAAACAATCGTACTAAAACTAGCATAAAAAATGTCAATAATTTATCCATATTCCATGAATGGTGTAAAAATAACACATCCATATTCAAACATATCACAAACCATTCAATACAATATGGATGTTTTGTTTCATAAAAATCAACTTTAAACAAGATTAAAATCCATCAAAGGATATTGACATAGATGAAATCAAATATTTTTTTAGAGAAATATCTCTTTCTATTTTGAAATAATTTAAAATTCATATAACTATAAATTAAATCATTTATTTTTAAAATATTCTTATAATATTTTATGGGAATCTTCGACGATGTTATAACGGTGGAAAATAGCCGCACCCACCGTATAAGTTAAAAAAGACATTCTTACCTTAATTTTGTCGAAAAGGTCATAAAGTACCCTATTTGGAAAATAATGGAAAGATTCCTTTCAAAAAATATATGGTCAAATAAGGGTATAAATGACTTTAACCCATAGTATAATAAATTTTAAAAATGTTTCGAATTAAATTTTTAAGAAAACACGAATGTGGATGATAAATAGGTCCTTGTAGAAACTTACGTATTAACAACATCAGATAAGTAAAGAGATTATAGAATTAACCCTTACCTTGTACATTTCCTTGGTCGATGGTATATTAAATTTCTATATAATAGATTAATCATTGTTAATAAATTATACAATAACTATATACATAAATATGATATCATATATAATTCTCTAATATTGTTTTGTTAATAATATTTCAGTAGTATCATCGTTTCAGGTGTTAACTGATTTGTTTTCCTTTTTATGCTTGGTTATGTAAGCCATGTTTTTATGGATAGGATGTATTTAATTAATATAAAAAATTATATTATGTTAATAAACATTATTTTTATTCATCAAATGAAAATTATTTTTGAATGGTTACGATGGGGAAATGAATCTCATCGCATTCGTGGAGACTGTAATCCATACACACCCACGAGCGACAATATCATTATATTTATGGTGAAATCATATGTAATTGGATGGTATATCATATATAAAGAATCAATAACATTTTATATTTATTATTTAAATCAGTTATACTAATTATTATACCCATCCCAATAATTAAGTGTTTGAATAACAAACTACAGCACGACGTGGAGACGGTAAGCCGTACGCACGCACGTATGGTGACTTTTTCATTCATATGATGGATAGAATAATGAATATGGTTGTACTATATTTATAATAACATAAATGTATGTATAAGGTATTGTATTTAATATTTTGGTATTGAAACAACAAAGAAAGAGGAAGTGGAAGAAGAAATGAACTTGGAAGAGGGTGGTGAAATTATTACTTCTTCTTCGGGTGTTTCCTTTTGAGTTGATATAAAGGGCTCTTAGGTTGGATTTGTGATAAAAGTAAGGCCCCTTGGTTGACGAGGGGAAGGTTGGGAGGATATTTGGGAATGTTTTGGCTGATCTAAATGGCTTTAGAGGTGTGAAATTAAGATAAGGGGAAGTACCCTTTTGTAAGAGAGGTGAGGGTCACTTTAGGAAAAGCTTGAAATAATATTTTATAATAAAATAATTTTGGTTTATAATGGAACCAAAATGATTTATTTATAGGATAAGGTAAGGATGGGTCGAAAAAATATCAACCAATAGGTTTTAGATAGGTTTAGGTCCCCATATTAACCTTATCTTTTAGATTTAACTCTTAGTTAAATAGTTTTACATTTACCATGCCTCTTGGTATTTTTATATTATATTGTTAATAAACTTACTATAATAAGCCAAAAGAACTCCTAGTGGTTCACTATTAATATATATAACCTTATATAAGTCTTTTTTTCTAACCTAAGAATTTTAATAATGTTATATCAATTAATAATATAGTATTTGTTTTAAAAACTCAATTATGTCAATTTTTACACTATTTAGTATTTGGTTTTTGTGAAAATAATAACAACATGATTACTTCAAAAAATATATTTAATAAACTAGAAAATGTAATATTTAACTATAAAATTAGTGTAATTCATCAAAAGTATCAAATTATATTTATTTGGATATTTATAATATCAATTATTTTAATCTTTCATTAATAAGGCAATTAATGCATCATCATTGTATCATAAATAAATTATATTATTTAATTTATTAAAATTATAAATAAAATACCATTATGTAGGAAATATTTTTATCTTTCTAATGAATATTTATAGTCGAATTTATCCTATGTATTACCCTATATTAACAATGGTTTAGTTATTAAACTTTGAATTTAACTCTTTTGACATTTCTTTAAATAAAATAATAATAAATGTCCAATTCTAATCCAAGTGGACCAAAGGGGGTCATATTTTATTTAAAAGGTTGTTTTTAGTAGAATTACACTTATCCAATAGAATTAGGACATGTTTTTGGGTAATTATTATATCATTTTTACGCTTAATTACCCTATTTACTTTTAACCGTGGTAAATAAAAGTCAAAAGTTACTATTCACCAAAAATCATTTTCATCTCATTGAACAAAATTTTACTTAATGATATTAACCATGTATCCTGGATTTTTTAAATTCAACTCAATAAAGTGGTAAAATTATGTTTTATGCAAATTTGCAAATGCACCTAGGAGGATGGTTGAAACCGTTAAATAGTTCAATAAAATTTTATAAGTCAACTTTTATTATAAAATCACTACGATGAACTAAATTGAACTTATATTGGTATTATATATATATTTTTACTTAAAATAAATTTAAATAAAATAAGTAATTATTTAAATAAAAAGTCTATTTTAAATAATAATGCAGTGTTTTTCACTATTCATCAAAAATTGAAAGTTTTTAGAAAAACACCAAATCTTTACCCTAAGATAATTTGGATATTATGAATTAAAAAATGATTTCTATTTTACCAAATTTTAAACATAAATTTAGAATTTATTGATTTAAAATTTATTCTTGTTCTCCAAACCAAAATGTGGGTTTTTAATAAGTAAAAATTATCAAAAGATTGACGTGTGTTTATGTCAAATTTAAATTTGAAATTACTTATAATGACCAAAATTGTATTAAATTATTAAAATAAAATATAATTATACTTCAAACCCATTCAAATTCATAACTTAAAACTATAAATTATTTCCATTAAAAAACATGTTTTGAATTAAAACACCATATTTTTCACTATTCATCAAAATATAAAAGTTATTAGAAAAGTACCAAAAATTTATATGAACAATGTTTTTATGTCCCGAATCTATAGAAGAATTTAATTTCATTAAATTGAATATATAAAAGTGTCAGATATTGGTTTTAAAAAGGG
This sequence comes from Viscum album, assembly GCA_963277665.1. NCBI lineage: Eukaryota > Viridiplantae > Streptophyta > Magnoliopsida > Santalales > Viscaceae > Viscum > Viscum album. Next base: position 515,294,251 of record OY728153.1, on the reverse strand, counting down.
TTCTCCATTAAAAGGTGGTAAAAGTTCATTTTTTTAAAAATACTTCTTTTATTTGAAAAAAGGAATTTGTTCTTATATTATGTCTAAGAAACACATAATTTGGATGTTAAAATTATATAGAGTATACAAGATTCAAAATGAAGTTAATGCTATTCATAAACGCTTTTTGAATGGCTAGTGTGGTACGTTGTGGTGTGCTCGAACTCGGTGTTGCGTGTAGCGCAAGCTTTTTAATTACTTTAATGAGATAATGTACTATGAAATATTCGGGTGTTACATCTGATGAATAATATAGTATTTTAAATCATAATATATTTATGGTTTGGAATCCCCTTAACGTTCAATTTATCATTCACTTTCTGGTGAACGATGACCTCTATCATTCATTTTAATTATTTATTCTTTTATTCCGTGTCTATATCTTCAGATGCCACTAATGATATCGTATATATAAAAATAGTTTTATGTTATTCCATATGAATATTTTTAATCCATTTCCTTATTTTGAGGAGCTTTTTTTATAAACAAATTTATGATGTCGAGTTTTCATAAAATAATTTAAAAATATAAATTTTTGTATTACTGAGATCATGTTTAAATTTTAAGGATGTAATTTGTTTAAGGTAGGTAGAATGTATCACTCCGAAATTCTAAAAAATAAAATTTTATTAAATGGATCATGTGAAAAAAACATTTATTTTACCTTATGTTACACAAAAAATAGATTTTATCTATTTTTATATGCAAAAACCAAATTCCTCAAAATTATGTGTTATATTAAAGGTCAAGTTTTACCAAACAACAGTATGTTATTAATATTATTATTTATCATTATAATTATTTCATAGACATTATAATGTATTATAATAATTATATTAACTATATTATTAAAATATTTAGGTTACAAATGTTTATTAGATATCAATTCATTATAAATTAAATAAGAACCATTGAAAAGAAAAATAGAACTGCTTCTTGTAAAATTGAATTTTTTTCTAAAGGATGGGTTAGTCGCACTTTATGCACATAATTTATAATTTTTAAATAATAATTTTATCAAAGTTATTTAATTTTTTTTTAAATTGAACACAAAAATTAACTTTGGGTGAATTTTTTAATTTTTTTGAATATTATTATTTTTTGATTAATATTGGAAAAGTCTAAATTTTAATTCAATTTTAATTTAATTTAAATAAAATATATATTTAAATTATTATTTTTAGTTTTTCTAAAATTAAAATTAAATTACTTTTATATTTATTATTCTTATTTGTTCATTGGAATTATTTTAATTTTTATCTTTTCATATAGAATATTATTAACTTTTGAAAATTTTTGCATTAAAACCCCACTTTTGCATCACGTCTATTCCCATAAGATAAAATTAAATTCTATCAATTAGATATTTTAAATTATGAAAAATGGATTCCATATCTTGAACCAAAATAATTTATATTATATAATAATGTAAAATTAATTTTTTACCATAATGATTTGTGAAAATATAAAAAATTAATTATAATGATTATAGTAAAAATGGGGTTTTCCACATTAAATGCATTGGTTTTAAAGATAATTTTAGATACACAAATTATTTTTTTAATAAAATCGATTTTATATTTTGAATAAATGTGTTTAAGTAATCTAATAATGATAATTTTAATACTAGTCTTAATGGTGACATTACCTTGGAAAATAAAAAGATACAAGTTACCACAATAACAACTAAATGGGTAAAATTGAGTAAACATAAATAAAAAGGAATAATAAGATTCAATTTTTTTATTATGGAGGTGTTTATCGAGAAAATATGCACTCCCATTAATTATTGATATATTTTTGAGGAACATGAGGAAATAGAGTCCTCCAAATAGAGAATACTTTTTTGGTATTTACAAACATGACCCTAATCATCAATAATAAAAGAATACTCCCTCCCCTCAGATATTTACACCTTCAAATTTACTTTTTTCTACTATGACCTACCTATATATCATCTAAAAACCCATCCCATAATCCTATAATCTGTAGTTTTTCCAAAAATCTATACTTTGAGGGCTTTGGTGGAAACCTAATGAGGATACCCAAAGAAGAGGTAACATTATTCAAATAGTTCTTTTATTTTATTTCATCCTCCATAAATATAAATTATTTTTAAATCGTGTTGTTATAATAACCACATCATCTTTCGTAAACTGGGCTGTTTTAATAATAAGGACAATACATAAATAAATCTCAACATTCATCAAATTGTTTATGAAATCATTGTTCTTTGGTACACCAAAATACCGCATCGTAGACCAATTTTATTCATTTTTCTATTTCCACCTCTCATGTATAGGTATTATTGTTGATATAAGGTGTAATTATATGATATTTATATGACATAGTACCGCTTCATGAAGTGATATTGTTCTTCTTTCACTAACTCTTTAAATGGTGGGTGATAAGGGTAAATTTAATGATTATTGTGATATAAAATACATAAATACGATATTAATGAAATATTTATCTTTTTAAAAAGATAATATATATCATTTTCTTTAATTACTTCTCACTCATGTAATAATGATAACATCATTCGTGTAAATGTGGGCAATTACCTTCATAAAACAATGTGACTTTATTTTCAGGGCCACACAACATGAAAGATATATATAAGTATATAATATTTTATGTAAGATATTATGATCATCATTTAATGGTAAAAAATCACTTACCTAGTTTCCATTATGATCATGGATAAATTTGAGTGTTACTTATGCATACATATGTGCTACCGTCTCCACAATCATAACATACTCCATTTTCCATAACCATAATTTGTGATTGGTCATAAAAGAATAATTTGTATATAAATATGATAATTATTTCATTATTATTATTCTTTATATGATGAAACTATATAATATATGAAGAACATGAACATTAATAAACAAATAACGAATTATAAAATAAGGCAATTGAGACATGAAAAATGAAAAATATGACATATTATTAACAAATGGTTGGTAAAATGTTATTATAAGATCATATATGATATTAAAAATTTTATTATGGTTCTGGAATATATTAATAACATTTATAAAACCATTAAAGATGAGGTGAAATCATGTTCAACTAAAATAAATTGAGTGGTAATGAATTCCATCTCAATTTACATTCCATTGAGAATATACACAAATTCACTTTTATCTAGTCTATATAATTATACATTTAAATGTAATATCTTGAATAATTAATTCATATTTTATTTTAGGATTAAATTTAAATTTTTTCAACCAAGGATATTTTGCCTAAAAATTTCCATGTGGTAAAAGTTATTGTGCAAAATCACTTTCTATTGTTATTGTTATCATAATCTTGAAACAATCACATTTTTTTGATTACTTTTCATTATAAATTATATTTCATTAAAATATCCATATGTTTTTATGATTGATATGATTATTTGCTATAAATTTTAGCATTTTTACATATGGTTTATACTTAGAATGTTATTAACTTGGGAAATAATGATAAATCTGTATCCATTACCCAATAAAGATATTTGATTTTATGGAATACTTATTCATGAATTAATTGATTATTTTATATATTAGGATTGAATTTTAAAAGTAGTGATGGGTGGGTCCCATTATAATATATCCCCTTGAGGCATCCGTAGGTCTCATTAGAAAAATTAATTGGCCAAATTAAACAGGTTTTTACTTGTAGTATTTAAACTATCTTATGAAATGTATTGAGAGTAGAGGTGTCATGATTCTTTAGATCATGGAATACAATAATTAAGAAAATAATTCAATAATATTTGAGTTATTATTATTTATGACATTTTCACTATGATTTTATCTCAAGATGAATCTCATTTTTACTTTATTGATTAAATGAAATTTGGTTTAAATTATATATATTTCTATACTGATAATTCTTTAACAAGTTATTTAAATGGAATATGTTCTTAGTCAATTACCTTTACATGTTGATAATTATTAATGATTCATTATTTCTCCCTATGTACTTAACCCTCAGTGAGAATTTAATGTAACCATTTTTCTGTTTCCTTTCCCGAGGTTATGAAGTTGAATCATTTGATTTAATTTTAAAGGATGTGGAGAATTTTATTTTATTTTGTACTATGATTCATTTTCTATTCCATATGTAAGATGTGTAACATTTATGTATCTGTAACTCTAAAACTATAAAACCAATCAGTCCTATGGGATTCTATGCATTATATCTATGCTAATGTAATAATACAGACATTGGCTCTAAGTTACTAGGGACCAAGTTTTCACGTATTTTATAATCCAAAGAGTGGTAAGTGGAACTAATAATTTAGATTTTATAAAGATATTAAAGTGTATAAAATATAAGGGGTTTAAAGGATATTGAAAATATAGCTTCCTTGAATAGAAATTTCCAATAATCAATTGTAGAAAGAAATCAAATTTTTGAAAAACCTTCACACATTGGTATATTTTGAATCATAAACACTATAAAATACATAACATTAAATAAAAAATATAAAATAAAAATAAAAATTAATTGATTATATAAAATATCATAGGGGACGTTTATGCACCATATTAACTGAAATAGATTTATAACCTGAAACATTTATCATTGAAACACATTTTAAATGATTAAAAATTATCGATTTTGTAATCTATGAATCAAAACCTAATGAATGAGATCACATTAAATGAATATTTTAATCGACATGATTTTCCCTAAAAAAATATATAAAATAAATTCATAGGAATTATATAAAAACAAGTGGTGAATATATAAGATGTCTCGCATAAAAAACGTTAAATGAGAAAGCCAAACCTCAGGTCCATACATACATTCCCCTAGATCATAAACTTCAGAATAATAATTTTTTTATAATTATATTATATAATTATATTAATACATACAATTATATTTATTATTTATGTATAATATATTACAACCTTTTCATTAATAGTCTGTCATTACTATCATTATTCTGATAGTTGTTAGTTTCAATTTTCTTGCATTTCTTTTTATGGTGGATATTATCCATGATTCCTAAGAGTGGTTTTATAGTATATATAATTTAATCATGTCATAATTATAATTTTTATTTATTAAATTAAATTTTTTAACAATTATTATAAGGTGGGGATGATAAATATATTACATCACAATACAGTGATGGAAGTCAATACATATCCATGATCGATGTTTCCACCTTTTTATGGATGAAATGACATAAATTTAAATATTTATTAATCACTAAATAATAATAATTTTATAATATATATCATATGTATACTAATTAAAAATATACATATCACAATCTATATAAATTGGAAATTGAAAATAAACCACATCGTTTCATGGATGTGGTAATCCACAAGTTGTACCATGGACATTATCATCATAAAACATATTAGAGGATCATAAAGTTGATAATATTAATATTTTATCTTTATATAATCATAATAATGTTATAAATATTATATATAACCATTAAGTCCAAAAAATAATCATTCATTCGATGTTTAAGAAAATGTAATTACATTACTATGTGATGTTTATGGTATGCATGTATGCATGATGATTAATTAATTTTCCATTAGGATGGATGATAAATAGATAATGTTTATTATATTATAATAATATAATATAATTAATATTTATTTATTTATTTAAATATGTTAACATAGTTAAATAATATTTTTAGGAAACAGAAAAAGAAATAAACTAAATTCATTCGGTAAAAAAGATTAACTTTTTCTTTGATACACCTCAATTAGATCACTTCTTAACGACCATTTTTATGGTAATATAAGAATAAAATAACATCTATAATGAATAATGGGATATTTATATGTGTTTTGGGAAGGTTTTTGTTGATCTATGTGGCTCAATAATGTTTTTAGATATGAGGATAGGATTTTAATTTTTTTATGTTAGGTGAATTAAAATTTTGTAAATAAAAGAAATATTTATATAAAATATGGTTGTAACTCATGTAATATGTACCTAATATTCCATATCATTAAATATAAGGAATATAAGGATGAAGTAAATTCAACCAATATTTTTAAAAAAAATTTATGTTCCATTTTGGACATTATCTCAGGGTATAACCCCCTCGCCAACCCTATAAATATTAACTTTTTTAACAAAATACACTGTCATTATGGGTAAATAATATCATTATAAAATTAAAAGGGATCAAAAGTGAAAAAATATTATAATATAGACCTCTTTCAATTTACTTGACCAAATAATTTTTTTTTCAGGAAATTAATTAAATATTTTGTGACATAAAATACCCTTAATATTATGTTCTCTAATGTGAGACTCTCTTTTTGTAAAATAGTTATTCATGATATAATATATTCTTGAATGAAAAAGAATTTTTATAATAAGAAGATCAATAATACACATAGTGTGTATACACCTAAGATTGATGGAGTTCAGTCTAGTAGGGAGAATAAAAATTGAAACAAGGTTGTTGTTGCACTATCTATGGAAATTTTAGTGGTCTAAAATATTAGTATAACACTTTTAAAATTAATGAGGTTAATTATAATTTGTACATATTCACTTATTAGGAAAGGAGAGATGATAAATTCCTATGGGATCAAATCAAGGAAGTATATAATTAAGAAATTATGGAATTTAGGAGGACTATAACATATAATGTTTCCTTGACTAATGGGAATCATAATAGTGAGGATAATATATTTGGGTATCCTTGTGAGGATAAATATGTGTTATTATAAGGAATTAAAGATTGACTCACAGATTTTTAGGATCATTAGTTACATTCAAGTGATTTTAAATATAAAAACAGTGAATATTTTTTCATACCCTTTGATGATTAAGTGAAAATGAAAAGGATAATTGCATATTTGTAAAAATACGATGAAAATAAACTCTAAAGAAATTTCTATAATTTTGCAAAAAAATTATAGGGAAGAAAAAAATAGAACATTGAATTTATCCTTTCCCCATGAGAATGATATCATTAATGATTTTATTAATTTAATTGGGGATCAAGATAAAAAAGACACCCCATGAATGTAATAATGTATTTTTTATTTTTGATACATATACATAGACTTGAAAAAATATTATATCAAAAAGTTATAATGATTTATGAAGTAATCTAGATTTGGACAATAATATTCTCACATAGGTTTGACTTTATTTTTAATTTTTTGGTTTAATTATTGTATCTTGGATCTAAATAAATTTTTTCCTATCATTTCCTTTTTATAAGGGGTCTATAATGATGGCCATTTTGAATTTTCTATGAATAGATTACTGGGATCCTAAAATTTTTTATTGCAAGAAGTATGAAATTTAGTGGTGGTAACACCTTGATTCTATTGGGTGTTTTTAGTATACCAGTTCTTGCTATAAATATCTAAAATTTGTGGGAGTGGTTGGTTCACTTACTAGATTCACAATGTGAAATTTAGACCATATTAACTAATATATTTTATGTCGTGATGGGTTGTTAAATTATTTTTTGTATACTTTGGGTAATTATAGTAGTTGATGGATTGTTTTTTGGCTTTCTAATATTTTTATATTTTTCTTCTAGTAATTTAATCCTTAAATTTTACTTGTGTTTTAATTAATAAAATTTTATTACAATCAAGTATTGGGATTCCAAATACATGGATCACATTTTCTATTAAAATATCCTATAAGTCATGTTTTAATACTATTATAATATTTTATATTTAAAACATAAACATTATCATAGTCATAGAATATTAATGTTTAAATCCTTAACTATATTCATTTAATCCATAAAATTAATTCATGATTTCAGACTGTCCAAAGGAGATCACTATTAATATATTAAAACAATTTACATTCATTTTGCACCAGCGTGCACAAGGGATTCATCGATAAATCATAAGTATTTCTGCTAATTATACCATTAAATATAATTAAAAAAATATAATATATATATTTTTATCAACATAAAAATAACCATTTATATCAATTCATAACATATTTTTATTCTTATAGAATCAAATTAGTGATATTAAAAGAAATAAAGTGACGTTTTTTAATTATCAAAGAAATAATATAATATAATGGTCACTACCTTGAGATTTTGGAAAAAAAGATTATTTTTAAAGTTATATGGATTATGGAATACAAATGTGCATCAAATTTGATTTAGGCAAGTTAATGAGAGATTTTGGTTCCCTATCCGACAATTTGAACAACGTATAACCTAGTACTTATTTTACCAAGGTGTTAAATATTTACCATGGTAGCTACTCAATATGTCAAAAACATAAATTATTATTATTATATAATATGTATTATTTTTATACCAAATATTGAATCCAATTTAAAATATACCATTCTCATAATTAATGGATATTAATTATAATATCGACACCCAAACCATATAAAAAATTTATGAAAAATAATTTTGTAATTGTACTAACTATATTATTCTCTTTCTATTTTATGAAAATAAAATTATATTATTGTTAATATATTTTAATGAATAAATTATCTAAAAAATAAGTTTTTTCATCAATAGTTATCAATAAAATTTACTACGATTAAACTTCATTACGCACGTAATTTTTTTAAGCAATAACTATTTTTTACCTTTATATTATTTCAACATCACTTCTATCTAATTGAGAATCAATTTATTATAGATTATTCATTTTTTACATTGAATAAAAATGTATCCTGGTTCATTAATAATCATGAAACATAATATTGAAATTAATAATACTTCAAAAAAATGAATATTTAATATAAAATGATATTTTTTAACTTTAAAAATTTAATACTATCTTTTTATGCATTATTCAATAATTTTTCCATAAGGAATATTATAATTCAATTTTTTCATTATTTGTTTATTTTTATTCATTCTCAAAAATCTAATTTTGTTGTAGTTACAGTCACATTTAATTATTAATATTCTAATAGAATAATGTGATTTTTTAAGCTTGGTGATGTGTCTATAAAACACTATTGAAAGTAATAAATATTTAAAATACATAGTAAGATCGTGGGGTGTTACATTCTAGAAACATAAAAAATATTTCATGCTAGTAATTTTTTATCATGTCTGCTAATTTTTTTAAAGATGTTTCAAAATCAATCCTATACAGTGGATGGTAATAAATGCATTTTATTCCTCACTAAAAACATTCCTTTTGAAAAGTGATTTAATGACCATGTTTAGACTGAGAAACATATCATTTTTAAGTATTTATTAAACCATTTATTTACCATAATGATACCAATTCTATTGAATGTGTTTCATAAAATGTTCCTTCATGGATAAGTGCTTTTTTCCATAAAATACTAAATAGATTTATTTTTATCCTATTTAAAATGTGGAATTCATTTACCACCAATATAGAGATGTGATAAAATATACCTACTTGATTTATTCCAAAATTTTCATCCTTTTTTTAATTTTGATATATTTTACATCGCTAATTCATGTCACAATATAAATAATATTGAATTATTTTTCATTATTGAATCACTGGAATTATATTTTAATGGATCAAAAAATCCACCAATGAATGGAAAATTAGACCTCTATTTACTGGTAAATAACTAAAATAAAAATGGTTAACACATGTTTAAATAATACCCAATATGAATAAACACTTATAATTTAGTCTCCAAAATATCAATAATAACACTAAAACTTCAATATCATCCATTTCATAAATAAATTTCATTAAAAATAATCCAAAGTTTTCTTGAAAAAATTTGAAACCGAAAATAATATTGATTTGATCACATATTAATCCATGATCAACAAAACATTTATCCTTAAATTATATTAATAACTAAAACAATTATATATTAAATATGTTTACTATAATCATATATTCTCCAAAACATTCTTATTACATTCCCAAATAAATTGAATTACCATAAAACCACAAGAAAAGAAACATTCTACTACTTGTTTAATGAAAATTTATTCCCCAAATAGATTCATATACCAAAAAATAGCAATCTATTGTCTATAAAAATACAGTTTTCCTAAAATAGTGACCTTATTAACAAAATATCATTCACAACTTAGCCACAAAATAACTTTAAAATCTCATGGTTTTCTATAAAATATACCAAAAATATAATAACTCATTATTTTTTGTTAAATATAATTACTACATAATCGAATATTATATTAACCTTAACAATATTTTTTTTTTCAAATAATATCACCTCTAATTTTCTCACAAAATAACTTTGAACTAAAACAAATTTAATTCCTAATGGTTTCATATACCTAAAATATTTATTAAAATCTTGTAAACAATTCCCAAAATATCACCAGTCACATTAAAATCCCATAATATAAAGTCTCAAAATGGAATTTATGCCTTTAAACCTATAATAATCAGTAAACATATCAACCCATAATGAACTCTTAAAGTATCCACATATAATGAAACACTAACGTTTATTGTTATCCAAACTCTGCTCTGATACCAATTTAGAAAACTAGAGGCCAATGCCCCAAGATTTAATGATAAAAATATGATATTTACATGATGGATTTGACACCAACTGAAATGTTCTAATTTTAACAAACATTTAATACATTATTAATAGATATTATTGAGTCACATATATTCCCAAAACAATTTGGGTTGATATTTTTAATAAGTATAGAGAAACCCATTATATAACCAAATCCCATTCTTCCACATCAAATGGAAAGTTTTCCCATTATACAGTGGCTTTAATATTCAATAATAAGAGTTTGAAATATCACATATAATTCTCCTAATATAAAATCCTTTTATAATAACATTACATAATATCATTAATCATAACCTGGGGAAATAAACATTAGAATATGTGATATCAGATTCTTAGTAAGGGTAAACATTAAGGGTACCAAATGATGATCATATGTAAGAATAAGGTAAGTATAAGATATAATAGCATAATCAATGGGAATTATCATTGTATAACAAAATTTATACCCATAATAAAAAAATAAGAGTCACTGTATAAATATTTAAAATTATAATAGAGTAATGTGAGTAAAATATTGTGAACCATATTAAAACCATCATGTCTAATGGGATCATTATAACTAATATATATCAAAAGGAAAATGTATTGTTATCTTGGGAAATTATACATTCACCCTGGAATGACCTGAGTAGGAAAAGTCGATTATTATCTTTAGAATAAAATCAACCCAGTTAACTTTTTCATCTCCTAGGTGTTACTCATATTCATTAGAATCCATGATATGTTATTTGTAACTTCCATATAGTTAACTCAATCAAATTAATTAATAAATTGGAGAGGTATATCAGTCTCATCCATTTTTATTGGCTATATCAAGATCACCCATCAACACTATCTATATTGATTTCACCCATAATAGTGTTCTATATCAGCCTCACCTATCATCATGAGGTATATTTAGCTCTCCCTTCATCATCAAAATCTTCCAAATAACTATAATATGAAAAACTACAATGATCATTAATTTTATCCTTAATATAAAATAATTAAACATCATTCCTTTCAAAAAATGATTAACCAATGGAAATAAAATGAGTTTCATAATGATATTTTCCTAACATAATTAGACCTTGAAACTAATTAGTTTCATTGGATCGTCCTTAACACTTCACCATGATAATCAATATGGAGAAAGAACATGAATGGTATCATAAGATCATTTCTCTAGTGAAAAATAAATGTCAACAACGAATGGTTTCATAGATGTTAAATACCATTAAAATATCTCATTAAACATTTTTTAAACATAAAAATATCATTTATTAGTTTGTGTGAAAAAAACTACCAAAATTAAAAAAAATTAAAGAAATGAAAAATTTAAATAAAATCAATTAATATTAATAATGGTGGAAAAATCATTTATAAATTATAAATTATAACAAATATTCTTTGATTTTTTTGTAAAAATTCTTATGTAATCTATTCGGAAAAATCATTTATCTCTTAATAACCTAGTTAAATAGAACCCAAAAAAGTTTTGATGCCATATAAAGGGAATTCCCAATTCCCACGGCGAGCTATGAGCACCTAGTAATCAATATAAAAAGAAGGGAATGATATTTACCTAAGAATAACTCATCAAGACAAATAAAAAGGTATAATATGATAAATATTTCAAATTAAAAACACTCCTCAAGAGAAAAAGTTTAATAAATAGATAGATACAAGTCATAAAATAGTACATCTACCAAATTCATCACATAAGACAACAAATTCATCTCCCAGAAAACATCATTACAATAAGTGGATGACAAGATCCACTCATCACTACCAAATCCCATGTCCCAATAATCAAGAATATCCACCACCTTTGAGTGCTAATTTTCCTTTTCATTGAGCTAGAATAAGAGACTATAAAAATACCTAGAAGATATAGTAGAGTGTGTGGATGAAATACTAGTAGGATCTGAAAAAGAATTTCATAATAAATTGATAGAAAATAAACCAAAATGTCCATATTCCAAATATTCCATGCGATGGAAATATTTCATAGTTCAATTAAAATCATTCATTTAAAAACAATCAAATAGTAAAAGTAAAACGGTTACAATCATAAATTATTATAAAAAAAGTCTTGAATAAAAATTCCCATCAATATAAACATGAGTGTAAAATATGACAACATTTTCATCTTTAAATAAATTTAAATATAAATTATAAATCAATGCATCATCTGAAAGAAATAAGTGCAATGATTTAATCATTTATTATTAAACATCTCAATGAAGTATAGGTTTTGAGTAGTTTAAATTTCTAAGTCCTGGTCCTTAGGGTAATAGTAGAAAATCCAAAATAATATACACCCTAACCTCAAGTAGTTTTACTATCATTATCTTCATCAAATCATTTCTATGTATAGTTATTACAATCCTAACATATGTCGTTCCTAGATAACTATCTTGGATCCCATGTGATTTATGTAAAATGAATATATATGGGTCCAACATACATTTAAATCATTATCAAATAAATTTAGATGATCAATTATTATATTGGTCCCAAGAACAAGTTACTAAGACATTCCTTTCATTTATAAAAAAAATCATAATGTATTTATCAAAAAGACAATCCTTTTATTTAAAATCACCTAATTTAAAATTTTAAGCCTTGTCAATTGTTATCACCTCCTTTAAATAATTCTTTCAATTCAAATAAATTTTTGTGCAAATCTAAAAATTGATTGAAAATCCGTTCTAAAAAAATTTATCACAAAAACCCCATTTCATTTAAAAATAATTACCAAAAAAATTAATTTAAAATTAATAATTAAATTAGAAACTCAATTGAAATTAAAAAAAATTAAGGAACTTTATTGGTATATATAGCATTAAAATCCCAATAATGAAAATCATTTTTAGGAGAAACCCACACAGGATTCTCCAATAGAGAGTCAATGACTAGAATGATAAAATAAGAATCGTATATTTATAATTAGAAAAGTCATGATCTAGATCCTTCAATGATAGGATAAAATATATATCTTTAAGGGGGATATAAAGTAATAAAGTATATTCTTTGATAATATTGATATTACACATATTGAAAGTTATTAGATGCACTAAAATACACTTTGATCTATGAAGATGAAATATTGGGCTGAAAACTTGTTTTCTAGAGAACCTACAAGGTATTTAGGGCCATATGAAAATTTGAGGATGTGTTTTAGAAATAATAAAAATATTAAACTATTAATAATTACAATACTTCCCAAACAAAACCCAACCCAATACGTGGAACTAGAATTCTGGTGGATTCCATTGGATACCCAGTGGAACCAATAACTACATTGTGGCGCCTAAAAAATATCATGCCCAATGGATATCTAACCATATGGATGGTGGGATTATACTATATTTTTGGTTGGATTCTTATATGGATCCACCACCACCAACCTCTCATTAGCTTTTCAAGGGTCCTCACTAGCTAGCCAGTGGGCCTTCAGTAAATGTTTTAGCCACCTCAGTAGACCCACTCCATTGATCAAAGACTGGGTGACCACCCAACTATAAAAACAAAATTCCAACACTCACACACACCGCTCTAAAATCTCAAACAAGGGGAAAACAACTAGAAAAATAATTATAACCAAGAAGTAAGTATTTTTTTGTTCAGTTTAAAATTAATGAGAATGACGGAAAAATAATGTTTATACTTGAAATATGGATAATTTTTGTTATAATATAAACCTTATAAACACTTGTGTGTTCAAAATAAAAACATGTCTCAATAAAATAAAATTGAGATGATGTACCCTAAAACCTTTAGAAATTAATGATTCCAAATGAAAGGAAATAAATATTTTTTTAAATCCCAATAATTTCCATGAAAATAATGTTAAAATCAATATTTTATAAATATATACATAATGATAAAGAAATAATTGGTGAATATGTAACATGTATCACATAAATTAATGTTAGATAAGAAAACATCTATTTATTTTTGAATTGGTTAGCACAAGTTCAAAACCACAGGTAAAATAAATTTAGATTTTTTTATAAATATATAAAAGAACCATATTCTTAATTATAATACTAGATATTCTTCACTTATGAAATATTATTTCATGTTAATTAATTGTTCTTCTAGAATATCAATATTTTGGGTGGTTACAATTTCATTTCTCATCCATGTATTGGCATCATGGTTCTGTTCCCTATATATTAGAAAGGGTTTTATTATCTCCAAATTCATAATCATGTCATAAGTTTTATATTTACTCATTATAAGAATATTTATTACAATTATTATATGTTGTATTTTAGAAATCCATTACATCACTTCCTAGAGTTGGTAGGCTATACATATGCATGAGAAATGATTTCACTTTTAGATATATGGAATGAAGGAAAGGTAAATAGTATTTAAAAATTATAGAATCATAATTTTATGAGATATATCATATATATTCAGTAAATATTTTTTATTAACATAAATACAAAGAGGAAATAAAACATGAAAAATATCGCTTCATGAATTGGTAGTCCACACATATGCAACCAAAATTTTATCTTCACAAAATGGATGATATAGTGAGAATGAAGATAATATTTTATTTTTTTAAAATCATATTAATGTTATAAAAATAAAATATATGTCCATTAAATGAAAAAATAATCATCTAGGATACATTGTGGGAAAGATGATTACATTGCTATGTGGACATAATTGTGTGTTTGATTGCACAAATGATGCATTATTTTCCATTTGGACGAGTAAAAAATATATAATGGTCATTTTTTAACAGAATGAAATATAATTAATCTAATGTTATTGATGCCACTATGTTAATATGGTTATATAATAATTCATTGAGGTTGAAGTGGAAATAAACTGAAAAGAATTCAGTAAAAACCATTACCTATTCTTGGAGAAAAAACCTTTATATCTCTTATTAAGGACACTAGCGTTGATCATTTAAGAATTATATGACATAAATAGATTGGATATATAATTACATTTTTGTTTTGGAATGTCTTATTCCCACCAAGTTTCACATGATGGTCTATTAATGGAAGGTGGTGAGGTAAGTTTTAATAAGTGAGGTGATTGAAGTCATGTTAATACAAGAAATATTTATATATTATATTTTTATAACTCATATAGAATTTATACAATGTTCCATAGATTCAAATATATTGAGAATAAGGATTAAATAAACACTAATAATAAAATTTAGGTAAATTATGTTGATTTTTAAACCATATATCTTAGAATAATCCCCTCATTATCCTTTCTAACCTTAACTAAGGTAAAAAAATACATTTTATTTTAAGATCAATAATATAATTTTGAAAGGGAATGTGAAAAAAATTGTATAATGGTTTATATTATTGAAAATTTCTCATTTATTTGACAAAATATAAAATTTTATTATATATTTATATTTTAATTAAATGTTGGTTTACCAAAAATATCCTTAATGTTATTTTTCATACAATTTACATAATTTGAATTTATAAACATGAATATATTCTTATAGTTTGAAATATATATTTTATAAATATAAACACCTTTCATTTTTATAGAACAATTTCAAAAAATTTAATTATTAACAACACAAAACATATAAAATGGTATAAATATTTACATTAATATCTCATATGCTTCCATAAGTGCTATATCAACATTGCATAAGAGTTTTCAGTAATAATACCATTAATAAAATTTAAAAATAATATATTTTAATTCAATCAAATGATTCATCTTTATAAAAACCATTTATAACTATTCATAATAATATTTTATTATTATGAATTAAAATTAAAGATATTATAATAAAGGGGCTGACATTTAGAAATTATTTCCTACTTAAAATAATATAAATTATCTAATATGAATAATGTCAAAAAATGAAACATTTTAAAATTTATAGTGAGTTTTGAAAAAAATAAACAAATCTAATGAGACTAAGTCAAGTTTTAAGGATATTTTTAATCATTATACCATAATATTAACTATTTTAACACATTTTAACCATTTACCATGGTGTTAATCTTCTACCTTGGTTACACTTTAGTGTGACAAAACATTATGTTGTAATTTTAAAATAATATTAATTATCAGGATGAAAAATATTTAATATAATTCAAAATAATTTATTCCTTGAATTGGTAGAAGTTAAATATATTATCCCTGGCCAAATTAGGAAAGACCCATTTTTTGAGATAATTTATTTTGAAGCATAAAAATTATTTTAATATTAACCAATGCATAGCTAAAAATGTTAAGTGATTGATTATATATTATTTTGCGTAAAATTTTAATTTTTTTTTATTATATTACTTAATGAAAAATGATAAATTAAATTTACTATGATAAAAATTAATCATGTACATAACTGTTATTTTCTAAAAAATAAATATCTTTACATTTAAATGATTTTATATTGACTTCTAACCAATCAATAGATAATATATAAATTATTATTCATTTTAATAAGTTAAATATGAATATATCCTAGTTCATTACTAATCATGACTGAAAATTTAAAAATATTAAATAATTTAAATTTTTTCTTGTAATAAAAATAATATTTTCTCTGGAATTTCGAAAATAAGTAACAAATTTCCACGAATTTGAAAAAAATTTAACTATGGAAAATTATATTTCAAGTCTTTCAATATTTAGTTTTTTTAGATCATAGTATCAAATATAATTTCTTTTTAGTTACACATACATTTAAATTATAACATTTCCATAATATAACATGATTTATTTAGTTTTGGAATTTCATGTAGTATATGAAATAATCATATTATCTATTTATATTATATTCTAAAATATTATGTTGTTACATTATATAAAATTTTTAAAAAAATTTCCTCTCAATTTTATCTCATGTTTGATAGAAAGAGTTTAAAAAATTTCCATAATAAATTATTCCAATTGAAAGATAATAAATACCTTTTCATCATAATTGATAACATATACTTTTGAAAAATTGTTTAATGTCATCAATTAGATAAGATAAGAAATATTTTCCCATGTATTCCCTAAACTATTCCTTTAAATTAATGATTCCCGATCTAGTGAAGGGGTTTTATAAAGTGAAACTTTATAGAAAAGTGATTTTTTTATCCTAAAAAAGAATTTTATATTAAACATAACCATATACTGTTCCAAATACACCTCAATAAGTTGATAACCCCTTTACTACCATTAACCATAATTATATCAATATCAATGAATGTATTAAACAAAAATGTTATATGTTTATTTAGACTAATTTACATAATAAAATTCTTCCTAAATAACTTTATTATAAATCCAATGTTTAATATAAGGATTACATATACATCAATGATCTGTAAAAATCTACTAAATATTTCCCAAAAATTCATTTGTCACCTTAAAATCCAATTATATAAGACATCAGAAATAGTATCTTTTCCATTAATATTATGATCATCCATGAACATCAAAACCTATAATTTTATCATTAACCATCACATTTTCATCACATGATAACATCATAACCATTAATGTTATCTTGTAATATCCCATCACCGACATTGGCATGAGTCGAGGTCAAAATTATACTAAGGCTTCAAAAACATATAAAAGATACCAAAGGCTTGTAATAAATAGTAAGGAATTCAATACAATTGGGGGATAATTTTCATTTTCAAAAAAAAATCAAACTACACCAATCACAGCATAACCAAATTTATTATATGATTCTTGATAAATATGTAATTAAAATCAATGTGAAACAAAACATACCACCTCTGTCAGTGTACCAAGTGGAAACCATGATGAACATCAACCACAAAGTTTAATACAAGACCAATACACCTCAAAGACTCTAAATACATAACTCCACATATCCTTATAAGATATATTCTCAAACTCATTATTTCATCCCTAGTATTAAGAATTACCACTAATGAAATGCGATATCTTTATTTACATGTGTCCCAATATACAGTGTCAGAAAAAGAAAAAAATATCCAAAGCAATGGTGAGTAATGAATCTTATTAGGATTTCCCCGAATGAATTACCTACACATGCAATTAATATGGAACCATTTTTCACATTTATATAAAATAATTTATATAAAACAATTTGAAACCGTTCAATAGTTTATATCAAATCCAAATAGTTCACACCCAAAAAATATTACATAATAAAAAAAATTCCCATGTAAAATAACTAAAACAACTCTTTATACCCTTTCACCTTCCTTTTTGGTATATGTAGTCTGTGATTCAAACACACACACAAACACACACCAACAGATGAATTCTTCATTTAAAGTTCCATACACATGAGTGGTTTATCATCCATACACTATGTTGTTAAGAGGTTTCAAATATCCCTATGACCCAATGAAACATGCCACTTATCCAGGGTCATTTTCGTTTTACCAAAATGGTACATGCCCCATATTTAGGGTCACATAAAAGGCATAAAATCGCACCACCCCCGATATTCCAAAACCATTTCAAACCTACCATTTCATACCAAACATTTCAATAATGTAACATCCCGGATCCAGATGCCACTCAACTGGTTCCCCATACCCAGTTTCCACATGGCCTCAAGTGAATTTACCCAGATGCCATAGGCTATCATCTAACAATGAGGGCCTAGGTTATTATAATGGGAAAATATGTCCTCATTGGCATAGTGCAACAGAGAAAAATAATAATATATAATAGAAGAATAAGTAAAAAACATATTATTGAAATAAACAATATAAGACAATTAAGACAAATAACCAAGAATCATTCAATTTAAAAGATGATGTAGCATGTTATGTTCTAAGAAAATAGCCAAAATAGGTATACTTTAAGAATCGACAATATATGTTCCAAAATTAAAAGAAACAATGGAAACTGAGAAGCATCACAAACCTCCGCTCGGTCCCATGCTCTCCTTCTCTTAAACAATATCTCAAGTACCTATAGAATGATGCTTACCCTTATCAACAACTACAACAATATAATCTATTTGGGTTCAAAATCATGACCCAAATAGTGTGTTAGAAATAAATCCCATAGAAAACCACTATATATCTATTCCTATCTGTCAGTGATTATATGAAACAAGTAGTGTACAAGAAGGAAAAGAAGTAAACTAG
This sequence comes from Viscum album, assembly GCA_963277665.1. Taxonomy (NCBI): domain Eukaryota; kingdom Viridiplantae; phylum Streptophyta; class Magnoliopsida; order Santalales; family Viscaceae; genus Viscum; species Viscum album. Next base: position 515,274,617 of record OY728153.1, on the reverse strand, counting down.
GAAGTACTTAAATTTAAATAATCCAACAAGTCCTATTGTCAATTTTCATTCATTATGTCCAGTTCAACCATTAAATTACATAAAATCATATAATTCTCAAGATCTAACCTAATACTATCAATCCACCATGTAAACAATACTCAAAAATACCTCAGAAGTCTATATAAACAAATAATGTAAAGGTTGAATCCAAGCAGGTGCTTTGGCATAGAAGACACATCATATATCATTCCATTTCAATAATAAATTCAACATCTTTCCTGTATGAATAGAAAACCCTACCCATAGGCATAACCAAATCATTTCTCTTAGGCCTAATGAATCCTCACCCACAAGTATAACAACTCCTCACCTATAGGTGTAACATATCCTTGCCCACAGGCATAAAAAATCCTTACTCACATTTATAACAAATTCTCACCAATATGCGTAACAAATAAATTAGTTTCAATCCTTGTATATCAACATTTTAGAAAATAAAAAAACACATGTAAGTTACACTATTAAATGTTTAACATATAAAAAATCACATAGGTATCATGCATATCAACACACAAGTGAATTAATCTTTCATAAGTATTAAACAGTAATTAGAATATCATGGGGAAAAGGGGAATCACTAATCCCAAAATTGTTAATCAAATAAATCACAATATTCAACCATTGTAATTCCATTATAATGTAATTTATACTTAACAACCAAATAAGTTAAAAAAGGAATTCCATATGGGCAACCTCGACCAAATTTCCAGGGATGATCATTCCAAGGGAATACACCCATGGGGTGGACCTTAATCAAACAAACAATCTCAAACATGCTTAAATTAATTAAAATAATGACCTAGTAATCATTAGAAAACAACAAGGTTCAATTTCCATTCAATGTTACACCCTAAACATGGTCGAATGGAAATACGACACATATAAACAACCTTACATTGAGCGAAAGGCATAAGACCACCTACCTTGTCATAGTACGACTCTCATTATCCCGTGTAGAGCTTTGATTCAACCTAGAACATTATAGATATAAAAAATGGAAAAAATGATCAAACCTTGACTACTCAATTGAGAGAAAAAATCAATAAGAAAGGATCAATAGTAATTAAGTACTCACCGAGAGTATTCCAACGGATTAGATGATGTTTGAATTGGAGATCAGATGACAAAACATGAGGCAAAATCCCATCCAAACTTTCTTAGGCGTGCTGCTTGTCGAACGAGGATCATTTTTTTTCTGTCTGAAAAAATGACATACTTCCTAACATAATAATCAACTAAAAATATACATGGTGGGTACTTTTTACTACACACTGTGTTTGTAAACATTCCGGACCGGCCATTATGTGGCTGTGTACTGGGATTACATGGCATGTAACCTTCCATAAAGGGTGGGTACCTATAAGTACACGACATGTAGTTCCCAATCACATTATGTAATAGACATGCAATTGTATCCAAAACCCTTATTACCCCATTTTATTAAGTATAAACTGAAAATGAAAGATCCATACCTCAATGAAAAAACCAAGTTCATAGAAATTCCCCCCTTAAATCACTTCATCCTTGAATTTCCTTTCCAAGGGTGATGAAGAAATATTGGAAAACAACATTGGCCACTATGATTATAGGCCAGCCTCCCCCACCCAAGTCTTGTCCTACACTCAGTCGTGCTTCCATAGCATCTATACCAAAGGAACATACCAGCCATGGAGAACCTTCATGCTATGATCTATAATATGAATGGGATGCACCCCAATTGATGCATCTTCATGAAACTACACTTCCTCGGGCCGAAAGGTGTGAGAAAGGTCTAAAAAGTAACATCACAGAAGAGACAAATAGAATATTTAATTCAAAGACCCATACCTCAAAGGTAATTTTTATTGATTGGAAATAGGACAGACCCTCTCCAAAATCTCAAACAGACTAACGTATCTCGGTGAAAACATACTCTATCTATTGATTCTCTTTTGTCCCAACCTTGGTGAAACATTCCCAAAAACTCGATCCCTGATCTAAGACTCTAGAGTTCATATATGGTAATTGATATCATATTTCTAAAGATACTTTGTAGTATCCATCCACTTCTAAATCAGCCAAACCTGCTCAAAAGTCTCTTGCGGGAGAAGTAGTCCAAGTAAAGTTTCCTCACCCACCTCTAGCTAGCACAAAGAAGATCATCATGGACTACCGTACAAAGAATCATACCGTTCTGTCTTTATAGTCTCCTAAAAGTTGTTATTTTAGGAAAATTCAATAAGGGGAATATGATTCTCCCAAGATCACTCAATGTCTAGGACACATGATCACAACCTGTTCTCAAGCACCCGTGTTTTATGATCTGAATAGCCATCTGTCTGAGGGTGGTATGATGTGAAAAGAAGTATCTTCATACCCAACGACCTCTAAAATATTTGTAAGAAAAAAAATACATAAAGTGTGTGTTTCTATCTAAAATGATAGAATGAGAGACCCCTTAAAGTCATACTACCTCACAAAAATATAGCTTCACAAGTTCATCAACACCAAAGGTCCCCATGATCAGAAAGACGTTACTGACCTTCATAATTTTGTCAACGACCACCCACAAAGAATCATTGTCTCTATGTGACCTCCGTATCCCAGTCATGAATTTCATCATGAAATATTCCCATTTCCAGTATGTAATAGGTAACTCCTATAAATTCCTATAAAGCCACTAATGTTCAACCTTCACCTACTGACATGTTGAACTCCTCGTAAAAAATCCAGCTACCTCTCTCTTCATACCTGGCCACCTGTACTAACAGTGCAAGTCAGGGTACATCTTGGTAACTCCAAGATGCACTTCCCAAGATAAATCATGAAACTCCCATATCAAATCTTCATGTATATCCACTAAACCCTAGACATTTCCATGGATCCGTGTGATCTCAACATCAACTATCATATAACCAAGACGTGGATCTTCAACTACTATACTCTCCCACAGGACTAGGCCCACATAATCTAATAGATATCTCATGCTCACTCTGTCTAGTATGGTAGAATTGATAGCTAAAGAAGAAACAAAAGTCTATCCCTAACTTTTCTGCACCTCCAAGTTAATCTCAAATAACAACACCATAAGATTCCACTAATTACTAGAATCTTGCACTGCCTGAATCTAAGTCCTCCAACTAAGTGTATCATCTAATGCATTTCCTTTTCCAAGTGTGTAGTCATGATTGAAGTCAAAAGACTGATGGTACTCCCCCCACCTTTGTTGCCTTAGATTTATGTCACACTGAGTAAAGACATACTCGAGACTTTTATGGTCCATGTACACCATGAAATTCTCCCCTAATAAGTAATGTATCCTACAGTGTGATGCCTAAAAATCCACGACTTACTCAAGACCGTGTGTCAAATATTTCCTCCCATGTGTCCTCAATTGCTGAGACCTGCAAAGAATGACTTGATCACCCTCCATAAGCACTTCTCCCTACCCGATACCTAATTCATTATAGTACAAAATATAACACCCTCCAGGCTCTAGAAAAATTATTATTTGTGATGATTTTAATCTCCCATTTAGCTCTGTAAAGGCTATCTCGCAAGAATATGACCATACATACTTCGCACCCTTCTTTTTCAAGCCCATCATCAGCACTGCTAAGAGTGAGAAGTCCTATATGAAATGCCTATAGAAACCAACCATCCTTATAAAACACTACAACTCAATGAATTTCTTGGTATGCTCCCATGTAACTACTGCTCTGACCTTCTCTAGGTCCGCTAATACTCTTGTCTCTGAGATAACCTGAACTAGGAAGTGAATTTGATCCATCTAGATGTGGCACTTTGAGAGAATTGCATATAAATAATTCTATATCTGTGTAGTAAAAAAGATCTTAATATTTGTGGCATGGTCATGTCTATTATTGGAATATACAATGATTTCGTCCATAAAAACCACCAAAAAAGAATCCAAGTATGGATGGAACACTCAGTTCATCAGTGCCATGAAGACCGCTGCTGGCTTCCTGAGATAGAACGACATAATCCAATATATGTACAAAAAACACATAATATGAAACACAATATGAGGTATGTTTTAAGATAGATCATGTACCTGGTGATATCCAGATATTATGTCTAATTTCATGAACACACGAGCTCCTATAAGCTGATCAAATAGGTTATCTATATCTGGAAAGGGATATCAGTTTTTAATCATCAACTGGTTCAGTTTCTAATTTTACACACATTACCTGAGGGTACTAACCACCTTTTTCTCAAAAGGATAGGCGAACCCAACATAGAAGTACCAAGTCAAATAAACCCTTTTGTCTCTAAATCATCTTGCATCCTATTGAGCTCCTGCAGCTCCATCATGGACATCCTGTAAGGAGGATTGGATAATAACATAGCTCCTAGAATTATCTCAATCATGAAATCCGCCTCTCTCTCCTGAGGTTACCCAAAAAAGTCATCCAAGAAAGTATCCTTGAAGTAATCAACCACTAGAGGGGAATATATCTAACACATTCCCTAGACATCTAGATACGAACTTACAATTTATGTTATCATCCCACTCAACCCCCGTTACTCGGGTCCAGCTCAGCTTTCCTGGACATCCCACTTTCCCTTTTATAGAAATGATCCACCTATTGGTGGTGTAAAAATCACCCTACGGTGATAGAAATTAAAAATTACTTTAAGGGAGACTAACTAGTCCCTTATGATTATGATACCAAATCCTTTTATCTCTAAGACAAGGTGATCCTAAAATAAGTGACACCCACCGACCTCAAGGGGGATCTCCATACACTAATAGACACCTACCATCCTTATCCCTAACAGAGTTTCTAGTTTCATATCATCATCATAAGAGAATACATAGATACCAAGGATCTCTACAATGGGAAGAGATAAAAACAATGTGAATCCCATGTATCAAATAATGGCGAAGATAAAATGGAGGTGACTAGAATTGTACCTATGATAGTAGCAGATCCGAGATCCTGCTCCAACTGGGTCTAGTGTATTGAAAATGTCTGGCCTGTATCGTGGCCCTATGACACTGCCTGGCTACCCTGCGCTGATCCACTCTGTTGTCTCTAAAAACCTTGAGTCTGGATACCACAACCACAACCACCATCTTGGCCTAAGAAGACTAAAGTATTCCAATTATTTAACTAGTGAGAAGACACTGACCTAGCTCCTAAATATGGAGTCAGTGCAGAACCTCTATCACTTGATTCTGATGGAAACGCCATGGAATAGAATTGTAGATGTCTGATCCTATCACAATCTTGAAACGTTACTAGGTCCATCAGGCACTGTGGTTTTATATGCCCAGATCTTCCACACTGATAGCAACTCACATGGATACTAGAAGAAACATTCTTACTGCTGGTATCACCATGAGAATGCTCCATATGATACTTTTTACTCCCAATCGAGAAAATAACAGATATTAGTTCTAAACAACCCTTGTTTGCACCCCCATATTCACACATATTATGCTTGGTAATCAATGCCTGATTCATGATTTCATACATAGAAGGAAACCTGAAAACATTCACCTCTAATCGGAGGTCATACCTGATACCATCCTTGGATTTTCTAGCCATCGAATCCTCGTCACCCATAAAAATAGGTGAAAATCTATAAAGATCTATGAAATGGACAGAGTAGTCCATCACTGACTTAGGGACCTTTCCCAGATGTATAAACTCCTAGGATCAATCAGCCCTCATCATCTCGAAGAAATAGTAGTCATAAACGACCGTTTTAAAATCTCCCCATGCTATGTTTCGATGACCCTCTGTTAGTTTTAGAACATCCCACCACCTATTTGAAGAATCATACATCATATAAGTTACGATATTGACCCTCCTCTCAGAAGGAATCTCCAGATCCTTAAAGATTAGAGGCATGGACTCCGGCCATGACTCTATTGCCTATGGTACACCATCCCATGAGAACGTAGGTGGATGATGCTGATGGAATACTTGCGTGAGTTCTTCCATAGACATGGTAGACTGAGGTATTCCTTGTAAGGTCTATATAAATCACATGAAGCCTTCATAGAAATGTGAATCTTAACCTATGTATGGTAAAATAGATGGTACCGTGACTAGAAAATCTAGAGGATCCACTAGTATCCCATTACATACCACCTCCAGGGTATTCTCATCACCACTCTCCTAGCGTACAACTAGAGGTCACCGTGGTGGCGTTTATCTATAAATTCTAGAACATACACCTCATAATTTATTTATTCATCATGGTACATATTTAAATAATGAAAGAACAAAAAAGGAGAAGAAAAGCCTCCAAAGTTTACAAAAATATGAGTACACAGCCTGTAGAGACCATACACGTTGTGTTCCCTTAAGACCTTACATTGTCCTGTACTCCTGTCGGCCTTGGCATGTAAGAACCCTAGGAACATAGCGTGTAGATAGTATACCTGGAGTGTCCCCTTAAACTATCACATGGCTATGTAACTTTTCCTACCTTGGTCATGTAAACATATTAGGTACCCAACATGTCAGGATGACACATGACATGTACTCAAGTCTTACCTTATTTCCATGTAATTATTCCTGGCCAGAGCCACACGAGTCTGCCAAAGAAAAAATACAGATGGTTTAAATATTGTACCAATCATGTTCTGATCAAAACTCATCAACCCATTCCCTCTCTCTCACATGGTCAGATACATGGTTAAAAACCACCCGATGTGTAATCCTAATACATGGAATGTACTTAAGAAAATTTCTTTTCTTCCCAAACAGAAGAACACATGGCATGTGTTCATAGGACCACATGCTGGGTTGTATGTGTCTCTAAACAGTAAGCCTTCGAAACATACACGAAACCCCCTTATTTGAAAAACAAAAGCAAATGTGTTCCAAATTACAATTCTTGGGGGCACATACTCCCCACGAATCAAATCTTGATATCCACATATATCACACCATAACACTATTTATATCTCATGGACGAAACATGATCCTCCAAATTCCAATCCAAGTGGGCCCGTACTCCTTAGGGACAATGTTTTGGAAAACATTTAATTCAACCAAAATATATACCAATACACCTATCATTACATCATTCATATATATCATGGTACCTATCAAAACAACATGCATATCTATTACGACATCTATCACAATAACATGCAATCAGTAATTCTCCTAAATTGAATGGAAAGAATGAATTTCATATGATTTATAACAAGTTATTATATGGTTCATGAGATGTCATACCATCATCTCACTAGGATGCAACAAAATAGAAACAAAATGATATAAATAATAACAACAAAAAACAACTAAATCACCCAATAATGAAATCAAATCAACTATAATAACTCAAAATCCAAAAATTACAATTTCATTAGATATAATTTGGATTTTACCTATACATAGAGTATCTACTAATGAGAACTAATAATTACCAAATTCCATTTCCTTTATATCTGATAAATAGTAAAGAAAACATGGAAAGAAATGCTCAGATACCACTTTGTAATGTACTAGATCCAGATTTCACTCAACTGGTGCACCATACATGATTGGACACTTGGCCTCAAGCACATTTCCCCAAATGAGAGAGGCTTCCGACTAATAGTGAAGGCATAGGGTCTGATAGTGGGGAAACTATTCTCTCATTAGAAGAGTGTAACATAGAGGAATAATAATATATAATAGTGGAAGCAGTAAAGAATATATAATTGAAATAAATAGTGGAAGACTAATAAGATAAATAACCGAACATCATTCAATACAAAAGACGATGAAGTGTGTTATGTTCTATGAAAACCTCCAAAAAATTTACACTACAAGAATCCAAAATATATGATTCAAAAGAAAAAGAAAAAAAGGAAACTAAGAAGCATCACAAGACATAGCTCAGTCCCATGCTCTCCAGCTCCTAAACAACATCTCAAGTACCTGTACAAGGGTACTTTTCCTTACCAACACCTACAACAATATATTCTATATGATTCCCAAATAATGAACCAAATATGTTGTGATAAATAAATCCATGTTGGAAACAACCAAATATTGATGCCTATCTTTTAGTGAGAATATTCAATAAGTCGTGTAAAAGAAGGAAAAGTAGTAAACTAGGAAGTAATCAAAAGAAAACAATACTACAAGTCCTATTTTACATTTTCATTCATTATGTTCAATTCAACCATTCAATGAAATTTAATTATATAAGTATCAAGATACACCCTAAAACCATCAATACCTTGTATAAAGAATACTAAAAAATACCTCAGAAGGCCATCTAAACAAATAATGTAAAGACCAAATCCATGCTTGTGATTTGGCATGGAATACGCATCATATACCATTCATTTTATATAATAAATTCAACATCTTTCCCTCATGCGTATAAAAACCCTACCTATAGGAATAACCCAATCCTTACCCTCAGGACTAACAAATCCTCATCCATAGGCATAAAAACTCCTCACCCACAGGCATAAAAAATCCTTGCCCACAAGCATAACTAATACTTTCCCATAAGCATACAAAATTCTCACCCACAAGCATAACAAATAAATCTGGGTTATGACTAGTATATTATCATTTTATCATATAAAACAACACATGTAAATTACACTATTACATGGTTATCATATAACAACTCATGTGGGCATCATTCACATCAATCGACATGTGAATTAAACTATCACAAGGCTTAAAAAATAATTTGGATATCATGGGGAAAAGGGGAAATCAAAATCTCAACCCTCTTAATAAAAACAATCACAATTTACCACAATTGAAATTCCATTATAATGCAATTCATACTTAAAACCCAATAAGGGAAAAAAAGGCATGCCTCATAGGTAACCTCATCCAAAAGTCCATAAATGTTCATTCCAAGGGAACACATCCATGGGGTGTCCCTTAATCAAACCAACAATATAAAACATGCTTAAATTAATTAAAATCATGACCTAATCATCATTAGGAAACAACAAGGGTCAATTTCCATTCATGGTTACACCCAAAACATGGGAGAATGAAAATATGAAACATATAAACAACTCGACATTGAGCGAAAGAAACAAAGACCACCTACCTCATAATAGTACAACTCTTCTCATCCAGTGTCGAGATTTGATTCCATTTGGAATGTGGTAGATATACAAAATGATCCAAAATGATAAAACCTTGATCACTAAATAGAGAAACAAGATTAAGATGAAAGTTTCAAGATGAATTGAGTGATTTCCAAGTGAATTCCAATGGATCTGACGGTGTTCAAATTGGAGATTAGACGACGAAATAGGAGGCAAAATCCAGTTCAAAATTTCTTTGATGAACTACTCATCGAACGAGGTTAGTTTTTTTATATTTGAAAAAATAAAATACTACCCAACTTAAAAATAAATTTAAAATAATAAATGGAATTTTAATTAGTCTACATGCTCTGTCCGTAAAAATTATTGATTGACCATTACATGGTAATGTATAAGGATTACATGGCATGTATCCTTCCATACATGGAGTGTACTTATAAGTACATGGTGTGTAGTTCCCAGTCACATCATGTAACAGGCTTATAGCCAACCCCTCAACCTCTTTCCCCCCATTTTCGTATGTATAAACTAAAAAGGAAAGATATATACCTCTAAAGAAGAACTTGGTTCTTATAAATAAAACCATTCCTTTATTGAAAAAATATCAATCAAACTAGTTTTCATAATTCCAAAAGATCTATATTTTAAAAATAAACATTTAAAAATCAAGAAAACAAATCAATTTTCAAAACATGTTCTAAAAAATATCATAAGAATATAAACCATAACTCAATATGGTTTATACCAGGATTTTTAAATAAATTTCACAACCAATGTTCATGAAATTCAATAAATTTGAAATTAATACTTTATGTTCTAATAAGAGTATTCAAGAGTGAAGCCACATTCTTCATAAATTTTAATGAAAATGAGGAATGATAAGAATTACTCAACAAAACCTAGTAAAATCTCATAAAACCCACATTATATCTAATTCCCTAATAACATAATAGCCCAATATCATCATGATTGACATCATATATCATAGATCAAAGCCCAACATACAAGATATATGATTCAAATACAGTGAAGAGAAATTTATCTAAGGAAAGTTACAAATTACTGAGACTTAACAAAAAAATTGTGCCTCAATGCACCATTAATTACCACTAAATCACTTCCAAAGAAAAAGGGAGAGTCTCCAAAGTCTTTTTAGGACGAAAATACACATAGGTGTTGAAAATAGTGAGAAATGATGGGATATTTGGTAAAAATGAGTTCGATAATCTTTCTTAGGATATAACATTTAATCGAGTATGGTTGGGTCACATGTTTAGGAAAATCATTTTCCAACTTTGCACCGGCCTATGCCTTTGAACACACCCACATGGTTGGATCACAGGGTTAGAAAAACCATATTCCAATTGTTTTCCCTATGTTTAACATTATTCAGTTACACCTAGGTGGTCACACAATTTAGAAAAAACATGTGCAGAACCGGGGGACTACCTAGAAGCCCCTACATCACCTTGCACTATTTCTTGTAGGAGTTTCACAGTTTCTACTAACCATGATATAACTGTTCACATACCGATAATCTCCAATAACATTTTATAATTCTTATAAAACCTCCCAAAAATAACTCAAAAACATTATATACTTAAAAATTAAAGATAATGTCTATCCTACTTGAAACTAGGTGGTGCTACATTCTCCACACAATCAGCCGTTCCATCCCTGGAAAGTAGAAAACCACTAATATCTATAAAGTTTGTAGGCCATTGGTCGACCATTTATTTCTCCCTTTCCAAAGTCTCCTCCTGAATATGTCCATGTTTCCAATAAACCCTCACAAGAGTGATGCTTTTTAGATGCATGACATTCTCTTGCCTATCAAAAATTGGTACTAGTATATGAATAAAAGAAGTATCTGGGTCTATGTCAATGTGATCCAAAAAGATAACAATTTCATGATCAAGATGATAATTTTTCAACTAAGATACAATAAACACATTATGCATTTCATAGAACCATGGGGGAAAATCAAATCGGTATGCCACCTCACCTAACTATTCAACTATCTCCAAAGGGCCCATGTATCTATGATATAATTTTCCATACATTCAAAAACAACAATGCCCAAGACTTGGAGATATTATCAAGAACAAAAAATCACTCATCATGAGTGGAAATGGCCATATATGAAGATATTCATTTGATTTATGATGACATTATTCCATCTCCATCCATCTCCTGATCAATTGAATGTTATTTGTTGTTTCATTGAAAAGGTTCAACTCAAACATTGAAGTCCCACTCGTGTCCACCCAACAAAGTGGGGAATGATAAGGATTCCTCTACAATTCTTCTAAAGTATTCACACACACACACACACATATATATATATATTGAGGCCTATAAAATATTATTATAAGAGAACTCCACTAATTGTGCATGATTCTCCCATGATAAACCAAAGTCCATTACACAATCCCTGGACATGTCTTCCAACATTTGTATCATTATTTCACATTTCTCATCCATCTAAGGATGATAATCTATTCTCATTATGAACTAAGTCCTAAGGGATTTCATTAAGTATTTACATAAAAGAGATGTAATCTTCATATCTTTGTCTAATACTATTGAAACTGGTATGGAATTCATCTTTACCACTTATCTGATATAGATTATTTACAATTCCTCCAATGTATGTTATTCATTAATAGGGATGAAAGTGAAGACATTGTGAGCTCATCCACTATTAACAATATGGAATCGTGTTTCCAAACCATTCTCTGGAGACTTTTTATAAAATCCATGGCTATCTTCTCCCATTTAGAAATTAGAATATGTAAAAAATGTAACATACACTCTAGTCACTAATACTCTACTTTAACAAGATGACATGTTAACCGTCTTGAAAAAAACTCAATTACCTTTCATTTTTATTCCCACCCACAAAAACTATGCTTTCAATGCCACATACATCTTATGTATTCTAGGAAGAACAATCCTTTTAGAATTCTGGTATGCATACATTGGTCTAACAATCCATTTTTAATCATAAAATGAACTCCCATCCTATTTCCATCCCTCAGTTGTCTCCCCACCAATATGTATTTAATTCATTGTAACACATTCTGAATTGGACTTCTGACCCTTCTTAAATATATTAAAAAAATCAAGAACCAAAAAAACTAAAATGAGAATGCAAACTTCACCTCATTTTTCACATTCAATGTGCAATTCAGCTAGGGATGATATAAACATCCACCGATCAAAATATTTTTTTTAAAAACTAATCATATGAATTTCTTTTTAATATACGATCCACCAAATTTTTGTTATCAGGTTTATAAATCAAGTCAGAGTTAAACATGTAGAGATACTCTATCCATCTTATTTCTCTCAGATTCAATACCCATGGTGATAAAATATGTTTCAAGATATTATGATTTTTTAACATATTAAAATTCTTACCACAGAGTTAATTAAACTAGTTTTAAAATCATGGACCACAGAAGCTGACTCTAAATAAATCATTGGGTAGTTTTTCGAATGTAACTATATCTTCCTTGAAAAATAAGATACAACATCCTCTCCTTTATGGGAAAAAAATCCTAAATTAGAGCTTGAAGCATCAAAATACACTACACACCCTTGTATAGATTCCATAAATATCATGATCTATTCTGATGTTAGGAGACCCTTTATCTCCATAAAAGACTTATAACATTCCTCAAATCACTTGAATTGATCATTTTGTCTTGTTAAAGTTGTCATTGGTGAATCTAGTCAGGAATAATAATGAACAAAGCATTGATAAAAATGATCTAGACTAAGGAATCTATGTTTCTTGAAGACTTTTTCTAGTTATTTCTAATAGATAATAGCTTATATCAAATCAAGATCCTTTTAAACATATTTTTATAGGTTAAATGGTCAAGTAAATGTACTTATGGTATCCAAAAATACACTATGATAATTTGGAATACAGATGAAGATCCCTGAAGATTCCAAACATTACTGCAAATTGTTTCCCATGAACAAACTTTTTCCTTCAATACACTAATATTTCATCCCCAAACACCAGCACAAAAGAATCAAGATACCACTAAAATATTTGAATAAAAAATTCCATAATGACTGTTGGTGCAATCGTAAGACCATAATTCATAACTACAAACTCATAATGGTCATATTCACTCATGAAAAATGTATTTGGAATATACTCTTTTCAAACTCACAATTAGTGATATCTTGATCAGAAATTAGTCATAGAGAACCACTAATCTTCTCTCAATCGATTGAACATAACATCAATTTGTGGATGTGGATACTGATTCTTTATCATAACTTGGTTAAGAATATGATAAAACAAACATAATAGGATAGTTTTATTCACCTTTTTGAAAAATAAGATTGGTGCTACCCATAAATATGTTCTCGGATGAATGAACACTTTTCTATATTGGTCTTCCAACTACTCATTCAATTCCCCTAATTATGTTGGTTCCATTTATTAATATGGAAGGTAAATTGGACTTTTCCCTAAAATGAGATCAATCATAAAATTTACTTCTATTATAGGTATAAACCCTAAGAAATATATGAGAAGAACATCCTAAAATTGGTTCTAATCCATTGGAATATTTCTATTCTCGATCACTCCATTGATGACAAATTCAATGCATCCAGATAGTATAAGATCATTCCAACTACAGGTGCCAACAATCCCGTTGCACCTACCATTACTTTCCAATCCCCTTTAAATATATGCTCAACACCATCATCAGTAATGAAAATATCCTTTGATGTATAACATTCAAATATGAGCATTGAACATAAGAATTAAATCCATACCAATGATTATTTCATTTAAATCTATCTCAAACATAAAAAAATTAATATATCAACTCTTCTCCATCAACAGTTAATGAACATAATATTAACATAAGGGATTGAAATTCTATTTGACTAAAAGGAGTATGCAGTTTCAAAATTGAAGGAATTATATAAATGTGAATAACTATTAAATCAATAAAAAAAGAAGAAATAAATAAATGGGATGCGTCCATATCAATCAAAGTTGTATACAGTTACAATTCAAAATAATAATACCTCTCATGGTCTATAGTCTAGATTGATCATCCATTGTCACCTACCCAGCTCCATATAATTACTTACTCACTGAACTATGATCTTTATTTCCCTATTACGACTGTGTTTCCTGAGCAGTCATAGTATTCCAACAATCACCATTTCCATCTCACTTTAGGTGATTAGAGGTATTCTGATACCATCTCCCTGTCGAAGTATACGATCTCTATGACACATGAGAAGTGTCCCAAAAACCCATATATGTTAAAATATGATAATAGAGATAAGAATTTCACATCATATTTCAATTTTGTTAGGCACATGGTGATTATGTACATTCTCACATATTTTAGTCAAACTAGCCACATTGAAAACATCAATCTTTTCTATTGGGTCTTGTAGGATGATTTTTTGATCCGATCATCTAATTTTGAGTCATCCCCCTTCCTTGGTAATAGGTTTCCCTCTTCCACTTATTTTCAGTATTAGTGTTCTCACCATTTCCTATAGATTAGAACTTTCTACCTCAACCCATAATTCCAAATATTTCCCTTTCTTCTACAATATCTCTATTGAACATATCAGTTTTCCCCTATTATAAAAAAGATGAAAATCATTGACCAAATATCCTACCTCAGCCTCGATTAAAAATCGTGGTCCTTAAAAGATAGACTATCTATAAATTTGGGTGGGAATAGGTCTAAATTAATAAATTTATAAATATAATATGTCACTGACAGATTCTCTTTATTCATGTTGAAGAAGTACACCCTTCATGAAATTTTTAAAGTTTGTGGATAGAATTGTTTATTGAAAAAATATTCAAAATAATTTCTTACATGACCTTGGCCTAATATATCATTAAATACTAAATCCCACCACTGGTGTGAAGCATCCTCTAACATATATGTCACCATCATGACTTTATTCTCAATTGGTGTGCCAAAGAAATAAAATATCTGAATTATCCTATTCATCCACACATATAACTTATGTAGTTTTAAATAGCCTCAAAATATTGGTAGAATAAGATCATTTAATTGGAAGGAATGATCCAATTTCCGTATTTTATCAATCCCATTCCCTCTATCCATATACTGAAAGGCAATGATTATACTTTGACCTAGGTTTGGGTTCACCTATGGCTCAGGTGAGACCACATTCTCAGTAGCATCTTCCAGTTGGTATATAAGAAAAATACTAGGTGCCACTTATATAACAAAAAAACACTACAGGTTTCACTCTGTAGAAACTAGAGCCTTAAAATTTTAAAATTCTACCACATCATAACTACCCTAACAAGGAATAAACCAATTTTACACACTTTCTGTTTTCAAATTTTTTCTAAACCACCACCATGATTTTGAAAATAAATCCCTTTTTTAAATAATAATATAATTCGATTTAAAAAATTCAACATTTGAAAATATTTCCCAATAAGATTTAGAAATCTGACTTTTACACCAAATGATAAATTTTCAGTAAAATTAAAATATTCTATCCTTTTGGGAAGTCATTTTAATAATTAATGTCCTGCTTCCCTCATTGGATAAACCCATGATAATGAGATTACAACTCCTATAGGTTTCTTTACAACACTTATGTTCCCAAATCCCTCATAAGTTGATGTTCCACAGAAATAGGTTAGCTACGTCCTTTAAGATCTACATTTCATGTTCCAATAATCCAACTCTTTTCTACCATCCTAACTCAAGAATCAATCTAGAAAAAATTTCTAACTCCAGGATCAATAACCAATACATTTTTCAGAAAATATTTGAAGTGTCCAAGACTAATGTCATTTACAAGTGAAAGAATAAATTTGATTATATCATTTTTAACATTCCTCTCTTCCTCATAGGCTTGAGTCAAGGAAGAATTGGTCTTAGGCCTTAGGTGATATCGGCGTGACACTAAAGGATAGATATAAATGAAAAGGTATTCAATACAACTGGGGTATAATTTTCCATTTGAAAATAAAATAACCACACCCAAACATTCCATAATTAAAAATATTTTATGATTCATGATAATAACTTAAGGGAACTCAATGTATAACAAAACATTAAAAATATATCATATTATCAAGTATAATCCATTACCTAAATCAACCACAAAGTGTAATACAAGACCAAAAAAGTCAATTAATCAATTGGAAATACTCCAAAGATCCCCACAAGATTCTTGATCCAACTCAATATTCCAACCCACATATCACAAAACACCTCAAATGAAATGTGATATATTCCATTTTCTTGTGTCCTGATAAAAAATATCAGCAAAAGAACTAAACTGAAAAAGCATGAGTGAGTAATAAAACATAGTAGGATTTACCCTAATGGCTTCCCTACACACTCCACTAAGTTAGACTAGATTATAACATCTATATAAAATAATTATACGAAATTTTTTAAAACATTTCAATAGTTTATATAAAATCAAAATGGTTAACACTAAAATAGATTTAGATAATAAACCATTTTCCAATGAATTTAACCAAAAAAACTATTTAAGCCATTTAACATTCTTTTTTGGCTTACCCAATCTATGATTCAAACACCTAAACCAACACCCACAAAGGTATAGTTTAGTGACAATTCCATACTCATGAGAGGTTTCTCATCTAACCACCATTTCATTAAAAAGTGTCCAATCACCTTGTTCCCCAATGACACATGCCCCTAATTGAGGGCTACATCCATTTTCACCCTAATGATATACACACCGTATTTTGAGTCACATCGAAAGTATGAACTCACACAAACCCATGTATGCCAAAACCAATTCAAACCAACCATTTCATACCAAATATTTTAGTAAAACAATTCTTTTATTATTAACATTTCAATAAAATACATTTTCCCTAAATAAATGAAATCCATATTTTAAAATCAACACTTAAAAATCAAGAAAACAAAGCACTTTTCACAATAACTTCACATAATTCTTCAAAAAAACAAACCACATTTAAAGAGTGTTTCTACCATTATTTGAAGAACTACTTTAGAATAAAATTTAATGCAACTTTATAAATTTGAAACTAATAATTCATGTTATAATAATGGAAGTTCATAGTTAATCCACCTACCTCAGAAATTATGATGAAAAAGAATAATAACATGAATTATTCAACAAAACTAGGTCAAATATCCAAAAACCCTCCAAATATGTATTTTCCTAAAATAAACACATCCAAATACCATCATTATTAAAATAAAATAACATTGATCAATACCTAAAGGACTAGATCTATGAATCAAAGATAGAGAATATAAGTAAATCTAACGATGCTGACTAAGAATGGAGACTTACAAATGGAATCATGATTCAATGGACCAATAATTACCACATGATCATTTCTAAACTGAAGGGGATAGTATACAAATCCTTTGGGTGAAATAAAATACGAGTTAGGGAAAAAATAGTTAAAAAGGGGATAAGGGGTGAAAATGAATTAGATCCACTTTTTTTAGGATCTACTATTTACCCATACAAGGCTGGGTGGAACATTTAAGAAAACTGTGCACCAACCATGCACCTACCACTCCATATAAATGCCCCCACCCACATAGTTGGAACACATGGTTAAGAAAACTATGAACCCATATTTTTTTACATATATTTTTTATTGCACAGTTATGTCTATGTGGTACTACCGTTTGAAAAAACCATGCACCAAACTGTGCATTTTCCTAGAAGCCACAATATAAACTTTCATAGTTTCCTATAGTAGTTACATAGTTTCTGTTAAACGAAATAAAACCATGAACCTCCATAAAATCCCAAAAAAAATTCCCAATGCCTTCTAGAACCTACCAAACTTCACCCAACCACTTTACATAATTTAAAATAACAAATAAAGGGTAACATTCTATCATGGGTGTTACATATCTATACCCTTATCTGATAGCAACTGAGATAGTTTGAGACCTAGAAACATAGATTTATTAATAAAAATACATTCCTTACATACTATATTTTATTCCCATAGAAATTTCCCATATTTAAACATCCATAATCATATTATTACTACCCAAAATTGAGTAACATACGTTTCCATGAACATTTAGTTTTAGATTTTTATATAGTTCAAAAATACCCTTTACATAAGAAATCCCAATACTTCATCCCAAAATAGGAATTTTACCATCATAATATAACTTTTTCATCGTAATATGACTTCAAAATCTCCCATAGATATATTCACAAATGAAACCATTCTAAAAAATGTTATATAACATTATTCGTCAAAATATAGGTAAATAGAACAATATGAATGAGTTAACATTAATCCTAAATATGTGTAATTAAATGAGGAATCGATCAATGATAAAATTAATGCATATGAAAAGCATTATGGTATGAGAGAATAATAATTTTTCATGTTGAAAACATATGATATTTTACAAACATCATAACCTAGATAAGAAAAAATGGGTCATTTAATAAATCATTAACACAAGTAAGAGTCATGGGAGTAAAAAAACATGAACTATGTGAAATTAATTTTGTTAAATTTAACCATTAAAACTAATATAAAAAATAAGTAAGTAATGTTGGAATCTTAGGAAATCCTAATTTTATCATGGAATCACCAAGAGAGGATGATTACAACATTCATTTAGGAGTAATTCTAGCTAGTTAAATTTTTTATCTCCTTAGAGTTACTTATATTTAGTAAAATTTATTATCTCCCAGTAGTTGCTTCCGTATAATTATATATATGAAATTAAAAATTAAATTGGATAACTATATTAGTGTTACCTTTTATATTAATCTATATTGGGCTCATCCATAATCATTATCTTTATGGATTTCACCTATCATCAAGATCTATATTGATCTCACTCACCACCATGAGCTATATTGGTCTCGTTCATCATCAAAAAAAATTCTATTAACCATATTATGAAAAAATTATAGAGATTTTATTTTATTAAAAAAACATATAAACAACTGGAATTATAGTTTTACCTTGATTAACATTTATAAATGAAATTTGTTTACTAGTTATTTCCTCATAACATAATTAGTCCATGGAATTTGGTATGTTTTTCCAATCATCCTTAAAAAACCATCATAATAAGATATATGGAGAACAAAAAAGGCTTATATTATAATATTATATCCCCATTGAGGAATATAAATCCATAATGGATATTGAAATACATTAAAAATAAATTTAAAAGTAAATTTGATCATTTCATTGAACATGGTAATGATTTCTTTTTTTAAGTATCATTAAATTATAAAAATTCCCAAAAAACTGATAAAAAATAATTTCATTGAAAATAATATTGAAAATAAGTAATGTGGGATTCAATTTAAAGAATAATTATCAAGGATGAAAACCTGTTTATCATGTGAACATTATAAATAATATTCCATTAAATATTTATGTAATAATTCATAAATAATATTTTCCAAAAATAATAAAAAAGTCTTTTTCAGTCATTCGAAATGAAATTAAAATTTTGTTTTAAAATTAATTCAATTGATCAATTCATTATGAAAATAAAATTCAAGAAATAATTTTTTTATTGAATTTGGAAATGGAAGTAAATGTTTTTCAACCGAAGATGAAATAAGGATAGTTTTTTTAAATAATTATATATCATATTTCGTATCAAATAGAAAATATTAACATAATACATGATAAATCCTATAATATCAATATGTTTAAAAAATATATGTTGTGTAATGTATAAGTATCATGTAATTTCACTCAATATAAATTTTACACAAACAATCTTGAAAAGCTTATATTAAAAGAGCTGAGGAAATGTTGGAGTAGTGTTGGGATGAAGATTCCTTAAATGAGATCATTTAGAAATAAACACCTTTGTGAAATAATTTTATAATATAAAGGGGTTTCCTATGAATGAAATTGGGATAGATATCTTAAGGAAGGGGGAAAATGTCTTACTTTCATGCATTCATAAGACATAAGATGAAAACATGAATACCCATCATCCACATGGAGGATGATTATTTCATGAATAACCAGGATATTGTTGGCGTTAATTATGCATCCTAATTTTAATCACTTTTACCAGAAGTAAAACATTCCATAAATAGACGATATATGAGGGTAGATTTTTTTATTGTATTTATATTATGGGTTTCAAACCTATCAATTGTTTTTTAAATAGAATTCCAGAGGAGGAAGTGGTATGGGAGGTTATTATTTTACTTAACCATAAAGTTTAACCCCAATATGATGGATTTCTTGTATCTTTGTTTGTTACATTATGAGATCTTATTAAGAAGGATGTTTTGAATATCATTAAATACATCTCGAAGGGTAGAGAACATCCCTGGGTGGTGTTTTCCTCAACTATGGTCCTCATTCCAAAGGTAGATAATCCATAATAACTTAATAATTTCAACCTATAAGTATGTACAATAGTAGATAATTTTTTCCAAAAATAATTATTAATAGAAAACTCTCTATTAATCATTATAAATGGGAATCATAGGAACAACATGGTTTCATTCTTGGAAGATCTATAAGAGAATATTTTGGTTAGGAATTAGAAATGGTTAGTCATAACAAAATTGAAATACCCAGTTCAAAATTTTGAAATCAAGAATGACATGTATAAGGCATATTATATAATGTAAATGAGTTTCTTTGTCAATGTTAGAAATTTAATGAGATTTTCAACATGGATGGTTAGTCATTTTTCTGGTTCTTTAGCTCTCCCTGGATTTCACTATATTCTTATGGGAATGAAATGTGTATTTTCAAGTTGGTTTAGGTGATTAATAAGGGAGATCCCTTATCGACTAGTATCTCTATTCTATTGCAAGATACTTTTATTATAATTTCTTCTTTGTGAATCAATAAGGAAACCATTCCCCTTTTCTGTGCAGAACTAACCTAAATTGTAACACCTCAATATTTTATGAAATTTTTTCAATATAAATTTCATATTTTTGATATTTTATGTTAAATGTGAATCTTATTTAATATTTTGATATATGAAAAAACATCTCTGGCTTGTGTTACACAAAATACTGAGTTCCATCAAAAGAGTTTTTTTGACGCAAGATTAAGTTTTACTACAGTACAATATACTATTAATATTATTATTTAATATAATAGTTATCTCCTAGTAATTGGAAGGGTATGAATGGATAGTATTAACTAAATTGTGGAAATATATATTTACCACATTTAGTTTATTTATTTATTATTTATAAATAAATTAATAATCTTTTAAAAATGTATGTTTTCAGACAAATATTATCTTTTATAAAAGAGGGGTTGTCACGACCCGTCCTCGGGACCCGTGCCATGACTACCCTAAGCCTGCCTTCTATAGGCCAGGGGCTGGCGACTAGCACCAAAGGCGAATCCCTGATAAAAAGGGAAGGCATTGACTTTAATACTGTAACACACATAGTCTGAAGACATGCAGTGGGAGCAACAAGTACTAATATAGAAAAGAAAAGTGTGCTGAAAGTAAGTGGGCCTGAATAAAAACCCAACTGAACAACAAGTACAAGTACAAGTAAAAAGGGAAAACAACTCATGTATCATCCCCTGAGGAATCCTACCTAAAGAGTAGGTACAGAACTCGAACAAATCTTCCCTTAAGTACGTCCCGTCTAGTCCAACTCCGAGCAGCTTCCCGTCTATCACCCTCAACCTCAATCACTATTAACCGTCATCTGCACAGAACACAACAAGGTGCAGGTGAATCCCATGTAGGGGTGAGTATAAAAATACTCATTGGGGGACCTTGATACCCCTGAAGGTCTCCCAGAATCCACTAAGGATAAACCACTTTAGTAAGATAAAATCACGAAGTATCAACCAACATTACTTAGGTATATTACCATACATATACCAATGTCACCAAACACATTCTGACTCGAACTCTCGATCCCAAGCACCACCCAGTCGATAAAGGAAGTAAAGTAAAACACCTCAATAATAATGATTGAAAGACAAGACTCAGATCACATAAATATACAACACATGAAGAGGTGTAGAGATTATTAGATGTATCCTCTGAATCATCTCCTCTGTCAATCCCACGTAGGATCCTAGAAAAATATTAGTGTTGTTAAACCCACATAGGATCCTGGTACAGAAGTCCTCATTGTCGAATGCGTAGAGGATCCCGATATAGATGTAACTACTGTCGAACCCATGAAGGATCCCGGTATAGAAGTCATCCCTATCGAACACATGGAGGAACCTGGTATAGTATCGTCACTGTCGAACCCACATAGGATCATGTCATCTCAGTCACAGCAAGCCATAGGGGTCCCTTACACAACACGCTCGATTCTGGGAGGGTCCTCTCCTCGAGCCAATTGTTGATACATAAACTACCACGAAGTCTCGAGTTGATGTATCCCCTAGTTTCTTCTCATCATAAGGAATCCAACGCAATATACGACGCGTCAATCAGACGCCCGGTCTGTGAGTTATTGACATTTCCATTCCAGGGGCCCATTTGGTTTTTAGGTTCAAACCAACCCGACCGTACCCCAACAGTGCCCATACCTCATTTAGGGTATTCCAAAGGTACTATTTCGCTCTAATATTTCTGTTGCCGCAGATGGTTGATCGATCAAATACCCGTAGCCCTTGATGCAGGCTAAAAGGTGTAAACAGCTATAGCGGGTCTGGGTCCGGGTCCGGTCCGACCCAGTCAGACCGAAACGGCCCGACCCGGACCGAACAAGGGATTGACCCGATCTGCGGGTCTAACCTAGTCCAAGGGGGCGGCCTGACCTGAGTGGTCGGCCCAGCCCGATGAGTGGCCCGAACTGAGGCTGCCTGGCTAGTAGTGGTACGACCCATGGGGGACCAGCGGTTAGCGGCCCAGCCTGTGGCAGTCCTGCCAGTGGAAGCCCGACATGTGGCGGCCCAGCACATGGTGGCCCGACCCGTGGAAACCCGGCTGGCTGTCCGGCGTGGCCAGGCTGGGCACACATGGGAGGGGGGTGCTGCGCCCCATGTCCCGATCCGAAGAAACCGGCGCAAGGCACCGGTTTACTTGACCTACGGGACCTAAGTGGACCCGCCTATTTGTCAGGCTCCACAGAGGCCGGCCCGGCTGACCGCCACTACACCTTCACTGTGGCGCGACGGTGCCGCGGTCCTGGTACCCTGCACGCGGCATGGCGACGCCACACCCCCACCGCTGCGGCCCGACCTGACCCTGGCCTTTGGATCCACTGCGCGGTGTGACAGC
Organism: Viscum album; assembly: GCA_963277665.1. Taxonomy (NCBI): domain Eukaryota; kingdom Viridiplantae; phylum Streptophyta; class Magnoliopsida; order Santalales; family Viscaceae; genus Viscum; species Viscum album. The sequence continues at coordinate 515,251,277 of OY728153.1, read as the reverse complement.
CCCGCGCCTCTTCATTCGTCGCGGCCCTCCTGGTTGCGGTTCCTCTCCGGCATGGTGCAACGGCACCGCGCCCCTCCAGCACCACCGCAGCCCGCTTGGCCATGGCTCGGTTCTCTGCATGGCATGGCGGTGTCGCACTCTTGTGGCGACCCTGTGGTCTTGTTCCGCTGGTTCCTTTTGTGGTCCAACTCCATCGTCAACAAACAAGAAATTATAGGGGGTGTCAGGCTGTATTCGTGCATCCCGCACCCTCCGTGTTAGGGTGGTAACAACATGCCTCAAATTGTATATCCAACAATTAAGAATGAAGGATTGAACTAAATTATAAATCAACCATACCATGTATTTGTCGATGATCGATGATGGTGTTACGGAAGGCAGAGGTCATTTCATTGGCATTTTGGAGCGTCTGAGGAATTAGCGTCATCAGCGTTCTTCACGGGTGGCTTTTTAACTTTTATCTTGATCGAAGATAGTGTACGGTGTTTGTCGTTCTTCAGAGATGAAGAGCATTCTTCGTTTAGAGGATGAAATTCTCCTAAATATTCTCCAAAGATCGACAAAGAATTATGCCAACCCCAAAATGATGGAAGCCGACCTCTTATTATAATATTGGCATAATGAATTAAAAATAATTCAAATAAAATTAATTAATTAAGACATTAATTAATTTGTAGTTTGGCACACTTATGAGAGAAGGTGAAGAGGCTCCCCAATTTAATTGGGAGTTCTAAGAGTTAAAGGGGGGTTAAGGGGATTTGATTTTCGTGTGGGCCCTACCTTATAACATCCTTCCAAGGTAGGTTATGTGTGAGTGAGCCCCACCACTAACCTCCCCATGGATGTTTTAACTACCACACATAAAAATAAATTTAACAATTTATTTTTATTCAATTTAAATAAAATCCTAAAAAACTATCTTCCACTCATGTCAGAATGAAACTGTGATAAAGGTCTCCTTATGTGATTACAGGTGATGCGAGTTCAACGATGCCCTCAGATTTCAATTCTGAGGACTGGTTGAAAAGATATGAAATTCCTCTCGCACATTTATTGAACGTACCTGAAAAAAAGTTAGGAAAATTATTAACAACCACCCTCAACCCACTACAGTCGAGGTTAGGCTCTGACTAGGTGAAAAACACCTTAATGAACCCAACGATACCCTTGGATTTCCAATCTGAGTTACTGTTTAAAAGCTATGAATTTTACAATAAAATAATTTTCAATTAATTATTTTATTTGTGGCCAAAAACTAACTTTATCTTGTGGATCTCTCCAACCCAAGTTAGTATCTTATTAAAGAATTCATACCCTCACGATTTTAGCGGTGGCATCATATTTGTAATCTGAGTTACCTTTTGTGAGTTATAAGAATTTAAAAAATTAAATAACTTTATTTATTTATTTTATTCAAGATTATTCTATATTTGGGTTTTCTCATAGGAGGACCGCACCGACTAAACTTAAGTCACACCTAGGGTAAAACCGCCATCCTGAGCGCAATGGTGGCCTCATATTTCTGATCTGAGTAACTGTTTATGAGTTAATCCATTTTTTTTTGGAAAACTGCATACACGTGTAAATTTAAGTTTAAAAAAACGTCGACAGATCATTCTGGGAACTCCGGGACTCCGAATCGCCCGTCGTTAGAAACTGCGGACTCGTAAAATTCCAAATTATTTAAGGAAAAAAAATTTCGATGGAAATTCTGAGCCTTTACATTCTCCCCACCTTATGGATTTACGTCCCCGTAAGCTATAATTCGAACCAAGGGAAGAAAAGGGTGTACTGAGCACACATCTGAGCCTCCTGCTCCCATGTGATCTCCTGGAAGATCCCATGCTTCCAACAAACATGCACTAGAGGTATCAAACGTTCACATAGGACTCGCTGCTATTGATCCTCAACATCTACTAGAACCTCCGTGGAAGTCACCTCGTCGTCAACGTCCAACTCGCCATGGGTGATGATGTGGGAAGGGTCGTGTACGTATCTCCTCAGATGGGATATGTGGATGATGTCATACACCTGGTGCAACTGAGGTGGAAGATATAAGAGGTAAGGCACCTCACCAACTCTTCTGAGGACCTGGAAAGGTCCGATGAACCTCAGAGATAACTTTATGCCTCGGCCAAAACTCCGTAGACCTCGTTGAGGGGAGACCCGTAGAAAGACGTGGCCGTCATCCTCGAACTCCAAAGGTCTCTGTCTCCTAGATGTACGTGGAAGACCCGTCACTAAGTCCATGGATATCCGATCCTACTTCCACTCTAGGACCTCAAATGGGTGAACCAAGCCTGCTGGTACCTGTTGTTCCGCCTTCACTTGCTGAAAAGTGAGGCATCGTGAGAGAAACTCTTCCATTGCTTTCTTAATTTCCAGCCACTAGTGCTGTCATCAGAGATCTCAGTAAATCTTCACAACTACGGGATGTACCGCTGGAGGAGATGTGTGGAACTCCCTCAACACTTCCTCCTGAAGTGAAACTGGTTCCATGGTACATCCTCTGAAAAGAATGACATGCTCCCCACCTTCATAAAATTCATCAAGTGACTACCCTATGGATATCTGAGCAAGGCGCATCTCACAGTCAACGTAACCACACTGTACCTCCCTGACTCGCTGAAGAAGTGGAGGAGTGACTATGAGAGAATGTAGAAAGGCTGATCCATCCTGATCCACAAAATATATCTGCAACGTTTCTAGCTACTTCATCGCCTCTCTAAGCAGTTGAATGCCTAATCTTTTGCTGAGAGAATCTGCTTCAATTTTCCCATTCCCAGGAGTATAGACTATCTCGAAGTCATATTCCTAGAGGAACTCAATCCAATGCCACTGTCTAAGGTTCAGGTCCTTCTAGGAGAAGATATACCTGTGACTCTGGTGGTCAGAGTGGACTACAAAATGTTCACCCATAAGATAGTTCTGCCACATATTCATGATGAAGACCACTGCTACTAACTCCAGGTCATATTCAACGTAGTTATGCTCATGCTGTCTCAACTACCGAGAAATTTAAGCGATCACTACTCGCTCCTACATCATGACACACCCAAGTCCGTCCCCTGATGCATCACAATAGACTACGTACCCAACACCCTCCTCTGGTAGCCTCAAGATGGGAACACTAGTCAGCCTCTACCTCACCTTCTGAAAGCTCTACTGGCATCTCTATGAGCACATGAAGGGTTTCCCCTTCTTTGTCAAGAATGATAGTGGTGCTGCAAATCTAGAGAAGTCTAGAACGATCTTTCAGTAGTATCCAGTGAAATAAGACATCCCTCCCCCCTTGGGGGGGGAGGGTAATCCTGGAAACATATTTTGAAAATATGTCCCCATGTATTGTCACTCTTATTTGGAACTGAAAACTCAGAGTTCCTGCTGCCACACGGGTAAGGATGGACGATTCAAGAGTGATCGGCTGCACCCTCCTGTACATGAGTTTAACATGTGCTGTCTGGGTTTCCTTTTTCACTGACTAAAGAAAACCTCATCCCAACATTGTAGATTAACCACAACCTTTTGGCCTAGTAAATTCAATCTGTGTATGAAATGTGGTTTCCCAGTCCACACCCAAACTAATGTCGTAAGTCCTCTACTCTTCCACCAAGAGGTTCCAACCGAAACTCTCGATTCATGGTCATATCACACCATCGGCGTAAGTGTGATTATTGAGTCACCTCCCAAATATATCTCCAGATGTGAGGGTCAAGTCAACGGCTTAATCAGAAACTATAGGTATGTGACAAGATTCGTGGAAGGAATGAATGATTTGTATTAATGTATATTGATAATGATTCTAGTAGTAGACACAGATCATACCTTGAATCATTTCTATAACCCTTGGGTCACACTCCTTGACCACATGCAGCTACTCTCTTCCCTTTCCCTCCAGCTCCCTGAGCCTGACGGGGACTACAAGGTTGGTGGTTGTAACCTGTTGAAATGTTCACCACCTCATTCTTCTCTCCTAGAACTACTTCTACATCTGATACCCTTCAGATTCATCTTTTCTTAACACTTCCTCTTTTCGAAAAATTTTACATGCTCAAGTCTCTGATACTGGCGCAAGTTTCATTCATTCCAAGTGCTAACATTCACTGGATGTATCCGCTCAACCAATGAACACTCAACCACAAGCATTCTCTCTAGAACCCTAATAGAAGTTGGAATGCATATAGGAAAATGTTCTGGCTCAGATGTCCTTAAACACACCTCGCTCATAGGTACGAGCTCTAAAGAACTTATCGTATCATATTCATCGAGTACCAGGAAAGATTGGTATGCCTCAATGAATACTCGTCTACAGACACGTCGTCCTACTGAAGCTGTATAAGCTCTAGAAAACTTTGAGCCACCTCCTCAAGGAATTCCTTAGCCTCCTGTGGGTCGGGATCACCTCGGAACTTGAGGGATATATGGTGCTGAAACACTTATAAGGAACTAATCTTACAAGTGTCCTCTACCAGTACCGCTGGTAGTGTCTGCTGAACAATAGACATTGATATAGTTGGCACACTATCCGAAGGTACCATCTCGGAAAACGATCCAAGTACCGAAACATCATCATTATGAGGACCATCCTCATGGTCACTCACTAAAAAAGATTAGTATCTAAGATCAATATCTGCACTACTAGGGTCTCAACTAGGAAAAAACTCCAGTAATCGCCTCCATCTAGTCCTCGGCTGCCTGTGAATCTATATCTCCTCGAAACCTCAGAGGCCTCTACCACTGGAACTTGTGAAACACGCTCAGTCGGCGTGCACCATCCTCCAATGTGGTTGGTGGAATCCGCTACCCAATGGGTGGGGGTGCTGCTGGTACACCACCCGAAGGTGCCAACATAGTAAGAGGGCCCTACACAGGAGCCTCGCCACTCAGTGGGCCATCATCGTGTAATATCTCGAGAACCCTAGCTGGATGTCTTCGCAGCGGCATCCTGATAAGTAACAGGTGAACCATGGTCAGTAAGTTATACCTAGTGAGCTGACTCAAAGAGACAACAAAGGAAACTCTTGAAACATGTACACAATCAGTTTTTTCATGCACTGAGTCAGAAATCAGAGGTCGGGGTCCTTCTGTATGGATACATCGGCTGCCACACCAACAATGAACTCCCTGGACTGAAAACCACACTCAATACTCTTAACACTATTTCTTCACAGTAAGACAGATCAGAGTCCTAATTTTTGCGGTAGAACCGACTCCTTTGATACCAATTTTTGACGACCCATCCTCGGGGCCCGTGTCGTGACTACCCCATGCCGGCCTTCCATAGGCCAGGGGATGGCGACTAGCACCAAAGCAAAATACCCAATAAAAAGGGAAGGAATTGCCTTTAAACCTATATCACACACAGTCTGAACACAAGCAGTGGGAGAAACAAGTACTAATATAGAAAATAAAAGTGTGTTGAAAGTATGTGGGCCAGAATACAAACCCAACTGAACAACAAGTTCACGTATAAGTAAAAAGGGAAAACAACTCCTGGATCATCCCCTGAGGAATCCTACCAGAAGGGTAGGTACAGAACTTGAACAAATCATCCCTGAAGTACATCCCATCTATTCTAGATCTGAGTAGCTTCCCATCCATCAACCTTTGCCTCAATCACTGTTGGCCATCATCTGCATAAAACACAAAAAGGTGCGGGCGAAGCCTGCGCAGGGGTGAGTATAACAATACTCAGTAGGGTACCCCAAGACACCCGAAGGTCTCCCAAAATCCACTAAGGATAAACCATAGTAGTAAGATACCATCATGAAGTATCAATCAACCTTACTTAGGTATATTCTCATACATATACCTAAGTTACCAAACACAGTCCGACTCCAACTCTCGAGCCCAAGCACAACCCAGTCCACAAAGGAAGTAAAGTCAAACACCTAGATGATAATGATTGAAAGACAAGACTCGGCTCACACAGGTATACAACACACAAAGAGGGATAGAGATGATTAGATGTAGCCTCTGAATCATAATCTCTGTTGAACCCACATAGGATCCTGGAACAATATCAGCGCTGTCGAACCCACGTAGGATCATGGTACAGAAGTCGTCACTGTCGAACCCACAGAGGATCCCAGTATAGAAGTCACTGCTGTCAAACCCAAGGAGGATCTCAGTATAGAATTAATCACTTTAGAACCCATGGAGGATCCTATTAGAGTATCTTCGCTGTCGAAACCACGGAGGATCCAGTCATCTCAGTCATAGCCAGCCATAGGGTTCCCGCACACAACACGCTCGATTCCGGGAGGGTCCTCTCCTCGAGCCAAGTGTTGATACATAAAATACCATGAATTCTTGATTTTATGTATCCTGTATATATGTATCATCATAAGGAATATAATGTGACAAATAGTGCATCAATCAGACGCCCGGTCTGTGAGTTATTAGAATTTCTGTTCAAGGGGCCCCGTTGGTTTTTAGGTTCAAACCTACCCAACCGTACCCCAAATGTGTCCATAACTCAAGTAGGGTATTCCAAAAGTACCATCTCTCACTGAGATTTCTATCGTCGCAGATGGTTCGTCGATCAGATACACGTAGCCCAAGATGGGGGCTAAAAGGTGTAAACGACTACAACAGGTCTGGGTCCAGTCCGACCCCATCAGACCGGCCCAGCATGACCCGGTCCGAACCAGGGTCTGACCCGATCGTCTGGTCCGACCCGGTCCAAGGGAGTGTCCCGGCCCGAGTGGTCAGCCCAACCCAAAGAGTGGCCGACCCGATGGCGGCCTGGCCTGAGGCCGCTCGACTGGTGGCGGCCCGACCCGTGGCGGCCCAACCCATGACAGCCTAACCCGTGGAGGCCCAGTTGGCCAGCTAGCGTGCCCTGTTTGACCACACATGGGAGGGGGGTTCCTTGACCCCATGTTCCAATCCAAAGAAACAAAAATCGAGGCGCTGATTAAGTTGACCCGTGGGACTTGAGGGGTCCTGCCTATTTGTCTGGCTCGATGGCGGCCAACATGGTCGGTCACCACTACAGCTTCACTGTGGCACGATGGCGCTGCGGTCCTGCTACCCTCCGGGCAGTGCGACAGTGTCAAGTCACCACCGTCGTGGCCCGACCTGGCCGTAGCTTTTGGCTCCACCGCGCGGCACGACGGCATCGTGCCTCTTCATCCACCACGGCCCTCCTGGCCACAGTTCCTCTCGGGCGCGGTGCGACGGCACCCTGCCCCTCCGACACCCCATGCCCCGCCTGGCCGCGAATCTGTTCTCTACGCGGCATGGCGGTGCCACACTCCTATGGCGACCCGGCGGACTTGCGTCGCTGGTAACTTTTGCGGTCCAAATCCATCATCAACAAACAATAAATTGAGGGGGGTTTCGGGCTATGTTCGTGCATCCCGTACCCTCCGTGTTAGGGTGGTATCAATCGGCCTCAAAGTGCATATCCAAAAATGAAGAACGAAGGATTGAACTCAATTATAAATCAAACCCTACCTTGTATTTGTCGATGATCGATGACAGTGTCACGGAAGGAGGACGTCATTTCCTTGATGTCACGGAGCGTCCGAGGAAGAAGCGTCATCGGCGTTCTTCGCGGGCGACTCCCTCTCTTTTATCTTGGTCGAAGATCGAGGACGATGTTCGCAGTTCTTCGGAGATGAGGAGCGTTCTTTGTTGGGAGGATGAAATTCTCCCACAGATTCTCCAAAGCTCCACCAAGGATTATGCCAACCCCAAAGTGATGGAAGATGTCCTCTTATTATAATGTTGGCATAATGAATTCAAAATAATTGAAATCAAATTAATTAATTATACCATTAATTAATTTGTGGTTTGTCATAATTATGAGAGAAGGTGTAGAGGCTCCCCAATTTAATTGGGGGTTCTAAGAGTTAAAGGGGGAGTTAAGGGGGTTTGATGCTCGTTTGGGCTCCACCTTATAACATCCTCCCACGGGAGGATATGTGCGGGTGGGCCCCACCACTTACCTCCCCTTGGAGGTTTTAACTACCACACATAAAAATAAATTTAACACTTTATTTTTATTCAATTAAAATAAAAACTTCAAAATATATCTTTCACTCACGTCAGAACGCAATTGTAGTAAAAGTATCCTTAAGCGATTACCTGCGCTGCGAGTTTAATGGTGCCCTCATATTTAAATTCCGAGCATCGGTTCAAAATATATGAAATACCGCTCGCAAGTTTTCTGAGCATACCTGAAAAAAAAAGTTCAGAAAATTATTACCAGCCACCCTCGACCTACTAAGGTCGAGGTTAGACTCTACCTAGGTGAAAAATGCCCCAAAGAACCCAACGGTACCCTAGGATTTCCAATCCGAGTTACTGTTTAAAAGTTATGAATTTTACAATAAAATAATTATCACGTATTTATTTTATTTGCGGCAAAAAACTTTCTCTGGTGGCCCTCGCCGACCCAAGTTAGTATTTTCTTAAATAAATCATACCCTCAAAAGTTCAGCGGTGGTCTCTGATTTTTAGTCCGAGTTACCATTTGTGAGTTATAAGAATTTGAAAAATAAAATAACTTTATTTTATTATTTTATTTACGGTTATGCCATTATCAGGTTTTCTCACAGGAGGCCCGCACCGACTAAACTTAAGTCACGCCTAGGGTAAACCTGCCATCATGAGTGCAACAATGGCCTCATATTTCTGATCCGAGTAACCATTTAAGAGTTATTCCATTTTTTTACAAAAACTGTATATGCGCGTTAATTTATGTTTAACAAAACTTCGATGGATAATTCCGGGCACTCCGAGCCTCAGAATCGTGCGCCGTTAGAAACTACAAACTCGAAAAATTTCCAAGATTTTAAGGAAAAAAATTCCACCGAAATTCTGAGTCTTTATAGGGGTTGATCATGATTTGAGAACATAATTTAAAAATAAAATATACCAATTTTATAGACTTTATTTTTAAAATAGTCTTCATTGTTTATTTTGAAATATAAATTTTATTTTAGGGTGAGTTTTTATATTATTATAAGATGTTTTATTTTCTAATGAATAGTGAAGAAACTGAATTTTAATAAAAAATACCATATTCGTTTAAAATATTTACAATGTTAAAAAATATTTTTAATGTGGTTTTAATATATAATAGTTCATTTATAAATATAATAATCCAATTCAGGTCATTTTAATCAATTTAATATTGAAATTGGATAAAACAATTGTGTAAAAATTTGATATTTTTTTATTTGAACTCCCTGTTTTTTATCACGTCTGTAAGATTAATTATAAATACAATGTTTTCATTTCAGTGAATTGAGTGGAAAAAAATTACTTATTTTGAAAAATGATAAATTATAATTTATAATATACCATCTTAATTCTTGACAAATTTTATTAGTAAAAAAAGTTAAAATTAATTACTATGATTAAGGAAAAAAGCAGTTTAGTTAGTGGTTATACATATATTGTAAGGTGTAAAATGACTTACCAACTTATCTAACACCCATTTTAAAAAAATATTTAGACCCATAATACATTATTCTATATTTTTTGAGTTAGTGGGATACTTTTAGATGAATTAGAGCTATATAATACGTTTTAAAAGGAAAAGACAACGAAGAAACTTCATTTCCATTAATATCTATAATAATTTACGAAAGGGAAAACATATATAATGTTAGGTTACAAAAAATATTTTTAAATGAAAATTATTTTTTACCATGATAATTTATTTGAAATTTTTATTGAATAAATAATTACTTTTAATGATTACAAAATACATATCCCTGAAATATTTAGTTTACAATTAACTAAACTAAAGAATATTAAAAATATTAAAAGTGAAGTAAATTGAATGAATTATTTTTTTCACTAATTTTTTATGCAGAATATACCATGTTAAATAGGTTTTAACTTTATAGATTAAAATTCCACTATTTTCTTAATATTTTAAAATTCATATTAAATAAATAATTTTGAAATTGGCATTATTGTTATTTCATTAAAAATGATATTTTATTAAATAATTCATAATTATAAAAAATAATATCTTCTCCTCATGACTATTAAATGTTAATAAATTTTAAATACATTCATTTAATGGACCAACTTATCTTATATAATTAATATATTAAACCACAATTAGTAAAAATATTATTAGCTTGTTTGTGCTTAAAATAGAGATTTTGGGAGTTATATGTTCTTATGTTAATATTAATTTACAAGACATTTGGAAGTTTTATTTTATAAATTAGATATAACATTTTAGAATCAGTGGTTCTATAATTTTTATATTTCTCGTAAAATTTATTCTTAATGGTTAAATAGCATTCTTTAGAATATTAATTGACATAATAGAAAATAAAATGGTAAAGATAAAAAAAATTTAAGGAAAAACATCAAAAATATTCATTTCATCATTTGTTGTAGAGGTTTTCATCTAAAAAATAAACACTCACATTAATTATTATTCACATTTTGAGTCACATGTGATAAGGGGGACCTCCCAATAGTAAATACAGTTGTGCATTTACAAAAATTCTAGTCCACCTCACCTATAAAATGAATGTCACACCCTCCCATTATTAACAACTATAAATCCGTTTTTATTGACCAAACCCTAACAAAATAAATTATAAAACTATCTATCCTAATCCAATGGTACATAATTTTTGAATAAATCCTTCCACGTAAGGTATTTAGTGAAACCTTAAAGGTGATACCTGAAGTAGTGGTAACATTTATCAATGAATGTTTCTTTATTTCTTCCTCAAAACTATTCAATTCTTATTAGATCACACATATATAATAACCTCAGCATCATAAATATATTGGAATGTTTTTCTATTAAGGTTATGATTGAAAAACATAGAAAATTCCATAAAATTTATTATGACATCCTCATTCGTGTGTACAACAAACTACAACCTCATGAACCGATGTAATAGTTTTGTTTTCATTACCACCTTTAAAGGGTTGACATAATGACGGAAATAATTAAAATATATGGTATATATGATATTTATGATGTTTTTTCTTCTTAAATTGTTATAAAAACATTCTCTATTTATTTCTATTTTGTGGGAATATAATAAAGTCATTCATGTGTATGGCAGATTACCTCCTCACGAAGCATTGTAATTTGTTTAGGATTTACATGGAATGTATTAAGGATGAGGTTATTAAAAATAGGTCATATACATGACATCAAAATTATTATATAATGATTACACAAACATATATATATATATATATATATATATATCATTTACATTTATTTCATTCAATACAACAAAAAAATGTAAACAAAATTCATTTGTAGGTTTGACCTATCGTCTCGATGAACGATGTATTTCATTCCTACCACTACATATGGATTAACATAAATAAATATATAATTAAAATATATTCAATTTATATCATTTTAATAATTCTTAGGATGATTAAATCATTATTAATTTAACAGAATAAAAAATATAACAAATCAAAAAAATTATGAAAAATAAAGCGGTTGTTACCTGAAATGTAACATTAATAAGGAATTTTAATAAACTAGTAATAAAATGTCTTAATAAAATCATATATGATATTATATATTTTAATATTTTTTAGTGATATATTTATAGTAATATTGTATTTATTATATAGGTGGTATGAATGGGTTAAATGAGATTCTAGACTTAATGCAACAGATGCCCATTTCACTTTTTTCTTTTGTTAGACCCATGCTATATTCCCCAAAACAATTCTCCATTATGATATATATATTAAAAATTAATGTGTTTTATGATTATTATACTAATATTTATTAGTAATTTTATATCTATTTGAGTATCTCTATTTCATTGGTATTGCAGTTTAAATGTTACCAAATCAGTAATGGAATTTTGTCTCAATTTTTCTTCATTGAGATATACATTATGTTATTTCAATATATATGCATTAAAAATGTGTATATAAAACCAAATTGATAAATAGTATCATTAATTTATTCATAATCTTGATATTTTAAGTTTCATTTCATGTTATTGCATCATGGGGTTTAATATTTGATGTTGTCAAAGTGGTAATGCTTTATTGTGACCATCTCATCATTATCGAGATTGTTTATGATTAAATCTTAAATGTTGGAATATCATGATACAACTATTAAGAATTGTCATGAATTTTTTTTATATAACGTTTATTCATGATATTTTCAACTATTGTACCATTTATCAACTATTTTTTTACTTTAAAAAATAGGAAAACGTTTTTAGGGAAATCTGATATTATTTCACTATTTTGTGAGAAATCTGTGTTCACTCAAAACAAAATTTTCCAAAAACATGTTAATATTTTTGAAATTAAAATTTTATCAAATTTTATAGGAAAAGTATTTTGAAAATACTTTATGTTTTAGAATGTGTTTAAAATTGGTTTCTGGGAATCCATTATTTTTTTATGGTTACTTTCAAAGAAAACGTTTTTCAGAATGTTTTATGTTTTGAAAAATGTTTTTCAAAGTATAAATGATATTTTCCTCAATAAAATATTAAAATTATTTTTTAATATTACTTTATGTGATTTCAATGTGGTATTCAAAGAAAGTATTTTTAAAATATTTTAGGTTTTGAATATTTATTTTTAAATAAATGTATATTTTCTTAAGTGAATATCAATGTATTCTTTCAATATCATTCCCCATATATTATGAAATACTTTGATGTAACATATACTATAATGGGATATGATCCAAGGATACCATCCGTAATCATTCCTAAATGGTTTATGTTTATAATGAAATGTTCTTTATGGAACATGTTACTCCTCCAATGGTTATACAGAGAGGAAATGCTTTTGAAACCAACTTGTTTTCATGGGGTTTTCTATGAAAAAATGAATATAAAGCTTGTATATTTCACAAGTTATGATATGATGAACTTTTTAAGATTCCAATTTAATTTCCTAGGTTATCCTGTGATTACTTTTTATAATCTCGTGGCTCACATAAATGAGGGATTAATTTAGTGATGGGTGGAACATATATCTCCATACAATGAATTGGGTAATAATTTATATATATCATGAGATAGAAAAGGTTGGAATGGGGACTGTACAACATTAAGTAATACATTTAAGGAATGAGGAGTGAACTTAGTCCAGTAAAGTACTTTTTCCACTATTGTGGTTTGGGAGTGAACCCATTATACTTAGAGGAATGGTCATCCACTGGGGATTGTTCTGTGTCTATTCCAGAAGGTTTATCCACCTAAAATAATTTTACATGGGTGGTTAGACCATTTAAAAAGATGGTACACAAGAGGTCCACACAAACCCAAAGTGGGTACACAGTTGGTTAACTGAATCATACGATTTTATTCAAGTCTTGGTATGTATACATGAATTAAAATCTTTTATCTATATGTGTATTCCATAAAAATGTTATGCTCTCATTGATCATATTGTTTGATTTATTAATGATTCATGACTTATGAGCGACCAATCCTTATGTGATTATTTAGGTTTTTGGTATTTGGTATTTTGGGTATGGTTTTCCAATGTTATGATCATGTTCCCATTACCTTATGATTATGGAAAGCTTATGTATATTCCATGTAATTCATTGATAATTATTTCAGTAAAAAATTATTATGTATCATTTCCTTAGGTTATGAATAATGTTTTTAAGTAGGGTATTATTATGAAGAGTACTAATGGGAGTTCCATTATGGGATATGTTAAATTTCATTCACCAATTTAGATGATTATATTTCTAATATCCTAATGGTAATAGACTACTATAGTCCTCATACATGTGTTTTTGTAATTTATGGAATATCCATAAAAAATGATGTAATATCAATGTATGAAAAACATGGGATGCTATAGTTGGTATTAATGGGAAGGTTTTGTTAAAATTTTTAAAATACAATGAAAAAAATTAGTGGCATCCCCAGGTATTCTTATAAGGATATATATTGGAATGTCTCAAAGTATATGTCTAAGGATGATGAAAATTATAGGAAAATGACCTTGAATTATGGAAAAGGATAGAGAAAAGTGTTTCCTAAAAATAAATTCGTATCTTGATACTACTAGAGGATGTGGATTTGGAAAAGATATACCTATGGGTAAAAACCCTAAAGAAACTATATTGATCTAGAATCTATTTATAACTATTGCACGATAACATTCCTTTCCCTACACCTGGTTTGATATGATCAAGGGATATTTTTTGGAAATTCACAAACACTTTATGAACCATCATGCAGGATTTAAATAGATTGTGATCATGTATGACCTAGGTTAAGACTAATGTGTCATAGATTTAAAATATTTTGTCATTAATTAGACATCATATAAGTTATTTTTCATGATTAGGTAGTTTTTTTCTTTGATAAATATTTCCTAAACTATGCTTTTTTAGTTTTAGTCAATAGAGAGAACTAAAAGAAACTGGGTTAATTTTGAATGTGATGTAAAATTGGACAATGATCATTCAAATGGGATGATGATTTGGGTGAAGGACATTAAAATTATTCTTAATTAGTTTTCATAGAATATGATTATCAATATCTACATTAGAATATAATCAGACTCACAAAAGATATGAAGGAAAGTGTTAAATTAGAGTTCATGTAGTGGTGACCATTGAGGAAAGAAGATTCAATTTTATATCTTTCGAGAACGTGGGAAGAAAGACCCATGTGATAGTACTAGTGGAATGTGAATATGTTTTGACTGTGAAAAATGGACACAAATAAAGTAACTGTAAAGGTAAAATGAATAGTTTAGTTATCATAAGTAATGGAAATGTTGGTATTCTTATGATATCATTGAATTTTAAATGATTTGTATATATAAATTATAGGAATTAAAAAATTTTGTTTCCTTAAGGGAAATCCTATGAAGAGAATCCTCAAGGACATAATACTAATGGTTATATTATTGATCTTGAAGAGACTGTAGATTCCATGTAAATGTAAATAAGTGTAAAGAATAAGATGATGAATCATCGTTAATAGTTTGGGAATAAAGTTAGATGAATGAAGAATCAATGTATTGGAATTTAAAGATTATATGATCTGAAGTATAAATTATATAAATATCATTCAGTATAATTCTTTAATTATGAATTCAAAATTATATGTTTAATGTTATTGATGACATATAAATGTGATTTAATTGTAAGGTGATATATTTATTTGGGGAAGTTACCCATTAATATGTTTTGGATGCAGAAAAATGGTATTTAGTTTGGATAAATATATGATTTATTGGTATAATATTAATTGGATAGTATCTATGACCATATAACTGATAACTGATTAGTTGAAAATATATTTTTTGATATCATTAATGTAGTTTAAATTTTTTTGGATCTATAGTATATATTCGATAATATGTAGATTTATTAAAGGAATGGGGAAGATTGATTCTCTTCAATTAGGTTATTTGATAATTTAGATAATTACCATGATTTATGAGAATACCCAATTAATGTGTTCATAATTTGGGTAAGGGACAATAAAGAGATACATTATGATATGTGGGAGATTAATTTGAAGTTGATTTTATGAAATTTAGCCACCTTCTTTCTTAAATTTCGGATATTAATCTTATAAAAGGGTAATATGGTTTACCATTTATGATATATTAGGTATGTTTCTTACATTCCTATTACCATTTATTTGATGGTATTTCATTACATTAGACCACCATAAGGCGGTTTTTTTCTTATGGATTGTGTTTTAGTATCAATAAAAATGGTATTTTTCAATCATGATGAATTTTGATGTTGAAGTTCATCTTAATTTGGGTAGAATGTTACACCCCATGTTTTCTTTTTGAAATTTATTTAATCATTTCTATATTTAAAATTACATGATAAATTTATTTCTGAATTAGGTACATGATACACTTTTTTTGGATTTTGTGAAACTTAATAAAAAGTTCAATCAATATCTTTCATTAAACACAAATCCGATTTTAACCAAACTACAATATAATATTAATATAATTATTTAATATAATTTTTATTTTCTATCCATTGGAATGGTGGGAATGAATATTATTAACTATCTTATTAATTTATTATATTTTTTTTATTTTTTTATTAGTTAACTATTGATTAGAAAAAAATAATCATTAAAAAGTCTGTTTTTTGGAAATAAAAATATTTTTTAAAAGATGAAATGATAAATCATGGTCCACATATTATAAAATTAAATCATAAAACTTTGAGAAATATTATTTTACATAAATAAACATCATTTTTTAAACAAATATACCTAAATTATCTTCGTTTTAATTTTTGATATTTTTCTAAGAAGTATATTTTTTTGATGAATAGTAAAGAAATATTGAATTTTTATTGAACAATATCTTATATATTAAATAATTTTAAATTTTAAAAAATATATTTAATTGTTTTAAAAGTAAAAATAGTTTTCTTATAAGTTAAATTGTACAATTTAGGTCATTGGAATAAACTTCATATTGAAATTGAATATACAAACTCGGTAAAAACCCACTTTATCATCTTGTTTATGGGATTAATTTTAACTAAAATTCTTTATATTCTATTAGTTTAATTTGATAAAATAGATTCAATATTTGAAATAATAATTATTAATAATTTATAATGAGTACCAATTAATTTTTGTCCACATTTGTTAGTGAAAACATTGGAAACTAATTATAGTAATTTTGGTAAAACGAGTTGAGTTAGTGGTTAAAAATAGAATATATTGATTTAAATGAGTTAAAAACATTTAAAAAATCTATTAAATGGAAACATTTATACCCTTATAACATCATGAATCATTTTTATGAGTTATTGGGATATTATTTGATGAAATTTTCCTATATTATAAATTAATTTAAAAAAGTTAAAGAGAAAACTTTTTCCTTTAATATTTATAAAGCATTTTAATAGGGAAAACAACATATTTTTACATATAAATATTATTTTTAATGATAAATTTTGTTTTTATAATGATATATTATTTTAGTTTTTTAGTAATTAAAATATCACTTTAAATTGTTATAAAACCCCCATTCGGAAATTATTGAGTTAATAATTATCTAGAATAAATAATTAAAAATTTTAATGTGAAGTAAATTGATTGAATTATTGTATTCAGTTTATTTTGTAGACAAATATATGATGTTATATATGTTTTAACACAATATATTCAAATTCCATTATTTTATTCATATTTTTTAAATTTTAATTGAATATATATTGTTAAAATTGATATTATTGTTATTTTATAATTAATGATATTTTATTAAAGGAATTGAAATTAATAAAACTCTTATTATAAGGAACATGCCTTAAAAATTACATAATATTGATTAAATTCAAGAATTCACAAAGGTGATCTTTTTTAGGTTAAGTGTTTTATAGAATTAGTTCATAATTATAACAACTCAAAAATTACAAAGTAGACACTTCTACTCACTATCAATTTTTTCACCGATTGAAACACTTTAAAATAAAACTTGATTTATATTTATTGATAAAAATATGTATAACACTCATATTGATTTATCCCTCCATCTTAATAATCATTATACCCTGTGGAAAATATTTTAAAAATATAAGATGTGTACAAAAATCTTAGTAAGTGATATAAAATAAAGAATGAAATCGTCAGTCCTTGAATATTTACAACTCATGAAACCATTTTCACAAAATCATATTTTTCCCCATAAAACATATGTTCTTTAACATACCTTGTGAAATCATAAGATTCCTGAAAAATTTCATAGTAATCATAAATCAAAAAGTTAACATTTTGCATCTATATCATACATATATTGCAGCGTTCATAGCTGTATAGGGAGTAATTTTCATGTTTATATTTTGAATACCCATTAAAGTATATTCCTTAAATATAATAGGATAAAGTTTATCATTTAAATACATCTAATTACCCAATTAATTGGGGTTCTATAACTGTGTCACCCACACTCGGTTTATCATGGAACCACCCATATATATAAACAATACTCAAGAACCACAACATAATCATAACACATAAAACAAGCCTAAAGGACAAATAAGATTTCCACTTTGAAATCAAATTTCATTGTTACAAATATGTTCACTCATAAATGAAACAGTTTATTTGAAAATAAAAATTTAAAATTATACAACCAAACATTAAAGCGAGATAAGATGAGAAATTCGGCTCATGATGGATATCTTAAAAATAAATCATTTGAAGTTATTGAAATAATAAATCCATTTTTAAAAGTAATTTAAATAATTTAAAAAAAATTGTTGAATGTAAGTTTCCCATAATATTTTGAATATTTTGGAATGAATTAATATATTAAAACATTCATGTCTATATAAATAAATCCTTAAAAATAATTTTTAAAAAACGGATATTAGTGTGATGACTTTAGAAGAATAAATATTTAATACATTTAAAATGATGTTTTAATTAGAGAGTCCCTTACAAAAATAATTTTCATAATAGAATAGATATATTATGTGTATTCATTATAAATTCACATAATACAAGATAATATATAAAAAATTCATCTCCCACTAAATCATAGCATGATATAATAATGAAATATATGTTTAACCCCATGAATGGAAATTCGGTTAAGAAATTCCCTTACCTCGAGTCTGAAACATCTTGTATATTCCTTTTTCTTAATAAATAATAAAATTATGTTAATTTATACTTGATTAATAACCCTTTTCATTTTTATGATTCCATTTATTTCATTAATTAATATTTCATAACAATTAAATAATTATTTTAGTTCATGTCGGATGCTTTGTCGATATTCGGTTGTTGAGTTGAAAATGAACTTGATAAGATGTAAATAGTCCTAGTGTTCATAAGTCCATCATATTTATAATATAAAACCTGATATACGTATGTTATATATTCATTATAATTTTTTTTATAATAACTATTAAATAGAAATTCTAAACACTGTTCATGGAGATGGAAGGCAGTACGTACGCATGAACGCTATTTCCGTTTTTTACTGTCATATTGATGAACATTTTTAAATGAAATGTTAGTAAATTTGTATATATAGAATATAAATAATATTTAAATAATATTTAATTTATATCATATATGTTTACTAAAACAATAATTAATACATTCCATGTGATGTGTGAATTAATCACTTCATTTTAAGGTGGTGGTAGTCCACACATCCCAAAACGAAGTTATCATATAACCACAATATGGAAAGCTTGAAGGTATGTGTAATATAAAATTTCCATAATATTATATATGTTATATAATAAATAATAAAATATTATTTGAGCATAAAAATAGTCTTATGACCCACCATGATGGTTGTAATGCAAAAATAACAAAAACATTATTCACAGAGGCAATTAACCGACAAAACTTGGAATTTTTTTCATTTATGTGAATTAGAGGATGTGAGAATTGAAATGGATATGATATATTACATTATAAATATAAAACTACATTATATACATGATTCTTGATTTATCATTCATTTATTGATGAAGGATGTGAGGAGATAGTAGAAAATGAATATAAATTAAGAGTGGTACTTAGAGAAAATTACCTATTGAATATCCCATCCTTAAAAGACCATTGAGGGTGTTGGATTTTGTATTTTGGTGATACCATCAATACTTGGACGTGGGTAGAGTGAGGATTATAGGTTTGGGTAGAGATCTTTGGAGTTATGAGTCTGTTTTTGGTTGAAATGGGGAGGTTAGTGGGTGGTGTTTATACTTGAGGAGAGATGAGTTCAAGTGATCAAACTAATTATTATTTTATATTTTAAGCTACCACATTGAGGTGGAATTATTTTAAACTAATTTTTCTTTAAATAAATTTTTTGTAGTCTAGATAGTTTGGATCCAAACCTCAACCAACTATTAAATGTTTCAATTTTTATGTATGTTATGATTTTACCTTTTAACATTAACATTTTTCATAGTTTATCTTATACAACAATAAATAATTTATTTTACCATGGTATATTTTTTATAAGTAAAAATGAAAGTGACATTAAAACCAAATTTGGACTTCTAATTCGAAATATGGAATCCATTTTAACAAATTAAAATCATATAATTGAAAAAATTATATTTAGAATTAATTCTAGAGAAGAAACTAAAAATCAAGGTTTTAAAGTTAAATGTTTAAAACTTGATAATTTTTATTCATGCTATTATGACTACTAGATTATAAAAATATCATTTGAATAATAATATTTAGTGATTCATTTAAGCTCAATATACCCTAACATGTATGCTATCAAATATAGTGTTTCATTTATAAAACTAGGGATATTAAACTTATATAACAACAAGTGAATATTAAATGTTAATAAATAACAAATATGTTCCAATAATATGCCAATTTATCTTTTATAATGAATATATTTACCCATAAATTGTAAACACTTTTTTCATGCCATTAGTGTTAAAGAAGTGTTTTCCCAAGTTACTTGCACTTCTATTAAAAATAATTTCCATCCC
The DNA here is from genome assembly GCA_963277665.1 of Viscum album. NCBI lineage: Eukaryota > Viridiplantae > Streptophyta > Magnoliopsida > Santalales > Viscaceae > Viscum > Viscum album. The sequence continues at coordinate 515,230,843 of OY728153.1, read as the reverse complement.
AAATGGGGTTTTATTATATAAACTAGATATCACATTATAGAATCATTAGGATGAATGTTTATAATATATATCACTTTAATTTCGTCAAAATTAATAAATTACTATGGTAATAAAATTAGTTACAATAATAAAAACCAAAATTGTAAAAATTTGGAAACATAGATGTTAAAGAACAAATTTATAAAAAAGAATTTATTTTTAGGTTTTGAAGATTTATAAAAACCAAATAAATCCTCTTGTCCATAATTATTTAAATTTTGTTCTTGATGATGTAAGGTTAACCACTCAATATTAAATACTTTTGGGTATTCCCAATAATGCCACTGCTCCTCAACTATAAAAGTGAACTCACTCACCCACCTTCTCCACACCACTAACAAAATTTTTCTTGACCAAAGCCTTCCAAAATATCATCTAAAATTCCATCCCCTCATCTTATAATACATACATTGAGAGTAAAGCCAACCATTTAGTTTCTTTTTTCAAACCAAAGGGAGATACCTGAATAAGTGGTAATGTTCATCAACAACAGTTTTTGATTTATTTCTTCCTCAAAAAACTTAAAATGTTTTTAGAGTGTACTTATATAATAACACAATTATCTTAAATATACATAAATGTTGCTATGTTGTGGGTATTACCTACATACATACAAAATTCCATCAAATGGGTTACCAAAATCATCATTTGTGAGTACAATAGACTACCACCTCACATATCTATGTCGTTTATTTTTCAATTACCACCATTCAAGGATGGGGATAATGATAAAAATACTATATATATATATATTAAATAGGATATTTATGTTTTATTTATGATTGTAAAATTATTAAATAATACATAATTTAATTATGTTCATTTTTTGGGAATACGATAACATCATTCGTATATAGAGTGGACTATAGCTTCATGAAGTGATCCATTTAGTTAATCATTTACATGGAATATATTAAGGATGCATTTAATAAAAATATGCGATATTTATTACATAAAATATATTATATAATTATATATATATAATTTACATTTTTTCTTTCTATATGAAAATTAAATAGAAACAACGTTCATACATACATATGACCTATTGACTCCAAGAAAGATCTATTTTATTCCATTCAAAATTGTTTTTGATTACTCTAAAAAAATATATTCAAAATATATGATATTTAGATCGTTTTTATCCTTATTTATATGATGAAATTATGATTACTTTATAAAAATAAAAAATATAATATTTCAATATATTTACAAAAACAATAAAGTAATTATTTCCCAAATTCTAACATTAACATGGAATTATTAATAAAAGAGAAATAAAAGGTTATAAAAATGATATATGATATGATATTTATGAATAAGTTTTTTGATATATTTATAATAATTTTGTTGTTATTATATAGGATTTTTCAATAAGAGTCAAGACATAAGGTAAGTGATTTATATCTCACTTTTTACATTTGTAAGAATCGTGCTATATACACAACCAAATTATTTTATGTGGTGTATATACTTCTCATGAAATTATTTTATTATTATCATAACATTTTTACTATTTTAGTATCAATTTTAGTATCAATATTTCATAGGGATTATGGTTCAAATGTGACCTAATCAGTAATAATATTTTTTTCTCTATTTTCATTAATTGATATGTATGTTATGATATGAAAATATATTCCCTCACAAGGTGTATATAAAGAAAAAATGAATTGGAATATCATGAATTTATTCTTATTTATGATATTTTAAATTTAAATTTATTTTATTACTTTATGGTTTTTATGTATCAATGTTATCAAGTGGTAAGGAGTTAATGTTATAATCTATTAATTTATTTAGATTATTTATAATTAAGTCTCCAATATTTAAATATCATGATCTACCGCTAAAGAATAATAATGAATTTTATTGTCCTATATTTATTAATGATATATTCATAAAATGGTACCATTTATCCCTTATTTTTTTATTTAGACAACTAAGAACTTTTTTAAGAAAATAGAACTTTATTTCTTTTTTAGTTATAAATCTATTTTCTTTGAAAATAACATTTTCTAAAACTGTTTTAATTTTTTAAATTTTTAATTAAGGTCATTTTTAATAAAATTTTTTTATTTATGTTTTAAAATTTTATTTTTTATTATATTTCATATATTATTTTATATGTTTAAAGTTTATATTAAAAGAATTCGGTTTTAAAATTGATTTATGTTTTTAGAAGTGTTTTTCAATGTGGAAAATATATTTTCCACCAGAAATGTTTTCAATGATTTGAAAATATTATACTCTCATTTTCCTATGTGGATTTCAATGATGATTATTTATAAAATGTTTTATATATTAAAAAGTTATCATTAATGAATGTTCTATTTCCCTAAGAAGTGATACATGCGACCATACAAAACACTTCTATATATAAGATGAAATCCTTTGATGTAACATATTTTTTATTAGGGACATGATCCTATGTTACCATTTTTTTTATTTCTCTTATTTTTTTTATATTTATGAGGAAAATTTGTTTATGAAACCTGGTTCTCTTATAGGGGTTATAAAAATATTAAATCCTAATGAAACCCACTTCTTTTCATGGGTTATGAAATAAATAAATGATTATAAAGAATGACTATTTTTCATAGGTTATAATATAATGAAATTTTTATAATACCCATTTAATTTTACATTTTTTGTTATTTTTAATGTTTATGATCCTATATTACACATAAATATGGTTTTCATTATGTGATGGGTGGGACTTATATCTCCCTCAAATACATTTGGCAAAGATTTATTTATCTCATGAGATAGATAACGATTGAAAAAGGAGTGAACAAGGTTTAGTAAAATAGGAATAATATAAGGTGTGAACTCTTTTCATAAAGAAATTTTTCAACTATGATGGTTTAAAAATTACTGTGTGAGAAAATTAATTCCACCTGGAATGTTGGTGTGTCCCACAAATAAGGTTTATCTTCCTAAAATAAGGGTACTTGTGTGGTCATCTGAAGACTGAAGGAGGGTATATATGATGTCATATAATGCCCAAAGTAGGTACACAGGTGTTTATTCAAGGACTAACATATTATGAATTTTATGGTGGGTATCATTGGAATAATATTTTCTATTCTTATGTGTATGCCAAAAATCATTATCTTATTCTAATTCAAGGGTTTCATTGTTCAAGTTCTTTGATTTTATTATGATTCATGTATTATGTGATTCCAATAATCATGCAATGATTCATTTTTTATATTTGAAATATAGGGTATGTTTTTCCAATGTTATTCTCATGTTCTCATACCTTTATACTTATGTCACTCTTATGTATCTTTCCTGTTTACCCTTTTATAAAATTTAAGCTCAAACTTTCTTATGTTTCCTTTCGTGAGGTTATGAAGAAAGGTTTTAGCTAGTGTATCCTTATGATTAGTAATAAGGGGGAATATCATTATAAAATATTTTTATGATCATTCAGAAATTTAGAATATTATGTTTTTATGTTTCCAAATTCACTAAACTATTACAACCCTCTCGAGAATGTTTGTGTAATTAAATTTATCATAAAAAAGATATAATATCCATGTTTGAAAATACTTGGATACTATATTAATGGTATATTTATATTATATTTGATGATGATATTATTATCATTGTGAATGGGAATATTAGGCCAATTTTGAATATTTTTAATGATTTATAGGAAAATAGTAAATAAAGACTCCAACTTATCAACATGGATTTTAACTATTTTTATATGAAAACAATGTTCAGAGAGATGGGATAACAAGATTGAGAAGATTATTTTATTTTCAAGGATGAATTATACCATGGAATAATTGTGTTATCTGATATACCAGGGTAGAGCATGTATTCACCACATTGAAGGGCTAGTAAATAAAATCTCTACATACATCAATAATTAGAAAAGTAAGTTTCTCTCATTTGGAGGGAATATTACCCTAACCATTATGAACTTATATATACATATTAATAATCACTATATTTTATGGGTGCCTAAGACCATTATAAGGAACATTTAAAATATATTTTATTCATTCATTTTGGATTTGATCTCTTAAGTCTAATTCCACTTGGAATCATGGTAGAGGGTAGAAAAACTAGTAGATGATAGGGAAAAAACACGACGAATGTTAATGAATACATTCACAACATGCATAAAAATATGGAATAGATTTTTTTGGAAGGTGGTTATCTATGGGATAACTTCATAGTGCATAAATATGTCTCTAATGGGATATTATGAAGTTTCACAAATTATAGATATAGTAAACAAGTCACAAGAACATTCAAAACCGTCATCTTAATTATATAAGGATTATCAGTCATGTTTGTATTAGTTTTTGGAATCAAAATTGAGAAGGATATACTCATGGGTTTACATGGTTTCTTAAACTACCTTCTAATAGGTGTTCTAGTATCCAAAATTCATCCAATCCATTTTTAATAAAAAAGAAACAAATTTAGAAAGTAACAATGAATGATAACCATGATAAAATGGTTTCTACTAGGTCATCGTTGGGTTTCTTTTCTTCCAAGGATTATAGATCGTTGATGTAAGCGATCCCTACTAGAGATGAGTGGGGAAGAGTTCTATGGTGCTGTGACTATCCTAAAAATAACTGATCTCTCATTTTGAGATTCATATTTATTAAATTTTCATTGACAATGTTTATTAGTCATAATTTTATTTCTATCATTTATAAATATTTATATTACATTAATTCCATGTAATAGTTTTACTAAATTTTGTATTCTAATGTGAATTGGTAGTAGGAATCTGGGGGAAGATGGCTGATTTTTTGGGTTCATTGTTCAGTTTTACACCACTAATGAGTCCTTAGATTAATGGTTCTATGAAGATGGTAAAAAATAGAACAAAAAGTGAGTTTAATCTTCTTTGAAGACGACTATTGAAACATTTGGAACACCTATAACAAATATAATCCTAATAAGTCTCCAACTCTCAGTTATCATTAGTGACTCGATCCCAAAACATGGAATTGGACCCATAAGTCCTTATGATGTAGTGGCATAATAACCCATTGTTGCGGATATGCATAGTTGTTGGGTCTTCTTCATCTATAATGTGGGGCCACTTTTCATAGTGAAAGTGGTTTAAATGGTCTTGTCTAAAATATAATATCATACTAAACACTAATTGTTTATGTGTTAATGGTTGTATGTGAGTATGAGGAGTTGATCATGAATATTTTATTAATGAGATACAAGTTTGTATTTATATTAACATTAATCAGGAGTAAGTAGAAACTAATTCAATTATCATGTGAAACTATTTTAATGGTATTTTTTTCTATCTTATAGTTACTCATCTACCATATATTGAGTAGAAAAATCCTTTTAAACAATTGGGAGGAGGTAAGTAATAGAAGGATTTATGTAAATATTGTCACTAACATCCATTATTCCTCGTAGACTATAGATCTAATATTTATCAATTTTTATATTATTGGAACCCTTCCCCTAAATGTGTTGATATAGTGAGGGACGATGCTCTTGGGATTCAATATTTTAATCCTCCCAGAGCTTTTTTTTAATCTTTAATCTTTTTTTCCTACTTTTATAATAATAATATAGACATTAATAAATTTTATATAGAAAATTTTCACTATATGCACCTTATAAATACAAATATGAGTATAATATGAAAAATGTCTCAAAAAACAATATTCATAAGAAGAAATCCTATTTATTTAGTAATATTTTAGCCCAAAAATCATGAAATATATTAACCTAGAAAGATTTTTAAAACCTAATAATTATCATGTAAATAATCATAAAATTTATTATTGGGTAGTATATACACCACAGATAATAAAATGGTTGTGTCTCACCAAAATAAAAGTGAGATGGGAAACAATTATCTCAATTCCAAATATGATTCATAAATTCTATTAAATACCTTTGTAATAAATTTATATTTAATATATATTTAATAATATGTTAATAATAGTCAATCTATATATAATTGAAATATAACATCTTTTCACAAATTTAATGATAGTTCGTCATTAAAATCATTATTCAATGTGTTAACTGTTTATTTTTTATAATGTATTATAGAATGGTGGTTTCTGTTCACGTACATTTGTTATTTTTTCTTCATATCAATAATATTATCCATGCCATAATTATAATATTTATTCATTATATAATATTTTATAACCATTCATATATGTTGGTAATGAGAAATGTATTACATATATCCTGGAAGAAATTAGTTCTTACATACACACGTGTAATGTTTTTAACTGTTGGTTAATGGAAATACATAATGGTAAACTATAAACAACCACTAAATTATCCTAATATTATAATATTATATATATATATTAATTAAAATTTTCTTTGTTTCCATCAATATAGAGTGAAAATGGAAAATGTAAAACATCATCCTTTTTTGGAGATGTATTAGGCTCGTTTATATGTATTATTTTCCATTATTTTGTGTACTTATCATTTGGGTTTTACATTGGGGTGTGTTTTTATGGAAATTCAAGAAATATGTAAGTATGTGGGCAGTGCATGAAATGCACATAGTTTTCTCTAACCATAAATCTTGGCCCAATAAACTATGAAACTTGTTATATAGGGAGTTTGCACTACTGAAACATGGTTTGTCAACGTGTGCAGCTACCGAAAGAGGATCACAGTTAAGGCTCACAATTAGAGGAAACTATGCACCCCGAACATAAAAGCATGCATAAGATATTTTGACCCCAAAATTTTAATAAAAAAATTCTTGAACACCCATCTTATATACCAAAATGAAAAGCTAGACCCATAATTGATTTCCCTCAATTCCATTGCCTTTCGGGGGATTCATAGGCCATATAACTTCCATTATTTTGGATTCCAAGCCCGATTGATAGATCTACACTTCTTGGGGAATGTGGTTGCTTTGGGATTGTTTCCCCCTCGCTACCACACATCTCTCATTCACTTGGAGGGTTGTTATCATTGTTTTTGTGGATCTAGGTGCAGATATGTTGAATATAGATCTAAGATTGTGGATCTAGATCTATATTGATATATATTGTTTTGTTGAGGGTGGATTTGGGGTTTGGATTAATAGTATGTTCTTTGTTTCATTCTTGATTCACCTGCTTAAAATTACGGGTTTCTTTTGGGAGGTTATACATTAATAAATTAAGGTCGGTGGTCTATAATTTAAATCTCAAAGTCAAGATTGAAATTCTGTGTATGTAATTGTATAATTAATATTATATGTTTTGAAATTTAGTTCTTGATTGAATTAATTAATTAGTGAATTAATTAATTAAGGGATATGTGAAATTTATGACAATTGAGATTATAGCTTTCAGATAATTTATTGTGGAATTAATTGTGATATATTGAGATTTTTGAACTGAGATAATTAATTGTGTAATTAATTTTGAGATATTGAGAATATTTATTTGAGATATTTATTTATTTAATTAATTATGAAATATTGAGAATATTGATTTGAGATAATTAATTAATGAATTTATTTTTAAGTGTTCAAATTGTATATTTGAGATAATTAATTGGATAATTAATTATGGGATATTTATTTTATGGAAATTGATTAATTAATTTGTTAGTTATTTACTGTGAATTATGTGCTTAATTAATTAGGGGAATTTATTAAAGAAAATTATGTGAAAAATAGTTATTGTATAAGAAATGTGATTAAGATGATTAATTAATTGTTTAATTAGTTAATAGGATTGATATTATTAATTAATTATAAAATTAATTAATGGGAATGATGTGATTGGATAATTGTTAAAACAGTAGTGAAATTTATGTGGATAATTACCTGTTGATTAAATAATTTTTTGATGAATGGTAACATGGACATTCAGTCAAGTATTATAAATTATGAATGGTAACATGTACATTCAATTTTAAAATTATGAATTGTAACATAGTGATTCAATTGTAAAATTATTAATCCTAACATGGTAATTAAATTGTGAAATTGTGAATGGTAACATGGTAAATTTAATACAACATTTTAATGTTAACATGGGTATTCATGTATGAATTAAAGAATGGTAATAACAGGCTTCTAAGATATGATATCCCTTGGAGATATTTCAGATTCTAACATGGGCCGAAGTAGGTATTGAGATACAGGTGTCCATGGAAACCTAGGGGTTTATGAGGTTTAGTAAAGAAGAGTTGATAATACGATAGCTATTTATTTACACATTTTTCTATATTCGTTATACAACTACATACACTATATTAACTGGATAGTGTTTTATAAACTATTTATGGTGGCCTACTGAGTTGTACTGGCACCCTAACTAGAATTTCTCATTGTCCCTTGAATAAATTTCATGGTTCCTATACATTATAAAGGAAAAGGCCCTATGTTTGATAGCTGAGTTGGGATAGAGCATAGAATAGGGAACCAGTTTTGGTTTGAGATCTGCTTGGGAGTTTTCACTGTCACTACTTTTGAGTTTCATTTTAAAACATGGAATGTAGTCTAGAATAGCATATCTACTATATGGTTTTGATAATGTATTTACAGTTTTGTTCATCAGGTGATATTGGAATTTTTTGGTTATGTTATTTCATTATTTGGTAATTATTTAGTTTTTCATTGGTGTATTACCTGATAAAGTGGGTATAGTAGGCCCACGACTAACATTAGACCCTCGCTACTAGTCAATATCCTATTCCCTATTGGGAGGTTCTCTTGAAGTAATGTGACTGATAGGCTAGGGGAATCATTGTGTGGAACCTCGTTGTGACGTTATAAAGTGGTATTAGATCAATGTTTTAGTTTCTTTTTATATTGTATTACTATTTTCGGAAATGTATATAGGAGACCAAAAAGAGTTGATCCTTGGTTATGAGATTTTTTCATGATAGTAGGAAACCCATGTATGGGGGATAACCAAAGTATCCATGGTTGGATTGTTGTTATTATAGTTTTATGTTATGTTTGAATATTATTTCCCCTTTGATGAAACACTTCTTGTGTGATGTTATTTTTTTACAGATAATTTTAGAGAATTGAATGATGGATTAGTATGGAATGAGATTTGAGTATTCATGCATCATTCTAAGAATTCATGATTATTTTTTGACATGCATCATTTTAGACCCTCATGGGAAAAAAGAAAATGGGTAAGCTTTTGAACTCAACTACTTTTCCATGACTATGAAATTGAATTGAAAATGTGCCTAATATAGATTTGGGTACTATAAAATGATGCGAGATAAGGATAAATGGGTGTCTAATGAGAAACTTGAAAAATTAGAATGTGGTTACCCTTATTGACCAGGACCTAGATATAGGATGGTTAAGGTTACTGATTGCTCCATGGTTTTGAGCATGTCGTGGAGATTCTGTAAATTACTTTTTATAAGATATTTTGTTTCCTATAAACGTGTTAACTTATGTTATATGTCCTTAACAATATGTTTTCAATTGTAGAGATATTCATCCATGATGATGAAAATTGAGAGGACCACATAAGAACATGGCTATGGATTATCCTCAAGTGGTTAAAACTGAGGAACCAATAATGTTGGGTGAGGAAGAAGAAGATATGATCCATGATAACTTCTCTCAGTTTATTAAGTTTATATAAAGAGACCCAGAGTGGGTTCTTGGGATCATGTTTGATCCAACGAGGGAGTTTCATTTGTAGAAAACTATGACCATTACTAAAGAGGGTTGACCTAAGAGATATGATTTTTGGATTGAGTAAATCCAGACTATCCTGGACCATTTAAAGTCTCTTGATGAGAAGATGATAAAATTGATTTCTTATACTTTACAAGGATTAGTAAAGCGTTAGTGGGACCATCATAATTAGACGTGAAAGGATAATTGTAGTATATAGAAGGACTTATTATAAAAGTTCCTGGAGCACTTCTATCTAGATACACTAATGTATGAGAGAGTAGATTAGTTAATGTGGTTGAGTCAAGGGAGTATATCTATGATGGACTATGATGGATGGTTTATAGACATTAAATGATTTTCTATAGCATTGACAGGGGATGAGACAACTATGATGAGTTGTTTACAAGATAGAAATATGTGTGATATTATGTGGCAAGTTAACATCTTTCAATTTAGGAAGTTTTTTTTGGTGTTGGATCATGATCTCATTGTTGAGGGGAACCTGAGGGAGGAATCCAGTTTAGGACATGTGGTTCCAGATGGATGGTCAGGAGGTATGACATCCGAGATCCAAAAGCATCGCTATGACAATGTTAGCTAGAAAAGTGGGTAGTAGAGTACCCAGAAAAGGGATCATTTTCTTAGGATCACACTCGAGTGATATTACACAAGTGTTGTAGGAAGGGAAACTATCATAGATATTGTCTCTAACCACTAGTAAAATTCCATTATTGTAGAAATATGGGACATCTATAAAAGTTCTGGAGGACCCAGTGATAGATGGGTAGTGAGTGAGCAGTTGGGAACAATCAGAGTGTAGTAAGGGTATATGCTACACCTTATCATGACAACATTAGTAGTTCTACTAGTTGAAGTAGTAGAAGAGGTAGACGAGGTTCTTCTTGGATAGAGAGCTCATATCAGTAGAGTGGTCAATCTCAAGTAGTTTAGAATTAATCACATGGAAGTGGGGTAGGGCAGTTTCATTCCATTTATCCTACTCTTGTGGGTATAGAGGTTCAACAATCGACAGTGAGAGGTAATATTCTTATGGATTCTATGCTAGATAGTTCCTTATTTGATACTGGTTCTACTCATTATTTTATTTTTGAAAAACATGTTAATGGTTTGATCCTATCAGTAGGGTTCATGAGTGGGGTTTTGACGAGAGACACAGCTATAAGAGTATAGTATATGAACATATCCTTATGCAAGGGATGTTCTGTTGATTTTGGGGAGTATCATTATTGTGGGACCTTTACATCATTTAAAAATTAGGAATCAACATAATATTTGGTATAAACTAGTTAGTATCATACCAAGCCCTTATACATTGTTACTAGAGGATAGTGACCATTATATATCTTAAGGGTGATTGTTAAATTCATTGTTGAGAGTGGGATATAAAGGCATGTTATACAGGATTATTACATCAAAAACTAGAGGAGAATACTTTCCCAAATTCTAGTTTGTAGATGGATAATAGAGGTGTGAAACATGATGTATTTTCATATGTAGTGGATAATTTTCGGGATGTGGTTCCTTAATATATATCAGGTTTTACACCTAAGAGGGATGTGGAATGTAACACCCCGAGATTTTATGAAAAATATATTTTTTAGTTTCATTAATGTCTTGTGTTGTACGCTACACCAAAAGGAGCTTTCTCAACACGCATCCTTGACTTGCCTTTCATTACACGCAATCACGACCTTCCTGGATAGCGTGTGTAGTACTCAATACCAAGTTTCACTAAACAACGATATGCTATTAAAATATTATTAAAACTAGCCGTTATGAATAGTAATAACCACTTTTTGAAATTTTGTAAATTTTATTTTTCAAAATGGACTTCATTTTTGGATTCGGAATATCGAAATTAGCTTAGGGTGAAAGTTTGGTGATTTTCGGATAACTTTCATATTTTGATGAATAGTGAAAATTACTAAAGTTTAATTGAAAACAGCTTTTTCAATCGAAATAATTAATAGTGATAAATTATTAATTTGAGTGGTTTTAAAGTATATTTAGAATATATTTTTACAATTTAATACAATTTTGGTCATTGGATGTAATTTCATATTTAAACCAGACATAAACAAGTGTCAATCTTTTGATAGTTATTATCTCTTAAGAACACTCTATTTGTTTTGACGATGGGAATTAATTTTTAAATTAATTAATGCAACTGATATGTTTTGAATTTGGTAAAATATAAATCATTTTTGAGTTCATAATATCAAATATATCTTAGGCCTAATTTTTGGTATTTTTCTGAAAACTTTCAATTTTTGATGAATAGTGAAACCACTAAGTGGTAGTTAAAAAAATTGAATTTTTCATAAAACTTAATTTTACCGCTTCTGTGAGTGGAATTTCAAAAATCTGAGAGACATGGTTGATGTCAGTAAGTAAAATGTGGTTCAATGAGATGAAAATATTTTTTGGTGAATAGTAACTTTTTACTTTTATTTACCACGGTTAAAAGTAAATAGGGTAATTAAGGGTAAAAATGATATTATTATTACCCTAACACATGTCCTAATTCTATTGGATAAGTGTAATTCGACCAAAAACAAGCTTATGAATAAAATATGTCCATTTAGGCCCACTTGGATTAGATTAGGACATTTATTATTATTTAATTCAAAGAAGAGTTAAAAGAGTTAAAATCAAAGTTTATTTACTAAAACATTTTTAATATAGGGTTATACATAAGATAAATTCGATTGTAAATATTAATTAGAAAGATAAACATATTTCCTACATAATGGTATTTTATTTGTAATTTTTAGATATTAAATAATTTAATTTATTGATGACACAATGATGATGCAGTAATTATCTTATTAATTAAATATTGACATAATTGATGTTATAAATACTCAAATAAATATAATTTGAGACTTTTTATGAATTCCACTAATTTTCTAGGTTAATATGACATGTTAGTATTGATTTAATTAACTTTTTTCGAACCTATCATTCTGTTATGATTTTCACAAAAATCAATTACTAAATAGTGTCAAAATTGACATAAAATAGTTTTTAAAACAAATATTATATTATTAATTGTTATTTTTTTCCTAAAAATCTATGGTTAGGAAAAATGACTTAGATAAAGTTATATATATTAATAATTAACAACTTGGGGTTCGTTTGGCTTGTTATAGTAAGTTTATTAACCTTATAGTGTAAGAACACAAGAAGACATGGTAAAAGTAAAATTATTTATCTTAATGTTAAATCTAAATGATAAGGTTAAAATAGGAACCTAAAATTGTCTAAATTCTATTGGATGAGAGTATTTCGACTCATCACTACCTTAGACTCGAAATAAATCAATTTTGAGCTATTTAAAACTGAACTTGACTTTATAATAATATAATATTTTTAGTTTTTCCAAAGGAGCCCCTCTCCTCCCTTATAAAAGGGCACCTCCTCCCTCTCCTCCTCACACCAATTTGAGCATTCAAGCTCGGCCATCCCCTACCAAAATCTCTTCTCCACTTACCTAGTATCATCCTAGAGGTTATGGTCTTCTTCAAATACCATCCTTAGTTCTTTAAGTGGAGGTTAAGAAAAGGCGCGTCAAAAAGAGGTAGTATCCATTACCGATCTTTTCAATTTCTTTCTTCTTCAACTTATTCTTCTTTAGTTGTTCATGATAAAGTAATAACATCAGTATTTCTTATATACTGATATGTTATTATAAATATGAAACAACTCTAATTAACCTTCTATCCATCCTACGGAAAAAGGAAATCACCGCGCGTGCGTACGTACGGAATACCGTCTCCACGCCGTGGTGTAATCTATTTTCTGCCACCACCTTAATTGGATGGTTATAATGGTGTAATGAGTAACTATATATGATTATTATAAAATACTGAAATAGTATACATACACTACAACACAAGTTCATGATCATGAGAACGATATCATCGGTCGTGCGTACATACAGACTACCGTCTCCACGACGCGATGAGATTCATTATCCATGATAACCATTTAAGAATGATTATAAAGTATATATAAGCAATAATAATGAAATATATGACATTATAAAGATATTGTATTTATGTATATATGTATGTCATCTACTTACTTCCATTCAAGACAATAAGGAATGGAAAACAGCGTTCATGCGTACGTACGGACTACCGTCTCCATGAACGGTGTGTTTCATTTCCTTTATCTATCTATTATATATATATATATATATATACTGAATATATATGATATATAAATCGTGTTTTATATTCTGGAAGTATGTAAATCATGATATAAGTAATAATAATGTCACGAACAACAAGTCCAAACACCAACGATAAATGAAACGATTTTACCCAAAACGCTTCTTTAACATGGAATTTACAAAAGAACGGGTAATATAAAGTCATAAGTGAACCATATATGATATCATAACAATGAATATGATTCTGTAATAAGTTAATGACATTATTTAAATCATTATACAGGAGGTTCAGACACTTACGAAGCAAATCAGACATAAGGTAAGGGAAATATCACAATCTCATTTTTATCTGAGATTGATTATACTTTAGTATTTACTAGGGTGTATTTTATCATCCACATCCGTGTTTCCCAAATATGTAATATTATTTCCATCCACCTAAAATTGTTTAAATCCAATTTTACCCTTAGGTGAGTTTTTAGTAAAAGATATGAAAGGAATATTTTGTCGTTTTTCGTACGAGGTACTTTTTGAATTTTTTGACAAAAGTACGAGAAGAATGTTTTTTTAACTTATACGGCATGAATGGATTTTTAAAACATTATTTCCAAGAATATTACTTTACAAGTTTTCAAGTTTATTTTTAATCAACTTCTTTTAGTTTATAATTGTACGACATGTTAAGAAAGGAAAAGTGTTTTTGAAGCAGAAATGATCTTTTCCTCAAGAATGGAGTTCAAGTGTTTTATCAAAATTATTTTCCATCTAAGATAATAAAGGGTTCTGTTTTTATCCCTATTATTACATTGATTTGATTATGTTGTGATGGAATTATTTATATGAATTCCTTTATCTTATATGAATTGTTTTATGATGTCACGATGTTTAAGATTCCCATTTTTATTACATGGGTTACGCAATGATGTATGATTTATGATTTTGTGGCACACATAAGAATGGTATCATTATGAGATGGGTGGGACCTATATCTCCCTCCAATGAATTGGGTAAAGATTTTATATCTCATGAGGTAGACACGGCTAGAACGGTAGGTTATACCGGTTCAGTGAAACAGGACTGAAATGAGGGTGACTCGGTTCAGAAAGGGACATTGTCCACTAAGATAGTCTTGGAAAAGAGTCTTGACTAACAAGAAATGATTCTCTATGATTATGTGTGTATGCCACAAAGTTTCATGTTTTATGTTATGATTATTGGGGTTTACCTTTCACTACTATGATTTATCCCATGTTATGAAATTATGATTTCTTTTGTAGGTTAAGATTTCCAAAAGTTATGTTCTTATGTATATGATGTAAATGAAATTTATTTTGTTTACCCTTACTGAGCATTTGAGCTCACCCTTTTATATTTTCTTTTCCCGAGGATATAAACAAAGGTTTTAGGTAAAAAAAAGAAGATCTTTATGGGAGTTGTTGAAGATCTTTCACCACGATTAGAAGATTATATTCCGAGTTTCCAAAGACACTAAACTATTATGATACTTGTGTGTGTGTTTTTGTTATGTAATAAGTATTCCGAAAATGTAATGTAATTTCAATGTACGTCAAGCTTCGGGTCTCTACAATTGGTATCAGAGGAAAGGTTTAGTCAACCTTTGGAAACTAGAATGCGAAAACGTTAGTGAGATCCCTAGAGATATTTCTATGGTATGTCTAGGGATGTCCCTAAGGTTAAGTATACGCATAGGTTATAGTACTAGAATTACGCTAACGATCATAGAATTAAACCTAAGATGTTAGATATTGAATGTACTCCCCCTTTATTATGTTGTTTTCCCTAGCATGATTTTTTCCTCTCACACTATTCTTTTTGGGTTTTAGACGATGGATGGAACCCGAAGGAACCGTGTTGATCAATGCAATGGACAATGCAATGATTGTCCTCCTGAACAAACATATATTATGGGAGATGGAGTGCAAAATCTTATTGCTATACTTACACAAGCTAAGAATCATTCTAGACTTCCAAATGAGAAGAGAAGGGAACAATATTCTATTGTGTCCTTCATGAGGCAACGTCCACCTTCTTTCAGTGGGTCTTCCGATCCACTTGTTGCTGAACAATGGATCAGTACCACTAAAAAGATATTTTCAGTTCTTCAATGTTCTGAACATGATAAATTCATCTTAGCAGTATATCATTTGGAAGGTAAATCTTATCAATGGTGGAATCCTATCAAGAATACGAGGCCAATAGATGAAATTGAGTCCATGGAATGGGACGAGTTCAAGAACTTGTTTTTTAGTAAGTACTTCCCTCGTATTCTTCGAACAAAGATGGAAAAGGAGTTTCTTGAGCTGAAGCACAAGGATGATGAATCTGTTGGTATATACGAAGCGAATTTTACAAGACTTGTAAGGTATGCATCTGGCATTATCATCCAACCTGAAAATAAAGTTGATCAATTTTTCAGTGGCTTAAAACCGAGTCTTCGAAGGTCATTAGCTATAAGAGACTTCAGTAGCTATGAAGAAATTGTGCGTTGTTCTATCAAGGTAGAAATGGAAGTTGGTGTTACATATCCATCTCATGGTTTTGACAAGAAACGAAAGATGGAGTTCAAGGAGAAATCTCAAAATAATGGTGAAAAGAAGATGAATGTTTCCTTATGCACAAAGTGTGGAAAGAAGCATGGTGGAGATTGTCTTAAAGGGACTAGAAAATGTTTTAAGTGTGGAAAAGAAGGTCATCGAGCAGCTGAGTGTCGAAGTAATGGAAAAAGGGTTTCTAATGATGTGAATAAAGAAAACACTGCAGAGAATTCACCACCAACACTTCAATGCTTCAAGTGCAGGGAAATGGGTATTATGCTAATAAATTCCCTAATCTAAGGGTTAGTGATGATTGACATGAGCAACCGCTTAAGGAAAAGGACAAAGGGAAGTCACATGCGATCACTATTGGTGATGTTGAATATGACAATGATGTGGTGGAATGATTAAGTGTTTATGTAATGGGATTCCAAAATAATGTTGTATCATAAAGTATTGGAATATTTATGTATTGGTCTAATGTGGTATTCAAAGTGATTGAGATATTTTTGTAAATAAGATGATATGCGCATAATGAAGGGAAAACGAGAAAAAGAAATGTTTAACAGTATTCATGAGCTCATGATTGATATAAGGACTAAGTGATATCATGGTTTGAGTATATAGAATTTTGAGGATTTTGGTATGTGAAAAGTGTTAACATTTAACTGCATTCATGTTTTCACTATGGTTCAATGGGTATTCAAGAGAGTACAAGATTAGGGCCTTTGAATGTTTGGAATATGACCAACAAGATATATCTTATGATATATGGGGATCAACGATGGTATTAAATCTCTGAGAGTGGACTGCAGTATTATAGATAAGCCTAAATATTGGAATGGATTATGTTGGACATAAGTTAGTATTGTTTGTTTTTTTGATATTATTGATGGGATGTTATAGTAATAGAGTTTTAGAAAAAGGACAACCTGCAGGATGAGCGACAACCCATCACGTCGGACAAGGCTGTGGGAATCGAACCCACAACCGAAGTGCGACTGGCCTTTATCGCCTACCATTGGCCTACAGGAAGTCCCTGTTTAGTAGAAACTAGTTTTGTTATATTAAGCCGTATGATATATGAAGTATAAGTACATTTTAGGAACTATATATGATTAATATCACTATAGATGGACTTATGTATTTTTTGATAACTTTTCTAACCTTTTTTTTGAGACAGATGGAATGAAACATCATTCTATCACATGATCTGCTAACACATCACGAATGACAAATTCAACTTCATTTCTTTAAGAGATGAAGTGGAAATTGTCCAAAGAACAACAAACGGTGAGACTATACCAAAATCACGAAAGTATTTCTTCTAATTCCAATTTCAACAACTTTAGGGAAATGATCTTAAAAACCAAAAATGTTGTCCTAGTGCTCTTATATCTGATGAATCAGATGGTACCCTAGATCATCACAAATTTATGGCTTTGTGATTGCTGGCTTTTCCATAGCCATGTTCTCTACCACTCTCCATCAGAACATGATGGTTAGATTTCTCTCCCATATCCATATTTTCACCTATGTGGAAACCCAGTGATTAGTTTATTTGGGTAACCGTTAAGTTTCATACTTTTGTTTTTAAAGATTAGTTTAGGTATTCCTTTTTACGATGTGGGTTTCTATAAAAGAAACTTTCGAATAGTAAACCATTTATAACCCCGACGATTTCGAGGGAGAAATTCATTTTAAGGGGGGTAGAATGTAACACCCCGAGATTTTATGAAAAATATTCTTTTTAATTTCATTAATGTCTTGTGTTGTAAACTACACCAAAAGGAGCTTGCTCAACATGCATCCTTGACTTGCCTTTCATTACACGCAATCGCGACCTTCCTGGATAGCGTGTGTAGTACGCAATACCGAGTTTCACTAAACAACGATATGCTATTAAAATATTATTAAAACTAGTCATTATGAATAGTAATAACCACTTTTTGAAATTTTGTAAATTTTATTTTTCAAAATGGACTTCATTTTTGGATTCGTAATATCGAAATTAGCATAGGGTAAAATTTTGGTGATTTTCGGATAACTTTCATATTTTGATGAATAGTGAAAATTACTAAATTTTAATTAAAAACAACCTTTTCAATCGAAATAATTAATAGTGATAAATTATTAATTTGAGTGGTTTTAAAGTATATTTAGAATATATTTTTACAATTTAATACAATGTTGGTCATTGGATGTAATTTCACATTTAAACCAGACATAAACAAGTGTCAATCTTTTGATAGTTATTATCTCTTAAGAACACACTATTTGTTTTGACGACGGGAATTAATTTTTAAATTAATTAATGCAACTGATATGTTTTGAATTTGGTAAAATAGAAATCATTTTTGAGTTCATAATATCAAATATAGCTTAGGCCTAATTTTTGGTATTTTTCTGAAAAATTTTAATTTTTAATGAATAGTGAAACCACTAAGTGGTAGTTAAAAAAATTGAATTTTTCATAAAACTTAATTTTACCGCTTCTGTGAGTGTAATTTCAAAAATCCGAGAGACACGGTTGATGTCAGTAAGTAAAATGTGGTTCAATGAGATGAAAATAATTTTTGGTGAATAGTAGCTTTTTACTTTTATTTACCACGGTTAAAAGTAAATAGGGTAATTAAGGGTAAAAATGATATTATTATTACCCTAAAACATGTCATAATTCTATTGGATAAGTGTAATTATACCAAAACAAGCTTAGGAATAAACTATGACCATTTAGGCCCACTTGGATTAGATTAGGACATTTATTATTATTTAATTCAAAGAACAGTTAAAAGAGTTAAAATCAAAGTTTATTTATTAAAACATTTTAAATATAGGGTTATACATAATATAAATTCGATTGTAAATATTTATTAGAAAGATAAAACGATTTCCTACATAATTTTATTTTTTTTGTAATTTTTAGACATTAAATAATTTAATTTATTTATGACACAACGATGATGCAGTAATTATCTTATTAATGAAATATTGACATAATTGATGTTATAAATAATCAAATAAATATAATATGAGACTTTTTATGAATTCCACTAATTTTCTAGGTTAATATGACATGTTAGTATTGATTTAATTAACTTTTTTAGAACCTATCATTCTGTTATGATTTTCAAAAAAATCAATTACTAAATAGTGTCAAAATTGACATAAAATAGTTTTTAAAACAAATATTATATTATTAATTGTTATTTTATTCCTAAAAATCTAAGGTTAGTCAAAATGACTTAGATACAGTTATATATATTAATAATTAACAACTTGGGGTTCGTTTGGATTGTTATAGTATGTTTATTAACCTTATAGTGCAAGAACACAAGAAGACACGGTAAAAGTAAAATTATTTAACTTAATGTAAAATCTAAATGATAAGGTTAAAATAGGAACCTAAACTTGTCTAAATTCTATTGGATGAGAGTATTTCGAACCATCCCCACCATATCCTAGAAATAAATCAATTTGGATCTATTTAAAACAGAACTTGACTTTATAATAAAATAATATTTTTAGTTTTTCCAAAGGAGCCCCTCTCATCCCTTATAAAAGGGCACCTCCTCCCTCTCCTCCTCACACCAATTTGAGCATTCAAGCTGGGCCAACACCTGACAATATATCTTCTACACTTACCTAGTATCATCCTAGAGGTTCTGGTCTTCTTGAAGGACTAGCCTTAGTTCTTTAAGTGGAGGTTAAGAAAAGGTGCGTCAAAAAGAGGTAATATCCATTACCGATCTTTTTAGATTTCTTTCTTCTTCAACGTCTTCTTCTATAGTTTTTTCATGATAAAGTAATAACATCAGTATTTATTATATAATTATATGTTATTATAAATATGAAACAACTCAAATTATCCTTCTATCCATCCTACGGAAAAAGGAAATCACCGCGCGTGCGTACGTACGGAATACCGTCTCCACACCGTGGTGTAAACTATTTTCTGCCACCACCTTAATTGGAGGGTATAATGGTGTAATGAGTAACTATATATGATTATTATAAAATACTGAAATAGTATACATACACTAAAACACAAGTTCAAGATCATGAGAACGATATCATCGCTCGTGCATACGTACGGACTACCGTCTCCACGACGCGATGAGATTCATTCTCCATGATAACCAATTAAGAATGATTATAAAGTATATATAAGCAATAATAATGAAATATATGACATTATAAAGCTACTGGATTTATTTATATATGTATGTCATCTACTTACTTACATTCAAGACAATAAGGAAAGGAAAACAGCATTCATGCGTACGTACGGACTACCGTCTCCATGAACGGTGTGTTTCATTTCATTTATCTATCTATTATATATATATATATACTGAATATATATGATATATAAATCATGTTTTATATTCTGGATGTAAGTAAATCATGATATAAGTAATAATAATGTCAAGAACAACAAGTCCAAACACCTACGATAAATGAAACGATTTTACCCAAAACGCTTCTTTAACATGGAATTTTCAAAAGAATGGGTAATATACAGTCATAAGTGAACCATATATGATATCATAACAATTAATATGATTCTGTAATAAGTTAATGACATTATTTAAATCATTATTCAGGAGGTTCGGACACTTACGAAGCAAATCGGACTTAAGGTAAGTGAAATATCACAATCTCATTTTTATCCGAGATTGTTTATACTTTAGTATTTACTGGGGTGTATTTTATCATCCACATCCATGTTTCCCCAATATGTAATATTATTTCCATCCACCTACAATTGTTTAAATCCAATTTTACCCTTAGGTGAGTTTTTAGTAAAAGATATGAAATGAATCTTTTGTCGTTTTTCGTACGAGGTAATTTTTGACTTTTCCGACAAAAGTACGAGAAGAATGTTTTTTAACTTATACGGAATGAATGGATTTTTAAAATATTATTTCCAAGAAGCTTAAATTACAAGTTTTCAAGTTTATTTTTAATCAACATCTTTTAGTTTATAATTGTACGACATGTTAAGAAAGGAAAAGTGTTTTTGAAGCAGAAAGGATATTTTCCTCAAGAATGGAGTTCAAGTGTTTTATCAAAATTATTTTCCATCTAAGATAATAAAGGGTTCTATTTTTATCCCTATTATTACATTGATTTGATTATGTTGTGATGGAGTTATTTTTATGAATTCCTTTATCTTATATGAATTGTTTTATGATGTCACGATGTTTAAGATTCCCATTTTTATTACATGGGTTACGCAATGATGTATCATTTATGATTTTGTGGGACACATAAGAATGGTATCATTATGAGATGGGTGGGACCTAAATCTCCCTCCAATGCATTGGGTAAAGATTTTATATCTCATGAGATAGACATGGATGGAACGGTAGGTTATACCGGTTCAGTGAAACAGGACTGAAACGAGGGTGACTCGGTTCAGAAAGGGACATTGTCCACTAAGATAGTCTTGGCAAAGAGTCTTGACTAACAAGAAATGATTCTCCATGATTATGTGTGTATCCCACAAAGTTTCATGTTTTAATTTATGATTTTTGGGGTTTACCTTTCACTACTATGATTTATCCCATGTTATGAAATTATGATTTCTTTTGCAGGTTAAGATTTCCAGAAGTTATGTTCTTATGTATATGATGTGAATGACATTTATTTTGTTTACCCTTACTGAGCATTGGAGCTCACCCTTTTATGTTTTCTTTTCCCCAGGATATAAAGAAATGTTTTAGGTAAAAAAAGAAGATCTTTATGGGAGATGTTGAAGATCTTTCACCAGGATTAGAAGATTATATTCCGAGTTTCCAAAGACACTAAACTATTACGATCCTTGTGTGTGTGTTTTTATTATGTACTAAGTATTCTGAAAATGTAATGTAATGTCAATGTACGTCAAGATTCGGGTCTCTACATGGAATTTACAATTGATATCATGTTTGGGGATGAGAATGTTTCGATTACATTGTATAAAATAGCCTAGAAATAAAATCAAGTTCCCATGACTCACCTATTTAATTTGGGGGATAAGTAGTTTATCCAACAGAGTCTGTAGACTTGGGGTTCACTAGTTTTGTTTGTTATGAAGTATAAAAAGACTCTACACTTATGTATCAATTACCATATGTTAATCCAAATGACAAAGAAGAACTGGTATCCACTTCCTTGTATCAATTATCTATTTGAATAGTTTATAGGATATTTTCTTATCTCCAAATCATCTTGTGATCAAGGTATCATCAGTTGAGATTTTGATCTTTTTATATAATAATGATTACATTCAGGAGCATATATGGCCTATATGAGTTCATTATAATGTATTTTGGGTTGATTAACACACCATAAATGTTTATGGACTTGATGAAAAGAATATTCCATAAATACATGGATCATTTTGTTATAGTATTTGTGGAATACATCTTGGTCTACTCCAAGACTCATGAAATTCATTCCCAATATCATGACATTTTCCTAAATTCACTGAGAGGGCATCAGATATATGATAAGCTATTTTTCTATCTGTTTTGGATTAGTTAGGTAAACTTTTTTGCATTACATTATATCAGAGGAAGGTGTGTCAGTAGTCCTAGAGAAGGTTTAGGTAGTGGTTCTATAGGAACAACCTAAGAATATTTTTGATATCCCAAGATTTATAAAATTCAATGGATATTATCGGTGGTTTATACAATACATTTACCATTTGGAAGTGCTTCATTCGAGATTGGCCAATGTGGGGATAATTTTTGACTGGTATGGGGAATGTGAGAATTCATTCCAACAGCTAAATAATATCTTCACATCAGTATCAACCATGAAGAAACATGGGCTCGGAGAGGAGTACAAAGTGTATTGTATCACTTCTAGAATACGTATTGGAGCAGTTTACTAGAAGTGAAACCGAGTTCTTCCATAAGATCCTCATTAGTTGAGGCCACAAAAACAGAACTACCCTACACATGACCTCATGTTAGCTATAGTGGTTTATAATTTAATGTGTTTGTGGGGTTATTGGTTTGGTTAAACGATCAAATTGTATATTGATATTAATATCTTGGATTATATCTATTCATAGAGATATTTTAATATTCTGATGCAGAGATGGGTTGAGAATATTTAGTCATTTTATTTTTAGATATCATATCCGCATGATAAGGGAAACAATCTTTCTGATTCTTAGAGCTAGAAAACTCATATTTAGGAGGTTATGGAGTCTAGTTTTGAGTGGAAGATGATGATTTAATGGATTAGATACTCCTTGTGTTTCAGGAAAGTTATGACTATATGACTATGGAATGAGTTTTATTATAGTAAACACTTCTAATTAGGATTGGAGACCAATAGTATGAGGATACAGAGTATTCAACCTTGAGAAAATTTCTTGAAATTGAGGAGTAATATTAAGATTGGTCTATGGATGAGGAGAGGATCATTTATGTTAGGAATCATGTTTTTATACCTTCAAGTATGTGGGAGGAGATGATGTGTGAGTTTCATTCCTCGAAATGGGAGGTACATACAATTGGAAAAAATAGGCATCGCGATCTATAATAAACAATTTTGTTGTTAGGAACAATAAAGTAGATAGTGAGGTTCATCACATGATGACACACCTATTAGTAGGTGAATGCTAAGAGTCAACGTCATAGAGGTTTATTAAAGCCATTTCCCATTCCAGAATGGAAGTGGGAGAACATGATTATGTATTTTCTTGGGTCTCTTGAGGATGCCTTTGATGAAAGACACTATTTGGGTAATCGTAGACTCTTTAAAAAAGGTATAAAATTTCATACCAATATGGTAGACCTTCACATTAGTGTAGTTGGGAGACTAGTTCATTTGCGAAATAGTCTGTCTGCAAGAGGTTCCATAGAATATAATTTTATAATGAGACTAATGTTTTAATTTTTGGTTCTTATAGGGATTACATAAGGAACTTGGTACACATGTTTTATTGAGTATGGTTTTCCACAGACAGACAGATGGGATGTCAGAGTTTACTATACAAGATCTTGAGGGAATTATGTCATCATGTATCGTAGACTTTGATTGACGTTGGAGGAAGTACCCATGTTTGATTAAATTCTCCACTAAATTTCATTATCAAGAAAATATTCATATGTAAACATAATAGGATCTTTATGGTAGTCCATGTTAACCACCCCTATGTTGGATGGAGGTTGGTGAGTATGTTTATAGGGATAGAGTCTTGTGCAAGAGATGTCCGAGTAGGTAATGTTGATTTGAATTGTATGGATATGGCTTAGAGTAAAAAAAGTCATATGATGATAGAAATTAATGACACTATGAGGATATATAGGGTGATTATATATTCTATTGGGTGTAGCCTTAGTTGGGTCACTACAAGATAAAGAAGCAAGGACAACTGGTGATCAGGTATTTCATACCAATTGAGGTTGTGGAGATAATCAGGTTAGTGGAATACTGATTGGCTCTTCCACAAAGATATAATTCCATTCACGAAATTTTCCATGTCTCAAAACTTCAAAAGTATCACCTCGTACCTTCTCATGTGATCTATGAGGATGATGTTGTGCTTAAGATAAATACATCCTTTGAGGAGATTCTTATATGTTTGTTGGATTACATTAACAAATTGTTTTACGGAATGATCATTTCAATAGTTTGGGTGTTTGGGAATCATGACCATGTTCAGTATGAAACTTATGAGAGGGAAATAAATATGAGTGGTCAGTGGACCAACCTTTTTTACTCCGATTCTTACAGATATTTGGGAGTACCGCTTGAGGATGAGCTATTATAATGTGGACATATTGTAAAGCACTGACATTTTATAGAGATGTATTAGGCTCATTTACCAGTACTATTTTGACTTTTTTGAGTACTTTTCATTTGGGAATTACTTTGGGATTTTTTTGGACTAAAATTTGAGAAATATGGAAGAAATAAGGTAGTTCACGGTTGGTGCACTATTTTTCATAATCATGTTTCATGGCCTAGAAAATCATGAAACCCTATATAGAAGGGTTTTCATGGCTGGCACATAGTTTGTCAGACCGTGATCCCTCTTAGGAGAAACCGTGAACCCCCTAAGAAGAGGTTCCCAATTTTGGAACATAGTTAGGGGAAACCATTTTCCCTGAGTAGAACACCGTCTAGGCAAGATTTTAACCCTTGAATTTTATTAAAAAAAATCCCATTCCCATGTCTTATACCTCAAAAAGCACTAGATCTCCCCATATACAATTTATCTCAATTCTAGTGTCTGTCTAAGGGATTACAAGACCCTACTAGATTCATTCTTGGTGATTCAAGTCTCTGTTGATAGATCTTCACTTCTTTAGGTACATGTTTTCTTCTAGATTGTTTTCTCATCCCTCTTCTATTATTATCTCATTAGTTTGATGAGTATTTATCCTCTATTTTTTGATCTAGATATAGATTTTTTGAAATTAGGTCTATTATTTTGTATCTATATTTATATTTAGAGAACTTTTTTCATTGGTCATGGATTTAGGTTTCAGATCAATAATGTGTTATTTATCGCGTTCCTAACTTACCCGCTTCAAATTTGGGTTTTCAGTTGGGTGTCCATTCATCATTGAATTGATATAGGTGGTATATAATTAAAATACCAAAGTCTTGATTGAAATTAAATGTATGTAATTTTAGAATTTTTATTAAATTTTTATTAATTGAGTCCTGGAGGGAATGAATTAATTGGTGATTTAATTAATTAAGGGAAATGTGAAATTGGGGATAATTGAGATTATATATTTAAGAAGACTAATTGTGTAATTAATTATAAGATATTGAGATTTGGGAATTAAGATAATTAACTATGGATTTAATGATGAGATATCGAGAATGTTGATTTTAGATAATTAATTGATTAATTAATTATGAAATATTTTGAATATTGGTTTGAGATAATTAATGGATCAATTAATTAAAAGATGCTGACATTTTTTATTGGAGATAATTAATTGGGGAATCAATTATGGGATATTTATTTTTTTGATATTTATTAATTAATTGGTGAATTAATTAACAAGATTGGTGTTGTTAATTAATTTTTGAATTAATTAAGGGAAATTATGTGATGTACTCATTGTTAATTTTTTAATGAGATTAAGATACTTAATTAATTATTGAATTAATTAATTGGATTGATATGATTAATCAGTTGGTGAATTAATTAATGAGAATGGTCTGATTAACTAATTATTGAATTAATAATTATATTTATGTGGATCATTAGTTGATGAATTAATTATTTTTTGATGAATTGTTACATGGAAATTCAGTCACGTACTATAAATTATGAATGGTTACATTGTCATTCAATTCTAAAATTATGAATGGTAACGTGGTCCTTAAATTAAGAAATATTGATTGGTAATATGGGCATTAATATATAAAATTTGAATGATAACATGTGAATTTGAGTATGAATTAAAGAATGGTAAAAATGGAATTTTGAAAGATGATATCCTTTTGGAATAATTTAGACACCGACAAGGGCCAAATTAGGTATTGAGATACTTGTGTCCATGGAAACCTAGGGGTTTATGTGGTTATGTTAAGAATCGTTGATAATGTGATAATGCATTGTGGTATATTATTTATACAACTACATACACTATATTTAATTGATATAGTTTTAGAAACTATTGGTGTTGGACTACTGAGATATACTCACACCCTAATTAGGCTACATGATTGGTAACAAAATAGATTTAATGGATGCAAGAGAGGGTAATGGAAAAGGCCCTATTTAAGATGGCTGAGTAGGGATGAGGCATGGATGAGGGAACATGATGTGGTTATAGACTCACTTGGGAGCTTTCAGTGTCTTTACTTTTGAGTTGCATTTTGATACACTGAATGTTCTCTATCACGAGATATCTACTATTTGGTTTTGGTATTATATTTTTATTTTAGGACATCCTGTGATACTGGATTGTTATGGTTATGTTATATAATTATGTTTTTATTTTATAATTATTTCTGTTATTGTTTTACTCCGATAAAGAGGGTATAGTCCCCCTATTACTCAAATTAGAACCTCATTACTAGTTGGTAGCCTCTTTCATATGGGGAGGCATGCTTGAGGTCATGTGACCGATCAGATCGGGGAACTGGTGTGTGGCATCCATTCATGGATTCTATAAAAAATTAATAACATCACATTATAGATGTACTAATTCACATACTTTCACAATAGATAATATATTACTACAGTATAAGTGAGGTCTAGATGGTAGATAATATTTTATTACTATTTCACCATAATTAGATTATATAAATCATATAAATAGCCATTAAATATATTAACATAATCATCATTGAGATTTTGATTAAAATTGAATTACAACGCCACATGTTGATGATATTTCATATGTACACATTATTGATTCTATAACTTCCCTATGAGATTTATGATAAATAAATAATAATTATTATATTGAAATAATAACATTTATCTATGGTAATTATAATATCTGATCTATGTTAATGTTTTTAATGGACATTTTTTAGAGGTAGACAAAGATATTAATTTAAAATGATTTGGTATAGATAATTAAATATTATTAGATAAACCTCTATTGGATCACTTCATAAGGAACTATAGGATTTTAATCTAAAAATACAACAATCATTAATGTTTTTATATGGATTTTAGTAAAAGTTTTGGGATAGTTTTGTTTCAATATATGTTTCTCATCATGGTATGTATAATATAAGAGAGAAGGTTCCTTTTTATAAGTGTTATGGATTGGATTCTTGAAAACAAAATAAATATTAAAATATAATATGTCTATAACTCAAGTAAAATGAATTAAAAGTTACATATCTTCATGGATAAGTAGGAAAAGTTTTAAATAAATTCAAAATAATATTTAGTCAAGTTTATATATCATATTGAAACATATCTAATTGTTTAATAGCTTTGTATAACATTTTAATGTTAATTGTGGTAACAAAATACATATCATTTAAGGGTTAATAAAGTCATTATAAATCGTAAAGTAAATCAGAAGCCAAAAATGGTTAAAATTATAAACAATTTACCAATCACTAAAAAATATATTATTTCATAAAATAACAATTAATTAACTAATATTTAACATAATATATCTGTAAAGAAATTTTCTAGAATATTCACTTCATTTGATATTAAAAGCATTAGATTAACATGGATATTGAATTTTAATATTTAGAACACTAGATAAAATTCATTTTAATCCATAAAAATCATTCAAGACTTTAAATTATCCAAAAAAACATTATATTTCTTAATTTGAAATGAATAAAATTTATTTTTCACTCGCTTGGACAAGCATTGGATCAACAATGTGTAAGAATTATATAAAATTATACAATTACCAATAATTAAAAACAAAATACTATAATAAAAAAATTATTAATCTAAAAAAATTATAACCATAAATAACAACATTATATTCTTATTAAAATATATTATTGATACTAAAATATATAGAGTGACATTTTTTAATTATTATTCATATAAAAAATAAATGTTGTAATCAAATTAATGTGGAAAAAATAACTTATCTTCAAATTTATGTGGATTATTTAACAAATAAAAATATAAATTGAGATTAAGGAATATGTATGAGAGAATGTTATGCTTTATCAAACAATTTTATCTAGGTTTAACAAAATTTACCCATTACCGAGTTGTAAAAATTTTACCTTGGCCACTATTCATTATGATAAAAAATTAAATATTCCTAAAAAAATAATTTTAAAAATTTTATCTGAAAATATATAATTCATACTAAATGACCCAACTTGTAGATTTGGTAGAAAATAATTATAAAATCCATGCATAAAATTTTATGAAATAGTAAAAAATAGAATTTGAAAAAATAGAATGATTTTACTATCATTTCCTATCTAGAATCAACCATTAAATGAGTGTCAATATTTTTTACTGAATAAATGATATATAAAATTAATATAAATCATTCAAAAAGAGTGATTAATTTTTTTACTAAGGTAAAAATTTATAGAGAGCATCAATATAGTTTTCTGAAAAAATTATTCATTTACAGTTGAATAATCTTTTCTATATTTATGAGCAATTGATAATTAATGTATTAGAGGTTAATTATTTCTTGACATTCAATGATAAAATAAAATATATCATTACTCACTAAGATGAAAGATTTTAAAAATATTAAACTATAAAAAATTAATCATAGAATATAAAATGATATTTTTTGTAAGATCTTGATATTTTTTGTGTATATCCCTCATTTAGATTTTGAAATAATCTTTAAGTTTTTTTGTTATTGTCTTGAAACATTTTATATCTATGATTGGTCCAGTCGAGTAAGAATATTATAAGTGATACAAGAGGGGTGGTGAGTTATAGGTATAGAAAAATTTAATGGAATGAAATATATTCATTATGTAAAATGTTTGGGGATGACCCTTGGAAACTATAAAATGTATGAATAGTTCCATACAAGTAATGAAACCATTCATGTCATAAAATACTTTTGGGAAATACATTAACCATCAATTCATATTATGTAATTTATTCATTATGTGAAATCAATTTCTTCTAGATTCTTGATATGAGGCTATATTTTTTTCATTGTAATCATGATTAATTTAATTCATGATGTTAATAATATTTATGTCATTAATTAGTCACAACCATCGCTATTTTATATCCTCCAACACCATGCGGTCAAATATCATACATACCTGTTTCCTTACATCACTAAGAACAGTGATTTTTATGAATCCTCTTTGATCTCTATTCAATACCACACCAAATACAGGTGTTTCGAACATTTTTTTAGTTAATCCTTTCATTTCATATTTCACTTCATGATCCATTGTTGAAATATTTTATATTCTAATTCATCAGATGGAGGAATCTAATTGCTTCCACAGACGTGAGTTTTTAATTATGCCATCACTGATTTTAAGGAGTGTGGTTTAAATCATATCCTAAATTTTTATTCTTATTATTCTTAATATGTGAAATTCCATAGATCATGCAAAAATGATGAATGAATGACTAAAAATAAGGAATCAATCCCTATTTGATGAAAACCCCATTGTTAAGCCTTCATTTGAATTCCTTTGTGTCCATTATCAATGAGATGAAGACCTGTGGCCACCTTACGGGTGTGACAAATCATCAACCTTATTGAAATCGAGTCAGTTTTGCATTATCGTAGTAGGATTATTTAGAAATGTAGATTGAACACTTGAGGGAGCATTGATATGGGGGATTTTATGATGTGGTATTAGATCCTCATGTTTTCTTTTTGTTGGGTTACTATTTGGGGAAGGTGAGACTTGGATGTGTCTTGTATTGTTAATGAGCTCTGTTATTGGATTATCCTACCCATGTGCGGGGGTGGGGGGGGGGCTATTTGACTTAGGATGTGATTATTATTCTCAGCTATTTCTTGAAAAAGATTAATTATATATCACCTTGGGTGATTGAAATTATGTTTGATTGTATACTTATTGATAAATATACTCATGCACTAGTATGTAATTAGATGGGTATTCATGAATATTGATAGGCATAGAGGGATATATATTGATATTAATTATTCATGATCAAGAAATATTTATTTCTTGTGATGTATATGCCCAAAATAACCATGAAATAAGAACACTATTTCCTATGATAAATGAAATTAATGAAAATTTTATGTGATGAAACATCACTTGTGAATACATGTGTAGTGGAACCCTTAGTCAATGGTTCTCTATTGTTATCACCTATTAAATATGATATTGTTGTGTTTGTTTTGTTATTAGGAGTGTGTTGATCACTGTAGAATAAAATGATCCTCTTCATATTTTAATTGAGAGTCAGGAACATAGTAATCTACATGCTCCTGATATAGCTGATCTAGAACATCGAGTAGCTCCAGAGAAATATACCGACGATCTTATCCAAATTCTATTTCTATGTTACATAAGATCTATGAGGATGGTGATTTTTCACACCATATAATCGATGTCTGATTTGATGAGAGAGTTCTAGTTACAACATCCACCCAAGTTTACTAGCAAGGGATGGACCCCCGAGCTGCTGAGTTCTGGATTTATTCTAACCAAAATATATATATATATTCACCTCAATACACCCAAAGATATGAATTTGATGTAATGTATCGAACAAAATGACCCTTAAAGTGGTATCTAGATAGGTCTCCACATGAATTAAATTACGTCTCCCCAAACACCAGTGGTTGGCGAATAGTAGCAAGGGTGTAAGGATAGTCAGCGGGGAGACTATACCATAATATTTAAAGTGAACAGTGCTAAACAGACAGTAATATGAAGAAAAGGATATCTATAGAAGTAGTATAAAGATATTAAAAAATAGAGGAATAAAATTCTCTATCAACATGTAATGTCCAGTACCCAAAGATCCTTCTGAACTGTGCTAAACGGGTCAGGTGTTACTACCTTAGGTGCAACTCCACGAACGCCAAAGGATCTGACAATAAGTGAGGGTGTGATAGGTATAGTTGGGAGGCTATACCCTCTTGAAAAATGTTAATGGTACTGGTCCAAGAAAAAATATATAACATGAAGTAGAAATAAACAACTTAGAAGACTCTTATCAGACCCGCATTGTGGAAACACAGTGAATAACAGATAAATAGCAGAAGAAAAATAGAAAAAACAGTAGTGGAAAGTAAACACAACAGCATTTTGAACCACATGTAACAACTACTAGAATAGACAAGTCATGCATCCCTAAGAAGTCAATATATAGAAGGGTGCCAATGGATAACCAACAGTAGGTACAATAATAATGTATGTATGCTGATATATGAAAGAAAGAAAAACAATGTAATCTTCATCTAGGGAAGACCTCAAGGTTCATACCATCCCCATGCGACAACCAATACAATCCATCTCCTGAGGCTGATATCTTTCCTGCACGTAAATCCATAAAATCTACACACATCCCTAAGGGCCTGTGCAGGGTGTGAGACTAATTTCAGTAGGATATCACCCAATGGTTCTTAAAGAATATAAGTGTTTAAGTAGGAATTCATTTATAAGGAAAACAATAACCAATACGATGCACAAAAAGACACAAATTCTACCAGTTCTCAGTAGCCACCATGGAGTGTCACCTGCTTCCTCCAACACATGAATCTCTGTCATATAACCTGACATCATGTGCCCCCTGACACCACATGTATCAAGTAGTGATATCCTAAAGGCACACCCGAGAAGCAGTAACTCAGAGGATCAGTGATTCCTATCCTCAAATAAGTAACTGGAGGGACAACGATGTATTCCCTCAATAATGTAACCAAAGAGAAAATGATTTCTTCCCTGAAATCAATAACCGGAGGGACAACGATGTCTACCCTCAAACCACTACGAGACTCTTCCCCCAACCCTATAGCCTCAACGCTATCCCCTGAAGGCTCCTCACCTTCCAAGTGGATTCCTACGACCAGCACCCCCAAACCAATAGTACCTAAACCCCAACTAATGGGGAACTCTACCCACATCAGTGGTAAAAACCATCTCATCACAGAGTTTATATGTGTGGACACTACTCAAAGTTCTGGGTGAGTGTTAATCACCCAAATATGTTCCCATGACACAACATCTATGACACCTCGTGCCCTTGTGACATTGTCGCTAAATTCTAATGTCCTCGCCATCCAT
Organism: Viscum album; assembly: GCA_963277665.1. Lineage (NCBI taxonomy): Eukaryota > Viridiplantae > Streptophyta > Magnoliopsida > Santalales > Viscaceae > Viscum > Viscum album. The sequence goes on along the minus strand of OY728153.1, from coordinate 515,197,737 downwards.
GTAAGCAGATTCATGCCTATCATCATAGTCACACTGCCTCAAGATGATGTCAATGACTCACAGTACCGTATTAATTAACACCCAATGTAACCTGGGAAAATTCTTACCTGTGATCATCATCACTCAACAATACCCAGGCAATGCCCAGCACAACCCAAAGGTTCTAACATATGAAATATCACACACCACATATATATAATCAAAATAAATACATTTAATAGGGAAAAACAATACAATTGAATTACACTAGCTGTGTGGTGTCCCATACCGGCTCCAAGGTCTTGTAATCCTCTAACCATTCATATCATAACTTAAAAAATTGAACTTAGAAACATAATAAAACTTTTCATTTTAACCCATTTTTTCTTACCCATAAAAAATGACCCAATTGAGAAATGACCCATCGCTTAGCCCCACTCAAAAAAAACATGTAAAAGGGAATACCCAAAGGTATCCCATAGG